>CM070586.1:61928553-63308553 GCA_036346355.1 Rhipidocladum racemiflorum
TCTTAACTAATGCAAGAATAATACCCTTGATCTTAAGTCTTAAGTCTTAAGGCCATTCACAGTGGGGGTTTCATTCCCATTAAATAATATGACACATCAGCAATTTAGATGACATGGCATGATAATTATGAAGAGAGAGAGGAAATGAGTTTCATCAGGATGAAACTGGGCGCGCACTATTTCCAAGATCATGAAACTTTGTTGAAACTAACCTTTATGGGCTATAGAGTTTCATTTCATCCAACTTCGCCCAATCTTGTGCTTTGCAATTAAATGCGATGGTTAGCATATGAAACTGTGAAATGAAATTGTGCATTGTGACTCTTGTTTCATTCATCTACACAAATCTCTTTAGATGATATGGCAATCTTGGAAACCGTGAAATGAAACCCTCCACTGGGAATAGCCTAACTAGTACATGTCCCATCATGTCACGCTTTCTATTGCCTAATGCAAGAATAATACCCTTGATCTTAAGTCTTAACTACGTACGCACATAAATGTGGCACGCCCCGGCCGGGCTGGGCCCTTAGAATTTTTTCTCAATTTCCCAATATGGCGCTTTATGGGCTTTTGCATTAGGTCCACATTCTTACGTCGGGTTGGTAGGTCTTAATGGAGTAATCAGAAGGTTTTGTTAGCATACAAGTATGTCGAGCCGTCGAGGATTTCTCTGACCGTCTCCATGAGCTTCTCCCGGACGGAGATGGTGACCTTGTAGGACCGAATATAGCAATCAGAGGGGGGGTGAATGATTGTGCGGAAGCTAAAATCAAATTCTTGATCTATTAAAAGTGTCGACGATTGAGGAACAGGCCCCCGCCGAGCTTACTTGTTGGTGGAGGGACCAACTGTGACCCCTTCTTACGTGAGGGATTACTCGAGGAACGACTCACCAGATTTCAACGAGCGTGGACACAGCAGTTTACCCTGGTTCGGGCCTCTCAGGAAAGAGATAATAGCCCTACTCCAGCTCTCGTTTACTCTTGCAATGTGTCTGAGTCTTACAGTCTGTGCGTGGTATGTTGCTGTTGTCGTTGTGTGTCCCCCTCACGATGGGGACCCCTTTATAGCTTACAGAGGATCGAACTCCATGACCCCACTACCCGCACGTTTGGACCTCGTCCAAACGTGGCAACCGTAGTGGATCCTATCTATCCGCCACGCTCCACGGAAACGTAACGGCCAACGGAAGTTACGCCGGTGGTTATTCCCACCGACCGAGACCGCTGGTGAAGGTCGGCCGACGACCGCACCGAAGCTTGGACATCTTACCCGAGCTCGAGCTCTAATCGATCGATACGTGGCATTCTCGGTCCCACCGAGCCCGAGCTCGAAATGACCGGAATGCGTAGCCTTCCAAGTTCCGATTAGATAACCCAGGGTAACGACCTCACAGTGGCTCGGCGGGAGCGAGCTTGGTCGTTGGTGGCATCCGAGGTAATTTATGGAAATTACCCGACCCTCGGCGCCTAGCCCCCGAGGTTCAAGTGGGAAAAGGTCTAAGGAAGGCCTTCCCTTGGGCCTACCGTTTCTACGAGCATGTCGGTTCTGCGGCGGACAACCACGCGACCAACGAGCTATTAACCTTCTCCGAACGAAGCTTGTTGTTCCAAATTGCCGTGCTTCGAGCGAATGTAAGGGGCCCTTCTTCTTCCTTCTCCTGGAAGCCTCGAATCGTCCTTCTGGGAACCGGCCCTTTCGGGCGGGGCGGTTTCGATTTGCGTGCCCACGTGTCGCTTTCCGAATGGCTTAACGCCTCAATCGCCCTCTGTGCCTCTAGGGCTTCCTCGACCATAACGGCGGAAGTCCTTTCGCTTCCCCATCTCCTGGAGGAGTTTTTAAACACTCAAGAGAAAACCCTTAGACTCACTTGGCCGGTATTGCGATCAGCCGCGCCTCACACTCCTCTCGCTTGGGCGCTCATCCTTCTCCTTGATCATCTTCCTCATCCTCATGGCGGTTCGGCGTCGCAAGCTCGACAGCGCAGTCGAGACCCTCGAGCGGGCGAAGTACCTCGACGCCGGTACATGGAGAGCCCCTGGCGACGAAGAGAGCCCGCAGCCGGAGGAGGGGGAGATCGTCTCCACCGAGCTCTACGCCACGAACGGGCTCCGGACGCCCGAAAGTGAGTTTGTCGAGGCCGTACTCGCCTCCTGCGAGTGCGAGATCGCTCACCTCCATCCCAACTCCATTCTCATTATGGCCATCTTCACCTATCTCTGCGAAGGGTTCGTGGGCGTCGAGCCCACTCCCAGTCTTTTCTTCCACTTCTACACCCTTTCTCGCACCGGCACGCCTTCGCAGGCCGGCTGCCTCTACTTCCGCCTTCGACCTACCCGACCATATGAGTACCCGAGCTTCACGCTCAAGGACTCGGTGTCGGGTTGGGCCGACTCCTGGTTCTACCTGAGGAAAGCAGAGGGCGGCACGCTTTCCTACTCCGGCGCCAGAGGTCGCGCCGTCGAGACGCCCCGACCGCCCGTGGAGCTCGAGGAGGAGAAGATCCTCATGACGATCAACGAGCTCACGTGCCCTGGCCGACCGGGCCGACGTTACCGGATTACGCCAGAACCGGATATCACCCCTTAGGAGGAGGGAGCATCCCTTCTTCAAGGTCGAGGTGGCAGGACATCACCCGGGAGTCACGCTCAGGTATGTCATCGCCCTCAATCTTCTTTTCCGAGCAGAGGATGCCCCTTCTCACGACCTCTCCCTTGGCTGGTATGCAGCTCCGCCAGAGGACTGGGTGGATGTGAGGGTGTCCGAGATGTTCGGCACCCCTAAAGGCAAGGAAATCATCGAGGGCCGCCAGATCCCGAACAACGTCCTTAACCGGACCGAGGCGGTAAGTCCCCGACTCGGACTTCTTTCGAAGCTTTTGTCCGGACATGTTTTGCCGGGGCCTTCCGACCTCATTCGAGTTTTTCACTTTTTCAACAGGAGAAGGTTGCCCTCGAAGTCGCCGTGTCGGTAGGATCGCGATTGGCGGGGCGGTCGAAAGACCAAGGGAGGGTCGCAAGCGCCGCGCTTTCGATCTCCGTCGGCCACGCCGTCCCCGCCAGCAGACACGCAGCGTTCCGGCCGACGACCGCTCACCCCGCCAAGACTTGGAGGTATGCGGACCGGCAGAGGTGAGTGAACTGAGATTGTGGATGGACGAGTACACGAAACAATCCCGAGCCGATGGCTCGCTTATGCGCCAAATTGCCGCGAAGGCGAAGAAGAAGGCCGCAGCCGGCCGGCCCGGGCAGCGGAAGGTCGAGCCGGAGGGCGGATCGCGGCCTCTTCAAAGTGAGCTCGCGCGGGTGAGCTCGAGCTCGGCTCCCGGGGACCACGAGGAGGAGAAAGACGAAGCCGACCTCGCGCCCTTGGTCCCGAGGTCCCGCAGTCGTCCGCCACGCCTCAACCGCGCCTAACGCCGATCGTCTCCGAGGTCGGCTTGGAGGAGGTCGACCCTTCTGGCCGCCAGGGCCGACAAGGCGCGCGAGGACATGGCCGCCTCCTGGCCCACGCCCGAGCTCACTAGCGGACGCCGAGCAAGGTCGATCTCTGCTCCCCTTTTGTTTGTCTCTTTCCCTCCGGCACCATACTAACCCCACGTCGTCTATAGTGGGTGTGGCGGTTAGTGCGGAGTTATGGGATTTTGAAGCGATGGTCGACGATATTCTTGACCTCGTGCTAGAGAGGAGCTTGCTTGCCGCCGAGGCCGTCGTGGGCGACGAGACCGAAGTGGCTGAGCCGAGGCCGCGAGGCCCGATCCCCACTGTGCCGGTGGCGACGACGTCGAGGTGGGGAGTCTGCCAGCGTGAGCCCGGGACCGAGGTCGTGTCTCGAAGAGGAGGCACGGAGGAAGATCGCGCCGCCGATGCCCGGCCGCCGAGGAGGCATCCCCACATCATAGTTGTGGAGGATGACGGCCGGGAGTCGATGGTGGTGAGCCAGGCGGCTGAAACTTCCGGCCAAATGACATCATCACCGCGACTCTTCAGAGATCGCCGAGGCCTCTCCTCGGGCTTATGACGTCACGCTGGCCCTGGCACGCCGGGCGTCGAGGACCCCAATCCTGGCGGGAGCTCGTCCGACGAGGAAGAGCCGGCTACCCCGCTGGTTGGGGAGACGAGCCCGACCACCGTAGGCGAGCCGGGGCGGCTTCCAGACGAAGGGAATCTGCCGGGCGCCGAGGCTGCTCCAGTCGAGACCGACCTCCCGGCCGCCGACTTGGTGCCCCCGGTTGATTCCGCCGGGACGCTGCATGCAGCCTCAAGGGCCGGATCTGACCCGGTGTCCCTGGTGGCTCCCATGGCCGTAGACGCCGAAGGGGTGGAGCCCTCGATCGAGGAGGCGGAGCCCCCGGGCGCAACTTCTGCCCGGGAGGAAGAAGAGCGGGAGGTGATCCTTGCTCTTGAGGCCGTCCTCTCCAGAGGCGAGGCTGTCCCCAGGGCAAAGTCCATCGCAGCCGGGGCGGGGAGCTCGGGCTCAAGCCCCGAGCCCGATCAAGGAGAAGGGACTAAGGCGGGGATCCTTGCCCGCCTGAGCGAGGTGGAGGACCTCGCCGAAGTTGTTCCATCAGGGCCGGAGACCCGACTTTTTGGGTAAGTGCTTCGGCTTATGTACTTTTACCAAGAGCTTCGACATTTACGACTGAAAACGCTGCTGGCAGGCCGGAGTCCACCATGAAGGACTTCCATGCCGCGACCGTGCCGCCAGAAGTTGTCGCGAAGCACCAAGCCGAGCAGGACGCCAAGATTGCGGAGCTCGAGCGCCGGGTTGCCGAGCTGACATCTTCCGAGGCCGAGATCCGGCGGAAGGTGGAGGAGTCCGTGCACGAGCTTCAGGAGCGCCTCGACCGGAGCGAGCAAGCAAGGTCGGGCCTGGAAGCCACGGTGGCGACCTTACGCGACGCTGCTCGAAGCGCCGAAAGGACAATCGACCAGCAACGGGAGGAGTCCAGGCGACTTCGTCAAGCGGCAAGCGAAGGTCGGGAAGCTCGCCGGCGGGTGCTCGACCTTGAGTCCGAGCTTGACTCGGTGCGGGACGAGCTCGTCGCTCTGCGGGGCGAAGCGTCTTGGGCTCCTGTAATTTTCTTTTTCCTGTCTTTACCTGTAAAAAAAACTTAAGGGAAAAAACCGCCCAGTTGAACATAGAAAGAGCGTTATTTTTAATGGACGTTTTTTGTTTTTCTCCGAGATGACAATGATTTGTTTCATGCCGTGGTCTTACGCGACTTAGCAGTCAATCAAATGCGAAATGACTATCTCGCGCGAAAAGTTGCACGAGGTCGAGGTGACCATCTCGCGCGAAAGTTGCACGAGGTCGAGGTCGTGGCCACACTTTGTACCTCTATAGCCCCGCCGCCAACGGAGGTCGTGGGCGATCGCGAGCACGACCTCGTTGGCGGAGTAGAATTCGCGAGACCGTGTGGCCCTTAGGGTTACGGTGCGTTGACGCCGCCACCGGCCGACTGAGCTCGGAACCGCTCAGAAGGGTGTCTGCGGCGAATCTTTACTTGCGGCGGAGGTCTACCGCGAAAAAGATGGTCGTCTTACGAGGAAGGAAGCCCTCGAGGTCGAGCTTTTGTCGTCTGATGTTTAAGCCGCCTAACGATCGACCTGCCCACGACACTTTGTGCAGGTCGAGCTTAATCGTAGAATGGGGAAAGAGAGAGAGAATGGGAGGGTAAGGTGACAAAGTTTATTAAAAAGGTAAAAGCGGGTGAGGTTAGACATGGAACTTACGCAGTTGGTCGATGTTCCAAGTACTAGCTAGTTCTCGACCATCTTCCATTGCAAGGCGGACAGCCCCCGGGCGTGCTGTTGAGACGACCGTGTAAGGACCTTCCCATCTTGGCGTTAGCTTGTTGGCTTTTGACAGGTCTTGGACCCGTCGCAGAACGAGGTCGCCGACGTGTAAGGTCCTTGGTCGTACCGATTTAGCGGCGTGCCTGCGAAGAGCTTGCAGGTAAACCGCGGATCGCAACAGAGCCCGTTCACGAGTTGCCTCCGCAAGGTCGAGGTCAAGAAGGCGTTCGCCTTCTGCGTCGATGTTATCGGCCAGGTTCACCCTCGGGGATCCTAGGACAACCTCGGCTGGTAGGGCGCCTTCCGCGCCATATACGAGTGAAAGGGGTCTCCCCGTGGCTCGGCTCGTCGTGGGCGCGTGACTGACCAGAGGACGGGGGGTAGCTCGTCCACCCAGGCCTGACCATGCCGATCGAGGCTCTTGAAAACTCTCTTCTTGATTCCTTGGACGATCTGCCCGTTCGCACGCTCGGCCGCCCCATTGCTCTGTGGGTGGGCCACGGATCACGAAGCATATCTTGGTCCCGACCTCCTCGCAATAAGCCTGAAACACCTCGCTCGTGAATCGAGTGCCGTTGTCGGTAATGAGGCGACTCGAACGCCAAAGCGGTTACTACATTATTGCGGAAGAACCTTTTAGCCGCTGTGCCGAGATGGTTGATATAGGCTCGGCCTCGATCCATTTAGTGAAGGTGTCGATTGCATTTAACAGTATTTACAACCCCTCCTTCCCCTGGGAAATGGACCGAGTATGTCGATGCCCCAAACCGAGAACGGCCAGGTTAGCGGTATGGTCTGTAGCGCGTATGCCGGCTGATGGACCTTCCGAGCATGGAACTGGCAAGATCGGCAGGAGGTTACTATTGAGCGCGCGTCGGCCAGGGCCGTCGGCCAATAGTAACCCAATCGGAAGGCTTTGCTCACCAAGGTCCTAAAGGACGAGTGAGCTCCACACATCCCGTCATGGATATCCTTGAGGAGATATTTGCCTTCCTCTTGGGTGATGCACTTGGAGAGGACGCCAAGCGCGCCTTTGCGGTATAAGAGACCCTCGACCATTTTATAGGTCGAGGAGCGTCTCACTAGCCGGGATTTCTCGGCTTCCTCCTCGGGCAGTGTCCCGTGCACGAAGTATTGGATGAATGGCGTCATCCAATTCGCGTCCTGCTCGAGGAAGGAGACGGTACCACCCGTCTCGGTTGCCTCTTCCCCGGGGGGTATGGAGGGCTTATAGAGGTGCTCGATGAGCACCCCCGCTGGAGCGGGAAACTGGGCGGAACCGACCTTTGATAGATGGTCGGCCAGGGCATTGTCCTTCCTGGGGATGTATAGTACTTCGAAGTTTCTGAAGTACTTTTCCATCTTCCTTACTTCAGCCAGGTAAAGCGCCATTGAGTCATCGGAACACTGATACTCCTTGTTAACCTGGTTGACGACCACCGCGAGTCGCCCTTCGCGATTAGTCGTTGGACTCGAGCGCTTTGCATGCGGTCTGGCCAGCGGACCTTCAGATTCGCTGCGTTGTTTGTTGCGCTGAAGTGCGGTTGGAGGGCGATCGATCCGCTCCCGAGGGGATTCGAGACCACTCCACCCCGAGCAATCGTAAGCTCGGGATCCGTCGGCGTGCATGACCCAAATGACCGTGCTCGGCCTGGTTGGAGTTCGGGTTCGGGCGGGCGGGGTTTGTCCATTCGGCTAGGAAGTCCGCTAGGACCTGAGATTTGATCGCGGTTACGCCGAGAATTCGATCTCGACCGGCGAGCTCCATGGCCCATTTCGCGATCCGCCCGCTTGCGTCCTGATTCCCGAGAATTTCTCTCAGCGGGAAGTTGGTCGGGACTTGGATTTTGTGTGCCTGGAAGTAGTGTCTTAATTTCTTCGAGGCCACGAGGAGCGTATAAAGGAGTTTCTGGACCTCGGGGTAACGCTCCTTTGGTCCGTGTAAGACTTCGCTGAGGTAGTAGATCGGGCGCTGCACCCCGTCCCGTTCTACTGTGATGACGGCGCTTACCGCATGGGGTGTGGCGGCCAGGTAAAGCAAGAGGACCTCTCCTACTCTGGGCGTGGTCAAGACCGGGGGTCTTGACAAATATAGTTTAAGCTCTTTGAAAGAGCGGTCTGCTTCATCTGTCCAAGTGAAACCGTCGTGCTTCCGGAGCGCCTTGAAGAAAGGTGGGCCGCGTTCCCCGAGACGCGAGATGAAACGACTTAAGGCCGCCATCCTCCCGGGCCAGGGATGGACCTCCCGAGTGCAAGTCGGTGGTTGCATGTTCTCGATGGCTTCTATCTTCTCTCGGGTTGGCCCGATTCCTTGTGGGCCGATCATGTATCCGAGCACCTTGCCCGGCTTTGACCCGAACACACATTTTTCGGGTTTAACTTTATTCGATGCTTGTTGAGGTTATGAAAAGTCTCCTCTAGATCGGATACATGGCTCGGAGGCCATTTTGCTCTTGACGACTATGTCGTCTACATACACTTCCGTGTTTCGACCTATTTGGTCCGAGAAGGTTTTACGCATAAGGCGCTGAAGGTCGCCTCCAGCGTTCCTTAGACCGAAGGACATGGTCGTGTAGCGAGAATGTGCCAAACGGCGTGATGAAGGAAGTTTTCCTCGCCGTCGTCGGGCGATATGCCGATCTGGTGATAGCCTGAGTAGGCGCCCGTAAAGCTCATCGCCTCGGAGCCGGCCGTCGCGTCGACCAACCTGGTCTATCCGAGGTAGCGGAAATTGTCCTTCGGCATGCGGCATTCAGCCCGTGTGATCGACACACATGCGCCACTTGCCTCCTTTCTTCATCACGATGATCGGGTTGGCCAACCAATCGGAATGGTTGACCTCCCGAATGAAACCGGCTTTGAGGAGCTTGTCCGGTTCCTCTCGATGATGGCTTGCTTCTCCGGGAGAAGCGCTGAGCTTCGCCGCCGCAGGCTTTTGTCGCCGAATCGCTGCTTTGTGCTCGACGACCTCCCTTGGGACTCCGGGCATGTCGGACGGTTCCCAGGCGAACGTGTCCGCGCTTCTCCGGAGGAAGGTCACGAGCTCGAGTTCCTATTTAGGATCTAGGGAAGCCCCCACGTGTACGACCTTGTCTGGCTTTGCGTCGCACAACGGGATGGCCTTGGTTTCTCCCCCAGCTTGGAGGCTAGCCTTGGGCCGGGAACTCCTCGGCTCTTGCTCGGGCCCGCGTTGGGGCAGTTGACCGACCATGTCCAACGCCCTCTCGTCGCAGTTCAGAGCTGCTTTCGGGCTTCCCTTGATCGTGATCACGCCGCCGGGGCCGGGGACCTTCAAGCATTGGTACCCGTGATGAGTGGCGGCCATGAATTTGGCGAGCGCTGGTCGGCCCAGGATGGCGTTGTAAGCCGACTCGAAATCGACCACTTCGAACGTGATTAGCTCCGTTCGGAAGTTGCTCGGATGGCCGAACGTTACTGGCAGGACGATCTGGCCGAGTGGCCTGACCGACGTTCCGGGTACTATCCCGTAGAACGGGACCACCAGGCTTTTGATCTTGGAGCGAGGGATCTGCATCTCGTCCAAGACCCTGGCAGATATCAGGTCCAGGGAGCTCCCGCAATCCACAAGGACCCGACCTACTGCGGTGTTGCAGATCGTTGGGCTAACGACCATCGGAAGCCTTTGGGGTTTCGTCATCCCCAGGGCGATCGCCCTTGGAGAAGGTGATCGGCAGCTCGGACCACTTGAGCTGCTGAACAGGAGGCTTCCCCTGAGTGACACGGAGTACCTCGCGCGCGGCCTCCTTTAACTCCCGACGCGACCCATAGGCGGCGGAGCCCCCGAATATCACGGCGATGTGGTTTCTCGGCTCTTGGTACTCCATGTCGGTGTCTTGCTCCTCGGCGGGCTTCTTGCCCTTGACGTCTCCTTCCATCTCGGGGAGCGTGGGCATGGGACCCTTACCATTGTAGAACTGCTCCAGGCGGGAGGCCCACGTTCTGCAATTCCGAAGGTCGTGCCCATGCGCCTGGTGGAGCGGGCAGAAGTAGGCACTAGCCCGCCCGCGTTGGTCGCCGCGCTCTTGGTCGTCCCGATTCTGCTCGTTGTTCCGCTGAACCGGTCGACCCTTTCCTTTCGGGGCCCCCCCCTATACGACTGCGAGGTCGGCCGTTGTCTTTCGATGGCTGCCACCACGCCGGAGACGGAGGATTTTTTCTTCTTTTTGATTTTTTTCTCGATCGAGCTTACGCTCTTTCGGCTTGATGCCCCTTCGAGCCCGGACTGAGGGGGCAGCTTTCCTCGCCTAGCGACTTCTTCCATTGGGCGGCCTCGTCGGCGTTGGCGTAACGGTCACCATGCGAACAGCTCGTTGGCTGTGATGTCCGGTGGATTTCGAGGTCCTGAGTAAAGCGTCGTCTCGGACCCGAACTTGAAAGCCCTGACGACCGCCTCATCCGAGATGCTCGGTATGGAATTGGCGCACTTGCATGAAGCGCTGGCCAGTGGCGCAGGTTCGCCCTCCGTCAGACGACGCTCAAGGTCGCGCTCCTTCCCGAGGCGGGCGTAGCAGCTCCGGAAGTTGGCTCGGAGAGCTGCTCGGTGGGCCCAGGACCGGATCGAGTTCTCCTTACGGTTGAATAGCCACGCCCGAGCCGCCCGCCCAGGATCAGGCGTAAAGTTGGCCATCACCCTTTCATCACCCCCGGCAGCTAAAATGGCCGTGGTGTAGATCGAGAGAAACTCGTCGGGGTTCTGAGTCCCGTCGAATCTCTCGATGTGGCCCGGCTTAAACCTTGTCGGCCAGGTCACTCGTCGCAGCGACGTCGCGAACGCCCTGCACCCGAACACGGGACTGTCGGGGCGATCACCACGAGCGCGGCGGTCGGGGCGATCCCCACCAGCCGAGCCCGAGGTTAGTGGGCCCAGGCGAGAGAGAGTCTCCCTACGCCTGTAGGATGGGGAGTGGCCCGATGAGGAATGTTCGGCCCGGTTCTGCCCGTGGCTCGCATTCCGCTGGTCCCGAGGGAGCCCCCGGGAATTGCTCCGGGTGCCCTCCCGAGCCGTCGGCCTTCGCGCCGATCCACTCTGAGTGCGGCTGCGTGAGTCATCGAGGTGGTGGCGCTCGACGCCCGGCGGCGGCGTTCAGAATTGCTCGGCGCCCCTTTCCCGGGAGGCCTCCGCCGCTTATGTCTGTGGCGATTTCCTCGAGGTCGTTGGCCACGGCCGCGCCCATGGCTTCTAGGTCGACTGCCAGAAACTCTCGAGGTTGCGCACCACCGTGGCCAGGGCTTGAAGGCGTTCCTCGCCGGGAACGCGGGGTGACGAGCTCGCTCGCCGTCGCGACGGGCTCCGAGTCCGTGACGCTGCGGAAATTCTCGCGAACTTCGCCCTGGTCTTATCGGGCCAGGCCACCTCGGACTTGCCGGCGTAAGCTGGTCGTCCGATTCAGGGATGCTGCGCAGGTGCTCTTTGGCCGCTTCAGAGCGGTGAAGACGCCGCTCACCGGGAATTTGCTCCCGGCATTTCCATCCTCTTCCGCAACGAAGACGTTACGGGATTGGACGGATCGCGAGGGGGACATCACGGTGTCTCCCCGTGAAGCGGTCCCTTGGTCGAGCTCGTAGAGGTCGGGGATGTCGGACCATCGTAGAGCTCGTCGTACTCGCCGTCCGAGAGGGCGTCGAGCCGAGCGAAAGAATCGCCCGGCAAAGCCGCTTCCAGGGAAAAGCTCCTGGAACCGTCTTGATTCTTAATGCCGGCGACGTCGCCGGCCCCATTGTCGAAGAACTGCTTGTCCTCTTCCCCGATCTCGGGGGCGTAGAGCCCCTGGTGGTTCTGGGATTCTGACATTCTTCGGGATTCCTCACGAAAGGGAAAGTCGGGCCCCACGGACGGCGCCAAATTGCCGGCGATTGAGGAACAGGCCCCGCCGAGCTTACTTGTTGGTGGAGGGACCAACTGCGTGACCCCTTCTTACGTGAGGGATTACTCGAGGAACGACTCACCAGATTTCAACGAGCGTGGACACAGTAGTTTACCCTGGTTCGGGCCTCTCAGGAAAGAGATAATAGCCCTACTCCAGCTCTCGTTTACTCTTGCAATGTGTCTGAGTCTTACAGTCTGTGCGTGGTATGTTGCTGTTGTCGTTGTGTGTCCCCCTCACGATGGGGACCCCTTTATAGCTTACAGAGGATCGAACTCCATGACCCCACTACCCGCACGTTTGGACCTCGTCCAAACGTGGCAACTGGTGGATCCTATCTATCCGCCACGCTCCCACGGAAACGAAGCGCCAACGGAAGTTACGCTCGGGTGGTTATTCCCACCGACCCCGAGACCGCGTAAGGTCGGCCGACGACCGGCACCGAGCTTGGACATCTTACCCGAGCTCGAGCTCGGAATCGACTGGGATACGTGGCATTCTCGGTCCCACCCGAGCCCGAGCTCGGAATTGACTGGAATGCGTAGCCTTCCAAGTTCCGATTAGATAACCCAGGGTAACGACCTCCTGGTGGCTCGGGCGGGAGCGAGCTTGGTCGTTGGTGGCATCCGAGGTAATTTATGGAAATTACCCGACCCCCCGACAAAAAGTTTACCCTAAAATAGAACCAAATAATTGCCTCGTTTTTGAAAAAAACAGAATGATAAAGGTTTGGTAAAACGCTAATTACCGGAGATCTAACCGTCCGATCGATCTGAAATTTGGACACAAGAAACTAGATTCCAATACGAATCAAACCCAAAAAGAATCAGCTCAATCGGACTTACGGATCAAAAGTTATGACCTTCGCAAGCTTACTGTTCCAGAAGATGGCGAGAATAAATCTAACTAGAATTGTAGCTCGCCGAAAGATTTGATGAATTTGATCTTTATTTCTCCTTTCTTTTTGTCTAAAATACTCCAAACAAAAGAGTACAACCCTAAAGCTTGCTCAAAACTTGATTGCCTTCAACAGGAGGCAACCCCTCTATTTAAAGAAGGCAAACACACCTAATCCTAGAAGGAGTCCTAATCCTAGAAGGATTCCTAATCCTAAAAGGATTCCCACTCCTAATCCTAGAAAGAGCATGTATTCAACACAACTCCACTTGGCCCAACCTGGCCGAGTACAACTCTTGCACGCGTATGGCAACCCTACCATACTCACGTGACTAACACTTTGCACGCGAATGACCTCATGCCATTCTCACGTGACTAACCATTCTTCATGTGCACCATTCTCTTAGCCCGAACGTCCCGCATGACATCCTTGACCACCAAGACCTCAGTTCCCCCTGAACCTAGTCCCGAACCTCAGTTCCTCCATGAACCTAGTTCGATCCGTCATCGACCACATTCGCCCTCGAGCAATACACGCACATGAACAAACCACAAACGATTCCGAGCACAAGTCCACGACTTGACTCACATTAAACCATGCAACCACTCACAGGAGTGCATTGCATTAAATATTCTAAGAACACGATTTCAAAACACGAACAAAAACCTTTGTAAAAATCACAAAGCTTTTCAAATAATCAAACCGATTTCAGATCTTTTCAAATAAAGAAACAAAAAATAAATCTTGTCGAAATATCAAACTGGTTTCAAATCTTTTTCAAATACTCATCATCAAAATCAACTGGATCAAAAATAACGATCCTTCAATCTCCCTTGATGAGTAATTTGACAAAACACAATATAAGATTTGACAAGAGATTGAGCAAGAACCAAAAGACCAAATAATCCCAATTCAAAAACCTCTTTGACTTGTTCTCCCCCTTTTTGACAAAATAGTCATCAAGATCTCAAAACTCCCCCTTAATGAATGCAGTATCTCAAGCTTTGAAGTATATTCAAGGTATATAATCAAAGTAAAGCATTTGAAGAGTTTTTAGGAGAACTTTCTCATTTTGTATCAAATTATCCAATGAGAAAGCAAATTGTGAGAATATGGAGGCTCTAACACATAGAATAGTTATTGCATAAGCAAATTAGAGCAAACAAGTAAAATGTCATAAACAGATTTTGCCAAAGCGAAGAAGAAATCTATCATGAGCATAGAGAGACTTTCAAATTCACTAATATTTGTCTCAAGCCTTTTTCAACCATTTGAATTTCCTTTTTCTCTTTTAGCAAGTTTGACAATTTTGCTTTGTGATCAACAGGGATGACAAGTAACTGCACACTAGCCCATACTTGTGTATGAGTAGGTAGTTCTTTCTTGTATCTTTCTCAGTTTAAATTGGCAAGTGGCTTCACATTGTTCTGAACTTTTGTTTAGACAAGTAGCCTTTTCTTGCATCTTTTGCATTTAAATCCTGGCAAGGAAGCTGCACATTGTACTAAACTTGTGTTTAGCCAAGTAGCTTTTGCTTGCATCTTTTCAACTTGCTTTTAACATTAAAACACTGATTTTGCTTGAGACTCATAATGATCATTTGAAGTCCAACAAAAACTCACACATAGTTTCTAATCAGCTCTAGCCTTTCAACAGATGACAAGAAACTTTTAAGCCTATTTCACAAATGCAATACCATAATGAGCAAGAGCCAAAATATTCTCGAAAAGCATCTCAAATTGAATTATTTTAGCCTTTTAGTGATAAGTAAAGAATTGAGCATTAACTTGGCTATATACACAAGAATAATCACCAAAGCTTTGTACTACATGATGCAATGTAAACAGGGGTTTTTACTTGAGGTGTAAAGTCAAAATACCACTTATAAAACATTCACTTCTAGGATCGTTAGTCAAGTAACTCAAACGAGATTAACTCAAGTCTCCACCTCAAATCTACACATGGTTATGTATGATCCCAAGTTCACCGCGTAAGAAAGCAAAAGCGAGAAAAAATCAAGCGGTTTAGTGAAAATATCAGCAAAGTGAGCACCGAATCAACAAATTTCAGTTCAATAGCTCTTTTTCAACATGATCTCTAAGAAAATGAAATCTGATGTCAATGTGTCCAAGAAAGAGAATTACTCAAGAAGTGGCATGAACCGGATGTACTTTTTCTATCAATTCCACATCCTCCAAATTCAGCATCGAGAAAGGTCTTAAACTAATGCGTGAAGAAGCGAGAAAGCCAAATGCCAAAATCTTGAGTACCACGGAGATACCTTAAAATCCTCTTGATAGCTTGTCGATGTGAAGCACGCGGGAAGCTTGAAAACGAGCACACAAGCACACAAAGAAACTCCAATTATCTCATCCTCAACAAAGATCATCATCATCTTCATCAACAAAGATACTCTCCCCTGAACATATGCACTGCACTGCACTATTTGGACTAGTGCCTTTTAAGTAAAACAGAGGTGGAGGAAGCATCTTGAAAAATAACACTTTTAGCACGAGATGCACAAGTGAAGGAGGAGAACCAATTCTTATCATCGGACATGTGGCGTGAGCATCCGAATCCACTAGCCATATGTTCTCCTTCCTCGCGTGAGAAGCCTACATAGAAGCGAGAAAGTGTCGATGTCTCGATCGGGGTTAGAAATAAAGCATTTAGGAATCCAAAGATCGAGACACACGACGCACAACAGTAGGCACAACACGAGAATTTTTATGCACAAAAATAGATTTATCCTTTCCCGTGTTTTTAGCAACAAAAGGTGTTTGCTTCACCCTGGGCACATAATGAGAAGCAAAGTGTGTCTTTCTGACATTAGACTTAGCATTGAACCTTTCTATCCTTTGTTGTTTAGCTAGTTTAAAGCAGAACTGAACTAAATGACCATCTTTACCACAGTGAGTGCAAGTGTATTTAACATGATGTTTAGCTTTAGAAGTAGAAGCAACATTTGCACTCATCATAGTAGAAGATAAAATTCCAGCAGATTTAAAAACAGTTTTCGTGCTCTTTGACAATTTCAAACTTTCCACTTTCAAGAGCTTTAACAACAGTAGGAGCATGTGATTTGTGATGAGCATAAGGATCAAAACCTAAACCTTTGTGATGAGTGCTGACTTTTGATTGATCCAAAATCATATTTAGGTTTTTCTTTCCTTTAGTAAAACGCTCTAAACAATCTTGCAAGTAATCAACTTTACGAGAAAGCACAAGACAATTATTGCAAGGAATATCAACCTTCTCTTTCTGTTTGCGACAAGTAGAGCATGAAAGAACCTCATGAGTGAGCATGTTATTAGTCATCTGAGAAACTCTAGCATTTGCATCTTTCAATTTCAATTCAATAACTGAGCATTTAGGACAAGAGATTAAACCATGCAAATCATCAGTGGAACAGCTAGCATGTTTAATATGTTTCTTATTTTGATGCAACAGGGAAGCATGAACATTCCTTAAAACAATAACTTCAGATTGTAGCATATCACAAGATTTGCAAGAATCATCATCAGGAATTAAAGTTCTAAGCCTTGCAATTTCAGAATTTGAATTATCAATTTCTAGATCTTTTTCTTTAAGAGCTTTCTTAGATTTTTTAAGTTCTGAAGCTAATTTAACCATGGCATACTCAAGATCATCATAAGAAGGTCTCACCTCTTCAAGGTCGGAGTCGTTGTCGCTATCCCTTCTAGCCATGAAACACATCCCGGTGAAGTCATCATCAGGATCTCCCTTTTTGTCCTTCTTCTTGTCATGTGGCTCATCATCACTCTCAAAGTCCACATCGCTAAGATCACACTCCTCTATGGCGGCTAAGACTTTCTTAGCAACTTTTCGAAAATTGGGATGCCTAGGGGTAGTGTGTCTTGAGCTTCGTTGTGCCGGTTCCCTTTCTTCCTTCTTCTTCAACTTGTGACAGTTTGCTTTAATATGTCCGGGAAGGCCACACTCAAAACAGTTCAAGGACCTCGAAGTTGTGCCTCCATGCCTCCTCATCCTCAAATTGTTGAGTGCTTTAAAAGCACGTGAGGAGATGAGCACAAGATCTTCTTCAGGAAGCATCTCAAACTGTTCATCTGAAAAAGAAGCCAATGCAAACAAGGAAACAAAAGATGGTAGTCCAGACGAAGTGCTGGGGTTAGCAACAAGTGCATGTGTAGAGGACTTATCATCTCTAGGTGACAAAGAATCCATTTCATAAGTTTTCAATCTAGAATAAAGATCATCCATGGTCAAAGTATCCAAATCAACAGTTTGATTAATCGCAGTAACAACCATGCGCCATTCAGGACTAAGAGATCTCAAAATTTTACTAGCGTTATCCTCAACTGAATTAGTTACTCCAACACCACGCAAATTACACAAGATTTTCTCAAATCGAGAGAAAAGATCATCAATTGATTCACCTGGTCTCATAGCAAAATCAGAAAAATCCTTTTGGTAAATATTTTTGCGCACTTTCTTAATCTTAGTAGAACCTTCATGATAGTCACATAATGTCTTCCAAACAGAATAAGCAGAACGTAGATGAGAAACTCGATCAAATTCATTTTCAGAAATTCCTTGAAAAATCAAGTTTCTAGCTTTAGCATTCATATCAACGTCTACTTTATTATCATTGGTGACTATATCAGGAACATCAAAAACAGTAGAAACTTTGCACCAAACATCATTACCTTGAGCCTCAATATAGGATTGCATACGACTCTTCCAATAAGAAAAATTCGAATCATCAAGCATAGGAGGATGATTAACATACCTGTTTGACGCCATACCTTAACCTTGCTCTGATACCACTTGTAGGACCGAATATAGCAATCAGAGGGGGGGTGAATGATTGTGCGGAAGCTAAAACCAAATTCTTGATCTATTAAAAGTTTACCCTAAAATAGAACCAAATAATTGCCTCGTTTTTGAAAAAAACAGAATGATAGAGGTTTGGTAAAACGCTAATTCCCGGAGATCTAACCGTCCGATCGATCTGAAATTTGGACACAAGAAACTAGATTCCAATACGAATCAAACCCAAAAAGAATCAGCTCAATCGGACTTACGGATCAAAAGTTATGACCTTCGCAAGCTTACTGTTCCAGAAGATGGCGAGAATAAATCTAACTAGAATTGTAGCTCGCCGAAAGATTTGATGAATTTGATCTTTATTTCTCCTTTCTTTTTGTCTAAAATACTCCAAACAAAAGAGTACAACCCTAAAGCTTGCTCAAAGCTTGATTGCCTTCAACAGGAGGCAACCCCTCTATTTAAAGAAGGCAAACACACCTAATCCTAGAAGGAGTCCTAATCCTAGAAGGATTCCTAATCCTAAAAGGATTCCCACTCCTAATCCTAGAAAGAGCATGTATTCAACACAACTCCACTTGGCCCAACCTGGCCGAGTACAACTCTTGCACGCGTATGGCAACCCTACCATACTCACGTGACTAACACTTTGCACGCGAATGACCTCATGCCATTCTCACGTGACTAACCATTCTTCATGTGCACCATTCTCTTAGCCCGAACGTCCCGCATGACATCCTTGACCACCAAGACCTCAGTTCCCCCTGAACCTAGTCCCGAACCTCAGTTCCTCCATGAACCTAGTTCCAGTTCCGTCATCGACCACATTCGCCCTCGAGCAATACCTGCACATGAACAAACCACAAAACGATTCCGAGCACAAGTCCGCGACTTGACTCACATTAAACCATGCAACCACTCACAGGAGTGCATTGCATTAAATATTCTAAGAACACGATTTCAAAACACGAACAAAAACCTTTGTAAAAATCAAAAAGCTTTTCAAATAATCAAACTGATTTCAGATCTTTTCAAATAAAGAAACCAAAAAATAAATCTTGTCGAAATATCAAACTGGTTTCAAATCTTTTTCAAATACTCATCATCAAAATCAACTGGATCAAAAATAACGATCCTTCAGACCTGCATGATCTTCTCCGGTCACCGCCGCCGGCACTCCACTATTAATATAACTAGCAATTTTATTCGTACAACTGTGCAGCTAGATATTATGATACGATTATTTTTAATATATAGCTATATTTACTATAATTGTATATATTTTTTATATAATTCTAATATCTATATAGATTAATATGGATCGTTATAATCTGGTCTCATGAAAATAAGTGGTGGAGATCCTTAGACTCTTTTTTTTTTAATTTAAGCCGTTGTGATATGGGTCCGTCCAGATTAAGAGTTAGATGTTTAGTATTTTTTGAGAATTTTTAATTTGTTTCTCTTTTTTTTTTAGCTGAGCTTTTAATATATAATAGATTATTTAATTTGGTGGTGAATGACCAGCTAGCGTTCTTTGATAGATCGAGCTGGGCTTCTCTCTTAACCGGTGGCGGTAATACCACTGAACAAAGAAGTCGATCGATTGTCTCAAACACCAAAAGGGTCACCCGAGGGCCGGCCGAGACACAAAAACAACTTTTAGCATGGTCACTTTCGAGAACACGCACGAGATCAAGTACGTAACATAAATAATTTACGACAAGACTTCAGGAGAAGAAAGTCATTGACTCAAAAAAAAAAAAACATGCCTATCCAGTCAGTACATAATCAACTCTCTAACAAGCTAGATCGCTTCTGAGAATACGCAAAAGAATTACGTAGCATGCGGTTACAAAGAGAAGATTACAGGACGGGATAGGTTACAAACCAAAACCACAAGTCGCCAAGAAACGACAACGTCTGCAAGTAACAAAGCGTGCACATCGTCTGTAAGTAACAAAGTCTGCACGTACTGACGTGTACTTACGTACATATATACATACACACACATGATACCCTGCTGTTTTCAGCTAGCTAGTATGCGGCAGCTGCTTGCATCGTGCATGTACTACTGGTTAAGTTATGGTGCGTCCGCCGTCGACGCAGATGACCTGGCCGGTCATGTAGGAGGCTGCCGGCATGCAGAGGAAGGCCACCATTGACGCAACCTCCTCCGGCTCGCCGAGCCGCCGCATCGGGAGCCGCGTCGCCTCGTTCTTCATCAGCTCCGGGTCTATCTTCTTCTGCTCAATCAACCAAGCCGTTGGAAATTAAACAAATTCGAAATGAACCTAATTCATTACTGCACGCATGCATTAAGAAGAAGATTAATTAATTTCACTATGCAAGAAGACGATTAAGCTTACCACGTCATCGGTGATGTCAGTCTTGATGCCACCCGGCGCGACGCAGTTGACACGTATGCCGTCGTGGGCCCACTCGGCGGCGAGGCTCCTGGTGAGCTGGTTCATGCCTCCTTTGGCCATGGAGTACACGGCGAGCGCCGGGAAGCCGACGAAGCCGGCGATGGAGGAGATGTGGACGACGCTACCGCCGCCGGTGCCGACGAGGAGCGGGTGCGCGAGCTGGGTGAGATGGAAGCATGACTCGAGGTTGGTCGCCATCAGCCGCGCGTAGTCCTCGCCGTTGCACTCCATCGCCGCCTTGAACATGGACTGCCCCGCGTTGTTCACCAGGATGTCGAGCCTGCCGCCGAATTCATCCTGGACCGTCGCCATGAGTTCCTCCCTCTTGGCCCGCACGGAGACGTCGCAGACGGAGACGGTGACGAGGAGGTTCTTCTCCGCCCACCGCCGCCGGCACGCCTCCAGCTCCGCCGCGTTCCGGGCGCACGTGTGCACCCGCGCCCCGAACCCGGCCAGCTCCTCCACGATGGCATGCCTGTTGATACGGCGCGAGTACATGACACATGTGGCATGTAAGTGTACGTACGTACAAGCGTATTCTACATACATCACTATATATAGTAGCTCAGCGTACGTGCGTACGTACCCGATTCCTTTGCTGCCGCCGGTGACGAGCGCCGTCGTGCCGGCCAGGCTCCACCGCGCCTCAATGCTCTGACCTGCAGCAGCTGCCATTGATCTCCTCTCTCCGCAATTGGCTAGCTTGATCGATCTCTAAGCGTGTTATGCTCTGAAAATGTGATAGTTCTGTGAGAGGATATCCCGTATCTGCACACGTATATATAGAGACAGCAATAGAGCCTCGAAATGCGCACGTACTGTTCCGGCGTTCAGAGAGGTGTAAGAGTCGTCGCCGATAATTATAATTAAGACCTAGCTGTTCTTGATCTCTGACGGCCGGATACGCCAAGATATGGAGCACGTACAATAAGGCGGCTACCGGCCGGCCGGCCAACACTATTGCCGGTTTATTTTAAGCGACCGGTCCGGCCGCAACGAATTGGAGTACTTAATTAATTTACCGAGCAAGCAATATAGTATTGTAGTATAATACTATACTATATAGTAGCAAGGAACGTTCCAGTTAATATACGATGGTCACCGTTGTCATATATAGATGGGGTACCAGTATACAACTCCAGAGTCACCATGACTAAGACTAGAAAAATATAACATTCATCATGCATACTACTACTAATGGAGTATATGTCAAATTGCAGTTGGAGTCTTGACTCTGTGCACGTACGACAGAAATAGGCCGGTACACAGATCGATCGAGATGTCTAAGGATATGGTGGAGCCATGGTGTCAACTAGGGAAGATGTGCGTCTAATGCCGTACCGTTTAGTCTTTTTTTTCGGAAAAAACGGACCATGAAAACATTTTTTCGAGCACCGGAGAAAAAACGTACTACGAAAATATTTTGTCCGGGGCCGAAGAAAAAACGGACCACGAAAACATTTTTCCCGACAAAAACGGAGAAAAATGGACCACGAAAATATTTTTTTCGGGTTTTGAAAAAAAAGGACCACGAAAACATTTTTTTCCAGCAAAAACGGAGAAGGGAAGTTTTTTTCCGAGAAAAAAGGATTACAAAAACATTTTTTCCGGGCACTGGAGAAAAAATGGACCACGAAAATATTTTTCCCAGAGTCCGAAGAAAAAACGAACCACGAAAACATTTTTCCCAACAAAAACGGAGAAAAATGGACCACAGAAACATTTTTCTGGTTCCGGGAAAAAACGGACCACGAAAACATTTTTTCCAGCAAAAACGGAGAAGGGAAGTTTTTTTCGAGAAAAAAACGGACTACGAAAATATTTTTCTGGGCACCGGAGAAAAAACGGACCATGAAAATATTTTTCCTGGGGTCCGAACAAAAAACGCAACACGAAAACATTTTTTTCGAAAAAAACGGAGAAAGGACGAACGAAAAACGAATTTGCCCTTTTTTTTGAGGAAAAATGGACTACGAAAACTTTTTTTTTTCAGGTTTCGGGGGAAAAACGGACCACGAATACATTTTTTTGGGAAAAACAGAAAAAAGACCTAGACGTAAGAAACAGGGACCCGATTGCTATTTTTTTGGACCCGTTCGCTATCTTGAAAAATTAGAAAAGAGCTAACCCACGATATGTATTTAAAAGGGGGTCTTTGCTGTAAAATAACGAACCAGGGACCTAAACGCAATCCCAAAAAGTTTTTATATACTCACAAAAATTCACAAATGACCTTCTGGTAATTTACAGGGACCAATCCATAATTTAGAGAAAGCGAGGGCTATTTTGCAAATCAGCCAGGGGGGCTAGGGCTGTAAAAAAAAAAGCTCGAGCTCGATTTTGAGCTCACGAGCTTTACCGAGCCGAGCTCGAATAGCTCGCGTGCCTTCCGTGAACCGAGCTTTCTCAAGCTTGTTATCGAGCTTACTCGAGCCAAACTTACTCGAGCTTGTTACCGAGCCTACCAGATTCACCGAATTTACTCGAGCCTACCGAGCTTATTCGAGCTTATCAGCTTACCGAGCTTACTCAAGCCGAGCTCGAGCCTACTCGAGCTTAGACTGAGCCGAACTCGAGCCTGAATCTAGGTTCGGACCTCAACTCGAGCTCGACTCAAATCTTACCGAGCTCGAGCCTGACATCCCCAGGCCCACTCGAATTTGACCCGTTTACAGCCCTAAGAGGGGCAACGTGGCCGGCCTCTAAGGCTGACAAATCTTTCTTGCATAATAGGAGTGATATTGTAACCGCATAAGTTGCAGCTGATCATTTCTTCTACAATTCATGTACTAATTAATTAATACATAAATGTGTATAACATTCAGGTTTGTTTGCAAATCTGCCACTACATTTCCAGTAGTTCAAGTTAGTGCTTTCGCTGTATACTTGAGTCTTGATCGACTTCTATATATACACATCAATAATTTATTTTATTTTCTCCATCTGTCGGCTAATTTTTCCTTTCTCTAGCTTGCTAGCTATCTGCATGCGTACCTTTCAGAGAACATGCATGCAGTAGTACAGAAAATCTTATTACAAGCAGTTCACAAACGTCATTACATACGGTTTTGTGAACAGTAAGTAATAATGGGTTAGTGATGAAAGAGATCATCAGAGATGGTTTTTTACTCAAATCGTCTTCACAGACAGTTTTACCCAAGCAAGCTTAACTTTGAAGTTATTATACGATCCATTGCTTTAATGCTAGTATCATCGTATGTGACATGTAAAACATCCCTCTCCCCTTAATCCCGCAGAGCACTCGAACACTGATTTTAATGTTCTCAAACTCCGAACACGGTTTGGGCTATATTTTAATGTTGTCATACTCCAAAACTAGTACAAAACTTCGGCGGCAGTTTTGAGACCCTAAACGACGTTTATTTTGGAATTCTGTTGCCACGCTCGCACTCGCACAAATAATCTTTGAAATACCTGCTGATTTTCGGTCGCACTCGCAGAAATAATCTTTGAAATACCTGCTGATTTTCGGTCGCACTCGCAGAAATAAGCATTTTTGAATGAAGCTTCTGGTTAGCTTTCCAACGAGCCAAAGAACTCCTCGATCGGAGTTACGAGTCAAAAGCTATAGCCGTTTTACCGACGCAGATAATAGGACTACTATTTGTGTCAGTTTTTGGTTAGAACCTACAAAAAAAAATTGGACTATTTGTGTCGGTTCCAATTTAGAACCGGCACAAATAATGTATCATTCATATCACAGACGGTTTGTAGCTAGAACCGTCTGTGATAATAATATATCACAGACAGTTCTATTTTAAAACCGTCTGTGATATTTAAAGAAGTCATCACAGATGGTTTTATACTAAAACCGTATGTGATATTGCTGTATATCATAGACGATTTCTAAATAGAATCATCTGTGATGTTGTTACTGATAGTTACACTATAGAATCATATGCGATGTTCCTCATCATAGACGGTTTATCAAAATCGTCTGTGATAAGACGTCTAATATAAGCTTTTCTGTAGTAGTGATGCAATTTGATTGGCCGCCGTTTATATTTTTGGTTTCAAGGGAGCAATATGTTATACGTACATTATATTGCCTCTGACCACAGTTAAAGTAAAGGGGAGTGTGTAGGTATCATCCGGATATTTTTTGTCTTAACTAACATCCAAATTTTGGACTGTTGGATACTTCACCCGGATATTACCGGGCCGTTAGATCAAATCATAGGATTGGACGTAATCGATACTCTCGAATCTCAACAATGATCCGATGGTCCTATATTTGGATGATTTCAACAATAAAAACATCCGGATGATGTTTATCAAATCCCTAAAGAAAATTAATGCAACTCCGCAAAGAAACATGCATACCATGAGCAGTTGACTTGATATATTGTGCCGTGCGTTGAATTGCTAAATGTCAGGGTTCGAATATACATTGTTAAATGCAGGATCACCTCAGTACAGAAAAATAAGCAAGGGACATGTGGAAATATGATAACTAAGCAAGACCAAAAAATAAAATAAAATCAAACTATAAACAAATTCAGAGCAAACAATCATAAGAAAATAAAACTAGGACTATTGAATTGAACTGAGAGATTTGCTTGGTCGTCCATATCATTAGAAATGTTTGGGGCTACTGGCAGGAGCTTTAATTTTAGGAGATGGAGTATCATGAGTAACATAGCTGTTCAGTCAAATACTAATAAAGTCTCTGACATTTACACTCCTTCAGAAATAAGAAGAATGAATTAATAAAAATTAAAAGTTTCGACTTGGGATTATGGAACACAGAGCCATAGATCTAAATGACGTACCTTAGCCTTTGACTTCAATTTTTCTTCTTTATTATTTACTTATGTCCTAATAGGTCTACGTGATAGGGAGATAAACGCAACATGTAAGCCAAAAACTCAAATGCGTTGCTGTGTCAATATCACCAGACACCAACTACCTTGCACACAAAGACTGAGGCGACAAAAATAAAAATAAATAATCTGATCAGTGTATGCCGTCCGGTCAGATCTTTTTCAGTAAATTAATCTGGCCAAAGAGATCACACAGAGAGAAAACCAAACATAAATTAGGAAGCGTACTAAACAGTTGACTTAATCCGGCCGATGATTTGCTAATGTCAAGGATGTTACTGATTATTTGATCTTAGCGGCTGCTAAGCAAGAAATATGATAGTATGTCGGCAAGATGAAAACTAGCTATATATGTAGATAATAATTAAACAAGGAACTAGGAACATGGCCGGGAGATTTGCTAGGCCGTCCTTATCTTTAGGTGCATTGTTCATCTCTGTATTCTGCAGCTTTGTACGGTAGAAAGAACACGAGGAAGAGCTGACAGATCGATCTACATGCATGCATTGTATACGAGTGGTACAGATACGCGAATCCTTTTCTTTAAGGAGATCGTATATATAGACAGACATGTTATTGTCTCGATCCGCAAACATGGATCTAACCAAATTGCATCTACTTGAGGCAGCTAGGTTCTGACCAACAAAGTCAAATGGTATCGCGGCTACGTACGTGTAATGAAGTGACTTAGCTTTTGTTTTCTGAAATTGAGGGAGTGAAATGAACTCCAAACGAAGCCTTACCTTGCTATTTTCGATATTTCTAAAGAGTTGGGCCGTAAGGTATATGATATTTTTGTGCGTACTGGCTACAAAAAAGGCCCAAATATAGAAGAGGCCTATTAGAGGTAACACGGCCGGAGTAAGTTCACGTCACGTACAGATCTTGAATAGGTGTGCACGATGGCTTGGCTTGAACAAAAAAAATGGTAACTATTTTAACGTCGATAAACCAGTGACGTCACCTGGTTAGTCACGGCAGACGTCGTTACACTGCTTAAGGCAAATACTCCTGCTATTCCGAAGAAATTATTGTCTATCCATAACCTTGAGCAGTATCTGACCTTTTGGACAAGCCAGATATATTTTTCTTAGCATAGATAAAAAAGATAATAAAAATAACTAGATTTATTCTCAATAAACACTGTACTCAATATATGCATATAGAGAATATAAGTTAAAGATAGATATTTATTAGGCATAGAGGAACATCATAATAATTTCACATTAAAAATATAAAATATGAGCTATATTTATAAACACAGCTATTTAAAAAATAAGCCACGTAAATTTGGACAGCGCGATAAGCTAGCTGTCCTGGAAGACCTGAATAGTCAACACTTGTGTCGGATGAATTGGTACCAGGCGAGTCCTGGAAGACTCGAATAGTCAACACAGTACTTGTTGAATACTAGCACATTACTTAATCAGTAATCCAGGATGATGGGCTACATACGGGCGAGGTTGACTTGTAAGAGTCGAGAAAAGGAAATGTAAGAGGTGATATGAACGTAAGAGAAAAGAAAGCGGCAGCCTATCTAGCTGCTCCTGCATCCCTTCCTGGTAACAAACAAGGTCACCGACTGCGCAGTATACACTTGCAAAGGTCCAAAACCATTTGCTTATTTTTCCCCGTCCAAAACCATGTTTGTCTATATGTGTGTGCGCGACAAGAAACATTTGCTTATTTTCCCTGTCCAAAACCATGTGTGTGTATGGTGTGCGCGACAAGAAACATTGGCTTATTTTCCCGTCCAAAACCTTGTGTGTGTAAATATGTGTGTGTATATGTATATATAGGACGCTGTAATGGGACATTATGGTGGCACCATGATTTTAAATGTACGAATTTAATTTCGGGTATATTATTTAAAACTTTAAGTTTTAAGGTATATACCTATCTATAACATTTCAAATGAAACATATACTTTTGAAAAACTAAAGTCGAATTTAAAGATTTGAACTAATTTAGATTGCATGCTTTGTTGATTTATATATATACGATCAACACATACCAACAATCAAACTATCATAAAAAAAAAGAAACTCTAGTTCAAATTTTAGTTCAAAATTGTCTGAACTAATTAGTAAACTGGTTAATCTCAGCATCCTAAAATTTTTAAAAAAATTCGAATGCAAATAAATAGAAAAAATACCCGTTTTGGATTTTGGTGCCCAGGCATCATGGTGTCCCAGGTAATTGTACTATATATATATAATATAGGGTTTAGGGTTATACTCTTATCATTTTTAATGTACTCCAATAATAATTCTAAGATATTACAATACGATATTGTTGAAAAATTCATCGGAACCTTTTTTTTTTTGCTAAATACCCTTTTCCATATATAAAAAGAGTATATAAACAAATTATGCTATAAGTTGTGGAGTTTGATGAAATTTTTTGTGGAACTTATTTTGAAGTATTTTATAATCAATATTAGAGTATACTAAAAAAGATAAAGAGGTATAACAACATCATTTCAGTAATATATTAAGAGTGGGAGTACATACACATTATATATATTTAGAGAGAGAGAGAGACGGATTGCCTTGCCTACCATTGATCACGACCCCGGTTGCCGATCTCGACTAACAGTTCCGCCCGCTCCGCTCTCCGTTGCAAGCAAGAAAGGAAGCTCGATGCACGGCGTCCGGCGGTGTGCGCAGCAGTATACCATGGGCAGTTGACTTGATTGTGCCGTGAATTTCTAATGTCAAGGACACGGAGTATCATGAGTAACATAGCTGTTCAGTCAAATACTAATAAAGTATCTGACATTACACTCCTTCAGAAATAAGAATAATGAATTAATTAAAGTCAACACTTTTGACTTTGGATTATGGAACATAGAGCCATAGATCTAAATGATCGACGTACCTTAGCCTTTGGCAGTTTGGCTTCAATTTTTCTTCTTTATTATTTACTTATGTCCTACGTGATAGCGAGATCAACGCAACATGTAAGCCAAAAACTCAAATGCATGCGTGGTTGTGTCTGTATCACCAACTACCTTGCACACAAAAACTGGGGCAGCAAAAATAAAAATAAATAATCTGATCAGCGTATGCCGTCCGGTCAGATCTTTTTCAGTTTCTGGTACTGATAAACTGCATCTGACCAAAGAGATCACAGAGAGAGAAAGCCAAACATAAATTTGGAAGCGAACTAAACAGTTGACTAAAGCCGGCCGATGATTTGCTAATGTCAAGTATGTTACTGATTATTTGATCTTAGCGGCTGCTAAGCAAGAAATATGATAGTATGTCCGCAAGATGAAAACTAGCGATATATGTAGATAATAAAACAACGAACTAGGAATATGGCAGAAAGAACGCGAGGAAGAGCTGACAGATCGATCTACATATGCAAGTGTACGAGTGGTACAGATACGCGAATCCTTTTCTTTAAGGAGATCGTATATATAGACAGATACATGTTATAGTCTCGATCTGGAAACATGGATCAAACCAAATTGCAGATACTTGAGACAGCTAGGTTCTGACCAACAAAGTCAAACGGTATCGCGGCTACGCACGTGTAATTCAATGGCTTCGCTTTTGTTTTGAGGGAGTGAAATGAACTCCAAACGTAATCTTATCTTGTTCTTTTTGATGTTTCTAAAGAGTTGGGCTGTAAGGTATTTGACAATTCTGTGTATACAGGCTAAGAAAAGGCCCAAATATAGAAGAGGTAAGAGCATCTCCAACAAGCCTCTTCAAATTTCACTCTCCAAAAGTCATATTTAGAGAGCTCTCCAAAAATTTGACTCCCTATATCTTCTTCCTCTCCAACAGCACTCTCTATATCACACTCTCTATTTTATCTCCCCTATATTTTAATCATATTCCATAACCGCCATAACAGTTATTGGACGGCACCACGCTGCAACGGTTATTTTTGAACGGGTAATTTCGAACGGCTATCTTTCAAGGCGGGAATTTAAAATTCGAAATTGGTTGTAACGACCACGCCTTAACGGTTATTTTTCAACGGGTAAATTCCAACGGCTATATTTCAATGTGGGAACCATCTTGTGTGTGTGTATGTGTGTTTGGTGTACTTATGTCCTGAGATTAAAATTCATAGGCTTATTGATATTTTTTTCACTGAATAATCAGCATGGGCAATATGATTTTGTTGCCCCAAAGGTTCATGTCAGATTCGAAAGGGGAACCTCTCTTTCATTAAACTGGAGATTCTGATTCATTATCTTTCACCATCACTATCGCTACAGTTGCTGACATACTATTTTGGCATGTCACCAGCATATAATTTGGTAGAAAAGATGAAGCACTTAACTCTGCATTAAGTGGAGAACACTATAGATAGATTCAATGAGTATGTTGCTGTACTACATGAAATTATTATAAGCAAGAAAGAGTAGAACATATTTCACTCCCAATGCAATCAGAAATTCGAAGCAAGTATAGGATAACTTACATTGTAATCTCCTTGATAGTCCTGTATAGTTTGATCTGTCACTTCAATGACTCTGTTAACAATTTGTTTTATGAAATACCGATCATGAGAAACTGTTATCACGGTGCCTGTGTATTCCGATATTGCCTCCTGTCATGCACACAAAAGCATTTATTAGAACTGCTCAAGAAATATCAACAGAAAATAAGGAATTGATAGATCATTAAAAAACGATTTTGCAAAGAATGGGAACTGCATGCAACCTCAACCATTTCTTTCGATGGAATATCAAGGTGATTTGTTGGTTCATCCAAGATCAGTAAAGTAGATGGAGTCACCAAGAACTTGCAGAAGGCAAGCCTGACCTGAGGGTACAACAGATAAAGAATGAGTAAACATACACAAATCAGCAACACTAATGTATAGAAAATCAGAACTACACTGAAAAGGCACATTACCTTCTCCCCACCACTTAAAAATTGAACTTTTCTATCCAGCATGTCATCCCTGAAGTTACAACGACCAAGGAGACCTTTCATATCATCAATTTTCCAATCCTCTGCAGCTTCTGCTACAGTACCAAGCACAGTTTTTTCCAAATCAAGAGCTTCTGCCTGGTAGAAATCATATCCCATGAATCTAATGCAAGGCTGATGGCATGTAACAGTTATTTTATAGGATTATAACCAAGTGTCCCGGTAGCTAGATCTTACTTGAAACAATTTAGCAACCATATGAGATACTAAGTCATCATAAAAGAAGATGCCCATTTGAGAATTTGGTGTACCTGATTCTGCTCGAAATAGTTAGGCAACACATTATGCTCCCCAAGAAGCACTTCGCCTCCTTGTGTCTTCTCCATCCCCAAAATAAGTTTAAGCAATGTGCTCTTCCCACATCCGTTGGGGCCAATAATGGCTATCTTTTCGCCTCTCTCGACTATTAGATTAGCATTATTGAACAATGTCTGGACAGTGGACACATGACCAAAGAAGTTGAGATATATTTACAAACAGTTGGGGGTACAGAATATAAAACTTTGTAAATTAAAAGAAGAAGAAAAAACTCGAAATGGTTTGGCATAGAATAATGCTGACCTTATCCTTGAATCCAAATTGGAGATTCTTTATTGTTAACAATGTTCTACCGCTTCTCCCACGCTCAGGAAATCTGATCTTTAATTGCTTCCTTTGGAAAGGTTTCTCAATCAACCCTTCCTTTTCAAGCTTTTCCAATTTCTAATGTTTGAAATAAGACAAAAGTTAGTAATAACAGCAAGAGTAAGCAAAAATAAATGAAACAAAATAGTGGTTGAAATACAGTGATCGATCACGTTGATTTGGTGCAAGCGGCATGTAACAGACCGCCTTTTTAGGGGCAGAACCGTACGCCTCGACAGCTACCCAGGATGACTAGCTGCCGGAAACCAAGAGTATAATTGCCAGGCAAGAGCGAATCCAACTCTTTTTATTCAATATAGGGCCTAACGGCCAGGGTTTTTACAAAAGAGGGCGCAGCAGGGCCCGAATAACTTACAAATAAAACACCGCACAGGCAGGCCTGAGCAAAAGACTAAGACCTCAAAACCAACAAATCGCCATCTACGAAATCCTGAAACGCTCCAGCTTCTTCAAACTCTGAAAGGGGGGTTTGCAAGGGTGAGTACAGAGTACTCAACAAGTCGCACGGAGAACTCTGAATACTATATGCAGGGGTATTCCAAAGGATGGCAATAGGGTTGAGTATCTGGATGCAGTTTTATTTTATAATTCATTTTACATTTGAAGCACAAACCATAAATAAATAGTAAGGGGGGGGTTCCACAAGTTCAACACTTAACCAACTTCTTCAACAATTCCCAAAACAGTAACTTGAGCTTGGTTACGGGTATCACCCCAGTTCAAACTTAACTTCATTAACCGGAAGTACGGCGTATTCGAATACCATCATGACTAACTCTGCAGAGCGGCTCAGCTTTACCCACAAGATATCAACGACCGTTAATGCCACCGGAATAACATGCAACTTAAATGCATGCGGCCGGGCCGAGATTATCATAGCATTTCGTTTAATCATATCACAACGGTAGACGCTAATGGGGACTGCGAGTCCAAGGTAGCGGTATCTAGAGAATGGTACTGACGAGTACCCGTACCATGGGTACCCCCATCAGCCCGGAAACGCGAACGGGCTGACCTACCACGGCGAAGGCCCAGCACTGCCGAAAGGCGCTTGAGCCGCGGAGAGCGAACCCCGACCTATGCAGGACCGACCCTAGACGGTCGGCGGACTCCGATCCCGGGCGGTCGGCGGACTCCGACCGCCTAATATTGAAGCTCACGGTCACCAAGCTCCACCCGCGCGCGAGCCAGTAGGGCCCACGCCGGTGTCAGACAGCTGCCTTGTGCGCAGCGTCCCCTGGCGTCCGTACCGGGGCAGACGGCTCCTTCCCAAGACTGTCAGGGGAGCCACCGAAGAAGTCAAGCCCCCGTCCCATCGCCTGGCACACCGCAGAAGAATACGCCCACTCCCGAGGCCAAGGCAAAGTCAAGCGCCATTAAAGCCACCGAGGCTGACAGGAGCACCACGCGATACGTCATCCAGACAGAACTACGCAAGACGGCTCATCACAGAGCCACCAACCCCGCCTCGGGACGAGCAGGGGTCGGTCGGACAAGACAGAAACCAGACTTCGAGACGCGCAGGCCCCCTTCCTCGTAGTTTTCCCGAACTCCCGTGTAACCTGCCTCCTCCGTCTATATAAGGAGAGGCAGGGCCCGAGAGGGAGGGGCGATGGAAAAAACAGTCTTCTAGGTAGCCACAACTCCCTAGCGAAAACACCAGGGGATCGGTCGGCCGACTCCCTGCCTCGCTTGTATTCCTCTTGTTCATCGCCCTAAGATCAATACACCCACACCGAGCGAACTGGAGTAGGGACGTTCAGCCCGAACCAGTATACATCATCTGACTCCTTGAGTCGACCATTCGGGGAGAGGGAGCGCGCGACCCCATCCGACCACAAATTCGTATTGCCGGTGCACGAAACACCGACAGTTGGCGCGCCAGGTAGGGGTCCTCGCGCGTCTTCACCGACATCCTCATCTTCGGATTCCCATTCTCCTCCCTGATGGCCTCCTCCCACCACGATTCACCGATGTCGAGGGGCTGGATCCGCTTCGGCACCCTCGATTTCATCGTCACCACGGCGGGAGAGCTTGTCCTCATTCCCGCTGCCATCCGGGACCGGGCGTCCTCCATAAGCTCGATGCGGTTGCCGATGTCCTCAAGAACCTCCGCCTCGAGGCCCCGTGATGGGCCACACGGGCGGGCCTGCCGCACGGCAAGATCGCTCTGGCGACGCCGCCTATGAGCTGCGGGCGAAGGCGGTTCCACCCTCCACGGGTTCTCAACTCAGGCCATGGCGGCCACGCCACGGCTTCCTCCACGACTTCTGGCGGATTCCTCCACCCACGGCTCCAGCCCGACAGAGAGTATCCCCGTAGGGTGTACTCCGCGAGTGCAACATGACGGTGCCGCGGAACTGCCCTTCCACTTCGCTACCCTCGGGACCCTCCTCCGCGACGAAGCGGGCGGGGGAATCCGGCGGGAAGACGACGACAAGCACCTATAACGCAGCCGACCTTCGGCAATGAGAGGAGCTAGAGGCCCGAAGGCCGAGGCTCGATAAGCTCTGCATCGAGCCGAGCGCCGCCACCTAACCCACCACTCGCCTCCGGTGCTGCGTGTATCGGGTGCATCGGCGATTGGTGAGGAGACGAACGACCTTCCGTTCTTCCCTCACGCCAACCGTAACATTGCCGCGGGCGGCAATGCCGCCCGAGGGCTGCTCGAGCCAACGGAGCCGTGGCCAAGGCCACCTATCGTAACCTCCGGATCGGTAGAACGTGCTGTCGTTCAGCACGCCCAAGGTTCCGGCTCCCGACGGACGGGCGTCACTTCGGGCCGCCTGGGCCACTCCCCCTCACAGGGCCGACGGAGCCCAGCCAAGATGACCCCGCTCCACGAGCTCCCCCAGGCATCATACACCCCGGTGCGCCACCGCCTGGGGGACAAGTATGATCTTCGCACCACCCTCGAGGCACGAAGGAGAGCTACCGATGCAGCAGCGCCCTCGCAGGTCGCCGATAGCGGGCGACGCAACCATTCCGACCCGGGATTCGACGGTCCCGGGCCGCGTGCGTTCACCCGCCTCATCCGCAACGCCGACTTCCCGACCCGGTTCCGGGCCCCGACTAACATAGCCAAGTACACAGGGGCCACCAACCCGATGTCCGGCTAGAAGACTATCGGCTCGCTGCCGAAATGGGGAGCAACGGACGACTCCTTCACATCCAAGATCTCCCCATCTACCTTGCGGACTCACTCGAGCCTGGCTCGAGTACTGCCCGCAGACACCATCGGTACCGGGCCGACTGACGAACCTTTCGTCGGAACTTCCAGTGGCATCTACAAACGCCTGGCAACTCCTGGGACTCAAGAGCCGCAAGCGGCCGGGAAACCCTCCGGACTACCTCCGCCGCTTCTCCCAACAGAGCAATGAGCTCACCGCCGTCCGCGACGCCGACGTCGTCGGGGCGTTCATCTACGGCACCACGTGCGAGGCCCTGGTCCACAAGCTGGGCTGTGCGAAACCCCGGACCACCAAGGAGCTCCTCGACATCGCCACCAATCACGCCTCCGGCGAGGAGGCCGTAGGGGCCATCTTCGAAAGAAAGACGACCCACAAAACAGCTGGCCTCGGGGCCAGCGCCCCCTCCGACCGCCCTGACAAAAGGAAGCGGAAGGGGAAGCAGGGCCGCGAAGGCCGAATGGTCGCCGCTGCCGACCGACCTGCCAAACAGCAGGCCCGGCAGACGCCCGACCGATTCGAGAAACTGATGGATAGTCCGTGCCCGAACCACGACTATCCCGTCAAACACAAGTATCGGGACTGCGAAGTCTTGAAGCGGTTTCTCTCCGGAAACCCCACGACATCGCGGGGTAAGGGGAAGAAGCGCGACCCGGCATCCGACGCCGGGGCAAAGGGCGATGAGCCAGCCGACGAGTTCCCACAGCTCGACGGCTGCCTCATGATCTTCGGAGGGGCAGAGTGCTATGCCGACAAGCGACGGTTGAAGCTCGCCCACCGAGAGGTTCACACGGCTACCCCCGCCGTGCCCACCTACTTAAGGTGGTCGGAGTGCCCGATCGCCTTCGATCGGACCGACCACCCCGACCACATCCCGCACCCGGGACGCTACCCGCTCGTCGTCGACCCCATCGTGGGGACGAAGCGCCTGACCAAGGTGCTCATGGACGGCGGCAGCAGTCTCAACATCATGTATGTTGAGACCCTGGATGCCCTGGGAGTCCCTCGCTCCGCCCTCCGGCCGAGCAAGGCGCCTTTCCACGGCGTCGTACCGGGTCGACAGGCCCACCCCCTCGGACAGGTCGGCCTGTTCGTCACCTTCGGGAGCCCGGACAACTTCCGCACCGAGAGCCTCACTTTCGAGGTTGTGGACTTTCCCGGCTCCTACCACGCCATCCTGGGACGACCTTGCTACGCGAAGTTCATGGCAGTCCCCAACTACACCTATCTCAAGCTGAAGATGCCAGGGCCGCAAGGTGTCATCACCGTGGCCGCATCCTTCCAGCTCGCCTACAATCAAGGCGAAGTACCGCGAAGCCGGCCTCGGCCGTCGCTTCCGCCGAGCTCGCCCAGCTCCAGGAGAAGGCCCCCGAATCCGCCCCCGACTCCAGCCAGTCGGGGCCTAGCTCCTTCAAGTCCGCGGAGGATACGAAGGAGGTCGCTGTTGATCCCGAAGACCCCACCAAGATCGTGCGGGTCGGGGCCGCCCTCACCGCCAAATAGGAAGGCGCGCTCGTCGACTTCCTCCGAGCAAACCGAGACGTCTTCGCTTGGAGACCCTCGGACATGCCAGGAGTTCCAAAGGAGGTCGCCGAGCACTCCCTGAACATTCGACCGGGATCCAGACCAGTCGCCCAGCGCCTGCGCCGTTTCGACGAAGAAAAGCGTCGGGCCATTGGGGAAGAGATCGCCAAACTTTTGGCCGCCGGCTTTGTAAGGGAGGTGCGTCACCCCGAGTGGCTCGCCAATTCCGTCCTTGTAAAGAAAAAGTCGGGGCAACGGAGAATGTGTGTTGACTACACGAGCCTCAACAAGGCCTGTCCGAAAGATCCATTCCCATTACCTCGCATCGACCAGGTCGTGGACTCCACCGCCGGGTGCGAGTCCCTTTCTTTTTTGGATGCCTACTCAGGCTACCACCAAATTGCGATGAAGGAGTCCGATCAGCTCGCGACCTCCTTCATCACCCCGTACGGCTCAGATCGTTACGTCCACGATGCCTTTGGTCCGAAACGCAGCGCCACATACCGGTGTATGCGAAAGCGTGTTTTTCGACCAAATTGGCCGTGAACATCGAAGCCTCACGCCGATGACATCGTTGTCAAAACCAGGAAGGTCGATGACCTCATCGCCGACTGGAGGAGACTTTGCGAACCTCCGACGGTTTCAAGCATAAAGCTCAACCCCGAGAAATGCGTCTTCGGGGTCCCCAAGGGCAAGCTGCTGGGATTCATCGTCTCCGAGCGCGGCATCGAAGCCAACCGTGATAAGATCTCCGCTATCGCAAGGATGGCGCCAATCAACGATCTGAAGGGAGTTCAGAGGCTGATGGGGTGCCTCGCGGCACTAAGTCGCTTCGTATCCCGCCTCGGCGAACGCGGGATGCCACTCTACAAGCTGATGAAGAAGTCTGACCGCTTTTCCTGGACCCACGAAGCTCAGGAAGCCTTTAGTCGACTAAAGGCCTTTCTGACCTCACCTCCGGTCCTGGTCACCCCGGAGCCGCAGGAGCCTTTGCTCCTCTACATCGCCGCCATGACTCAGGTCGTCAGCGCGGCACTTGTTGTGGAGCGAGCGGAGGAAGGCCGCGTCTTCAAGGTACAGAGGCCGGTCTACTTCGTCAGCGAGGTGCTCTCCGAAACAAAGGTCTGATATCCCCAGATACAGAAGTTGCTGTACTCAGTGCTCATTACCAAGAGGAAGCTTGCCCATTACTTCGATCGACACCCCATCTCCGTGGTGACCTCCTCACCACTCGGAGAGGTCGTCCACAACCGCGACCCTACTGGAAGAATCGCCAAATGGGCTCTCGAGCTCAATGGCCTCGACATATCGTACGTCCCCAGGACGGCGATCAAGTCCCAGGTCTTGGCGGACTTTGTCGCCGAGTGGACCGAGGCGCAAGTCCCTGCGGTGGTCGAGGACCCGGAGTACTGGACGATGTACTTCGATGGGTCTTACACTAAGAATGGGGCCGGCGCGGGGGTCGTCATCATCTCCCCACTTGGCAACAAGCTCCGGTATGCTATCCGCCTACTCTTCGACGCCACCAACAATGTCGCAGAGTACGAAGCCCTCGTCAATGGCCTTCGGATCGCCGCCGACCTGGGCGCACGACGGCTCTACGTTCACGGCGACTCCAAGCTGGTCGTCGACCAAGTGATGAAAGCCACCGAGCCCCGTGACGCTCGGATGGCCGCCATCGCTCGAGGTCCGCAAGCTCGAGGAGAAGTTCAAGGGTTTCGAGCTCCATCACAGCTACCGACGCTATAACGGTGAAGCCGACTCCCTCGCCAACCTCGCCTCCGGAAAGGGGCCGGTTCCCCCTGGAATCTTCGTTTCCGACCTCAGCAGCCCATCAATCCGGTTGGACCCGAGTGCTGAGGGCGCCACCGACCCCCCGAAGGCGGGCGCTCCCACTGATCTTCGGCCAGATGCTCACCCGCCTGGGTCGGACTTGGGCGCCCCGAAGGCCGAAACCGACTGGAGGCAACCGTTTGTCGATCGATTGACGAACGGGTTGCTCCCCGCCGATACCACCGAGGCTCGGCGCCGCGCTCGGCGGGCTAAGTCTTTAGTTCTGGTCGAAGGCGCCCGCGACAAAAGGAGCCCGTCCGGAATCCTTCGGTGCGTTCGACCGACCAAGGGAAGCACCTTCTGCTGGACATCCACGACGGGGTGTGCGGGCACCATGCCGCGCCGTGGTCCCTGGTAGGAAAAGCCTTCCGACAAGGTTTCTACTGGCCGACCGCCGTAGCAGATGCGACCCAAATCGTCCGCACCTGCGAAGGATGCCAATTCTTCGCCAGGCAGACGCACCTTCCCGCGCAAGCCCTGCAGACAATCCCCATCACGTGGCCCTTCGCGGTTTGGGGGCTCGATCTGGTCGGGCCCTTCAAGAAGGCACCCGGGGGCTTCACTCACTTACTCGTCGCCGTGGACAAGTTCACAAAGTGGATCGAAGCCAAGCCATTGGCAAAGATCACATCGGCGCAGGCAACAGGCTTCTTCCGCGATATTGTCTACCGCTTCGGGGTGCCCAACTCCATCATCACCGACAACGGGACGCAGTTCACAGGGAAGGAGTTCCTCGAGTTCTGCGGCGATTTCAATATCCGAGTCGACTGGGCGGCAGTGGCGCACCCCCGGGCCAACGGCCAGGCCGAGCGAGCCAACGGCATGATCCTCCAAGGACTCAAGTCGCGAATCTTCAGTCGACTGAAGAAATTCGCGGGACGGTGGGCCGCCGAGCTACCGCCCGTTCTTTGGAGTCTACGAACCACGCCAACCCGGTCGACCGGGTTCACACCTTTCTTTTTGGTGTTCGGAGCGGAGGCTGTCCTCCCGACCGACCTTGAGTACGGTGCGCCAAGAGTGCAGAACTACGACAGCGCACGGGGGACCGAGGAACAATAGGATGACCTCGACCAACTCGACGAGGCTCGAGATGTCGCGGTCTTACGGTCGGCTAAATATCAGCAGGCGCTGCGTCGCTACCACAGCCGACGGGTCCGCGGCCGCTCATTCGAAGTCGGCGACTTAGTGCTGCGTCAAGTCCAATCCGCGAAGGACAGGCACAAGCTCTCCCCGCCCTGGGAGGGCCCTTTCACCATCACGGAAGTCCTCCGGCCCGACACCTTCCGCCTCAAGGACACTAAAGGAAATCTCGTGACTAATGCGTGGAACATAGAGAAGCTGAGAAAGTTCTATTCGTAGTCAACCTCTCCCCTCTTTGTTACCACTCGACAAATACTTGAGCAGAGGAAGCCGCAACTCTCGGACGACCGACCGAGTGCTCTCTCTCTCTCGCCTTTTACCTATCGCAGCATCGCGACCTCCGCCCGAAAGCCGAGGTCCCGGCAGTAGTATTCTCGCCGTCGCAAAGACCACGAATGCAAGGACAACCGACCTCTGAGGTCGGGCCGCCCCATTCCAGTAACAAACATACATTCTGGCGCGACGCGGGGAGAAGCCCAGCTGGTGGGAAGGCACGAGGAAGTCGAAAAGAACAAGGGGCGCAACCGCCTCCAACCTACGCCGGATCCGTTGCGATCCCAAAAGACTACGGATACGGGCAAATCACAAGCGCAAAATCCTCGAAGAAGAAGAAAAAAGAAACAGGGAGCAAAGAAGCACTTTATTTATTCATAGAGGAACATCGCCCCAACCAAGAACGAACCGCCCGTTACGATCTTGGTGTGCGCCCAATTAACTCAGCGCTGACGCCCCTCTCATTTGGCCATTAACTAACAGTACCCTAAGACTGGGTGCTTGAGAGATTCGGATCGGGGCTTTTGTGGCAACCGCCTCAAAGACAGGAAGAACGGGATGTCGGAGGCAAGCAAGAAGACAATGAGTTTACCTGTGTTCGGGCCCTCCACAGTGAGTAATGACCCTAGTCCCGCTTGGTGGTTTCCTCTCGAGTTCAAGGTTCTTACAAGGTGGGAAGAAGACCTTCTCGTGCTCGCTAACCCAATCATCAACTCCTTTCTCCCATGCATCCTAGCTCCTTTATACTCTGGGTGAGGCGCATGGGGCTTACTTAGCTAAGTAAAGCAAGCTGCCTCGACACGTTACATTATAGTGCATTTAATGCACCGTCATGCCATACTCTTACATCACATTTAATGTTTGTCCTAGTGACTTAGACTTCGCCTTGGGCCCCGCCTTTGTCTGTCACCCCGCATGCTCCGCCAGAGAGAGGGGATGTCGGTCGCGCCACCATCATCAATGCGCGCTTAGGGAAGACGCGCCGCCATACCACGCCACACTGCAATTAATGCGCACGTCTCGCATTAAATATCCTTGACCCTTCGCCAGAAAGTAGCCTGATTACGGGTTGATTCTGGGAACTACGCTTCGAGGTGTGGCTCAGCGCCACTCGCCCTCTTGGCGAGCACCTTTTGCCGTCGCCCAGGAGTGGCTCGACGCCACTGCCAGGGCGAGCACCTTCGCTGTCGCCTGAGGAGCGCTCAACGCTTACTCGCCCTCCCGCGAGCACCTTCGCTGTCGCCGAGGAGCGGTGGCTCGAGCGCCACTCGCCCCTGGCGAGCACCTTTGGCCGGTCGCCAGAGGAGTGGCTGGCGACGCCACCGCCCTGGCGAGTACCTTGGCTGTCGCTTCGAGGAGTGGCTCAACGCCACTCGCCCTCTGGGGCGAGCACCTTGGTCGTCGCCTCGAGAGTGGCTCAACGCCACCGCCTCTTCGGGCGACAAGATTTACCGGTCGTGGGTACCCGGTCAACGCTAATACGACAAGAGCTCCTGCCCACCGAGGAGTGTCTTTATTCTTTCTTTTCTTCGTCGAACGGTTTCAATCCTCTGGGCCCATAAATGCCCACGCACGCCGCTGGTCTTTAAAAACTTGCTCTTTTTCCTGGTCGAGGTGGATATCGCATGCTTCGCGGGCTTCGTGGGGCGTGCTCACTTCCTTGAAAAATGCTTTGGTTTTCCCGCATCCAACCGCCGCGTCTCTTCGACTTTTTTCCGCCAAAGTTTCCCTTGAATTCTTATAAATAAGCGGCGGGCATGTATGTTCGCTGCGCCGCCTTCCTTCGCCTTAGCTTTTTTCGCTTTAGCTGATTCGATGGCCTCTCCGACTTCGCCCTCCTCCTTCAATGTGGAAGAGAACGCCGCCGCTAAATGCTCCAAGGTGACGCTCGCGCGCTCTCACTTATCTTGGTAGGGATCGCTCGCTCATCAGATCCGGGAAGTCATCTTCTTTGTCTGGGATGATGGCGGCTTGGTCTCCGCCATCTCTGACTTCTACATCGCCGTCCCTCAACTTCTATGACATTCACAACATCCACTCTTCCCTAACTCCATTGTGCTCCTCTCCGTCTTTGCCCACTTCTCGTGAGATGTTCATAGGGGTAATGCCCAATCTCCTCCTTTTCCGCTACTTCTTCTCGCTCCGCGTCACCAGGGCTCCAGCATCTCCAAGTCTTATCTGCGACTTAGAGACTGGGGCCGCTGGCGCGCTATATTCCAATGGAGAACCGATCCAAACTGGAAAATGTGGGCGCCCTTTAATGGTTGCACGTTGAAGACGATAAGCGCATTGAAGTTCGGGGCTTCCTAACGAGCTGGGCAGCAAATCTGACTGGGATCTTCTGGTCGCCGATACGCCCAGCTACTTGCAATGTTGGCTCGGGTTGATCGCAAGCTGACAAATGGGCCGACCGAGAGCATGGTTCTCCGAGGACTTTGTGTCCTGGAGGATTAGTCTCTTTGCGCCGCCGCCACCGCCCACCCTCGGCACTATCTCGGGCGTGATGACGGACTTCTGGACGATTCCCCGAGGTGAGCTTTTATACCTTCCTTCTTCATCATCATCATTCTTTCATCATTCATTTTTTTTTTTTTGTGTCGGTAGTGGAAAGCTGGACGCCCGCCTGAATCGCTTCTGGATGGGGCGATCGGGGCGGATGCGACGTTCACCCTTCCCCGAGGCTGCGCTTCCACTGCGACATGCGGCCTCGGGATCGGCGGAGATCGCTCAAGGCGTGCCCAAGATGGAGCGCCATGGGGACGCCCATCATCGTCCCATCAAGGGCCTCGATAACCTGCACTCCTACAGCGGCGATCAGGAGGAACAAGCGCCCCTGCGCGACCGTCCCCTTTGGAACGCCCGACCCACGGCTATCGTGGCCATCTTCGCTGGGCCGGCTGATCTCCACAGCAGCCCTCGCCACGACTTCCTCCTCGGTGCGAGGCTCTTCATCAACGATCGCGACGCTCGCCTCCGCTTACCATCGCTTTGCAGAATTTCATTTGGCGCCGCCGCTGGCCGACCAGGCCGGCGCGCTTCCTCCATCACCACGCTTTACCGCCCGGGCGGTGACCCGCCGGAGCTACGATGGCGGACCCGGCCATTGCGACCTCAAATTGCCGCCACCGCCACCGGCCGGGCGGCGATCCGGCCCAGCGCTGGCGGACCCACGGCGCGGCATCTCCGCCGCCACCACCACCACGGCCGACCGCCCAGCGCTGCCGGTGGCGGACGACCGGCGGTTGACCCGCCGGCGCTTCCGGTGGAAGCGGTCCACGCCTCACGCCACTGAGGCCGCCCGGTGCTCGAGGGGGCTGCTCTCACTCGGAGTGCCTCGGTTTCGAGGCCTCGGCCACTGTACGCAGTCCTTGAAACACAAAAAAGGGCGGTAAAAATTTTTAGCCTTCGAATGGAGCCTTACCTTTGCTTGCTTTTGCTTGTTCCAGGGCACCGCGCGAGACCCCGGCCGCTCCTGCGCTGGGCGACGGGGCTGAGGTAGCGACGGAGTCAAGCTGGTGATCCGCCAGACGAAAGCATACGGCGACGCATTCCGGCTGCTCGCGGCACTCAGAGGCGGCAGGGCCTACGGCCCACTCCGGATCCTCCGCGGACTCCGTTCTCGGCGCAGATGCACTGCTGGCCGCCCTTGAACGCTCTCTACTCCCACACCACCACCGCCTTCGTCGAAGCCAGGCAGCTGGCCGCGCCATCGAGATCGGCCGCTTCCGGCAGAGGTGGTTGATTTACATGATCGAGTGGAAAGGAAGGAGCGAGGCAGGTGGGGAGCGGGAGCGGGCGAGGCCACTCGCGTCGCCGAGCTCATGGAAGAGCTTTCGAGGCGCAATGACGACCGCACTCAGCCCGAGGCAGACACTCTGCGAGATCTTGAGAATGTACGCCTTCGATCGGATGGAGGACAGCCTCGCTCCGGGGTTGGTGCAGCAAGCGCCCTGGATCGAGCCGGCGCCTCGCCTTACGCCTCGGTCGGATCGCGGACTTCACCACCCGGCTTCGCCGCGGCGACGGTCCACTTCAGAGGACGCAAGAGTAGCGGTGCCGCTACTGCGGCGTTCGTTTTGGCGTGCGCACGCGTCCAAGGACGCCAACTTGATCCTCTCCGCCGCCGTCGGGATTGAAGGAGATCGGGCGGAGGCGGAGGCGGAGTGCGGCGGCCGCCGACCACGTCGCCACTTTCGGAGATGGTCAACCCACGGAAGCAGCGAGAAGACGCTTGGCTGGGCCGACGCCGACTTATGAAAACTCCTCGGCAGAGCGACCCGCGATGTGAGACGAGGAGGAAGAAGGATAGGATAGCCTAGACCCTTCTTCCCTTTCTCCTTTCTTTCTTTCTCTTTTTTAACTTGTCACGCAACAACTTTTGTAAAGCACTTTCATGGAATAGACATGACATTTTTAGACCTATTCAAAGGCCAATGTTTAACTTGTCTTCTTAGCCTTCCACTCCGATCGTCGGCAAGATTAACTTGAGTGCACGCTTGCTCGGCTTAAGGCTTAGAAGGAAAAAAGAAGGAGTAAACACCCCTTGTGTCCGGCGATTCTTTTCGTTGCTTACAGATCCTGCAAACGACACGCACTCGTGGCCTCCGCGGGGCGGACACAGTGTAAGACGTGACAGGATGTAGGCTTTTGATAGCAGTGTTTAAATCGCCAGCCCCCACGGGGACACCCGGAGTGTCATGACCGTGCCGGGAGCTGAGTTCAAACCAGCCGCCCAATTGCCCAATCTCGCGCGCACTACGAGTGGTCCCGCCTTTGCCACTGGCGCCACAGGATCGAGCGGACTAGAGTGATCGCTCAACACTTTGCCATAAAACACGAACCGAGAAAGGCATGAAGTAATGCGCTAAAAACAGCGAACGTAATACTTAATTTGAACAACAGTTTGTTCCCCGGCTAGTCGAAAATAAAGACATATGATTCGACCGGGCGCGAGGAACAAAACCTGAAACTTACAAACTGCTCAAGGGTAGAACTTGCGCAGTTCTCTATATTCGCGAGTTCGCGATTCCTCCTCGCCTCGGTTGGCCGACCGCCGGGTCGAGAGACTAAACCACCTTAAAGGGGCCCTCCCACGGGGAGACAGTAACCCACTGCGCGATCGAATCTTTCGCAAGACCAGGTCGCCTCGCCGATGTTCCCTCTCACCGGCCGCGGCGTGGTACCTCCCGAGGCTTTGTTGATACCGAGCGCGCAGGCCGCACGATCCCGGGCTTCTTCCAGGAGATTGGCGTCGTCTTGGCGCATCTCTTCCTCGATCTTCTTCCGCGAACGCAGCAGCATGGGCGACCCAAATGTCAATTCGAAGGGAGGACAGCCTCCGCTCCGTAAACCGAAAAGAATGGAGTCTCTCCTTAGCCTGGGGAGTGGTCCGAGTGACTACAGCTGCTTGTCGGGAGTTCTTCAACCCACCGTGAGCCACGCTGGTGAAGTCGATCAAACGCCCGAGTCTTGAGGCCCTTCGGCGACAGTGCATTGGCTCGCTCGACTTGGCCGTTGCTTCTTGGATGGGCAGCGGAGGCAAAGCAGACCTTCGTGCCCATTTCTTCGCAAAAAGTCGAAAAGCGAAATGGTGAACTCGGGCGCCATCACGGTGATGATACGGTTGGCGACCCGAAGCGGGCGAAGATCCTCGCATGAACTTGACCGCGGCTGAGTAATGGTTCTCACGGCTTCAGCTTCCACCCACTTGGTGAACTTGTCAATGGCGAAACAGATGAGTGTAGCCTCACGTGGCCAGCGGAACGGACCCAGGATATCCAAAGGCCGCACGCGAAGGGCCATGAGAGCGGGATGGTTTGCGCGAAGCAGGCTGGTTGGTGGATTTGCTTAGCGTGGAACTGGCATGCCTCGCATCTCCTCACCGGCTCGCAAGCATCTGGAGGGCGGTTGGCCAATAGAACCCGGCGGAAAGCTTTTCCCACCAGGTTCCGATCGGAAAAATGGCTCCGCTGCGCCTCCATGGATATCGAAAGCAAAATGCTTCCCTCTTCCCGAGTGATGCACTTGAGAAGAACTCCGTTTCCACCCCTGGCGGTATGCAGGTCCCCATCTACCAGGGTGTGGCGCTGGCCTTCAGCGCTTATCTTCGGTGACATCATCGTCGGAGCATACTTGATCCCGCAGGTAGGCCAGGATCGGTCCATCCATGTGCCTTCCCGGTCAAGCACGGCGACCACGAGTGATCGTCCGGGTACTTCGCTGGCCAAGCTGCTTTCCACCGGTGCCACCTTTCCTCCTCGCAACGTGGTGGGCGGCGCCACCATCGTCCCCCACGAGAAGCGGGGGTTGCGATAGCAGCGTCACCTTCCCATCCGAGGTGAGGGCTGAAGCGCCAAGATCACCATCCTCCCACCAGAGGCGAAGCTGAGATGGGCGGTCGGAAGCCTTTCTTCAAAGACTCCGGCCCAAGACAGGGGCTCTTGTCGAGGCGAAATGGCGAGCTCGTCCGCTTAAATAATTGTCGCGCCGGGGTATGTGTGCATACCTAGCCCCTTCGAAGTGTCTCTCCATCTTTCTAACCTCCGCCAGGTAAGCTGCCATGACGGGATCGAGGGAAAGGTGAAGTCCTTCCTTGCACTGGTTGATGACCAACAAAGAATCGCCTTTAATCAGAGGCGCCAGATGCGATGGTCGCGGGCAGCTCGAGACCAAAGCAATCCTTCGTATTCGCAACATTGTTGGTAGCTTTAAAGTCCAGAGCGACTATATATATTTGAGGGGTCCCGGTCGGGAGACTGTGAGGAACCCAGCCCCGCGCCGAGCACGAAGGATCCATCGAAGAGGAGCGCCCAAGGCGTGGGCACGAGGACTTCCTTATCTTCCCCATCCGGGCCGAGTCCATTCAACAATGAAGTCCGCCGCCTTTGACTCTTGATAGCAGTCGCGGGGAGGCAAATTTGAAGCCAAATTCTCTACTCGACAGACCACTTGGCGTCGACCTTGACTTCACGATTGTGAAGGATCTCCGCAGAGGATACGAGGAGACCACAGTGATCTCCCTTCCTTGGAAATAATGTCGCAGCTTTCTTGATGCCACCAAAGACAAAGATACACCATTTTCTCGAGCCTGGGGATACCTAGTTTCAGCATCATGCAGCACCTTGCTCACATAATAGATCGGCGTATGCGCCTCTCGCTCTGCTACTAGTGCTGCACTCACCGCCCGAGGGGCTTGCCGCTACATAAAGGAGAAGCGGCTCACTGTGCTCGGGGCGACCAGCAGAGGCGAGGAGAGATACTTCTTGAGATCTTCAAATGCCTGCTGGGCTTCGGTCCACTCGAAGGAATTAGTCTTCTTCATCACCTTGAACAATGGGGAGACTTTTCTCCCCAAATGGGCTATGAACTCGAGGAGGCCAGGCATGACCAGCCTAAGGCGCTGCTTGAGCGGACAGGTGGCTTCATTCGCTCAATTGCTTCAATCTTGTCGGATTGGCTTGATCCCGAGGTGGAGACCAGGAAGCCAAGCAACTTCCTGACGACACCCGAACACGCACTTCTCAGATTCAGCTTTAAGCGGTAGTCACCGGAGATGGGAGAAAGTTTCCTCAGATCTTCAACCAACCCATCAGCGGCCTTAGCTTTTATCACCAAGTCATCAACATATACCTCCAGGTGTTCTTCTCAATTTGTGACTTGAATACAATATGCATGGCTCATTGGTAGGTAGATCCGGCATTCTTCAACCCAAAAGGCATTCGAACATAACAAAGACACACCAAAAGAGGTCACAAAGGCCGTCTTTTCTTCGTCTTCCGCGCCATTCTAATCTGATGATATCCTGAGTAGGCGTCTAGGAAGCATAGAGCTTCACATCCTCGCCGTAGGAATCGACATGAGGTCAATCCTCGGCAGAGGGTAAGGGTCCTTAGGGCAGGCTTTATTGAGGTCGGTAAAGTCTATACACATTCGCCACTTCCCATTGGACTTCTTTACGAGTACGGGTTAGCCACCACTCGGGTAGTAGGCGGCTTCCGCACAACTCCCGCAATAGCTTCTCCACTTCTTCCCCGAATGGCTTCTTGTCGCTCTACGCGCCTCCCGGATCTTCCGGGTCGACTGGTGCGCTCGGAAGCGTTGTTAATCGGTGCTCGATCACCTCCTAGGGACTCTTGGTCATTTGAGATGGTTCCTGTGCGAACACATCTAGATTAGACCGGAGGAAGGTGATTTAGCGCGTCTTCTATTGGCCGAGATCGGCGCCAATTCTCACACTTTGCCCGAGCCTTCCTCACCCACGAGGGACCACCTTCACCTCACCCAAGGTGGTGAAGCGTGGCCTTGGCCAGGGAGAGCACTCGAGGGGTCATACGTACACGCGCCCGAACAAAGCGCTCAAGAAGTCTTGCACTTGCTTCATCGCGGCGCAAGGCTTGAGCTTGTCCACCTTTACCACAATTGGGCCCTCCTCGGCCCAGGGATCTTCATCGGCAAATAAGCATGATGCGAATCGCCATGAATTTGACTAGCGGCCAAGGAGGGCGTTGTAAGGGAGGTCAAGTCGGCGACCTCGAAGTTGATGAGTTCCGTCCGGAAGTTTTCAGCGCTTCCGAGCGTGGCGGCAACCGGACTTGTCCCAGGGGCATTAGGCCCATCCCGGGGCAATTCCATAAAAAAGCGGCGAAGTATGATTCTTAAGTAAGGTATTTGGAGTGCTTGTCGCCCGACGGCCAGCAAAGAGTTGATGGCACTTCCTCCATCAACTAGTACTCGCCAAGCTTCGCATTCCACGACCGTAGGGCGACCACGATCGGGAGATGGTTTGGGCTGAAGTGTTCGCCGGGTGGTGGCCGGTAAAGTGATCGATTGATCCGACCACTTGCAGCGACTCGTCCGGGCTCTGGCATGGTGGCACACACTGTCTCGGCTCTCGCTTATCGCGAGTTGGAAGAGTAGGTGGTCGAACCCCCATGAATGTATGCCACCGTGTGCTCGGCTTGTTGGAAAGCCGATTGGGGTGTCATCTTCGCCGTCATCATCTTGGCGATCCTTTTCGCGCGCTTGAGCCGCTTTTCCATTCAACTTGGACACAACCTGGCAATCTTCCAAGTCGTGCCCATTTGTGCGGTGGATGGGGCAAGGTATGGCTTGCCCTCGCCGTCTTCACGGCGGAGAACGGCGTCCCTGGCGATTATCTCGTTGGTCAGCGATCTCTCCTTCGCTCTGATCGTCGCGCCGGCGAGGCTTGGCTCTGGATCGGCCACCAAAACCTCTCGGCGACGGCCTCCTTGCGCTTCTTCTTTTTACGGTGCCGGAGGACTTCGACGCTGGCTCCGTCAGGGTTTGAGGGCTCGATGCACCCTTCCGAGAGCCTCACCACGCTTGCACACTTGTGAGCCAGGGAGAAAAGCTTCCGGAAGTGGTAACAGAAGGCGGGTAGCCATCTTCTCCGCATCTTCTCGATCCCTAACCCCCCCTCCCAGGAGCAATAATAACCGGCGTCCGGAGATCCAGGGGATCGTGTTGCGGCAATGGCTAAACACGAATAAACCCCTCGGGGACTCCCCTCCTTCTGCTCCAAAGCGTGGAGGTAGTCCCTCCACACACCGGTTGGCGTAGGAGCTCGAAAGTTAGCGACAAAAATGTCGCTGATTCCTCCCAGTGTGTACCGAACCCGAGGAAGGTTCGGCGACCGAGGAAGCGGGCGGAGCCTGTCGGCGACATCGGGAAGTAGTTGGCCATAACTCTATCTCGGCCCCGGCACGCACCACCGTTGTATAAATCTGCGAATTCTTCAGGGTTGGTGGTGCCGTCATACTTCTCGATGGGCGCGGGGCCGAAATCTTTCTGCCACGCCGCCGATTAGGCGTGAAGCGGAGGGAAAACGGCACCCCAACATTATATGGGGAGTAGTGTCGCCACCACTCGACCCTGAGATGGGGTCGAGGAGTGCGATCTACACTCTCCAGTCGAAGGGGAAGCCCCTTCGGTGGCCGGCAGCCGAGGGTTCGGCCCAGCGTTGTTGCGGATGACGCCTCAGAAGAACTTGAGCGGATCGTCGCCTCAGCCGAGCCGCCTCATTGAGGCGTGTTAGATCCTCGCGTTCTCCTCCGGCATGGGAGTACCGAGGAAGATCTTGAAGCTTGTGCACGCCCCCCATTTGCCGAGGGGCTGCACCAAGATTCTTCCTTTATCCCGGCTTCCTGCATGGTAGGAGAGGTCGCCAAAGAGCGTGAAGCTTGTGCATCCACTCATACGAACTCCTTGCGGAGGGCCGCTAAGCTCCCTGGGCTGAATTGCCACAAACAACTTCATTTTGGGCCGAGTCCACTAGACGGGCAATGTCCTCGAGCCAAGGGGTAGCTGGGGTGTCGCCTGGCGGTTGGGCCGGAGGATGATCCGAGAGCAACCGGGCCGCATGAAGGCTTTGCATTGGGTATCTTCCCTCAACAGAAGCCGTTGGACTGAACTCCGGGAGCTGGATGCGCTTTCGCCCCTCCCGCCGCGGAAGGGCTCGCTGACTCCCTTGGAGCCAGAGATCGGCCAGCGCCGCTTCCTCGAGGGCGCTACGGCTGGCGATGAGATTCCGCCATACCGGATGATCTTCTGATTCTTGCAAACTCCTCCAAAAGGAATGGAAGAAAGGAACGATCTAACCACTAAGCCCCTACTCGGCGCGCCACCGCCGGCTTACACTAACCAGGCACCCTAAGGCTAGGTGCTTGAGAGATTCGGACTGGGGCTTTTGTGGCAACCGGCCCAAAGACAGGAAGCGGGATCTTTGGAGGCAAGCAAGAAGACAATCGAGTTTACTCGTGTTCGGGCCCTCCACAGGAGTAATGACCCTAGTCCCGCTTGGTGGTTTCCTCACGAGTTCAAGGTTCTTACAAGGTCGGGAAGAAGACCTCTCGAGTTACGCTAACCCAATCATCAACTCCTTTCTCCCATGCATCCTAGCTCCCTTTATACTCGGAAGTGGCCGAGGCGCATGGGGCTTACTAGCTTGGCGTAAGCAAGCGTCGACACGTTACTATAGTGCATTTAATGCACCGTCATACTCTCTTACATCACATTTAATGTTTGTCCTAGCTGACTTAGACTTCGCCTTGGGCCCCGCTGCCTGTCACCCCCTGCATGCTCGCCAGAGAGAGGGATGTCGATTGGCGCCACCCATCATTAATGCGCCTAGGGAAGACGCGCCGCCATACCACAGCCTTCACACCACGCACTAATGCGCCTCGCATTAAATATCCTTGACCCTTCGCCTGTAGTACGATTACGGGGTTGATTCTTGGGAACTACGCCCGAGGTGTGGCACGGCGCCACTCCTCTTAGCGAGCACCTTTGTGGTCGCCCAGGAGAGTGGCCTCGACGCCACCGCCCTGGCGAGCACCTTCGCTGTCGCCTCGAGGAGCGGCTCTGAACGCCACTGTCCCGAGGCGAGCACCTTCGTTGGTCGCCGAGGAGTGGCTTTCGAGCGCCACTGCCCCTGGGCGAGCACCTTGGTGGTCGCCACAGGAGTGGCCTCGACGCCACCTGCCCCTCTGGCGAGTACCTTGGCTGGTCGCCAGGAGTGGCGGCTCAACGCCACTCTGGGGCGAAAGCACCTTGGCTGGTCGCCTCGAGGAGTGGCTCAACGCCCACCATCCTCTTAGCGACGATACTTAATGCGGTGCGTAGGGTACCTCAGCGCTTAATACGACACCCTCGACCACCGCTTCGCACCAGCGGTGCCTCACTTCCGAAGTCGGGAACGCCCACGACGAGGACGCCGACTCGCCAGACGTCCTCACGAACAACCACCTCGGCCTCCGCCACCTCCTGCGGCCAGGCTCGATGGCGACCACTTCCTCGCGGGGCTGAGTGTTGCGGTCCGCCATGGCGCACAGAGAGAGTTCGTTTGGTCGCGGTCCTTGCCAAAGCAACGAGCGCACCGGCGCCTCTCCTTTTATAGCCAAAACAGTACGGGAGGAGCGGAAGACGAAGCGCCTTGGGGTCACGCAACGGCGCAGAAGACGAAGCGCCCAACATCAGTTCCGAAACCGGCACGATCCCCCAGGTGAGTTAATCCGCCCTTATCTCCAAAGAAAACTTAAATCCTTTTCAAAAAAAAAATCTTGTGCGGACTCAAGCGGTGCGTGGCGACTGCACCCTCAGTCCCCGCGCACCACTCGGGGGCTGCCCTACGACCTCAGGGGTCAGCGACCTAAATCGATGACCGGTAACCACTCCGACCGGACTACCCTCCTCATAGTAACCTCTTCAAACCCAAAATGCTACAGCCCACGCCCCCACGGCTACGGCTCCGAGGTAGCACTTTGCGCAGAAGGGAGGCTACTTGAGCAAAGGGCCAGTGGCGGTCGGATGGAGCCTTTCGATTTAGGTCGGACAGTCGACCGATCAAACAATCTCCCTCGTGGCAACCCCCTCGAACCGAATGCTACAACTTAAGCCCTGCATACCGCGGCTCCCGAGTAGCATTTTGCGCAAAAAGGAAAGTTGCCCGAGCGGAAGATAGCTTGATCGACCAGGGCAGAACAACCCCGGTCGTCGTTAAAAAAGCGTACGAGTCACTAACCTAAGCCGTACTCCGACCGACCAAGCTATCTACCTCGTGGCTATTTCCCCCGGCCCAAAGTACTACGGCCTACGCCTCCGCGGCTACGGCTTCGAAGTGGCACTCTACGGGGGAAACAAGTCCTACGAGCAAGAGACGCTAGGGACGGTCGAAGCACCCTCACTCAGGTCAGCGTTCCAACCGATCGAGCGCAGGCTTCGCGAAAGAGGCGGTCCGACACAGGCACCTCTCCTCCACGAAGCGAGCGCTCTAGGTAGCTTATCCTATCCCGTGATCTCTTCGAACGGAGTTGAAGCAACACCTACGCTTTCAGGGCACCCCCGTGGGCCCTGTGGCTATGGTCGTAAGATTGCCCAAATTCACAGAGGAAGCACGGGGTAAACGGGCAAGATAACTTAAAGCAACCCGACGCATCGAACTCGGTCAGGGCAATCATGTTCATTACATGCACTGCAAAAAAGCAAAAAATAAGGAAACTAATCATCTCCCTCCTTCCGATGGAGGATTTCTCGCGGCGAGATACGGCGGGCAATCTCTTGGGCGCACGGATCGACCCGGGCCATGAATGCGTCGACTTCTTCGTCGCTTCGGTCAGCAGCAACGCCGCTCCCAACCGCCTCAAGGTCGACGCCGTCATAATAAGAGACGGCGTTGACCAGGGCCGAGGAAGCGCCAAGCACCGCCGCTTCGCACCGACGCCGACGCTGGCCAGGAACCCATCCAAGTATGGCAGAATGGCGGCGGGGCCGAGTAAGCCCGAACAACCGGTCGCAGACGGCCTGGATGCCCACATGAAGGACCATCAGCTCGGCCGTCGTATCGGCCGCATCCCTCTCCGCCACCCGCTTGTCCATAAGGGCTGAGTCACGTGACTCGACCGCCGCATCCCGTTTCTCCACCGCCACCCTTCGCGACTCCGGTAGCGTCGCTAAGGCTTTTTCGCTCTGCAGGGACAAAAACAGCGTCAGAAGACGCCCGTTGCAGTGGCTCCCAAGGGGTTGAACTACTCACCGGCCACGGAGGCCTCTTTGGCGCGAAGTTCCTCCTCGACCTTGGCACGCGCTTCCCGATCGGACGCGGCGCGGTCGGCAAGCTCCCTCGCCGTCGCAAGCTCCCCCCGAGCAAGATCCCGCTCGCCGCGAAGCTGGTCGGCCTCCCTACGGACCGACTCGCACTCCTCTCGGAAGAGGGTGGCCTCCGCCCGAGCGGATCCTTCCGCGTGGACCGCAGAAGTCTTGGCCGCTTCAGCATCCGCCAGGGCCGACCTGGCCTTCTCTCCCTCGACGGTCAACGACTCCACAAGTCGCTGAGCCTCCCGCAAGGCTTCAGTGACTTCCCCCAGCCGCTGACCGGCCGTGGCGGCCTTTCCTTGCTCGGCAACAAGCGCCCTCCGGGCGTCGAGCAGCTCTTCCCCTATGACACTCCCCCGGCTGTGCAAGTGCCGGAGGAACATCGACTTGTCCACTGCCCGGGATGTCAAGCGCTGCAAATACCTGCCCGGTCAGTCTCCGTTTCCCGGTCGAGAGATGCACGAAAGACAAATCCCCGTCAGACTTACCGATCTGGCCGAGCGGGACTCCTGAGCAATGGACTTTCTCGCCCTGGACGCGGCGTCAACGGCGCGAGTAAGGTCGGCGTGGATCCTCCCCATCTCCACCTCCAAAGCATTCCAATCCGCGCGTTCTGCCTCGTCGTCCAGAACGAACGCGGGCCCTCCGGCCGGGTCAGGGCCGGGCCAAGTCAGCACGGCGGTCGGCAAATCGCCTCGACTTCCCGCTTTGCCGGCGTCTGCAGCAGCTGGTTGCGCGCCCTCCAAAGAACACTTGGACCACCAAGCGGCGGTGGCCCGGCGGCGAAGCGGCGGGACTAAATCCGCCGGTGTCGCGAACGCCAAAATCGATACTTCCCCGGCGAGAGTCGCGCCGACCCCACGATCGGCCGGTGCGAAGGAAGGCAAGGATGGCGGAACGTCTCCGTCGATCTGCCAGACGGTAGCGGTCCCGGCGCCCCCCCGGGTGGCGGCGGGACCTCGCCGGTCTCACCCGGTTTCTTGGCCGGGCGGAAGCGCGCCCAGCGGAGCTTCCTCCTGCATTGTCGGGGCCGGCAACGGCCCCGGCGCTCCCCCCTCCGGCAGCGTCCCCTCACCAACAGACCCTGCCGCGGGGAGCGCATCCGAAGGACCCCCGCTCCCGACGACCGCCGCCGCGCCCCCCGCGGACGGGAGCGGAAGGGTGCGGTTCCTCACCGCCGAAGTGGGACTCAGCGCCCTCCCAGCGCTGGTGAGCCCCCTGCGCACAGCGGTCGGTCAGGAATTGCGAAGGAAGAAGCACCGGAGAGGACCAAACTGGGGGCACATAAGTCACTTACCGAGAGGAGCGAACGACCGGCACCTGACGAGCCCTCTTTGCCGGACCCCTGCGAGGAGGCGTGAGGGGTCTGCGCATCTTCAGGATATACCCTGCGCCCGCAGTTTCTTCCGAAGAACCACGGTCGCCGCCTCGCGGCCGAACACGCATCGCAGCGGCCTGGAGTCGCCTCCGCCAACCGCTCCCCCTCGCAGCGGCGACTCTTCGTCACCGTCACTCAAAGTCTCGTCGAGAGACCTCTCGCCCAGCTGACCAGTCCGCGCTCTTTCCTCTTTCGCTCCTTCGTGGCCTCCTTCTTCGCCAGGAGGGCGGCGTTGCGCTGCTCCGTGGCGAGGCGCACGACCGCTCTCGCCTCCTTTTCCCCCGGAAGCAAGGGGCGGGAGATCAGGCCACCGAGCCCCTGCAAGAACGCGCTCGGGTAAGGGGGCGAAGAAACAGAGCGAAGCAAAAGCAAACAGGAGCCACCAGACGTACCAAGTTCTGCGGATTCTGCGCCGAGAACGGGGCAGGCGCCTCGCCCGCTGGCTCGGTATCTCCCGTGACGGAAACCGCAGCCACACGCGCGAGGACCTCCGACGGGGGAAGCTCCCACTCCGACGACCTTGCAGGGTCGGTCGGTCCGATGTACTCAAACATGGGGCGCGGCCGATCCTTGAGGGGTTGGATGCGCGTCTCCATGAATGTGCTGAGGACCACCTTGCCTGTCAAGCCCCGCCGCTTCAGGTCCGCGAGCTTACCAAGGATCTCATCTACCTTCGCCCGGTCCCTCGTGTCAGGACCCCAGGTCCAGCAAGGATGCGGCGTCGGTAAATTCCCGCTGAAGGGCGGGACACTGTTGCCGATGTTCCGGACGTAGAACCACTCGCTGTGCCACCCCCGGTTGGACGTCGGCAGCTTCACATCGACGTAGGACGACCTGCGGTGGTTGCGCAGTTGGATCGCCAGAGCGCCGAGGAGACCGGTGGCATCCGACGGCGGCCTCGCGAAGAAGAAGTGGCGCCAGAGCCCCGGTGGAGTTCGATCCCGAAAGGCCTCGCCTGGCGTCATGAAGACCGCGATGTGGAGGGCTCCGTTCGGGTTCAGGTGATGAACTTCCCCGTAGTAGTGCAGCAACCCCGGACGAGCGGGTGGAGTGGGAGGCCGAAACCCGCTCGTAGAAGGCCGCCCGGCGAGACTATCTCGCCGTCTCGATTCGGGGACCTCGGTCGATCGGCCGGCACACCGCCCGGCGGATCGAGGTCAGCGAGGAAGGAGCTCCTTCCTCTCCAAGCCGAGGTAGCGACCCGCCGCGGCCGAGTGCGGGGTCAGCGACATCCCCGAATGAGCGTAGGAGAGCGGAGGATGGCGCGACGAAGCAGGAAGCTTTTTCTTCTTCCCTTGCGTTTTCTCTCCTTTTCTTTTTGCAGAGGACGCGAGCAGGAGGATTTGCTCCCTCCGCGCCGCCCTCTCCTTCCTTTATAGGCGCCGGGCGGGAACAGACGCGCCTCCGCGCTAACCGACGCCTCACGCGGACCGACGCGATGCCAACCGTCACCGCCACCACGCCCACTACTCCGTAACGTGCCGCGGCCCATTTTAAATCCCACTAAGCATTAATCGCCCGACAGACGGCCGCCTCGCGCCACAAGACGCCGCAAAGACATCGCAGACCCCGCCGGCTGCAACGGGCCAGGGCGCCCCATGCCAAGAAAGGTATGAAAACGGCCCACTGGGCCGCCCGGCCTCGGGAGAGCAAGCGGCCTACGGGCTCGCGCCCGAGGCCCGGCACCGTGCTGAGGGTTACGAAGGCCGAATCCAGCCAGCTGGAATGAAAGCCGCCCCAACACGTAAAAAAGAGCGAGGGGCGGGTCGCAGTGAGCCCCCAGAGGGCCTCTAGATGGGTCGGCGGACGACCCAATCACTGTGGCCCGCGTCCGAGACCATACCTCACACTCTCCCGCGGAGCTCATCGATGAGTGGCGGCCAGCTGCGCTCCGGGTCGGCGGACGGCCCGGCAGCCCGACCAGGGATGAGTAAGGAAAGGTTTTTATGGAACGCCCCGCAGCGGGTCGGATGCCCACGCCGGGAGCTACGTCCGCTTGGAAACGATCCCCCTCGAGGGAGATCGCCAAGGTTCCACTCGGATTGCCCGACAACAGCTCGCACGAGCACGACGTTCAAACCGACGAAGGTAAGCGTCGCGTTAAGCTCAACCGACTCTAAAGGCCCACGAACGACGTGGCACGCCAGAGTCCGGCAAGACTAAACCCGGCCGCTCTCCGACCCGCTCGGGGCTACACTCCACGGTGCGCTCGCAAGCACCGGGTTCTTTCTTGGCTAGCGCGGTAGCTCCAAGCAGTCGCGCCGACCAAGCACCGCCGACCTCCGGGCCGACGGCTGCCACCGCCAGGCTAAAACCCAAGCCGGCTCTCAGGCCGCTCGGGGGCTCGGGGGCTACACCCACCGGGTGCGCTCGCGCGCACCTGGGTTCTTTTTCTTGGCTAGCGCGGCAGCTCCAAGCAGTCGCGCCGAACAAGCACCGCCGACCTCCGGGCCGACGGCTGCCACCGCCAGGCTAAAACCCCGAAGCCGGCTCTCAGGCCGCTCGGGGGCTCGGAGAACTACACCCACCGATGCGCTCGCGCGCACCGGGCTCTTTAAGTGGCGCGGCTCCCCAAGCGGCGCGAGCCTGCGCCGCCGACCTCGGGCAGCTAACCCCAAGGCTCTTCGACCGGCTCGGGGCTCGAAACTCTTGGCGAGTACCGTACCATGGGTACCCCCATCAGCCCGGAAACGCGAACGGGCTGACCTACCACGGCGAAGGCCCAGCACTGCCGAAAGGCACTTGGGCCGCGGAGAGCGAACCCCGACCTATGCAGGACCGACCCTAGACGGTCGGCGGACTACGATCCCGGGCGGTCGGCGGACTCCGACCGCCTAATATTGAAGCTCACGGTCACCAAGCTCCACCCGCGCGCGAGCCAGTAGGGCCCACGCCGGTGTCAGACAGCTGCCTTGTGCGCAGCGTCCCCTGGCGTCCGTACCGGGGCAGACGGCTCCTTCCCAAGACTGTCAGGGGAGCCACCGAAGAAGTCAAGCCCCCGTCCCATCGCCTGGCACACCGCAGAAGAATACGCCCACTCCCGAGGCCAAGGCAAAGTCAAGCGCCATTAAAGCCACCGAGGCTGACAGGAGCACCACGCGATACGTCATCCAGACAGCACTACGCAAGACGGCTCATCACAGAGCCACCAACCCCGCCTCGGGACGAGCAGGGGTCGGTCGGACAAGACAGAAACCAGACTTGAAGACGCGCAGGCCCCCTTCCTCGTAGTTTTCCCGAACTCCCGTGTAACCTGCCTCCTCCGTCTATATAAGGAGAGGCAGGGCCCGAGAGGGAGGGGCGATGGAAAAAACAGTCTTCTAGGTAGCCACAACTCCCTAGCGAAAACACCAGGGGATCGGTCGGCCGACTCCCTGCCTCGCTTGTATTCCTCTTGTTCATCGCCCTAAGATCAATACACCCACACCGAGCGAACTGGAGTAGGGACGTTCAGCCCGAACCAGTATACATCATCTGACTCCTTGAGTCGACCATTCGAGGAGAGGGAGCGCGCGACCCCATCCGACCACAAATTCGTATTGCCGGTGCACGAAACACCGACAGGTACCACCAAAACAGTCCAATTATTATCTCAGGAATGACTAACTTACTGAGCTATGTCGGATACGGGTCCACTGACCAGTCCGACCTGTGGTTGAGCGGGAACTAAGTTGTTTACTTTGCTCAAGAGGATTCATTAACCTTATACTTTTGCCAAAGACCACGCCTTCAATCCACAAACCCAATCCGGCACTCACGGTACCGGCCACCAGACCAACCAAGGCATTAATCATCAGCCGGGGATCGGAATCTCATCCACTTCGGGATTAATCCGATACTGTCCCCCAAACTGTAGCATTTTTATAAACATCCGAATCGGAGATTCGGCAGCATTTTCTTTAAATCCAGGTTTTGAACTAACCTAGTAGTATAATCTAACCTATTCATGGCAATAAGCAATTAACTAGGGTTCCAAAGGACTAACAGGGTTCCAATATTTCAAGGGGGTTCCAAGAGTAATTTCGGTATTACCTAGGTATCATGTCATTCTAAAATACTGGATTTCATTTATTCAACATACAGTAAAATAATGCGATATAAAATAATTACTACTATAGCATGGCATGATTGGATCAACATGATCAAGGGGGTACGGCTTGCCTTGCTCGGCGATCGGGTCGGCTGAACTGTAGAGGAAGTAGTCGTTCGGGGCTTCTGTCGGGTCCAACGTCTGCTCCGGGAACTTCTCCGGGATCTACGTCTGCTCCTGGAACTGTCCAACGTCTGGATCTAGCGCGACAGAACGAACGACAAATAAAGAAACGAAAAACAGAAAAGAGACGGAAACGAAAAACGAAACCGAAAACCGGAACCGGGCCGAGAGGGAGAACGAAGGGCGAATTGGGCAATTCGGAATTTTGGAAACTCCGGATTGAGGAACAGAGGGCATTTTTGGACTCAGTGGGTCGAAACGGTTCGGATAGTGTATTTGGTGGGTTTCTGGGGCTCACGGAATTTTGGGGGATTTTCTGGAGTTTTAAATCGATTATTCGGATTTAAATAAATGATTAAAATCCGAAAATCGAAAAAAAGCACTGTGGCCGTGGGCTAACAGTGTTGGGTTGCTGACCTGGCGCTGGTGGCGAGGTCGGCTGGGCCTTGGCCCACGCGCGACGGGCCCAGGAGGAGGCTAGGTTTTGCGAGGCGGCGAGGCTGGCGGCGTGGCGCTGGCGGCGCGGAAGGCCGAGCGGGACGGAGGAGCGAGCGGGGAGGAGCGGGAGCTCAACGGCGAGGCGGGGAGCGGGCGAGGAAACAAAGCGGGGCTCGCGACTTTTTATAGCCGGGCGGAGGAGAGAGAGCGGGCGCGAGGCGAAGCTTCATGGGCGGCGGCAGGCGAGCGGCGCGGGCGGGTGCGAGCGGCACGGTCGGCGACAGGCGACCAAGCAGCCGGGCGGGCGGGCGCGACGAGACGTGGTCGGGCACGGGAGGCAAACGGCTGCGCAGCGGCACGAGGCGCGATCGGGTGCAGGCGACGGCCGGTGCCGAGGCGGCGGGGACGGAGGCGGTCGGGGAGCTGGGCCGCTGGGCCGGAAAGGCCGAACGGAAGCAGGCCGAACGGGCCAAGGAACGGGGAGACGGCCCAAAACCGAAAAACGGGAAAAACAAATGAAAAGCAAATTCAAATTTCCAATTCAAATTTGAACCGAAATTTGAACAAACTCCAAATAAAATTCATTTTGAATTTTGGGTTTGTTTCACGGCAGACATGCAATTCAAGTAGTTACCTTTTGCTCACTTGAAGCACGTCCCGAGTTAACTCCAGCCCCAAGTCTGTTTATCAGTTCCTTTGTCTGCTCAATCTCCTTCTGCTGCTTCTCCCATGCGACATCTTGAAGTTTCCACCCATATCGCCTTTGCAAGAACAAATTCTGAATAGTTGCCCTTGTATGTTTTGGACACACCAAATTCAGTTTCCACTATCTTTGTACACAACTGATCAAGAAAAGCCCTGTCATGAGATATAATGACCATCGGCACATCTTGCATCTTAAGGTAGCTCTCCAGCCACTCAATGGTGTCCAAATCGACATGATTTGTGGGCTCATCAAGTAGCAGCAAGTCAGGATCCTGCTCACAATCAAAATAAATTTGTCAAATTTAGAATGTAAATACACACCGCTCTATAGAATATTACACTTGAAAAAGCTAAAAATAAAACCAATTGCCGTCAACAATCCAAAGAACCTTGTCTAAATTCTTTGCCAATTTGAGGCAATGTCATTCCATTTCCTCTCATCACAATTCTTCACGATCGGTAGTTCACGGCAGATGAACACATCCACCATTGAAACCATCACTTCCTACATGTAAAGCTCAAAGTTTTACATTATACCTGAAGACGTATCTTGCCGAGCGACATCCTCATCTGCCACCCGCCGCTGCAGGAGGCGTCGCGGCGGTCGGCGTCCTCCGGCGCGAGCCCGAGCTCTGCATGAGCTTCGAATCTTGACCTCCACCATGCCCAGGTCCACGTCCTGCGACCGCGGCAGGTCGAGCTCGTCGAGGAGCCTCCCCATGAGGTCCATGTCCTCGGTGGCGCCCTCAAGCGCAGCCTGCACCTGCTCGAGGCGGCGCTTGACATCCATCTCCTCCTGGAACGCGCTCAGGAACTCCTCTCTGACAGTCCGGGAGGCGCAGACCTCGAACTCCTAGTTGAGAAAGGTGATCTCCATGTTCTCCTTGGCCTTAACGACGTTGCCGCCGTCGGGATCCTCGAGGCCGGCAATGATGCGGAGCTGCGTCGTCTTCCCTGCGCCGTTCACGCCGACGAGCCCAACCTTCTCCCCGCGCTGAACCTCCCATGACACGTCCTTGAGCATGGTCGCCCCCTTGTAGGACTTGGAGATGTTCTCCAGCCGCACCCCCGACGGAATGCTTGACGCGCCGCTGCTCGACCGCTTCTTCTTGCCGGCCCCGGCGATGTCATCGGGGGAGGGGGAGAGGAGGGAGGAGAGGTCCTGCCTCGCCTCCTGCTCCTCGGAAGTGGTGGCGGTAGTGGTGGAAGGGGAGGAGGTGGTGAGGCGGCAGTGGATGGCGGAGGGGCGGCGGCGGCGGGAGGGGAGTGATGGGGAGGGAGGGGAGGGGAGGAAGGGAGAGTGTAGGTGGAGGGAGGAGCGGACGAGCTTGGAGGAGAGGAGGTCCATGGTGGCCATGGAGTTCTTGGAGTCGACGTGTTGCGGACGCGACGCCGCCTACGCCGCCGCAGCGGTCGGTGCGCGTGGAGACGACGAGGGAGACGCCGTCCGTGCGGTTGCGCGAATGAACTGGCCGTTGCCGAATCACCGGATAGCGAGCGGAGAGAGAGTCGCCAAATGTAGCGATTCTCTCTCCCCTCGCTAAATTTCGGGACTGCTATGGAGAGTCTTTTGGAGATAGCCAAATGGGGTGGTTCGGTATAATATGGAGATGGAGAGTTGAATAGAGAGTCTGTTGGAGATGCTCTAACACGGACGGAGTAACAAACAATTATTTGTACAAGTTTCTAAATTTTTTTGGACAACTACTATACATAGGGAAATTGAGTTTCTACAACTCTATAAAATTTCAAGACCAATATGAATCGAATTTGAAGGATATAAAAAAGACAAATTCAGCTTACATAGTGATTTTTCACTGCACAATACTAGTCATCTCGCTGCTTGTTAATTTCATATATTTCCAATGCGATTGAGTTTGATCTTCAAATTTTATATGGTTGTAGAAGCTCACCTCACCTATATATGGTAATTTTTGAGAATTTTTGTTAAAACATGTAAGTATAATTTTCATGGAGTTTAAACGATAAAAGTGATATGAAACATCAACAAAATGTGCTTTTATGCATTTTTTAAAAAAGCTGTATAAATATCCAAGTAGGAATGAAGGATATATGATGATTATTTACCACTCTGTTTGCTTTAAGATTTGTGTTACTTGTATTAAAAAGTTTTTCCTACAATTAAAAGTAGAATTTGTATGCAAAATTAAAAGCTATCATCCACTCGATTCTCTCATAAATTATAATTTGTATTTCCATAATCTATCCCAGAGGAGCGATAGAAACTCAAACACTATTCAACATCAACGTTAACACTTAACACAGAGGAAAAGGCTGGTGTTTTTTTGGGGTCGAATATGAACTGTAAGCTTCTTTGCACGCATAAATACCAAAATGAAAGGAGCCGGCGGCCCAATTGCTCGATGAAACGCAATTTTAACGTCAATAAACCAGTGACATCAGCTGGTTATATAGTCACATCAGACGTCATTGCACTGCTAAAGGCAAATACTCTTACCGTCTAAGTCCATATTGACCAATTTATTTTTGGCACGTAGGTAAAAAAACTGAAAATAATTAAATTTATTTATAATTATTATCACTAAGTACTGCACTTAATATATATATATAGAGAGAGAATATAAAGTGAAAATAAAAATTTATTAAAAATATAAAGAAAATATTTCTATAATTTTTTTATTAAAATACCAGGTATATTTATAAACACAACTATTAAAAAAATAAGCCATGTAAATTTGAACAGCGCGATAAGCTGTCTTGGAAGACCTGAATAGTCAACACTTTTGTCGGATGAATTGGTACCAGGCGAGTCCTGGAAGACTCGAATAGTCAACACAGTTCTTGTTGAATACTAGCACATTACTTAATCAGTAATCCAGGATGATGGGCTACATACGGGCGAGGTTGACTTGAACGTGTAAGAGGTGACGCCTTCGAGAAAAGGAAATGTAAGAGGTGATATGCACGTACGTAAGAGAAAAGAAAGCGCTAGCCTATCTAGCTGCGGTCATGCCTCCCTCCCCTCCTGGATCAGTTCCTGCCTTCCTGGTAAGTGGTAACAAACATGCAAGGTCACCGACTGCGCAGTATATAAACTTGCAAAGGTCCAAAACGACGCGTGTGTGACAAGAAACATTTGATTATTTTCCCGTCCAAAACCATGTGTGTGTATGCGTGTGTGCGACAAGAAACATTGGCTTATTTTCCCGTCCAAAACCATGTATGTATGTATATAGTGTGTGTGTATATGTAGGACGCTGTAATGGGACACTATGGTGCCTATGCACCATGATTTTAAATACACGAATTAATTCAAATTCTGGTATATATTTTGAAACTTTTATTTTTAAGGTATATACCTATCTATAACAATTCAAATGAAACACATGCCTTTGAAAAAAATATACTTGAATTCAAATATTTGAACAAATTTAGATCGCATGCTTTGTTAATTTATGTATATAATCAGCACATACCTATAATCAAACTATCATAAAAAAAGACGAATTTCAGTTCAAACTTATTTGAACTAGTTAATAAACTGGTTAAACTCAGCATCTTAATTTTTTTTAAAAAATTTTGAATGTAAATAAATAGAGAAAATACCCATTTTGGATCATGGTGCCCAGGCCCATAATGTCTCAGGTAATTAATTGTATATAACGTCGTAATGGGGTACCATTTTCAAAGGTCCAAAACTTATTACCGGCGATTAATTGGTTGTGATATATATTACATTACTTGTAATCCAGTATGAATGTATGATGGATTGATGGGCTATATACCGGCGAGGTTGACTTGAACGTGTAAGAGGTGACGCCTTCAAGAAAAGGAAATGTAAGAGGTGATATGAACGTAAGAGAGAAGAAAGCGGTAGCCTATCTAGCTGCGCTCCTGCCTCCCTCCCCTCCTGGATCAATTCCTGGTAACAAACAAGGTCACCGACGACGAGTATGAATGTATAGTCGACACACTTGTTGAATATACTACTATAGCACATTACTTAATCAGTAATCCAGTACGAATGTATGATGGATTGATGGGCTACATACTGGCGAGTTTGACTTCAACGTAAGAGCTGACGCCTTCGCGAAAAGGAAACGTAAGAGCTGATATAAACGTAAGAGAAAAGAGAGCAAAGCCTGCCCTATATAGCTGCTCCCTCCCCTCTTGATAAGTTCAGCGACTGCGCAGTATACACTTGCAAAGGTCCAAAACGACGCGTGTGCGACAAGAAACATTAATTGCTTACTTTTCGCCGTCCAAAACTGTGTGTGTGTGTGTGTGTGACAAGAAACATCTCTCTCTAGTCTCTATATATATGCACGCGGGTGCTTTGCCAGCCACTGACCACGGTAACACGGTTGCCGATCTCGACGAACTGTTCCGCGATCCGTAGGAAACAAGAAGGAAGCTCGATCGATGGCGCTCGACGGCGTGCACAGCAGCCGTTCCGACCCCGCCACCTCACCGTCACCGCGCGGGGCTCAGCCTTCGCCAAGCCACCGGCGGCGCACGCTCCCCGCCGCCGCCGCCATCCAGGAGAGCGTCGCCGCGGCCACTGCTCTCGTCGATAAGTGGCACCCCGACGTCGGCATGCGCTCCCTCTTCCTCGACCGCCCGAACGATGACGCGGAGGCCCGCCACTTCCTGTCCGCCGCAGCCGGACTCCACCGCGCCATGCTCCTCCTCGCGTCGAACGCTGCCGGCCTTGACGAACACAGCGACGACCTCGTCCAGGCGCTGGCGCTTCTCCAAACCGCCATGCGGAGGCTGCAGATCGAGTTGGAGCTCCTCCTCTCATCCCTTCATTCCAACGCCGTCAGCAATCATGACGTCCAAGGCACTGGTGTCGTTGCCACTACTAGCCATATCCGCACTGTCGTTGAGGCCATGATTGCCGCTGGCTACGCCAAGGAGTGTGTTTCCACCTTCAAGTCGCACCGCCGTCGAGCGGTGGCCGGTGCGGTGCAAAGCCTACTCGGCTTCTCACCTTCCCAGCATGCCCACTTCCATAAGCTTACCTGGGGCCAAGTGGACGACAAGGTGCAAAGATGGCTCGCCGCTGCAAGATTCGCATTCAAGTCCATCTTCTCCCTCGAGAGAGAGCTCTGCAGCAGTGTCTTTGCCTCCCACGCGGCTGCCGGCGACGCGGTGTTCGCGGGCATCGCCAGCGATCAGGCCCTGGACCTGCTCGCCGTCGCTGAGGCTGCCGTGGCTCGAGCGCGCCGCGCCCCAGAGCGATTGTTCAGCGTGCTTGACGTTCACGATACTCTCGTCGAGGTACTGCCAGCGATCATGTCCGTCTTCGGGGACAGGTCAGAGGTCGCGACACGCGCCGCCGCCACTCTTCGCAAAGTCGAGTTGGCGGCGCGTGGCACCCTATCCAGCTTCGAGGTGGCCATCCAAAAGGATACGTCCAAGGCGACCATGCCCAGCGGCGCTGTGCACCCACTCACGCGCTACGTGATGAACTACCTCCTCCTCCTCGCCGACTACGAGGACGCCCTTGCCAGCATATACCGACAAGGCCAAGGAGCGCATGTGCAGTCGGTGGACACCTCCGTCACCAGCACCAGCAGTGACTCGCCGGATTTGTCCTCCTCCTCCTCCTCGGTGAGCTTGTCGTCAAATCCTACTGTTTGGCTAGTGCTCGTCCTGCTGCGCAAGCTGGACACCAAGGCCAGGAGCTACCGAGAAGCATCTTTGAGCTCTCTATTCTTGGCGAACAACATACATTACGTTGTCAAGAAAGTGCGTGGCAGCAGCAAGCTAGAGAGGATCCTCGGGGAGGATTGGACGGAGGTGCACAGGGCAAAGGTGCGGCAGCATGTGGACGCATGTTTGCATGCGGCGTGGGGCAAGGTGGTGTTGGGTGGGGGTGAAGGTGTGCAGGTGGCAGTGATGGAAGCCATGGCGATGCAGGGCGGGTGGGTGGTGGCAGACGATGACATGGCGGAGGCTGTGAGAGCAGCAACAGCTGCGGCAGTGGTGCCGGCGTACAGGGTGCTATATCGACGGAAAGGCTCTGCGGAGTGGTGGACGCCGGGAGACGTAAAAGCGATGATCAACGGGCTGTTTGGCGGGCCACAAAATGTAGCTACAGGTGGGGGTGCACCGCGACGTCGTCGTCTGAAAGTGAACCGTGTATAGAGATCTTATTGTGTGCGCGTGCGTGTGCACGCGCACACGAGTTTTTTCAAATTCAAACTCCAAAGTACAGAATAATCTTGATGTTCCAGTCATCACACGAGTTTTTTCAAATTCAAACTCCAAAGTACATAATAATCTTGATGTTCCAGTCATCACACGAGTTTTTTCAAATTCAAACTCCAAAGTACAGAATAATCTTGATGTTCCAGTCATACATCTCTGCTACTTAAAATGTATGTTCCAGTCATACATCTCTGCTACTTAAAAGGCATGTCGGACCTCTGAGGCATGCCACGTCCTTTTTTTTTTTTCCGAAAAACACATCCACCTTTTTTATGAAAAAATCTCAGAATTTCAAGAATTTATAAAGAAATTCTATGCTGACAATTTTACAAGAAGATCCTCGAGGTTCCTACATTTTACTAAGAGGTCTATGCCACGCGGTTTTACACGAAGACCCTATGGGTTCTAGGTATTTAAGAAGAGGCTTTGCAACAGAGATTTTACAAGAAGGGCTTTGAGGTTCTGAGAATTTACGAAAAGGTCTGCGCTGCACTATTTTACACCAAGCCCCAGGTTTCTGAGAAATTTGGAAGAGGTCTGCGCTGCCAATTTTACTAATGAACCCCTGGGGTTCAAAAATTTACAGAGTAGGTCTACACTATTTTACACGGAGGCTCTTAGGCTTCCTAATATTTACAATGAGGTATTGCGTGGCAATTTCAGTTTTTCAAGAAAAAACTCGAGGTTCCGAGAATTTGCGGAGAGTCCCTACACCAGCTATTTTACATAGAGGCCCTCGAGGTTCCAAAAATTTACAGGGGACCTGAGTGCTTGAACAAAATTCGCCCGGCACAAGGTAGCGTGCAATCCCAATGTACAGTGGCGGAACTAGAAAATTTGTAATGGGGGTGCATACTTGACACCGGATAGTTGACATACACAGTTTCATAGTATAAATTCATCGCATATGTTTGAAATTTACCAATAATAATACAATACATATAGTTGAAATAAGGTCTTACATGAAAAAGGATTACAAAACATCTAATGAAAACTAAAATTGTACTTTATGCGTTTTCATGGCTTGAAAACGCTTGATTACATCGTCTTCAGTAACCTTCAAGAAAACATCTCGCTCAATAAACATGACTAAACAATTATTTAAGAATTGATTGCCCATACTATTTCTTAACTTATTCTTCACAAGATTCATAGCAAAAAATATTCTTTCCATAAATTTCATAAATAGATTTGCATTTCTCATAAATGTCTGTAGAGTGTAGCCAATAGGTTGGATTTGGAAAATAGAAATTTATACCTCACTTCTGACTTTCTCAGTTCGGTGTCTCAGTGACTTCTTGATTCTTCAGTCTTCACCTTCAATCTTCAGTATCAGTCAATCAGTCCCTACTCCCTACTCGGCAGTCGGCACTGAGTCTCGGCTACTCCGTGGGCACCTGGGCCGCCGGCTCTACCTGGCACCGCGCCGCCGCCGCCTACCGGCGAGCCGCTGCGGCGCTGAAGCCCGCCGCCCTCGCTGCTCGGTTTGCGCGATCCGTGTGCCACGCATAACGCGCCCGCCGCGTTTCCGCCGCCCCTCGCCCACCGGGCCTGGAGTCTCCGCCGGCGCCGCCTCGGCGGTTGCGCGCACCTCCTAGCGGCCGACTCCCGCCTCTCGTCGCCCGCGCCGCCTCGACGCCCGACGGCCAATTCCCAGGCCTCGCGCCAGCGCGCCCTCGTCTCCCTTCTCGCCGTTCTCGGCTCCTGATGACTGTGCCTCCCACCCTCCTGCGACGAATCCCGCCGGCCGCAGCCCACGCTGGCCACCGTGGCGCCGCCAATTCCTCACCCGCGTTCGGCGCCTTGATTAGGGTTAGGGATTTAGATTTTAGGGTAAGGGTAAAGGGTTGGGTGTGGAGTCTGAATGAAATTTTTGAGTTTTGACTAGGGGGTACTTGGTAAATTTGTAAAAATTTTGGGGGTGCCGGTGCATACCCGGCACCCCCCTCAGTTTCGCCACTGCCAATGTAGTACCTCTGAACAAAGAAAAAGTTGATGATTGTCTCAAACTCCAAAAGGGATACCGAAACACAAAAACAACTTTTAACGTCATCACTTTAATCGGAGAACATGCACGAGATCAAACATAAATAATTTACAACAAGACTTCTGGAGAAGAAAGCTATCCACTCAGAAGAAGTAAAAAAACATCCCGATCCAAACAGTACATAATCAACTTTCTAACAAGATGGCTTTTCAGTATACGCAAAAGAATTACGTAGCATCATGGTTTACAAAATAATTTTTGCAATTTTTGGTCAATTTTTTATTTTCGATTTTCGGCAAAATCAAATAAAAAATCGGTATTAATCGCCTTAGTTCGAAGTCAAATATTTTCAAATCAATGGTCAAACTTCATTGAAAAGAATAAAAAATCAAGAGATTTTTGTATTTCGAATTTCTAGTGATTTTATTGTCTTTCTAGGTAATTTTTTATTTTTAGCAGGTAAATTGGAAAAAATTGGAGAAAATTGAAAAAATTGTATAAAGTTTTAATAAATCCCAATTAATCTATAAAATACTTAAGAGAAATTTAAACAATTTTTTAATTCATTTACCGCTTCGAAAAATAAAAAAACAGTAATTAATGAAAAAACATAGTAACTGTCATATTTTTATAAACAAAATTACAAGCTTGGTCATACTCTAAAATTTTAATGGTAGCATAACTAGTTCGAAGGGATCATGTATTAAATTTTTTAAAAATATTAGACTTCATTTAGAGCATCTCCAAAAGCCTCCCTAGCCTCCTCCCGTGCTCCAAATTTTGGCGATTCCCCCAAAACCATCGCTCCAGCAGACTCCCCAGCCTCCTCCCCATTTTTTGCGAGCGGAGAGAGACTCCCTAGATTTGGCGACTCTCTCTCCGCTCGCTATCCGTGAATCGGCAACGGCTCCCTCGTCCCCGCGAGCCCACGGAAGCCGTCCCCCTCGCTCGTCTCGTCGCCAGATCCCCAGCCTCCGCCCACCGGCAGTGTGTCCTCGCCGACCGTAGCATTTCGGCGTCGCAACCTCTGGCACCACCTCCACTCGGTCTCCCCTCCCCCGTTCCCATTCCAATCTTGGGGAGCCTACCCTATTTCTCCCCTCCGTCGAGAAGCCCGCGGCGGATCCCCAATCCCCCAAGAGCCATTGGCGGTTCCCCCCAGCAGGCATTCGGTGGCAGATCTGGTACGCTAGTACCGTCGAGTGGAGATATGGCTGGTGCTTCTTGTTTGCTTGGTACGGTGCTACCTTCATTTTAATTTGTGTTTGCTCTGCTGCAGTCTCCATCTCTCGATCCGACGAGTTTTCCCCAACCCCCTCACGAGCATCGTCGTCCTCGGCGCGACCAAGACGTGGATCTGGTACTGCTTCTGCTGTGGAGTGTAGATCTAACTGCTACTTGTCGTTTTCCTGGTAAGGATTAACCGTAGCACCTCAATGGTTGTTGTTGGCTTGATGTGTGTTAGAAAAAGATTAGGGTAACTGCTGTGGTGTGCTTCGCGAGCTGCAATATTGGGTGACCTGGGAATGGGGATGGGAGACCGAGTTGTCGATTTCAGAATTGGGGCCTTCATGCTTGCGCAATGATTCTGCATTGGGTCCAGATGTTGTAGATACTTACGATTTTATATTGTTGTAGAGATTTATCATTGTGTTTGCCATCTTCTTAATTTCTGTGGATGCTAAGAATGCTCATAAGTTTTAGTTTTATTTTGTTTAGATGCTAAGTGTACAAGAAGTTTAGTGTTTGTGAGCCAACTAATACGAGCTCATAGAGGGTAAGTACAAAGTGGGGGGGAAACAAGTTGGTAATTTGGTATAGCCAAGACATAAACATTTTTTTTGTACATTTCTCATGAAATTAAATTCTAGTGGGGGCCACAACCCAGCAGGAGGTTAGGATTACAATTAGCTAGCAAATTTCAAGTCACTGTCTTGTTTGAATCTCTTGCTAATTTTAACTGACAAAATCCACTGAAAATTCCATATGGAATTCATGCAACCAACCATATATTGGAGGGCTTACTTCATATATTTCTGGTATATTAGTTTTTCCCATTTCTTTTTTTGGGTGTTTCCTTCATAAATGAAATAACAAAAAAAAATCCAGTGTGTAGCAGATTCAACACAATTTTGTCAGAAAAGATCAGCACAATGTGCAGTCATGCAAGGAGATGCCCAATGGTAAAAGCTAAACAGACACTTTGCTTTTCTTCTTCTCACCCCATAATTTTATAAACATTTCAATTATAATTGGTCCTCTTCCAAAACAATGTAATAGAAGAATACATATATTTAAAATAGTGAAATAATACACTCACCGTACATATGGAATATTGTGAGAGAAAGGAATGAAACCCATACACCCAAAGCATGCCCCCTGGTAATGTGGGTCAACAGCATTCCCAGTCCCATTCCTAACATCGTTGCGAGTGTTTCTTGGCTGCCCTCCTGAAAAGTTGAGCATGCTTCTGCAACTACATTTCAGCAATAATTTACCATCTACTTTGACATCTACAAAGTTGTTGAGATTATTCAAAGGTACCTTTGCAGTTAAGAATGCTCATAAGTTTTAGTTTTATTTTGTATAGATGCTAAGTGTACAAGAAGTTTAGTGTTTGTGAGCCAACTAATACGAGCTCATAGAGGGGTCCTCTCTCCTCTGCTGTAGAGAAGAAAAATAACAGCATGGTAGCTATCTAGTTGGGAAATAAACAGTCGGTATTGCACTCCAGGGCATGAGCTTGATGAACTTATTGTTTATAGTTAAGAAGTTTAGATGTGGAAAATACTACAACAAAAATCAATGGACTTCTGTCATGCTTGAGCAGCGAATGCACTCGTGAATGTTTGTGCTGTCGCAGTTCATGCTTCAGCATCGAATGCACAACTGTTAAGACGATACGGATTGGCAGATGCCTTCGACGACCTTTGTTTCTTGGAGGTCCTTCTGTGGAAAGGCATCCATGGTGACGAGATTCCGAGCTGTCTTCACAAGTATATACAAGCAAATGGTTGTTTTTATACATGTGCTGCGAATTGTAATTCTGAGCACAAATTGTAATGTCATCTTTGAGTGAAACTGTGCGAAGGCCATTGGCTGTAAAAATTCTTTGTTATAACATATAAGCACAACCCGTTGTATGTTCTAACTTCTGTAAAAAGGATGGGGTGATTTGGGTTTCCATTGTGCATGGTACGAGTGATCCCTTAATGCATTATACTTTTGTAAGGCGCGGTTTGTTCTCAAATTGTATAAATGCCAAATTCTCAACTGAACTAAACATCACCGGACAGCTGAATGTCTGAACTCTGAGTTTACAGTTACTGTCATATGCTGTTACTCATTTCATATTCTGCTATGCTCTTAGTAAAATATTCTGCTGGAGTGTATTTAGTAATGTTTGGTGAAATGACTATTGATAGAATATTCTGCTGGAGTGTATTTAGTAAAATATTCTGCTGGAGTGTATTTCTTTATTGCAGCAACCCTACAATTTTTAATAGAAGAAATGATTATTGATAGGACAGGAAACCCAATGTTTGGTGAAATTAGTTTACTTTTCCTTCAATCTATTTGGAAAATCAGTGATCTGTATTATTTGATGAGCATATCTAATATGCTACTTTGGTTGGACATGACCACGCAAAACATGCATTTCTGGCATTTTTTTTAATGATGATACAATCATAGAAAGTTTAATGGTAAAATGCTTAGGGGTTCCCCTAGGGTTGTTCTGCCCTGTGCACTTACCTAATCGTCTAAGCGAATGACATGGTTTAGATGTGCTCAAGAACAAAACTGCTCTCACTTCTGTCTTTAGAACTGAGTATTGCTCCTTCTTTGTGAACCTAACATGCCATTTTACTTGGTTATTGAAGGGTGTTCTTGTCCGCCTGGTTGAGCCTGCTGCATTCTGTGAAAGGTAAATTGCACCACTTATACTTAAGTACTGCTGCTTAAGATTAGTACATATACAATTTCAGTTCTAATGTTATTTTGTTTGCTATTAGTATGATTAAAAGTTCGTAAGTCCAAATTGAATTTGACATCGGGATGTATTCATCTTAGTGTACTATTTACTTGCATATAGATGGATAAAGATTCAAAGAAAGTTAGTGAAGTGCACGCTTGGACAATTAAGTGCATAGAGGAAATCGCAAGTGATATTAAGAACATCGTGCACGATAACTTTTCCCCTTGCTCATGTGAGTGCGGAAGTGAACTCAATGGACTTTTACTTGACATCGAAGACGCTGCTCGCCGTCTTGATGACCTAGCCATACAATCGATCGGCTTGGTGGGAACAGCCGGTGTTGATCCAGTCGATGAAGAAGAAGAAGGAGGGGAGGAGTTGCGCCCATACGACTATGAGAGTGATGATTCGGATAAAATTGACGATCATCAATTTAGAGAGGATGAAAGTATCGAGTCCAGTGGGTAGTGTTATTCGTGTTCTACTTGTGAGACCTACTTTATGAGTTCAGTGATTAGTATTGTTCATGTTTAGCGTATTAAGACGTGTCGTACTTTTACATGTGTTGTTATGCATCTTTGTTTAATTAAGTATTGATGCCTACAGTTTCTGCAATATGGATGGCTTCTATGCTCGTTTGTTGAGTGAGGGGGGAAGTGAAATTCATTGGGATGATAGCCCAATTGGGGAGCAACCTTCTCCAGTTAACCATTCTAGTCCCCAATTGAGAGCCCAAAATAAAAGATCAAAGAATTTTTCAGAGAATGAAGATAATATGTTGGTATCGGCATGGCTTAATGTAAGTTTGGATCCAGTGCAAGGGACCCAACAAACTCGTACCACATATTGGAGTAGAATACATGATTACTTCCACGAGAACAGAACTTTCAATTCAGAGCGAAGTCAGAACTCACTTATGCACCGATGGTCATCTATTCAAGAGCATGTTAACAAGTTTTGCGGATGTTATGACCGCATTGAGCGTAGACGACAAAGCGGGATAACAGAGCAGGATAAGGTTGGTCCATATCCTTTTTTCATTATAGATTTAAATGTGTTCTCCATGTTAATAAGGTACATGTCCTTTTGTAGATTGTCCATGCTAAATCATTGTATCAAGAAGAAGAAGGGCGATTATTTGCATACTTGCATTGCTGGAATGTACTACAACACCACCCAAAGTGGACTAGTCATTTATCTCAGAAAAAGCAGAAAACATCGTCCAATTCCTCTCCGGGTAGTTCCAGTCCTGTTAGCTCTAATGCAAGTCATCTTCATGAAGATACTGCTACTGCAGAAGGTGATGTGCTCAGAAGGCCGACTGGTAGGAAGGCCGAGAAAGAGCGCATACGCCGCGGTAAAGCTGCAGTTGATAGTGGTGCAACAGGTTCACTCTACATGGAAGCATTAGAAAACTTTAGGAAAGAAATGAAAGAAATAGAGATTATTAAAGAGCAGAAGAAAGAAGAGCGGTACGAACGAGCATTTGCGCAAGAACAGGAGAGGATTGCTCATGAGAAGGAAAAGATTGAGATAAGAAAAAATGAGTATGAATTGAAGAGAATGGTTGAAGAAGAGAGAATTATGAGCGTTGACACTAGTCGCTTGAGTGGGCCACAACAACAATACTACCTGTCCTTGCAGAATGATATCATCGCTCGCAGATGTAATAGGTCTGGTTGATGTATGAACTAATTATTGATGTTACATCTTGATGGAATGCTTATTTTGCTTATCCTTGAGTTAGTGATGGACTTGAAGTTGAGTTGTGTAAAATCCTTATTACGACCATTCTGCTTTTGTTTTTGAATCTAATTAAGGATGTGCAAAATTGTGTGCCAATGGTGAACGAGACTAGCCACTCATAATTCATGTCTAATTCTTAGGAGTTGAGTACATCATAGTTGAAATACATAAACTGGTACATCATAGCTCAAGGGAAATATCTAGTACATCATGCGCTCGCCTACATCCCACCATAATGGCACCATAAGTGCTCGACTAGATCTTCTTGGAGCTGAGAGTGAGCTTTTCTATTTCTGATGGATTGATGAGTTTGAATAAACTGAGAAAGCTCAGGTGTTCTTTCATGGGAGACCGCAACATTTTCTCCCATTGCTTCGTAATTGTAATCAACTGGAGGTCCATCCCTCTCATCTTCAATTATCATATTATGCATGATGATACATGCTGTCATGATATCTCTAAGTGTTTCTTGATACCAAAAGCAGTGGTCCACGAACAATTGCAAAACGAGCTTGTAAAACTCCAAATGCTCGTTCCACATCCTTCCTAGCCGCTTCTTGAGCTTGGTGAAATGTTTTTCTTATTCCCTTGGGAGCTGGTATTGTTTTCACAAATGTTGCCCATGAAGGATATATTCCATCTGCAAGATAGTATCCCATTGTATAATTGTGACCGTTCACAGTATAATTCACTTCAGCTGCTTGCCCTTCGGCTAGCTTTGCGAAAAGAGGGGATCGGTGAAGAACATTAATATCATTGTGAGACCCTGGTAAACCAAAAAAAGCATGCCATATCCAAAGATCTTGCGAAGCAACGGCTTCTAGAATGATTGTTGGCTCATGTACATGACCAGTATACATGCCTTGCCATGCTGCAGGGCAATTTTTCCACTTCCAGTGCATGCAATCTATACTCCCTAGCATTCCCGGAAAACCTCTTTCCTCACCAATTGCAAGTAATCTAGCAGTGTCATTACCATTTGGAGATCTCAAATACTCATCTCCAAAGATTTCAATAATAGCTTTCACGAACCTTCTCAGGCTCTCTATAGCAGTACTTTCTCCAATCCGCACATAATCATCAATAGCATCAGCTGCTACTCCGTAGGCTAGCATCCGAAATGCCGCGGTGACCTTTTGCAAAGGAGATAACCCAAGAATTCCAGCACAATTCCTCTTCTGAATGAAATAGTTATCATGCGCTTCTACAGCGTGCAATATGCGAAGAAATAAAGAACGATTCATTCGAAACCTACGCCAAAAAGAAGGTTGAGCCGCGGACAGGACGATCAGCATAATATGCAAAATATATAAGCAACGAATAATTCCACACCTGCGCCGAAAGAAGGTTGGGCCATAGATAGGAGGATCAGCAAAATAGTCTTCGAACAGTCTAGCATGCCCTTCTTGTCTATTGCGATGAACGACTTGATGGCCAGGAGTAGAACCGCCATGGCGTGGAATATTAACATCCTGATCTTCCATGTGTGCTACGTATCCTGTTGTCAGAAGAAATACGTACTCATTATTCCTCTCAGACTCCTCATCTTCTGAGAGACATTCCGAGACTAAATTTCGACGACTCATTGAGCTATTGATAGTAGTGAACAACAAGAAACGTGCAATACTTCGAACTGCAAATGGGTATGTATATATAGACAAGAATAATATAGCCGTTGGAATCTACCCGTTGAAAAATAACCGTTGCAGTGTGGTGGTTACAAAAAATTTCGAATTTTAAATTCCCGCATTAAAATATAGCCGTTGGAATCTACCCGTTGAAAAATAACCGTTGCAGCGTGGTGGTTACAAGAAATTTCGAATTTTAAATTCCCGCATTGAAATATAGCCGTTGGAATCTACCCGTTGAAAAATAACCGTTGCAGCGGGGTGGTTACAATAGCTGTTATGGCGGTTATGGAATATGATTAAAATATAGGGAAGAGAAAATAGAGAGTGTGATATAGAGAGTGCTGTTGGAGAGGAAGGAGATATAGAGAGTCAAATTTTTGGAGAACTCTCCAAATATGGCTTTTGGAGAGTGAGATTTGGAGAGTGCTGTTGGAGATGCTCTTAGTGTCCCTAGAAAATCAAAAATAGAAGACTATATACAAATATAGTAGCATTGTCAGTTTTTTTTTAAAAAAAAATACACAAGTCTTATAATAATCTAATTTTTTTGCATAATCATTATAATTGCCTAAGGACCCCACACAAAAAGTTTTAAGAATATTAGAATTCATTTAATGCCCCTAGAAATCAAAATATAGAAGATCATATACAAAGACAGTAGTAATATCATAATTTTTTTCAAAATACACAGATCTGATAATGATCTGAAAATTTGATATCATCATTAGCATTATCTCATAAACTCACACAAAAATTTAAAAAAAAAATAACACTTTGATAAATTTCTCTAAATTTTTCGAATTTGAATTTGAACTTGACTGATTTACCGAGAGGTTTTAAATGCCGAGCCGGTTTGATGCAATCAAAAATTACGATTTTCGTTGATTTTATAAACCCTACTAGCATGCGGTTACAAAGAGAAGATTACCGACGGGGTAGGTTACGAACCAAAACCACAAGTCGCCAAGAAACGACAGTCTGTAAGTAACAAATCGTGCACAGGTGTAAAATTTTTCAAATTTGAATTTGAACTTGAACTGAGAGGTTTTAAATGCCGAGCCGGTTTGATGCAATCGAAAATTACGATTATCGTTGATTTTATAAACCCCATGCGGTTACAAAGAGAAGATTACAGGACGGGATAGGTTACGAACCAAAACCAAGTCGCCAAGAAACGACATCGTACTTACGTACATATATATACATACATGATACCCTGCTGTTTTCAGCTAGTATGCGGCAGCTGCTTGCATCGTGCATGTACTACTGGTTAAGTTATGGTGCGTCCGCCGTCGACGCAGATGACCTGGCCGGTCATGTAGGAGGCCGCCGGCATGCAGAGGAAGGCCACCATTGACGCAACCTCCTCCGGCTCGCCGAGCCGCCGCATCGGGAGCCTCGTCGCCTCGTTCTTCATCAGCTCCGGGTCTATCTTCTTCTGCTCAATCAACCAAACCGTTGGAAATTAAACAAATTCGAAATGAACCTAATTCATTACTGCACGCATGCATTAAGAAGAAGATTAATTAATTTCACCATGCTAGAGAAGACATGAATTAATCTTACCACGTCATCGGTGATGTCAGTCTTGATGCCACCCGGCGCGACGCAGTTGACACGTATGCCGTCGTGGGCCCACTCGGCGGCGAGGCTCCTGGTGAGCTGGTTCATGCCTCCTTTGGCCATGGAGTAGACGGCGAGCGCCGGGAAGCCGACGAAGCCGGCGATGGAGGAGATGTGGACGACGCTGCCGCCGCCGGTGCCGACAAGGAGCGGGTGCGCGAGCTGGGTGAGATGGAAGCATGACTCGAGGTTGGTCGCCATCAGTCGCGCGTAGTCCTCGCCGTTGCACTCCATCGCCGCCTTGAACATGGACTGCCCCGCGTTGTTCACCAGGATGTCGAGCCTGCCGCCGAATTCTTCCTGAACCGTCGCCATGAGTTCCTCCCTCTTGGCCCGCACGGAGACGTCGCAGACGGAGACGGTGACGAGGAGGTTCTTCTCCGCCCACCGCCGCCGGCACGCCTCCAGCTCCGCCGCGTTCCGGGCGCACGTGTGCACCCGCGCCCCGAACCCGGCCAGCTCCTCCACGATGGCATGCCTGTTGATACCGCGCGAGTACATCACATATGCGGCATGTTAAGTGTACGTACGTACAAGCGTATTCTACATACATCACTATGTATAGTAGCTCAGCGTACGTGCGTACGTACCCGATTCCTTTGCTGCCGCCGGTGACGAGAGCCGTCGTGCCGGCCAGGCTCCACCGCGCCTCAATCCTCCGACCTGCAGCAGCTGCCATATTGATCTCCTCTCTCCGTAATTGGCTAGCTTGATCGATCTCTAAGTGTGCGTTATGCTCTGAAAATGTGATAGTTCTGTGAGAGGATATCCCGTATCGCACACGTATATATAGAGACAGAAATAGAGCCTCGAAATGCGCACGCACTGTGCCGGCGTTCAGAGAGGTGTAAGAGTCGTCGCCGATAATTATAATTAAGACTTAGCTGTTCTTGATCTCTGACGGCCGGATATGCCGAGATATGGCTACCGGCCGGCCGGCCACAGCACTATTGCCGGTTTATTTTAAGCGACCGGTCCGGCTGCAACGAATTGGAGTACTTGATTAATTTACAGAGCTATCATGCATACGTGTCCTCTGTTCTCAATTTGCAGGGAACTCTCCAACTAATATACGATGGTCACCATTGTCATATATAGATGGGGCACCAGTATAAAATTCAAGAGTCTTTATGACTAAGACTAGAAAAACATAACATTCATCATGCATACTACTACTAATGGAGTATATGTCAAATTGCAGTTGGAGTCTTGACTATGTGCACCTACGACAGAAATAGGCCGGTACACCGATCGATCTAGATGTCAAGGCTATGGTGGAGCCATGGTGTCAATTGTAACCCCACGGTACTTTTTGTGTTTAGCAGTTTATTTATGTTTATGTTATTCTTTTTAGATACTCTCTTCAGTCTTCAAAAAGAAGATGTTTTGAACCTCGACACGGTCTTCAAAGCACAACTTTAACCGCTAATTTTTATTATAATATATTTATAAAACTCAACAAAATTATAATATTATGAAAGTACTTCTCGAGACAAATCTACACATATAATTTTCATGTATCTAATTTAAATATTTAAAAATATATCAATAGTCAAAGTTTTGAAAGTTTGACTATCACTATGTCCAAAACGTCATCTTTTTGAAGGCCGGAGGGAGTACCACGTAGGGTGTTTAAACTGTTGCATTATTATAGATACAGAATTTTTTTTGGCAAAGTGACAACCATAGAAAAAAGTATAGCCTAGCTAAGTGGGATATATTATGCCGACCTAAGAATCAAGGTGGCATGAGCATTCATGATTTTAACCAAAAAAAACATCTGTGATATGTCCTAAAATTTTGTATTCTCCCTCCCTTCCCCGGTTCCCCCACACCACACAGGTAAAAACTGTCCAAAATTTTGAATTCTCCCTCCCTTGTATCTAACTCTTCTCTGGGTCTTTATTAACTCATGATTTTGGAGTCCAGTGCCCCATGATAGCAATAGAGGCCAAAGGCCAAAGCAGAGAAGTGAAGCTTAAAGCACGTGCCAAGGTAAGAACAAAAATAAGATTCATCTCTCTTCTGTCTTTCCTGCTTCCCTTCTCCTCCCTTACATGATTGTTGGTTCTTTTTTGGGTACAATTTGGGGCATTTGGTGTTTGGAATGAAACAAGTAAGATAAGCACATAGGACCGGAGTCTCAGTATTCTTACCATCAGTCTCTACCTTATTTATCTGAGCCAAGCTTCTACAAAGAATATTGAAGCCTTGGTGTTCAGATATCCTCCAATAAGAATGTACGTCCTACAACCTTCATCATGAGTTGGAAATAATCAGAAAATGTTTGGAAAAGCACAAGCTGGGGAAGTGTATTTTCATTGTCTTCAAACTGTAGGCATCGTTTTCTTTTTCTGTCGTTTACTTATTTTCCTCTGTTCAAAGCAGGACTACATATTGCGGTTAGTAGGGCATTCCCTTGGAGGAGCTTCAGCCGCGTTGCTTGCTATAATGCTAAGAAGTGGAAGGAGGAGCTTGGGTTTAGTCCTAACATTATACCAGCTGTTGGATTTGGAGCCCCACATTGTGTATCTAGAGAAATTGCTGAAAGTTGTGAGAGCTATGTCTCTACAGTCTTTATCTGCATATGTGTGACTAGCACTTGTAGTTCTGAAGTATAAACGATGGCATGTTACAGTTAAAGACTCTCATTGGATGGATTTGTGTACAGAATGTTCTAACAGTATCAGCTAGTTCTGGTGCCATGCACCTGTACTACCGCTGCTGCTTTGCTACCGGTGTCTAACCATCATCAGAGACGGTTTTAGGCTAGAACCGTCTCTGATGTTAATTTTCACTGATAGTTGTGGTTCTGTAATGAACTTTTATGTAGTAGTGGTTCTCTATTCAATCGATGTATACAGTTTTAGTGCATCAAAATGTCCCAGTTATAAACCGATAATTGTGGAAACTTAAGGTGCCATTGAAAATAAAAATCATTCTTTGGTATTTATGTCGTGGGGTGATGTTGATAAAACATAACCTCTCTAAAAGGAATTTGAATGGTAGCAAAAAATTTTTATCTTTGTAACAATTAGAAAACTATACAACACCTCTTTTTCGACTGCCATTTTACTCGTTTCACATGGTGCGTTATACAAGTGACTTCTAATCTATCACCTCCTAATAGCATGATCAATATATATAGGAACTGGTTATTGGGGAAAGATTTAAGGGCTCACATTTTGGTTGAGGCTGCCGCCTTGTGTTGGCCAATTTGGCTATGTCGAAACAATGTGGTTTTTAATAGAAAAATTTTCTCTAATCCATTGCAGGTTATCTATATTTGCACCAACTAGTTGCGATCATGGTATATGCTACAGCATCAAGATGCCCGGGAGGTGGTGTTATCGACATGCAAATCATTGGAGATCATGATCAGGGATCTTTGCATCAGCCATAACTAGCAATTCAGTAACATAATGTGTGTGGTTTGAGACTTTCTGTTTCAAGCTAGTTTGCTATGGCTTGTTGCGACTTTCTTTCAATATTTGGTTATCTTTTTTGGATAGCTTTTTGGCCGTAACGTTATAATAAATGATTGGCTATATACTCCCTCCGGTCTGGTAATATCTGTCGTTTTGGACATCAACACGGTCTTCAAAACACAACTTTGACCGCTATTTTTTATTATAATATATTTATAAAACCCAATAAAATTATAATATTATGAAAGTACTTTTCGAGACAAGTCTACACGTATAATTTTTATGTATCCAATTTAAATATTTAAAAATATATTGTTAGTTAAAGTTTCGGAAGTTTGACCATCACTATGTCCAAAACGACATGTATTACCAAACCGGAGGGAGTACATATTATGATGCAAAGGTCAGGAGGGGGGGTATAATCTTCTATTATCTAAAAAAAATTGACCCCACAGTATTTACATCGATCTGCCACTACATTCCCAGTAGTTCAAGTTAGTGCTTTCGCTATATACTTGAATTTTGGTCGAGTTCTATATATACACATCAATAATTTATTTTATTTTCTCCATCTGTTGGCTAATTTTTCCTTTCTCCAGCTTGCTAGCTATCTGCGTACCTTCCAGGGAAAATGCATGCAATTTGACCGCCGTTTATATATTGAGTTTCAAGGGAGCAATATGTTATACGTACATTAATGCGTTGAATTGCTAATGTCAAGGGTTCGAATATACATTGTTAAATGCAGGATCACCTCAGTATATATATAAAGATAAGCAAGGGGCATGCATGTGGAAATATGATAACTAAGCAAGACCAAAAAAAATCAAACTATAAACAAATTCAGAGCAAACAATCATAAGAAAATAAAACTAGGACTATTGAATTGAACTGAGAGATTTGCTTGGTCGTCCATATCATTAGAAATGTTTGGGGGCTGCTGGCAGGAGCTTTTTAGGATACGGAGTATCAGATAAATGTATGAGTAACATAGCTGTTCAGTCAGATACTACTAAAGTATCTGACATGTACACTCATTTAGAAATAGGAAGAATGAATTAATTAAAATTAAAACTTTTGACTTCGGAATATGGAACATAGAGCCATAGAGCTAAATGATGACGTACCTTAGTCTTTGACTTTAATTTTTCTTCTTTATTATTTACTTATGTCCTAATAGGTCTACGTGAGAGGGAGATCAACGCAACATGTAAGCCAAAAACTCAATTGCGTTGTTGTGTCTGAATCACCAAGTCACCAACTACCTTGCATACAAAAACTGAGGAAAGAAAAATAAAAATAAATAATCTGATCAGCGTATGCCGTCCGCTCAGATCTTTTCCAGTTTCAGGCACTGACAAATTGCATCTGACCAAAGAGATCACAGAGAGGGAAAACCAAACATAAATTAGGAAGCGAACTAAACCGTTGACTTAAGCCGGCCGATGATTTGCTAATGTCAAGGGTGTTACTGATTATATATATGATCGCAGCGGCTAGCTAAGCAAGCAATATGAAAGTATGTCGGCAAGATGAAAACTAGCTATATATGTAGATAATAATTAAACAAGGAACTAGGAACATGGCAGGGAGATTTGCTAGGCCGTCCTTATCTTTAGGTGCATTGTTCATCTCTGTATTCTGCAGCTTCGTACGTTAGAAAGAACATCGAGGAAGAGCTGAGATTGATCTACATGCATGTATATATACGACTGGTACAGATACGCGAATCCTTTTCTCGATCTGGAAACATGGATCTAACCAAATTGCAGATACTTGAGACAGCTAGGTTCTGACCAACAAAGTCAAACGGTATCGCAGCTACGTAGTACGTCGGTACGTGAAATGAAGTGGCTTCGTTTTTGTTTTCTGAAATTTAGGGAGTAAATTAAATGAACTCCGGTATATATAATTGATCATTTACTACAAAGTTGTTGTGCATTTGATGATTTGATATGCATATGGTGTAGGCCATATATCAGTAAGACATAATATGGTAAATCAACATATGCACACTAACTTTACGACAAATAAGCAAATTTCCATGAACTCCAAACCAGACATTACTTTGCTCTTTTCGATATTTCTAAAGAGTTGGGCCGTGAAGTATTTAACATTTCTATGTATGTAGGCAAATAAAAGGACCAAATATAGAAGAGGCCTATTAAGGGCAACACGGCTAGAGTAAGAAAAAAAAGCTCAGTGCTTTCACGGCACATACATATCTTGAATAGGCGCACCTTATCTTTTTTTTTTTAAAAAAAAAAAAAACAAATCAGGTGCGCACGATGCGAGGCTTGAACAAAAATGGTTCCTCCAGATACGAAACATCAACAAGAGGCGTTTTAATGTACTTTTTTTTAAAAAAGTTGCATGAATATTGAAGCATGAACAAGGGTAGATGTTGATGACTTTTTATTTATTTATTTTAAGATTTGTGTAATTTGTATTAGAGAGTGATACATCGAAACACTATTCAACATCAACATTGAAAAACTAAGCTTCAAACTTAAAAAGATGGACAGAGAGGGAAAAACTAGTGGTTTTTTTTGGGGGGTCTAATATGAACTGTAAGCTTCTTTTCTAACGTCAATAAACCAGTGACGTCACCTAGTTAGGCGCAGCCGCGCAGCAGATGTCGTTACTCGTTACCCTGGTGAAGGCAACTAGGAGTCCTTGAAGGCTTGAATAGTCAACACACTTGTGTTGAAGTTGAATAGCACACTGGCGAGTTTGACTTCCAACGTAAGAGCTGGCGCCTCCGAGAAAAGTAAACGGACGGGCTCATCACAAGTTCACAACTTGTCGCTCGCCTATCTTTGATCGGTTCTTGTGAAGAAGCCAAGAAGCCCACCGACTGCGCAGTATACACCTGCAAAGGTCCAAAGGGACGCGGGCGTGTGCGACCAGAAACGTTTGCTTACTACTTTTCGCCTCCCAAAAGTAAAACCATCTCGATCGCTGGTAGCCTCCCTCCCTCTCTCTCTATACACACGTGCAAAGGCCCAACACGGCCTGTCGCTGACCACGGCCCGTAGGAAGCGAGGGAGGAAGTACCTTGGATGGATGGTGCTCGTGCTCGGAGGATGCATCTCGATCTGGAAACATCTCTGTATTTTGCAGCTCTGTGATTATGGTGTGATTGTCTTTAATATATAATTCTACTTTCTATAATTAAAATATAATTTTATTTATTGCATAACTCTAATATCTATATATGATTAATCTGCGACCAATGCTTTTATATTCTTTCCCTCTCCATATAAATTGCATAAATCTTAGAGTAAGCGAGTGGTAGGTGCGCACGATGGCAAGGCCTGAACAAAAAAAATGGTACCTATATACATGAAACACCAACGAGAGCTACTAATGTCCATAATTAATATATTAAAGAAAATGAGTCAACAAAAAGTTTACGGAATAGCAGAAACCCTATGATTTTGAGAGTGTATAGGCATCATCCGAATTGAGAAAGATAGACAGAGAGGGAAGAGCTAATGTTTTTGTGTGTGTGTGTGTGGGGGGTTTCTAATATGAACTGTAAGCTTCTTTGCACGCAGAAATTAATGCCAAAATGAAAGGAGCCCGCTACCCATGTTGGCCTGCGTCTGCGTGCGAAGCTTACCGTATAACCATGTGCGAAGGGCAATTTGAACGTCGATAAACCAGTGACGTCACCTGGTTAGTCATACACTACTCACGGCGAATATTCTCTCTAAGTTCACGAGATGTATTTTTTTCTTAACATATATCAAGAAAATATTAAAAATAAATAGATTTATCCTTAATTATTATTACTAAGCATTGTCCATAACTAATATCCATAATTAATATATTGAAGAAAATGAGTCAACAAAAAGTTTACGGAACAGTAGAAATAATATGATTTTTCATTCAGAAAATGCTAGTCAAGTGCGAAAACAATTTGGAAAAGGATGCTTTCTTCATTGGAAAATTGGAGTCCACTATACAAAGAAAGAATGATGATCTATATTTATAAACAAAACTATTAAAAAATATACGGTAAGTAAGTTTATACGAGCGGTCAGCTCTCCCGAAGACTAGAGCAGTCAACACGTGTCGGATGAATTGGTATCTGTCGATAGCCGTGCTTGGTCCGTATGGTGGGCTAGAAAACGCACGAGCTGACAAACTGCTAGCGTCGGTAGTTCCTTCCCGGGAAAGTAGTACTGTAGTTGACAAGTACTACTAGTTGCAAAGAAGTTCACCACCGACTGGTCAACATAAACTTGCTAAGGACGCGTATGCATGAGATGATGAGAATGACAAGAAACATCCGCTTACTTTCCCGGCGCAAAACCATCTCGCTCTCTCTATAAATATGCATGCGGATCACGGTGGCGACCTCGACCAACTGCTCCGCTCTCCATAGGAACCAAACAAGGAAACACCATCGATGGCGCTCGGTGGTACCTCACCGCGCGGGGCTCCGACTTCGACAACGCCAATCCACCGGCGCACGCTCTCCGCCGCCGCCGTCGAGGACAGCATCGCCGCGGCCGCCGCCCTCGTCGACAAGTGGCACCCCGACGCCAGCAAGCGCTCCCTCTTTCTCGACCGCCCGGACGGCGACGTCGAGGCTCGCCACTTCCTGCGCACCATCGCCGGCCTCCACCGCGCCATGCACCTCCTCACGTCGGACGCCGCCGGCCTCGCCCGGCGGCTGGCTCTTCTCCAGACCGCCATGCGGAGGCTGCAGCTCGAGCTCCAGCTCCTCCTTACATCCCTTCACCACAACGCCATTGGCGATCACGACGTCCAAGGCACTAGTGCTTTTACCACTACTAGCCATATCTGCACTATCGCTCAGGCCATGATGGCCGCCGGCTACGCCAAGGAGTGCGTTTCCACCTTCAAGTCGCACCGCCGTGGAGCTGTGTCCGGCGCGGTGCAGACCCTGCTCGGCTTCTCACCTTCCCAGCACGCCCACTTCCATAAGCTTACCTGGGGCCAAGTGGACGACAAGGTGCAAACATGGCTCGCCGCCGCAAGATTCGCGTTCAAGTCCGCCTTCTCCTGGGAGAAAGAGCTATGCGGCAGTGTCTTCGCCGCCCACGAGGCTGTCGGCGACGCGGTGTTCGCGGGCATCGCCAATGATCAGGCTAAGGACCTCCTCGCCTTCGCTGAGGCCGCCGTGGCTCAAGCGCGCCGCGCCCCGGATCGGCTGTTCCGCGTGCTTGACGTTCACGACACTCTCGTCGAGGTACTGCCAGCGATCGTGTTCGCCTTCGGGGACAGGTCAGAGGTCACGAGCCGCGCCGCCGCCACTCTTCGTAAAGTCCGCGAGGTGGCGCGCGGCACCCTGTCCAGGTTCGAGGCGGCTATCCAGAAGGATACGTCCAAGGCGACCGTGCCCGGCGGCGCTGTGCACCCGCTCACCCGCTACGTGATGAACTACCTCTTCTTCCTCGCCGACTACGAGGATGCCCTTTCCAGCATATACCAACAACGCCAAGGCACGGATGTGCAGTCGGAGGACACCTCCGGCACCAGTACCGGCAGTGACTCGCCGGACTCGTCGTCGTCCTCGTTGAGCTTGTCATCGAATCCTACTGTTTGGCTGGTGCTCGTCCTGCTGCGCAAGCTGGACGCCAAGGCCGGGAGCTACCGAGAAGCGGCTCTGAGCTCTCTGTTCTTGGCGAACAACACGCATTACGTTGCCAAGAAAGTGCGCGGCAGCAGCAAGCTGGAGGGGATCCTCGGGGAGGATTGGACGGAGGCGCACATGGCAAAGGCGCGGCGGCACGTGGACGCATGTTTGCGCGCGGCATTGGGCAAGGTGGTGGTGGGTGGGGGCGAAGGCGTAGGGGCGGCGGTAATGGAAGCGATGGCGATGCAGGGCAGGTGGGTGGCAGCAGACGACGAGATGGCCGAGGCTGTGAGAGCAGCGACGGCTGCGGCAGTGGTGCCGGCGTACAGGGTGTTCTATCGACGGAACGGCTCTGCGGAGTGGCTTACGCCGGGGGACGTGAGAGCGATGATCAGCGGGCTGTTTCGCGGGCCACGAAATGTAGCTACAGCCTGCAGGTAGCCGGCCGGGCGGCGGGGGTGCACCGCGACGTTGTCGTCTGAAAGTGATCCATGCATAGAGATCTTATTGTGTGCGCGTGCACACGAGTTTTTCTAATTCAAACCCCAAAGTACAGAATAATCTTGATGTTTCAGTCATATATCTCGGCTACTTAAAATGTTTGACGTCGCCAATTAATGGATTTGACCTTTCTAGTAACGACAATGCTCTGGGCCGTGCGTCCGACGTGAGCCTTTTTCGCTCGGACGGCCATTCCACTGACCAAATCGAGTGGAAGCTACTCGAAAGTAGCGTCTGACAGCACAGCGCCACTACAATACATGCAATGCTAATCTGCTTCTCTCCCTCCCCCATCACGCGCTCGCGTCCACTTCTCCGACGAGCTCCGGTAGTTGGCCATCCAAGCACGTCCTAGATAACATGGGCATTGGTGATCGGACGTCTGTTTTTTGAAAAAAAAAATGCTCAAATATACAACTTGAAAATACAAAATATCAAAAATATACAACAGCAAAAAAAAATAGCAGGAATGACGTGGCAGCCACCACACCGCACGGCGGCCGCCACAGGAAAGCGGAAGTGCACGCCAAAGTGAAGTGCACATGCACCAAAGGAGCTAGCATCCAGGGAAAGCACATGCATGGGGAAGAGCTAGGGAAATGTGTGCATGGGGGAAGATTTGGCTGCCGCCATGCCGCACGGCGGCAGTAGGGCGAGCAGGGGGCGGACTGCGTCGGACGCTAGCGCCGGTACGACACCTGGCTGCCGCCGTGCAGTGTGGCGGCAACCAGGCCTGCCACCGTCGGGCGTTGTGGCGGCTGCCACGTCATTTCTGCTATTTTTTTTTGCTGTTGTATATTTTTAGGGAGAAATTAGCAGCCGGACGTCTGATTTTTGTTTTTTTTTCGGACGCTGCCCAACATTTTTTTGAACGTATGAAACATTTTTTTTTACTGTTTGTCGAAGAAAAATGTTTCACTACGTAGAAAAAATGTTTCACGCGTAGAAAAAAATGTTGCAAAAAAATCAGACGTCTGATCCCTAGCAATGAGGATATTTTTGATATTTTGTATTTTTGAGTTGTATATTTGAGCATTTTTTACTGTTTTTTTCGGACGTCCGATTCTCGTTTTTTTTTCGGACGTCCGATTCTCATTTTTTTTCGGACGCCGCGCAACATTTTTTTTGAACGTATGAAACATTTTTGTAACGTATGAAACATTTTTTTTACTGTTTGTCAAAGAAAAATGTTTCACACATAGAAAGAAAATATTGCGAAAAAAACAGACATCCGATCACTAACAATTCCCTAGCAATTTTATCGAATTCGAACCTTCAAGCTCATGATGGCCGCCGACGCGGTGGCTTCGGCAAAATCGGTTCTTGAAACGTCCCATTTGCTTTTATGAAATATTGTGTTTATTTTCATGAAACATTTCGTTTGTTCTCGTGACATTGTCATTTTTTGCTTATGTTTCACTATTGAAACATCCCGTTGCTCTGATGAAACATTGTGTTTGTCTTCGTGAAACATCTTGTTTGCTCATTCGGAAACATCTCGTTTATTTCTGTGAAATATTTTCATTTTTTGCTCATGTTTCACTGTTGAAACATTCCATTTGCTCATATGAAACATTGTGTTTGTCTTTATGAAACAATCCGTACGAGCGTCAGGAAATTGTGCGTGGATCGGACGTCCGGGTGGTAGTTGCACCCTTCTAGTAATTAATGACAAGGAACCTGAGGTTTCTAAATTCCCTTCTCAATGCGGCGAGATCACCTTGGACGTACGACTCTTCTTGCCGAGGACGCGTACGGCGTTCTCTGCCAAGGCAGAGTTATCTTGGTAATTAAGTTGATCGAGCTGTTCGATCCAAGGAGGCAGTCCACTTGTGATGTGCGAATGCGTCAAACTGTCCTGCTCATGTAGTGAAGATCTGATCGGGATTGACAGAGAGCGCAGTTCAGCCTGCTGATTGCGCCAAGTAAAATGATTAAGCCGATTGATTTACGTAAGCATCTGCATTGGGATGCCCTTAGTATATCTGAGAAAACTAAACTGGAGGTGTCTGAACTGATCCTAGCTACAAACGACGTACGGCTATCTGCAGGATGTACTAGTACACGTTTAATTACCTTACCTGACAATAGAATAGTGTGCTGATCATAGGACCGAGCAGTCGACATGCATAGACACAGAAATGCATGCCCTAATTTCAAATATGAACCTTATATGTAATTAGCCAAGAACAAAAGAAAAAGCAAAGCTCTTTATTCTTAAAAAAAAAAACCAAAAAGAAAGAAAAATAGAGAGCAAAAGTCTCCTAAACTGAATTTAATAATATTCACTCGAGAGACGGCCCAACCTGTTGACAGCCATGGCCCATGGCCCATGGATTCGCATGCTCGGTTGGCCCAGATGCTCTGATCAGCAGAGACACGGAGATACCATTCCACCTGTGGCCACCCTCAAACAAGTTGCAAACAACACGCCGCGCTCCACACGATCAAACGCCCAGGGTTTCTCTCCTCTTAATTCGCGTTCCTCGAGCACCACCAAGCGGGTGGACGCCTGAGGAGGGTTCCGGAGGGCTAATGCGCGAGGTGGAGCAGCAGCAGCAGCCGCACTAGGAACGAGCCGCGGCCTTCAGTGTTGCCCCGCCGTCCTCGAGCTAGCGCCATGAGGCGGCTGGCCTCCCCACGCCGGCGGGGAAGGCTGACGCAAGGGAGGCGGAGCTGTGGCAGCGGCCGTGGGCGGCGGTAGCATCTCGCTCGATTCGAGGCATTCGCCAGCAAGCTGAAGAGAGAATGTTGCTTGCTAGGATGAGCCAGGTATGCCAGGCAGTCCATATCCATGGAAATCGGAGCCGGATCAACATCGAATGGAACTCCCGATCTATTTGGAGTCCAGTCACAGTTGGGGGTTGGGGGGCATATCTGTGCGATCATCAGTTTGAATTATGTCGCTGCAATCAAACTAAAATGTTTCAAAAATTACGAAAAAAATCATGGATGTATATTTCAACTTACCCCATCTACGTATAAAATTTCATGATCAAATTCGTCCTATGCTAGAAGTTACAAAAAAGACAAATTTGGGGTGCATTTGAACTGTAACTTCTAGCATAGGACGAATTTGATCATGTCTTTTTTGTAACTTCTAGCATAGGACGAATTTGATCATGAAATTTTATACGTAGATGCGGTAAGTTGAGATGTACATCCATGATTTTTTTCAGAATTTTTTGAAACTTTTTTTAGTTTGATTGCACGATGATTGCACCAAACTGTTGATTGCATAGGATATGCCCCCGGTGGGAGGGTTGGCTTTGAGCCAACTTCATATTCCGAAAAGCTAGCAAACCCCCCAAACAACTTAACTCCGCACCAGCTGCCACACCCACTATAGACGATGTGGGGTTAGGGTGGTGCCGAAGGGGGAAGGAGACGAACAAGCTAGGAATTAGGAGCTGACCTCGTTTGGCGTCTTCTAGCTGGGCTCGGGCGCGAGCCATGAGGGCAACCATGTCTTCGCGTGCCTTGTCGGCCCTGGCGACTGAGGGGTCGACCTCCCCCAAGCCGGCAGCAGAAATGGTCGGCGTTGGGCGCGGTTGAGGCGTAGTGGACGACCTGCGGGATCTCGGGACCAGTGGGGCGGGGTCCGGCTCGTCCTTCTCCTCCTCGTGGCCCCGAGGGGCCGAGCCCGAGCTTACCGCGAGCTCTGCTGAAGGGCCGTAATCGACCCTCGAGTTCCTCCTTCCGTCTTTGGACGACCACGGCGCGGCCTCCTTCTTCGCCCGCGCGGCAAGCTGACGTAAACGAGCCATCAGCTCGGGGTTTTTTCTGGTATGCTCATCCATCCAAAGTTTTAGTTCACTCACCTCCTCGCCGATCAGATACTCCAAATCTTTGGCGGGGTGAGCGGTCGTCCGAACCAGGGCGCCTGCGCAAACGCCGAGGCGGAGATGGCGTGGCCGAAGGAGATCGGTCGCGGCGCTTGCGGCCCGCCAATTTTTTGGTCTTACGACCTCGTCTCCCCAGTTGCGATGCCAGTTGATCCACGGCAACCTCGAGGGCGACCTTCTCCTGCCAGAGAGAGTTTTATGAGGTCGGGGCACCCTGGGGAGACTCGGACCAAATGAGACATCAAGAAAGGAGGGCCAAATCGAAAACTTACCGCCTCGGTCCGGTTGAGGACGTTATTCGGGATCTGGCGACCCTCTAGGATCTCCTTGCCCTTGGGGGTGCCGAACATTTCGGACACCCTCGCGTCCACCCAGTCCTCCGGTGGAGCTGCGTACCGAGCAAGAGGAAGTAGTAAGAACGAATGTCTTCTGCATAGGAGGGAAGGCCGAGGTCGATAGTATACTGAGCGTGACTCCGTGTGATGTCCTGCCACCCTCAACCTTGAAGAAGGGATGCACCCTCCTCCGAGGGCGACACCTGGCTCGATATAGTCCCGGCGACATCCCGTCCGGCCACCCCGAGCAAGTGAGCTCGTTGATCGGCCAGGGAGCACCTTCTCCTCCTCAGGCTGCACGGTCGGCCGGGGGGTCTCGACAGCCCGGGCTCTAGTGTCGGTATAGGAGAGCGAGCTGTCTTCCGCCTTCCTCAGATAGAACCAGGAGTCGGCCCATCCCGACACCGAGTCCTTGAGCGTGAAGCTCGGGTACTCGTACGGGCGGGTAGGTCGGAGACGGAAATAGAGGCAGCTGGCCGACGAAGGCGTGCCGGTGCGCGATAAGGTGAAGTGGAGGAAGAGGCTGGGAGTGGGCTCGACGCCCACATACCCTTCGCAGAGGTGGGTGAAGATGGCCATGATAAGGACGGAGTTGGGGTGGAGGTGAGCGATCTCACACTCACAGAAGGCGAGGATGGACTCGACAAACTCGCTTTCAGGCATCCGGAGCCCGTTTATGGTGTAGAGCTCGGTGGAGATGATCTCCCCTTCCTCTGGCTCCGGGCTCTGCTCGGCCCCAGGGGCTCTCCATGAGCCGGCGTCGAGGTACTTCGCCTGTTGAAGAAACTCCAGCCTCCGCCTATCGAGCTTGCTGGCGCCAAACTTCGCCATTTCGTACGGGGGAGGCGATCGAAGGGCCAGACGATCGCGCGCGATCGGAGGAACAAGCACTGGAGCAAAGAATGATTTGAGGCGTTTCTTTTGCTGGGGGACTGTGCAGAGCTAGGGTTCGCACCGGTGTTTAAAATCCCTCCAGGAAACAGGAAAGCGAAGGGACTTCCCGCCGTTATGGTCGAGGAAGCCCTAGAGGCGCAGAGGGCAGTTGAGGCGTTCGCCACCCGGGGGACGACACGTGGGCGCGCAAATCGAAACTGTCCTGCCAAAAGGACAGTTCCCCAGGAAGGACGGTTCGAACTGCCCGAATAAGGCTTCCGGGAGAAGGAACCGTTGAGAGGGGCCCACATCCGTTCGCTCGAAGCGCGACGAGCTGAGGCAAAAGGCTCGTTCCCGGAGGAGGTTAATAGCTCGGTGGTCGCGCGCTTGTTCGCGCAGCAAATCCGACGTGCTCAGAGGGGCAGTAGGCCCAAGGGGAAGGCCTTCCTTAGGCCTTTTTCCCACTTGAACCTCGGGGGCTAGCTGTCGGGGGGTTGGGTAATTCCCATAAATTACCTCGGGTGCCACGAACGGCCGAGCTCGCTCCCGCCCGAGCCACTAGGAGGTCGTTCCCAAGGACGATCTAGTTGGGACCTGAGAAGGTCGCGTATCCTGGCCGATTGCGAGCTCGAGCTCGCAATAAGGCAACCAAGCTCGGCGCTGGGTATTGGCCGACCTGACGCGATCTCGAGGTCGGTGGGAGTAACCACCAGCGCGTAACCTCCGTTAGCCCGTTACGTCCTCCGCGGGAGCGTGGCGGAATTGTAGGATCTGCCAGTTACCACGATTGGACGTGGTCCAACGTGCGGATAGTGGGGCCTGCGGAGTGTGGTCCTTGGTAAGCTATAAAAGCACCCCCACCATGAGGGGGGAAAGATGTACACACGTTCTTTACGAAAAGATACACGAGCTGGAGTAGGGCTATTATCTCTTTTCTGAGAGGTCCAAACCAGGGTAAATCGTAGTGTCCTCGCCCATTGAAGTCCAGTGAGTCACTCCTCTGAGTATCCCATCACGTGAGAAGGGGTCGCAGTTGGTCCCTCTACCAACAAGTAGCCTCTTTAATTAATAATAACTCTCTTTAAAGGGTGTGGCATGTCGGACCTCTGAGGCATGCCACGTCCTTTTTTTCGAAAAACACATCCGCCTTTTTTGTGAAAAAATCTCAGAATTTAAGAAATTTATAAAGAAATCTTATGCTGACAATTTTACAAGAAGATCCTCGAGGTTCCTACATTTTACTAAGAGGTCTATGCCACGCGGTTTTACACGAAGCCCCTATGGGTTCTGGGTATTTACGAAGAGGCTCTGCAACAGAGATTTTACAAGAAGGGCTTTGAGGTTCTGGAAATTTACGAAAGGTCTACGCCGCACTATTTTACACCAAGCCCCAGGTTTTCGAGAAATTTGGAAGAGGTCTGCGCCGCCAATTTTACTAATGAACCCCTGGGGTTCAAAAATTTACGGAGTAGGTCTAACACTATTTTACAAGGAGGCTCTTAGGCTTCCTAATATTTACAATGAGGTATTGCGTGGCAATTTCAGTTTTTCAAAAAAAACTCGAGGTTTCGATAATTTGCGGAGAGTCCCTACACCAGCTATTTTACACAGAGGCCCTCGGAGTTCCAAAAATTTACAGGGGACCTGAGTGCTTGAACAAAATTCGCCCGGCACAAGGTAGTGTGCAATCCCAATGTAGTACCTCAGAACAAAGAAAAAGTTGATCGATTGTCTCAAACTCCAAAAGGGGTACCGAAACACAAAAACAACTTTTAACGTCATCACTTTAATCGGAGAACATGCACGAGATCAAGTATGCAACATAAATAATTTACAACAAGACTTCTGGAGAAGAAAGCTATCGACTCAGAAGAAGTAAAAAAACATGCCGATCCAAACAGTACATAATCAACTTTCTAACAAGATCGCTTTTCAGTATACGCAAAAGAATTACGTACCATCATGGTTTCCAAAATAATTTTTGCAATTTTTGGTTGATTTTTTATTTTCGATTTTCGGTAAAATCAAATCAAAAAATCGGTATTAATCGCCTTAGTTCGAAGTCACATATTTTCAAATCAATGGTCAAACTTCATCGAAAAGAATAAAAAATCAAGAGATTTTTGAATTTCTAGTGATTTTATTGACTTTCGAGGTAATTTTTCGATTTTCAGCAGGTAAATTGGAAAAAATGGAGAAAATTAAAAAAAAATGTATAAAATTTTAATAAATACCAATTAATCTATAAAATACTTTAGAGAAATTTATAAAAAAATTAATTCATTTGCTGCTTCTAAAAATCAAAGAACAATAATTAATGAAAAAATATAGACACTGTCATATTTTTATAAACAAAATTACAAGCTTGGTCATACTCTAAAAATTTAATGGTAGCATAACTAGTTCGAAGGGATCATGTGTTAAATTCTTTAAAAATATTAGACTTCATTTAGTGTCCATAGAAAATCAAAAATAGAAGAGTATATACAAATATAGTAGCATTGTCAGATTTTTTTTAAAAAAAATACACAAGTCTTATAATTTCCTAAGGACCCCACACAAAAAGTTTCAAGAATATTAGAATTCATTTAATGCCCCTAGAAATCAAAATATAGAAGATCATATACAAAGACAGTAATACTATCATAATTTTTTAAAATACACAGATCTGATAATGATCTGAAAATTTGACAGCATCATTAGCATTATCTCATAACCTCACACAAAAATTTCAAAAAAAATTAACACTTTGATAAATTTCTCTAAATTTTTCGAATTTGAATTTGAACTTGACTGATTTACTGAGAGGTTTTAAATGCCGAGCCGGTATGATGCAATCGAAAATTACGATTTTCGTTGATTTTATAAACCCTACTAGCATGCGGTTACAAAGAGAAGATTACAGGACGGGACAGGTTACGAACCAAAACCACAAGTCGCTAAGAAACGACATCGTCTGTACAGGGCCGGCCCTGAGGGGGGGCAGGGTGGGCGGCCGCCCAGGGCCCCCCAAAAGTTAAGGGCCTCCAAACTATTTAAGTAAAATGCCGGTCTATATATATATGACAATATATCCAGTGCAATTAAAGTTTTCGTGTAACTATCGTGCAACCTTACTAAAAAAAGTTTCAATTTTTTTTTAAAAAATCATGGACGTACATCTCAACTTACCCCATCTACGTATAAATTTCATGATCAAATTCGTCCTATGCTAGAAGTTACAAAAAAAAAAAAAAAACAAATTTTGGTGTGCATTTGAACTATTCAAGTTTGTCCAAAATTTGTTTTTTTTTTGTAACTTCTACTATAGGACGAATTTGATCATGGAATTTTATACGTAGATGGGGTAAGTTGAGATTTACATCCATGATTTTTTTCAGAATTTTTTGAAACTTTTTTAGTAGTGTTGAACGATGGTTGCACGAAAATCAGCTTGTACCTTGCAATTTGGTATTGGACTAGTTGTGCTTGTGCAGGACGTCAGGATGTGAGCGACTAGAAGTCTTTTGAGGAAAGAGGGTTTCCATCAAAAAAATGTTTCCTGGCGGCTGGCGGCTAGGGGTTTCATCTAATGAAAAAGTAAAAATAGGAGGGGCGGCGGGCGGCCGATCGCCCGGACGTGGCGACGTATAGAGAGAAAAAAAAGGTATATATATATGAGGAGGTGAATGAAACCTCTATATGAGTTTTCGCCTTGGGCCCCAAAATGCCAGGACCGGCCCTGCGTCTGTAAGTAACAAATCATGCGTATGCGCTAGCTGCACGTACTGACGCGTACTTACGTACATATATATACATACATGATACCCTGCTGTTTTCAGCTAGTATGCGGCAGCTGCTTGCTAGGTGCATGTACCACTGGTTAAGTTATGGTGCGTCCGCCGTCGACGCAGATGACCTGGCCGGTCATGTAGGAGGCCGCCGGCATGCAGAGGAAGGCCACCATTGACGCAACCTCCTCCGGCTCGCCGAGCCGCCGCATCGGGAGCCGCGTCGCCTCGTTCTTCATCAGCTCCGGGTCTATCTTCTTCTGCTCAATCAACCAAGCCGTTGGAAATTAAACAAATTCGAAATGAACCTAATTCATTACTGCACGCATGCATTAAGAAGAAGATCAATTAATTAATTTCACCATGCTAGAAGACATGAATTAATCTTACCACGTCATCGGTGATGTCAGTCTTGATGCCACCCGGCGCGACGCAGTTGACACGTATGCCGTCGTGGGCCCACTCGGCGGCGAGGCTCCTGGTGAGCTGGTTCATGCCTCCTTTGGCCATGGAGTAGACGGCGAGCGCCGGGAAGCCGACGAAGCCGGCGATGGAGGAGATGTGGACGACGCTGCCGCCGCCGGTGCCGACGAGGAGCGGGTGCGCGAGCTGGGTGAGATGGAAGCATGACTCGAGGTTGGTCGCCATCAGCCGCGCGTAGTCCTCGCCGTTGCACTCCATCGCCGCCTTGAACATGGACTGCCCCGCGTTGTTCACCAGGATGTCGAGCCTGCCGCCGAATTCTTCCTGGACCGTCGCCATGAGTTCCTCCCTCTTGGCCCGCACGGAGACGTCGCAGACGGAGACGGTGACGAGGAGGTTCTTCTCCGCCCACCGCCGCCGGCACGCCTCCAGCTCCGCCGCGTTCCGGGCGCACGTGTGCACCCGCGCCCCGAACCCGGCCAGCTCCTCCACGATGGCATGCCTGTTGATACCGCGCGAGTACATCACATATGTGGCATGTTACGTGTACGTACGTACAAGCGTATTCTACATACATCACTATATATAGTAGCTCAGCCAGCGTACGTGCGTACGTACCCGATTCCTTTGCTGCCGCCGGTGACGAGCGCCGTCGTGCCGGCCAGGCTCCACCGCGCCTCAATGCTCTGACCTGCAGCAGCTGCCATTGATCTCCTCTCTCCGCAATTGGCTAGCTTGATCGATCTCTAAGTGTGCGTTATGCTCTGAAAATGTGATAGTTCTGTGAGGATATCCCGTATCGCACACGTATATATAGAGACAGAAATAGAGCCTCGAAATGCGCACGCACTGTGCCGGCGTTCAGAGAGGTGTAAGAGTCGTCGCCGATAATTATAACTAGGAAGATTTGCGCGCTACGCCGCGCCGTGCGAAATTTGATAAAAAAATGATGAAAAGCAGGGAAAAACGGAAAAACGACGGGCGAAAAACGAATTTACGTTTTTTTTTGGGAAACGGCCAACGAAAACATTTTTTCCATGTTAGGAGAAAACGGTTCACGGAAATAATTTTTTCGTGCAAAGCGAAGAAAGAAAACGGTTTTCCATATTTTTGTGGGGAAATAGCCACCTAAAAACAGCTTCCCCATGCTCCGGAGGAAAACGGATCACGAAAACATTTTTGAGCAAAGCGGAGAAAGGGAACGGTTTTCCATATTTTTGTTTTGAAAGCGGCCAACTAAAACATTTTTCTCATGCTCGGAGAAAAATCGGATGACGAAAAATATTTTTTCGCAAAACGGATAAACGAGCAGCTTCTCCCAATTTTTTGGTGGTAAATAGCTACCGAAAAAATTTCCCCCATGCCACCGAGGTAAAACCGATCACTAAAACATTTTTTTCGGAAAAAACGTATAAAATAAACGGTTCTACATTTTTTTTTTTTGGAAAAACGGCTAACGAAAATATTTTTCACATGCTCTGGAGAAAAAACGGACCACGAAAATATTTTTTTGGGACAAAACGGAAAAAACGATCACGAAAACATTTTTTCGCCAAAACGGAGAAAAGAAACGGTTCTACATTTTTTTGTGGAAAACGGCCATCAAAAATATTTTTCGTGATGCTCTGGAGAAAAAACGGACCCCAAAAACATTTTTTTGGGACAAAACGGAGAAAGGACCCGAACGTAAAGCGCGAGGACCTATTTGTTATAATTTTGGACTTGTTCGCTATTTTGAATAATTAGGAAAGGGCTCGCTCGCGATTGGCCCTTAACGGGAGGGCCTACATGCAAAACGGGAAACCAGGGACCTAAACGCGAAACGAAAAAATTATTTCCCTCTCACATAAAATCACGTAAGGACCTAAACGTAATTTGGAAGAAACCGGAGGGGCTTTGTGCAAAAAAGGGAGGGGACACGTGGGGGGGCCGGTTGGCCCCCAATTCCTTCCTCTATAAGGTGGGTACCATTAAGACTTAGCTGTTCTTGATCTCTGACGGCCGGATACGCCAAGATATGGAGCACGTACAATACGGCGTCTACCGGCCGGCCGGCCAGCACTATTGCCGGTTTATTTTAAGCGACCGGTCCGGCTGCAACGAATTGGAGTACTTGATTAATTTACAGAGCTATCATGCATACGTGTCCTCTGTTCTCAATTTGCTGATCTTAGCAGGGAACTCTCCAACTAATATACGATGGTCACCATTGTCATATATAGATGGGGCACCAGTATACAATTCAAGAGTCCTTATGACTAAGACTAGAAAAACATAACATTCATCATGCATACTACTACCAATGGAGTATATGTCAAATTGCAGTTGGAGTCTTGACTATGTGCACCTACGACAGAAGTAGGCCGGTACACCGATCGATCTAGATGTCAAGGCTACTATGGTGGAGCCATGGTGTCAATTGTAACCCCACGGTACTTTAAATTATGTGTTTAGCAGTTTATTCATGTTTATGTTATTCTTTTTAGATACTCTCTTCGGTCTTTAAAAAGAAGATGTTTTGAACCTGGACACGGTCTTAAAAGCACAACTTTAACCGCTAATTTTTATTATAATATATTTATAAAACTCAATAAAATTATAATATTATGAAAGTACTTCTCGAGACAAATCTACACATATAATTTTCATGTATCTAATTTAAATATTTAAAAATATATCAACAGTCAAAGTTTTGGAAGTTTGACCATCACTATATCCAAAACGTCATCTTTTTGAAGACCAGAGGGAGTCCCGCGTAGGGTGTTTAAACTGTTGCATTATTATAGATCCAGATTTTTTTTTTGGCAAAGTGACAACCATAGAAAAAAGTACAGCCTAGCTAAGTGGGATATATTATGCCGACCTAAGGATCAAATGGCATGAGTATTCAAGATCATAGTGCCAAAAATATCTACTTAATTAGCAAATGGCTTTTCAAACTGCTAAACAATGATGGTGTCTGACAAACTCTCCTCAGAAGAAAGTATCTGGGGAATAAGCTTGTTTCTCATGTAGAAAGGAAGCCAGGGAACTCTCATTTCTGGAGTGGTCTAATGAAAGTCAAATATCATTTTTTTTAGATTTCGGTCTTTTCAACTTCGTGATGGAACTCAAATATGATTTTGGCAGGATGTATGGCTTGGGAACAACCCCCTCATTGCACAATACCATTGTTCGAAAAAACATGCCACATTGGCTGAAATAATGTGCTCTGTCCTCCCAATGTGCCCTTTCGTAGGGCCATTACAGGACATAATTTACTGGCATAGCATGAGCTTGTTACAAAGATTGCTGGTTCACACTTATCACAGAACAGGATATTTTTCGATCGAATCTCCATTAGAATGGGTAGTTCACTACTAAAAAAAAGGCTTATATTAGACCCCTTATCATTGATCATTCTAGCCAAGAACTATAAGTGATGACTACTCATAATCATCAGACCATCATCACAGACGATTTTAACCAAAAAAATATCTGTGATATGTCCTAAAATTTTGAATTCTCCCTCCCTTCCCCCACACCACACAGGTACAAACTGTCCAAAATTTTGAATTCTCCCTCCCCTGTATCTAACTCTTCTCTGGGTCTTTATCTCTACTATATTAAGTCACAGTTTCTTCCCACGTCTCAGATCATTCAATTAGCTTCCCCAAATGCTTCCCGCGTCATTTCAAAATTCAAGCCAGCCGGCCGGCCAGCCCTACGCGCAGGAAACGAAGCGTTTGCATAGCTTCAATTCCAGTTGAACACAAAACCCAGGGTCTGTTTGTACACATACATACGTGGGAACACAAAACCCAGGTCGTTTTGTACACATACATACGTGGGAAAATTCAAAACCCCAAAATTTGCACTTCCCATTTTCTGTTCCCGCTTCCAGCGTCAATTTGAAAGAAAATACCACTTCAATTTATCATGCATACACAAGAAACGAAGCGTTCTGCTCATTTACATACATTATATATATACTACTATCTTGAGAAGAAAACATACTATCTAAATACCACTTCAATCTGCAGCCAAGACCTGGCGTCTGTACCCTGCCGTCTGCAATCTGTAGCTTCATTAGCGTTCTGCCCTCCAGCGTCTTCCATCTTCCATCTGCAGCTTGGCCAAGAATCGAACTTCCTCCTGCAAGGTTAGTAGTCTTGGTTCTTATTCTCATGCTTCATGCTGGCCAGAATCGAACTATACATTTTATAGTGTGGTTTGTGAACCCAAAAACATACTATCTTGAGAAGAAAACATACTATCTAAATACCACTTCTATTCTCATGCTTCATGTCGGTTCTTATTCTCATCTTTGGTTAGTAGTGTCGGTTCTTATTCTCATGTCGGTTTCCTCTTTACATTTTGGTGAAGTGAACCCAAAAAAACACAAGTCCAATAGGCTTTGAAGTGAACCCAAAAAAGCACACAACTCCGATGAGCAAAGACGCAAAATACAAGTTTAGTGGCTCTGAGCCTCTAGCTAACACTAATGGTTTACCAAAGAACCGAGCTCCTCCAAAACAAATCATGCTCATCCCAAAGTGATCTCGATAAACCTTCATTGAACAAGTTCATCTAAAAACTACTTGAAAGAAGATGCATAAACAGCCAAAACTAAATTTCATTGTATTGCCAATTATCTTTGCTCAGGCCTATAGAGACTCAATTTTACAAAGATAGATTTGCAGTGGTAAGCATCCGCGAGCAAATGGGTAAGTGCTGACAAAATCAACACAAACCTCTTCCTTTAGCTTGAGAACCCGCCACAGGAATCCCTTGAACGCATCCTTCCGGTCATGGAAGCAGGTCCACGCCACCACATTCTCTCGAAACTGCACACAAAATCTTTATCTTTCTTTGGGTGTTAGTATGCTTGTGCTTCAAATATTTGCAAAAGACTTTCTCCCGTGGCTGTGAATGTTGATTGACAATGTAGTAAGGTTGTGAGATATTTTTTTACATGCTTTCCTTGTTTATGCTTCTTTCTCTGCCAAACATTTTTCAACAAGGTTCGTCAGTTTTGGTTGTCAGAAATATTGTGTTGGATGCAATATGTGCACATGAATGATACTGGTTTTCCAGAATACATTTCTAAAACAGAAATGATAGATGTGCACAAACTTCTTCTCATTTTTTTCTTAAAGAGAAAACAATTTGCATAAAGCACTACTAACCTTCTTCTCAATTTTTTCTTAAACAGAACAATTGGAAGATCTGGAATAGAATGTGAGCGCATAAAGCACTGAAATGTAAGTATATCTTCTTTATGTTACATGAAACAACTGCCACCAGATTGCATGTGATGAATGGTTGTCATATATTAAATTATTTGGAGGGTTTGGTAAATTTTGATTGTTTCAACCTTAACATTTTATAGTTTCCACATGTATTTATTTGTTCCACTTGATTGTTTTATCTTTCTTTGGGTGTTAGTATGCTTGTGCTTCAAATATTTGCAGCCATGTGATCTCAATTTGTCAAAAATAAATAACATACAGATTACAGCTAAGATGACGTTGATGCCCATCAAAATTCGTGGCATAAAGATTGACTACGAAGTCAAATAAGTTATACCTCCCCAGGAATACCAAGTGATCTATCACTTTCTGCACCATAAGCAACAACAACCTATGCTGCAGCAAAAAAAAAGATAATATGTCAACATTCTATTAATATATATATATATATATATATATATATATATTCATAGAGTTATAGTATAAAAAAGATAGCTCCTTGGTTATCAGCTTGTAGTATAAAAAAGATAGCTCCTTGGTTATCAGCTTCTAGCCTAAAACTTACAACATCATATTTCTTCCGAAGCTCTGATAGAGATACATCAGTTCCCAGTGTTAAATTCCCAAAGAATGAACAAAGAAATTGCTTGACTATCCGAGAAAATTGGTTTACCACAATCTGTCGGAATGTTTTAAGGAAAATTTAATCCTCTAAGGAATTTATTTAGTGTTACAAGTATGCATATTGATAAGGAGAGTAAAATCATGAGGCAACAACGCAATTTGTAGCAGGAAATAGATACTTGAGCAAAAAAGAGCGCTGCATATACAAATATTGGTGTAATCCAGACACAACTGATTAATAAGGAAGTAGCTCACAACCTCTAAACCAAATGTGTTCCTTGTACTGCTTAGTAGCAAGAAATTTCATTTAGTAGAGATAATGTAATGTATTGCATAATGTTTCTTATTATTCTTATGCTTAGTAGTACTGCATAATGACCCTCCAAAATGACAAAAAAAAACATTATCCAGTGCTCTAGATTATATCTGTAAGAATAAGAAAGCTGACAAATGTCCACAAGAATCTGGGATCCTTTCCTCCATTTATCCTTTGCAATGGCAGGAGACATTTTTGGATTATGACGCTTTCCCGCCTTATCAATGAAACTAAAAAGACAAAATGACTAATTTTGAGAAGTAAAAATTGAAACAGTGCATCTTCTAGGTAAGTTTAAGGGTTGCAAGGTCACAGATAGTCTTCTTCCTTTACCTGTCTACAAAACTTTTAGGTGAAGCCATCAAGTAAGTATACATGTAGCTGAAATTGTACAGAGGAACACAACTGCAGCAGAAAAAGGATAAATGTTAATGTAGAAACTGCAAACCTTACAAAATAAGTCAAGAAATGATGATAATCGACAAAGGAAAGCAAAACACAAACTACAACATAGAGATATATGCATATTAAGGAATACAATCAGAATATCACTCCAGAAACTCTATAAGACTGGAAATCCAGGCCGCTCCATTAGGAGGAATATGGAAACCCTTTAAGGAGTGTGGATTCTGGAAGCACGCAGGAGCAAAACCAAGAAACAAATAATGCATGAGAGGTATATAATGCACCCCCCTAAGTGTGATCATCCCATTTAAGCTCACAAAAACCAAATCGAGTAAGATCCAAACCTACAAGCATACACATGCAAAGCATATGTCTTACAAGAAAGTAAACAAGTTCATCCAACGTTAGAGTCATATAGTAGAGATTTAACTTACCCTGCAACTTACAAATGTGGGCCTCATATAAGAGTTTGGTGAAAATATTCAAAAGTTGATCTTTGGGTCGAACATGGCTTAGCACAATATCACCTTTTGCATAATCCCTAAGGAAATGATGATGGATATCAATGTGCTTTGTACATGAGTTTTGAACCAGATTATTTGCAATTTTCATCACACACTTATTATCACACAATAGGGCACACTTTTGAAGTGTTTGCTTCATGGGTTCTTATACAGCACGAATGTTCTAAATTTAAATTACTTCCTTTTAGAGTAAATACAAGTAGACTTTGTATATATTATACTGGTTATATTTTGTTTGCACTATCATCTACATTTGTTTTCATTTAGTATCCCTGTTGAACTCCAATGTTTTGGCTTTTGGCTGTTTCTTTTCTTCATTCCCTGGTTAAACTGTAGACTTTTATGTGCTCGATCCCTGTTGAATACAAGTAGACTTTGTATATATTATACTGGTTATATTTTGTTCTTCGTGATCTAACATATTTCCTAAATATATATTTTTTAGATAAATGGAACCAACGAATGTTAGTCGAAAGAGATTGTATGCGGGCTTCTCTGGACAACCGGTGGTGACTATGTTAGTTTATGATCTATCGAAATTAACCTACAATAAAACATAAAGCAATATAAAGCTAAAATGCGCTCCTTATTTTACAAGGTTTAAAAATTTCGACGACCTTGAATTATGGGACGTAGACAGATTATGGAGTATTGTTGTTAGAGTGGACGTCAAGTTCCATGTTGAAGATCATGGCAACCTTCAACGATTTATCCTCATGGATACGACTGTAAGTTCCAAAAATAGTGAATGCTAATAATAGTAACAAAATAATTCTATCACAAGCTAATATTGTTTGAATTTGTGTTTGAAGGGATCAAAGATTGAAGCCATCTCAAGGGATAGTGTTGATACTTTTAACATGCTACTCAATGAAGGACATAGCTATGCCATTCATCGGGTGCAATTCCAACCAAACTATGGGGAGGTTCAGTTCAGAAGCATAGCAAATCCATATGAATGTGTTTTCAGGCGACACACAAGTGTTGAGCCTTACAATGTGCCAATTCAGTTTCCACGGTACCCAAAGCATCTTATGTCTTTCACTGAAGTGCACCATCGTCCTAACAAGACTTTTGTAGGTAAGCTGTCGTACATTGCATCTTAATTAGTTACATATATATTGATAAAAGAGAATTTCTAAATTTGTTTAACAATCATTGGCGTAGACATAGCTGGAATAGCTGTACACTGGGGTCAACTGGAGCATTTCGGACCTAATCTTTACAGAGAGGTCACACTAATGGACACAAGGTACCTATTAGTTGATAGAAAGCAACAATTCATTGTCAAAAATATACAATGATTATTATTATATGTAGATATAACACAATTTTATATTTTTCTATGTTTAATTTATAGGTTCAACCTTTTAATTGTTGGCATTTGGTGTCAACATTTGACTCGTCACGCAGCCTGCTGGGAATCAGCTTGTGCTGGCAAGCACATTGTCTTAGGAACTATGCTAAAAAAAATAACAGACATGGTACGTGATTCCATGTCTCTACTATATAAGCAACTTTGTTTTAATTGCAATAACTAAAAATTTTCAATTCTCGATAATAGGGTGCTTGGAGACTTCAGACCACACAACATTTTCATTTAATCCAAGTCATCATGAGACACGTGACCTCGAGAGTAAGTAGTTGCAGTATCATAAATAAATAAAAGTCTCTATATAGCATAAGTACTCATTAAAAATTTGTAATATGTAAACCAAATATATTAACCAAAACATTTCTATTGTAACATGCAGCTTTACGACGGACGTTAGTCATGGGAGTTATCGATCTCAGATTTGTGACCAGATTTGTTGAAAATAGATGGGCATATCTAGCAACTGTGGTTTGAGTGTGATGGCTGCAAGTGTGTTTTGTAAATCGCCTCTTGGATGTTTTATTTTAGCTGCAAGTGTGTTTTGTAACTGCCCTCTTGGATGTTTTATTTTAGCCGCAAGTGTGTTTTCTAACCTGCCCTCTTGGATGTTTTATTTTATTGTGTTTGTTTATGTTGAAACTATACTATCGTTGTTTGGAGTTTGTACTTATGAGAAGAGCACAATATTAACTACATTACAACCCATTATCAAGACTTGGAACATTACCACCCATTACAACAATTAGTCATCTCTCAGGTAAACTAAACATTCCAGTAACCACCATACACAAGGGCAAAAACTTTTCTTTTTGTTATGCCTTAAGCATGATTGTACAAAACCATATAATATAAATCGTATGTGTAAACTCTTACTGGAACAGTTTAGCATATTATAACCTAAAGGACATGAAGAAACCGTAAACCTAACATTCTGCTCAGATGTTCCACATGCACCAATACTAGAGGGGAAAAAAAATCAAAACAACAAGACAGACCATATAAGGATTAAGCACGCATGTGTTACAGTTTAGGAAGCAGTGAACTTGAGCGTAATCCCTATACATTTGCTTCTTAGTAAAATAGATAACCGTATTGTGCGACTCACCTGGTTTCAACCATAGAGTGTATGATAGACTGGGTGAATCACAATCTCAATGTTATCGTATTCGGCACCAAATAAATAGTGTGCTTCAATAACTTCTAAACCTGTAAGAATCAAGTTATCACTTTAGTGTTTAATACAACCGAATAAGATTTAAGTAGATTTCCAAAATTTTCAGGAAACTCTTAACACCTTGTTGAATAACGTAGCGTAGTCTCTGTGGATCTTCTTCCCCATATTCCGCTTTGGGTGCTTTACAAAGATCAAAGAACTTTTGCTTCTTTCACATCAACTGGCGATCCTGTCATCATCACTTGAAGATGTTAGTTCAATGCTTCCAAGTACAACATGCATATATAGTAGAGATATGACAAGAACTTACCTGAAAGCACCACCGATGCATCGAATAACACTACAAAGTGCTCCTTCGGATAAGCCTTGTATGCACTAGGAAAGGAGAAGTAAACTCTAAATCACATATGATAATAAGCAAACGAAACCACAATAACCAACATAAATCGTGATCACAAAATGTCTCAAGTTTCACCGATGAAGCCACTAATATATTAGAGTTTGTTTCAACACCTTTGCCATGTACATACCTAACTATCCCAACCTTACAAATGAACTTCGCATCATGATGAAACAATTAACCGTAATAACAAGTAATCATTTTGTGTGATACGAAATATTGCCGAGTGCTCTGAATCAGCAGGAAGTATTTTTACTTTGTGTTTGTGTGTCTCTTTGTTTGCCAATGCTATGTCTTTCCCAGCTTCAATTGCAGAAACTGTAGGCTGATGGAACAAAGAAAATAAGGTAAGGGAGTTTTAGTTTACATTCATAAACAACTGGCTATATCTCATTCGCTTACATCCATCCATAATAAAATAAGATAATGCAGTCTGAAAGTAGCACCATCGAGGCATCATGGGTCTCCTGATATTGCAGTATAATCCACAAAAGGGGCCATGGACCATGGTTCTAAAAAGATAAGAATAGGATATTGGATATATGTACCACCACCAATTAGGTTGTTGCATATCAAACTTTCTTTCTAATGCCTCATAACTATGTTAACAACCAAAAATAGTTCAAATTGCTAGGACCATTTTATAGATAATCATTAACTCTACAAAATAAAAAAATAAAGCCCACATGAGTCCATCCAATTCCAACATATACTCCTTTAAAAACACTTGTGCATACCCTCATGCGGCCAAGTGACATGTGCGAATTATATTCTGAGTGGTACAAGATTACAGCTTTTATAACCATGTAATGGATGCCTGGATGGCCTAATGTTTTGGTGAGATAACACTAGGAGCATTATCATTTAAGCACATATCTCTTCGTTTCTGTGCTCAATAAATTCTTCAAAATACTTGACAAACAACAGTCGATTTTGTAACATTAACACCTAACATAAAAAAAGAACAAAAAAATAATGCAATATAAAAAAGAAAGTTAACTTCAATACTGCACACCCTACTATCCGGTGAATAATCAGTAACCACATCCGGGTGGCGAGCGACCTAATTATTGAAGAGTTGAACATTTGCGAAACTTAGAGCAAAGGATCAGCTTATTCAAACATATAGGATCATAGTCATAGGAAATGTCTTACCTCTATGACACCTTGCTCCCAGAATAATTTCGGCTTCTCTTCACAATCGGCTAAGGCCTCCTTCACTCATCAACTAATGAATCGTTCCTTACAAAGAACTTGACTTTGGTTTGAATGTTTTGACCTGTTAAATCAAATAGTAACATAATGCTCAAATGAGTGAATAATGATCTCTTACAAGTTCGAAAAAAGGGTGAAAGGGAAGAATCTAGCTACTCACAATATCATCGTACCTGATCAGCTAGAAGAGTCACATTGGAGCCAGCAGCAAGAGCAACAACTTGGAATTTATCAGGATTCTCCACAACTATGTCCAATGTCTTTAAGTTATGCAAAAAATGGAAAGATAAAACAATAAGTATTGCATTAATATTGAAGAAAATCAAATGTCTCTGGTTTCATAACGATCAATCATATTATGAACTTCAATGAATAGCCCAATGGAAGACATATTGATTAATTTGAAAATCAACTGTTATCAGCAGATAAACAGGTTACGCAGCCTTCGATACGAAATCCAACCAGATTTTTCAAACAGATGTACCAATTCACCAAAGGTTTGATGTCTCAACAATCAACATTATTTGCACAGCTAACAAGGCAACGGTGTGAGCAACTTATCCCTTTACCTGTGTTCCTATGGAACCAGTTGAACCAACAATTGAGATAGGCTTCGGACCATCCCATGACCTGCTACCAGGTTCAGCATTATGAAATCATGACCAATTAATGCACTTTTAGGGCATTGAATGACTACAGGTTGGGAAAACAAGTCATTAGTCCTGAAATGATTAATATAGTATACACAGTGATCTGATCATGACACAATATTATCAGACAAGGTATGAAGGCGAATGTATTTAGTAGTATTATATTGCAGCAACATTATTTTTCATTGATGTCAAACATAAGCCAGTACCTAAACTTAGCAGTATACACTTTATTGTCCAAAGATGTCAAAATCAGTCTTGAGGAAAACAAATACATCTTTATCTACCAAATATTTTACATGAAGATGAGTTTACACATACAGCATGAATATGTGCGATCTTTATATTCTTGTCGACAGCATCAATTCCAGTAACCGTAGCTCCCATCCGAACAAGTGGCTGTCATCCAGCACAAGAATCCAAAATATATATAAGTATGTTATTTGTCAGGTTGATCACACAAAGAAGCAAACAAATGTTATTGTCCCCAACTGCACTCTTAACACCCAAAAGGCATTTATCTGAGACAAAAACACTAACAATTTCAAACAAAAATGAGTTGAATAAAATTAATTAAGCTTTTCACCGAATAAATCATCGCTAGGTAATTGCTCTATCAGGTTTTCTATTTAGAGCCTTTTTACGGTACACTAAATTCAATATCTGCAATATCAATAAATACACCAAATCGGGGAGCAGATTATTTCCTAAACACAACCAAGATTACCAACACAGACTAGACGCTAAGTTGAGGGATCGATCTAGCTAAGACACGTCCTCATGCAAGGCTTAGGGGGAAAAAAGGTTCAGATCTCACAGTCGTGAGAAGACCAGATCCAACTAAAGCACTAAGCGTACCTTTTCGGTTGACCTTAGCAGCAGATAATGCCGTTCATGCCGGCTCTGTCTCTCCAGTGCGGCCTCTTTGCCGGGCAAAGACTTGAGCCCCGAGGCCGTAGCCTCCACCGAGCCGCCTTGAGCCCCGAACAACCCCTCCCCGCTCTCGTGCAGATCCGAAGCGCCGCCTCCGCTTACACTTCTCTAGCGGTGCAAAATCCACCGGTCAGGCCTCGCTGCCGGATAAAGGGTCGAGGAAACCTAGGGAAAATAAAAGGGGGGATGAGTAGAGAGGAGGAAGGAGAAACAGAGAGAGAGAGATGGAGAGGGGAGAGGTACTTAGCTCGGAGGGGGGCGTCGGGGCCGGTAGGGACCGCCGTGTCCCTGGCCTTGTGGCGCGGCGCGCAAAGAGGGGGAGGAAATCGGCGGCGGTCGCCACCCGATCTGGCGCGGCGATGGCGAGGGGGAGGAAGGGAAGCAGGAGGGGGAGGCGCCGGGAGAGCAGGGGGCGTCGGGCCAGGGGACCGCCACTGGAGCGCCTGGCGCAAGAGGGGGAGGGAAAACGGCAGGCGGCGGTCACCACCCGATCTGGGCGGCGGCGATGGCGAGGGGGAGGAAGGGAAGCAGGAGGGGGAGGCGTCGGGAGAGGAGAGGCGTCGGCGCCAGGAGAGCAGTGAGGGAGCGGCATGGCGTGTGAGAGAGAGAGGGAGATGAGGGAGAGGGCGGCGGCGTGTGAGATGGTGTGTCGGCAGAGTGCTAGGGAGGATAAGGCTTAGGGTTAGGACATTAGGGATTAGGAGTAGAGGAGGGGAGTGAGTCGGGCCGGTGGGCCTGCGGCTGGGCCAAACAAGGGCATGGGATGGAGAGAAAACAGACAAAATAATAATGGGTCAATGCTTATATGAACATTAAGAAAAATGTTAATAAAATAAATGGGATCAGAACATTTATATGGAAACATAAACAAGTATATAATAATAATAAAGCATTGATAATTTATCTGGTTAGTTGTTCTTTTGCTTTTCTCTTTTCTTAAAATAGAAGTTTAACAACTTTAATGATAAAACCATTTGTCATTGATTGACTGCAATTCGTTATGTGAGTGTGTTATTTGTCATTGAGTTGAAAAATTAGTGCTATTATTACATTTATGCTACCATCTGAGTATGTATATATATTTCTGTTATAGGTTTTAACACATGACGAAAGAAATTGCTAGCATGCCGGATAAGAACATGAGGACAAGAAAAGGAAAAGAAGGTTTCTATTTTAACTTACTTATTATATTATTTGCTTTATAGTCCTATGCTACATGATTAAACTAATATACTAATAAACATGTGTGATACTTTTGATTTTTGTTTTTCTAATAGTTGTTGATGAACATCGCAAACGAAAGAGATCTAGCACCGATTATTTGTTATACACCCCTTCTGGAATTTCTATTCAACAAACATCCTATGTTGCAAGCGAAAGTTCTTCAAATGACGACGATGAGCCACACCAGCTAACTTCCTCATTTGCAATTCCTACACAAAGTACGATCACATCCGATGGGTTATTACAAGGCGAAAGTTCTAATGGTAAAATCTACTTTACTAATTGTGCAAATACAATATATCATAATTAACCTCTCTACAAAAAATGATGAAACGCGTGTAAGCAAGAAGACAACGTGATAGAGCACGCCGCGCAAGCATGACGCCCGAGCAAGTTGCAATTAAGCGGGCACGTGATAGGGATCGTTATGCAAATCAGACACCCAAGCAAAGGGTAGCAAGGAGATATCGGCAAAACCAACGAAATGCGACAAGACGTATCACTCCCAATGCAGATTGTGTTGTGGGTTCAAATATCCCTGTTGCTACAAATGGCACTGGGGTTGGCTCCAACAACCCTGATACAACAGATGTTATCTACTGCAACCTACCAGATAGCACTCATATATTGAAGCCTCAACTAGATTGCCGACATTGTGGTGCAAAAAGGTTTGAATATGAATCATTGGGATTTTGTTGCAGTAATGGGAAAGTAAAATTAGAGATGCCAGAACCACCTGAAGAGCTTCGACTGCTATACACGAGTGTGGGACTTGAATCACAACATTTTTAGGAAAATATTAGATATTTCAATGGTCATTTTTCTTTCACCACGCTCTGTGTCCAACTTGACCATGACCTCGCAAGTTCAAGAAATGGAGTGTACACTTTTCGAGCTCACGGACAAATGTACCACAACATACACTCATTCGGTCAACGAGATGATAACCCAAGCCACTTGCAGCTATACTTCTATGATGATGATCCTACCTTGTCGCATCGTTTTCGATGCAGTAGAGATAAGTCATACAAAGCAAGAGACAGGAACATCATTAGAAGTCTGGTCAACATCTTAAGAGACAATCCCTACTCCGAACATTCAGGAGCTTAGGGCAAGTTGAAGACATAGATGAATATCGTATTCTACTAAATACAGAGTACAAACTAGACCAAAGAACCTATAATAGACCAATAACATCAGAGGTGGCTGCTATATGGGTCGAGGGGAACGAGTTGCATAGGCATTTTGATCGCAACATAACTCTTTTTGGTAATAACAACACGTATTATTCAATCAGGCCTCATCATGGGTGCTATGACCCTTTGTCATATCCTCTCTTCTTCCCACGAGGAGCTTGGTTGGCATCTTGATATACCAAAAGTAGGTGTCGATATCAACCAAGTAATCGATGTCGAAGTCCGGCAATGGTGGCAACCAGGTTAGAGAAGTGATATAACTACGCTTTATTCATTTTGTCATGGTATGAGTCAATTTATTAATTGTGTGTCCATTTTACTCTTTTTTGGCGGACACTAATAGCCAGGTTGTGTGTTACGATGCGAGAATACTATTGCTATAAATTCCAAATGCGTCGTGGAATCTTCAACACTGTCTTGCATGGGAAGCGCTTATTCCAGCAATTTGCAGTTGATACCTACATAAAGCTAGAGACAACACGCTTGAACTACATCTTAAACAACCAGGCAAAAATACGCGCAGATCTTTACCAAGGCCTAATGGATAGCTTGTCTGCTGGGGAAAATCGAGCGGCTGCAATGGGCAAAAGATGGGTCCTCCCAAAGATCGTTTATTGGTGGTGGGAGGGATATGAGGCGTCGATATATGGATGCTATGGCTTTGGTGCAAAAGTATGGTAAGCCAGACATCTTCCTCACCATGACTTGCAACCCAAATTGGGAAGAAATAATCAGGGAGCTCGAACCTGGCCAAACACCACAAGATCGTCCTGATCTTGTTGTACGAGTATTTAGAGCCAAACTAGAGGATCTCAAGTTTCAGCTATTCCATAATCACATCCTTGGTGTTGTGGTAGCACATGTCCATGTCATCGAGTTCCAAAAAAGAGGTCTACCACATGTTCACCTTCTCCTTATAATGCAATCAGGCTATAAACTAACATGTCCAAAACAGTATGACACAGTCATCTCAGCAGAACTTCCAAATAAGGATAGCTATCCAGAGCTTCATGCAATGGTAGTCAAACATATGATGCATGGCCCGTGTGGTTCGCTAAACCCCAAGAATGTATGCATGATAAACAACAGCTGTAAATGTTATTATCCACGCCGCTTACCAATACGACTCTCCAGGAAGGGACTCCTACCCCATCTATAGAAGACGAGTGACAATCGATTTGTACATGTAAGAGGGCATGATTTGGACAATAGGTGGGTCGTGCCATACAATCATTTTCTCCTAAGAAGGTATGATCGCCACATCAACGCCGAGGTTTGCTCAAGCATTAAGGCCGTCAAGTATCTTTACAAGTACATCTACAAGGGGCATGATAGAGCATCTGCTTCACCAATGAGGCCGATAGCAAGTGGTGAAATTGATGAGATTAATGACTTTAGGGAAGCTAGATGGGTAACCCCACGGAGGCATTATGGAGAATCTTTGGATTCGATCTCGGTGGGATCTCTCCGTCTGTGCTACAATCGCAACTTCATCTCCCGAATATGCATCTCGTGTCCTTCCGAGAGAATGCAGACGCACGTCATGTCTTGAACCAACAAGGTGCCTCAAAACCATGTTGACTGAGTATTTTAAGGCAAATCGAGACTTCATGTGGGCACGAAGCATACTATATAGGGATTTTCCAAGATATGCAGTTTGGCAAGCCTGAGAAGAAGGAATGGAAAGTGAGAGAACAACGCACACAAATTGGGAGGATCATCTCAAAGCACATCCTCGCGGAGGGAGAGAGATATTACCTAAGAGTGCTATTAAACCACATGGCAGGTGCTACTTCATATGAGCATCTAAGGACTGTGGATAGTGTTGTATACCCTACCTTTCGAGAAGCCGAGAAAAGAGGACTTATCGAGGCCGACGATAGCCTCAATGATTGCCTCACAGAGGCCGAAGTCTTCCATATGCCATCGTCTCTTCGAAGGCTATTCGCTACAATATTGGTGTTATGTGAACCTAGCGATGTTCGTGGACTCTGGAACAAACACCTAGAAGCAATGTCCGATGATTTTCGACGATCACAAATGAATTCACATGCAGTTGAACAGATGGTACTGTTGGATATTAGAAATATGCTACAGTCGATGGGTAAGGATATAACATCATACCCTCTTCCTGATATCGAAGAGTCACATGACACCATGTCTGGTGAGGTAAGGGAGATATTTGAAGAGAGCTCTATTGAGGTAGATCATGAGCACGCCTCGGCCGCATCATCTCTCAATCCTGAACAACGGTATGCTTATGACAAAATACTATCATATGTTGATAACGACAGTGGAGGTGTATTCTTTGTTGATGGCCCAGGTGGGACCGGAAAGACATTCCTGTACAAAGCTCTGCTAGCAAGAGTTCGTAGTGAGGAAAGATAGTTGCTCTTTGCAACATCCGGTGTTGCTGCGTCCATCATGCCCGGTGGCAGGACTGCACACTCAAGATTTAAGATACCACTGAGTGTACAAGACGGCGGGGTGTGTAACTTCACCAAGCAGAGTGGGACGGCTAAGCTTCTTCGATTAGCTTCACTTATATTATGGGATGAGGCTTCCATGACAAAAAGACAAGCAATCGAGGCACTTGATAATAGCATGAGAGACATCATGGAAAAGCCTGATGTACCATTTGGAGGAAAGACAATAGTTTTCGGTGGTGACTTTAGGCAGGTCCTTCCAGTTGTACGAAAGGGGACAAGGGCACAAATAATAAATGCAACTTTACGTAGATCTTACCTATGGGAAAAAATGCAACAACTGAGGCTTGTTCGTAATATGAGGGCCCAATCAGATCCATGGTTTTCTGACTACCTACTGCGTATTGGAAATGGCACTGAACAAACAGTTAGAGATGATTACATACAATTACCTAATGAAATATGTGTGCCTTGCAAAGGTGTAGAATATGACATTGAAGATCTAATTGATAGAGTCTTTCCAATGTTAGCAACAAACATGTCCAATCCAGACTACATAACATCACGAGCTATTTTGTCGATGAGGAATGGGGACGTCGATGGCATAAATATGAAGCTTATTGAACGCTTTCCTGGAGACGAGATGGTCTATCATAGCTATGATTGTGTAGAGGATGATCCTAACAACTACTATCCCCCAGAATTCTTGAATTCTCTCACACCAAATGGACTACCACCTCATGTTCTCAAGTTAAAGGTTAATTGCCCTGTGATTTTACTTTGAAATCTTGATCCAGCTAATGGGTTATGTAATGGGACAAGGTTGATAGTCCGAGCATTCCAAAGAAACACCATCGATGCTGAAATTGTGCTGGGACAACATGCTGGAAAGAGAGTTTTTCTTCCACGGATACCTTTGTGCCCGTCTGACGATGAACTGTTTCCCTTTAAGTTTAAGAGAAAACAATTTCCTATCAGATTGAGTTTCGCCATGACCATCAATAAAGCACAGGGTCAAACAATCCCACATGTTGGGGTCTACCTTCCTAATTCGGTTTTCTCCCATGGTCAACTCTATGTCGCCCTATCACGAGCAACCGCTAGAAGTAATCTTAAAATACTTGCGACAGGTGCAAAAGTTTCATCAAAATCAAGTCCTTCAATTTGAGTAAAACCTTGAGCAACCAACCTAGCTTTATTTCTTACAACAACCCCATCTTCATTTTGTTTATTCTTAAATACCCATTTAGTTCCAATAATATTATGACCTACAGGAGGTGGAACTAAGACCCAAACCTGATTACGCTCAAAATTCTCAAGTTCCTCATGCATGGCATTAATCCAAGACTCATCAGATAAAGCGTGACTTACATCTTGGGGTTCAAACGATGCAACAAAAGCAGTATGAGCATATGAGGCATTAGTATTGTACCTGTTTCGAAGTACACGCACGTTTAACTCACCAATCATCTGTCCAGGAGGATGTCTACGTTGTATGTGCATTGGTGCAGAAACTTCTGGAGTCTCATGTATAGTACCATGTGAGGATTCTGTAGTTGCTTGAGTTTCTTCCTGTGGCTGGTCTGACTGGGTTGGGTTGTCAACTTGATTGCCAATGTCATCTTCATCTTCATCATCACTTTCTTCCAAAAGATACTTTCGAATCGCAAGTCACTGTGTCCCTGAAGAGTCGGGTCTAGTACTGGGGCTAGCCTCATCAAAAGTGACTTCACAAGTCTCAACAATTTTGTTAGTCTCTAAATTCAGCACACGGTAACCACGAGTATGAAGAGCATAACCAAGAAAAAGTCCATCTGAGCATCTAGATTCAAATTTATCAAGATTTCCATGTTTGAGAATAAAGCATTTGCAACCAAAAACACGCATATGAGAGATGCTAGGGGTACGACCAAAACGAAGTTCATAGGAAGTTCTATGTAGCTTTGCTCTCAAAAATACTCTATTTGAAACATAGCAAGCAGTAGATATAGCTTCAGCCCAATACTTCCTAGGAGTTGAAAATTCATCAAGCATAGTCCTAGCCATCTCAACCAATGTACGATTTTTCCTCTCAACTACACCATTTTGTTGAGGAACACGAGCATAAGAAAATTGATGCTCAATACCATGTTTGGAACAAAAGGAAGCAAAAAGAGTATTCTTGAATTCTCCTCCATTATCACTCCTAATTACTTTAAATGCTTCAGGCAATTCCCTAAACAACCTTAATGCAAGCTCTTGAAAACATTCAAAAACTTCATCTTTGGTAGACAAGAAATATACCCAAGAGTACCTAGAGTAATCATCCACAATAACAAGAACATACCACTTACCTCCTCGCAGATTTCACTCTAGCGGGTCCAACAAAGGTCCATATGTAGAAGCTGACTGGAGCATTAGTCATAACAGTAAATAGGAAAAGGTGGAGATGCAGTCATTTTTCCATGTTGACAGGAGGAGCAAACCAAATTACTTGTTTTATCAATCTTAAATTCAGGCAAACCTCTAAGCAAGTTTGATTTACTTATGCGTGAAAGATGATCGAAACCAATATGACCAAGTCTACGATGCCAAAAAGTTAAATCTTTAGAAACTTGAGAGACAAGACATGTAGTTTCAGATGTTGGATATGAAAAATCACCTTTAAACAAGCGACCAATGCGAGTGATGTTGCATACTAGATTTTCGGAAACATCTAATATACGACAAGAATTTTTCTTAAATCTCACCTCAAGATCTTCATCAAGCAACTGAGAGACTGAGAGCAAATTATACTTGAGCTTACTTACCAAGGCTACATCCTTGAGAACGAAGTTTTCATTGACTCGCACAATTCCTTTTCCAAGAATCCGTCCCTTTGAATCATCGCCAAAAGTGATAACCTCATCACCTGAACTTTGTGTGAGGGAGGAGAACCATTTTGAATCTCCAGTCATATGACGTGAACATCCAGAATCTATGAACCATATGTTCTCCTTCCTCTCTCGCACAACCTACACAAAAGGGAATGTCGATGTCTCAATACTGGGGTTAGATAAAAGAGTTTTAGGAATCCAGTATTGAGACATACGACACACGAAACCAGTAGACATAACACGAGGATTTTTATCATAATGAGAAGCAGAGTGTGCCTTTCTGACATTAGACTTAGCATTGAACCTTTCTCTCCTTTGCTGTTTAGCTAGTCTAAAGCAGAACTGAACTAAATGGCCATCTTTACCACAGTGAGTGCAAGTGTATTTAATATGATGTTTAGCTTTAGAAGTAGAAGCAACATTTGCACTCATCATAGTAGAAGATAAAGTTCCAGCAGATTTAAAAACAGTTTTCTCAGGCTCTTTGACAATTTCAAACTTTCCACTTTCAAGAGCTTTAACAACAGTAGGAGCATGTGATTTGTGATGAGCATAAGGATCAAAACCTAAACCTTTGTGATGAGTGCTGACTTTTGATTGATCCAAAATCATATTTAGGTTTTTCTTTCCTTTAGTAAAACGCTCTAAGGACTTTTCCAAGTAATCCACTTTTCGAGAGAGCACAAGACAATTATTGCAAGGAATATCAACTTTCTTTTTCTGTTTGCGACAAGTAGAGCATGAAAGAACCTCATGAGTGAGCATATCATTAGTCATCTGAGAAACTCTAGCATTTGCATCTTTCAATTTCAATTCAAGAATTGAGCATTTAGGACAAGAGATTAAACCATGCAAATCATCAGTGGAACAGCTAGCATGTTTAATATGTTTCTCATTTTGATGCAACAGGGAAGCATGAACATTCCTTAAGGCAATAACTTCAGATTGTAGCATATCACAAGATTTGCAAGAATCATCATCAGGAATTAAAGATCTAAGCCTTGCAATTTCAGAATTGGAACTATCAATTTCTAGATCTTTTTCTTTAAGAGCCTTCTTAGATTTTTAAGTTCAAGCTAATTTAACCATGGCATACTCAAGCTCATCATAAGAAGGTCTCACCTCTTCAAGGTCGAGTCGTTGTCGCTATCCCTTCTAGCCATGAAACACATCGGTGAAGTCATCATCAGGATCTCCCTTCTTGTCCTTCTTCTTGTCATGTGGCTCATCATCACTCTCAAAGTCCACATCGCTAAGATCACACTCCTCTATGGCGGCTAAGACTTTATTTGCAACTTTTCGAAAATTGGGGCGCCTAGGGGTAGTGTGTCTTGAGTGCGTTGTCAAGCAGTTCCCTTTCTTCCTTCTTCTTCAACTTGGGACAGCTTTGCTTTGATATGCCCGGAAAGCCACACTCAAAAGCAGTTGAAGGACCTCGGTTGTGCCTCCACGCCTCCTCATCCTCACATTGTTGAGTGCTTTAAAAGCACGTGAGGAGATGAGCACAAGATCTTCTTCAGAAGCATCTCAAACTGTTCATCCGAAAAGGAAGCCAAAGGCATAAGGAACAAAAGATGGTAATCCAGACGAAGTCTTGGGGTTAGCAACAAGTGCATGTGTAGAGGATTTATTATCACTAGGTGACAAAGAATCCATCTCATAAGTTTTCGCCTAGAATAAAGATCATCCATGGTCAAAGTATCCAAGTCAACAGCTTGATTAATTGCGGTAACAACCATGCGCCATTCAGGACTAAGAGATCTCAAAATTTTACTAGCGTTATCCTCAACTGAATTAGTAACTCCAACACCACGCAAATTACACAAGATTTTCTCAAATCGGGAGAAAAGATCATCAATTGATTCACCCGGCCTCATAGCAAAATCAGAAAAATCTTTTTGGTAAATATTTTTGCGCACTTTCTTAATCTTAGTAGAACCTTCATGATAGTCACATAATGTCTTCCAAACAGAATAAGCAGAACGTAGATGAGAAACTTCGATCAAATTCTTTTGTAAATTCCTTGAAAAATCAAATTTCTAGCTTTAGCATTCAGATCAACGTATATTTTGTTATCATTGGTGACTATATCAGGAACATCAAAAACAGTAGAAACTTTGCGCCAAACATCATTACCTTGAGCTTCAATATAGGATTGCATGCGACTCTTCCAATAAGAAAAATTTGAATCATTAAGCATAGGAGGACGATTAACATACTTATCTGACGCCATACCTTAACCTTGCTCTGATACCACTTGTAGGATCGGATGGCGTTAATCAGAGGGGGGGGGGTGAATGATTGAGCGGGTGCTAAAACAAATTTTTTAGTGGTTCTTTAAACCCCCTAAACAAAATATAAAATATTGCTTCGGTTTAACGCAAAAACAGATTAACAGATGTTCATTAAATTGTGAATTCCCGTAGATCCAACCGTCCAATTGATGTGAAATTTTTACTGTATAAACTAGATTCAATTTAGAAACTAACCCAACAAGAATCAGCCCAATCGGATATACGGATCAAAAGTTATAAGCTTCGCAAGATGACTGTGTCAATAAAACCGAAAATAGATTAGACCCTAATTTCGTGAGTAAACAAAATCTACAGGGAATTAACCAATCAAACTTTTTAGATCAATCACTTGATGCCCTGGGAAGGTTTGGAATAGATCAATTCAACGTCATCATGATAAAACATAAATCAATCTACTTTAAACTATGATGGGCAAATACCTACCGTTCTTATCTTTGAGCTAAAAGCTTTAGGTTCTGTACCTTTCCTAGTGCTACAATAAATTGCGAAATACTGTAGCAACCTGTTGATTGAATGCTATAACGCTGACCTGCTTGTTTCGGCTGGAGGCCAGCTTGCTACTGCCGAGATTTCGTTGAGCTACCTTGCGTCGCAACCATCGGCTCTTCTGCTGCCGTAGCAGTCCGACGTCAGCGGCGTCCCCTGGTCTTTCGTTGTGTTGCTTGTTATCGGTTCTTGCACGTCAACGCCAAAACGAAGTCTAGGCGAAAAGAAAAGAAAACGAAGACGTGGCTGGCTAATCTATCTTCTGCACATGTGATGTGATGCTTCTTGCTCACCTCTTTCCTCTAAACAAAAACCAACCCGTACCAACAAGGGATCACGTCCCTGCCCTTTTATCATGGGCTACACGCACAGAGTCACAATCCGACTCCATGGTGTACTCATGCACGGAAAGTGGCCAGAGACCGGTTTCCAAACAACTACGGCTTTCTAATTTCTATATCTAATTAAATATTGTCGACGATTGGGGAGCAGGCCCCCGCCGAGCTTACTTGTTGGTGGAGGGACCAACTGTGACCCCTTCTTACGTGATGGGATACTCGGAGGAGTGACTCACTAGGCTTCAACAGGCAAAGACACTGTGGTTTACCCTGGTTCAGGCCTCTCAAGAAGGAGATAATAGCCCTACTCCAGCTCGTGTATATTCTTGCAAAGTATCTGAGTGTATGTCTCTTGTCTTACAGCCTGTCCCCTGTCCCCCTCATGATGGGGACGCTTTTATAGCCTACGAAGGATCGAACTCCATGACCCCACTACCCGCACGTTTGGATCTCGTCCAAACGTGGCAACTGGTGGATCCTATCTTTCCGCCACGCTCCCACGGGAAACGTAACGGGCCAACGGAAGTTACGCTCGGGTGGTTATTCCCACCGACCCCGAAACTACGTAAGGTCGGCCGATGGCCGGCACCGAGCTCGGACATCTTACCCGAGCTCGAGCTCGGAATCGACTGGAATACGTGGCATTCTCGGTCCCACCCGAGCCCGAGCTCGAATCGGCCTAATGCGTAGCCTTCCAAGTTCGATTAGACAATCCAGGGTAACGACCTCCTGGTGGCTCGGGCGGGAAGCGAGCTTGGTCGTTGGTGGCATCCGAGGTAATTTATGGAAATTACCCGACCCGACGCCTAGCCCCGAGGTTCAAGTGGGAAAAGGTCTAAGGAAGGCCTTCCCCTTGGGCCTACTGCTCTCTGAGCATGTCGGTTCTGCGCGGCGGACAATCGCCGCGACCAACGAGCTATTAACCTCCTCCGGGAACGAGCTTGTTCCCCCAGCTCGTCGCGCTTCGAGCGAACAGAAGCGGGCCCCTCTCAACGGTTCCTTCTCCTGGAAGCCTGAACTGTCCTTCCTGGGGAACCGTCTTTTCTGGCAGGACGGTTTCGATTTGCGTGCCCACGTGTCGTTTTCCGGATGGCGAACGCCTCAACTGCCCTCTGTGCCTCTAGGGCTTCCTCGACCATAACGGCGGGAAGTCCTTTCGCTTTCCCATTTCTTGGAGGAGTTTTTAAACACTCGAAGAGAAAACCCTTAGACTCACTTGGCCGTTTTCCGATCGCTGCGTCTCATACTCCTCTGCTTCGGCGCTCATCCTTCTCCTTGATCATCTTTTCCACCCTCATGGCGAGGTTCGGCGTCAGCAAGCTCGACAGGCGCAGTCGAGATCCTCCAAAGCGAGGTATGTCGATGCCAAGACATGGAGAGTCCTGGCGCCGAGGAGAGCCCACAAATGAGGAGGGGGAGATCGTCTCCACCGAGCTCTACGCCATGAACGGGCTCCGACGCCCGAAAGTGAGTTCGTCGAGGCCGTACTCGCCTCGCGAGTGCGAGATCGCTCACCTTCACCCCAACTCCATTCTTATTATGGCTATCTTCACCCATCTCTCGCGAAGGGTTCGTGGGCGCCGAGCCCACTCCCGATCTCTTCTTCCACTTCTACACCCTTTCGCACCTAAGACGCCGCAGCCTGGCTGCCTCTATTTCCGCCGCGACCTACTCCGACCAGACGAGTACCCGAGAGCTTCACGCTCAGGACTGGGTGTCGGGTTGGGCCGACTCTTGGTTCTACCTCGAGGAAAGCAGAGGGCGGCACGCTTCCTACTCGGCGCCAGAGGTCGCGCCGCCGAGACGCCCGACCGCTCGTGGAGCCCGAGGAGGAGAAGATCTCATGACGATCAACGAGCTCACGTGCCTGGGTCGACCGGCCGACGTTACCCGGGACTACGTCAGGAACCGGATATCACCCCTTAGGAGGAGGGAGCATCCCTTCTTCAAGGTCGAGGGGTGGCAGGACATCACCCGGGAGTCACGCTCAGGTATGTCATCGCCCTCGATCTTCTTTTCCGAGCAGAGGATGCCCCTTCTCACGACCTCTCCTTTGGCTGGTATGCAGCTCCGCCAGAGGACTGGGTGGATGTGAGGGTGTCCGAGATGTTCGGCACCCCTAAAGGCAAGGAAATCATCGAGGGCCGCCAGATCCCGAACAACGTCCATAACCGGACCGAGGCGGTAAGTCTCTGATTTCGGACTTCTTTCGAAGCTTTTGTCCGGACAGGTTTCGCCGAGGGCCTTCCGACCTCATTCGGGTTTTTCTCTTTTTTAACAGGAGAAGGTTGCCCTCGAAGTCGCCGTGTCCCAGCCGGGATCGCAATTGGCGGGACGGGGTCGAAAGACCAAGGGACAGGCGGGTCGCAAGCGCCGCGCTCGATCTCCGTCGGCCACGCCGTCCCCGCCCAGGCGCACACGCAGGCGTCCCGGCCCGGACGACCGCTCACCCCGCCAGCACTTGGAGTATGCGGACCGGCAGGAGGTGAGTGAGCTAAGATTGTGGATGGATGAGTACACCCGAGACAATCCCGAGCTGATGGCTCGTTTGCGCCAGCTTGCTGCGCGGGCGAAGAAGGAGGCCGCAGCCGCGGCCGGTCCAGCGCGGAAGGTCGAACTGGAGGGCCAGATCGCGGCCCTTCAAAGTGAGCTCGCGCGGTGAGCTCGAGCTCGCCCCGGGACCGCGAGAGGAGAAGGACGAGCCGGACCCGCCCCTTGGTCCCGAGGTCCCGCAGGTCGCCCGCCACGCCAACCGCGCCTCAACGCCGATCGCCTCCGAGGTTGGCTTGGGGAGGCCGACCCTTCGGTCGCTGGGCCGACAAGGCGCGCGAGGACATGGCCGCCTTCGCCCGCGCCGAGCTCACGAAGTGACGCCGAGCAAGGTCGATCCCCTACTCCTCTTGTTTGTCTCTTTCCTCCGGCCATACTAACCCCACATCGTCTATAGTGGGTGTGGCGGTTGGTGCGGAGTTATGGGATTTGGCGATGGTCGACGATATTCTTGACCTCGTGCTAGAGAGGGAGCTTGCCCGGCCGCCGAGGCCGCCACGGCGACGAGGCCGAAGTGGGGCCGAGGTCGCGAGGCCCAGCCCCACGGGCTGGTGGCGGCGATGTCGAGGTGGGGAGCCATCGCCATGAGCTCCGGGAGCCAGAGGTCGTGTCTCCCGAAGAGGAGACACGGAGGAAGATCGCGGCTGCCGATGCCCGAGCCGCGATGGAGGGCATCCCCCACATCATAGTCGTGGAGTCTGATGGTGATGAGCAGGCCGCTGAAACTCCCCGCGAGGATCCTTCCGGCGCCAGCGACATCATCACCGTGACTCTCCAGGAGATCGCCGAGGTCTCCCCCCGGGCTCATGACGTCACGCCGGGTCCCGGGCCACGCCCGACGTCGGGGACCCAATCTGGCGGGAGCTCGTCTGACGAGGAAGAGCCGGCTACCCAGCCGGGTTGGGAGACGAGCCCGCCACCGTGAGGTGAGCCGGGCAGCTTCCAGACGAAGGGGATCTGCCGGGCACCGAGGTCGCTCGATCGAGACCGACTCTCCCGCCGCCGACTTCGGTGCCCCTGGGCTGATCCCACGCTCGGGGACGCTGCTGCAGCCCAAGGGTCGGATGCCGACCCGGTGCCCCCGGTTGCTCCCATGGCCGTAGACGCCGAAGGGTTGGAGCCCCCGGGCGCAACTTCTGCCCGGGAGGAAGAAGAGCGGGAGGCGATCCTCGCTCTTGAGGCCGTCCCTCTCCAGGAGGCGGAGGTCGTCCCCCAGGGCAAAGCTCCTTCGCCCTCAGGGGACGGAGGAGCTCGAGCTCAAGCCCCCGCCTCCGATCAAGGAGAGGGGATCGAGGCGGGAGATCCCTTGCCCGCCCAGGGGGGACAGGACGAGACGGAGGACCCCGCCAAGATGTTCCAGGAGGGGCTGGAGGCTCGGCTTTGTTGGGTAAGTACTCCTGACTCATGCGTTTTATCAAAAAGAATTCGATCACGACCTGAAATACCTTGCCGCGCAGGTGCTGGAGTCCACCATGAAGGACTTCCATGCCGCCACCGTGCCGCCAGAAGTTGTCGCGGAGCACCAAGCCGAGCAGGACGCCAAGATTGCGGAGCTCGAGCGCCGGGTTGCCGAGCTGACATCTTCTGAGGCCGAGGTCCGGCGGAAGGTGGAGGAGTCCGTGCACGAGCTCCAGGAGCGCCTCGACCGGAGCGAGCAGGCAAGGTCGGGCCTTGAAGCCATGGTGGCGACCTTGCGCGACGCCGCCCGAAGCGCCGAAAGGACAATCGACCAAAGAACGGAGGAGTCCAGCGACCGACAAGCGGCAAGCGAAGGTCGGAAGCTTCACGGCGGGTGCTCGACCTTGAGTCCGAGCTTGACTCGGTGCGGGACGAGCTCGTCGCTTTGCAGGACGAGAAGCGTGCCGGGCTCCTGTAATTTTCTTTTTCCTGTCTTTACCTGTAAAAAACTTAAGGGAAAAAACAAAAACCGCCCAGTTGAACATAGAAAGAGCGTTTATCTATCTCTAAACGTTTGTTGTTTTGTCCGAGATGACAACGATTTGTTTCGTGCCGTGGTTCCTTACTTGGCGGAGTTCGGCCTTACGTGTCTTAGCAAATAATCGTATTTAGGGAGTAGCTACCTCGGCGAGAGTCGCACGAGGTCGTGGCCACATGGTACCCCTACTTCGCCGCCAACGGAGGTCGTGGGCGATCGCGAGCACGACCTCGCTGGCGGAGTAGAGTTCTGCGGAGACCGTGTGGCTCTTAGGGTACGGTAAGGCCGATGCCGCCCACCGGTCGACTTGAGCTCGGAACCGCTCTGGAAGGGTGTCCTGTGGCGAATCTTTACTTGCGGCGGAGGTCTACCGCGAAGAAAAAAGATGGTCGTCTTACGAGGAAGGAAGCCCTCGAGGTCGAGCTCTTGTCGTACGGTGTTTTGCGCCAACGACCGACCTGCCACTGACACTTTTGTCTGGGTCGAGCTTAATCGTAGAATTTTGCGGAGGTAAAGGGGAAAGAGAGAGAGAAAGAATGGGAGGGTAAGGAGTGACAAAGTTTATTAAAAAAGGTAAAAGCGGGTGTGGTTAGATATGGAACTTACGCAGTTGGTCGATGTTCCAAGTACTAGCTAGTTCTCGACCATCTTCCATTGCGAGGCGGACAGCCCCCGTGAGTGATGTTGAGACGACCGTGTAATGACCTTCCCATCTTGGCGTTAGCTTGTTGGCTTTTGACAGTCTTGGACCCGTCGCGTAACGAGATCGCCGAAGTGCAAGGTCCTTGGTCGCACCGATTTAGCGGCGTGCTCGCGAAGAGCTTGCGAGTAAACCGCGGATCGCAATGTAACTCCGTTCACGACGCCTCCGCGAGGTCGAGGTCGAGAAGGCGCCGCTTTCTGCGTCGATGCTATCGGCCAGGTTCACCCTTGGGGATCCTAGGACAACCTCGGCGGGTAGGACGGCTTCCGCGCCATATACGAGCTGAAGGGGTCTCCCGTAGCTCGGCTCGTCGTGGTGCGGATCGACCAGAGGATCGGGGTAGCTCGTCCACCCAGGCCGACCATGCCGACGAGGCTCTTGAAGACTCTCTTCTTGATTCCTTGACGATCTCGCCTGTTCGCGCTCGGCCGCCCCATTGCTCTGTGGGTGGGCCACCGATGCGAAGCATATCTTGGTCCCGACCTCTTCGCAATAAGCCCGAAACACCTCGCTTGTGAACCGAGTGCCGTTGTCGGTAATGAGGCGACTTAACGCCAAAGCGGGTTACCACATTATTGCGGAAGAACCTTTTAGCCGCTTTGTCGAGATGGTTGATATAGGCTCGGCCTCGATCCATTTAGTGAAGGTGTCGATTGCGGCGAATAGGTATTTACAACCCTCCTTCCTGGGATATGGACCGAGTATGTCGATGCCCCAAACCGAGAACGGCCAGGTTAGCGGCATGGTCTGCAGCGCGTATGCCGGCTGATGGACCTTCCGAGCATGGAACTGGCAAGATCGGCAAGCGGTCACTATTGAGCGTGCGTCGGCCAGGGCCGTCGGCCAATAGTAACCCAACCGGAAGGCTTTGCTCACCAAGGTCCTAAAGGACGAGTGAGCTCCACACATTCCGTCGTGGATATCCTTGAGGAGATATTTGCCTTCCTCTTGGGTGATGCATTTGGAGAGGACTCCGAGTGCACCTTTGCGGTATAAGAGGCCTTCGACCATTTTGTAGGCTGAGGAGCGTCTTATGAGCCGGGATTTCTCGGCTTCTTCCTCGGGCAGTGTCCCGTGTGCGAGGTACTGGATGAATGGCGTCATCCAACTCGCATCCTGCTCGAGGAAGGAGACGGTACCACCCGTCTCGGTTGCCCCCTCCTTGGTGGGTATGGAGGGCTTGTAAAGGTGCTCGACGAGCACCCCCGCCGGGGCGGGAAGGTGGGCGGAACCGACCTTCGATAGATGGTCGGCCAGGGCATTGTCCTTCCTGGGGATGTACAGTACCTCGAAGTTTCTGAAGTACTTTTCCATCTTCCTTACTTCATCCAGGTAAAGCGCCATTGAGTCATCGGAGCACTGATACTCCTTGTTAACCTGGTTGACGACCAACTGCGAGTCGCCCTTCGCAGTTAGTCGTTGGACTCCGAGCGCTTTGCATGCCCGAAGCCCGGCTAGCGTGACCTTCAGATTCGGCTGCGTTGTTTGTTGCAATCAAATGCAGTTGGAGGGCGATCGATCCGCTTCCCCGAGGGGATTCGAGGACCACTCCACCCCGAGCAATCGTGAAGCTCGGGATCCGCTGGCGTGCATGACCCAAATGACCGTGCTCGGCCTGGTTGGGTTCGGATTCGGACGGGGCGGGTTTGTCCATTCGGCTAGGAAGTCCGCTAGGACCTGAGATTTGATCGCGGTTCGCCGAGAATTCGATCTCGACCGGCGAGCTCCATGGCCCATTTCGCGATCCGCCCGCTATGCCCCGATTCGAGAATTTCTCTCAGCGGGAAGTTGGTCGGGATTTGGATTTTGTGTGCCTGGAAGTAGTGTCTCAATTTCTTCGAGGCCACGAGGAGCGCATAAAGGAGTTTCTGGACCTCGGGGTAACGCTCCTTTGGTCCGTGTAAGACTTCGCTGACGTAGTAGATCGGGCGCTGCACCCCGTCCCGTTCTACCGTTATGACGGCGCTTACCGCCTGGGGTATGGCGGCCAGGTAGAGCAAGAGGACCTCTCCTGCTCTTGGCGTGGTCAAGACCGGGGGTCTCGATAAATATAGCTTTAATTCTTTGAAAGAGCGGTTTGCTTCCTCTGTCCAAGCGAAACCGTCGTGCTTCCGGAGCGCCTTGAAGAAAGGCAGGCCGCGTTCCCCGAGCCGCGAGATGAAGCGACTTAGGGCCGCCATCCTTCCGGTCAGGGACTGAACCTCCCGCTTGCAAGCGGGTGGCCGCATGTTCTCGATGGCCTCTATCTTCTCAGGGTTGGCCCCGATTCCTTGTGGACCGATCATGTAGCCGAGGACCTTGCCAGCCTTGACCCCGAACACACATTTTTCAGGATTCAACTTTATTCGATGTTTATTGAGGTTGTGAAAGGTCTCCTCCAGATCGGGTACATGATCCGAGCTCATCTTGCTCTTGACGACTATGTCGTCTACATATACTTCCAGGTTCCGACCTATCTGGTCCGAGAAGGTTTTCTGCATGAGGCGCTGGAAAGTTGCTCCAGCGTTCCTTAGACCGAAGGACATGGTCATTAATAGCGAGAATGTGCCAAATGGCGTGATGAAGGAAGTTTTCTCCTCATCTTCGGCGATATGCCGATCTGGTGATAACCTGAATAGGCGCCCGAAAGCTCATCGCCTCGGAGCCGGCCGTTCGCGTCGACTAACCGGTCTATCCGAGGTAGCGGAAAATTGTCTTTTGGGCATGCGGCATTCAGCCTGTGGTGATCGACACATGCGCCACTTGCCCCCTTTTCTTCACGATAATCTGGTTGGCCAACCAATCGGAATGGTCGACCTCGAATGAAACCGGCTTTGAGGAGCTTGTCCAGTTCCTCTCGATGATGGCTTGCTTCTCCGGGAGAAGCGCTGAGCTTCGCCGCATGTGCTTTTGTCAGCCGAATCGCTAGCTTTGTGCTCGACGACCTCCCTTGGGACTCGGGCATGCTCTGACGGTTCCCGAGCGAACGTGTCCGCGCTTCTCGGAGGAAGGTCACGAGCTCGAGTTCCTATTTAGGATCTAGGAAGCCCCCACGTGTACGACCTTGTCCGGCTCTGCGTCGCACAACGGATGGCCTTGGTTTCTCCTCGGCTTGGAGGCTAGCCTTGGGCGGGAACTCCTCGGCTCTTGCTCGGGCCCGGCCCGAGGCGATTGACCGATCATGTCTAACGCCCTCTCGCCGCAGCTTTAGAGTCCGCTCGGGCTTCCTTGACCGTGATCACGCCGCGGCCGGGACCTTCAAGCATTGGTACCGTGATGAGTGGCGGCCATGAATTTGGCGAGCGCTGGTCGGCCCAGGATTGCGTTGTAAGCCGACTCGAATCGACCACTAACGTGATCAGCTCCGCTCGGAAGTTGCTCGGACCGCCAAACGTTATCGGGCAGACGACCGCCGAGCGGCCCGACCGACGCTCGGTACTATCCGTAGAACGGGACCACCAGGCTTTTGATCTTGGAGCGAGGATTCGCATCTCGCCCAAGACCTTGGCAGATATCAGGTCTAGGGAGCTCCCGCAATCCACAAGGACCCGACCCTCGTGGTGTTGCAGATCGTTGGGCCGACGACCATCGGAAGCCTTTGGGGTTTCGTCATCCCCAGAGGCGATGCCCTTGGAGAAGGTGATCGGCAGCTCGGACCACTTGAGCCGCCGAACAGAGGCTTCTCGAGTGACACGGAGTACCTCGCGTGCGGCCTCCTTTAACTCCCGACGCGACCCATAGGCGGCGGAGCCCCCGAATATCACGGCGATGTGGTTTCTCGGCTCCTGGTACTCCCTGTCCGTATCTTCCTCCTCGGCGGGCTTCTTGCCCTTGACGTCCCCTTCTTGCTCTGGGAGCGTCGGCATGGGGCCCTTGCCACTGTAGAACTGCTCCAGGCGGGAGGCCCATGTTCTGCAATTCCGCAGGTTGTGCCCATGCGCCTGGTGGAGCGGGCAGAAATAGGCACTAGCCCGTCCGCGTTGGTCGCCGCGTTCTTGGTCGTCCCGGTTCCGCTCGTTGTTTCGCTGAACCGGTTGACCTTTTCCTTTCGGGGCTCCCCCCTATACGACTGCGAGGTCGGTCGTTGTCTTTCGATAGCTGCCACCATGTTGGAGACAGAGGGTTTTTTCTTCTTTTTGATCTTTTTCTCGATGGAGCTCACGCTCTTTCTACCGACGCCTTCGAGCCCGGCCGAGGGGGCTTTCCTCGGCCCGCCAGCCTTCTTCCATTGGACGGCCTCGTCCGCGTTGGCGTAACGGTCACCATGCGGAGCGGCTCGTTGGCTGTGATGTCCGGGTGAATTTCGAGGTCCTGAGTAAAGCGTACGTCTCGGACCCCGAACTTGAAAGCCCGGACGACCGCCTCATCCGAGATGCTTGGGATGGAATTGCGCACTTGCATGAAGCGCTGGACGAACTGGCGCAGGGTTTCGCCCTCCGTCTGTATCAGACGCTCAAGGTCGCGCTCCTTCCCCGGGCGGACGTAGCAGCTCTGGAAGTTAGCTCGGAGAGTGCTGCTCAGCTGGGCCCAGGACCGGATCGAGTTCTCCTTCTGGTTGAACAGCCACGTCCGAGCCGGCCCGTCCAGGACTGTGGGCAGAAAGTTAGCCATAACCCTCTCATCACCCCCGGCGGCTAAAATGGCTGTGGTGTAGATTGAGAGAAACTCGTCGGGGTTCTGAGTCCCATCGAATCTCTCGATGTGACCCGGCTTGAACCTTGTCGGCCAGGTCACACGTCGTAGCGACGTCGCGAACGCCCTGCACCAAAAACGGACTGTCGGGACGGCCGTTGCATGAAGCGCGGCCTTGGGGCGATCCCCACCGGCCGAGCCCGAGGTTCGTGGGCCCAGCGAGAGAATATCTCTCTCAGGCTCAGAGGGATGGAGAGTGGCCCGAAGAGGAATGCTCGCCCGGTTCGCCCGTGGCTCAGATCCCGTTGATCCGAGGAGCCTCGGAATTGCCCCGGTGCCCTCCGAGTCTTGGCCGTTCGCGCCGGCCGCTTCCGGTACGGCCAGCGTGTTGCCGGGTGGAGGCGCCGGACGCTGGCGGCGGCGCTCCTGTGGAGTTACTCTGGGCACCCTTTCTCGGGAGGCTTCCGCCGCTTTCATGTCTGTGGCGATTTCCTCGAGGTCGTCGGCCACAGCCGCACCCATGGCCTCTAGGTCGGCTTGCTCAGGAAACTCTCTGAGGTTGCGCACCACCGCGGCCAAGGCTTGAAGGCGTTCCCCACTCGGGGGAACGCGGGGTGACGAGCTTCGCTTTGTCGTCAGACGGCTCCGTGTCCCGCAGCGTGGAAATTCTCACGAACCTCGGCCTTGGTCTTGTCGACCGCCACCACGTACTTGCCGTAAGCAGCCGCTGTCCGATTCAGAGACGTCTGCAGGTGCTCCCTGGCCGCTTCATAGCGGTGGAGGCGCATTTCGGCCGGGGATTTGCTCCCGACATTTTCATCTTCCTCCGCAACAAAGACGTTACGGGATTGGACGGATCGCGAGGGGGACATCACGGTGTCTCCCCGCGACGCGGTCGCCTGGTCGAGCTCGAAAAGGTCGGGGATGTCCAGACCATCGTAGAGCCCGTCGTACTCGTCGTCCGAGAGGGCGTCGAGCTGGGAGCGAAAGAACTGCTCCGGTGCGGCGGTTTCCACGGGGAAGCCCCGGGAGCCGTCGTGATCCTCAAGGCCAGCGACGTCGACGGCCCCATTGCTGAAGAACTGCTTGTCTTCTTCCTCGATTCCGGGGGCGTCGAGGCCCTGGCGGTCTTGGGAATTCGTCATCCTCCGGGATTCCTCACGAAAAGGAAAGTCGGTCCCCACGGACGGCGCCAAATTGCCGATTTATTGGGGAGCAGGCCTCGCCGAGCTTACTTGTTGGTGGAGGGACCAACTGTGACCCTTCTACGTGATGGGATACTCGGAGGAGTGACTCACTAGGCTTCAACAGCAAAGACACTGCGTGGTTTACCCTGGTTCAGGCCTCTCAAGAAGGAGATAATAGCCCTACTCCACTCGTGTATATTCTTGCAAAGTATCTCGAAAGTGTATGTGTCTTGTCTTACAGCCTGTCCCCTGTCCCCCTCATGATGGGGACGCTTTTATAGCCTACGAAGGATCGAACTCCATGACCCCACTACCCGCACGTTTGGATCTCGTCCAAACGTGGCAACTGGTGGATCCTATCTTTCCGCCACGCTCCCACGGAAACGAACGCCAACGGAAGTTACGCTCGGGTGGTTATTCCCTCCGACCCCGAAACTACGTAAGGTCGGCCGATGGCCGGCACCGAGCTCGGACATCTTACCCGAGCTCGAGCTCGGAATCGACTGGAATACGTGGCATTCTCGGTCCCACCCGAGCCCGAGCTCGGAACTGGCCGGAATGCGTAGCCTTCCAAGTTCTGATTAGACAATCCAGGGTAACGACCTCCTGGTGGCTCGGGCGGGAGCGAGCTTGGTCGTTGGTGGCATCCGAGGTAATTTATGGAAATTACCCGACCCCCCGACAAATACCTATATGCATATATATTTGGCCCAAAAACACATGGCCCAATACATGCATATAGCCCAAAATTCAGTCATGCACGCGTACGGCCCACCTACCGCTACCGCGTGACTCACTAGCCTTCACGTGCACCGTTCTCTAATCCGAACGACATCGGTTCCTCCCTGAACCTAGTCCCGAACCTCAGTTCCTCCATGAACCTAGTTCCGGTCCCGTCACCGACCACGTTCGACCTCAAACAACACCTGCACATGAACAAACACGAAACCGTGTACGAGCACAAGTCCACGACTTGACTCAAGATCAGTCCATGCAACCACTCACACGAGTGCATTGCATCGAACAAAACAACTACCATGCTATCACAACCACTTTGCAATACTCAATTCATCACTAAGCCAAATTCAACATTAAACCAATTTTTTCATCACTTGATTTCACATTAGCTAGTTTGCTATGGCTTGTTGCGACTTTCTTTCAATATTTGGTTATCTTTTTTGGATAGCCTTTTGGCTGTAACGTTATAATAAATAATTGGATATATACATATTATGATGCAAATGTCAGAACATATAATCTTCTATTATCTAACAAAAATTGACCCCGCAGAATTTACATCGATCTGCCACTACACTCCCAGTAGTTCAAGTTAGTGCTTTCGCTATATACTTGAATCTTGGTCGAGTTCTATATATACACATCAATAATTTATTTTATTTTCTCCATCTGTTGGCTAATTTTTCCTTTCTCCAGCTTGCTAGCTATCTGCGTACCTTCCAGGGAAAATGCATGCAATTTGACCGCCGTTTATATATTGAGTTTCAAGGGAGCAATATGTTATACGTACATTGCGTTGAATTGCTAATGTCAAGGGTTCGAATATACATTGTTAAATGCAGGATCACCTCGGTACAGAAAAATAAGCAAGGGACATGCATGTGGAAATATGATAACTAAGCAAGACAAAAAAAATCAAACTATAAACAAATTCAGAGCAAACAATCATAAGAAAATAAAACTAGGACTATTGAATTGAACTGAGAGATTTGCTTGGTCGCCCATATCATTAGAAATGTTTGGGGGCTACTGGCAGGAGCTTTTTAGGATACTACTAAAGTATCAGATAAATGTATGAGTAACATGGCTGTTCAGTCAAATACTACTAAAGTATCTGACATGTACACTCATTTAGAAATAAGAAGAATGAATTAATTAAAATTAAAACTTTTGACTTCGGAATATGGAACATAGAGCCATAGAGCTAAATGATGACGTACCTTAGTCTTTGACTTTAATTTTTCTTCTTTATTATTTACTTATGTCCTAATAGGTCTACGTGAGAGGGAGATCAACGCAACATGTAAGCCAAAAACTCAAGTGCGTTGTTGTGTCTGAATCACCAAGTCACCAACTACCTTGCATACAAAAACTGAGGGAAGAAAAATGAAAATAAATAATCTGATCAGTGTATGCCGTCCGGTCAGATCTTTTTCAGTTTCAGGCACTGATAAATTGCATCTGACCAAAGAGATCACAGAGAGGGAAAACCAAACATAAATTAGGAAGCGAACTAAACCGTTGACTTAAGCCGGCCGATGATTTGCTAATGTCAAGGGTGTTACTGATTATATGATCGCAGCGGCTAGCTAAGCAAGCAATATGAAAGTATGTCGGCAAGATGAAAACTAGCTATATATGTAGATAATAATTAAACAAGGAACTAGGAACATGGCAGGGAGATTTGCTAGGCCGTCCTTATCTTTAGGTGCATTGTTCATCTCTGTATTCTGCAGCTTCGTACGTTAGAAAGAACATCGAGGAAGAGCTGAGATTGATCTACATGCATGTATATATACGACTGGTACAGATACGCGAATCCTTTTCTCGATCTGGAAACATGGATCTAACTAAATTGCAGATACTTGAGACAGCTAGGTTCTGACCAACAAAGTCAAACGGTATCGCAGCTACGTAGTACGTCGGTACATATATCAACAAAATATTAAAAATAAATAGATTTATCCTTAATTATTATTACTAAGCATTGTCCATAACTAATATCCATAATTAATATATTGAAGAAAATGAGTCAACAAAAAGTTTACAGAACAGTAGAAATAATATGATTTTTCATTCCCAATGCTAATCAAGTGCGAAAACAATTTGGAAAAGGATGCTTTCTTCATTGGAAAATTGGAGTCCACTATACAAAGAAAGAATGATGATCTATATTTATAAACAAAACTATTAAAAAATATACGGTAAGTAAGTTTATACGAGCTCTCCCGAAGACTAGAGCAGTCAACACGTGTCGGATGAATTGGTATCTGTCGATAGCCGTGCTTGGTCCGTATGGTGGGCTAGAAAACGCACGAGCTGACAAACTGCTAGCGTCTGTAGTTCCTTCCCGGGAAAGTAGTACTGTAGTTGACAAGTACTACTAGTTGCAAAGAAGTTCACCACCGACTGGTCAACATAAACTTGCTAAGGTCCAAAACGACGCGTATGCATGAGAATGACAAGAAACATCCGCTTACTTTCCCGGCGCAAAACCATCTCGCTCTCTCTATAAATATATGCATGCGGATCACGGTGGCGACCTCGACCAACTGCTCCGCTCTCCATAGGAAGCAAACAAGGAAACACCATCGATGGCGCTCGGTGGTACCTCACCGCGCGGGGCTCCGACTTCGCCAACGCCAATCCACCGGCGCACGCTCTCCGCCGCCGCCGTCGAGGACAGCATCGCCGCGGCCGCCGCCCTCGTCGACAAGTGGCACCCCGACGCCAGCAAGCGCTCCCTCTTTCTCGACCGCCCGGACGGCGACGTCGAGGCTCGCCACTTCCTGCGCACCATCGCCGGCCTCCACCGCGCCATGCACCTCCTCACGTCGGACGCCGCCGGCCTCGCCCGGCGGCTGGCTCTTCTCCAGACCGCCATGCGGAGGCTGCAGCTCGAGCTCCAGCTCCTCCTTACATCCCTTCACCCTAACGCCATTGGCGATCACGACGTCCAAGGCACTAGTGTTGTTGCCACTACTAGCCATATCTGCACTATCGCTGAGGCCATGATGGCCGCCGGCTACGCCAAGGAGTGCGTTTCCACCTTCAAGTCGCACCGCCGTGGAGCTGTGTCCGGCGCGGTGCAGACCCTGCTCGGCTTCTCACCTTCCCAGCACGCCCACTTCCATAAGCTTACATGGAGCCAAGTGGACGACAAGGTGCAAACATGGCTCGCCGCCGCAAGATTCGCGTTCAAGTCCGCCTTCTCCTGGGAGAGAGAGCTCTGCGGCAGTGTCTTCGCCGCCCACGAGGCTGTCGGCGACGCGGTGTTCGCGGGCATCGCCAACGATCAGGCTACGGACCTCCTCGCCATCGCTGAGGCAGCCGTGGCTCAAGCGCGCCGCGCCCCGGATCGGCTGTTCCGCGTGCTTGACGTTCACGACACTCTCGTCGAGGTACTGCCAGCGATCGTGTTCGCCTTCGGGGACAGGTCAGAGGTCACGAGCCGCGCCGCCGCCACTCTTCGCAAAGTCCACGAGGTGGCGCGCGGCACCCTGTCCAGATTCGAGGCTGCCATCCAGAAGGATACGTCCAAGGCGACCGTGCCGGGTGGCGCTGTGCACCCGCTCACCCGCTACGTGATGAACTATCTCTTCTTCCTCGCCGACTACGAGGACGCCCTTGCCAGCATATACCAACAACACCAAGGCGCGCATGTGCAGTCGGAGGACACCTCCGGCACCAGCACCGGTAGTGAATCGTCGGATCCCTCGTCGTCCTCGTTGAGCTTGTCGTCGAATCCTACTGTTTGGCTGGTGCTCGTCCTGCTGCGCAAGCTGGACGCTAAGGCCGGGAGCTACCGAGACGCGGCTCTGAGCTCTCTGTTCTTGGCGAACAACACGCATTACGTTGCCAAGAAAGTGCGCGGCAGCAGCAAGCTGGAGGGGATCCTCGGGGAGGATTGGACGGAGGCGCACATGGCAAAGGCGCGGCGGCACGTGGACGCATGTTTGCACGCGGCATTGGGCAAGGTGGTGGTGGGTGGTGGCGAAGGCGTGGGGGCGGCGGTAATGGAAGCGATGGCGATGCAGGGCAGGTGGGTGGCGGCAGACGACGAGATGGCCGAGGCTGTGAGAGCAGCGACGGCTGCGGCAGTGGTGCCGGCGTACAGGGTGTTCTATCGACGGAACGGCTCTGCGGAGTGGCTGACGCCGGGGGACGTGAGAGCGATGATCAGCGGGCTGTTTCGCGGGCCACGAAATGTAGCTACAGCCTGCTGGTAGCCGGCCGGGCGGCGGGGGTGCACCGCGACGTCGTCGTCTGAAAGTGATCCATGCATAGAGATCTTATTAATTGTGTGCGCGTGCACACGAGTTTTTCTAATTCAAACCCCAAAGTACAGAATAATCTTGATGTTTCAGTCATATATCTCGGCTACTTAAAATGTTTGACGTCGCCAATTAATGGATTTGACCTTTCTAGTAATTAATGACAAGGAACCTGAGGTTTCTAAATTCCCTTCTCAATACGGCGAGATCACCTTGGACGTACGACTCTTCTTGCCGAGGAGGCGAGGACGCGTACGGCGTTCTCTGCCAAGGCAGAGTTATCTTGGTAATTAAGTTGATGGAGCTGTTCGATCCAAGGAGGCAGTCCACTTGTGATGTGCGAATGCGTCAAACTGTCCTGCTCATGTAGTGAAGATCTGATCGGGATTGACAGAGAGCGCAGTTCAGCCTGCTGATTGCGCCAAGTAAAATGATTAAGCCGATTGATTTACGTAAGCATCTGCATTGGGATGCCCTTAGTATATCTGAGAAAACTAAACTGGAGGTGTCTGAACTGATCCTAGCTACAAACGACGTACGGCTATCTGCAGGATGTACTAGTACACGTTTAATTACCTTACCTGACAATAGAATAGTGTGCTGATCATAGGACCGAGCAGTCGACATGCATAGACACAGAAATGCATGCCCTAATTTCAAATACGAACCTTATATGTAATTAGCCAAGAACAAAAGCAAAAGCAAAGCTCTTTATTCTTAAAAAAAAAGAACCAAAAAGAAAGAAAAATAGAGAGCAAAAGTCTCCTAAACTGAATTTAATAATATTCACTCGAGAGACGGCCCAACCTGTTGAACAGCCATGGCCCATGGCCTATGGATTCGCATGCTCGGTCGGCCCAGATACTCTGATCAGCAGAGACACGGAGATACCATTCCACCTGTGGGCCTGTGGCCCCCCTCAAACAAGTTGCAAACAACACGCCGCGCTCCACACGATCAAACGCCCAGGGTTTCTCTCCTCTTAATTCGCGTTCCTCGAGCACCACCAAGCGGGTCGACCAGGGTTCTGAATATCGTTTCGGAGACAAATTTCGAGCAGGCCTCGGTAGCGAAAATCGTCGAATTTCGCTCGAAATTCGAAAAAAATCGAATGATTGCCGAATTCAAACGTATTTGAAAACTGGTCAAATACATGAGCGAATTTCCATCGAAAAGGTCGAAATTCGATCGAAAAGTACCGAAATTCGATCGAAAAGCTCGAAATTTCGACGACAGATTTAAAACAATTAAGAAAAATATAAAAAATGAGAAAAATTACAAAAAATTTGTTGTAAAATTTGTAAAATGCAATTCACATATTAAAACCTGTCACATGTCAATACAATTGCAAAAAAAAGACATGCATGTAATTAAAATATTAAAATATACACTATCAAGATAACACTGATATATTAAAAAAATACCATACATTTACTATATTTTAAATAATTGAAAGTTGTCACATACCAATACAATAAAAAATTTCAATATTAGATAACATTAACATATTAAAATGTACTTCTAATTTCATTTTTTTTGCCTTTTCTATTGTCTACAATTTGAATGGCTCAAAAAATCTTTAATTTAATTTTTTTCAAAAAATATTCACCCTAGAGGTCATTAAAATATTAATACTTATTTTAGAAAGTTTTTGGTTAAATTTTCTCAAAATTTTGAAATTTTTTGAATTTAAATTTGAATTTGCTCGGTTTTTCGCTCGGTATTGAATTTCGCCGGGGCTCGAAATGTCGAATTTCGAACGAAATTCGCGAAAGCCGATCGGCTTTGCGAACCCTGGGGTCGACGCCTGAGGAGGGTTCCGGAGGGCTAATACGCTGGAGGTGGATCAGCAGCAGCAGCCGCACTAGGAACGAGCCGCGGCCTTCAGTGTTGCCCCGCCGTCCTCGAGCTAGCGCCATGAGGCGGCTGGCCTCCCCACGCCGGCGGGGAAGGCTGACGCAAGGGAGGCGGAGCTGTGGCAGCGGCCGTGGGCGGCGGTAGCATCTCGCTCGATTCGAGGCATTCGCCAGCAAGCTGAAGAGAGAATGTTGCTTGCTAGGATGAGCCAGGTATGCCAGGCAGTCCATATCCATGGAAATCGGAGCCGGATCAACATCGAATGGAACTCCCGATCTATTTGGAGTCCAGTCACAGTTGGGGGTTGGGGGGGTGTGGCTTTGAGCCAGCTTCATATTCCGAAAAGCTAGCAAACCCCCAAACAACTTAATTTTTTAGTGACTTTTGGCATAATCCAAAAGTCATATATAAAAGCTCAAAGCTTAGTTCGACATGTTTTTGTAGCTTATTGCTGAGAGAAATTAGCTTTTTATCAAACGGTCTCTTATAAAAAGCTACAACTACTTTTCAACTCAAAAAACCTAAAAAACAGATTTTCAGAAATGCTACGACTCCCCAAACATGCCCAAAAGCTTCTGGCTTTCTCAGGTGGCTTTGATGCGGTAGTCGACGGGCATGATGCGGATTGTCGGGTGGCCTTCGGTCAGTGAGTGGCTGGCATGACTCCGGGTGGCCGATGTGGATGCCAAGAGAGGTTGGAGCACCGGTGGCGGCCGAAACTCCGACGGTCGAGCAGGACGGCCGACCAAAATGGTTGGTCGGGCAAGGTTGTAGCGCGGAGCAAAGACTCACAGAACAGTCGGGCGAGATGGTTAGCCGAGGGGCGTTAGAGGCTGAAGGCCCGCGTGAGCCGGCGGGATGTTGAGGCGACATGCGGTTGGTGCGAGCCACGAAGAATGGCTCGCGACCGAAGGCGCCACGAGGAGGATGGCACGTGAAGGTGCGGCCAAGCAACGGCGACGACGATGATGTAGATTGGAAAATCCCAGGTGCGTGCTATGCACTTTGATACCACTTGTTAGGTCTAGATGGACACAAGCACACGCACAAAAAGGCAACAGAGGGTTTTTAAGTGGAAACCCTTGAGGGGAAAAATCATGGGAGACTAAATGCACTATTTTGGTTCAATCATTACATGTATTTGTATAGGAGGGTGGCATATATAGCCAATTGGGATTCTGATTAGATAGAGATACAGACACTTAAATGTGGATAAATCCAGATTTATGGAAAGCATGGATTTGAGACATCTGAAATTATCTCTAACAGAAGTACCGAAGCATGCAGTAGCATCAAGGAGGTTACCTTGACAAACCCTGTACTCTGCTGATTGTATTTTTAAAAAATAAAATGATGTTTTTGGGTATGCTGCACTAGCTTCTTCGACAGTATATGGGATGTCAACACCATTGAGCTCAGAGCCTCAGACTGATTTCCTGAAGAAAAAACAGGCAAAGCAAAAGATAGCAGAGTAGGATGTCGAACTGACTATTAAGGCAGCAGAGAAGGCTGTCCAACTGACTATTATTTATACCACCAACTGCAAAGCAACCATCAATTCTGCATGATAAAAGAATGAAAAATAGAATAATGATTTCCACTGGGCTCTTGTTTGACAGGTGTTCAATAATTGTTCATACATAACCAACTTATAGTAATTTCTTCCTTCAATCAGTATATAGCACACAGACTCGGCATCACTTAGCAATCATAATACACACACTAGTGTTCCCTGACGCATATCACACGCGCGAAACATGATAGCATAGTACAGCTGAATACACACAAATGCAATACCACACTGCTCCGACACAGACACAGACACATACACACATAAACAGCCACGTACATATAAAGTCCAGTCCAGATAGTACAGAGAACTAACAAACACGCATATATATGCAGAAATGCGATTAAACAAATTAGCATGAGCCGGAAGAATTCAAATTGAACGGCACGTGGTGAGACTGAAAGAAGATGACAGGCTTTCCTTCAGCTGCATCTTTATTCGAGGCTATATGAATGGAGAAATAGCGAAGCAAGCTTTCCAGTTGACGCAGAGTAATTGAGTACTCACGGAGCTGAGGCAGCAACCACAGTTCCATCTTCTTGGCGTCGATGGTGCGGATTGTGCTTGAAATCAGGATAGTTGAGATGCTTTTGAATTGCTTTTCTGAGTTGTTCCACGCGATCTGGGTTGCCGTCGCCATTGAGCTCGAGCTTCTTCAACTTGGAGAGGTGGTTAGCTCCAGAAAGAGACTCCATGGTGGCAAAAGACCAGACAATCATCTCGAGCTCAGGAGCCGCTCCAGCGTCAAAACTGATGTTGGTGATGTCGCTGCCCTCAACGACCAGAGACTTGAGGCACCGGAATTCTTCTTTCTTGAAGCTGAGCTCTGTTCCAGTGTATGACTTGGGGTGGAGCCTGAGGCAGCTCAAGATCTTGAGCTTGCCAAGGATGCGTATAGCATCTTCCCCTAAGTAAGTCTCGCTCAGTGTTATCTTGGTTAGTTGATCGAGATCTGCAATCCAGAGGGGAAGCCCGCTTGTGATGCCGCTGATGTTTAGGCTCTGGAGAAGCTTCGGATGTGAGGTTAACGCTGCAACATCCTCTGTATCAAGTGTACTCTCACTTCTTGCCGGTGGAATGATCCGGATTGACAAAGAGCGGAGGCATCCGCACAATTTTTCAATCTGTTGGAACAGAAGATCCAGGGCGCCTTTCTTGCGATGAAGGATTACACCCAATTTTCTCAGTTTCAGCAGCTGGCCGAGATCAATTAGATCATCAACATTGTGGGAAACATCAACGTGGGACAATATCTCCAGTTTTTTCATCATGCGGATGCCACGGGGAAGGCGCACTGTCGCAAACGACTCCTCAGAATTACTTGGAGAAGCTGTCTGGCCAGCAAGCAAATGCTTTAGCATTGGAAGCATGACAGATTTCGTGGCAAATGCCCTTACTACTGTTTGCCGGATGTCCAATGTCTCCAGGCACTGCAGCTTCTCAATTTGCTTCGGCAATTCAGTGACATCTGTATTCCTGAGACTCAAGTACTTGAGCAATAATATCTTACAGATGCTCTTCAGATGCCTCTTCGTCTTCAAGCCGTTGCAGCCTTCAAGATCCAGCACCTTCAACAGCTGCCATTGAGATGACTTGGCCAAGTATGGAAGATCTGGTACAATGCCATTGCCGTCAGCTTCCAAAGGATGATCAAAGTGAGATGCTGGCAGCCGTATTCTGTTGTGGATGGAAAGGTGGTGAGCCAAATCAGGTGGCAGGTTTGTGTCCACAAAGTTTACATCTGTAGCAATACTGGTGATGAACTCGTGTACTTGATGATGCATTGTGCAGGTCTTGATGCTCCCCGCAGCACTGATTTCCCCAGGACGAACGAACCCTCGAGCGACGAGCACATCAAAATTGCGCTCGGCTTCATCTGTTGCACTTGCCAGATGCTTGCTTCTGTCCATCGCACTCTCAATATGGTGTGTTTTAGTAGCAATCAGGCCCTCAGCGATCCATCTTCTGGCCAAGCTTGTTCTCCTCATGATTTGGCCTTTGGGGAAAATGGATAGATACAACAAGCAGCTCCTGTACTTGCTTGGCAACTCATTGTAGCAGAGCTTTAGCATTTGCTTAGCGACGCTTTTGTTCGTCCTTTTACACTCTGATAGGATGTGTTTGAAGCCGCTCAGCTCATCTCTTGTCCTGTTAGGATTAACATAGAGAAGATGCAGGAGCAACTTGGCTGCTAATGCATCGGGGAAGCATTGTCCTAAAACGCCTGTCACATCGTTAATGCTGCAGTATGTTGATCCACCAATAAGCCCCCACGCTTTGAAGCAGAAAGAACGATTTTTAACACGGAGGATTTTGCGAGGACAAGACGAGTCGGCTATAAATGGATTATCTGTGGTCACGATTATAGCGCTACCAGCAGGGCAACCATCGGCAGCATGCAACAAGGCAGATTTTATGGTCTCCCATTTATGTTTACGATAGACATCCTCAAGAAGGATCAAGAAGGGTTTACCAGCAGCTCTGAGATAGCACTCAAGTTTCTTGGTGAGTTCATCTTGTCCAGGTGGAAGTGGAAGGACTGCTGGTGCTGCTGCTTCTACTTGCTCTAGTATTTCCCGCAACACCTCTGATGCGGATTTTAAAATTACGTGTTGGACACGGGCCTTGCAACCAAATGAGCTCACCACGGAGGGATGTCCGTACAACCCCCCTGCGATACGAGTTGCCAACTTTTCCGAATCGTAGCCAACCCACTCCCTCATACGCCGCGAGTCCCTCCGCATATCCAGCAGGTGCCTCGTATCCACCAACAGGTACAACGGGACCCATAGAATAGGGAAGACTCCTGCAGCAGCAGGTGCATCCTCCAACAGCCACTCCATCAGGCGATCGATGCCTTTCTTTACGACAGTCTCCTCGTCGTCGTCGTCCGGTAGTTCATCACCGTCTGCAAGTAGAGCGCGTCGATTCCGACTATCTGGAGCCTGGACGTCGTCGTCGATGAATCTCGCCGCGTCGTCCAGATCAGGCGACGACGGCACGGTGACGCCGTACCTGAGCCGCCTGTCGCCCACGTCGCGCGCCCGGACCTTGAGCTCCCGGATCCGGTGCCGGGCCGGGACGGTTCGCAGCAGCCGGATGAACCCGTGAAGGTACCCCAGGAGGCCCTTGCCGGCAGCAGGAGCTCCGGCGTGCTGGATGTAGAGCTCGACGTAGGCCTCGCAGTCCCGCGCGAGGCCAACGACCTGCTTCATCCATGTCCGGACATGGTGGGCGCGGTGCTGGGCCTCGGTGAGGTGCAACAGCAGGCTGTTCATACTCTCCATCTCGTCCCTGATGAACTCCACGTCGCCGCGGAGGCCGCCCAGCAGCTGAGCCTCGTCGATCAGGAGACCGGTCAGGCGGCCCAAGAGCGAGTCGACCGCGCCCTGAGCAATCCCGGCCATCACCAGCTCTATCTCTCTCTCTCTCTCTCTCTCTCTCTCGCTTCAAAGATAGATTGCTACTCTACTCTACTCCGGCCATGCATCTCCAGATCTATGAACGGAAGATAGATCATAGAGCTCATCGATCGATGCCTGGTCACTTATCGGAAGATGAAGCTAGCGAGAACACGGCATGGCTAGGAGGGGCAGAGCATCTCAATGCGTGCGAGGAGGGATCGAATGGGATGGCGTGAATGCTGGCCGGTGTATCAGTTGCTCGTGGAATAGGGTTCTTGGCTTGCTATAGCCATTGACACCTTTAGTATGTAGAAATTGGTTTACCAGCAAGCTAGCGCGTCTTCCTGGCTAGGACGGACGCATGGTGTGGCTATGGCCTCGTCTCTTTTCCTTTTTCGTCCTTTTATCTTTACCTTTGTTTTCGTAAAGGATTCTTAAGCTTTTTCTTGTCTAGGCCTTTTCCTCGGAAGTGTATAATGTTAGATCTAAGCTTACGGCTAACGACATTAATCTTAGCCTAATGACATGAGCACTTAGACTAAATGTGGAAACGAAGATTTACCGGTGCTTGACAGTGCCATCGCTCTCTGATGGGTTTAGGCTTTAGAAGCCTGCTTGGCCGATGAGTCGGTGCAGAGAGCCGTAGAGGAAGCAGTGACGACCCCGCGTCGGCAGCGTACGGTGACAGCCTTTCCTCATACTCCAGCCGCACACCCGGATCGGATTGGGCTTAAGGATGTAGAATCGGGAACTAACCTCATGGGAGAAGATCATCCTTCCTAGAGGAGCCAGTCCCTGCCTTTTAATGTAGCGCCAGGCAACGGGGCGCCCGTGGCTGGCGAGTTACAGGCGCGGGCGCGCTGCCGGCAAGGAGTGGCGCGCTGGCCCGCGAAGGCACCGACTGAGGGCGCAAGACAGCGCGGTGATGCGCACAGGGCGATGCGGGAGGCGGCGGGTCGCTCGGGATCGCCGGCGTAAGCGCGAGCGGGCAACGCTGCGCGTGGAGGCGCCCACGCGCAGGGTGCGCCGCCACGGCGCTGCAGCGTAGGAGGAGACGGCGCGCGTGCACGCTGAGGGGCGAGCGACCGGGCGCGCAGACGCTCGTGCGGCGGCGGCTCCGTGAGGATTCCAATTTCTTCCCTCCATTTGGATCTTTTAGATCTGGTTAGGGTTCTACAAATTTGGGAAAATCCTCTCCTTTTAATTGCTATGCACGGTTAGGTTTCTTCCCGAAGGGGATCTATGACTAGGGTTAGATCTAGGCACTACAACCTTGCTGCTCTGATACCATTGTTGTAATCTAAGGATCTTATGCCTAGAAACAACACCTAGAAGCGATTTAGGAATACCTTCGGGATTAGATGAGCTTGATGATGCCATCACGATGACGGAGAGAAAGCAGTCGCGTGGGGATGAGGATGACGAACGGCTGTAGCCTTCCCGTTGCTCCACGCGCGAGTAGATCGGTTTCACAGAGTCTGTTGGAGGGTGTGTGCACCAAGAATGTGGGTTCATGGGCCGGTCTACCCCCCTTCTATTTATAGCGCGTGTGCAACAGGGAGCCACAACCATGACGGTTGGTTGCGCCCCCGATCAGGGCGCGAGATCAACCCAACATGTCCAACTGACTATTAAGGCAGCAGAGAAGGCTGTCCAACTGACTATTATTTATACCACCAACTGCAAAGCAACCATCAATTCTGCATGATAAAAGAATGACAAAATTTATATTGATTTCCATTGGGGGAGCCTCCAAGCTTTTCACTACTGATGCCCACCCAAGTTCTTGTTTGACAGGTGCTCTGCTCATACATAACCAACTTATTGTAATTTCTTCCTTCAATCAGTATATAGCACAGAGACTTGGCATCACTTAGCAATCATAATACACACACTAGTGTTCCCTCACGCAAATCACACGCGTGAAACATGATAGCATGGTACACACAAATGCAATACCCACATAGTGCAGGCCATACCGCCATAGCATGCAGCTAGGGCAGCTCTGCTCCCACACATACACACATAGACAGCCACGTACATATAAAATCCAGTCCGGATAGTACAGAGAATTAACAAACACACCTACGAGAAATGCGATTAAACAAATTGAACGGCACGTGGTGAGACTGAAAGAAGATGACAGGCTTTCCTTCAGCTGCATCTTTATTCGAGGCTATATGAATGGAGAAATAGCGAAGCAAGCTTTCCAGTTGATGGAGAGTAATTGAGTACTCACGGAGCTGAGGCAGTAACCACAGTTCCATCTTCTTGGCGTCGATGGTGTGGATTGTGCTTGAAATCAGGATGGTTGGGATGCATTTGAATTGCTTTTCTAAGTTGTTCCACGTGATCTGGGTTGCAGTCGCCATGGAGCTCGAGCTTCTTCAACTTGGAGAGGTGGTTAACTCCAGAAAGAGACTCCATGGTGGCAAAAGACCAGACAATCATCTCGAGCTCAGGAGCCGCTCCAGCGTCAAAACTGATGTTGGTGATGTCGCTGCCCTCAACGACCAGAGACTTGAGGCACCGGAATTCTTCTTCCTTGAAGCTGAGCTCTGTTCCAGTGTATGACTTGCGGTGGAGCCTGAGGCAGATCAGGATTTTGAGCTTGCCAAGGATGCGTATAGCATCTTCCCCTAAGTAAGTCTCGCTCAGTGTTATCTTGGTTAGTTGATCGAGATCTGCAATCCAGAGGGGAAGCCCGCTTGTGATGCCGCTGATGTTTAGGCTCTGGAGAAGCTTCGGATGTGAGGTTAACGCTGCCGCAGCCTCTGTATCAAGTATACTCTCACTTCTTGCCGGTTGAATGATCCGGATTGACAAAGAGCGGAGGCATCCGCACAATTTTTCAATCTGTTGGAACAGAAGACCCAGGGCGCCTTTCTTGCGATGGAGGATTACACCTAATTTTCTCAGTTGCAGCAGCTGGCCGACATCGATTAGATCATGAACATTGTGGGAAACATCAACGTGGGACAATATCTCCAGTTTTTTCATTATGCGGATGCCCCTGGGAAGGCGCACTGTCGCAAACGACTCCTCAGAATTACTTGGAGAAGCTGTCTGGCCAGCAAGCAAATGCTTTAGCATTGGAAGCATGACAGATTTCGTGGCGAATGCCCTTACTACTGTTTGCCGGATGTCCAATGTCTCCAGGCACTGCAGCTTCTCGATTTGCTTCGGCAATTCAGTGACATCTGTATGCCTGAGACTCAAGTACTTGAGCAATAATATCTTACATATTATCTTCAGATGCTTCTTCGTCTTCAAGCCGTTGCAGCCTTCAAGATCCAGCACCTTCAACAGCTGCCATTGATATGACTTGGCCAAGTATGGAAGATATGCTACAATGCCATTGCCGTCAGCTTCCAAAGGATGATCAAAGTGAGATGCTTGCAGTCCTATTCTGTTGTGGATGATCAAAGTATGGCGAGCCAAATCTGGTGGCAGGTTTGTGTCAACAAGGTTTACATCTGTAGCAATCCTGGTGATGACTTGGCGAACCACAGGATGTATCGTGCAGCTCTTGATCTTGCCTGCATCACTGATTTCCCCAGGAAGAACAAGCCGCCGAGCGACGAGCGCATCGAAGCAGCGCTCAGCTTCATCTTGTGCGTGATTCGCGCTTATATCCATTGCGCTCGCAATGTGATCTCTTTCGGTTATGAGGCCTTCAGCCCGCCATCTTCTAACCACGGTTGTTCTCCTAATGCAGCCATTTTCGGGGAAGGTAGTTAGGTACAGCAAGCAGCTCCTGTACTTGCTTGGCAGGTCATTGTAGGAGAGCCTCACCATTTGCTTTGCAAGGCTTTTGTTCGACTTCCAACACTCTGATATTTTTGTTTTAAAGTTTTCCAGCTCGTTATGGCTCCTGTCAGGATTAACATAGAAAAGGTGCAGGAGCATCTTCATTGCGAAGACATCGGATCGCAATTGACAGAAAAGCATACATATTTGGTTACAATCCCGGGCTTTGTAGGACAGCGCCTTCTCGTAGAAAAATCTATCTCGACCTCTAGCTTTGAAGATTTTGCAAGGAGAAGACGACTCGGCTATAGATTCGTCATCTGTGATCATGATTATAGCGCTACCAGCAGGGCAATCATCGGCAGCATGTAACAAAGCAGATTTTATGGTCTGCCATTCGTGTTTATGATCGACATTCTCAAGAAGAATCAAGAAGCGTTTACCAGCAGCTTTGAGACAGCACTGAAGTTTCTTGGTGAGTTGCGTGTCTTGTTCATCTTGTCCAGGTAGCTGCAGCTGCCGCCGCGTGTCCTGTTCATCTTGTGCAGGTGGAAGTGGAAGGACCGCTGCTGCTGCTGCTTCTACTTGTTCTAGTACTTCCCGCAACACCCGTGATGCAGATTTAGTATATCCGACTTGGACACGGGCCTTGCAACCAAATGAGATCACCACGGAGGGGTGTTCGTACAACCCCCGTGCGATACGAGTTGCTAACCATTCTGAAAAGCCATCGTCATTCCAGTTCCATAGAATAGGGAGGACCCTGAGGTGTGGTCCTGCAGCAGCAGGTGCTTCCTCCAACAGCCACTCCATCAGGCGATCGATGCCTTTCTTTACGACAGTCTCGTCGTCGTCCTCAGTCTCGTCGTCGTCCGGTAGTTCACCGTCTGCAGGTAGAGCGCGTCGGTTCCGAATATCTGGAGCCTGGACGTCGTCGTCGATGAATATCGCGTCGTCCTCGTCAGGCGCTGGCGGCACGGTGACGCCGTACCTGAGCCGCCTGTCGCCCACGTCGCGCGCCCGGACCTTGAGCTCCTGGATCCGGTGCCGGGCCGGGACGGTTCGCAGCAGCCGGATGAACCCGTGAAGGTACCCCAGGAGGCCCTTGCAGGCAGCAGGAGCTCCGGCGTGCTGGACGTAGCGCTCGACGCTGCCCTCGCAGTCTCGGGCGAGGCCGGCCACCTGTCCCATCCATGTCCGGACATGGTGGGCGCGGTGCTGGGCCTCGGTCAGGTACAACAGCAGGCTGTTCATGCTCTCCATCTCGTCCCTGATGAACTCCACGTCGCCGCGGAGGCCGCCCAGCAGCTGAGCCTCGTCGATCAGGAGACCGGTCAGGCGGCCCAAGAGCGAGTCGATCGCGCCCTGAGCCATCCCGGCCATCACTAGCTCTCTCTCCCTCTCCCTCTACCCCCTCGTGCTTCAAAGATGGATGGATTGCTACTCTACTCTACTCCGGCCATGTATCTCCAGATCTATGAACGGAAGATATATCGATCATAGAGCTGATCGATGCCTGGTTACTTATCGGACGATGAAGCTAGCAAGAACACGGCATGGCTAGGAGGGGCAGAACATCTCAATGCGTGCGAGGAGGAATCGAATGGGATGGCGTGAATGCTGGCCGGTGTATCAGTTGCTCGTGGAATAGGGTTCTTGGCTTGCTATAGCCATTGATACCTTCAGTACGTACAAATTGGTTTACCAGCTAGCTAGCGCGTCTTCCTGGCTAGGACGGACGCATGGTGTGGCTATGGCCTTGTCTCTTTTCCTTTTTCGTCCTTTTATCTTTACCTTTGTTTTCGTAAAGGATTCTTAAGCTTAAATGTTTTGTCTGGGCCTTTTCCTCGAAGAGAATAAATAGTAGGTCATAAGCGCGGCGCACGCCGCGCGCGTGAACGAAAAACGATTTTCCGTTTTTTTTGACGAAAAAATAGATTTAGACGTATCTTCAATTTTTTTGGAGGCTCGTGAAACAGTAGAGACCGAGCCGCGTGCGTGAATGGCAAACGAATTTGCGTTTTTTAGGGAAAAATGGGCCACGGAAATATTTTTTCTGGGCTCTGGAGAAAAAAACGGACCACAAAATTATTTTTTTCGGTAAAAATGGAGGAAGGACGAATGAAAAACGGATTTGTGTTTTTTCACGAAAAAATGGACCACAAAAACACAAAAGCGGCGTTAGCCGCGTGCGCGTACGAAAAACGGATCTTGTGTTTTTTTAAGGAAAAATGGACCAAGGAAACATTTTCGTCGGGATCCGAAGAAAAAATGGGCCACGAAAATAATTTTTCGGCAAAAACGAAGAAAGGATGAACGAAAAACCAGTTTTCGTTTTTTAAAAGAAAAAATGGACCACGAAAACATTTTTCTCGGGGTCTGGAGAAAAAACGGACAACGAAAACATTTTTCCCAACAAAAATGAAGAAACGACGAACGAAAAACGAATCTGCATTTTTTTTCTGAGGAAAAAGGGTTAACGAAAACATTTTTCCCATGCTCCGGAGGAAAAACGGACATCGAAAACATTTTTTCCAACAAAAATAGAGAAACGACGAACGAAAAACGGATTTTCTTCTCTCTTTTTTTTGAGAAAAACCGGCCACCGAAAACATTTTTCCCATGTGACGGAGAAAAAACAGACCACGAAAACATTTTTTTCAGGCAAAACGGAGAAAGGACCTGAACGTAAAGTGCGAGAACCTATTTGTTATATTTTTGGTCTTGTTCGCTATCTTGAAAAATTAGAAAAGGGCTTGTTCGCGATTCGTATTGTGAGACCCTCACTTTTATGCTACAGTGCAAACATAAAAGCAAGGTTATAATGTGCATACTGTGCTAGTCCCATGATCAGTAGCTAGCACGCACAAACACAATTTGGAAATCACAACCATGCAAAAGTTTCATATTTTATTACAGCGGAAGTATTGATACAATATGACCGAGAAGGTCAACTAAACATAGAAAAAGAATCAGATGACTTGTAGTTTGCCACATAATCCACAGGCAACTGACAAGGTAAAGCCTTAGAAAGAACCGTCGTTAATAATCCCGTTTTCCTGCGTCGCAGTATCTGTCGAGGATTCCTGTCTAAAAACCACAATAATAGCTGTAGTGGTTCAGTTACAGAGTCCAGCCCATCATATCCCGAGCCATCGGGTGAATGAAGCACGGCCCATGTTCTATCCAAAGCAGAGCGGGGCAAACAAAGCATTGCTTCGACCGAACCTACGACGCGGAGCGAAGCAGAATAGCGGCAAAAGCAGCGAAGAAAAGCACCCTCGCAGTCCATGAAGACACACCCGACAACACCATCAAATAAATCTGACACCCTGCAAAAAGAAAAAGGAAAACGACAAGATCCTGTCAGGACCGGTCGGGAAGAGCAAAATGGGACGCGCACGAAGGGACAGTTCCCCCATGTTCCCCTCCAATAAAAAGAGAAGAAAGAGCCCACAAAAAAGACACACCCCTGTAGTCATAACTACAACACTGGCGCCGTCCGTGGGGAGCGGAAGAAGGTGAAGCTCACCAATCTAGACGACGAACACGTTTTCCAAAAAACCATGCCACCAAAGAAGGGAGCAGGGGCAGCGTCTAAGGAGACGTCGCCGACGGGAGCAACGGCGACGGCTGGAGCGAGCGGATCCAAACGATCCACCAGGAGCCGATCGCGCGGACAACTTCAGCTCCTGAACGAGGAGGATCGCGTTTTGGCTCCGGCAACAACAAGGGAAGCTCCGGGGGCGCCACCTCCACAAACTCCGGCGACGGCGCGCAAGCGCGCCCCCAAACGGCGTCCCCCAACTGCAGGTGTACACGCTTCGACGATGGGAGGAGACATAGCAGAAGCCTCAACCCCCCAGCTCGTCGCCAAGTCGGCAAAGGGCGAAAAGGAGGCTTCGAAGGGGGGACCGGGAGTTAGGAGGCGATCGACCCCAACATACAAGCGCTGATGGAGGCCAACGAAAGGCTTATGGCCGAAGTAAAACGTTTGCAGGAACAACAAGAATGGAGGGGTGAGGAATCTCAATATTACAGCCCAAGCCGGGAGGTATCTTCTCCAACATACATGAGAGCGGAAAGGGAGGAAAGCGACTTGAACCCTCTCGGCGTCAGGCTTCGAACAAAAAGGTGGCCCTCACCGGGAAGCTTCAAACTCCCCGCAGTAAAACCGTATGATGGCAAAACCAACCCAAGGGAATTTCTTCGTGTCTACGACACGGCCATGGAAGCTGCTGGAGGCGATGACGATATTAAAGCCAAAGGATTGCTATTGGCGCTGGAGGGGATAGCCTTATCCTGGTATTCCTCCTTGGAGCCAAATTCTATCACCAACTGGCCGCAACTCCGGCGAAACTCGAAGGCAATTTTCAAGGCAACGCGTTGACGGGATTAAAGAGGAAAGCGACCTATTTGCAATTAAACAGCGTGAAGGCGAAACCCTAAAGAGCTATTTCCAGTGATGTTCTCGAATCAAATGCCAAGTTCGAGGGGTTAGCGACACAACCATAATCAACGCCCGCGTTTGGGTTATGAAGGGCCGTTGGCGGAGAGACTTGCACGCAAGGAAATGCGCTCCGTGGAAGAGCTATTCGCAAAGATGAGGGAATACGCCAGAGCGCAGAGGAAGATCATCTCGGAGAGAGGATGGGCCGCTGCGAAAGCAGAAGAGATGAGCCCACGCAAGAGGGACCGGAGGAGAGATCCTCCCGAGGGTCATGGCGAAGGCAGCCTTGAACCAGCCAGAAGAGACAAGGGAAGGAGGATCCACTATGTGGAAAATCAGGCGAATCAAGGAGGGTTTGGAGGACAGCGAAAATGGAGTTCGCCAATGGAGCAGGGGAGGCCAAAGGGAGGAATCCATTTGGACAGTAAGGAGGAGCAAAGCCGAAAATGGTATACCTGTGAATATCATGGCGACAACAACACGCACGATACCGCACATTGCAAGGTAATTGAAGGCTATCGTCGCTTCGAAAGAAAGCGAAGGGGCGCGGGGGTTCATCCCCCAGTGCCGGCGTCACCCCCAGCCGAGCACCGTTCTCCTCCTCCTCCCCCTCCCGGAGGAGTAAATCAGCTCCGACGCGTAATCAACGTTATTGCCGGGGGCTCCTCCTCACACCTCTCGTCGAAAAGGCAAAGGAAGGCTTACGCAAGGCAAATTAACCACGTAGGACTTAGCCCGGTCGGCCCCGCCCCGAAGGAACTTGAACCAGTCACTTTCACACAAGAAGATGCAGCGGGAGTGCATTTCCCACATCAAGACTCTTTGGTCATAACGGCGATCATCGCCGAGTGCGAAGTTCGTCGAGTGTTGATTGACGGGGGAAGTGCTGCGGACATTCTGTCGGCGGAGGCTTTTCGACAAATGATGATACCCCGCGATCGACTGAAGAAGTCGGAGGTACCATTGGTGGGCTTTGGGGGCCACACAGTTAACACCCTCGGACAAGTGGAGCTGGAGGTCACCTTCGCGACGTCACAGAGTCAAATATCCAACCTAGTCACATTCGACGTAGTGGATATACCCTTCCAGTATAACGCCATCCTCGGTCGGGGATCGCTGACGGCCATGGCAGCAGTTATCCACCACGGTTTCCTATGTATGAAGATCCCGTCGGGGAGTGGCGTTATCACGGTCAAAGGAGACCAAGCCCTCGCCAGGAAAATAGACATGGAGAATCCCTCTCGGGTTAGGTATGTTCGTACCACCGAGCGGGACCTGACAACAATGCCTCGTGGAAAATGGCTCCCCAAACCGCAGCCCCAGGGTGAAACAAGGCGGGTGCCCCTCCATCCAGGAGGAGAGAGGATTATAACTCTCAGCGCCACCCTCACCCCCAGCGAAGAAAAATACTTAATGCAGCTTCTCCAGGAATACGAGACAGTATTTGCGTGGGGACCGGGGGACCTTCCGGGGGTTAAAAGGGAAACAGTCGAGCACGCCTTGGCAACCAGCGAAAGTGTCAAACCGAAGAAGCAGAAGCTCCGGAAGCTCTCCATTGAGAGGCAAGCTGCGGCCAAGGCGGAGGTGGTGAAGCTCCTCCAGGCAGGAATCGTACGGGAGGCGGTCCATACGAAGTGGTTGGCCAATGTGGTCCTGGTCAAAAAGCCGGAGGCTTGGAGGATGTGTATCGATTTCACCGACCTCAACAAGGCGTGCCCTAAAGATGACTTCCCCCTCCCCCGCATCGATCAACTCGTTGACTCAACCTCCGGGTCAGAAAGGATGAGTTTCCTTGATGCTTATTCCAGGTACCACCAAATTTATATGCGGAAGGAAGACGAGGACAAGACGGCGTTCATCACCCCCTTCGGCACTTACTGTTTTATTCGGATGCCGTTCGGTCTTAAAAATGCAGGTGCTACCTTCGCACGTCTTATCGCCAAGGTTTTCGCGAACCAATTAGGAAAGAACGTGGAAGCATACGTCGATGACATCATCGTTAAAAGCAAGAAGAAGGAAGACCATTTAACCGATCTCAGGGAGACTTTCAACAGCCTGAGAGCTGAGAGGATGAAGCTCAACCCGAACAAGTGCGTCTTCGGCGTAGATGCGGGAAAATTGCTGGGATTCCTGGTGTCACAACGGGGCATCGAAGCGAACCCCGAGAAGATAAGAGCTATCCAAGATATGGCCCCGCCCAAGAATGTGAAAGAGGTACAACGTTTAGCAGGGAGGCTTGCCGCCCTCAACCGCTTCCTTCCTAAGTCCGCGGAGCAGAGTCTACCCATCTTCAAAGCACTGCGATACAGCGGCACTTTCTCTTGGACAGAGGAATGCCAGCTCGCCTTCGACAAGTTGAAGCAAAACCTTATGGAGGTACCAACCCTACGAAGCCCGAAGCAAGGCGAAGAGCTTTTATTGTATTTGGCAGCAAGCCCCTCGGCTGTCAGTGCAGTACTGGTACAACCGCAAGGCGCAAAGCAACAACCAATCTACTTCGTCTCCGAGGCATTGCAGGGGGCGAGGTTGCGATACACGGAAATGGAGAAGCTGATGTATGCGTTGCTAATGGCGTCCAGGAAGCTTCGCCATTATTTTCAGGCTAACCGTATCAAAGTACCAACGGCATACCCCCTCGGCTCGATGTTGACCAATAGGGAGAGCACGGGACGCATCAGTAAATGGGCGGTAGAACTAGCATCTTTTGAGTTGAGGATAATACCACGTACTGCCATTAAGAGTCAAGTTTTGGCCGACTTCGTGGTAGAATGGACGTCTCCAATCTTCGAAGATGAGAGGATCCCGACGGTATGGACCATCAATTCGGATGGATCATGGGGAGTAAAGGGAGCTGGGATTGCAGCGATAGTGAGAGCCCCGGGGGGGGGAGCTGGCTGAGTTCGCGACAAGACTTCAATTTCCCTCGACTAACAACATGGCGGAGTATGAAGCACTGTTGCTGGGGCTACGAAAGGCAAAAACCATGGGGGCAAGAAGAGCCATCTTGCAGACTGACTCAAAGTTGGTCCAAGGACAAATTTCCAAAGAATATCAAGTAAAGGACGAGCAACTCCAAAAGTATGTGGAAGCAGTTCGCGCACTAGAAAAAGGCTTCGAGGGGTTCACTGTCCTCGCTATTCCAAGAGCCCAGAATACAAGAGCAGATGAATTGGCAAAGATCGCTGCGAACGGAGGGACCCTGCCACCCACGGTTTTCTTCGAGGAGCTCCAAGCCGCCTCAATTTCTTTGCATGTGAATATAGTCACCAGAACGAGGGTCGAGGACTGGAGAAGTGAAGTGTACGATTACCTTCTTACAGGGATGCTACCCCATGACGAGGCATCTTCAATGCGTGTGGAAAGGCGGGCAAAGAAATATGCCATAATAGAAGGGTTGCTTTTTCGTAATGGACTCTGCGCTCCATGGCTTCGTTGCATTTCACGCGAAGAGGGGATACAAGCTCTACAAGAGGCGCACCAGGGGACCTGTGGAGCACACCAAGCCCCCAGAAGCCTCGCTGGAAAGGTCTTCCGGATGGGATTCTATTGGCCTTCGGCGCTGAAGGACGCGGAGGAGGTGGTCCGGCATTGCCACGCATGCCAGTGGATGTCGAGGCAAAAGAAGGCCCCACCCGGCGAACTGCATCCGATACCGCCAATTTGGCCCTTCGCCAAGTGGGGAATGGATATAGTAGGAGCATTGCCCAAAGCTCGAGCGAGTCTTCAGTTCGTGATCGTCGCGATTGACTATTTCTCTAGGTGGATTGAAGCGGAGCCGGTGTCAAAGATCACGGCCGAAGCGACGGTAAAATTTCTGTGGAAAGCGATCATATGCAGGTACGGGGTCCCTTTCCAAATCGTCACCGACAACGGGTCTCAATTCGACTCCCGGAGGTTCAAAGAGTATTGCGAGGATATCGGGATAGAGATCTGTTTTGCTTCAGTCGGACACCCACAGTCGAACGGGGCTGTTGAAAGAGCAAATGGATTGATCATCGACAGCATTAAAAAAAAGACTCCACGATTCTGCCAAGGGCTCATGGCCGGACGAGCTCCCCAATGTTTTATGGGCCCTTCGGACATCGACCTCGCGGGCGACGAAATTCTCTCCGTTTCGACTCATATTTGGAGAAGAAGCCGTTTCCCCCGCCGAGATACAAGCCAAATCGCTTCGCGTGATTAAAGCTCCGGCACAAGAAGATATAGAGGATACTTGCGACTTGAGGGAGGAACAGAGACTTCAAGCCCTGAACACCATACAAGCATACGCGAAAGCCTCAGCCCGAAGTTTCAACAAGAAGGTCCAGAAGCGAAGCCTAGCCCCCGGAGACATGGTGCTAAAGAAAGCGGCTCCAGCCTTTGCCAAGCTGGAAACGACGTGGGAAGGACCATATATCATCCAAGAATCTACGACAAAAGGGGCGCATAAGCTCGTTACGTTGCAAGGCAAGGAGGTACCAAGAACTTGGAATACGGACGCTCTGAAGAAATTCTACCCGTAGGTTAAAAAAAAAAGGAAATGTGTGTGTGCGTGTGCACGAAACTGAGTTTCCATCAATAAAGAAGAAAAAGTCCCCCTCAAGCCAAGATTTCGACTGATGCCACTTAGAATCCCACCCATTTCTATGGATGTAGAATAAGGTTAACTGCCTACCTGTCCAACCGTCCTCAATGCCCGGGGCTACGATCCAAGACGAATGTGGAAAAGTTAGGCGCAAGCTTAACCTTCCCCAGATGAGCTCCCACGGCCCGGGGCTCAGCCCCGAGAGGAACTTGACAAGTGATGAGTTAAGCTTGTACTTTGCTTCGACCTTCCAAGGAACCCAAGGTTCTGCCCCCAAGCCCACGGCTAAAAGCCCCTGGAAAAACCCCGAAAACAGGCCGGCGACCATGACCCCGTCCTATTCCATGTGTAATCGGAACCCTCAGATCCCTAGACAATAACAACCGCTGGAACAATGCGACACGACAAGCTTCAAAAAATATATATATATGTATATATATAGATCAACACGGATGATCACGTTGCTGATCCAAGTCTCGAGAATGAAGCAGGAACGGCAAAAAGAGATAAAAGAAGCGGTATAGAAGATGATATTCTTCTTTTATATAGGTATCACCGAAAGTAGGGTCCATTACATATACATTCACTATTACTCGTCGTACGCACGGTGTACTGCTGCAACAAGAGCATCCGTCACCTCGTAGAGCTGCGGGAACGCCGCCACCAGAAGGTGAACGCCTGAAATGTCGCGAGCAATGGCCTCCTCCCGCGCCAACTCTTCCAGGACCAAATCATATGCCAGCCAGAGCTCATCTACTTCGTTGACCAACGCTGGTGGGGGTGGCGGAGCCTCGTCGCCGAAGTTAAAAACCAAGGGGGGCGCGTCGTCGACGGCAGGGAGTGGAGCTTGGCCATCCATCTTGGAGTGTTGGGCGCTAAGAGGAGCTGCCAGGAAGAACAAAGTGTGCAGGGAGAGAGAGAATGCTCGAGGGGACCCTAAACGATACTGTCGTTATGCGTATATACACCACGGAAGCAGCGAAGTTCGAGGAACCGAAGTAAATATCAACTCAGGGAGCCGAAGAGACGAAGGCGGAAAGTCCAAGTAAATGCAACACGATAATTCAAAGCGTTTACATTCCCAAAGCCAGTGAAGTATATAGCGATAATGCGAGAAGCAGGCAGACTAAGTGGATGGCGGTTTTTCCGCCCCCTTCGCTAACTCGACCATCGAAGCCCGAGCACGACGCACTGATTCCTTCGCAACACTATCGCCATGCTGCCTCCAAAAATCTGACATAAAGCTCGAGGACAAGCGGAATACAAAGAATGAGGGCTTCACAGATGGAAGAAGGTCACCAAATCCGGGCGAAGATGCAGAAGCGGAGGAAGAACCAAAATGTTCGCGAACATGCGTGCACCCCTTCGCCTCCAACAATTGAGCAGTCTTCACAGAGCCTAGCCTCGCGCAGTAGTCACCGAAGGTCAACGCCGAGTCCCTGAAAATCTTAGTAGACTTCGTGAGAAAAGAAATAGCTTCCAGGTGTGAAGGGGGAATGCGGCTCGGAGGCGCGTCGATGCCAAATCGAGGAAGCTGTTGCAAAAAGGCCTCAGTCGCTCCATGAACTGCGGAAGCGATGGAGTCCATTTCCTTCCGAATCGCTTCGTAACTCTCCTCCGCACGTTGAGCGCCGCGAAGGTGCATCTGAGCCTCACCCCGCGCCGTCGCGAGCTGGGAAGGAAACTCTTCTGCTTGCTTCTTCAGCATATTCTTGGCCTCATCCGCCACAACCAGGAGGCCCTTCAGCTCTTCTATGCGATCTTCCTTCTTTTTCTCATTCCGCTCGGCTGCTAAGCGAGCCCGTTCTTCTTCGGCCAAGCGGCTCCGCATCATGGAAATAGCCCCTTCAAGTTCGGCGTTCTTCGCCGCCAAATCTTGGCTTTGTGCTGCCTCGACCTGGGCCCTAGCCAAGGACTCACTAGAGCTGCGGAGCGCCTCTGACAAATGGGCCCTCTCCGCCTCCAGCTCCTCTACTTGTTTCTTAGCCGCCTCGCAATACTGAACCCCTTCGTTGAATTTATCAAAATACGCTCGAAAGCGACGAACCATTTAAAGCCACGGCGGCCCCTGTAAAAGAGATATCACGGGGTGAAGAAGTTGCCAGCAGGAATACAGAGATAAACGAAAACAACAGAAATAAATAAACACCTTCAGATGATGGTCCATCGACATCTCGCAAAGGGCAAGATCGTTAACCTCCCCAAATAAATTTATGGATTTGCTATAAGGAGAAAAGGCGGCACGCATTTTCTTCAGAGTGGGGTCATGGTGTCCCTCCTCCGAAATCTGAAGCCACAAAATTTGACAGGTCGAACCTGACGAAGGAGGAACCAGAGTTGCCCCCAGGGGTCGCCTGACGCGAAGATAAAGCCCCTCCGCCTAAGGAAGGAGCATCCTGGGGAATAGCACCCGCGGGGATCATACCCCCTTCCTTCGTGTGAGCCAGAGAAATCGGAGGTATCTTGCCCCGGTCCTGTTCTGATGGCTCTAAAGTTTTCCCCGCCTCCGCGCCATCACCCCCTGCACCAGCTTCGTCAAGCCCTAGAGAGACATCATACCCTAACGAGCTGGCGGGAAAAGTATCAGGAGTAAGACCTTCTGCCCCTACGGGGGTATCGGGAGTAGAAATGTTTAGCTGAAGGTCGCGAGCTTCAGCAGCCGGCGGTTTCAACAGCCCGCCCGAAGGAGCGCAAATTCCCTCCGCCGCCACGCCAGCCACGTTTCCGGGCGATCCTAGCGCATCCTCCATAACCGAAGTATCACCTTCATCGTCGCCAACCAAATCAACAAGATCGACACCAGGAATGGCCAAGAAAGAATATCCAGGAGATTGTTCCCCGTCAGCTTGCTTACTCGCCAAAGGAGTTGGAACAGGGACCGGAAGTGTCATATATGACGAAACCGGAACGGGGGCAGTCTCAGGCAATCCCGCTTCGGAGGCAGGGACCGGGGTCCGGGAAGGGGCGAGAGGCTCAGCCCCAACTGAAGAATGTAACCCAGCCACAGCATCACGGCCGGGCGGAGAACCCGAAGCAAGAGGTGTACCTGGGGATTCATTCTCCTCGATCACCGGCAATGTTCCAGAAAGTCCCGCGGTACAAACCAGATCAGATGGAGCCGGCGGGGACAGAGACGTGGTGGCAACAGATTCAGAGGAATCACCTTCATCGCTGGACTCCTCGTTCCAGTCCGCCTCCTCATCGCCATCGTCTTCTGAGCCTCCGCTTCCACCGGAGGCATTGGTGGCCTGAGGTGGTGCAAGACGAAGTCGGGCCTCGCCGCTGGGCAGACGAGGGGAACCCGCTGATCCTCTGGGATGAGGAGCGGCTCGAAGCCCCCATTCAGTGAAGCGAGAGCATCGTCTGGCCCCAATGGCACTCATAGCAGCCTCATATTCGGCTGTCTTGCACGGACCAAGGAGTCTACGAGCCAATTTTTCCGCGGCTCCGCGCCCTAAGTCCTGCACCCCTCGGGCGGACCACGGAGATATCTCCCGGGGACCAGTCCAAAGTAGCTGCGGGGTTCTCGCGGAGGATCGATGCGACATAAGCAATACTCTTCCACCAAGTCGCGCATAGAGCTTTGGTGTCGAAGGGCCCTCAGGAAATTGAGCAATCGGGCCTCCTCTGCAGTCGCGTCCCAATTCGGCGAGCGGATAGTCCTCACAAACCCCAGGGAAGTGCGAAGGGGGGAGTCCGAGCCGTCTAGCTCCTGGTAGTACCACCGGTGCATCCAACCCGACTCCCATTTGCCTTTAGCGGTGGCCACGGGGATCTCTTTGGCCAAAGATCTCTTCGTCTGGAAGTTTAAGGAGTCGAAGCAAGATCGGTGGTCCTCCTCTCCAACCCGGTGAAATTTAGGCTGCCAAAATGCATCCTCTATAAGAGAAAACAAACGGCCAGTCAATCTGAATCCACCGGCTCGAAACGCCCAATCTAACACCGCCATCCGGACGATAGCATTCGGAGTGAGTTGCGAAAGCTCCGCTTGAAAGGCCCGCAATATAGATCCCACTAGAGGGGAAGCAGGGAATCGAAGTCCGGCTTCTAAGAAGGCGGCAAACACGACCGCCTCCGTGGCTCGTGGACGGGGGACTTCATCCGCGCCGGGAGAACGCATAGATATGCGGGCTATGCCGAAGTTCTGGGCCATAAGATCTAGCTCACCGGAAGTCAAAACAGAGCGTCCCAGGGAGGGGGACAAAGCTCCAGCGTCCCTCTCGCTTAAAACCAATTTCGCCCGAGGGGCGCGTCGGGGACCCATTGGATGGAAAAGGTTAACGAAGAGGAAGAAGAGGATGGAGCTAGGAGGAGCCAAATATGCCAGAAAGCTTAGTGGAATAAGCCCAATGGAACCACCCACTACTATCCTTAGCCTCTGTCAAAAGGAAACCGCTTGTCTTCTATAAACCGAAAAAGAGGGCCCTCCTTCGTACACCCGAACAGCCAATGGATAATACTTGGGCTTCGAATGTCATTGCTGAGGAAAAGATGAAATCAATCCGCAGCCATGCGGGGCTACTGTAGTGGTTCAGTTACAGAGTCCAGCCCATCATATCCCGAGCCATCGGGTGAATGAAGCACGGCCCATGTTCTATCCAAAGCAGAGCGGGGCAAACAAAGCATTGCTTCGACCGAACCTACGACGCGGAGCGAAGCAGAATAGCGGCAAAAGCAGCGAAGAAAAGCACCCTCGCAGTCCATGAAGACACACCCGACAACACCATCAAATAAATCTGACACCCTGCAAAAAGAAAAAGGAAAACGACAAGATCCTGTCAGGACCGGTCGGGAAGAGCAAAATGGGACGCGCACGAAGGGACAGTTTCCCCATGTTCCCCTCCTATAAAAAGAGAAGAAAGAGCCCACAAAAAAGACACACCCCTGTAGTCATAACTACAACAATAGCAAGGGTGAGTACGTTGCGTACTCAGCAAGACTTGTAGTGTTTGCAAAACCTGAAATATATGCAAGCTAAATAGAAAGTGGGTTTCTACGGTTGTTTTGCATAAAGCAAAATTTGAATTGTAAATACTGAATAATAGAGTGAAAACGAAAATTGTAAAGGAAATGAAATAACAAGTATGTAAATACAAAAATAATATGTAAGAATAACATAAACGAAATAAGAGACTCACATCCCTTCGTGAGTGAAATGAAACATATTACTCACGGCCCTTTGTGAATAACATGTAACAAAATACCCACAGCCCTTCGTGAGTGATAACACGTCCATTCCCATTATAACTGTAATCAATTTAATTTTTGCCAAGCACAAGGCACAACAGCTGAATTCAACCTTGCCAACGAAATGTCAAGTATTGAATCATCTGTAAGGGTAAACTCACCAATTCCAAATTATCTGGTCCAGTTTTATAAGAATATAGAAAATGTTTAGCTATGTGATGACTTTACCAAGTGCTTATGACCGAGAGCGCGGTTAATCGATTAGGTTTAGACTCTGCAGAGTCTGTACAGCTTTACCCACAAGATATGTCCTACCTTTGTGGCAAGCGCATTTGACACACTTCCTTTGGTGTGCCGCCAGAGAGTTCATAACGAAACTGTTCGTTACTTGGACCTTAACTTTGCACTAGCCCAATGACGTTACCCCTGACTATGATGGAAGCTAAAAAGGTAAAAGGAATTCCGGAGTCAGTGACCCACCAGGAATAGAAATTTCAGAGTCAGTGACCCACCAGGAATAATAAAAGCCCCAATTCATAGCCAGGCGTACACCGTTACAACGGCAGATGCCAACACCTTGGTGATGACACCTCCCTCGAGCAAACCTATATCCGGAATGCCCGTGCTACAACTGCCTACCAATGTGCAAAGCTAATTCCCAAATAATTTAATAAGTTAAGACTGTCCCACTCCAGTACTTGTGGATGTACGGTTATCTTGGCCTAAAAACAACACATCAGCTCGGTTCTTATACGACACGGGCGATAGATCTCCCCCTATCTACGTGCATCATTAATTGCACTTCCGGCTATTGCCAATAATCACCCGCATCAAAATCATAGTTTTGTTTTTAGGAAAAGAAAGTTTCAATAATCACAATATTCCAACATGTCCATGAATAGAGTTCATCATGTCTACAATTTAAGTTCCTCATGAGCAGTATAATCATCTGTTCGTGTTCCCAGTCTAAAGCAGGGCTAAGCATATGCATGTAATAATCGAATATACCCATTTTGACATCAAGTGTCTATCCTCGAGCTAGGGTTATCAAGGTTCACATATCAATATAAATTGAGGAAGTTTATCAATGATAAGGTATTTCTACCGGTACCCAAAAATAATTTTATGGAACATAGCATATGCAAGCAAGTTTTAATCAACATTTTAGTTAATTATGAAAAATTGGGATCAATATGATCAAGGGGGTGCTTGCCTTGCTATTTGTTGTCTTTAGCGACGAGTCGAAGACGTCATCTTGAGATTGTCGACGACGAAGTCCGAGACGTCGGATTCTACACGTCGTTTAACGGAAAAGAATAACAAATAGCAAATAACACTTTCAATAAGGGCAAAAGGAAATCAGATGGAAAATCAAATAACAAACACTGTATTAAACAAGCACGAGTGTGGATTAGGGTTTGTGAACAATAAGCGTGTCACTTCTATGTTATAATCCTTTTCATTGATCAACGGTTTAAGGGTTGCATCGCATACGACACATATTCCTTATGATTCATGCTATTTTATTTTACGAGTTCAGGAAGCTAAGATTGTAAGACTTAATATACTATAATTTATTTTCAGGGTGTGAAGCTGCTTGTATTACTTAGTACATGCATTGGTATCACAGACTTTAGGGTTTATCCTTCGTAGGGTTATTTCTTTAACAGGATTCAGATGCAAAGCAAGTTATAAAGTAGATACTTATATCAATTAGGATAGTCATGCATTAGGGAATATTCCAAGGTTAAATTTTAATAGGTATTGGAGTTTATTGCTAATGTTCCATTTATTAATACAAGTTTTATGCTAATTAAGGGTTAGGAATTTACTAACTTAATTCATCCTTACTCAATTTTTGCATGTTAGGAATACCCATTTTCCTAGAGACATATAGCATTATTTTTATTCCTATTATCCCTTTTTATTCTCTCTCTCTCCTTCAAATCCATTCCCCACTTTTCCTTTTCTTTTCTTATCCATTCAGCCGAATGGGCTCTCTCTCTTTCTAGCATCTTCCTCAACCTTTCCCCATTCTCCCGATCTCCTCTCTTTTTACTGTGGTTTTACTATTTTACTATGGTAAAATATTTCTACCCCGCGATATTTTCTAAATAATCGCGTCTACGGCTCAACAGGTTTGTTATTGCCGAATGATGCAATCCTAATCGCGAGAGGAGCCAGATTGGCCCCCGGACAATCTAGGGTACCTCATTGAGCGATCAAGCAATTAATTAGCTGACGGCAATTCCTTCCCTTTCTATTTATTGTATCTAATTTTAACACATTTAGTTCATTCTTTTACTGATACAAATGCAATTGAATATGCAGGTCTACAGAAGCGGATCAAGACAGCATAGAGGCCATAGCTTAGGATCTTGTAACCTACTTTTTAGAATGTAATCATTTATGTAATTGTGGTTCCATATGTAATTGAATAATTGTATTGAGTTGTAACTCCAGTGACTTGTACGTCTTTATAAAGATTTTTGTATTTCTTATTTATTGTAGATGTGAGTTACGATGTATCAATAAATTTTTGTGTTACAATTCAATCTCATGTACTAAATATTCTTGATCAGCAAATGGCAATTGACTTACTTTATCTTCTTACCATTTTCTTCTATAACTTTTCCCTTTTCTAATTTCAGGAATTCAATTATCTTTTAACAAAAACTTTTAAATTTGCAGAAAGATAATAATAAATCAAATTCATACTTTTAATATTCTATTTTTACTGTTTAGTAAATTCTGGGATGTTACACGTATTTAACGGGAGCGTGTTTCCATAAATCGGCGAATGGGAGACCTAAACGCGAACCGGGGAAATTTTTTTTCCTCTCACGGAAAATTGCAAAGGACCTATCCGTAGACCTATACGTAATTCGAAAGAACTGGAGGGTCTTTTCACAAAACATCCAAAGGACACGTGGACGGGACGCCTGAGGGTTCTTTCTCCCGATCTTATATCCGATAGGATATGTAGAGAGGTGTTTCTATGTTTTTCTTTTTTAAAGTTGTACAAATATTAAAGCATGAATGAAGAATAAATCGTGATTACTTACCGAGCAGTGATTCTATGCTTTCCCTCTTAATACAAGTTGCACAAATCTTAAAGCAAATGAATGTGTAAGTAATTAATCACTATCTACCCTTTAATCCTGTTTTAATTTTTGTACAACTTTAAAAAAGAAAAACATAGAAACACCTCTCTTACTTACCTCCTCACTTGCTTCAAAAGAACCACTGGTCCACTGCTCATGTATGTATCTACTAGCTAGAGCTGCGCGCTCCGCCGCGCCGTGCGAAATTTGATCCAAGTTTTTTATCTCTAAAAAAAGGCAGGAATATCCTATTTTTTTTGTTCGCTTGGGTATTTCTTGGAAAAAAGACGCTAGGTAAGAACCATCGACGAACCAGCGAAACAACGGCCTTTTTGGGAGAAAAAAAGAATAATACATGTTTCGAGAAATATTAGATCCCAAACCACAAAAAAGCTATAGACGCCGAGCTTAACACCCTATGCGGTCAACGGGCAATAATACATGTCTTAAAAAATATTAGAGATCGAGCCGCAAAAGGAATTTTAGATGCCGAGTTTAACACCCTATGCGCTTATTTTCCCGTGAAAAATGAGGAAAAAGGGGGGAAACGGAGAAACGGCGGACGAAGAACGAATTTCCATTTTTTTTTTTGGGAAACGGCCAATGAAAACATTTTTTCCATGGTCTGGAGAAAAAATGGATCACGAAAATATTTTTTTCAGGCAAAATGGAGAAAGAAAACGGTCTCCCGTATTTTTTTTGGGGAAATAGCCACCGAAAACATTTTCCCTATGCTCCGAAGGAAAAATGGATCACGAAAACATTTTTTCCGGGCAAAACGGAGAAAGGGAACGGTTTTCCTTTTTTTTGGAAAACGACTATCGAAAACATTTTTCCCATGCTCTGGAGAAAAAACGGATCACTAATTTTTTTTTCCGGGCAAAACGGAGAAAGAAAATTGTCTCCTATTTTTTTTGGGGGAAATAGCCACCGAAAACATTTCCCCCATATTCCGAAGGGGAAACGGTCAAACGGATCACGAAAACATTTTTTCTGGGCAAAACGGATAAAGGAAACGGTTTTCCTTTTTTTTTTTTGGAAAAACGGCTACCGAAACTATTTTTCGCATGCTCTGGAGAAAAAACGGACCACAAAAATATTTTTTCAGACAAAACGGAGAAAGGACCCGAACGTAAAGCGCGAGGACCTATTTGTTATTATTGTGGACTTGTTCGCTATTTTGAAAAATTAGGAAAGGGCTCGCTCGCGATTCGTACTTAACGGGAGGTCCTTCATGCAAAACGGCGAACCAGGGACCTAAACGTGAACCAGGAAAAATATTTTCCTCTCACATAAAATCGCGCAGGGACCTAATTGTAATTCGGAGAAAGCCGAGGGGTTTTTTTCAAAAATTCGCGGGGGTGACGTGTCTCCCCTGGCTGGCCTCCAAGTCTAGGGCTTATAAGGTAGTTAATATTCTGGATTACAAGTGCAGCAATCCAGCCTAGGTACGCTTCCGACTACCTTAGTCCTTAGGTCGCTGGATTTGCTATCGAACAACAGGCACTCGGCCGAAGTGATGACCTCTAAACCTTCATGTAACATCCTCAAATTTATAAAAGTTTAAAATCAAATATTAAGAGTGTGAAATCATTGTTGTGCTACATTTTATGATTTTGTGTGCATTTATTGAATTATTGAATGTTTGGAATGATTACTAAAATGAAGAATTAGAAAAGGAAAATAGAAAACATAAAATGGTAAGATGGTAAAATGTGAGAATTACCTTAGTAAATTTGGCCCAACCATGGAATGCCCTGGACGTGGCTTAGGCTGGTCAAAATGAGTGTGAACACCATTAACCATTGAAATCATGAGTCTAGAATAAAAGAAATTTCATGGTGAACCAGCTGATAGAAAAATCGTGTAGACTTCTTGAGAGAGATCTAGGCCTCTAAATTTTACTGCAAGTAATAATTACCAATACCTTCTTCCAGTAAAATTTTCAAAAATTAATAAATAGTTTAGCTATTTGTTTGCATTTAATCAATACAGTTTTGAAATTCTGCAGAAATCAGTAAAAGAATTTTAATAAAATAAATATTGTGAGTTTAGCAATGAAACTTTTATGGTAGAGATATTTTATGGAGGCACACCTTCATTAAAATTTTCAGAATTAAATACGTTGATTTAGCCCCTTAACCAACTTAAAAACCGGAATGAATATTTTGTGCAAGTCGGCGTGTCCGAATTATTATAGATAAATGGATGAAAATTTTAACCTCAAAGTTTTACCAGAGGTAGTAAACTTACCCCTAAAGTTGGTCAAAAAGTTTAGAAAATTCTAGTATTGATTTGACCCATAAATTAATTCTTGTAGTGAGTTGTCTGGGAGGAAGGAACCGGATTTTTCCCTTCTCTCTCATTTTCTTCCACGTGGGACCGCGTGGCCAGTGAGGCCTGTTCACTCGTGCCACTGCTGGTTGGACTTGAAGCCTCGTGCTGGCCCACGTGTCATCCCCCTTCTCCTTTCTCTCTCTCGTTTCTCTGCTGATAGGACCCCTTTGCCAGGAGCTCCTTCTTCCTTCCTTCTCTGCTACACTGAAGCAGCGCCGGCCGAAAAATCTCTTTGACGCCTTATTCCTTGTCCGTTTCCCCGCCGCAACCTCTTGAGCCTTGAGCCACCTCTGCCACGGAGCCCTCGCCCATACCCTGCTGTCCTGTGGGCTTGACCGAGCCGGGGGAAGATTTCCAGAGCCTACCCGAGATGCCGCCGTTTCTTTCTCTGGTTAAATCCACTCCCTACCGCCTCCGCCACCTATTTAACAGGACAAGAAGCACCTACTAACTCAACAAAACCCGGAGCACACACACACTCATCCTTTTCCGCCCGGAACCGCCCAGACCGAAGTCATCTTCTCCATTGCCGGCGGAACCTGACTTGGGGGAAAATTGAAATTCCCAAGTTACGGTAAGAAGTAACCCAATTAAACCAGCATGAAGTATCCCTAATTACTCACCAAGCTTTTGCACACTGTGTTTCAGCTTGAACCTTCTCCGTTTGCTCCTGCACCGTGCACCTTATCTCCTTCTTCACTGTCTCGGTAAGAACTCAATCTAGGACCCATTTTCTTTCAGCTAAACCGTGCCTTGGTATCCTTAGACGTTCCTGAATATGCTGCGCATGATGATTTGGACCGAAAATACTTCGTATTGTCGCGGAGCCGAACCTTACCGTGACGCTCCGCTAACCTCTGCCGCGCGCAATTTTTCTCTGAACACCGCCCGTGATTGATGGTTCCCCTAGGTGTACATTAGTCTGGTGGAGCCGTAGAGGCCAACGAAGTCCGATCGACGTCGCCGGAGAGTCACCGGCGAGCTCGACCAAAGCCTCCCCTGTCTAGAGTCTCTGCCCTGTGGGCCATAACTGTCAGCCGGCTCCCGTTCGTAACCGGGGCGAGTCTAGCTCACTGTCATGCGGGTCCAACAAATAGCCACGCGCCAAGCAAGCACTCAAGACGCTGAGCCGCCGACGGTGGACTGACGTCAGCGACAGCAGCCCGATTCAAAAGCCCAGCCGCGCGGAAAGAGGAAAATCCGCTTTCCCTTAAAGAAAGCGTATTCCTTCTTTTTCTGGATTTTAGTAAACCGAATAACTTCAAATTCAAATAACTTTTGATCTATAACTCCAAATCAAATGAAACAAATTTGTAAATTCATTATAAATCATATAGTTTCATAATATGTAAAAATATTTGAAACTTGTTTAGCAATTTAAACTTGAATTTAAATTTAAAGAGTGGAATTTGGATATGTTGCATATAGAGATTTTGCAAATAAAGTCCAATTTGAGTGAAACCAACTTTGCTGGAATCCTTAGGTCAAATACTACTCAAATATGTAATTAGATTTGGATTTGGAGTTAGTTTGTGAAATTTTCATATTAGGACTTTATTTAGTACATAAATTTAATATAGTTGTGATAACTTAATGAAAAAGCATCCAAATTGAATGAAACTTGTTTCATTGGGTTGATTACCTTAATTAGGACCACATAATGATATAAAAGTTAAGGTGTACTATGTTACTTTTGTTTGACATGTTTGAAGTTACCTTATACAATATAATGATACAACTAACACCACACCTTGAAAATGGATTTCATTAAATTCAATTTTACAATCTTAGCTTCCTGAATTCGTAAATTAAAATGAAACAATACATAAACAAAGGTAACCGTGTTGTTTGCCCCTAAGCTTTTTGCCCATAAAACCAAAACTATATAACTTAGTTAAATGCATGAAATGATGAACGTTGGTTAATAACTTGATTGTTTTGGAATGATTCCATTTGAATCTTTCAGTTGCTATCTTTATCGTTTGTGTATTTGCTTCTTTTATCGATATTGAAGTATTTCGTTTGCCATGTTATTAATCGACGTATAGACGCTGAGACTACCGACTACGCCGTCGACGACACCGATCCAGCTTACACCGTTGAGGAGCAAGGCAAGCACCCCCTTGATCATCTTGATCCCAGATTTCATAAATCCACTAAAATGTGATTAAGAATCTCCCTGCATGCTCATAATTTGATAAACTATTATTTTGTTACTTGGTAGTTATAACCCAAATTGATGGATTCCCTTAATCATGTTGACATACCATCCATGAAAACCATAGGATTGGTTAAGTTCATTAAACTGGGTATAATCGCTTATTAACCTGCAAATGCTTAGCACTGCTTTAGATTAATGTCGGAAATGTTTACACCCACACATCATTCTTTATGAAATCTTTTATGGTTTATTTAAGCAGTAAAGGATACTGGTAGTTTGATAAAAATGAAAATAAAACTACTAATTTCGACGTGGGTGATTATTGGCAATAGCCGGATGTACATGTTTTAACGTGTACGTAGATAGGGTGGAGTATCGCCCATGTCACTTTAAGGACCGAACGTAGTGTTGCATGATCCAAGATTACCCGTACAACCACAATGTCGGTATGGTGACGGCTATAACCAATTAAGTTATTAAAAACTGATCTTGCATTATGGAAGGTAGTAGTAGTACGGGCATTCCAAATATAGGTTTGCTCGAGGGAGGTGCCATCACCGAGGTGTTGACACTTGCCGATGCAACAGTATACACCTTACTAATTGGGAGAAATGATCCGTATACACGATGTGCTTCTACCGCCATTTTCTAATGGGGAGGAATGATCCGTGCATACGATGTTCTTCGGCCGCCATTAGTAAGTGCATCATCTTGACTGGTGCAATGTCAGGGTTTAGTAATGTAAAGGTTATATATGGGTTTCCCTGGCGACACACCAAAGGAAGTGTGTTATTAAGCTTTGCAAAAAGGGAAGTCATTATTTGTGGGTAAAGCTGTACAACTCTGCAGAGATTAAACTAATCAATTAGCTGTGTCCACGGTCATGGACGACTTGGCGAACTGACACTAGTTAAATGTTTTCTATTTTCAAAAACTTGTTTAAATGCTTTGGAAATGATTCAAATGTGTATAAATGTCATCTACTGTCATATTGATTGGTTAAGACCATGGAGGGTCTTGTTCGTTGTTTTACTCACAAAAGGGGCCGTGAGTAAAATGTTATTATCTTTTTATTACTTGTTATTTCAATCACTTATCAAATTGTCTTAAAGTTTTATTTATGCTTTCCATTACTATTCAGTATTATTTTATTCAAAATTTTTGCTTTATGCAAAACAACCGTAGAAACCCACTTTCTATTTCAGCCTGCATATATTCCAGGAATTGCATACACTACAAAGTCTTGCGAGTACCAATGTACTCAACTTGCTTCAACAATGTTTCTAGGTGAAGAGCAAGATTACGATAATGACGGGAATGATTATGAGGAACCTGCGAGTTTTAGCGACGACTGATCTTTCTAGGTTCATCTCAGCAGTTGCCTGTGGAGTTATGGAATAGTTGGCACACTATGAGACATGGTTTTAATTTCCTGCTACTTTTGGTATTGTAATAACACTATAAAACTTGTGATGTAATAAAAATGTGTATCTGTGTGGCTGTAATTTCCAAATTGTGTTTGTGCGTGCCAGCCACTGATCATGGGAATGTCACAGGAAGCACTTAAAGAGCCTCATATTTATGTTATTTACTGACATAAAAATGAGGGTCTCACACTTCAGCTGACATCTTTATTCCTCCAGTGCACACACACAGATGAATTACTATATGATTAGTAACTCCTTATTGTAGGAGAGCCCTAATCCCTAGGACCGTTAGGGATTTCTAAAAACCCTAGGTAATAAATATATGTGCATATATCTATTTTCATATTGCATTCAGGAGAAAAGTACCTAAATGCCTCTTCCCTTTAGCCATGCGAGCAAGGGCAAAACAGAGAATTAAATCCACCTCTCCTCTATATAAAGCATCCTGACTATCTCCAGCGGATTCCCTTCAGCCTCTAAATCCCTTCACGAACAAATCCCAAATGCTCCAGCAGATTCCCTTTGGCCTTCCCTTCAGAAGGGATTTGGAGAGAGAATCCCTTTAGAAATAGATTCTCTCTCCAATCCCAAAGAGAAATCCCTTCAAGGGGATACTGCTGGAGATAGTAGGAAATAAAGGGAATGAATATCGGGAAGAGAATAGGGAAGAGAATGGAATGAAGGGAAATTGCTGGAGACAGTGGCATGAGGGTCTCTCTCTCTCTCATTCATGTGGTCTCCTCATGAGTCATGACAAAGGGTTTAGAAATACCCAATGTTTAGCCTTGAAGCTACAACACTCCTCGTTTCTGATCGCTCGCACCATATGACACCTGGGTGGAATGCCGGCTTTCGCTAATGTCCACGTCGCTCCATGTCTGCATACCATCTGATCTCCCTCTTGCTCTCGCAACCCTCCCTCCATAGCTGCTTCACCGGTTCTTATACGACACGGGCGATAGATCTCCCCCTATCTACGTGCATCATTAATGTCCACGTCGCTCCATGTCTACATTATACTTTCTTATCTTTGATGATTGCAGGACGATGATGCTGTATTATGGTGAGGCGAAGGATGACTGGAACTAGATGAAGTGCGTCAAGGTCCAGACGATCGGAGATCGTCATAGGATGGCCGGAGATGGATTGTATATTAGATGCGGTTTCTACTACGCATTGTATATTATCAGTATAATGCACCATAAAATTTCTTTTCTTCTTTCACTCATCAACAGCACACAGATTTAGCATCACTCAAATCAAATTATTATTTATTTATTTTTGAAACCAGCCAGAGGCTGGGAATATATTAGAAGGAGGTGGAAAAATTACAAATTAATGTTACAGGAGGGGGAGAAGACACTCTTTTACAAGGAAGCTTGCAAGGACTAATTTGCTCTAACAGTTAGCCTCTTTAAATGTTTTGCTCCAGCCAACTCCCAGAGTTTTGCCTCTTCCTTGATGAGGGCTATGATCTCGCGATGCGTGTGTCTTTTGTTTTGGAAGATCCGTCTATTTCTCTCCTTCCACCATTGCCAGGTTACGAGGATAATTACTGTACTTACAGCCTTGGCGAGTGACGGAAAGGGGGGGAGTCGGTTGAGCCACCAATCTTCAATTGTCGATGTCGGTTCCCAATTTGTTGGGTCCAGGGTCGATAGGTGTAGCCATTGCGCTATCATGGTCCAAGTATGCCGGATTGACGGGCAATCAATGAATAGATGTGTAACAGTTTCAAGGTTCCTGTTGCACATTTGGCAGAAATAATTGTTTGGCCATTTCCGAAGTTGCAACCTTTGAGCCATCCAAATCCTATCCTGTAGCATCAGCCAGGTGAAGAACTTGCATCGCATGGGCGCCCATGCTCTCCAAAGGATAGTGTGATAAGAAGTTTGGATTGAACCTGCAAATTGCATCCGATAGGCTGAGGATGTTGAATATTCTCCGTCTGCTGCTAGTTTCCAATGGATATCATCCTAAGTGTCTTGGTTTAATTCAAACTGTTGCAACTTACTCCAGAGGCTAACATAGTCGACTAATAGATCGAAGGTAAGGCAGTGTCGGATGTCTCGAATCCAATTCATGTCTTGCAAGGCGTTGGCGACTGTCCTGTTCTTTCTTTTTGAGTGTGCAAATAGGTTTGGGGTCAAAAAGCATGGTGCCACGCCATTCATCCAAGGAGAGGTCCAAAACTTCGCTTTGCGGCCATTTCCTATTGTGACGTTGGTTGCAGCTGCAAACAGTGCGTTGACCTTGTTGTCGCAGGGCATTGCTGTGCCTACCCAGGGCTTTTGAGGGGTTTTCCAATCGTACCAAAGCCATCTAAGCCGTAGTGCTGTCGCAAATTTTCCTAGGTCTAGGACCCCCAATCCCCCTAGCTTTGTTGGGCGGCAGACTTTGCTCCAGTTTACTTTACAGTTTCTGCCTTGCAGATCTCCGGTTGCTGCCCATAGGAAGTTTCGTCTGACCTTATCAAAATCTTTGATGAATTTCTTTGGCGGTTGCAGTGAGTAAATAAGTTGGCAAGGAGCCTAGTACTGATTTTAGTAGTGTGAGGCGCCCTCCTGGCGAGAGATGTCGCAGCTGCCAACTTGCCAATCTTCTTGTCGCTTTGTCATGTATTGGTTGTAGGTCATTTAAATGCTTGATTTTCCTAGGGTTAGAGGGAGACCAAGGTACTTGAAGGGGAAATTAACTCTAACTCCTGTGAAAGGTTGCAAAGTAGTGTGGAGATCAACATCTTGGCATCTTATAGTGGCGACCGAGCTCTTGTCCAAGTTTACTTGCAGACCAGAAGAATCTCCAAATTTCTGTAAGATGGCAATGGCTGCTTCCAATTGTGTCCTATCTGGGTTGAGAAATAAGATCACATCATCAGCGTAGAGCGACACTCGCATTGTGGCAGCTCGACCTTTGAGGGGAGTTAGCGCCCCTTGATAAGTAGTGACCTGAAGAATGCGCTGCAGTGGGTCAATCGCCAAGATGAAAAGGAAGGGTGAGAGGGGGTCGCCTTGGCGCAGTCCTCGGTGATGTTTGATCTTATCGCCTGGTACTCCGTTTAGTAGAATCCTTGATGTTGATGTGGCGAAGGAAATAGCCATCCATTCTCTCCATCTTGGGCCAAAACCCCTGGCCTGTAGCAAGTCCAAAAGGTATTCCCAAGAGACTGAGTCAAACGCTTTTGCTATGTCTAACTTAAGCAACAATGCTGGCGTATGACTTTTGTGGAATGATCTGGCTAAGTTCCTAACAAAGAGGAAGTTGTCCTGGATGCACCGTCCTCTGATGAAAGCACTCTGTGCGTTGGAGACCATAGCATCAATGTGCTTTGAAAGTCGAATTGCGAGGACTTTTGAGAATAGTTTAGCTATGGAATGTATGAGGCTGATTGGCCTGAAATCTTTTGCCTTTGTTGCTCCCTCCTGTTTTGGTATGAGTGTGATGTGTGCTCCATTGAGCAGGTTAAAATGATTTGCCGAACAATTATGGAGGCATTGGAAGACCATCATGACATCAATTTTGACGATATCCCAACAATGCTTGTAGAAGGTACCGGTGAAGCCATCCGGGCCCGGAGCTTTTTCTGCCGGTAATTGTGCAATTGCATAGCGTACTTCTTCCTCGGTAAAGGGGGCTTCTAGGTCTTGAAGGTCGATGGTGGGTGATTGAAGTTGAGCCCAGTCAATGGCAAGTGAACACGGTGCCCTTGCGCCCAACATCTGAGTGAAGTGGTTGTGGAGCTCAGTTGCCTTATGTTGGTGCAAGCTGGCAATGGCGGTTGGAGTTTGGAGCGTCTGGATGAAGTTTTTGCGCCTTCGAGCGTTGGCTTTAAGATGAAAAAAACGTGTGTTTGCATCTCCTTCCTTAAGCCAGGTGATTCTAGCAGCTTGGCGCTTTCTCGTCTTTTCGATTGCCGCAAGGCCCGGCACTCTATGTTTCAACGTCTTCCTTAGGTTGAGCTCAGCTGTTGTGAGTTGTCTTTTTTCTTGAGCCATATCGAAACGAAGGATTATTTCATTGGCCAAGAGGAGCTGCAATTTTAGATTGCTGATAATTTTCCTACTCCAGTCGCGTAATTTCTGAGCAGTGAAACTAAGCTTGTATGCAAGGCGTCTTATGTGGTTTGTGTGGTATGAGGGGGCAGACCAGGCCTGAAGCACCACTTGGTTGAACCCCGGCAGTTGTGGCCAGAAATTTTCAAATTTGAAGGACCGAGGTTTCCTTGGGCCGCTCTCGCTAGTTAAAAGGAGCGGGCAGTGATCCGACATTGAGGTGGAGAGCGTTTTTAGCAGGTGGTTTGAGAAGAGAAAATCCCACTCATGGTTGCAGAAAACTCTATCTAATTTGACAAGGGTTGGGTCCTGTCTTTCGCTGCTCCAGGTGTACTTCCTATTCTGCAGTGGAATCTCTTTTAGTTCGCATCGGTTTAAAGCCGCCCTGAATTGGCCCATTAATCTTCGGTTTAGGTTTGAGTTGTTCTTGTCGCGTGCTTCATAGATTAGGTTGAAATCTCCAAGGATTATCCAAGGCACCGAAGGTCCCGGCTTGAAGGATATAATTTCTTGAAGGAAGGTCAATTTGTCTCTGTCTTCGAGTGGGCCATAAACCGTAGTGAGGAGGAAGGAGGAGTTATCTTGCTGTAAGGACACCGTGGCAGTCAGCGAGAACTGGCCCAATCTAGGCGAAGTGATATTAACCAAAGTATTATCCCATAAGAGCAGCACTCCCCCCTTAGTTCCGTCGGCTGGTAAGTAAAGATTGCTGGAGAGTCTAGGACCGGCAGTTTGAGAGGTGAATTGATGGTTGAACAATTGGATTTTTGTCTCCTGCAAGCAAGCAATGGAGCATCTAGTGGTCTCAATCAATTGCCTGATTGTGGCTCTTCTTGCAGCGCTGTTCATACCTCGCACGTTCCAGTTAAGTATAGTGCAGCTTTGATTAACCATGGGGGAGAAAAAACAGAGAAAAAACCGAGAGGCCCCAGCTTGGGGGGAGTTAGCAAACAACAGCACCAATTGCATTGGACTAAGGAAGGCGTTGTCACGCCAATACAGGACAGCTGTGGTGCTAAGACGTACATGGGGGAGGCAGGCATGCATAGGGGTGGAAAAGCCCCTGCCCAGGTGGTAGAGGTTGACTTGCTAGTGGGATACGAGGAACCATGAAACATAATAGGTTGTCGTCGAGCTACTAAAGTTAACATAATAGGATATCGTTGAGCTACTGAAGTTTCCAAAGCCTAATCGGAATTGCAGATGAAGTTTGTTGCCTTATGCCTCTGCATTGATCTGATCACCGCCTCCCATTGCCGTGAGTGTTGCTATTGCCTGCTCTCCAGTGCTGTCTAGTTGACAGATAGCCCGAAGCGCACCAACAACTTCATCTAGGAGAGGGTTGTCGAACATCTTTACGTACTGGTTCAGTGCTGACTCTGAGATTTCTTCTTGTGGGCTGCAGAGACCTAGACGTCTCACTAGGAGGCTCTCCGCAAGCTTGGATGCAGGGACATTTCGAGGCTTGGACGCGAGCCGAACGCTACGCCTGGGTGTAGTTCCAGCTGAGCTGTTCGCTGTTGCAGGGAGCGTGCTAATCAATGGAGGCTGCAACTCCATAAAAAGGCTTCGGAGGGGTGCTGCATCGGTTGTCGAGACCGGTGTGCCAATTGTGGTTGACATAGGCAAGCCCTGTGGGAGTGGCTCCAGCAGGTCAGAAGAGTTGGTCACGGGGAGTGGCTGTGTACTCTTCGGGCAAACTGTCCTCTGAGGGCTGTCCTGAGGCAGTGTATAGTCACAGGGGGGACCAGGCCCTCTTCAAGCACTGGGTCAAATCTTGCAACCGAACGCCAGAGATCCGAGCTGTGGAGATCTTCCTGCATGAGGAAAAGGAGAGGGTCTGGTGCAGCCGGCTGCCCGAAGCCTTCCTCAGTCGCTGCAATAGTGGTCACGGGTGGCCTCAGGGGCGATTCTCCCAGTCGAGTTACCAGGCAAGGGGATCCGTCGGGGGACGAGATTTCCATGGGTACCAGGCCATCTTTTGGGAGGTTGTGGCTGGTCAAGTCTTGCGCCGCAGTCGAGGAGCTGTGGGGTGTTTGTTGCTGTGCCCGAGGTGACAGCTGCCGATGAGGTGCGGGGTTGGGAAGACGTCTCCGAAGGCGGTCTTCCGGCGAGCGGCTGTGGTGGCGGTAACATGGGGAGGCGCGGCGGCAGCCTCCCCCACCCCAGGAGGCGCAGGTAAGGAGGCCCAAGCCTCGTTCGGGGAGGTCGACTGGCTGGGCTTCGTGGCGTTGTCGATGTCGGTTGCGCGGGGAGGGGCTTCGGCGGGTACGGCCCCCCGAGCTAGCATCACGCTGCCGGCCTCGACGTAGCAGCTGCTTCGCCCAGGATTGTCGGCCTCGGCGGTCTGGATGGCGATTATGGCGGTTGTCGTCTTCGTCACGGTCGCGGTCATCTGGGTCGCCTCCCCTGGGGCCATCTCCCAACCTGCAATGGACATCGCCGCTAGGCCGTCGCCTTGCGACCGAGCCGTCAGGCACACCTTGCATGTGGGGGCTCCGGTCTTAGATTAGCGATAAAGACTCTTACTGTTGCATCGGACTGGATAATGATGCAACCCGAAAGAAATCCAATCGCTTATCTGAAACCGTACTCGGATTGAGATCAACCAATCGGCGCAACACTCGTGCTCTTGCCAACCGGTTGGAATCAATACGAGCTTCCCGCATATGTGTTCAGTGCTAGTTCCCAAGATCAACGCCTAGCACGCACATACTTGGCACATCGAGATGATTCATCACACATACAAATATGGAGATAACATAAAAGTAGTCTGGCAGTTGTTACATTCGCATAAGTTTACAAGTCCACGGCCGACCGGCCAAATAAACATCACAAAAGAGTAAAGTGCAGCGGAAATAAGCATAAGACCAAAAGGAGGATTTCGGCATGCCACCCATAACCCAAAAGGCATCCGACTGGGGAAAGGCCCAGTTCAACCATCCAAGAAATCGCTAGACCTCGGTTCGAAGCACGCGTCGTCAGGAACGTCCTCATTACCTTCCTCTAAACATTTTTAAGTAGAGCAAACGGTGAGTACACGTATGTACTCGCAAGACTTTAGTGTATGGAAGTAATTATACATGCAAGGCTATTCAATGGAAGAAAGCTTCTACTCTAAGTTCAGATTTTCAGCATAAGGCAAATTTTATTTGTAACCATGCAATTTGATAAATATCGATAGAATTGAAATGAGTATTTGAATAGAAACTACAAGTAGTATGTAAAGTAATTGAATAGCTATTCATGACCCTCCATGGCCATAAACAACACTCGGAACATAGCCAACCCACCAATGTCATACACCAACCCACCATACCACCATTTTTCCAAGTTATTTTGCAAAACCAAAACCAAAACACTATACTTGACAATGTGTTTCCAAGCCGCTCTTGACCGTGAGCACGGCTAATCGATTAGATTTAAATCTCTGCAGAGAGTGTACACTTTACCCACATGACATATTCTAGCAATCATGTCAACCATGCCACACGATACACAAGTACCCGCTTTTGCTAGACTATGACGAAACTTTTCAACTAGCTAGAGTCTAACCTTGCAGCGGCCGGGTATGACAGTCCTCGCTATGATGGCGAGAACCACTCGTTGTACCCACGGTACTTTTCTTTGGGGATTACACCCTATCACTCTATTCTCCCCATAGCGAGGCACACCCTTGTATCGGGTCGCTTGATCCCAACACCTCGGTGAAGGGAGCGCCCTTGAACGACACCACTCACCCGGTTCGTACATACGCCTCGGCCTACCAACGTACAAGGTTAAAACTCCCACTAGCTTACTAAGTTAAGGCTATCCCATAACTAGCACATGTGGTTGCACCGATTAACTCGATTAAAAGTATCAAGTTCGGTCCTTATCTTTGACTCAGCGAGGATCTCCCACCTATCTAAGTGCATATACCAATTCCAACAACACGATCCATCTCCTTGTACCGCATACAAGTGGCCGCTTGTACGGTGCAAGCTAATCCATTGCACTTTCAGTAATACATATCTCGCCTGTGTCTAAAACATACTTTTATTTTCATTTTTAACCACATATCGGTATCCTTTACTGTTATAATCAACATTTTTGGAAATTTCAATAAGAATCAGACCTATCATTCTACCCATTACTAGGGCATGGCTAAGCATAGCATTAATATCCGATTATACCCAAGTTTCATTTCATAGCATGACTAACCATAGCCTAAGTTTCAACAAGGTTCTAATGTCAAATTAATTAAGGTAATCCCACAAGTTAGGAGTATAACTACCATGACCCACAATATAGCAACTTTACGGAAAGTACACGCATGCATAATAGTTTGATTAAAACAAAATAGACATCGTAAAGTATTGGATCAACATGATCAAAGGAGGGTGCTTGCCTGTTTGCTCTTCTTCGGGTTGTTCTCGGGAATATAGTCGGGTCGTTATCCACAGATTCGAACGCCGTCACCACGCTGCACTGAACGATAGAAACCCGCAACAAAAGCAAATAACCACGAATCAAAATGGGGCAAAAGGAAATCAGATGCAAATAACAACTTAAAACTCAACAAGAGAATAAGCAACTCTAGGAAAATCAATACATTGCTAGCATACTAGTTCCACATGCAGACTTAAATTTATGTACTTTAGTAATTAAACTATCGAATTCAGGAAGCTAAGATTGTTTGGATTAAAGAAATCTAAGACTAACTATTCAAAACAACGCACTATTTAACCATAAAACTTAGACCTTTTTCTCTAATAGGATTCAGTTGCAAAGCAAGTTATTAATTAAATATTTTTACCTAACACGGTAGTACAAATATCAGAGAATGATTACGAGATAATCTCCCAAGTTTTTGCATTTAGACGAGATGTTTTACTGAATGTCAGAAAAGGCTTAAGTGCTACTAATCTACACATGTTAAAAGTTAGACTTTCATTAACCTTATTAAACATGAATCATATAAAAACAGTAAGAAAGTTCTAATCAAGGTCATGAACAGCAAGAGCACACTATATTAAAGTCCTAGAAACAAGTTTAATTGCATTTAAATTAAAGTTGCACTAGTTAATAACATTTTAACAAACCTAGGCATTGAAACATAGAAATCATCACAAACATTGCAATTCAAGTGCAAATTCAAATATTTCACACAAATAGAAATATTACAGTCCAAGGATTACAATGGAATTAGTTTCATTTAATTTGGAATTGAAATGCAAAAATAGTACTTTATACAATTTCTAACCTAAAGCATATGATTGAGCTCATTTTCTGTACAATAGTCCAATATAAAATATTTTTACATATTCATAAACTTCGTGATTTTACAAAAATTTAGGAAGTGGTTTCATCTCATTTGGATTTGTATTTAAAAAGTTATGGGCATTTGAAGTGGTTCGGTTTGGCAAAATCGGATTTAAATGGAAAATACGCTTTCATGCTGTGAAAGCGTATTTCACTTCTACCGGCAATGCGTGATAGGGCACGTGCACACTGACAGGGCGGTCCCACGGCTCAGAGAGCCAGAGCAGGGGCGCGGCGAAGGCGACCTCGCCGGCGCCGGAGTAGGGCCAGAGGCGGCTGATCAAGGGCACTACGAGCATCAGCAGGCCGAGGGGAACCCAGGGCACTGCTTGGTTGGGTTCGGGAGCTACCGGAGAGGGCTGGCGACGGTGAGGGGCGGCGGCGCTAATGGCGCGCGGCCGTGGGGACGGAGGAGTGCCGTCGGAGCTTAATTAAGAGCTCGGTGAGCATCTAGGGGTCCTAGGGGTGTGGCTCATTACCTTGGATTGGAGAGAGAATGGTCGAGGCGGGCTGTCACCGTGCACCGGAGCTGAGGAAGAAGAAGCTCGGTGCGGCGGCGGCTCGATCGAGGAGAGCTGCAATCCACGGGGAAAACGAGCTCAGCAGACCGAGAGGAACACTCGGGGCGGAAGAATTTGGGAGTCAAGCTCACCTGTGGACGAATTGCCCGGAGCGGGGCTCGCCGGCTTCTCCCGAGCTTCGACAATGGAGCGGGGAAAAAGGCGAGCAAGGCATCGAGGAGGGCTTATGCGGCTTTATTGCGCGTGAGGATGCGGCAATGCGCGATGTGGCGATGAAGCGATGGCGTCCAAGCTCGGCCTTGCTCGGCGTCGCGGCGCGTGGAGCAAGCGCTACGCTCGCGGCTTGATTGGGAGAGAGGAGGAGCGGGGCAACGCCGTGAGCGAAGAGGCTGCGTGCAAGCCGTCTGACGGACGGAGGAAGGGAGAGGCAAGCAACGGGACTAAGCGGCGGCAACGACCGGCGCTCGGCCCGTTCTTGATCAACGATTAAGTTCGAGAGCACCTCCCAAGACTCGCTGCTGCCGACTCGACAAAAGTAGGAGGCCTGATTGGTTCGATGAGTCGTTGATTCAGGCAACTGACAAGTCAGGTCCTAGCTCCAAATTGGTTCAACAGGATATGGAAATCTTTTGGAATCGGGAAGATTGGAAGTGAAGTCCTGGAATCACTCCTTCATTACTCCAAAAGGTAACGCAATGCTCTGATAAGAATCACTTGAAGTGGATGCCTTTCCCAGATAACAAGATTTCAGACTTTGCAGAGGAGTTGTTGCTTCAGAAAATTTGAGTTGTCAAATTGTTACATTTGATTGGTCCAAAAGGATTTGGGAATCCTGAGCTAGATGGTAAGGAAGTAAGGTTCTGGAAGCATTCATCTTTTAATCAAAACAGTGATGTAATGCTATGATTAAGAAAAGCTTTAATTGGAACGGCATGAAATGAAGCTTTATTCAGCTCACAAGGTTTCGGTTGTTACAAACCTACCCCCCTTACAATAATCTCGTCCTCGAGATTAGTTAGACTCACTAAAGAGGTAAGGGAACTCGGTTCTAAGGCGGTCTTCATGTTCCCACGTGGCTTCGGCCTCAGTATGATTGCTCCACTGGACTTTGAGCATCTTGACTGTGTGATTGCGAGTGTGACGCACAGCTTCGTCGAGGATGCAAATTGGATGCTCGCGATATGAAAGATCCGGCTGAAGATCAACATTGTCCAGAGCAATCGCTTCGATGGGAGCCCGAAGACATTTCTTTAGTTGGGACACGTGGAAAACATTGTGCACATCCGAGAGTTGAGGTGGTAGCTCAAGTTGATATGCCACTTCACCTCTTTTTGCAAGGATTCGGTATGGGCCGATATATCGTGGGGTCAACTTCCCACGGACTCGGAATCGCCGTGTGCCACGCAACGGTGAGACCTTGAGGTAGACAAAATCACCCACCTCAAAGCTCAGTTCGCGGCGACGGCTGTCAGCGTAGCTCTTTTGCCGCGATTGAGCCTCTTTCAGCCGACCACGAATTAGATTGACTTGGTCCTCAGCTTCTTGAATGATTGATGGTCCAAATAATTGCCTTTCGCCTACTTCAGACCAAAACAAGGGTGTTCTGCACTTCCTCCCATAAAGTGCTTCGAAAGGTGACATTTGGAGACTCGCTTGGTAGCTGTTGTTGTAGGAGAACTCAGCAAAAGCTAAGCATTTCTCCCATTTTGCATTGTAGGACAGCACACAAGCTCGCAACATATCCTCCAGAATTTGATTTGTTCGCTCTGTTTGCCCGCTTGTTTGGGGATGGAAAGCTGTGCTGAAGAATAGCTTGGTTCCGAGGAGCTCGTGTAAGCTTCCCCAAAACCGAGAAGTGAATTGCGGACCACGATCAGAGATGATGACCTTTGGAACACCATGAAGTCGAACAATGTTGTTCATGTAGAGCTCAGCAAGTTTGGCTCCATTATAGGTGATGTGCCTTTGGAATAAAATGAGCCACTTTAGTCAAACGGTCGACAATAACCCATATGGAGTCATGACCATTAGAAGACTTCGGTAGGCCAGTGATGAAGTCCATGCCAACTTCTTCCCACTTCCACTCAGGAATCTTCAGGGGTTGGAGCATTCCTGCAGGTCGCTGATGCTCGGCTTTTACGCATTGGCACACGTCACAAATTGCAACATGCGCGGCGACGTCTCTTTTCATACCGGGCCACCAGAACTTTTCACGAAGGTCCTGGTACATCTTGGTACTTCCTGGGTGGATTGAAAGTGGAGACTCATGGGCTTCTTTCAAAATCACCTCTTTGATTTCTTGGTCATCTGGAACATATATTTGTTGTCCACGCATGACCAAACCATCGGTATTCTCTGAAAATTCCAATGGTGCGCCTTCTTTCATCTTGCGCTTAATCTCAGCCATCCCTTCATCTTTGAGCTGGGCGGCTTTGATTTGAGACTCCAGAGTTGGTTGTAGGGCCAATGCTGCGATATAACCCTTTTCTACCACTTCCAGGTTGAGTCTTCGAAATTCGTCAAGTAGCTGCGGTCGATGGCGACATTTAGAGTGTTGACAGTGTGTAGCTTTCGACTAAGCGCATCAGCTACAACATTTGCCTTGCCAGGATGATAATGAATGCCAAGATCATAATCCTTGATTAATTCCAACCATCTTCGTTGTCTCAAGTTCAAATCTGACTGAGTAAAGAAATATTTCAGACTCTTGTGGTCAGTGTATATTTCACAACGATTGCCGATGAGATAGTGTCGCCATATTTTGAGAGCATGAATGATCGCATCGCTAATTCCAAATCATGAGTTGGATAATTAGCTTCATGAGGCTTCAATTGGCGTGAAGCGTATGCCACAACCTTGCCTTCTTGCATTAGCACACACCCGAGGCCTTGACGAGAAGCATCACAGTATACGTCAAAGCTCTTGTGTATGTCGGGCAGAACAAGTATTGGGGCTGATGTGAGTCTTCTCTTTAACTCTTGGAAGCTTGCTTCACATGCTGATGACCACTCAAACTTCTTCTCCTTCTTGAGTAATTCGGTCATCGGCTTTGCAATTTTGAGAAGTTCTCGATAAACCGGCGATAATATCCAGCAAGACCGAGGAAACTTCTGATTTCGGGAACAGTTCGGGGCTGTTCCCATGCGAGCACATCTTTCACTTTGCTCGAGTCAACAGCGATACCTCCATTAGAAAGAACATGACCAAGAAAACCCACTTCTTTGAGCCAGAACTCGCATTTGCTAAACTTCGCGTAGAGCTGATGCTCACGAAGCTTGTCAAGCGCCATGCGTAAATGAAGCTCATGTTCTTCCTCACTCTTGGAGTAAATGAGAATATCATCAATGAATACCACCACGAATTTATCCAAGTATTCCATAAATACTTTGTTCATAAGATTCATGAATGTGGCAGGTGCATTTGTAAGCCCAAAGGATACTACGGTATATTCATATAATCCGTAGCGAGTGGTAAAAGCAGTCTTTGGAATATCCTCTGGCCTGATCTTGAGTTGGAAGTAGCCTGATCTTAAGTCAATCTTGGAAAAGACTTGTGCTCCGCTCAGTTGATCAAATAGATCGTCAATTCGCGGAAGAGGATATTTGTTCTTGATGGTGACCTCGTTCAAAGACCGATAGTCGACACACATTCGGAGACTGCCGTCTTTCTTCTTGACGAATAACACCGGGCTTCCCCACGGGGATGAGCTAGGGCGAATGAAACCTTTATCTAGCTGTTCCCGGAGTTGTTTCTTTAATTCAACCAACTCATCTGGGGGCATTCTATAAGGACGTTTAGAAATTGGTGCAGATCCAGGCAGCAAATCTATGATGAATTCCAAGTCACGGTCTGGTGGTAGCCCTGGCAATTCTTCAGGAAAGATGTCAGGGTACTCACAGACAACTGGCACTTGAAGAATCTCCGGGATTGAAAGATTGTTTAGGGTGGATTGATGTGGAATAGAGGCTTTGCTAGAAGTATAGGTGACATGAATACCATCGGGGTTGACCAAGGAGATGGCTTTATTAGCACAATCAATATGACCCTGGTTCTTTGCTAACCAATCCATACCAAGAATGACATTAAGTCCCGATGTATCAATGTTGATTAGATCACCCTTAAATTCTACTCCATTGATCTCAATTTTAACTCTTGGACTCACAAAGTTTGCTTTCATGACAGACCCAGGTGAATAGATTAGCATGTTCTTGGCTAGGTAGCTAATTGGAATATTTTGTTGCTCAACAAATCTTGTAGAAATGAAAGAATGTGATGCACCGGAATCAAATAAGACCAATGTAGGAACTGAGTGCACAAGAAACATACCCGCACCACATCAAAAAGTGCGTTGTTAGCTTCTTCAACGGTGGCATGATTGAGACGACCACGCCCAAAGCCCTGGCGGCTTAGGGGCGATCGACTCCCTTGCGAAGATCCACGTCCACGAGTGGGTCTTGTGGGCGAGGTGGCGCACTGAGTCTGAGGGCGAGCCGGTGGCTGCTTGTGCGGACAGATGGTGAGAATATGCCCTCTTTCACCACAACCAAAACAAGTGACTGCAGCATATCGATTTTGGCCTCCAGAAATCTGTCCTCCGCGGTTATAAGATTGAACCGCAGGTGGAGAAGGGCGAGGAGCATTCCCTTGAAGTCTTGGATATGGTGATGAAGTAGATCGCACACTGGATGACGGTGTCACACGCGGTTTTGAAGAACCGGTGCTTGCTGATTTTTGTGCCATCCACTTGCGTTTCCGGCTTTCTGACACTGCTTTCGCGCTGTCTTCAACGCGAATTGCCTTGTCTACCAACACTTGCATGTTGGGAATGTCATGAGCAGAGAGTAAGTGTTTGATCTCCTCATTAAGGCGCTCACGGAAGAGAGCAACCTTCCTTGCCTCACTCGATATCTCATCAGCCACATACCGAGCAAGATAGTTGAATCGATGAAGAAAATCCATAACAGACATTGAGCCTTGCTTGAGATTATAGAAGTCCCTCTTTTTGATTTCCATCAAAATTTGAAGGAATGTGGGCATTGCGGAAGGCGTCCTTGAAGGCCTCCCAAGTGGTTAGCTGGCCTGGTGGGCGAATAGCTTTGAAGCTTTCCCACCAAGCTGCGGCTGCTCCTTGAAGATAATACGCAGCAAATTGCACCTTTTCCTCATCGCTGCATCTAGCGATGTCAAGCTTACACTCGACGTCGCGAAGCCAATCGTCAGCGTCAAGCGGATCAGCAGCTGAGGAGAAATTTGGTGGACGGGTTATTTGGAACTCGGCCAGGTGTGATTGATGAGGTGCAGCTGCCATTCCACCATATGCGGCTGCATTGCAATTTTCTGAATTCTGGACCATCCTCTCCAGGAGTTGTGTTTGCATGGCAAGAACCTGAGCTATAGACGGAGGAGGTGGCAATTCCTCACCCCGGTTTGATTCAGGGTGATTGTGCGCACTACCTGCCCCTCTTGGCGGTGCACTGGAAAGTTCGGTCTCCCGGCTTTGAGACCCTGGATTCAGTGGGTTAGGATGTGCGGATTAAACCTTTGGATCATTGGGATTAAAATCTTCATTGGCAGCATTATGCGCCATGATGGCGCGCACAGAACGCATTCTCGGCATCCTGTTACACATACAAGATTCAACAAAATGCGCAAAAATGGAGAGCGAATAATCAGCAAAACAGCATTAGATGAAATCTGTATAGCAGCTTCAAGGAATTTTTAGACATAGATACAAAGATGCCAAAATTCTAAAAATTTTTGGGTGATTCCCTGCAGAAGTCTTATGCCACAGGAAAAATTTTCAAAATTTTTGGACTTACAGATCTCCCTACAAAAATTCACAAGTGAGGTGCTGTCCAGAATTTTTCGCTGCAAGCCTATTGCTAGATTTTTCTCCTTTTGCCCTTGATCCCAAACTTGAAGACCTACCAAATTTTATGGGCTTTCTACTAACTCCATGAGATCACTTCCACAAATTTTAGTTGCAAATTTTAGGTTCTTATTCTATTAATCACACCAAAACCTAACCTCCTTAATCCTACAACTAATCAATACACATCTAGTATTGGAATTGGAGAAGCTTTTGGAAAGGTTGTAGTCTCTTGAAGAGACGATTTAGAGTGAGATAAGAGTTGAAAACTCTCTCAAGGGTCCTTACAAATTTTTAAGGTTCAAATTTCCCAAAACATTTTTAACTTTCAAATCTTCTCCTTTGAATGGGATAAGATATAGAATGAACTCATTTTTCAGACTTTGCCACTTGAAGGAAGATAATTATTTGAAGTGCAAGGTAAGCATGAAATCATTTTGAAAGGTAAACAAGGGAAGGTGCTATAGAAGGGTAAGAGTAGCAACCTAGATTTTTTTGCAAATAAGATTTTTATCCAAATAGCTTTTAGGAGGAAAGATTGTCCTTAAACCTATCGACCATACTAACTAGGGCTTTCCTACAGTCGTATGGCTCTGATACCACCTCTTGTGGGGGCTCCGGTCTTAGATTAGCGATAAAGACTCTTACTGTTGCATCGGACTGGATAATGATGCAACCCGAAAGAAATCCAATCGCTTATCTGAAACCGTACTCGGATTGAGATCAACCAATCGGCGCAACACTCGTGCTCTTGCCAACCGGTTGGAATCAATACGAGCTTCCCGCATATGTGTTCAGTGCTAGTTCCCAAGATCAACGCCTAGCACGCACATACTTGGCACATCGAGATGATTCATCACACATACAAATATGGAGATAACATAAAAGTAGTCTGGCAGTTGTTACATTCGCATAAGTTTACAAGTCCACGGCCGACCGGCCAAATAAACATCACAAAAGAGTAAAGTGCAGCGGAAATAAGCATAAGACCAAAAGGAGGATTTCGGCATGCCACCCATAACCCAAAAGGCATCCGACTGGGGAAAGGCCCAGTTCAACCATCCAAGAAATCGCTAGACCCCGGTTCGAAGCACGCGTCGTCAGGAACGTCCTCATTACCTTCCTCTAAACATTTTTAAGTAGAGCAAATGGTGAGTACACGTATGTACTCGCAAGACTTTAGTGTATGGAAGTAATTATACATGCAAGGCTATTCAATGGAAGAAAGCTTCTACTCTAAGTTCAGATTTTCAGCATAAGGCAAATTTTATTTGTAACCATGCAATTTGATAAATATCGATAGAATTGAAATGAGTATTTGAATAGAAACTACAAGTAGTATGTAAAGTAATTGAATAGCTATTCATGACCCTCCATGGCCATAAACAACACTCGGAACATAGCCAACCCACCAATGTCATACACCAACCCACCATACCACCATTTTTCCAAGTTATTTTGCAAAACCAAAACCAAAACACTATACTTGACAATGTGTTTCCAAGCCGCTCTTGACCGTGAGCACGGCTAATCGATTAGATTTAAATCTCTGCAGAGAGTGTACACTTTACCCACATGACATATTCTAGCAATCATGTCAACCATGCCACACGATACACAAGTACCCGTTTTGCTAGACTATGACGAAACTTTTCAACTAGCTAGAGTCTAACCTTGCAGCAGCCCGGGTATGACAGTCCTCGCTATGATGGCAGAACCACTCGTTGTACCCACGGTATTTTTCTTTGGGGATTACACCCTATCACTCTATTCTCCCCATAGCGAGGCACACCCGTTGTATCGGGTCGCTTGATCCCAACGCCTCGGTGAAGGGAGCGCCCTCGAACGACACCACTCACCCGGTTCGTCCATACGCCTCGGCCTACCAACGTACAAGGTTAAAACTCCCACTAGCTTACTAAGTTAAGGCTATCCCATAACTAGCACATGTGGTTGCACCATTAACTTTCGATTAAAAGTATCAAGTTCGGTCCTTATGCTGACTCAGGCGAGGATCTCCCACCTATCTAAGTGCATATACCAATTCCAACAACACGATCCATCTCCTTGTACCGTACAAGTGGCCGCTTGTACGGTGCAAGCTAATCCATTGCACTTTCAGTAATACATATCTCGCCTGTGTCTAAAACATACTTTTATTTTCATTTTTAACCACATATCGGTATCCTTCTTTGTTATAATCAACATTTTGGAAATTTCAATAAGAATCAGACCTATCATTCTACCCATTACTAGGGCATGGCTAAGCATAGCATTAATATCCGATTATACCCAAGTTTCATTTCATAGCATGACTAACCATAGCCTAAGTTTCAACAAGGTTCTAATGTCAAATTAATTAAGGTAATCCCACAAGTTAGGAGTATAACTACCATGACCCACAATATAGCAACTTTACGGAAAGTACACGCATGCATAATAGTTTGATTAAAACAAAATAGACATCGTAAAGTATTGGATCAACATGATCAAAGGAGGGTGCTTGCTGTTTGCTCTTCTTGGGGTTGTTCTCGGGAATATAGTCGGGTCGTTATCCACAGATTCGAAGCATAAATCTACGCGTCTGAGCGATAGAAACCATAACAAAAGCAAATAACCACGAATCAAAATGGGGCAAAAGGAAATCGATGCAAATAACAACTTAAAACTCAACAAGAGAATAAGCAACTCTAGGAAAATCAATACATTGCTAGCATACTAGTTCCACATGCAGACTTAAATTTATGTACTTTAGTAATTAAACTATCGAATTCAGGAAGCTAAGATTGTTTGGATTAAAGAAATCTAAGACTAACTATTCAAAACAACGCACTATTTAACCATAAAACTTAGACCTTTTTCTCTAATAGGATTCAGTTGCAAAGCAAGTTATTAATTAAATATTTTTACCTAACACGGTAGTACAAATCTTGTAGAATGATTACGAGATAATCTCCCAAGTTTTTGCATTTAGGCGAGATGTTTTGAATGTCGAAAAGGCTTAAGTGCTACTAATCTACACATGTTAAAAGTTAGACTTTCATTAACCTTATTAAACATGAATCATATAAAAACAGTAAGAAAGTTCTAATCAAGGTCATGAACAGCAAGAGCACACTATATTAAAGTCCTAGAAACAAGTTTAATTGCATTTAAATTAAAGTTGCACTAGTTAATAACATTTTAACAAACCTAGGCATTGAAACATAGAAATCATCACAAACATTGCAATTCAAGTGCAAATTCAAATATTTCACACAAATAGAAATATTACAGTCCAAGGATTACAATGGAATTAGTTTCATTTAATTTGGAATTGAAATGCAAAAATAGTACTTTATACAATTTCTAACCTAAAGCATATGATTGAGCTCATTTTCTGTACAATAGTCCAATATAAAATATTTTTACATATTCATAAACTTCATGATTTTACAAAAATTTAGGAAGTGGTTTCATCTCATTTGGATTTGTATTTAAAAAGTTATGGGCATTTGAAGTGGTTCGGTTTGGCAAAATCAGTTTAAATGGAAAATACGCTTTCATCTTTGTGAAAGCGTATTTCGCTCTACCGGCAACTTGTGATAGGGCACGTGCACACCGACAGCGGTCCCACGGCTAGAGCCAGAGCAGGCGGGCGGCGGCGACCTCGCCGGCGCCGGAGTAGGGCCAGAGGCGGCTGATCAAGGGCACTACGAGCATCAGCAGGCCGAGGGGAACCCAGGGCACTGCTTGGTTGGGTTCGGGAGCTACCGGAGAGGGCTGGCGACGGTGAGGGGCGGCGGCGCTAATGGCGCGCGGCCGTGGGGACGGAGGAGTGCCGTCGGAGCTTAATTAAGAGCTCGGTGAGCATCTAGGGGTCCTAGGGGTGTGGCTCATTACCTTGGATTGGAGAGAGAATGGTCGAGGCGGGCTGTCACCGTGCACCGGAGCTGAGGAAGAAGAAGCTCGGTGCGGCGGCGGCTCGAACGAGGAGAGCTGCAATCCACGGGGAAAACGAGCTCAGCAGACCGAGAGGAACACTCGGGGCGGAAGAATTTGGGAGTCAAGCTCACCTGTGGACGAATTGCCCGGAGCGGGGCTCGCCGGCTTCTCCCGAGCTTCGACAATGGAGCGGGGAAAAAGGGGCGAGCAAGGCACTGAGGAGGGGCTTCTGCGGCTTTATTGCGCGAGAGGAGGCGGCAATGCGCAGTGTGGCCAGTAGGGGCAGTGGCGTCCAAGCTCGGCCTTGCTCAGGGCGTCGCGGCCGCGTGGAGCAAGCGCTCTGCTCGCGGCTTGATTGGGAGAGAGGAGGGAGCGGGGGCAACGCCGTGAGCCAGAAGAGACGGCGTGCAAGCCGGCGTACGGACGGAGGAAGGGAGAGGCAAGCAACGGGACTAAACGGCGGCAACGACCAGCGCTCAGCCCCGTTCTTCAGTCAGCAGTTAAGTTCAGAGAGCACCTCCCAAGACCTGCTGCAGTGCCGACTCCTGACAAAAGTAGGAGGCCTGATTGGTTCAGTGAGTCGTTGATTCAGGCAACTGACAAGTCAGGTCCTAGCTCCAAATTGGTTCAACAGGATATGGAAATCTTTTGGAATCGGGAAGATTGGAAGTGAAGTCCTGGAATCACTCCTTCATTACTCCAAAAGGTAACGCAATGCTCTGATAAGAATCACTTGAAGTGGATGCCTTTCCCAGATAACAAGATTTCAGACTTTGCAGAGGAGTTGTTGCTTCAGAAAATTTGAGTTGTCAAATTGTTACATTTGATTGGTCCAAAAGGATTTGGGAATCCTGAGCTAGATGGTAAGGAAGTAAGGTTCTGGAAGCATTCATCTTTTAATCAAAACAGTGATGTAATGCTATGATTAAGAAAAGCTTTAATTGGAACGGCATGAAATGAAGCTTTATTCAGCTCACAAGGTTTCGGTTGTTACATTGCACCCAGTTGAAAGTGTTGATTTTTGGTGGCGCACCCCGTCTGTGGCGATCAATAGCTGAGGGAGTGAAATCCTCGGTGGTGTCCAGGTGGATTAGCAGGTCATAGTTGGTTCCCTGCGGTGGTTCAGAGCGCGGCGGCGAGGATCCCGGTGACCCTTGCCAGGCGCGCGGTGCCCGGCCACTTCTGTTGAAATCGAAGACGGTGCAGATAGCTGCCTTGGGAATGTTGTCCGGGGCGGGGTGGCGACCCACACCCACACCCAAAAGATTGCCGCGTTGTCTCGTTAGTATTATACAATACCACAGCATGGCATGCGGCCAGATCAGCTCGCGCGCCCACACACACACAAATACGTGGTAATAAGTACATGGAGTACATAGAATTCATATATGTAGAAAGACAGACAACATCAAGAATGATACCAAAGCATCCGGATGATGGAGAGCGAATACTCACGGAACTGCTGCTGCACCGGCAATTCTAGCTTCTTGGCACTGAACACGTGGATTGTGCTTGAAAACTGGAAAGTTGCGATGCATTGCAATTGCAAGTACTGAAAATCTCAGAGGCGCAAAGGAATTAGGTGGAACGTCGTACCTGTTCTGGCCGACGGCTACGCGTTTATATAGGCAATCAACAGCCGATTGCATGGCTTACAAGGTTGGTTAGCAGTTTACATATTTAGATTACAACAAACAATCTCTATCTATAAGAAATAATCTCTATCTATCTATATCTATTCTTTCCAATAGCCCCCGTCAATCACAACTTACCAAGTTGAGATTGTATTTAAAATTTTCTAGCTGTCTCACTGGTAATGGTTTTGTGAACCCATCAGCTATCTGATCTCCTGAGGGCACGAAATCAACCTTCAACAATTTCTTCAGTACTCTTTCTCTCACAAAATGATAATCAACCTCTATGTGTTTGGTTCTAGCATGGAAAACAGGGTTCTCTGTCAAGTACTTTGCTCCCATATTATCACACCATAGCATAGCTGTCTTAGGACTATAAATATCAAGCTCTTGCAATAATGTTTGGACCCACATGATTTCTGCAGTTGCATTGGCAAGCGCTTTGTATTCAGACTCTGTACTTGATCTTGAGACAGTAGCTTGTTTACGAGCATTCCACGATACAAGATTATCTCCAAGAAAGATTGCAAATCCACCGGTAGATTTTCTATCATCTAGGCAGCCTGCCCAATCTGCATCTGAATACCCACTAACAACCATTGACGACGCTTTATTTATCTTGAGTCCAACTTTAAGTGTATGCTTCAAATACCTTAGAATTCTTTTAACAGCCAACCAGTGATCAGTTGTAGGAGCATGTAAAAACTGACAAACCTTATTTACCGGAAAAGCAATGTCAGGCCGTGTCAATGTTAAATACTGCAAAGCCCCAACTATACTCCTATATTGAGTAGCATCATTATCACCTAAGAGAGAACCATTATTCATAGACAACTTCTCACTAGTGGACATAGGAGTACTGACAGGTTTACAACTCATCATATTAGCCCTTTTTAATAAATCTGAAGCATATTTTTCTTGAGTCAAAGTAATACCATCACATACCTTCTTTACCTCAATTCCGAGAAAATAATGAAGCTCACCTAAGTCCTTCAAAGCGAAGTCCTTCTTGAGATCAGCTAATAGGGCTGTTGTAGCTTCAGGACTTGAGCTTGCAACAATTATATCATCTACATATATAAGAACAAAGATCACTATGTCACCTCTGTTATAAAAGAACAATGAAGTGTCTGCCTTGGAACCACTAAACCCAAGAAGGCGTAGTTTCTCACTCAAACGAGAAAACCAAGCTCGTGGTGCTTGTTTTAGACCATATAGAGCTTTGTCCAATTTGCATACATAATCTGGTGCCTTTGGATCTTCATATCCCGGTGGTTGTTTCATATACACTTCTTCTTCTAGTGTACCATGAAGGAATGCATTTTGTACATCTAATTGGCGTAGACTCCATCCTTTGGATACAGCTATAGACAATACAATCTTGATTGTAGCAGCTTTAACAACTGGACTGTAAGTGTCTTCATAGTCTATGCCATATCGTTGTTTATACCCTTTCGCAACTAAACGAGCTTTATATCTATCCAGACTGCCATCAGACTTGCGTTTCACTTTGTATACCCATTTACACTCTATTACATTCCTCCCTTTTTCCGGTGGGACTAATTGCCATGTTTTATTCTTCATCAAAGCATGATATTCTGAATTCATAGCATCTTTCCAATTTTGATCAGTCAAAGCTTCTTCTAAATTATGAGGTTCACCAGAAGAAGTGAAACATCCATAGCGAATAGTGCCATCAGTGTATACCTTTGGTTTACGTATCCCGCTCTGCAGTCTTGTTGTTCGTCGGGTATTCTGATCTGGAGCTACCTGCTCTTCACCCTGACCTGCACTGACTCCTACTGTCACATCGCCTCCCATCTGCTGCAACACAGGAACGGTGGGAGGAGGTTGAGAACACACGTCGCCCGTTGATGCTCCCGGTGGCTGAGTGTCAACTGCTCCAAAATGTGGTGCTGGTGCTTCCGGCTGTGTGTCAGCTGCAGAAGAATCGATAGGAGGCAGCAAAACACCTCCTGATTCAGTACCCATTATTGCATCCTCTCCAAAAACAGCCGCAGCTTGATCTTCATCTATTACCACATTCTCACCACAAGAAGGATTAGTAGTATTTTTAGCAGAATCATTAACCATATGGTCAGAACTAAATTCGTCCCCTTCATAAATCATATTAGGATTCAAAAGATCAGGAGAAAGAAGATTAATCTCTGATCGTAGACGGGCACCGGCATTGGAATGCAATTGAGAGAAAGGGAACACTGTCTCATCAAACATGACATCTCTAGATATATAAACACGTCCAGAGGAAACATCAAGACACTTGAATCCTTTATGAATATTGCTATATCCTAGAAAGACACATTGTTTAGAGCGAAACTCAAGTTTTCGATTGTTATAAGGACGAAGGTTAGGCCAACAAGCGCAACCAAAAATTCTCAAGGAATTGTAATCAGGCTTTGTAAGAAAAAGGCGCTGAAGAGGAGTTTCATGGTTAATGATTTTATTCGGAGTGCGGTTTATCAAATAGGTAGCTGCAAGAAATGCTTCATCCCAAAATTTCAAGGGCATGGATGCATAAGCAAGGAGAGCAAGACCGACTTCGACAATGTGGCGATGTTTTCTTTCAGCGGCACCATTCTGTTGATGGGAGTGAGGACAAGAAACACGATGAGATATTCCTATTTGATTGAAGAAAGAGTTCAATTTTTGATATTCTCCTCCCCAATCAGTTTGCACACTGAGAATCTTGCAGTTAAAATTTCTCTCCACAAGATTCTGAAATTCTCTAAATTTTTGGAATACTTTAGATTTGAATTTCAGAGGATAGATCCAGACAAATTTACTATAATCATCAATAAAACTCACATAATATCTTTTGCACCCAACAGAGCTAGGAGCAGGACCCCAAACATCAGAGAATATGAGTTCCAAAGGATGGTTTGACTTGCTAAAGGATTTATAGTAAGGCAACTGATGACTTTTTGCCTTTTGACAAGCATCACAAACAGACTCTTTATTTGACTCATCTAAACATAAGAGATTATTGTCTCGAATGACTCTTTGGACAATTGGTGAAGAAGGATGTCCAAGACGATTATGCCAGCGCTCAAAAGAAGGCTTGACAGCCACATACGCTTGCTTTATTGACAACGACTTGTAAGGAAGAGGATAAAGACCATTGTGACACTTCCCTCTAAGTAGAGTGCTCCTGGTGGTTTGATCCTTTACACAAAAATAAGATGGATGAAATTCTATGAAAGCGTCATTATCTTTAGCAAGTCGATGAACTGAAATAAGATTTTTTGTGGCAGTTGGAACATGAAGAATATTTTTCAGATGAAGGCAACTCTTAGGGGTACGAATGATGGTTTGACCGATATGGCTAATGTTCATACCTGCTCCATTGGCAGTGTGAATTTGATCGCTGCCGTTGTACTTGTCACGGACAGACATCTTCTCTAGTTCTCCGGTTATGTGATCTGTGGCTCCGGTATCAACATACCAGTTTGTATCAACTCCATACGAATTGGCGGCAATGCCTGCATATTTTTCATCTGGAGTATAGTTTTCATCAAATCGATGCCAACAATCTATTACCGTATGTCCTCGCTTGAAGCACAGTTGGCACTTGGGCCGACTGTCAGTGCTGTTGTTGGAGTTTCCTCTGTTGTTGCTGGCGTATGCGCCCCCTTGGCGCTGTCCAGGGCTGCGTCCACGACCGCGTGAATAACCACGGCCACCACGGTTTCCTCCTCTACTGCGTTGGAAACTTCCTCGACCGCGACTTGCTGCATTAGCTGATGCGGTTACATCGTCATGGAGGAGTTCCATCCTTGATTCGAAGTTAAGCAGCTGAGAGTAGAGTTCGGCCACTGAGATTGGCTCTACTCTTGTGACAATAGCAGAAACAATTGGATTGAAGTCGAAGTCCAGCCCAGCCAGTATGTAGGAGATTAATTCTTCATCGTCGATTGGCTTCCCAGAGTGAGCCATCTCATCACCCAAAGATCGCATCTTAGTGATGTAATCTGTGATGGACATATCGCCTTTCTTTGTAGTAGCAAGGGCGATACGTGTATTGACCGAGCGTGCTCGTGTCACAGAGGCAAACATGCCTTCAACAGCGCTCCAGACTGCTGCTGCTGTTCTCAGCGTTGCAACCTGTGCTAGAACTTCCTTCGTCATCGTTGTAAGCAGATAACCAAGAACCTGCTGGTCCTTGGCCACCCAATCTTCATACGCTGGGTTGGATTGCTTCACCTCCTTGCCGTCAGCTCCTGTGGAGGTGAGCTCTGCTGTTGGAGCCTGCGCCGCGCCGGTGAGGTACGCTTCGAGCCTTGCGCCGCGCATGACTGCAAGGACCTGCGCCCTCCAGAGCACATGGTTCGTCTTGCTGAGTTTTTCGGAAAGAGTATGGCCAAGTAGAGGATTGATCATGGATGGGGAGGATGAGGAGGCCATGGCGATGAGGTAGATGCAATCTGCTATTTGGTGGAGGCTCTGATACCATGAAAATCTCAGAGGCGCAAAGGAATTAGGTGGAACGTCGTACCTGTTCTGGCCGACGGCTACGCGTTTATATAGGCAATCAACAGCCGATTGCATGGCTTACAAGGTTGGTTAGCAGTTTACATATTTAGATTACAACAAACAATCTCTATCTATAAGAAATAATCTCTATCTATCTATATCTATTCTTTCCAATAAGTACCACCAGGCGTGGGTTGCAGTCTCCATTGAGCTCAAGCTCCTTCAACTTCTGGAGGTAGTCGATTCCAGAAAGAGATTGCATGGTGAGGAAGGACCAAACAATCCTCTCGAGCTTGGGAGCTGCACCAGTGACAAAGATAATGTTAGTGACATCATCGCCCTTGACTACTAGAGACTTGAGACTTTGGAATTCTTGATCTCTGAAGGTGAGATTGCTTTCTGTGTATGACTTGTGCCGAAAGCTGAGGTAGCGCAGGGCAACAAGCTCACCGAGGATGCGTAGATCATCTTCCTTCAGATAAGTCTCGTGCAGTGTTATCTTGGCAAGTTGATGGAGCTCTTGAATCAAGGGACTAAGCCCACTTGTGACTCCACTGATGTTTAGGCTCTGAAGAAATTTCGGAGGGTGAAGAAATTTCGGAGGGGAGGGTAAAGCATCTACCGTCCCTGTATCTTGAGTCTCGCTGATAGCTGGTTGATCAATCCGGATTGACAAGGAGCGAAGGCATCCATGTAATTTCTCAATTTGGCTTAACAGATCTTTCAACTTGGCGTTCTTACCATGAAGAACAACACCAAATTTCCTCAGTTTCAGCAGCTGATCAATGGCAGCTAGCTCATTATCACTGTTGCAAACTCGAACAGAGGACAGTACCTCCATGCTTTTCATTTTCTGAATGCAGATGGGCATGTGCACCGTGGAGAATGATTCCTCAGACCTTGTAGCGTCACTGCTTGCGCAGACCTTGTGGCCGGCAAGAAGATACTTGAGCATTGGAAGTACAATAGCTTTTGTGGCAAGTGCTCGTATCTTGGTTTGTCGGATGTCCAGTGTCTCCAAGCACTGGAGTCTCTCAATTTGCTTGGGGAGTTCTACAACATCTGTATTCCTGAGACTCAAGTACTTGAGCAATAATATCTTACAGATGCTCTTCAGATGCTTCTTCTCCAAGCATTTGCAGCCTTCAAGATCCAGAACCTTCAACAGCTGCCATTGAGATGACTTGGCCAAGTATGGAAGATATGCTACAATGCCCTTGCGGTCAGCTTCCAAAAGATGACTAAAGTGCGATGCTTGCAGTCCTATCCTGTTGTGGATGGAAAGATGGCGAGCCAAATCTGGTGGCAGGTCTGTGTCAACAAAGTTTACATCTGTAGCAATCCTGGTGATGACTTGGCGAACCACAGGATGTATCGTGCAGCTCTTGATCTTGCCTGCAGCACTGATTTCCCCAGGACAAACGAACCCTCGCGTGACGAGCACATCAAAATTGTGCTCGGCTTCATCTGTTGCACTTGCCAGATGCTTGCTTGTGTCCATCGCACTCGCAGTATGGTCTGTTTTAGTAGCAATCAGGCCCTCAGCGACCCATCTTCTGGCCAAGCTTGTTCTCCTTATGATGTGGTCTTGGGGGAAAATAGATAGATACAACAAGTAGCTCCTGTGCTGGCGTGGCAACTCGTTGTAGCAGAGCTTCAGCATTTGCTTAGTGAGGCTTTTGTTCATCCTTTTACATTCTGATAGGCTGTTTTTGAAGCTGCTCAGCTCATCTTCTGTCCTGTTAGGATTAAAATAGAGCAGATTCAGGAACATCTTCCTTGCTAATGCATCGGGGGAACATTTTCGTAAAATGCCTTCCACATGTTCCGTGATGCTGCCGTTTGGTACTGCACCACTTTGTCTTATAAGCGCCATCACTTTTTCGTAGAAAGAAGTATGTAGACGTTCATGATGGTAGATTCTGTAAGAAGACGACTCGGCTATAGATTCATCGTCTGTGGTCATGATTATAGCGCTACCAGCAGGGCAATCATCGGCAGCATGTAACAAAGCAGATTTTATTGTCTCCCATGGTTGTTCTGAGTGGACACCCTCAAGAAGGATCAAGAAGCGTTTACCAGCAGCTCTGAGATAGCACTCAAGTTTCTTGGTGAGTTGCGTGGCCTCATCCTCCCCCTCATCTTTAACCCCCCGTGATGATGTTTCCTCAGCTTCCATGCTCTGCAGCTGCTGCTGCAGCGTGTCTTGTTCATCTTGTCGAGGTGGAAGTGGAAGGACCGCTGCTGCTTCTACTTGTTCTAGTATTTCCCGCAACACCTCTGATGCGGATTTACTATATAAGGCTTTGACCCGGGGCCTTGCAACCAAATGAGCTCACCACGGAGGGGCGTCCGTACAACCCCGCCGCGATACGATATGCGAACCATCCTGAAATAGGGAAGACCCTGAGCTGTGGTCCTGCAGCAGCAGGTGCTTCCTCCAACAGCCATTCGATCAGGCGATCGATGCCCTCGTTTACGAAACTCTCCTCGTCGTCGTCCGGTTCATCTCCCTCCTCGTCTGACGCCCGTGGATCCTGGACGTCGACGTCGTTGTCGATGAATATCGCGTCGTCCTGGTAAGCCGCCTCAGGCACGGTGACGCCGTACCTGAGCCGCCTTTCGCCCACGTCGCGGGCCCGGACCTTGAGCTCCCGGATCCGCGTCGCCACCCGGTGCCGGGCCGGCATGGTCCGCACAAACCGGGGGATCCGGCCGAGAAACGCCAAAAGCCCCTTGGCGCGGGGGCCAGCACCTGCAACGTGCTGGACGTAGAGCTCGACGTTGCCCTCGCAGTCTCGGGCGAGGCCGGCCACCTGCCTCATCCATGTCCGGACATGGTGGGCGCGGTGCTGGGACTCGGTCATGTGCATCAGCAGGCTGTTTCATGCTCTCCATCTCGTCCTTGATGAACTCCACGTCGCTGCGGACGCCGCCCAGCAGCTGCGCCTCGTTGAGGAGGATAATGGTGAGGCGGCCGACGAGCGAGTCGAGTAATCCGCCCTGCGCGTCCATCTCGACAGCTTGATATATATCTCACACGCGCTCTAGCTATTTGTTCATCGATCCCCCTTTACGTTGGTGAAGATGGAGAGGCAGGGGCAGGCATTGCAAGCAAGGGAAGGAGATCGATCGCAAGTGAGCGCCAAATGTACGCCGTGGACTCTCTTGTGCACCGATCCTATACATTTAAGGATGGAGGAGACAGACAGGTTTTGGCCTATCTCTTGGCGCCATGGATGGATGAGAGAGACAGGTAGCCGGCCTCGCCCGAGACGGCGAGGGCAACGCCAAGGGGCTTTTGGCGTATCTCTTGGCGCCAAGTTGCAATGATAGGATGGGAGCCTGAGAGGGAGCACTTGACCGGAGAGTCCACGGCGTCGGTACCGAGAGAGACCGCGAGGTGGACAGGGATAATCTCTACTATATAAAGTGAGAGTTTCTTCCCACGTCACATTAATTGCCCTGCTTAATTGCCCTACACAAGAAACGAAGCGTTGCTTTAATTAGCCAACTTTTGCAAGAAACGAAGCGTTAAAGATAGATGTTTGATCTTATGAAATAGTATTTTTTTATTTTTTAATCTTTATTTTTCGTTATCAATTTTGTTTTTCGTAGCAATGCACGGGCATATAACTAGTCTGGGGTTACGTGGGACTGCAATTTAAGCAGTTTTAATAGATGTGAGCTGTCCGACTGAGCAATCGGACGGTTTATATTGACTAAATCTGTTGCTACAGTATTTTACTGCATTACTGTTACAATACCATTGTAGGATCGATATAGACTAATATAGCAATCAGAGGAGATGAATGATTGCGTGGAAGTTAAAACAAAATTTTATTGATTATCAAAACACCTCTAAACAACTTATGAAAAATTATTTCGGTTTCAGCAAAAATAGATTGACAAACATTCACTAAAACAATAATTCCTGAAAATCTAACCGTCGGATTGACATGAAATTTTAATTGTAGAAACTAGATTCAATTTCGAAACTAACCCAATAAGAATAAGCTCAATCGGATCTACGGATCGAAAATTATAAGCTTTGCAAGTTGATTGTATCAATAATGATGAGAATTGATTAAACCTTAATTTCATGATTAAACAAAATCTACAAGGAATTAACCAATCAAACTTTTTAGATCACTAACTTGATGCCCTATGAAGATTTGGAATAGATCAAATCAAAAATATCATGGTGAAAAACGAATCAATTTAGAACCAAATAATCAAACATGCAAAAAAATGATTACTGTAATTTTGTTTCATCACGAAATTAGGGTTTAATCAATTTTCTTCATTATTGATACAGTCAACTTACGAAGCTTATAATTTTTGATCTATAGATCCGATTGAGTTTATTCTTGTTGTGTTAGTTTCTATATTGAATCTAGCTTCTAGAGTTAAAATTTCACGTCAATCCAACGATTCGATCTTTAGGAATTCATGTTTTAGTGAACGTCTATCAATCTGTTTTTGCTCGAAACTGAAGAATTTTTATAATTTGTTGAGGGGCGTTTTGATAATCACTAAAAATTTGTTTTAGCTTTCGCGCAATAATTCACTCCCTCTGATTGTTATATTAGTCTATATCGATCCCACAACCATTTTGGTACAGTACTATTGCTGCGGTATTTGGGACGATCTGAAGCGTCGCTTTTCAATGTATCTGGAGTTCCTTTTTTCGTACAAAGGCATGACGCGGAGGTCCCACTAGGCCCACGTTACGGTGCTTGCTGCTTATGACTTTCATCTCCATACTTCGCCACAAAGAGTACAAGACTATGGCAAGTTTCAACGAATTTTCAATCAAGTTACTACTAGTTTGCAACATGTTTCAGCAGGTCGATCAAATTCCACTAGTTTGAAACAAGCTAACAAAGTTTCTAATATTTTCAAGAAGATTCATCGTGTTCCAACCAGTTCCATACAATTTTTCAAGCAACCATTAAACTGTTTGTCTCTCTTCCCCCACAAGCTCGAGCTCGCGCTGCCATCCGCGACCGCAAGGCCGAGCTCGTGAGTCCAGGAGCGTCAAATGCAAGGCGTGATATCATCCGCGACCGCAATCTTTCTTGCAGTTGGCAAATTACCACAGTAAAAGTCAGTAAAAAAATACTACCGATGAACTGTACATATATACCTGGAGTACATAACATGGTCGAGTCCATGGCAGGAGCACAAACCATTTAACTTTGGACAGTCCGTTCTCCGCTACTAATGTAGTCCTAATCTTTTTATATGGAGTATATAAGTATATTCACTGCTCGCCTTTATAATGCAAGGTCTGATATCATCTCGTGATTATTGATCGATCCTGACCGCAACGATCGATCGCAACACTCAGGGGCGGACCCAAGGCCCGGGCCCAGGGGGCGGACCCAAGGCCCGGCCAGCCTGGGCCCGGGCCCGGGCTCAACCCATGTAACAAACGTCCTAAATCTTATATTCACGCAACCTAGTAAGTACAATCTCCCGATTAGAAATGAAAATATAGAGTCTGAATCTACAAGTTTTACTAGCGTCTTGTAAAAAATATCCTAAATTGTATAAAAAGTTAGCAACTAAAATTTAAATAATTTTAGATTTGTTATCCTTCTTTAAGTGTGCCCGGGCTTTAAAAAATTCCTGGATCCGCCACTGGCAACACTGGTCGTTCTGAAGAGTTTCATTTGTAGGTTGAAGAAATTGTCAAAATATGAAGCTTTGGCTTTTCTAGCTTCACTACGCATGTTCTTTTATATATATATATATATATATATATATATATATATATATATAAATCTAGCCTCTACTTGATTTTTTTTTTTTACAAAAATAGCCTATTTCTCGACCGCGGAAGAAGCAAGGCGACACGTACAATCTGCCGCACTTATGTTCCAAGGAAGGTTTACGACGCCACTACAAACCACACACCCATGGCTCGGCAAGAGTCTGCAACTGGAGCGCTTAGCAGGTTCCTACCGAGCTACATTACCTCAGCAGAGATTCGATGGCGATGTTTAATTAGTAGTTTAATTAATCATGGACTAAATTGCTAATTAATCACTAATTAGTCACTTAATTATTAATTAATTAATTAGTCACTTAATTAAGTGACTTGCTGAGGTATTTGGCCAGGCTTGCCGAGCTGGGGTGCGCAGCGGCTTTCGTCGCTAGATACTTTTCACCGTGCACGGGCATGTATCGTCTGCTACTCCTTTTGCGGTTAGTATGGAGGCTATTTTCGTGCACGGGCATGTATCGTCTGCTACTCCTTCCGCGGTTAAAATGGAGGTTATTTTTGTGAAAATATTCAGATAGGGACTAGATTTGTAAAAAAAAGTGCACAACGGGGCTAGAAAAGTCAAAGCTCGGATTTCTAAAAAAAAAGTTCCATATATATATATATATATATATAGGACGCCGTAATGGGACACCATGGTGCCCAGGCACCATGATTTTAAATGCACGATTTCAAGTCAAATTCGAGTATATTTTTTGAAACTTTCAGTTTTAGAGTATATACCCATCTATAACAATTCAAATGAAACACATACCTTCAAAAAAATATACTCGAATTCAAAGATTTGAATGAATTTAGATTACATGCTTTACTGATGTATATATATACTCAGCATATACCTACAATCAAACTATCATAAGAAAAAGAAACTCTAGTTCGAATTTCAGTTCTAACTTGTTTGAACTAGTTAGTAAACTAGTTAAACTCAACATCCTAAAAAATTCGAATACAAATAAATAGAAAAAATACCAGTTTTGGATCATGGTGCCCAGGCACCGAGGTGTCCCAGGTAATTGTACTATATATATATATATATATATATATATATATATATATATATATATATATATATATATATATATATGGCAACATATTTGGTGCAAACCCCCTTTACCGTGAAAACTCCGTGAAAACCACGTCTAAAAGTTTTAAAAAATTCTCAAATAATTACCATACATAGGGGAGGTGTGGTTCTACAACCCTGTAAAATTTGAAGACAAAACTCAATTGCATTTGGAAGATATAAAAAAGACAAATTCAGTATGAATAGTGATTTTTCACTGTTTATCACTATTCATACTGAATTTGTCTTTTTTATATCTTCCAAATGCAATTGAGTTTTGTCTTCAAATTTTGCAGGGTTGTAGAACCACACCTTACCTATGTATGGTAATTATTTGAGAATTTTTCAAAACTTTTAGACGTGGTTTTCACGGTAAAGGAGGTTTGCACCAAATATGCTGCCTATATATATATAGATAGATAGATAGATAGATAGATAGATAGATAGAGAGAGAGAGAGAGAGATAAGGAAGGGGTTAGTTTTTAATTTCTTAGTGCCCAAAAATTATTGTCCGGGATAATTTATGAGCATGCAAAGCTTTGCAAACTAATACACAAGAATGGGGATGGAGATTATTTGTGTGGGGGCTCTGGTCCTAGAATAGTGATTCGAGTCATTATTGTTGCGCCAGACTGAAAATTAGCGTAAGCCGTAAGATTCCTAATCATTTTTTCAAAATCATACCCGGATTGAGGCCAATCAGTCAGTACGACACACTTTGCCAGCGGTCATGTGCCATCTGGTTGATTTCAATCCGAGCTTCCCGCAAATATGTGATCCCGTGCTAGTTCCCTGGATCAGTAGCCTAGCACCACATTTGTTTTCCACAAAGATGCATCCTTTCACATACATAAAAGGTAATGGATACAATAGTACTGGTTTGATTACAACTGAATAAAACATAAGTTTACAACTCAGTCGATTGGCTGTAACAGCAAACTAAGAAATAAAAAAACTACAGCAACGACAGCGGTGTGCTTTCCCATACCTAAAGGCAACCGACTGGGGGCGAAAGCCCAGATATCCACTTCAAAACTCGTCGAAACCCACTTCGAAGAAGTCGTCGGGAACGTCTTCATCATGTTTGGCGCCGTCTTCTGTGCTTGTTAATCAATTTTGGAGCAAACGGTGAGTACACGTATGTACTCGTAAGACTTTAGTGTTTGCAAGTATAATAGAATGCAGGCTGTATCAAGAAACAGGTTTCTACACTAGTTTTCAATTGCATGAAGCAAGATTTATTTGCAATAGAATACTAATTTCGAAATGACTCGGAATTTGTAAAAGTGATTGTAAACAAAGTAGTTACAACATAATTAGACATTTTAATCATCAATCCGAATTCATTCGAATCATAATCCAATCAATAAGATCACCACGCCCCAAACGATATTTTTGTTATACTACTTTATCAAACTGATCATATTCCATCCATTCAGAATCCAACCAACCTTTCCAATATCCGTAATCCAAATTCCAATCCACTTTTCCAATCCAATCCATCAAAGCCATCGCCACAACTTGAGCAAGTTCATCCAATTTCTTCCTTGCTATGGCCACAGAGGATGGCACTAGCGGCCCCTAGAGCACACACTAGTCCACGGCCTCCCTATAGTAAGGTAATCACCGAACAAAACCTAATTAACCACTACGAAACTCACTCTACTACCCATCCCAAACCATTTTCCTGAAAACATTTCCAAAGACTAAAACCAAAAGTTTATACTTACATTATTTTCTAATTTGCTCTTGACTGTGAGCACAGCTAATCGATTAGGTTTATTTGATAGTTTCTTAGGATCTTGATGCCTAGAACTACACCTAGAGACGGGTCTTAGGGTTACCTTCGGGATTGTTGCTTGATGACGCCATTGCCGGTGATGGAGAAGATGGGGGCGGCAGCAGCGTCGTTGGAGAGGATGACTGACGGCAGTGGCGGTAGGCGAGGAACGGCAGGGCCTTCCTGTTGCTCCACACGCACGAGTAGATCGGATCTCTTAGGAGTTTGTTAGGGGTTATGTGCACCAGAGAACGTAGGTACTGGGTCGGTCTAACCCCTCTCTATATATAGCGCGTGTGCAACAGGGGGCCACAACCATGACGATTGGTTGCGGCCCCGATCAGGGCGCGAGATCAACCCAACATTATTCTCTGTAGAGATTGTACACTTTACCCATACGACATATTCTAACAATCATGTTAGCCATGTCACGCAATACTGATCATACCCGTTTTGCTAGACTGTGATAAAACATTTCCATTCGTTAGAGCTTAAACCTTGCACTAGCACCGGTGATGCGTGTCCCTTGCTTAGACCATTTTTGGTTATTTGTTTGTTCTGCTTTTATTTGTCTTCAGGTTTGGCTTCACAAGACCATAGTAGGAAATGTAGTCGCTAGAAATGAGACAATCTGTGTGATTCTGTCGAGGACCCAACCTGCAGCAGCTATCTATCTGCCTCTCAGATTTCTTGACATATATATCCCGTCCTATATTGCTTACTATTTGCTCTTTCTCGAAAAGACCGGTCTAGGGGAGAAGCGTAGCGGATCATCTTGAGTACTACGGCGTCACACTACATGCTGATTCACGGGGAACCTGACAATTTGTGATTGGTGCAATCAACTCAGCATTACAGCATACAGCAACTCATCTTGTCAATATATCCACGAGATCTGCAGCCATGGAATATATTTAATCTTGTAGGCAGGCAAGGATAATAAACCCTTGTACAGTATTTTATTTTGCATTTGTGTGCATAGCTCATGTAATGTAGACATACTGGGTGTTCCATGAGCTCTCCTGAGGATAAGAAGGTTTTACCCTTAAAATGTGCCCCCCTTTACTCAAGTGAGAATTACATATGGAAGCTCCATGAACACTGTAGTCTGTAGACACACCTTAATTGATGTACATAACAATATCGATCACAGGCTGAAATAATGAAAGTATTTGATGGTACCCTTTGTGTGCTTTTCACTTATTTTGATTCTCCCTTTCTATCGCAAAGCTATTTCCAGATTTCTCTTTGCATTCCATCTCACCTTTCCAGGTGCCTTCGTGTCAGATATGTATTTGAGAGTGAGATAAAAGAATGTAGCTCCTTGGAGATGTGAGGAGCCAATAACTGATCAAAATCAAGGAGGGATCCCAATATGCAAAGCTCTACAGATGGTCAGCACTGCCAGGTCAGAAACTGAGGATAAGGATATACATGTCTATCCAAATATTCTCCATGGTCATCTGCTTGTCCTGTAGGTTTGCACCATACGTGAGAAGATGCATTGCAGCATATCAACGGTGACTGTTCCATAGTATCCCTTACACGGTATGTGCTGAAGATATGCAAAGCAAGATTGCACAGCCGGATCAAGGCGTGGCGAATGCCTGCATATCTGATAAGGTCAGAATCAGACTGATTATGTGGTAAGTAAGAATGGTAAAAATCTTCAGATAGAACTAGACATACCAAATTGTGCAACTGTATCTGATAAGACTGAATGATGTAGCCAGCAAGATGGTGAAAATCTTCAGACAACAAGAGATAGCAAATGGGACAGATTCCGCACAACGGATAAGGTCAGAACTCAGAAGATAGTGTGACTGTGTGAGGGACTGAATGAGACTGGAAGCCCTCTGCCTGAAGATGCTATTCTGAACCTGAAGGGGAGCTGATCCCTCCTATAGAAAGCAGCTGTTCTTTTAGCCGGTGGAATCAGATCCTTGTGTCATACTGCCATGTGACGAAGCGTGGCCGTGTTGTTGTCGGCACAATTTGTGCTTGTTCTGGACTTCTGTATTTGCAGTCAAATGTCTGAAGTTAGCTGTCGTGCAGCCCATGTTTCAGAGTTCAGACTTTCAGAGAGATGAAGCAGAATAATAACTAGAGGAAATGGCATGCATTGCATTAGAGATTTTCAGTGACAATAACAAGTTTCACCCTCAGTAAGTGAAGGATAAACTTGTAATTTTCTCATAACTTTTGAGCTTTGTATGTTCTAACATGCGCTTAAATCCAAATATATATGTTCAAGTTCAGACATGCATGCATATATACTTTCAAGATTGTTCTTATGATCCATAACTGAGGGATGCGTTTCTACTACTAAGAAAACCCGCTTCTAGCGCGGACTGGTGCTCGTGTTTGGCACGGACACGATATGAATTCTGATCACATGAGATTTTTTAAAAAGATTTAGGCATAGATTCTGCAAGAGGTCAACTGATGAGGAAAGATTACAATGTTCCAAGGGCCCTCATGAACAAGATTTATGATTCCTATCCAAAACTAACAAACTTTAGCATGTACTAGATCAGAAAAACGTGTCGAATTACGCAAGGAGCAAATCTCTGTTCCATAGTAAACAGGTTGAGCAAATGCTATTAATTTCTATTTATGAATCTTAATCCATAGCAAGTAGCAAACACCTTTTTAGCCTATTAAAGGCAAGCCACCCCAGCAGCAGAAAACCACAGCTTCTTCCAGATCATCTCATCTAAACAGAGCAGAGACAGTGAGAGTACTAGAAGCCTCTAGAACCTTCCAATCACCGGGGAATCGATGGACCGCGTGACGAAGCTGGCCTCGGAGCGGGCGGTGGTGGTGTTCACGGTGAGCAGCTGCTGCATGTGCCACGCCGTGACGTCCCTCCTCGGCGACCTCGGCGTCAGCGCGGCCGTGTACGAGCTGGACAAGGACCCCCGGGGCAGGGAGATGGAGAGGGAGCTCGTCAGGAAGCTCGGCCGCGGCCCGCCGGTGGTGCCTGCGGTGTTCATCGGCGGCAACCTCGTCGGCGGCACCAACAGGATCATGTCGCTGCACCTCGCCGGCGAGCTCGTCCCCATGCTCAAGAGCGCCGGTGCGCTCTGGCTGTAGAAGAACACGTGCACGTTCGTGAGCATGCTGCATGCATGCAATGCTAGCTTTGTCATCAAACCAAACGTACGTGCAGAAATAAAAAGAGAGAAAACAATCGATGTAGAAGCAAGGCCAGGTTTTTTATATCCTGTGCTGAGAAGAATAATTAAGCTAGTAGTGTATGTACTTGATCTCCGTCCTTTTTGATCTATATATGTTGGGTTATTCTGAAATCTCTGTACTGAAATTTTATTTGCCTAGCTTGTGCTGCTGTGCATGGGTAGGTTTCAGAGATTCAGATGACTGGCTTGCTCGATGTGATATATTCGTGATCGTGTCACTAAGTAATGCTCTGTACTATACACTCTTTGATCCAACAATTTGGTACAGGTGTCTTTGTATAAGTTCAGTAGGCTTCCAACAGTGTCGATCTGCCATGCAATGCAGCTGATGGTAAGAATCATAAGGATCGACATCCATGGTGATGGCAAACTCACACGTCAGTACCTGAAAGGTCATGAGAAAAAAAGAAGAAGAAAAAACATGTAGAACTAAAGTAATTAATTATCCAAAACGTTTATGTTGCAATAATACTCTATATGCAGTGGATTCGAAGTAGTGTTTACAATTTGATCCGCACGGTTAGCCGGGAAGCTCTTGGAAGAGAATGTTTCGGTCTGAACTCTGAACTGATCTGTAGTAGAACATGCATCTAGGCGGTATCTGAGACTCAGGTTGCAATGGCCACGAAAGGTTCAGATTAGCTTTAAACAGCTTGCATGAGTTCGTACTTCGCAGTGCAAGCTAGGGTAGTTGACCTCTGGTGATTAAGAAAGATGTGGATACGATTTCAACCGCAGGCATTACATGAAATATATATTTTTGCGGCAAGTCCAAATCACGATAAAATACTCCGATTATCTGAAAGGATATGCACGCATGGCCCCGGAACATGCATGTTATCAAACGTGTGTTTTTCTCATGGATTAATCAAGTAGCTATGCGCGCATGTATGGGTGACAATGGGTTTGGACCGGTCTAGGCTTTTAGATTAGATTAGCCCAAAACTGCAAATAGATTGGACTTATTTTGGATTTATAACTGTTTGGGTCTGATCTAGACCAGATTGGACCAGGTTTGGACCTTACGTTTTTCTACTAAATCGTTGTATATCATGTATTATGTGTTAATTCTGGTCACATCTATATTAATATTTTACATGTAAATAGCTTGGATAAAGGTCCAAGCCTTTATTTGGACCTGGATTGGACCTAGGTTTATTAGTTTTAGATTTAAACTAGACTGGATTAAAGAAACAAAATTTTGGACTTGATCAGACTTGTGCTCTTCAACCCATTATCACCCCTATGCGCATGCATGAGCCAACCATGCCTCGTCCCGTGCCCTAAAAAAAGGGGAGCAAGCAAGGCATCGAGTAGAGAAACCAGACGTCTAGTCAAGAAGCATCATCTTCGTACCCTCAGTAAGAAGCATCTAGAACTTTCCAGAATCTTCGTGTTCGATCTAGCTAAACATATGGAGCGCGTGGCGAGGCTAGCGTCGGAGAGGGCGGTGGCGATCCTCACCAAGAGCGGCTGCTGCATGCGCCACACCGTGATATCCCTCTCCTGGCGAGCTCGCCGTCAGCGCGGCCGGCCGTTCACGAGCTCGACAAGGACCCGATCGATGGGAAAAGAGATGGAGAGGGAGCTCGCCAGGAGGCTCGGCGCGGTGTTCGTCGATCGGTGGGAGCCTCGTCGGCGTCACCACCAAGGTCAAGTCCATGCACCTCACTAGAGGTGGGCGTCGTGCCGTGCCGTGCCGACTCGGCCCAGGACCATCGTGCTTCGGGCCGGAACCGTGTCGTGCCACGACTGTCCATCGTGTCGAGTCGTGCTGGACCGACTCGCCTTTGGCGAGCCCAGGCCCGGCCCATTTAACCGTGCGCCGTGCCGTCTTGACGCCAAGCCCGACCCATTTTACTATTGTGACGAACAAAGAAATAAAACAAATCACTACTACTAAACTACCTATTTTAATTACATAAGAGACTAATCACATCAACAAAATGTCAAACATAAATGCAATGCTTGAAGATGCCCTGAATCAACAATATCTGCCAACTTTTAAGCCTTAATCCGTGATTTCGTGCGTTCGTCTGCGTGCCGACGACTAAATCGCTGCCGTCTTGTCGCGTCGCCCGCCGTCGTTCCTGGTTCGGGCACGGCCCGTCTTCTGATTCTGCCGGCCCTACCGGAATCTTGCGTGCTTTGCACCGTGCCATACCATCGTGCTTCGGGCCAGCCCAAAAAAGCCCGGCCCAATGCCCACCTCTACACCTCACTACCTCAGGGGGGAGCTCGTGCCCGTGCTCAATAGTGCAGGCGCACTATGGCTCTAGGAGATCTAACGTAACCCTTGAGATTGAAGACATCTCCTTCATTTTGAGCGAATGAAAATCCTACAATAACCTAAAAAGAAAGTAATCCTACAAATTATCTCGTTAATAAAAAAATCTCCAACACTTATTTTAATAGGATCAGATTAATTATAACGGTGCTAATTGATTATATACAGATATTGAAGTTGTGTAATAAATATACTTTTAATTATAAACAGTAAAATTATGTATGAAAGATAAACTGTATCTTAATATTTAGCCACAATTATACGAGTGAATCCTCGAGTCACAAATTAATCAAAGAGAGCGTATGTGTGTGCATGGGAAATAGCAATGCTATGGTTGAATATTATGATACGTGGCTACACATGTTAAGAGAAAATCTCTATAAATATAACAACTAGTGAGATTAAAGGAACCTCATTCATTTTGAGAAAAAGAAAATCCTATAATAATCTAAAAAAGAATTAATTCTACAATTTCTCTCATTAATCGAAAAAGAGAAAAATCTTTATCACTTATTTTGATAAGATCAAATTATAACGGTGCTAATTAATCATATACATATATTAGAGTTGTGCAATAAATAAAATTGTATTTCAGTTATAGACAGTAAAGTTGTATATAAAACAAGCTGTATCTTAATATATACTAGTTACATGCCCGTGCGTTGCTACGAAAAACAAAATTGATAACGAAAAATAAAGATTAAAAAATAAAAAAAATTATTTCACAAAATCAAACATCTACTTTAGAATAGTATCTTTAACGCTTCGTTTCTTGCGAAAGCTGGCTAATTAAAGCAACGCTTCGTTTCTTGCGTAGGGCAATTAAGCAGGGCAATTAAGCAGGGCAATTAAACGGCAATTAATGACGTGAGAAGAACAGACCACTGCCACCAAGTGCTGCTTTAGAATAGTAGAGATCCACGAAATTACGCGGCGAATCCGCTAATTACAAATTAATTAGAGAGGGCATATGCGTGTGCATCGGAAATAGCAATGCTATGGTTGAAAATCATGATACGTGGCTTAACTACACATGTAAAGAGAAAAAGGAAAGGTAAGAGAGAGATGGCGAGACATGGGTTGAGTAATGGTATTGATGGGTAATTTACTAAGAAGTTTAGTGGTATTTTCATATTTATATTCTTCAGAGTCCACCAAACTACATATGAACTGAATTGTTGAATCTAGTGTATAGGGGTGGCCGGGATGCATTATGAAAATCAAATTCATAGAATTAGGGTGTTTGTTTTTTATTCAATTTTTAAGACCAAAATCAAAAATAAAAAATAAAAAAAAACAGACAGGCCTAAGTTTCTAACAAATATATAATTCGGACAAAGCTATTTCGGCGTTCATTTACAATGGCCAAACCAAACTAAGGATTCATGTCATCCTTTTAATCAAACTACTAGTGCGTGTTGGATATTATTAGGCAAAATTGTACTAGTTTGTGACTTGTGAGTATGCTAGTGTTACTAACACCCTTATATGTACATGTTTTTGTAAGCAAGAACAATGAGGCCACATTCGTTTTAGCTTCTTATTTGAAAAAGTGGATTATTTGTCGAACGGTAGTATTATAGTCAACTTATCCCAAAATCAGAGAAACTACAGGCAAACCGATTCTCGTGGAGAATCAATGATTCTCCACGAGCCACCCGAGGAGGCCTCGCCCGAACCCCCGATGCTCGTCCGGCCACCGCCACTGCGCCGCCCCTTCACCCGCTGGCCCCTCCACCCAAAGCTCCTCCGCCCGTCATTCTCGGCTCGTCGGCCCCTTCGCCCCTCCGCCTCCTCCGCCGTACGCGCCACCGCCCTCCTCCTTCTCCTCCTCCTCCGCCCGAGCTCCTCCCCTCGCCGGCCCCTCCGCCCGCTGGATCCTGTTAGCTGGACCGCCACACCTAGCGCGTCCGGATCCCAGGTCAAGCCCAACCCGGGCAACGGGCCAAGGTCTCTTGGGCTATCTCCCCCCAAAAAGCTAGCTCAATGAGAGGGTGCTCCCTCACCCTTATAAACATGCTCAAGCCCTCTTCACAACCAATGTGGGACTATTCCAATAATCTCCCCCTTAAACATTAGGTTGAGATTATCTAGAAACCAACTGGGTTACTTGGGCTACACCACCTGGGTCACACAACCAATGTGGAACTATTCCAACAATCTCCCCCTCACACATTGGGCTGAGATTATCTAGGAACCACCTGGGCTACCTGGGCCACCCCTGCCCCCCTGGGCTCCTCTTAGGCTACACCTGGGCTCTGGTACCACTTATCAGCCGGACCGCCACATCTAGCGCGTCCGGATCCTTGGCGGTCTGGCTCTCAGATCAGGCCCAACCCGAGCAATGGGCAGTCTCTGCGCCATCTCCTCCAAAAGCTAATTTCACAAGAGAACGCCTCTCACCCTTATAAACCATGTTCAAACCCTCTCCTCAACCAATGTGGAACTATTCCAACAGCTCCTCCACCCGAAACTCCTCCTCCTCCTCCTCTGTTCGCGTCGCCGCCCTCCTCCTCCGTCAAGTTCCGCGCCGGTCCTCCGCCCCGCCAACTCGGTCCTCCGCCGCCGGCGTCGCCGGCCCGAAGCAGAAGAACCTGTGTGCGCAACTGCGCATATGATTATGGTACAGCTCCTCACTTAGTGCGGCTGTCAGATGGGATTTAATGCGGCTGTCGGCTACTTGCTGCCATCGCTACGTTCCAAGATCTTTATTCAGAAGCGGATGGAGCCGTAAAAAAGCAAAGGCAAAAATAAGATCTTTTTTCTCTCAAGAAAGAGAAACTGAAAATATATAGATAAATGCTAGCACCCTTTTGACCTTGAAAGATCCTATACGAGGAGATTTTTTCCCAGGCACTCAATATATATTGGAGATAACTTAATATCTTATTTTATTATATCTAAATAAATTGTTGGTTTAAATCTTCTACGATTAGGACTATTTTTGGCTATATAAGCCAACCCTGTATGTAATTTTTGAATCATTATAGTGTATTGTTTCTCATATTTTTTTTCTTACAAATTTTTTTTATATCAAATCTTATCTCTATTATTTTATCGTACTTCTAGTCCTAACATTATAAAAAGTACAGTAATAAATATAAAAAATCCAATGCATATGTTTTTCTTTTCAGCGTTTTCCGTGCAAGATTTGGTCCACAAGGTTCAGACTTCAGAGCAGTAATTGAGGCTGGCAGGCTTTCTCATGTATAACTCTGTAAACACTGAGGTAATCAGGCACCACATGCCCTTGTCTCAAGGGAAATCGTAACGCAGCCTAAAAAGCACAGGTACTCCCTCCTAGTCAAATACTCATATTCCCCGTAAACACGCCCTACATTTTTTGTTTGGCCTATATTCTGACTTCACATGTTAGAAGTTCATGTGTTAAACCTTATAATGGTGACAATAAATCTCGAATCAAATTAGATATAGTAGAGTGGCTCAGTATTAGCAGCAACATTCAATTTTTCTTCATAAAAACCTAGAACTGAAAATTGACTTTCCTCGAGGACACGGGATCATAAATAAAAGGCTACAAGCCCCGTCCTACACTCAACATAAAAATTCTTTCAGCACATGTCACTGTAACACACCACTAAATTTACCCCATTGTTAATTTCTTACTAGTTCTTAACATGGCAAAATTTCTGTAATTCCATGAACCAACAGCTGAACAGCCTAACAAAACCACCGAAGGACAAAAATAAGCGCTAGGAAAGAGAAAAGATTGGAGACTGTAAAGTGTAAATTCATCTCTCCTGATAGCAGTAAAGTGAATCACCTTTTCCATGGCGGCTGCTGCTGCCGCTGTCAACACACAGTCACACACACCGCACCACACCTCCTGTAAAACTTTGCACACAGTTGCAGGCCCAGACGCCCAGTTCAGAGGCTTCCTTCTTCCCCGACCTTTTCTCCCCTCTCACTCCGAGAAATCAATGTCACTGTTGCCGCCTCTCGCTCCGTAGCTACAGGGCCTCCATTTGCGCTCGTCTAGCTCCGCAATTTATGTTGCGGCAGCTTGGCCGCTGTCTCCGATCCAAGAAGTAGGGCTTTGTGTTTTCTTTGATTCTTTTTTCCTTACTTTTATGTGCCTGTCTGCTTCTTGGTCATGCCAATGGTGCCTCTTGAGAGGCTAAAAGAAATGCATTGTTCTTGTTCTTGGTCCAACCGAAGATGTGGTGTTTCTTGATTTTTTTTCCCCGATGTTGTTGCGTAGTTTATTTGCTCCCTGTGCCCAAAATTTCGTCTTTTTTCCTGAATTTTTTTTCCCAACCGTTTGATATCCTGCTGTTCTTGCTCAAGTTCCAAAGAAAGCAGCATCTTTTTTTAAAGGAAAAAATTGTCCTTTCCCCCGTATTTTGTTGACATGACTCGTTCTGCTCAACCCCAACCGCTCCACTAAACCCTCTTTCTTTTTCGCATTCGATGCTTGCAGGTGAGAAGAGATTGCGCTAGTAGCGTCATTCAGTTTCCGGAAAAAAATTTGGAGTTGTAGAGACCGCAATGCCGAAGAGGTTTGGTTTCTCTCGTCGCCGGATGAAGCTGGGGAGGTGAGATTTTACTTGATTTGGCCCATAAATTTAGCACTTCTTTATTATCCATGTACGTTTTTCTCCTGAACATGGGTAGTTATTTGGGATTTTTGTTGATAGGTATAGGCATAGCTTTCATTTAGGAGGTATTTTAGTTAGTTTTCCTGATTTGATTCATAGCCATTTCCCCATTTAGATGATATAATGCTTTATGTGCGAAAAAGTTGGTCCTTTTCATCTCAAAAAAGAGAGAGAAAAAGTTCCTTTGGTGTTTTTTTCCGTTATTAAGAGGTTTTGGTTCAGTGTGCTCCAAACTTCTGGATTGACAAAATAGGTGTTGTTAAAAATGATGAACTCTTCTGTAAATTTTTGGGGTATTTGGTAAACCTAGCCTTGCTTTGCAATATTAGCCTTCCTGTTCTTTTGTACAATTCCTGTTTCTCTAGTGAGAGGTTGAAATTTGATTGCTGTGGTGAACTAGAACCATTTACCCCAGCTTCATTTCTTTCAACTTATAATCATAAGCTGACTAATTAAATACCTATTTGTACATTCCTTCTGTTTGCTTTCACCTTTTGGTGGCTTTATGATTTCTACAGGTTGAAAGGTCATCTACATGATCCTTTCCATGGCTCCCGGAGTCCTGCTCGGACCAACAAGCGTTCGAGTCACCCCAATGTGAGCTTTTCTGGTTGAATTGCTTAGCATTTGCTCTCTGATCCTGTCGTATTTCAATGTTATTAAATGGTTATTAACTCTTGCGTTTTGTCCAGGGAGATGACCCACTGACTACATCAGTGAGTGGCCGCACTGATGACCTTCCTTGGCGTTGCTCATCCGATACTTTTGATCTCAATGGCTGTGCATTTGAAAACTCCGAGAATTGGGCTGTGTTGTCAACGGAGGGGGACAAACCAATTCCTCGTTTTGATGTAAGCAGCCATCTTAAAATTCTAAACTGTCCATAAAAAAAAAAAAACTAGAGTGATGTTCTCATCAATATTCGGTTTCTATTCTGAACTCTTTGTATCACATTCATCTTGTTTATGTTTTGAACAGCACGCAGCAGCCATGGTAGGGAGCAAAATGATAGTCTTTGGTGGCGATTCTGGTCATCATTTACTGGATGATACCAAGGTAATGGATGTTATGTTTCTCAAGGATCTCGTCTTCTCATGTTGCATGGCCTTATGTCAATTTAAACTTTTGACCTAATTTCATGATCCCATCTTTTATATATCCTTCAGATATTGAGCTTAGACAAGCTTACATGGGATTCTGTGGCACCTAAAGTTCGTGTATCACCAGGTGGACGTTCTCCGAAATTTCGATCGTGCAAAGGTCATTGTCTGGTATACTTCTTGGAGCTCATTGTTGTCTCACTACTCTGGTCCTTTCTTCGATTTCTTACATGGTATGGTAGTATATATTCAGGATTGTCAATTGAGGTGTGCTTCTAAGTCCCACATCTTTATAATTTTACTGGAAGTTGCACACTGATAGCCTCCTTGGTGAAGTAATAAAATTATTCAAACAATGATTAGCAATTTAGCATTCTTTGCTTCTAATTTGTCTTTCACCATGTTTTTCAATGTTCAATAATCTTACCTGGCTGGCAGTGATTGCAAGGCTTATTTGAACTGAATTAGTCTCCCACCAAATTTTAGGTTCCATGGGGAAAGAATGTCATTCTTGTTGGAGGGAAAAGCGAGCCACCTTCTGACCAGATACTAGGTTAGACTGTGCTATTTAATTCTCAAAACACATGGATTTGTTTTATTTATCTGATTCGATGCCAAACTTCCAGCAGAAATAATTAGGACTCATCATTTATTTTACTGCAGTATGGACCTTCAATACGGAAACTGAGCTCTGGTCGCATATGGAAGCAAAGGGCGATACCCCGGTACTTATTTGAACATTAATTTATACACTGCTTTATATGTTCATGCAAGATGACAAGAGATTGTTCCTTGATTAATAATTCCAGGTGGCTCGAAGTGGCCATACAGTGATTAAAGCAGGTCCTGTTTTAATTCTCTTTGGGGGCGAGGATGCCAAGGGGAAGAAACTACACGACCTTCATATGTTTGATCTGAAATCTTTAACATGGCTTCTTTTGAACTATAAGTGAGTCGTCCTTGTCTGGAACTCAGAGAAGTGCCATATCAATAAACAAAGAAAAGAAGAATAAGAAAAAAGAAGCTAAGCGAGAATGTTTCTTCAGCTGGCCACTTGGCCTGTCCACTATGCCTTGAAATGTCAAAAGTCCGTAGTTGTATACAAATCTAAGACAGTTTGACAGTCCCTGTATTGAAGCTCGTCCATGTTAGAATCATTCTCTTACTCCACTATTTGTTTTTCTCCTATTGATTATAAGTTCATTGTTTTAGAGGTGCTGGACCTTCTCCAAGATCCAATCATGTAGCTGCACTTTACGATGATAGAGTTCTTTTGATTTTTGGAGGCCAATCAAAATCCAAGACCCTGAATGATGTTCATGCTCTAGACTTTGAAACAGTAAGTTCTATCTGGTTTCTTTCTAAGTTTTTCTTGTTAATGGCTTACTGAAAAATGAATCTTCCTGTTAGATGGTATGGTCAAGAGTGAAAACCCATGGTCATCATCCATCGCCTCGAGCAGGTTGCTGTGGAGCTCTCTGTGGGACTAAATGGTATATTGCTGGGGGTGGAAGCAAGAAAAAGCGTAAGTTTTCCTGTAGTCACATATAATATGGCAAATGAGTAGTACAGTACTTCAGTTTCATTTCTAACCCAGGAATTGCTTCTTTTGCAACCATGGCCGTTTTCTAATACAAGGTTTTCTAACTCAGGTTATCCAGAAACTTGGGTCTTCGATATTCTGGAATCCAAGTGGTCTGTTTGTGTAGTACCTCCTAGTTCTTCAATTACTACAAAGAAAGTATGTGCAATTCATGCTTGACTTAATCATCCATGCCAATTGACCCAAAAGTAATGCCATTTTCACAGCAACGTTGGGAGGTGGATCTTGTATCTTTAAGGATGTTACCTTCCTAAAAATATCGAGAAATGCAGACTAGGATTCCTCGAAATTATGATGGCTATTGCTTAGCGTTGAAGACCTCGGCTTACTAGGCAAATAAAGATTATCGTAGTTGTTTCCCATGAAATCCACACTAAAGTAGTGAAAGGAAGACTGTCTTAAACTTTGATGTGGTGCTCATGATAGCAGATATAAGAGAATCTCTAATACTAAAGTAGTGAAAGGAAGACCGCCTTTAATTTCGATCTGGTGCTATGATAGCAGAAATAAGTGAACATCCAAAAGCAAATCCTACTCAAATTCCTGTTTGTTTCCATATTATCATTTTTGTTCTAGTTGCTAAAAATTGAAGACACAACTCATGCAGGGTTTCAGCATGGTTCCTTTGTACTACAGGGATAAGATTGTTCTTGTTGCTTTTGGAGGAGACAAAAAGGAGCCATCTGATAAGGTGAAAGAGCCGAACTTTGTGACTAAAAGAACAACCTTTTTTGTCAGTATTTGGACTTCATATTCTTTCTTTTTTTGCGAGGGGACTACATTTGCTGGTGTATGCTTTTCAAAACATGATTCTGTTATTTTTCATATTTTGCTTAAGTGCACTTTTAAACATTTCTTTGATCAAGCCACTATTCCTGAATTGAAATTATTGTGTTTTTTGAAGGTCGAAGTATTAGTGGTGCTGCAAAATGAGCATTGTTTCAGCTGGCGGTCTGCCCCCAATGTCGAACCCTTCCTGTATGAGGACTCTCCTCCTAGCTCAAAAGAACTTGCTGATCACCTCAACAACTGTGCTCCTCTGTACTCTACTAGTTCTGTAGCAAAGCGTAGTCTTGCCACTTCAGTAGAAAACTCATGTGGAAGGAAATCCCTCCCTGATTCACTGCTACAGCACCCGAATCTGGGCAGCTCATCACTCCAAAGGCAATTCCGTCTGGAGGAGGAATGCAGCCTGGCCCAAAAACTGCAGAAGCCAATCGATGATGACAGATACAAGGATGTTGATGATTGTTCTGAGCTACCCTCGATCACAAACCAAAAGCAGCGGAGCGACACATATCAGCCTCCTGAAGCTGATGCTAAAGCGAAGAGGTTGGGTAGAAGTTCGTCAGACATTAACCATCAGTATGACGCAAAAATAGCAAACCTGATCAGGAGAAACATGGCATTAGAAGAGCAACGTGCAGCTACAATGGCAAGCAAGGATGAAGCGGAGAAGAACCTATCTTTGGTCATTGACAGCAAGGAAGAGCTACAGAAGAGGCTAGCTGAGAGAGACAGGGAGGTTGAGGCACTGAAGGAGAAGGTGACAGGATTAGAATTGGCACAAGAAGAGTCAAACAACCTCTCAAACACTGTCCATGCTGATAATGTGCGCCTTGAGCGCGAGGTGGCGTTCTTGAAGGCCGTCATGGATGAGACCCAGAAGGTAAGAAAACATTCTTATGATATATCCGTGTGCTAGTATTTATGTTGTCGTACTGACTGGTTCGTACACAGGAGCTGCACTCTACTCGTGGAGTTCTAGCAGGAGAACGTGCAAGGGCATTCCAGCTTCAGGTAAATGATGAAAGTGTTGAACTTTCAGGTTCTTTCCTGATTAATACAAAATTTACAGCAGCAGTTCCCATTTTTTAATGACTCGTCATATTGATGTCCAATTTTACAGTTGAATCTGTGACTCTGTGTCCATGTAAACACGCTGTTGATGCTGTTTTGCCAGGTTGAAGTGTTCCATCTGAAGCAAAGGCTGCAAACAATGGATGGAAGATCACCTACACCAAGAAAACCTCATCAGAACCTGTAGGGTCCAGAAGCCAATTGTACAGTGCAAGTCCGTGCTGGTGCAGTCCAGTCCAGTAATAGCATCTTGTTGTAAATTAGTTACTGATCCATGCATGGAGATGCTTGTGTGCTGCTAATACTGAGGTTTAACTTGAGAGGAAAAATTTATCAAAGACCGATCGAATGGATGGATTTGGTGCAACTGTTGGATGATCTATGTACAAATGTGCATGTCTCTTTTCTGAGACTTATATTGAAAGGGAATTAACTAAGCCGCTCAGGAAGAAGGAAAATGAAAACGATTGTGCAATTGCGTGCATGTACCAGATGAATGTGGTGTTCGAGCAAGATGCAGCATGCATTCAGAAGAGGAATCCTCGAGGACAGTTTGCCTGGGCCTAGAGCAATCTGGACGGTTCACTTCCCTTGGACGGCTGAGGCGAGAGCGAAGCCCTTCGAAGAAGCTATCACTCCTCTCTCCACCGGCGGCGGGCAGAGGCGTGCGCGGCGGCGGGTGCGAATAGGAGGAAAGCAAGGCAAGAGCAGCGGCGGCAGTGCGACCCGCGAGGAGAAGGAAGCTGCGGCGGAGGCGTGGGCCATGAAAAACCGTCTCTTCTCCTCTTCGCTGATCGGGCGCACCTTCATATGCACATCTCCTCCTCTCTTCCTCCTTCCTTTGGGATTCCTCGCCACCGCCGGCCGGCCGACCGGCGGCTCAGAGTTTAATGCCTCCGCCTCTCCAGTCCCCCAACCAGAAGGAAAAGCATAGAAGCACTGCTCATATTGATTTTTGGGGAAAGTTTGGTCCTTTGTGGCAAAAACCTAAAATTTCTTTGCCATGCTCTCCCATCAGAATCACTCCATGTGGAGCTTCCCCAGCGATGCAACGAACCGGACCAAAAATCGAACGCGACAATGACCATGACAATGTCGCCGAAGTAATGTCCAGAGGCTCGTATATGTTGCAAAACATTTAAATCAAAAATTTTGAATGATAAAACATTTTCAAATAAAAAAATTTCAACTCAAAAAATTTCAAATTAGTCCGAAAAATCAACTCAAAAAATTTACACTATGAAAATTTTAAATAGTAAGTTTTAACTCGAAAAAATTCAACAAAAAAAGAGTTAAATCAAAAATATTTAAATTAGGAAGTTTCAACTCGGAAAGTTTTAAATTAGAAAAATTTTAACTTAAAAAATTTCAACTCAGAAAATTTCAACTCGAAAAAAATTAACACGAAAAGTTTTAAATCAGAAAAGTTTTAAGTCGGAAAGTTTTAACTCGAGAAAATCTTCAACTGGAAAACTTTTAACCGAGAAATTTCAACTCGAAAAACTTTCAACCGGTGAAATTTTAACCCAGAAAAATTAAAATCGAGAACTTTGAAGTAGAAAATCTTAAATCGAAAAAATTGACCACGAACACATGATGCATGCATGCACCGCACAATGCTGCGTTCATGCATTCACCGCGTACACTGGTATTTCCAATTAAGGGACGCGTGTTTGCCTTGGGGAGCGTGAGCGCACAAAAATTTTTACATCACCTGTGAAAGGAAAATCAGTTTGTGCAAAGCATCGAGTGGATGCGGTAAGATTTTCTTTTCCATCACCATTTCGTTACGGATGATCCAAAGTGTCCGTGAAACCACTGCAAACCCACACCAGCTCATTCCTGTTTTACTTACCACTCTCTCCGCTCCAGAAATCAGAAGATGACGAGGGAGCTCTGTCCCAACCTGGAGCATCGCAGATATTATCCCATGTACAACTTTGGTAGACAGCCAGTTCAATATTTATTTTCCAGTTTGTCCTTCGATGAACAAAACGACTGACTCGCATCCCATTGACAATGGCATAATTTTGTTTTCCCAATTCGTTCGAAGGGAAGATTCAGGTCTACTTTATAACATGCATGGACACATCAATATATCTAGTCTAGACCCTGTTTGAGAAAGATTTGAGCCCTCATCAAAATTAGAACGAAGTTGAGCGTAACAAAACGAACACCGCCGCTCTCTCTCCAACTCCAAAAGCTCCTCCCTCTCTCTCTCAGCTGAGCTCTTCCAGCTTTCAACATTTTGCCACTGGCATTTCGTCGAACACCACCACCCGCACCAGCCATGGCCGCCGGCAAGCCCTTCCTCCTCCCCCTCCTCCTCCTCGGCGCCCTCGCCGCCGCGTCCGCGTCCGCCCTGCCCGGCAGCGATCACCTCCCCTTCACCCTCCTCCCCGCCGACCCCGCCGCCTTGTGCCGCGGCTCCCTGGCCGAGTGCCTGGCCGGCGACGAGCTGGGTGTCGGCGGCGACCTCCACCGCCGCGTACTGTACGGCTCTGGCTACATCGGCTACGCCGCGCTCCGCAGAGACAGCGTCCCGTGCTCCCACCGCGGCGCCAGCTACTACAACTGCCGCCCCGGCGCCCAGGCCAACCCCTACCACCGCGGCTGCTCGCGCATCACCCGGTGCCGCGGCTGAGGCATTAATGTATATGGTAACTACTAAGACGGAGTTTCGCCTTCCAGCGAAAGAAAAAAGATTCAATCTTCAATCTTTACTTGGCGTGGTTATTCTCGGGTGTTCAATGTGCTGCTTCTACTTAGTGTTCCTTTGTTTTTTTATTATTGGAATCGTTTATGCAGTAATGTAAGAGATGTTTGTTGCTTATTGTGAAGAAATGGTCTTAATTTTGAATCCAAGGTAAAAATCTAAACTGTTATAAAATTGTTTTTCTACTATTGTTAATCCTTGTACTTTGTTGTTGTTGTTCTGCAATGTAATGTGATGCTGTGTTTGGAGTAAGGAAACCTATGGCCTAATATGTGAAGGAAGAAAAATCTTTTTTCTCTGACATCCTGGCAGATCAAGGTGTTCTTTACCTCGATCTGTCTTGTAGAACAAGCAAGATTGATCGAATCACTAATGGGAATATGAGATGGAAAAAAATACTAGACAAAATTGGGCAGGGTTGTTTAGACCAACGCCACATCCTCTTGTTTGATGTCAGGAATTGATAATTTATTTTGAAGTATGTGCATACATCTGTGTGTTTGTTTCAGGCTTCCATGCATACTTCTTGGTGATGTTGCACTGGAGTATGGGGACTGCAAAGAATGGAAATTTTATTATACTCCCTTCTCTGGAGAATAAAAATGCTCTTCTTGCTAACCATCATGTTCTGGAACCTGGAATCAATCCTTGGTTCAATATTCTTCTAAGTGTAAATTGTAAAGAAAGGATAATCATTTTTGTTGCAAGATAAATTCATGCTTACTTTGCAAAACAGAAAGCTGGAATTGTGGTCTGGTATCTAGAATCAAGGGCTACATGAGCATCAGTGTAAGAAAAGGTTGCGGCTGGCTTCCCTAATTAGGGCATGCCTGGTTTTTGGGATTGGCCAATGCCCGAAAGGTTTGCTGCTACAGTTGGACTCTAGGCCACCATGTTCTTCCTGATTTCTTCCAGGTTACTATGGAAGAGAAGACACTGTTTCAACTTTCAGCTCAGATTGGACTTGTAAACTGCACTTTTTAACTATGAGAAGGAAAAATAGTTAGCTTATTTGTTGCCTTTTCTGTTAATTTTGGCAGGAAGTTGTATCTATTATAGTTCTTGCTACACATGGAACTAGATGTATCCTATTAAGCAACAATAACTCATAGCTGTCATGCCTCTGATGCCTGCCTCTATCACCCAGATTTAGAGTTGGTACTACTGCTTGGACAAGGAATAGAATTCAATACTTGCCTCTTATTTTTGTGACAAACAATGCCACTATTTTGATGGGGCACCTTTTGATGGATCTCTTCATATTCTTATATCTGGCTATCACATGAGGCATGATTGTTGATTGATTGATCACTCTTAATTATTGAAGAAAGGGTTGGCACCTCACCTGGAAGGAAGTTGTGTGTGAGGCGATGAATGCCTTGTTTCTAGGATCAGTCGGGTGGTGGTTACTTGTGAGTCCTCACCTTCCAACAATCAACATGTGTGGCATGTGCATTGCTTGCAAGAGAAATGAATGCCTTGTCAATATGCTTACCATGTGCGCCTGAAATACTTTTTTTCATCCTCATCTGCATGTAAATGCCATAATCAGCCGATTTCTCTTTAAAAAAAAGCAGATGACCTCTTTTCGAAGGCAGATCAATTGTTGCTGAGGACATTGTTGTATTACAGCCTAGTTCAATTTTTTTGTTGCTGTTGTAGTAAACAGCCAACATTATGTGCTTTCGTAAAGAAACTAACTTCTTGCATGCTTAGTTTTGGAGAAGTTTATACTGAACAATGATGCTGCTTTCAGCCAACAGTATTGAACTGAACTTGAATCATTCAACAATAGTTTTCTATTCCCAGAACATTGTACTCACATCACATGAACAATTTTTACTGCCGGTTGTCTTTAGCAACTGCATTACAATTTTCCATGGTCCACCGCAAAATAAATCAGTGTAACATCACCAAACGCGGAGTTCTAACACTATACAACAATGTCAACCATTTAGGTCCAACAGTGGAAACTCCATAACTGCAGAAATGGCTTGCAACTGCAAAAATTTGGAGAGCTCTCCTGTTCACTGTCATAGTGTCATGGCGGCTTTAGATTGGAGAAGCCCTGAGTTTTCTCAGCGTAACGGAAGTTCTTCTATGCTGCTCAACTCCCTGCCATCCCATAGCTGAGCACCTGGCTTGCGGTTTATCTCATGCGTCCAGAGATATCGTGCATCGCCTGACATAAGAACAAGGGAGCCTGGCTTCAGGTAGACGGGGATTTTTGTAGATTCACCATTCCCATGCTTCACTGTATCACATGCAGCGCCTCTTTGTTCGGCCCGACTGAAATTCATCACACAAGCTGACTCGAGAGAGACTATTGCGATTCCATCGTCAAAGCGCATTAGATCAACATGAGCACAGATGCCCTAGATTGCAAGACCGAATTGCCACATGAGAAACTTAGAATGCAGGAAATACATACTTCACTTTTGTTTGTAAATATGGATCGCAGCAAGGATGTTTGACGTTGTGAATATGAACTACAGTAAGGATAGCCTAGACAAATTTGAGAGCATAGCAGCAGTCTTTTGTTTGTATGATGTTGAACATAGTGCTCCAAATTATTGAGAGAACAGCAGTTTCGCACCTCACCTGGCTTGTATCTATTTGCAATCAGCTGATCAAAAAGTGGTTCCCTCCACAGTAAATCTGATGGCAAAGGACATGCATCTTCATCCTCGTTTGTCAACTCCATGCCGACACCAACATTGACATCACCAACACAAATAGCTTCATGAATGAGGGCTGAAAGTTCAACAGCCCATGAAGGCAGATCACCAAATCTCATTGCCTAAATAAGAAAGGTAAAAAAGCAATTGATGAACATGTAGATTCTTGGCATTTGCTGAAAATAACACAGCTGTAGCTTGAATTGATTGAGGAGACCTTATAAATGAAAAAATCGAAAACGCTTCAACCTTCTTGACACTAGTGGAACATATCTTCTATTCATGGAAATCCTATTGTAAAAGCACATTGGCAGATGCTGAAACAATGAGGAAAACAAAGCTTACTTGGTTGTGTGCATCACTGAACCATCCTTCTGCAAAACACAAATGGGCACATCCACACTTATTAGACTCATCAACGAGCAACAATTAGTCTGTTGAGCAATAACAAACTTGAGCTATAGTTTTTTTTGCATCGCGACCATTCAGTGGCAAATATAGACACTCAGTCTTAGGCAATTCAGAGCTGAGTACATGGTAAAGCTCATTCCTATGCAACATAGCAAGATAATTTGATGAAATTAAGACATTCCATTGTTCTATTCAGGTATGATTAAATGAGGGAGTATTCCGTGAAGCCATTTGACTCGTTTCCATCAGAAGAGCCTTAGTCTCATGAAACAAATAGCAATTTGGACATTTCATAAAAGATCGAAGAAAGTTGCAAAGCCATTTATTGTAACAATTAACCATTCGAAGCCGTAATTATGCAGTCAGAATAGCATCCCCTTTGCACCAAGCAAGCCTTCCTTTTCCCTTTCTGTGTGAGAAAGAATGGGGAAAAAAAGCAACAAATTGTCTACGTACTAATTACCAGCATGCAGTTACCCAAACAGATGACTTATTCTAATAATCACATATGACAAAGATGGAGTATTTACATAAAGACAATATCCTACTAACATTTGATGACTCGAACCAGATTGAACACAAGCAGCTAAAGATCCAACCTTTGCCCAAAGGAAGGAGGACAGAAGAGAACGCAACCCACGGCTCACCTTCTTGGATCGCGGCGAGGAGGCGCGACTGCTCATCGGCGGAGAGGAAGGCGACGCAGAGCCACAGCCCCATCACCCCCGGCACTGCCTCCCACGTCCACTGTGGGCTAAAACCGCGGGGTGCGTCGGACTCGCTGTCCGATGAGTCGCCAAAGGCCTCCCGGAGCGCCGTTCGGCGGCGCATCTCGTCGTCGTAGTCGCCGGCGGCGGCCGCCATGGTGGCTTCCTTGCAGGGTCTTTCTGAACTCTGATTTTCTTGTGTTTATTTACACTACACCTCGACGATGCATAGCAGTATTTGCGTATCGATGGGAATTCGTGTTCGTTCTAGGTTTACGTATTGGTTGATTGCCCGCCTTCAAAGGAAGGTTGCATAGGCGAGCCTAGGATTTTCATGCAACCGCGAGAGGTGGACAGTGTAATCAGGGGCGGGGCCAGCCCGGGCCCAAGTCTAAGTCTTGGGCTGGCCCAGAGGTCATTAGGCTAATTTGTGAATTTATAAAAATATTTAGAAAATTTACATGGACTTTTTGGATCAGGTCTCGAGCCAAGGCCTGGGTTGCCAGAGGCCTGGCTCCGCCGCTGAGTGTAATGGTATATACCTACCATTGTCCGTGTAATGGTATATACCTACCATTCCATCAAAGAGAAGCAATTCTCATTCTCATGTAGACATAATTATCATGCGTAAATTTTTTTATCACTTTGTAATTTAGTTAGACAATTAGATAGAGTAATTTTCACATAAATCTACGTCATTCACACGATCCAGCTTACCACAACCATTCTAGTGTGAAGTGTATGATCTCTTGCACATAATAAGTACTAGTTATATGCTCGTGCGTTGCTACGAAAAATAAAGATTAAAAAATAAAAAAATACTATTTTATAAGATCAAACATCTATCTTTAACGCTTCGTTTCTTGTAAAGCTGGCTAATTAAAGCAACGCTTCGTTTCTTGTGTAGGGCAATTAAGCAGGGCAATTAAGTAGGGCAATTAAGCAGGACAATTAATGTGATGTGAGAAGAAACTCCCACTTTATATAGTAGAGATTATGGAGACTTGAGAGATTTTTAGAAATGACCACCCATGCCAATCATCAGTATTTCAACCAGTAAAGCATCCAAATCGCTTTGGTGATGACTAATGCTCAAATCTAAAAAATTGTTGTAGGCTATTTTTTTGTTGCTTAGTATTTATCAGATTTGACGGACGTTCTTAAACATGTATCTTGTGTAGCATTTTTTTGTATGTCATAATAACATTCCAATTTTGCATAAAAACACAGGCAAGTAGTCTTCTATTTATATATCTTAACTATTATAAAAATGAGTTTGTGGTGATGGTGAGTCTGCCAGGCTGTTTATGGGCCAGAACAGTAAGGGCCCAAGACCCAGTAGGTGAGGAATTCCGTAGCTATTTGCTGTTTGTCTAGCCTTATTTGCATTTTATTGTAATCCCTTGTTCAGTGATTCTTCAGTAACGGATCTCAAATAAGTGATAGCTCAAGTTTTAAATTCTTGTTTTTTTTTGTTTTTAAAAGTTTAGAACTTATGGTGTCATCATCTATTTGTGATCCGTTGCAACGCACGGGCACTTTACTAGTATCTATAAATAACCGGTTAGATTAAAGATACCTGCTTCGTTTTAGAGGGTTAGCAAACTTTATAATAATCCTTAAATCAGAAAAAAAAATTATAAAAATTATGTCAAATGTGCTAATGAATTCGCAAAAAACCGCTCGGAACGAAAAGTTAATTGTATTTGAATTCTTGTCAAATGTGCTAATGAATTCGCAAAAAATGATCAAAAACCGCTTGGTTTGGAGTGAAATTCGTACCAAAAACTGCTCGAAAGTTGAGGAAATGGAAAAAAATCTACAAAAATTAGGAAAAATTTGTAAAAAAAAACCATTAAAGGCCCCAAAAAAGGAAGATGTAATAAATGTAAAATAATACGGAAAACATGATAAAATACCAGCATGATCTTTTCTAAATATGAAAATTTTTTGACATGACATCTGCTATATTTTTAGACAATTGCAAGTTGTAAAGTAAGCATTTAGTAATAATATGTGAACAAATAAATTTTTTTATTTCAATACTACTCACATATGAATCCAAGAACAAAAATAGGTATTCACACAATGACATACCAATACCATTCACATATTAACACTATTTACATTTCATTTGAAGTTGTGAAGTAGGCATAACTTCGTCGTTCTTCCAATATTCGACCTACATGAACCGAATGTTAGTAAAAAATTGAGTTGCAATGTAATAAAACATAGAAATGAAATAAAATTTTGGCATGACCTTTGCTATTTTTTAGAGTATCTGAAGTTGTAAAGTAAGCATTTAGCAATAATATGTCAACAAATAACCTTTCACTTCAATACCATTCACATATCAATCCAATAAGTGCAAAAAAATTGGCACTCTCCTCTCTTTCCTTAGCCTCTCCCCTCTCTTGTCCTTCTTCTTATCCTCTGTCCTGTCTAGGTCATGCTGAAAGTACTCGCAAACTTCTACAGGAATTTTACTACAATGGATGACATTCGTACCACGTCTTGCCAAGTGCTGCTTCAATCGGATTGCACCGCACCTTTCTTCTCTTTGAGACAGTGCTTGCATCGAAATCCACCGCCCAACTTCTCGTCGTGCTCTCACACCTCATCGACATGGTCTGCCATTTGCTAAAAATATTGCTACTTGATAAACTTGAAGAAATATTGCTATTAAAAATGTTGCAACTTGACATACTTGAACAAATATTGTTACCAAAAATATTTGAACAAATATTGCTACTTGACATTTCATGCGCTTGGCATATTATAACTCAATTACATCTGAGAGGTTTCCAGCTCCCTCAGGAGTCCACATGTCCTCCATGCAATTTTGCGAAAAAGCCCATCCATTCCTTCAAATCGCGGATAGGTCCTTGCAATTTACGAATAGGTCATTTGCGATTTTTTATGAGGGCAAAAAAATCACACCGGAATTGCGTTTAGGTCCTTCGTTCATTAATTTACGGGAAAAACTCCTGTTAAATATAAATCGCGGGCGAGCCCTGTTCTAATTTTTCAGGATAACGCACGGGTCCAAAATAATAACAAACGGGTCCCTGTTTCTTACGCCTAGGTCCTTTCTCCGTTTTTCCGAAAAAAATGTTTTCGTGGTCCGTTTTTTCTCCAAAACACGTAAAAAATGTTTTCGTGGTCCATTTTTTCTAAAAAAAACACAAATTGGTTTTTCGTTCGCCGCGTTTATTGACCGTATATATGATACATCATGCTAGAGGACTGGACAAAAAGGTTACTGCACAAATGTTGCTTCGGAAAAACAAATGCTACCAATTACTTAAGAATTTATAGCATGCTACTAATAAATTGTTGTAATCAAAGACTAAAATATATTTTCTCGATCTGAACAATAGATTATGTCTGCATCTAGGGAACAAATAAGCCATCAGGTGTAGTGTTTAAATTCATTCCCCTATACAGATAGCACTACTCCAATTGAAGCTTTCATCCATACATTGCTTGGGAAAAAGAACGGGATCATCCCAGTAAAACTTCATGGCTTGAAATCATCTGCTGCCATTTGACGAAAATCGAGTGCTTTCGAATGAAAATCTAATTCTTTTCAATGAAAATCAAATACATTTCAAGAAATTCATTGCTCGTATCAAAATTCTCGCAAGCTTTAGATTTCAAGGCTTACCGCTCGGATTTCGTGGCCGCGATAGCGGAAATACGGTGATTTGATGCCGACGAAAAGCGGAGGCTACAGCTTCTCCCTGGTCGAAACGATTTCTCCAATGATTGCCAGCGACTGCAATTATTGCCGGACGGATCGCCTTTTTGTACTTCGTGGCCGTACGTGGGTTGGGGTGGATCTCCGGCCCAGAGGCGACCGTGGACTGTGGGCTTTCAAGCCTACATGCTGACTTTTTCCCCTTTTTTGACTTTTCTATTATCTACATTTTGAATTGCTCAAAAACATCTCCAAACTTCATTTTTTTCAAAAAATATTTACACCAGAGGTCATAAGGCTATTAATACTAATTATAGATAAATTTTGGATAGTTTTTTTATTTTTTTGAATTTTAATTTGAGCGAAATTCTGAGCGGTTTCCTTTTCCTACTGCAGGCGGTAAGAACGAATTTTGTGAAATCCGTTTGGATTTCGATGAAAAATGGAACCCTAACAAGAAGAGGACCTTTGAGAGGGGAGAGCAGTGGGGACGAAAGGAGGTGCTGTTACTTGTCACAAAGAGAGAATATCCTTGTGAAATATTTGGTGAGATGTCCTCAAATTAGAAATTCCCAGACACAAATGCCAAGAACATAAACATTGTTACAAAAAAAATCTAAAAAAGAATAGATACACTTCATGGTTTGCTTCATCTATGTATAAAATTTCAAGTTCAAATTCATTATAGGTATTAGAGTTGTTTAGTAAATTCAATTGTTATATATAAAAAATTTCAAGGATGTACATTGCTTATGATTTGGGGGCTACATTATATGATTAATATATAGATATTACAACTGTTATATATAAAAAACAATTATATATACATTATAGGTATTAGAGTTGTCTAGTAAATACAATTGTATTTTCAAATCTAGCAACACAATTGAGCGGAGAATTCTGCTATTTATATATTAAAAGTAGACGGCATACCTTTTACAAATACTAAGAAAAAAGAGAAAATACAAGAAATTCTAACAAAAAAGAAAAACATCTGACCTTAAGATGGTGGACGCTAATTTTAAAAGCTTAGATTCGATTGTTGTTTTAGAGGTATATTAATTTGAAAAGGTCTAAAGGCATATCTAACCCTTAATTTAGTGGGCCATAATTTTGAAGACTTAGCTTGGACAGTTGGCTTAGAGATATACTAATTTGAAGAAAAAAATAAAACAGGAAGCACTACGTACCTTTAATTCAAAGGTTTTAAAAAGAAAATATGTACCACTACGTACGTTTAATTCAAAGGTTTAAAAAAGAAAATATGTAGCACTACGTACGTTTAATTCAAAGGTTGAGAGTGTAATTAAATTTCCTCGAAGGACCCACCTCTCAATCATCTCTTTCACGCATTAAAAGAGAGATCTCAAAATAAAATTTGATGATTAAATATGATATCAAATATCAAATTTCAAATTTAAATTGCAAATTATAAATTTTAAAATTTGGAATTACGTAAAGTTATATTATACTACACTAAATCATGCAATTGTGCGGTCGATCGGCTAGTTGAATGGTGCATTCAATCGCTTCGACCCAGTGGCGGACCCAGGAAGAAATTATAGGTGGGGCAGACTTGAAGTAGTATTAAAACGCTAAAAAGAATGCAATGTACCGTAACATTGGTAACAACAATAGTACTATTAAAGAAGCATAAATATAACGTTCAACTAATACGGTCAAAGAAGAATTAGCAAATAGGCTACATACCACTCAGTTAACAATTGGTGAGGGACGAGGCGATTTTATTCTCCTAGTTTTGAGGCTGAAATCGTCGGATGATGGCTTCATCATTAAGTGATTTGAAGATCTCTCTCCGTGTAGTAAACCATTAAGTCATTCATCCAATCTTATTGCGTAGTTCAGTCTTGATATACAATATACCTGGGTAGCCGATCGTTTCTTGCTTGGTGCCGATTGTTTCTTGCTTGGTGGCTGGTGCAACGTTTCAGCTTTCAAAATTGTTAGGCCTATACATATGCAGTATATACAACATACATGGGCTTGTAACTTGTAGGTAGGGCAGCAGCCCAGGCTGCCCCACTGGTGGGTCCGCCCCTGCTTCGACCCATATATATAATTAAGTTCCTCACATGAGAATGAATCGTGCATACGACTAAAACTCAAATAATTGTTATCATACATCATACACTAAAAATTTCCGAGATTTCAATGCAAACAAAGTACAATATCAAATAAAAACACCTTTTAACTCTGTTTCTTCGATCTCACACTCTTTTGTTCAGAAAAAAGGACTACATTTCTTTGAAAAAAAAAGGTGATTGTGCAAGGCATCATGAATCACATTCCCCCATTTCATACACACCTTGTCGCACTCACGTAGTTAGTTTACACATGCACACACATATATATGTACGTACCGACGTACGTACGTACGTATAAAGAATGTACGCATGCATACACAGAATTAAGTGGATTTATCACGTACTCATGCACGTATGTGCCGAAGACAAAGTTACACGCACGTGTGTATGTGCCTGCGATACTGTCATAATGTTATCGATCCCTCCTCTTCGTCGGCGTCGTCGATCTCTCCATGATGCCACGCTTAATATCCTTGGAACTGAGGAGGCGGCGGCGACGCGTATTGCGCCGACACGACCGGCGGCATGATGAAGTTGTCGAACGTCGGTGGAGGCTGCGATTCTTCTGGTGGACCTGGCGGTGGTGATGACTCTTCCTGCGGCGGGGGCAAAGAGACCGGAGGGGATTGCGCAGGAGGCGGCAGTGAGCTTACTGGAGTAGGTGGCGGTTGTGATTTTACTGGTGGTGGTGGCGAGCTAATTGGTGCCGGCGGGGGAGGAGACCTCACTGGAGGCGGTGGCGAGCTTGTCGGGGTTGGGGGTGGTGGGGATTGCACTGGTGGTGGTGGCGGCGAGCTCACTGGAACTGGAGGTGGTGAGCTAACAGGTGCCGGTGGTGGTGGGGATTTTACCGGAGGAGGTGGTGAGCTCACGGGAGCTGGTGGAGGTGGAGACTTTACTGGCGGCGGTGGTGAGTTAACTGGTGCTGGTGGCGGTGGAGACTTCACTGGCGGCGGCGGTGAGCTAACTGGTGCCGGTGGCGGTGGTGAGCTTACTGGTGGCGGTGGAGACTTCACTGGCGGTGGAGGTGAGCTAATTGGTGCTGGTGGCGGTGGAGACTTTACTGGCGGCGGTGGTGAGCTAACTGGTGCTGGTGGCGGTGGAGACTTCACTGGCGGCGGCGGCGAGCTAACTGGTGCCGGTGGCGGTGGTGAGCTAACTGGTGGCGGTGGAGACTTCACTGTTGGTGGAGGTGAGCTAACTGGTGCTGGTGGTGGTGGAGACTTTACTGGCGGTGGTGGTGAGTTAACTGGTGTCGGTGGTGGTGGAGACTTTATTGGAGGAGGTGGTGAGCTCACTGGTGCTGGTGGAGGTGGAGACTTCACTGGTGGTGGTGGTGAACTAACTGGTGTCGGTGGTGGTAAAGACTTCGCTGGTGGAGGAGATGAGCTCACCGGAACCGATGGGGGTGAGGTCTTCTCTGACGGTGGTGGCGAGCTAACTGGTGCTTGCGGTGGCGAAGATTTCACCGGAGGAGGTAGTGAGTCAACGGGCGATGTCGGTGGTTGAGATTTCTTGTCCGGAGGTGGAGAGGCTTTCACTGGAGCTGATGGAGGTGTAGACTTCTCTTGAGCTGGCGGAGAGCTCTTAGGAGTGGGTGATGGTGGAGATTTCTCGATAGGTGGGGGTGAGCTTGCTGGTGTGGGTGATGGTGGAGACTTAGCTAGGGGAGGTGGAGAGCTCACCGGAGTGGGTGGTGGCAGAGACGTCACGGGAGGTGGCGGTAAACTTACCGGTGCGGATGGTGGGGAAGACTTCATCGGAGGAGGTAGTGAGTCAACGGGCGACGTTGGTGGTTCAGACTTTTTGGGCGGAGGTGGTGATGATTTCACCGGAGCTGATGGAGGTGTCAACTTCTCTTGAGCTGGCGGAGAGCTCTTGGGAGTGGGCGATGGTGGAGACTTCTCCAGAGGTGGGGGTGAGCTCGCCGGCGTGGGTGGTGGAGACTTAGCTGGGGGAGGTGGAGAGCTCACCGGAGCGGGTGGTGGTGGAGACTTCGGTGCAGGTGGCGGAGGAGACTTCACCGGAGGAGGTGGAGAGCTCACCGGAGCGGGTGGTGGAGGAGACTTCACCGGGGGTGGTGGGGAGCTCACCGGGGCAGGTGGTGGGGGAGACTTCACCGGGGGTGGTGGGGAGCTCACCGGGGCGGGTGGTGGGGGAGACTTCACCGGAGGAGGTGGGGAGCTCACCGGGGCGGGCGGTGGAGGAGACTTCACCAATGGAGGTGGAGAGCTTACTGGAGCGGGTGGTGGGGGAGATTTTACTGGCGGTGGGGATGATGCCACTGGCGTGGGTGGAGGAGGTGACTTTACTGGCGGTGGAGGCGAGCTTACCAGGGTCGGAGGTGGGGAGGAGTCAACCGGAGGCTGCACTTGTGGTGGCGGTGCCTTCTTTGAGCGCTCTGGGGTCACCGGGAGCCAGCCAGAATTTGGAGGTGGCGGAACAGCATACCCTGACGGCGGTGTGGTCTTCGGCGGGGAGCTAATCGGTACAGGTGCCGGAGCTGGCGCCACAGGTTGTTTCGGTGAAACCTCATTTGGAGGCGGCTGCGAACCACCACTTGGAGGCGGAGAACCAGGCGTAGGAGACGATTTTGGTGGGGACGGCTGCGGTGAAATCTTTGGTGGTGGCGTGACAGGAGGCATCGGATCAGGCACAGACGGCGTTTTGGCGGGCGGCTTCGGCGAGACTGTAGGAGGTGCCACCGGCACCTTGGTCGTGATGGCTTCCACGGCAACGAAAACCGCCCGGCGTCGGGTACCCGGCGCTGCGTGTTTGCTTTGCGATCGGCAGGCGTGCAGGGCGAGCGCGCCTGCGGCGTCGTCTTCTGCCGGCGCGGCCAGCGCCAGCGATTGCTCCTGTCGTCGAGCGTGACGTTCGCGTTCTCTGATGGTATGCACGGCGCGGACTCTGAGTTGAAGAAGTTGAAGGCGAAGCTGAAGTTGACGAGTGTCGGGAGCTCGCAGATGGATTCGTGCACGATGCCGGTGAATACGTTCCTCGACACGTCGAGCTGCTCCAGCTTGGTCAGGTTCGAGAACGTCACCGGCAGCGTACCGAGGAGCGCGTTGCCACTGACGTCGATGACGGTGGTGTTCTGGAGGTACCCGATCTCTAGCGGCAGGCACCCGTCGAGCTTGTTGTTGAGGAAGATGATCTCGTCGAGCGTCTTGACCATGCGGCCGATGCTCTTGGGGATGCATCCGACGAACTGGTTATTGGCGAAGACGACGACAGAGGCGGTGGAGTTGCCGAGGTTCTCCGGGATGGGCCCGACGAATCGGTTGCTGTTGACGAAGATGGCGTCGAAGTCCTTGTCGAAGAGCGCCGGTGGTAGGTCGCCCTCGAAGTCGTTGAAGCGGATGTCGAGGTACTTGAGCGACGCCATCTCGAGAACGACGAAGGGGAAGAGGCCGACGAAGCGGTTGTTGCTGACGTCGAACTCGTGGAGCAGCGTGAGGCGTGACATGCTCTTGGGGATGATCCCACAAAAGCGGTTAGTGTTGATGTGGAAGAAGGCGAGGTCGGTGAGCAGCCCCAGCTCCGGCGGCAGGTACCCGGCGATGTCGCCGCCGTTGAGGTCGATGCCCGCGACGACGGTGACGTTGGCATCATCAAGCGCCTGGACACAGACGACACCGTTGTAGGAGCACACGTCGTTGCCGACCCAGTTGGTGGTGTACCCCTTGGGGTCGGAGTAGAAGGCGCGGCGCCACGCCTGGAGTGCGATGTAGGCGCGGCGGAGGCGGGCGTTGGGGAAGTTGTTGGCGTCGATGCGGTCGTCGAACTCGAAGTCGGGGGGCAGGTCGCCGGCCTCGTCGCCGCCGGCTTCCCTCATGGCGAGGAGCTGGCGGTGAGCGATGTAGGAGGCCTCAGCGCTGGTGACGGCGCCGACGCTGGAGGCAGAAAAGCAGGCGGCGAGTAGGAGGAGCGCCGCGCCAAGGCGACGGCCATCGGGGAGCCGTAGGTTGTGGTCCATGAGGAGATGAGGTTGCACCCCCTGCCTTGGGTGCTATATGGATGGAGGGGGGAGGGTAGCGCCATGGGTGTTAAAGGAATAGCATGCAGTGGCGCTCGCGTCCACGGAGACGGAGACGGGTGGCCGGCCGGTGGCTCCGCGGCTTTGGCGCCCGAGGTTGGTGGAGGAGATCGCCTGACCGCTCTCTCTCTCTCTCTGTCCTGCGGTTACGCCGTATTGCATGCATGCTTGGTTCCCGCTCCCGCGTGGTGTCGAGCGGTATTTCCGAGGCATGCTGCTCTCCTATGTTTGGATTGGCATGCAGGTTTGCATGGGTTTTTCCGTGCGCTGGATTGGCGTTGAGACGCGTGGTTTCCCGCCCAGTCATAAGATCATCAGATCATGCAATTTAGCAATTCCTATTTTTACATGCTAAGAGATTTAATCGAGGGCACGTTCAATAGTACAGATGACAGTTATCTGTTGTATATTTTTATATCAGTATATAAAGCTAAAAATAACTTATACTAGTTACATGCCCGTGCGTTGCTATGAAAAACAAAATTAATAACGAAAAATAAAGATTAAAAAAAAAAAAATATTTCACAAAATCAAACATTTATCTTTAACGTTTCGTTTCTTGCGAAAGCTGGCTAATTAAAGCAACACTTCGTTTCTTGCGTAAGGCAATTAAGCAGGGCAATTAAGCGGCAATTAATGATGTGGGAAGAACGGACCACTGCCACCAAGTGTTGTTTTAGAATAGTAGAGATAATAGATTGTCTATATAGTTATTTATAATAACCTCTCATACAACTAATTGATTATCTATACGATGTTATACACTATATAAAATCATCTATATAATCTTAAATAATAAATAGCATCTTTCTCTCTTCTTAGTATTATCTAAAATATGATCTAGCTCTCTTCTTCTAAGTGGCATAGGGACATCCCGGACATGTACTACTTGTACATGCCCTGACAACTAGCACTGAAGTTTGTTACGTTGATCTGTGCCTTTGTGCATTACTGCGTGTGTTCATATGATCACCGCAGCCATTTCTTCTCTGTAACCGCTAGATGCCCTGCATTTTGTACTGATCATGAATGCAAGTGAGAGCTAGAACTAAGATACTCATGCACAAGATGAAAAATATCTTCTTACTTGTCGACTGTGGCTCATGAAGAACAATCTGCAAAAAAGCGCTGATACATACGACGATGAACTGTCTGAGAAACTGACGGAATGGTACATGTAACACTGGGTGTGTGTCGATCGTTGTCGTTAATCAGTAATCATGAGAGTTAATCCTGCTTACTGTTATTACGCGTGTGTCGTTCTCTTAATGGAATGCGAGTTGATATGACCACTTGTGCGAACCCCTGACAGCGTTCGTTGGTCAATCTATCGATCTGAGACATGCAAGTTTATCTGCACGATGTATGGCTGCTGTTGATCCAGTGCCGATCGAGAAGATGCACAGAGACAGTTGAGATTTCTTGCACCCTTTTGCACGTAATAAGTCCGTCGATCTCTGTCAGGTCGATGCATGCCCTGCCTGATCTGTTCGATGCGTAACTGGCGATAGAAACAGAGCAGTACTGCTTAATTGCATCCCTATATACCTTTTTCACATTAATGAAAAGAGTTCATGCGCTATCGCTCATGGAACTATGCTTGCTGAACTCCTCAAAAAAAAAGCTTCGTTAATCCTTTGGGATGAAGCACCCATGGCCCATAGACACTGTTTCAAAGTCGTAGATAGAACACTCCGCTCAAGATTCTGTGTTTATGAATATACCTTTTGGTGCAAAAACCGTGGTTCTTGGTGGAGGTTTTCGGCAAATCCTTCATGTGATTGAAAATAGCACAAAATTAAGCGAAAATTATGGATGCTTCTCTCATTAGATCACCTCTTTGGCAACATGTTGAAGTTCTAAAATGGTCAAGCAATATGAGGCTTCGTAGGGCTGATCTCCCCATTGCTCAGCGTCAAGCGCTTTCCCTATTTGCCCAGTGGGCGCTTGATATTGGGGATGGCCGTATTCCTTCCACCAAAAAACAACATAACCCAATGCAACTTGGATAAGTATTCCTAATGAATGATCATTTGCTCATGCCAACACACAATAACATCGATGCCGTTGTTGATGCTGTCTATGATTTGTTTGATATGATCAATGCCTCTCTTATACTATTTCTCTTGGAGCCCTTTTGCTATGCTACTTGAAATCTTACAATTTACCTCCTCCTATAGAAGATCCTGTTAATTTTAGCTTTAAATGATCCCGCTTCTAATGGTCTTTCTACCTGTACTGCGTGCTGTTTTTTATCCATACTAGTTGCTGCTTACTTTATAGTCCTAATTACTATTGCTGTCTCCATAGGTCAAATGTTTTTAATATTGTTTGATATGGATAGGCTGGATCTATAGAAGCTATGGTAATGGTCAATAATCAGGAATGAAACAGCAGAGTATATCAGGTATTACTGTTCTCTATGCAAATTGGTGTGCCTAGTATTGTGCTTTACGGCAAGAGGTACGGAGGTCCATGGCTCGGTAAGAACTTTGCAGCATTAATTACTCACTTGATTAACCGCTTAATCAATGTACTTTGCTTAATTAAAACAGTGTGGCACCCACTGCCGCAATTTCAAGCGCAATAGGTGATACGTGGCACCGTTGGCGCTCCACAGTTGAAAATTATATTAAGAAGAGGGCCAAATTTGAAACAGAATTGTTATGGTCTAGAAAAGTGATGATGTCTTTTTTTTACATAAAAAAAGTGGCACTTCTTTCTCTTTCTGTGACACGTGCATGTACCCATAACGAGCTAATCCATGTGCTCGCATGAGAGGGAAAGTCATAAAAAAAAAGACTTGACTATCGCTGAGACCTGAGAGTATAAATTCAGTCAGCTCACAAGACATGACAGCGTCTGGTGTGTGCGTTTTGAAGCATGGGCTCACTTGCTAAATCTTGCATTTTGTCTTATAGGTGTGAGAAACATCGGGAAATCAGTCATGTAGTCTCATGAAAGTTTTGTGCCTTTTTCTAGGAATCCATGTCGATTTAGTATTTCGACCACGAGTAAAGTTTTTATTATTTCAGTTTTTTCTAAGTCTTGTAAATTAAGATGACAACCAGCCAGATTATCACTGGTTTCCATGCAGCCAACGCGAATAGAAGAATTGGTTAGCCTAGTTAGGCACCCGGCGGGCCAAGGACGAACAAAGATGTAGACTATTGATTTAGAGTTTATTTATACCGTGCATAAGTATATAACATTCTTGACTTCAGCTTTGCTTCCTTAATACTAGTAGAGATTGCTAGGCCAGGATATGGTTGATAATCAAGTAAGATACCATTTGTGTGGATTTACCCTCTAGCTAACTACTTAATAACTACTTGTACTTTTAAGATTCATAAGTTTTATGATAGAGGATTGTTGAAGCAAAACTCATTAATAAAATGTAGTTTTGTTAATTTCTCCTTTTTTTTATAGTTTTGCCCGATGAACTACATGTTGTGCAAATTATGTGATCTGTCTACTCATGCGATGCTACAGGTTTATGTGCTTCTTGGACTGGTGACAACCCTTTGAAATAAGTGCATCTTCATCTTTTTAGCAATAATACCTAATCTATAATTTACTTGTTGAACATATACAGTCTCACACGTAACAAAACTGTATGTAAGCAAAAATGTTAATTAGGACCACGACATGATATATACACTTTAAACTTCCCACGTATACTCCCTCCGTTCACTAATAGTTATCATTTTGGACATCGATATAGATTTTAAAATACAATTTTAACCATTAATTTATATTATAATATATTTTATAAACCTAATAAAATTATAATACTATGAAAGTACTTTACGAAACAAATCTACACATATAATTTTTATATATCTAATTTAAAGAGTTAAAAAGATATTGACATTCAAAGTTTCGAAGGTTTAACTGCATCTATGTCCAAAATGATAACTATTTGTGACCGAAGGGAGCAATACTCTCATTTCTGATTTTTCTTGGATGCACTATTGTAGGGGATGTTATTAATTAATTTGACTACAATTAGAGAAGCAATGATATAGAAAGGGATCCGGTGCAGTTACAGTATCATTCTTCCTTGTAAGGTCAATTAAGTACCACATTATAGCATGTTGGGTTGCATGCATATTCATAGTCAACTTCTTTTACCTCTCTGGCTCTCTCATCGAAGGATCAGTCTCCCACCGCTTCAGCAATGGTCTGTCCGCCAAAATTGAAATTGAAATTTAAATATTAGGCCATTGATTGCAAAGGTGAACCGCATTGTGAAGGATATTGTTTATTCTTCTAAAACAAGATATGAATAAACTGTAAACAAATCATTTAAAGATCTTCATAATGGTGTTCTACCCCTGTTTAGTTTGAATTTTGGAATAATCACTCTTTTACCAAAGAATAAAGATGCTAAACAAATTCAACAATACAGACCAATTTGCTTGTTGAATGTAAGCTTTAAAATTTTTACCAAAGTTTGTACAAATAGGGTCACATCTGTGGCGGATCTTGTTGTTCGTCCTACACAAACGGCTTTTATGCCAGGAAGAAGTATATTGGATGGAGTGATTATTTTACATGAAACCATACACGAATTACATAGAAAAAAAATGGACGGGGTTATTTTTAAGATCGATTTCGAAAAAGCTTATGACAACATTAAATGGCCTTTTCTCCAACAAGCTTTAAGGATGAAAGGCTTTTCACCAACGTGGTGTAAGTGGATTGAGAATATCGCTTGTGGGGTAGTGTGGCCATTAAAGTCAATGATGATATTGGTCCTTTTTCGCACCAAAAAGGCCTCTCGCCAGTGCAGTGATCCTTTATCCCCCATTTTATTTAATATAGTCGTTGACATGTTAGCAATTATTTTAGACAGAGCTAAAAAATAGTGGCCAAATAAGGGGTTTAATACCTCACTTGGTGGATGATGGGTTATCTATTCTTCAATATGCAGATGACACTATCCTATTTATAGAAAACGATCTTGAGCAGGCTTTAAACTTGAAATTATTGTTATGTGCATTTGAACAAATTTCTGTCTCAAAATTAATTTCAATAAGAGTGAAATTTAATGCTTTGGTGTCGCTAAGGAATTAGAGGATCAATATACTCACTTTTTGGGTGTGGAGCGGTAAATTGCCTTTAGATATCTTGGTATTCCAATTCATCATAGAAAGTTGCTAATCAGTGAATGGAAGGGAGTAGAAGAAAGATTTGAGAAACGACTCGAGTAGTTGGAAGGGTAAGCATTTATCTCAGCAGGAGGTCGTTTAGTACTTTTAAACTCTGTCTAGTACTTACTAATGTTTATGTTATCTCTTTTGAGATACCTCGTGATAATCAAACGTTGGATTATTATAGATCTAGATTCTTTTGGCAAAGTGATAATCATAAAAGAAGTACAGACTAGCTAAGTGGAATATACTTTGTAGACCAAAAGATCAAGGAGGATTGGGTATTCAAAACCTAGATATCAAAAATATTTGCTTGCTTAGTAAATGGCTTTAAGATCTTAAATGAAGAGGGTGTTTGGCAATGTCTCATCACAAGAAAGTATTTGGTAAAACAAGACTCTTTCTAATGTAGAAAGAAACCAAGGATTCTCGCTTTTGGTCGATTAATGCGCGGTTAAGCATCATTTCTTTAGATTCGGTTCTTTCCAAGTTGGTAATGGCACTCAAATTTGCTTTTGGCAAGATATTTGGAATGGAAACACACCCTTTAACATAAAATTTCCAGGTCTATTCCAAATTGTTAGAAAAAGAATGCCACAAAGGGCGTGTCATGAATTCTCGCACTTTAAATTTGTCTTTTCGCCGAGCCATTACGGGACATAACTTGAGGGCTTTACATAACCTCATTACAATGGTTAGTGGGGTACATTTAACTTTAGAAAGAGATATCTTTCGATGGAATCTACATCATAATGGACAATTTTTTGTTCATTCGATGTATCGATTTTTAATGAATCATAATGCTCCTTTACAAACAGAATTTGTGGAGGCTTAAGATACCGCTTAAAATAAAATTTTTCCTTTGGTATCTTCTATCGTGGGGTGATATTGACAAAAGATAATCTTGCAAAAAGAAATTGACTGGTAGCAAAATTTGTTGTTTTTGTAATAATAATGAAACTATACAACATCTTTTTTGATTGCCATGTTGCTCGCTCGACTTGGCGATCATCCAAGTGGCTATTAATTTGACACTTATATAACCAACATGTTTGGAAACTGGTTACAGGGGATGGAGAAAGATTTACAATCTCACATTTTAGTGGGCGCCACGCATTTTGTTGGTCAATTTGGTCACTTCGGAATGATATGGTGTTTGAAAAGAAAAGGAATTTTAACCCATTGCAGGTAGTCTCGCTGCATTGGTTCGTCATGGTCGTGGTCATTGCTACAACCCCAGGAGGCCAAGGACGTGATATTTTCTGGATGCAAAGCGCTAGACGTGGTAGCCAGGGAGTTCTTCAATAGACATGGGTGGAGAACTAGCAACAGGATTTGTGGCATTTGAGATCTTTTATGTCATCTTTATTTGAACTTGTGGCTATCTTTCATTTTATCTCATTTTTCATTTATGACGGCTGATTAGCTGTAATTGTGTAATAATACTTTGGCCGTATGCATCTCAGGATGCAGAGGCTGGGAGATTTAATCTTCCATTATCTAAAAAAAATCATTTAAAGATATTGAGACACATGCAATACTTGTCCAATGTCACATGATTTTTCTTTTACCCAATATGCTTTAAGGAGATCAGCATACTTTTCTTTTATTTTTTCTTTCTTTCTCCTTCCATATTTTCTTTTTTTTCTCACCCCCTTTTTCTAATTCCCTCTCTTCTTTTCCCTCCCCGTTTCGCCCCTTCAGCTCCCGACCCCTCTCCTTCCCCTTCGCCCCACCGCCCCCGACTGCCCTCGCCGCCCCCTTCCCCTCTGCGCCACGGTGCCACAGCGACCAGCCAACTACGGTGCGAGAGGCGAGGCGGCCACGATGGGCAGAGCAAAGGGGCCACGATGAGAGGCGGCCACGGTGGGAGGTGGCGAAGTCATCGAAGCGAGGCGGCACGGTGGGGGTGAAGCGAAGGGGTCCAAGCACGGACACAGTGGGAGACGACAGCCACGACACGGCACGGGAGACGAGGGAGGGGAGCTGAGGTGGCGAGACCTCCGTGGGCGGTCCCCCCCTCCTCTCCCCACACCCCACCTCCCTTCCACGGGCTCGCGGCGGAGACACCATGCCATGGCGTGCCTCGTGTCGGTGTACTACCTTCATGCCACACATTATAGCGGTTCTCAGACCCGACACGGCACAAACTACTTAGTGTAGGGCCTAACCGTTCCCACCATGTCTAGGGGGCCGGTCTAAAAAAAAGCTCGACCGAGTGCCCACCTGCCATAATCATGTAGTACTGCAGGAGTTGGGAGTTGTCAATGTTTGCATGTGCTTGCAGGGTGAGCGGTGAGCCATCCATGCGAAAGCTGGAGAGGCCACGCATGACATACGTACGTAGATGCCATGTCTAGACTTACATAAGTGGGGCTATGCAAGGGATTCAGTCCATATTGGCTAGCTCCTCCTATACTTAATACTTACTCCGACTTGCACCGTCTATACGCCGGGCCGGCCATGCAAAGGCTTGCAACTTTTACATGCATGGATTTAGTAGAAAAGGGCATTCGATTTAGGCCTGAGAGACATCGGGAATTTAGATGTCAGATGTGCCGCGGCTGGCTATACAGGGTACGCTACATATGTGCGTGCAACTATATTCTAGGTTTTTTAGTTTCTCTTGCTCTGTTCGAGTCAATGCACCTAGCTAGTTGATATTCATTAAGATCGGGCCATGAGCCTGACCAAGATCGCGCCATTGTTTTGTGCTCTCTATTCTACGCAAGCAGAAGGCCGCGAAGAACACAAAAATATTCCTAAAAAAACAGAGCAAGAACACCAAAATTTCCAATAACCACTAGAAAAACACCAGAATAGCGTAGTTTTTCTGGATCTACGTCACTTTTGTTCTCTCTGTCTACCATTAAATCTGAATATATAGCATGCATGCACGGCTACAGATCAAGAAGCAATGTGGCTGATAAATTATCTTCTGCGTCTTGACGTCTACTGTGATAACACACCTGCCATTCTTTTCTTGTAGACAAATATCATACCATGTACAAAGAACTGACCATGATCTCTTGCTAAAATTTCCAATAATCACTAGAACAGAAATACCAGAACAGCATAGTTGTTCCGGATCTGCGTCACTTTTTTCAAATTTTACAGCTAACTTGCTGATCCACGATCATGATATTTTAACTGAACCTTAATTTGATGGCGCGCGCTAACCAGTTGGTAATTAAGACAGTAGTACTAGTAGCAAGCAAATGTTAATAGCCATGCATAGCCATAATTCATGAGTGGGGTTTGTGCAGAGTCTTTCACCGCCATTAGCAACGCGTACTGCAGACTGCAGAGTACCAACCTAAGTAGCTAGAGATCAAAGCCATCTTCACTCTCTTTCTGTCACACACCGTTGACCATGCATGACGTGCTAAGCCACCTTCTCATTGATCAACGGCAAAAGACCATATAGTATGATTCGTGCGTTTTGATGTGTGGGCTCGCATACTAAAACATTGCGATTTGTAGGTGTGAGAGGCATCAGAAATTTGATTACTTGTTCCCCCAAAATTTATTTTTTTCTTTGGCTCTTTTCTCATAATAAGATTATGACTAGAAATAATTTGTTGAATAGGGGAATAGACAAATGTGCTTTGTGTAGCTTCTGTGAAGAGGCTGAATCTGTTATTCATCTTTTTTTTCGAGTGTGTTATAGCTAAGAACATTTGGAAAATAGTTGGTAGTTTTTTTGATATGAATATTGGTTATAATTTTGAATCAATTGCTCGTTTTTGGCTTAGCAATAAGAAAAATGCTGCTTTGAATACTATTTGTGCGGTTGCTTTATGGAGCTTGTGGAACATTAGAAATAACATGGTCTTTCTTTCTCAGAGCTGGTCAAGTGTAAAAACTATTTGGAGAAAAATGCTCATTTCACTAAGGGATTGGAATCCGTTGTACAAGGAGGAGATGATGGTCCATGTGGATATGTTTTGCAGAAGGTTGGAGTTCAGACTTCGAGCGCCGCTGTCTTTGGGTCCTGGAGTAACATGAGTAAAGATGATAATTCTGTTGTGGAAGAATCTAAAGATGACGCAATCCCTGAAGAACTGATTTCGATTTCTGCTTATCTTAAGGATCAGATGGGATGACAAATTATGTTTCTGTTGAAGTGTTGAATGTTGTTTTGGAGGTTTGTTTTTGTTTTTGATAAGACTGTGAGCTTGATCAGACTATGTAAACTTTATCTGTTTCTCTTATGAAACTGGGGCATCGAAGGTTCTGATGTCCTTTTGATCTAAAAAAGAAATTTAGTTACTTTGGTCTCGTCATAGTTGTTCTAAAGGAAGGGTGTCGTAGCCTTGTGTAAGTGGTGGAACTAAATTTTTTTATGGGTGTATACTTGTTATACAATGATTTTGTAATATCATAAATCCAACACATATATTTAAAATCTATTATATATTAAAAGCTCAAGATCTCGCTAAGAAAAAAGAGAAATAGGCTAGAAATTCTCACAAAAAAGCAAAACATCTGGCCTTTAATCTGGTGGACCCTAATTATAGGTGCATATTAATCATATATAGATATTAGAGTTATGTAAAAAAATACACAATTATAAAAAAATATAGTTATATATCAAAGATAATCGTATGATCAAAATATCTAGCCGCGCAGTTGCGTGGTTAAATTTACTAGTTTACTAAAAATATGAAGGAAAAAAAATCACAACCCACTAAAATTAGAACAGATTGAATCAACAAATTTAGTTCATCACAAGACCATCTTATAGCACTTCTTAATTAAATTAAGCTACGAGTGTGTGTACACACACACCAGAGAAGAAATCGAGCAGACGGGATCTCTTGACGGCAGCCGATAATGATGAGATTTTTGCTACTTAATTTGTCCTATATTTCTTTTTTTTAAGAGATCGTGGCATTGTGCTCCTTTAATTGTAGATGCTTGTCACTACTAGCTACCAGTACTAATGGGTGTTTCAATCCAACCATTAACGACTAACGAGTTGGTAACAGTAATTAATCACCGTGCAAAGTGAATCAGAAGTAGTAGTAGTACGATTGTACTAGCTTTTAATGCAAATAATCAAGCCAGTGGATGATGTTTGCATCTGCCGGTAGTACACACCAGTACTAGAGAGAGCAATGCCTCTGAAAAACTATTTATAATAGCCTATGCAAGGCACAGGTCGAAGCGAATCAGAAACTAGCTCCATCTCGATTGCTGCAAGGGATTCCACCGGCTATATATTGCTGATTAGCAAAACGGCGAGGGGGCTGACGTGGCATAACTGGCTGTGCGTCAAAACTTCCCGCTGTAATATAGATAATATTAGCATCCATGAGGGTCATCCTATGCAAAAGACTAATCGATCTTGTGCATAGATTTGATGGCAATGTTGTTAATGTACAACAACTCGATCTCAATTTAGGCATGGGAGGTATCGAGAATTCATACGCGACAGTCTTCAATCGTCAGGGAGTGTTCGATCGCCTGTACCAAGGCCTCATCTCTCCACTCAGTAGATGCAAGAAGGCCATGTTCAGCTGCGTGGGGGGCTTTCGGGGTGTAGCCTGCTACATGTGCAAGGTGCTCTTGGTCTCGGGCGGCCTAGCTCAACTCTAACGCTCCACGGTTCTATTTCTTACCTGCCATTCATCAGAAAATGGATATTCATGAGGATGCATGCATCCATCCAATTACAACCCAACTTTAGTAATGAAAATAAAATTAGGAGCTTTGCTTGTTTGTAATTAATTAATATGCTCGCTAACTGAGTATATAGAGATTCTATGCTTTTCTTAAATAAATCTTGATAAAAAAGAGAAAGGGTAAGTAATCACTATCTATGCTTCACTCATGCTTTACTATCCATACAACTTCAAAAAAATAACATAAAAGGAATTCTTATATTGGTTTGGTCAGAACAGCATGCATGGAGTGGTGCTACCCGTGTAGTGATCGCTACGCTTGGAACATGAGGCAATGGGAATTTTTAGAGTGGTTGCTTTTTTGTACAAGTAATTAGATGGTTTGCTTAATCTCATGTTTTCTGTTAGAGATATAGTCCTATTCCTATTGCTTTCTTTGTATGTTAGGGATAGAGTCCTATTCCTATTCCTATTGCTTGCCCTCTTGTACATGTATATATATATAGGCCCTTTTGCCTCATGATGAATACAAGTGCTATTCATAACATGGTATCAGAGCCAAGAGTTTAGGGTTAGGTTTCTGACGTTGCACTTGCGCCTCTTTTCTGGCGGCTATCTCGTCGCTTCTGTTTCTCCCGTGGCCGGATTGCATCTCGTCCAGCCGGCTACGCCTCTGTCTCTCTCGCACCGAAGCCGAGCAGCTCGTCCGCCGAGGCCCCGCAGTCCGGCGTCCCGTCGCCGTCCGTCTGGATCTTGCCGTGCGCCTTGGCTGCATCCTGCCGACTGAGCCGTGGCAACGGCAACCTCGTCAACTACCAGGCGCTGCGGAACAAGCTGGAGGCGCAGGGCCCCATCTTCAACACGTCCTCCGACACGGAGGTCATCCTGCACCTCATCTTGGACAGCAGCTCCGTAGGCAACAGCCTCGTCTGGCCGACGGCGCCGACTGCTGCAGGCCCCCGCGCGCTGCAGGTCGCCATCTCCGACCGCCTCGGACTTGAGCATCTTCCTCCCGCTTGTTCGGCTGACTGGAAGGACTCACGCCTTCACGCGTGAAGTGCTTAAGTACCGATCGGATTTCAAGGCCCTGTCCTTTGATCGGCTGTCGACGCGCAAGAAAGGAGCCTGCCATCTAGCTGCCAAAGCCGCCGAAGCTCCTGCGCTCGGGCCTTTTCCTGCTTGGCTTTCCTCCGGTGCGTCGCTTGTGGACCATTGCCGTCGACGCCTGCCGACGCTCGTGAATCTTCCGTGGGCTCTGCCTTCTTTTCCGAGCGGCGCCATCTTGAGGTTACAGGAGCTTCAAGTTGCCTTTCGTGCTTGGTCGAGTCTGGCCGCAAGTCTCTCTGCTCCTTTTGCAGTAGGGCTTGAGAAGCTAATTGGAACTCAAACAAATCTCACAAGCCGGCTTCAAGAAGTTTGAGTTCCGTGTATTAAAAAAAAATGGTGTCATCTTCTGGTTCTTCGGGAACTGTCTCGGTTCCTCGATGCCCGGTTATTTTCGATGGTCTCAATTATCGAGACTGGGTTCCTCACATGCGCCTTCACATGCGTGGCCAGCGTCTCTGGGAGTTTCTTACCGGCGAGCTATCCTGTCCGCCTCGTCCAACTCCCCCTGCCACCCCTGTTATTCCCAAGGAGGCCGATGATGCTGCTCACCAGAAGATCACCGATGACTATACTGATGCTGTGGAGTCCTTCCAGACTCAGTTTTCTGCCCACAAGACATGGATTGACGAAGATGCTCGTGCCTCTGCTATTCTGGTTGCTAGCATGGAGGTGCATCTTACTGGTGACATTGTTGCCTTGTCTTCGGCACAGTTGATGTGGGCACATCTTCGCGATCGCTATGAGCCAGCTGGAGACTCTGTACCTTCTTTGTTGCAGCGACAGAGCGATCGCTTCAAAGAAGGTGATTCTACTGTGGACGAGTTTTATGCACAGCTGTCCTCGGTGTGGCGTCAGATTGATTCTCTCGGACCAGAGGTTTGTCGAACCTGCCAGTGTTGTCAGCGTCAGCACTCTCACTTGGAGCTTCGCCGCATCTACGACTTTCTGACACGTCTTCGGGCTGAGTTCGAGCAGATTCGTGCCCAGCTGCTTGCTCGTCACCCCCGTGTCACTCTGTTGGAGGCCCTTGCAGCTATTCGTACTGAGGAGACTCGTCTTCGTGGCGCGGGCCTGCTTGTGTCTCCCTCCGTTTTGGCGGCACCACGCTCTACTCCTCCGACAGTGTCACCTCTTTCAGTTCCAGCCACTAAGGGAGGAGGCCCTCACTGCACATACTGCAATAAGAACGGACATGTGGAGCAGTTCTGCAACAAAAAGAAGAAGGATCATGCTCGTCGAGGAGGACGCCCTTCTAAGGGCCCTGGTTTCTTAGGTACCCCTCCTCAGCAGACTTCTGTTGGCTCAGACTCTACTCAGGAGATCCTTATGCTACTGCGTCGCATGGCTGCCACTACACCGACAGGTTCCGCTGGTTCTGCTACTCAGTCTTCTAGTGAGAAACCACCACCCCATCAGGTATCACACCATGGATCCTTGACTCTGGAGCTTCTTTTCATATGACATCTGATCCTTCGAGTCTTCATTCCATTAGTCCTCTTGTTGCCCCTATCACTGTGCATACTGCAGATGGTACTTCCCTTCCTGTGGCAGGACGAGGAAATCTTTTATCATCCTCTTTTCATGTTCCTGCAGTTTCTTATGTTCCCAAACTGACCATGTAGCTCATATCCGCTGGCCAGATTACTGATCACGGTTGTCGTGTTATTCTTGATTCTGACTCTTGTTGTGTTCAGGATCTCCGCACGGGGGCCCTAGTTGGGACTGGCCCTCGCCGCCGTGACTCTCAGCGTCTTTGGGAGCTTGACTGGCTTCATCTACCTTCCGCTGCCTCTGCCAGTCTCTCCGTTTCCTCCACCGCGTCAGCATCCGTTGCTTCTTCTACCGGGACTTTTGCTCAGTGGCATCACCGTTTGGGCCATCTGTGTGGTTCACGACTGTCTTCTTTAGTTCGTCGTGGTCTTTTAGGTTCTGTGTCTGGTGATACCTCTTTATACTGTACGGGTTGTAAGCTTGGCAAACAGCTACAACTCCCCTACTATTCTAGTGAGTCTATCTCACAGCGTCCTTTTGATCTTGTTCATTCTGATGTTTGGGGTCCGGCTCCTTTTGTTTCCAAAGGGGGTCATCGGTATTATATTCTTTTTATAGATGATTTTTCTCGCCACACTTGGATATATTTTATGTCCTCTCGTAGTGAGGTTTTATCCATCTATAAAACTTTTGCCACCATGATTCACACTCAGTTTGATTCTTCCATTCGTGTTCTTCGTGCTGACTCAGCAGGGGAATATCTGTCCGGAGCTCTTCGAGCTTTTCTTGCCACACAGGGCACTCTTTCTCAGTTTTCTTGTCCTGGTGCTCATGCTCAGAATGGTGTAGCTGAGCGCAAGCATCGTCATCTTCTTGAGACAGCTCGCGCTCTTATGCTTGCTTCCGCTGTTCCACCTCACTTCTGGGCTGAGGCCGTTTCCACTGCTACCTACTTGACCAATATCCAACCTTCTTCTGCTCTGAAGGGTGGGATTCCAGTTGAGCGTCTTTGTGGCATGCCTCCTGATTATTCTGGACTTCGTCTTTTTGGGTGTGTGTGCTATATTCTTTTTGCACCTCGTGAACGCACCAAGTTGACTGCTCAGTCTGTTGAGTGTGTCTTTCTGGGATACAGTGCCGAGCATAAGGGATATCGTTGTTGGGATCCTGTTGGCCGACGGATACGGATCTCACGAGATGTCACTTTTGATGAGTCTCGTCCCTTCTACCCTCGTTCTTCTTCCTCTCCTACTTCTCTTGTTGAGCCACTGTCTTTTCGGACTTTTCCTGACACTCCAGTTGTCACTTTTCCTTCACGATCGGCGTCTCCTTTAGCGCCAGTTTCTTCACCACCGTCCTCTCCTACACAGGGCTCTTCAGATGTTGTTTCTCCCTATCCTCTCCACTACACTCGTCGCCCGTCAGCTGAGGACTCCTCTGATGTGCCATCTTCTTCTTCTGATGAACCATCTTCTTCAGTGTCTCCTCCTCGTTATACTCTTCGCGATCGACAGTCTATTCGGCCTCCTGAGCGCTTTGCTTTTGTTGGGGCAGCTCTGGCCGAGCCGACTTCTTACCGTGATGCTGTTATTCATCAGGAATGGCAGCATGCGATGGCGGAGGAGATTGCTGCCCTTGAGCGCACTGGCACATGGGATCTTGTTCCACTTCCTCCCCGTGTCCGTCCCATTACTTGTAAATGGGTCTATAAGATTAAGACTCGCTCTGATGGTTCTCTTGAGCGCTACAAGGCTCGTCTTGTGGCGCGTGGTTTTCAACAGGAGCATGGTCGTGATTATGATGAGACCTTTGCCCCTGTGGCTCACATGACCACTGTTCGCACTCTTCTTGCTGTTGCCTCTGTTCGAGAGTGGTCCATCTCTCAGCTTGATGTCAAGAATGCCTTTCTTAATGGTGAGCTGCATGAGGAGGTCTATATGCAGCCACCATCGGGGTATTCTGTTCCTGAGGGCATGGTTTGTCGGCTTCGTCGCTCTCTTTATGGGCTCAAGCAAGCCCCTCGTGCTTGGTTTGAACGTTTTTCTTCTGTGATCACTGCCGCTGGTTTTTCTGCCAGTACTCATGATCCTGCGCTCTTTGTTCACACCTCTTCTCGTGGTCGGACTCTTCTCCTTCTGTATGTTGATGACATGATCATTACTGGCGATGATTCTGAGTATATTGCCTTTGTAAAATCCCGTCTCAATGAGCAGTTTCTCATGTCTGATCTTGGTCCTCTCCGATACTTTCTTGGGATTGAGGTTTCTTCCACCTCTGAGGGCTTCTTTCTCTCCCAAGAGAAGTATATCCAGGATCTTCTTGATCGTGCCTCTCTCACTGATGAGCGTACAGCCGAGACTCCCATGGAGCTCAATGTTCACCTTCGACCTACTGATGGTGAACCTCTTGAGGATCCTACTCGCTATCGCCATCTTGTTGGGAGTCTTGTTTATCTTGGTGTCACTCGTCCTGACATTTCTCATCCAGTTCATATCCTGAGTCAGTTCGTTTCTGCTCCCACTCAGCTCCACTATAGTCATCTTCTTCGTGTTCTACGATATCTTCGTGGAACCATCTCTCGCCGTCTTTTCTTTCCGCGCTCCAGCTCTTTACAGCTCCAGGCATACTCTGATGCTACATGGGCTAGTGATCACTCTGATCGTCGGTCCCTTTCTGCTTACTGTGTTTTTCTTGGTGGTTCTCTCATTGCTTGGAAGACTAAGAAGCAGACAGCAGTTTCTCGTTCGAGTGCTGAGGCTGAGTTGCGAGCTATGGCTCTTTTGACAGCAGAGGTTACGTGGCTACGGTGGTTGCTTGAGGATTTTGGTGTTTCTGTTTCTACACCGACTCCTTGCCTCATGATGAATACAAGTGCTATTCATAACATTTTCAAACGGCGAGAACTGACTACCGAGACGAATACATCTCAATCAATGAAAGCTTCTTGGGCCCCAGGAAATTAACTATGCAGTTGATAGAAAGAGATACGAAAGTTATTCTTCGCACACTCGGTGATGAACAAGTGTTGTAAAACGACAATCTCAATATATTCTTCTTCTTATCGTTTGCAAACAATTTGAAGCAATTAATTTAAACTGTGGCGAGCATTTGTTCTCTTCTTCTTATCATTTTCTCTTGTCTATCTTATCTCAAGCCTTTGGAATTTTAAACCGCCATAGCAACGCGTACTGCAGACTGCAGAGGACCAACCTAAGTAGCTAGACATCAAAGCCATCTTCACTCTCTCTCTGTCACACACCGTTGCTAAGCCACCTTCTCATTGATCAACGGCAGAGGGGGAAAAAAAATCAGACTAAACTGTGACTCAAAAGTTCATATAGTATATAAATTTAGCCAGTTTGTAAAGCATGATAGCATTCGGAGATCCAGGCTCTACACGTACGTACGTATATTCAGATTTGAAATGGAGTATATGATTCATGCGTTTTGATGTATGGGCATACTAAAGCATTGCGATTTGTAGGTGTGAGGCATCAGAAATTTGGTTACTTGTTCCCCTAAAATTCATTTTTTTTTTTCCCTTTGGCTCCTTTTTCATAATAATATTATGACTAGAAATAACTTGTTGAAGAGGGGAATAGACAAAGATGCTTTGTGTAGCTTCTGTGAAGAGACTGAATCTGTTATTCATCTTTTTTTCGAGTGTGTTATAGCTAAGAACATTTGGGAAATAGTTGGTAGTTTTTTTTGTCTGAATATTGGTTATAATTTTGAATCAATTGCTCGTTTTTGGCATAGCAATAAGAAAAATGCTGCTTTAAATACTATTTGTGCTGCTGCTTTATGGAGCTTGTGGAACATTAGAAATAACATGGTCTTCCTTTCTCAGAGCTGGTCACGCGTAAAAACTATTTGAAGAAAAATACTCATTTCGCTAAGGGATTGGAATCCGTTGTACAAGGAGGAGATGATGGTCCATGTGAATATGTTTTGCAGAAGGTTGGAGTTCAGACTTCCAGTGCCGCTGTCTTTGGGTCCATGGATGCGTGTCATCCTGTCACAATTATCCGAGAGAGAGACGTGAAATTCAACAAAAAAAAAAAACATTGGGCATTCTGCAGGGAGGCACGATATAATTGATTTACAGAAGGTAAATTATCCAGCTAGCTAGTACCAGGAAATAATTTTTTTTTATTATGAGTATATACTTGTTATACAATAATTTAGTAATATCATAAATCCAACACATATATTTGAAATCTATTATATATTAAAAGCTCATGATCTCGCTAAGAAAAAAGGAAAATGGGCTAGAAATTCTCACAAAAAAGCAAAACATCTGGCCCTTAATCTGGTGGACCTCAATTACAAGTGCATATTAATCATATATAGATATTAGAGTTATATAAAAAAAGTACACAATTATAGAAAATATAGTTATATATCAAAGATAATCGTATCAAAATATCTAGCCGCGCAGTTACGTGGATAAATTTGCTAGTTTACTAAAAAGTATAATGCAAATAGTTTTAAGGTCCTGACAAAAATCAGAAACCACTAAAATCAGAATAGATTCAATCAACAAATTTGGTTCCTCAAAGAGAATCTTATAGCACTTCTAAATTAAATTTTTTGGGGTATTACTGCCCCTGACTAGTACCACCTCGATCCACAAATTAAGCTACGTTTGTGCGCGTGTATATATACAGGAAGTTGTTCATGCACGGATGGGTCGCCATTGGTGGAAGAGATGGAGCTAAGCGGTAGCTAATTAAACAGCCGCCTCCCGTGCCGGGGAAGTAAGTATAGCTGATCGATATGATACCTAGCTATCTATATATACATGTGGATGACCGTGCTAGTGTATATATGGTGCCTTTCATGTTTAGATGGCTATCTTTACGGGACGTACATACGAATATATACGTCGATGAGGTTATTTCAGAGTGTGTTTGGTTGCTTGTACTAAATGGTATATATATATAAGATGGTTCAAGAAAAAAGTCATTCGTATGTTTGGTTGTTCGAATGGAACCATCCCATCCTAAATGGAGGGATATAAATTTTAGGAATATTCTCTATAGATGCTGAACCATTTCATTCACCCAAAACAATTGAATCAAATAACACAAGACCATCTTATCCCATTCAACCCCATCCCACCAACCAAACACGCTTTAAGTTTAACATTTGCAAAGGGTACGTAAGGTGCAATAACCTCATCACACATCAGCACTATAGTCTGATTATTGTACGTATTTGCATGCACGGACGCACCAAACAAAATCAATTGGCTCGTACATCGATCGCCACGTACGCCATGTAAGCGGACGACATTAATTCATGCTAGCACCACTCTCCAGCCTCCAGTGTACGTAGCACTAGCATGCACATGCGAACATTAAGAGAGGTGTTTCTATGCTCTTCCTTTTAAAAGTTGCATAACTATTAAAGCATGAATGAAGGGTAGATAGTGATTACTTATCCCTTCGCTTGCTTCAAGATTTGTGCAACTTATACTAGAAAGAAGAGCATAGAAGCACCTCTCGAACATTAATCAGGAACGCTCACGTACCATTAATCTTTGCTGATCGATACTCCTACGTACCAACGCAACACTCGCTACACGTGTAAGAAAGCAACCGCATATTTTAATATTTGGTTTTAACCTTTTATAAATTTTGAGGATGTTACAAGTTTCTTTTGATTTATTCTTTTGATGGTTTAGTTTTTAGAGGGGAAATTTTATTTGGCTCTTATTCATTCTTCTCTAGGCGTCTTTTCAGTCCTTCAGTCCAAAGCGTGAGCGATGGCCTAGCCAGATTCCCCAATGGTATGGCTATGGCGTTATCTCTACTATTCTAAAGCAGCACTTGGTGGCAGTGGTTCGTTCTTCCCACGTTATTAATTGCCCTGCTTAATTGCCCTACGCAAGAAACGAAGCGTTGCTTTAATTAGCCAGCTTTCGCAAGAAACGAAGCGTTAAAGATAGATGTTTGATCTTGTGAAATAATTTTTTTATTTTTTAATCTTTATTTTTCGTTATCAATTTTGTTTTTCGTAGCAACGCACGGGCATGTAACTAGTACTTACAACGGAAGATGATGTGTAGGTATAACTAAAAATATCCAGTTAAATGGTGGAACCAGGCCTCGGACAACCAGGGCTACAGCGTAAGGTCTAGAGTCGAAATTAAGGTCATAAATATTCTCTCAAAAAATCACTAAAAATACAGATTTAGCCTAAAAATAGCTAGCCTGGTCCGAGGCTTCGATCATATCTGGCTCCGCCCCTCTGACCAGTTATATATACACGCGTGTAGACATGGTATGGCCGATCTGCATTCCAGCTAAATTAGGTGCCTAATTTTTGTTAAATATGTGGGTTTAAAATTCCAAAGGCTTGACATAAGATAGAAATGATAAGAAGAAGAACAAATGCTCGCCACAGTTTAAATTAATTGCTTCCAATTGTTTGCAAACGATAAGAAGAAGAATATATTGAGATTGTCGTTTTACAACATTTGTTCATCACCGAGTGTGCGAAGAATAACTGCATAGTTAATTTCCATGGGCCCAAGAAGCTTTCATTGATTGAGATGTACTAGGCAGAATGTGCGGCCGCACCGTGTAAAATTTACACTATTTTTTTAAAAAAAAAAACTGTAGAAGGAGCTAAACATATTTTTTTCGGAGCGATCTTAACACTCTGTACGTTTACCGGTGAATAATACATTTTTCGAAAAATATTATATATCGAGTTGCAAAAAAAAACTATAGAGATACAGCTGTATACATATATTTCTTATTCCGAAAAATATCAGAAATCAAGTTAACTCTCTATTTAGCGGGGGGGCTTTGCCGTAAAGTAACATATTTCCGAAAAAAAATCTAGAGATAGAGTTGTACACATATTTCTGTTAATGAAAATATTCTGTTAACGAAAATATTTTTTTTTGGGAAAAAACGGAGAAAGGACCTGGACTTAAGGGCCGGGGACCTGTTTGTTATATTTTTGTACCTAATCGCTATTATAAAAAATTAGAAAAGGTCTCGTTCGAGATTCATATTTAGCGAGGGGCTTTGCCGTAAAGTAAAGAACCAGGGACCTAAACGTAATCTGGAAAAGATTTTTTTACACTCACAAAAAATCGCAAAGGACCTCTCTGTAATTCACAAGGACCTATCCGTAATTAGAGAAAAGTAAGAGACCTTTTTGCAAAATAGCATGGGGGGTGAGGTGGATGGGAGCTCTCCAATTCTTTCCCCATTAATAGATAGTATATTCGTCTCCGTAGTCAGTTCTCGCCGTTTGAAAACATGCGATTAAGCAAACCATCTAATTACTTGTACAAAAAAGCAACCACTCTAAAAATTCCCATTGCCTCATGTTCCAAGCGTAGCGATCACTACACGGGTAACACCACTCCATGCTGTTCTGACCAAACCAGTATAAGAAGTGCTTTTATGTTATTTTTTAAAAAAGTTGTATGGATATTAAAGCATGAGTGAAGCATAGATAGTGATTACTTACCTTTCTCTTTTTTATCAAGATTTATTTAAGAAAAGCATAGAATCTCTACTCAGTTAGCGAGCATATTAATTAATTACAAACAAGCAAAGCTCTTAATTTTATTTTCATTACTAAAGTTGGGTTGTAATTGGATGGATGCATTCATCCTCATGAATATCCATTTTCTGATGAATGGCAAGCGAGAAATGGAACCGTGGAGCGTTAGAGTTAAGCTAGGCCGCCCGAGACCAAGAGCACCTTGCGCATGTAGCAGGCTACACCCCGAAAGCCCCCGACGCAGCTGAACATGGCCTTCTTGCATCAACTGAGTGGAGAGATGAGGCCTTGGTACAGGCGATCGAACACTCCTTGACGATTGAAGACTGTCGCGTATGAATTCTCGATACCTCCCATGCCTAAATTGAGATCGAGTTGTTGTACATTAACAACATTGCCATCAAATCTATGCGCAAGATCGATTAGTCTTTTGCATAGGACGACCCTCATGGATGCTAATATTATCTATATTACAGCGGGAAGTTTTGACGCAAAGCCAGCTATGCCACGTCAGCCCCCTCGCCGTTTTGCTAATCAGCAATATATAGCCGGTGGAATCCCTTGCAGCAATCGAGATGGAGCTAGTTTCTGATTCGCTTCGACCTGTGCCTTGCATAGGCTATTATAAATAGTTTTTCAGAGGCATTGCTCTCTCTAGTACTAGTGTGTACTACCGGCGGCAGATGCAAACATCATCCACTGGCTTGATTTATTTGCATTAAAAACTAGTACAATCGTACTTCTACTACTTCTGATTCACTTTGCACGGTGATTAATTACTGTTACCAACTCATTAGGCCCTGTTTGGATTGGAGGTATTTCATTGGAATGTTTTGGGATTTAGTTCAAATTTGAACTAAATCCCAAAACCTTCCAAGAAAATACCCCTCATCCAAACACCCCCTTAGTCGTTAATGGTTGGATTGAAACACCCATTAGTACTTGTATAGCTAGTAGTGACAAGCATCTACAATTAAAGGAGCACAATGCCACGATCTCTTAAAAAAAAAGAAATATAGGACAAATTAAGTAGCAAAAATCTCATCATTATCGGCTGGCGTCAAGAGATCCCGTCTGCTCGATTTCTTCTCTCGTGTGTGTGTAACTCCATCGCTTAGACCTGGGAGGCATCGGGAATCCAGACAGCTCAGTCTCAGACGATGTGATTAACTTCTCAATCGTGCTACATGCTGCCGCGTGTTCCCTTCATGTACCTGCCTACCTTTTAATTTGCAGCTGCGCGCATGCACCATCGACGCTGTTGCTGTTCGTGTCGTTTCGAGTCTAAACGGCATGCATGGTGTCTGGCTGCTCACGCATGCATGTTTTTATTTTGCTTTTGCAACACCGATGATAGTTTTCGCTATGGCGTGCATCCCTTCTCACATCCACTCCCGGCCCTGGTTAGCCGTGTCGATCTTGGCGCTCAACGTGTGACGATCCGCACTGGCGAAACAAATACAAATGGGGATTCAACGTGCTGGGCTAGAAAGGGTAGAAAAATGATAATTGAAAATGAAAAAAAAAAACTGATTTATAGAATAATTGTTGGTGTGGGAATGCAACTCTTAGGGTGCAGTTTCCTGATCTCTTCTTAATTTGTAATGAGAAAGAGTTCAATGTTCATGAAATGGCTAGAAAGGGTCCGGTTCTGCAGTTCAGAAGGTGGCTGGATGAAAATATGCAATCAAATCTAACTCTCTTAAGAACATGTTGATGACTGTGGCTCTAGGTGATGATCAAGATAAAACCAAAATGGAATTTTGAAAAAGTCTAGTATTTCATTAGCAACTATTTGCCTAATATTGCTAATAAGATGCTCTGGAAAGCTAACAGCTCCTACAAAATCAAGAGAGATTTTCCTGTGGTTAGTAAGTAATAATGCTATTCTAACTAAAGGTAATATTCTGAGAAGAGGGTGGACAGGTGACCATCTATGTTATTTTTGTAACGAACCTGTAAAGATTGCTCACCTCTTCTTTGATTGTTTGGTGGCAGAATATGTGTGGGGTGTAATTGGTACAGTTTTTGGGGTTGGAAATAGACCAGCCAGCAAATGTTGAGCAGTACTTTGTGGTGGGTTTAGCTGCTGTTTTGTTGGGTAATTTGGAAGCTCAGAAACATGGCTGTGTTTGATTAAAAAAAAAAAAGATGGAGTAATTTGGTCTCCTGCTGAGATCGTGTGCACTATAAATTTATTCCCTTTTGAATTATTGGGAAGGTCTCCGGAAGGAAGGATGGTTTGAAGGAAGTAATAATGCTCTGGACAGCTAAAAGAAGCTCCCACGAAATCAAAGAGATTTTCCTGTGGTTAGTAAGTAATAATGCTATTCTAAGCAAGGATTCTTCAGGAGCAAGCGCTGCGTCAACACGCAGAAGAAGCCAATGACCAGGCCTGCAGGAGTGCGAGTGCGAGGAGGACACGATGGTAATCACCCCGACATGAGGGAAGCGTATCCTCTGCGGTCTCTGACTTTATGTCACTGCACGTGGGTCCGACCGTGTGTGGGTCCCACTGTGTCAGTGATCCAAAGTCAGAGAAAGTGACTGCAGGGTCCCACTGTGTCAGTGATCCAAAGTCAGAGAAAGTGACTCTGAAAGTGCGCAGAAAGAGGAGCTCTGTGGTGGTCAGCTTGCTGAAATTGGTGCTAGCAGGCTTCAGCAACAAGTTCTGTAGAGCCTGTTTGATCTAAAAAGAACTACTGTATTTTGTAAGCTAGCTTTGCTTGTTCTAGTTCTGCTTGAAACTCTGGCATTATCAGTCCGAGCCTGTGTCGGGCTGCTGTTCGTTTGGTGCGTCCACCGAGACAAGCCAAGATCTAGGCGTGGCCTCTGTTTCTGATAGTACTCTGTTCTCGCTGAAAACTTCTGTAATGTGTTTCTGTTGTCAGTAATGGAAATCCGGGTTTCTCCGCTTTTCACTTGAGGGGCAGAAAAACCACAATTATTTATATGTATGTATGTATGTATGTATGTATGTATATCATACGACACTTTGTTCTAGTTGATGAGATTTTCTTATGGAGGGTAAGAAAATGATAATTTTGTACTTCGTTTCTGCTTTCCCAGGGTATGACAGGAAAAAATGTGCTAGCTATAGAAGAATAGAGTAAAGAAAGGGTAAGTAATCACTGTCCATTATTTATTCATATTTTAATATTTATATAACTTTTAAATAGTGATGTTTAGAAGCATCTACCAAAGAGTATTCATCTTACACTGGTACGGGAATTTGCCATGTGAGCTAGTCGCGACAACACATGTGTGCATTGGTCTGATAAAAAATTGCGCATGAAACCTATTTGGTGTACTATAACCGGACATTGTTAACGTAGATCCTTGTCACTGAGAAAATTAGGTCAATACCATCATAAATATGTAAAACTCGAAAATACTACCAATTCCAGGGGGCTACAAAGCAATAACATATTGGATGGTTTTTACAACATAGTGATCTTTGCAATGTTACTTAGCGCGAGCACACGCTCTTATTCAGGTCGCTATGGTTGGGAGGTAGGATCAAGTAGGGTAGGAGAGGAAGAGATATGGGACATTTGATCTGTATCCAACAGTTAAAAAAGCGATTAAAATTCAACATATTTTTTACTTGATTGGTACGTAGAAACTTCTAAGAAAATATCTATTAAAATATCACCACGTTCGCTCTCAAGTCTTGAAATTCTCACATTAATTAGAATAAAAAAAGAAAGATCTACATCGTTGATCATGGTGGGTCCAGGTTATAAAGGTCTAGATTAAAAGAAAGAGTTTACGTCATATACAATACATAAATAATTAAAATTAGAAATAAAAATAAAATAAATTTAGAAATTTATTTTTTCATATGATTAAAAGAAAGAGCCCATGTAAAGTACAATAAAACAAAAAATTAGAATAAAAGATAAAAAGATAATTAGTAATATAATTTCCATAAGAACAACAAAATAAAACTTAAATTCGAAATACAAATAAAATAAAAATTAATAGTTTGATTGGCATACGAATTCCAACCTTAAAAACTGAAATACGGAATAAAAAATAAAAAATAGCAATTTGATCTCTATATGATTAAAAGAAAGAGTTCACCTCAAGTACAATAAAAAAACTAAATTTCAAAGGAAAAGAAAAAAAATTAGCAATTTGATTTTGATACGAACATCAAAATAAAAATGAAATTAGGAACAAAACCTAATTGAAAATTAGTAATTAGGTTCCAACCTAAAACTAAAATTTGGAATAAATAAAATTTAACAATTTGATTTTCATATGAACTCCAAAGTATGTTAAAAATCTAAATAGCCTACAAATATGTTAATATATTCTTAAGCATATAAGTTATATCATTTTATACTACAAACTTTAAAAGAAATATAGCCGCGCAAATGCGCAGATCACCCCACTAGTTCCTAAGAAAAACACGAGAGAAAAAAGCACATAAAAAACAATATATGCGGTTTGGACCTTGACCTTTCCATCCCGTGCTTTTCTCTCTCTACCCTCCTCTCCCTCCAAGCACAGCCATACCGCGCTCTCCCCCCCCCCCCCCTCTCTTCTCTCTCTCTCTCTCTCTCTCTCTCTCTCTCTCTCTCTCTCCCCTCATCCCCTTCTCTCCCGCAGTAGCACAAAAGTAGTTGTTAATAATTAACACAAACTGGAGCTTGTTCTGGTGCTTTACAATACTCTGATTATTATGTCAGGAAAAAATGTGCTAGCTATAGAAGAATACTAGAGTTGGTCGTATCTTGTGGGTAAAATTGTACTCCTCTGCAGAGTATACATCTTTTTAAAAAGCCATGCTTGTGATCATGATAGACTTAGTACATTGACACTAGTTAGCTTTTGAACTTTTATGCAAAAACTTGTGTTGAAAAAATGGCAGGTAGCCATGTTTCAGATGATATGCCAAATGTGGCAGGTGATGGATCGTTGATCACAGTCATGGAGGATTGTGAGTTGCTCATATTTACGCTATATACTTGTTGTTTACATAGTTATATTATGTTTGCAATCTACTACTTGTTATTGTTGACTAAATCTCATTTTGTGCAAAAGAACACGGTAGGATAACCATTTTATTTTACTTAGCCAAGCATATATTTATACTTGTGATACACTACAAGTCTTTCTGAGTACAAATGTACTCACATTTGCTTGTTGATATTCAGTGGGTGAAAAAACCACGATCCCCAAATATTCATATTTTGCCATAGGTTACGGGGAATACAACGATGAGTTTTTCTAAGCTTAATTCTTGTTGGTTGCTTGTGGATATTTTGGGATGAGGTATACCACTGGACTTTGAGTTTTATCATATTTCTTTCTACTGCATTTTATTCTGCTAAAGGCCATTTTTGTTGTAAGAAGAATCTTTTTTTGTATAAATACAATCCATATCGTTATTGTGTTATATGGATACGATGATGGTGTTGTGAATTTGCATACTAAGAATTGATTATGGGAGTAGTACGATATACATATGAGATCACCCTCTAATATTACACATCAGACGAAAGGATCTCGACAGAGATATATCACTATCACGTGAAGATATATGCTGCCACTAACAAACTGAAATGGTACAACATATTTGAAGATATATCAATTATATTGAGTGACATATCGTATGGTATGTTCCAAGCCAACAAATTTAACCAGTACTATGTATATGTAGATAGATAAGACGTAGCAAGAGATATATTGGCTACAAGGAGATTTATTGACCATGGAGTAATATATTAGTCAAAATATATATTTCACCTGGATCAAAGGATATGTTAGAAGATATAGTCGATATTGCACCAAATATATCTTTCAGATTGGAACATGTTCGGTACGATACAATATCACTGAAATTTCATGGGATATATAATCTCACTAGTAAGAGCAGCGCGCTACGCTGCGCCGGTTATAAGAACAACCATCCTTGTGAATAATTGAATAAAATGACATGTCAAAGATCCAACGCCGAACCCCATAAAGACACAAGAGTACAGTTAATACAGAAGTAATACGAAGTGAAATACAGATTATAAGATTTGCATCAAACATTATTTATACTCTATGTGCTGCAACCTGGCAAAGTATATATATTTAGTAGCTTACTTTTATCCTTCTATAAAAAAGAGTACCTATAATTTATATCCTACTTCACCTTACTATTAGCACCTATTCAGTATTTCACTTCCGCAAAATTATATAGTCACTTCTTATACATTACATTTAAGCAGATGGCTAAATGCACAGATAGAAATTGAATGACATTGTAGTGTCCTTTTATAAACCACAACACCACTGAAATTTTACGAAGCTTTGCCTCGGAACAAGACAAATACAGGTAAAAGAATGTATGACATAAATGAATCCCAACCAAAGGGAAAAAAAAAGGGAAAAATAACCTCCTGAATGCATGTCTAAGAGATAGAAAATTGCATCTGTGCCACCGAGCAGCGGCGCCATTGACCTGATTGGTCAGTTTCATGATCTGGGTGAAGGGTAACCAATCAAGATATCTCCCCATTCTTCTTAGTAGCCTTGCAACCTGGAAAGTTCTAACTCCCAAATATTCAAAGAGTATGCTATGCAATTTCTAAAATAAAAGGAACATGTGCTGCACTTACTTGGAAGAGAAATAAGCAACTAATGGTTTAAACATGTAATAAATGGAGCTCAATTTTGGTGAGATTAGACCTGATTACATCAAACAAAAAAGGAGGAAGAGCAAAAACGGGTATCTATCTCAACAGCGTATTTGCCCAATATTTTATTTCCAAAGGCAAAAGATAAGATGCGTGTGGGGGTAAACTCCTTTTAATAGTTAATAAATATAAGATAAACAAAATGCAGGCATAACAAATCCTTTTCTCCCTGTTGCATCTTAACCAGATTTGTTGAGGACTGCCTTGCAACATTGAAGAATGTCATCAAACTGCCAGCACTGACACATGAAACCTAAACTTGGGCAAGCAATCTCTAGTTATCCAACCCCTATGTTGATTAGTCGTCAAATTACTTCGTTGTTTAGCAAATCCAACCCCTTTGCTGATTAGTCGTGAAACCCCTATGTTGTTTATTCGCCAACCCCCATGCCATTTGGGGCAGTGAATTGGATCCAAGACACCGATGTCCCTCAATTCAGAAAAAAAAAAACTAAAATAAAAAATCAAGAAGGCAACAAGGAAGCAGATGCAACTCCTGCACCAGAATGAGATTAACAAAAAAAATCATCAGTATTACCCAAAAGTGTTCTTGGAGATGCGTCCGAAGAGGCGATAGTTGGAGAGTAACTTGATCGGTCTAGAAATTGAAAGTCCACTGTACTCCATATTCCCTCGATTATGCAAGAACACAGCACCAACGCCCTCGACAGTGGAGTTTTGATTGCCCGCTGCAAAGGAGTAGAGAGGAGATTAGAGAAAAACCTTGAGCTGGAGAATATAACTCAAAATGGCAAACACAGTGCAAAAGCACCATATCTAAATGTATAAAAATATTAGTTGTGCTCCCAATGCATCGTTGCTGATATGGAAAATGTATACCCATTGTTGTTTACCCACAGCTACAACCTACAGGTCAATCAGTTGGACTTGGAACGTCCCATGCCTCCAAGCAAAAGCTTATTTTAATCTCTTTATATGCATGTTCGTATTACACGAGTATCTTTTACTGATGTAGTTTTCTAAGTCATCAAGGTCGTATCGCAAGCACAAACGTTGTAAAGCCATTCTCGACACAGAGCAATCAAACAATACTTGGGGATTCAGGTCTAGAGTCTACTTTTACACAGCGTGCATGAGTTCAAAGGCTATCAAACCATATGAGTTCATTAGAATAACGAACTGAACAATTATCCCGACTTCTCCCCATATGAACCCCTCGAAAGTAGACAAAACCATCAACGATTCAACTCACGCTCCTCTCACATAAGCTCAGAAACCTCCCAGCCCACAAGATTTCATTTTTAGGCACCTACCAGAACGAGCCGCTACAGAGAACAGTAGAATATCGGCAAAATAGTTGAAGACATGAGACATCTCCCCGCCATGAAAAACGGCCCGATCTGTATCAAGCGCACCTCACCTCAACAGCAAAAACACAGCACATACACCGTAAATTCTTCAAGAACTAACAAATTTAGAGACCGTGGACACTAATAAAAATCTCCAACTCTTGATACTAATAGCAACCATAGAACAGAAGAGCATGCCCGCATGCCGCACGAACCTTGCACCTCTCCGGAAAACGGAATCGGACCCGGAAGGCTTAATTTGAAGCCTGCCGCGGGCTTAAATAGGCGAACGCGCACACGTGGCCAAACCGCAACAAGATTTGGCAAAAAAAGAAGAAGAAGAGTTGAGGGGAACAACAAGAAATTGCCCGCACGAGTTTTGCTCGAGGGAGAAGCTGCCCGTCAAAACGACGCCGGGAGGAACTGCATCTTGGGAAGGAGATAGCGAGGAGGAGGCGGGCGGGGTTCGCATCTTCTCCGCCTTGGAGACGCAGGAGAGGGGAAAGCGAGTGGCGGCGGTGATGCGATGTCGGGATGGGGAGAAATGGAGGCCAGCGCGGATGCGAGGAAAGGGCCAAGGGCGACGGCGGCACGGGCGCGATGGGGTTTCTCCCGAAGATTTTAGGGCGGCGGCGAGAAAAAGCTGATCCCACCCTAACTCGCCCTGAACCAAGCCGGTGCGGTCGAGGTGTCCTCGGGGGAGGCGACTGCGGACGAGGGGAGGAGGCGAGGACATAGGCAGAGACAGGGGCGAGGTCGGCGCGGACGCGGGGAAAGGGCCGAGGGCGATGGTGGCACGGGTGCGGGCGGCAGCGACGGGTGCGAGTTCGGCGTAGGTGCGGGGAAAGGGGCGAGGGCGACGGCGGCGCGGGCGCGGGGGCGAGAGCGGGCTAGGCTTTGCTGAGGAGCTGCAGCGAGGCAACGGGGCGCGTGGAGGACTCCACGGCGCCGGATTTGGTGACACCTGACGGGCTGGTCGTGGAGCACGCGTGGGGAGCGGATGGACACCGACGAAACAGATGGACGGCGTGGAAAGAAGGAGGAGCCAAACGCAAAAACGGAGAACCACCGGGTTGCTTGCGTGCAGTGCGCCGACGTGGACACGCCGAGGGCTCACGGTTGCCTTCCGCTATATGATATGTAATATGAGTCAATACCATCACAAATAGGTAAAAATTGAAAATACTATCCATTTTGAGAAAGACATGTGATTCCTAGGGCTACAAACCAGTAACATATTGGATTTTTTTTTTGACATATTAATCTTTGCAATGATACTTAGACCATCTCCAACCGTGTCCCTTCCCCTCTCATTTTCCCTTCGCGAAGGGATTCCCATTCACTTCAGCGCTTCAACGGATTCCCTTCAGCATTCCCTTCGTGAAGGGATTCTCTCTCCCATTCCTTCTAGCAAGGGATTCTCTCTCCTTTCCCTATACAATTCCCTTTAAAGGGAATCTGTTGCTGTTGGAGATGAGGGCAAATAAAGGGAATGAGAATGAGGAAGGGAACAGGAAGGAAATGAAATGAAATGAAGGAAATATGGTTGGAGATGGTCTTAGCAAGCACACAAGTGCGAGCACGCGCTCTTATTCATGGCACTTTGATTGGGAGAGAGGATCAAGTAGTGTAGGAGACGAAGAGAGAGAGAGAGGACATTTCGTCTCTATCCAACAGTAAAAAAAAAAAGAGAGTGACTAGGGAACGGTATACCGTTGCAACGGTATAGCCATGAAACTTATGAAACTTGTCGGTTTCAGTGCTAGTTTCATAAGTTTCAGTGTTTAGTTTCATCAGTTTCATGTTTTATCAGTTTTTAGTGCTAAGTTTCATGAGTTTCAGTGCAAAAAATCATAAGTTTCATGAGTTTCAGAGGTATACTGCTGTGGGCGGATCCACGATGGCACTGGCCGCCCCACCTACAAGTTACAAGCCCATGTATGTTGTATATACTGCATATGTATAGGCCTAACAAATTTGAAAGTCAAACGTTGCACCACCACAAGCAAGAAACAATCGACACCAAGCAAGAAACGATCGGCTACCCAGGTATATTGTATATCAAGACTGAACTACGCAATAAGATTGGATGAATGACTTAATGGTTTACTACACGGAGAGAGATCTTCAAATCACTTAATGATGAAGCCATCATCCGACGATTTCAGCGCCTCAAAACTAGGAGAATAAATTCGTCTCGTCCCTCACCAATTGTTAACTGAGTGGTATGTAGCCTATTTGCTAATTCTTCTTTGACCGTATTAGTTGAATGTTATATTTATGCTTCTTTAATAGTACTATTGTTGTTACCAATGTTACGGTACATTGCATTCTTTTTAGCGTTTTAATACTACTTCAAGTCTGCCCCACCTATAATTTCTTCCTGGGTCCGCCACTGACCGTTGCAACGGTATACCGTTTTTTAGTTTTTCTGAAAAAAAACGATTAAAATTGAACATATTTTTTACTTGATTGATACGTAAAAACTGCTAAGAAAATCATCCTATGAAAAACACGAGAGAGAAAAAAAGAACAATATGGGAAGAAGAAGAAAAACAAAAAGGAGTAAAGTGTCTGAACCCTTCTCGCCCGGTTAGTTAAATGCGGTCTAGGCCCTGACCTTTCCCTCCCGCGCCTTTCTCTCTCTGCCCTCCTCTCCCTCCACGCACAGCCACACCGCCTCTCTCTCTCTCTCTCTCTCTCCCTCCTCATCTCCTTCTCTCCCGGCCGATCAACCCAAGAACTGCATATTTCGCCGGTTCTTGGCTTTATCTCTTCATTGCCTCGTGGGATCAGCTCCTTTTCGGCCATAAAGATTCCCAATCCCACCATCTCAAGCGATTTTATTTTACCGCGCAAAAAAAGGTATATTAGGCTTATTGAGATCGAATCGTTTCATGCTCAACTCGTACGCGGCTATCCTTGATGATTGGATCTTTGAGGAGAATAGAGATCTTTGCCAATTGGATGCCGGCGGATCGTATCATAATTGGTGAGAGCTGTGATCTCTGAGGAGGATTTCGTTTGGTCATTCTCTGAAATGGGGAGGGTGAAGCTCAAGATCAAGAAGCTGGAGAACAGCAGCGGGCGGCAGGTGACGTACTCGAAGCGGCGGTCGGGGATCCTTAAGAAGGCCAAGGAGTTGTCCATACTCTGCGACATCGATCTCATCCTCCTCATGTTCTCCCCCACCGGGAAGCCGACCATATGCATCGGCGACAGAAGGTACCTGATCTCGTTATTGTCGATTCCTTGTATTTTTCAGGCCAAGAAGTTCGTATCCTGTTTTGGTAATGTGGCCGCATGTACATATGATCTTTCCTTCAAACCAAATATATTTTTAGATAATGGAAGATTGAATCTCCCAGCCTCTTTCAAACCAAATATATATACGTCTTCAGAAAAGATATATACGTCTTTTCTGAACATTGTCGCACTTTTGTACTCTTTTTTTTTTTTTTTTTTGAATTGGTTGATTTCATGGTCGAATGGGTAATCGTAACAAGGAAATTGGTTTTTCAATGCATTTCTCCTTTTCTCTATTTAATTCATGCTGGTACTAAGTTTCTAACTCAAGCACTATTCAATTTTCAGGAATTTTTTATCATTCTGTTTTGTTCATATGCTTGCAGCAGCAGTTCAATGTTTTGGCCATATATCGTGTTTCTAACTCAAGCACTATTCAATTTTCAGCAATTGTTTATCATTCTGTTTTGTTCATGCTTGCAACAGCAGTTCAATGCTTTGGCCATATATCATGTTTTCAGATAACCACCGGAAGTGCTAAGGATATTTAGGATAACAGTGGTTAATTAAAATTGCATTTTTCTTCTGCTTGCAGCAACATAGAGGAAGTCATAGCAAAGTATGCACAACAAACTCCTCAGGAAAGGGCTAAAAGGTACTTGAGTTGCGTCCTTGTATTTACATGCTTAATTAGTACAAAATCTTGATAAAAAATATACTAATTGCCATTCTTCTTTTCTCTGAACAGGAAGTTGGAGAGCTTAGAAGTAGGTCATCTCAACTGAGAGATTTGTCAAGGCATTTTTGTTCCTTATCACAGTAAGTTTGACAATGACCTGACTAACCTGTTTTTTTCTTCTTCTTAAAAGGCCTTGAAGAAGACATTCAAGAAGCTAGATCATGATGTCGATATTCAGGACTTCTTAGGCTCCAGGTAGTTCTTCTGTTCTTTATGTAGAATAGAGCTACATGATGTCAGAGATGTCTAATTGTAAAGATTCTCACTTTGCGCTGCTTTTGAATCTATTGCAGGGGTCAGACAGTCGAGGTACATTTCGACAAATAGGATGACTGAACAGCTTATGAATTCCTTGTTTCTTGCTTTATGTATTTGATGCTGATTGATTTGATTATTTGACAGGAGTTATCAAGCCATCTTGGTGCTTTGCAATGTCAAACGGCAGATGTTCAGAAGCGTCTCAGGTAAATTAGCTTCAGCTCACTTAAGCGGTGCCACAGATTGTCTACTGCTCTCTTGGATAAATACAATAAGTATGCATATCTGCTGAAATCTTCTCATTCAGTGCTGGCAGCAATCTTGATTTGATGGCACAATATCTTGTTAAGGGCCCTTATTTAAACATATTGCATTGATGATAGAGCTAATTGTAGCTTATCACAAAGAACGGGAGGAACGTTAGAAGTGTAACAGTGTGGCATATTGTTCTTCAGTTATTGGAGCGATCCCGAGAAGGTTGAGAATATATACCATATAAGAGCAATGGAGCAATCTCTCAGAGAATCTCTTAATCGCATCCGAATTCATAAGGTAGAAATATTCCTAAACCTTCTAACTAATTCCGGCTGATCTTACTGTGTGATACCTTCAAAGATCAGCATCACTATATGATATCTGAAGAATAAATGCCATGTCAAATACTGCAAATAATCATAAGTAATCAAGCATAAATATCTGTAATATATGCATTATAACTGAAAATCACTATTGCAATGTTTCGGATCTGTTTAGGAAAACTTTGCAAAGCAGCATTTGATGGGCCTACAGTGTGCTGCTGCTCAGGTAAGAAACTTTCAGCGTCACAATTCAGACAGCTGGGTGTTCGTAAACGGCCAGTTTCAGGTTCAGATATCTGATCAAACTTTTGTTTCGTGCCGATTCAGTTCCAGAACGGCATGCAGCTGCCACTAGGACTAACGGGTGACCCGAACACTTCGTCGTGGTTCCACAATGGTGGCGAGGAGGGGCAGCAACCAATGATGCTACCTGAAGACCCCAGCTTGCTCCATCAGAGGTGAGATCGAGCTCAAGCTCCAGAATTGACATGGCTCAAATGGGGAGGAGACCTCGAATTCAGAAACCTGACAAGCTCTCATGAACTGAACTTATGGACGAAGTCATCTTCTACTTAGTTCAAGAACGTAACTGACGAACAGATCATTCCTGACGCAGGGACATCGGGTGCTCGACTAGCACGTCGTTGCAGAGCTACCCGGGCTACTTCAGCATGAGCAAGCAGTCCACCGACGCCGGCGGCGAGCAGCATCAGGCGGCGGTGCAGCAGCCGGAGTTCAGCCAGGCCGAGTGCCTGAAGTCGCTGCACCTTGGCTCGCAGTTCCCGTACCAGTCCACCTTCGACCACGCCAGCCTGCTCAACGACAGGCTGTTCAGGCCGGACATGGAGCTGCACGACAACGCTGGAGCGGCCATGGACTTCGGCGGCCACTACGACCTGCCAAGGCCCGGCGACGAGGCAAGCTTCCAGAACTGGGCGTCGGCGGCGTGCGGCACCACCATGTACGACCATCAGCAGCAGCAGCCGTCTGCCCAAGTGAGTCCTATAGCCAAGCTCATGCATGCCGCCACAAACAACATGTTTTGGGGTAGCTGCCTAGCTGCTACATGCTAAATTGTTATGTTAAATTGATTAATTGTATGTGCTCTTTTACACACATAAATTTGTTTATAACCACATAACTTTGTCAAACCGTTAAGTGGTAAATACTTTTCTTGGTCTAGTTGAGTGGCGTATGCAAGGAAGGGAAGGGGAGTAAAGGGGCTAGAGCACCGGTTCTGACCGTTGTGCCCCTAGTACCCCTCTTAGTTTTATAGCCTTTTTTCGGTAGTTTTTAAGGCGTCACATCGACCGTCCACTCTCTATGAACGCAAGAAAATGCAGTAACACTAGGCACATTCTCTATTTTTCTCCTACGTACGCCACTAGTCTAGTTAACATGATGGCTCAAGCCTCAAGCGAAAGATTCTTGTGTGAGAAATAACTTTGTTTTATCAAGTATCAATGAAATGCAATATGCAACTGCAAGAGATTATTTTTTAGGAGCAATTGTAAGAGATCTTTTCTTTCGTTCCTGGAAAAAGAGATCTTTTCTTTAGCTCTTGATATTTGATTCAATTCAGCTTCTTGTTCATACCATGACTGAATCTCTGACCATCAGCTCCCTGCAGCAACAACTCTAGCAGCAGCCTCACTCGATCGTGCGGCAGCTAACCATCGTCGTCCATCGCAACATCAACAGCTCATGATATGATGATCCTTTGGCGAAACTGGAGCCATTTTGCCACCTCGAAAGGCGCTACCATCGCTGCCAAAAAATCCCATCACTCAACTTGTCAGCAGTGCGTATTGTGTAGGAAAAATATGGTGTATAGGGGCAAATTGAATTGTCAGTGTAAATTATATACTGACTATAGCCAATTCAACTTGTAAATTATGATGGATTCTTAACTCTCCTGTAAACTATGTTACAGTTTACCATGAAAAAAATTGGGCACTTAACTAGCTTCCAAGCATGTGCATCTTTGTATAAGATTAGGCTAATAATTAGCTCAAGGAAAAGGAAGAAAAAAAAAAGAGATCTTTTATAGTGGATTAAAATCAATATAAGCCATCCATTCCTTTGAATCTAATGATTGAAATCAATTTAGATCTAGTTATACTACCACCCGTAGTATTGATAGTAAAATTCAAAAAATGGTAAAAGGGTAAAAAAAATTCTATCATATTATTTGTCATCTACGGTAAAACACATCATGTAATCATGATGAATGGCATATGAATGGATAAGAGGCCTCTGAACATCATCAGGTATTCGGTGAATCCAACACTGTGAACGAATTAGGAAAAGTCTAAAATACCTCTTATGAATGGATAGGAAAAACCTAAAATACTCTTGAGGAATGATGGTTAGATTTGATTTCTACTACCACTATTTATTATCTGTGTTATCCATCGTAAAATTTCTAAAAAATAAAGACACTATCACAACTCACAAGCTTACGGTTTGTCAGTAGTTTTTTTCTTCTTCTGATATAGATAGCATCTTGTCAGTAAGTTCAACGTTCCGTTTATACTTCGGTACAAGATAGCCTCACATGCTGTACAAGTATACAAGTCGTGCGTACGTATATACGTGCAATAGTATCACGGAAATTTTAGAATACTATACAATTTGTTACATGTATTTAGAAATCTAAACAACATATTTGTGTATTTACAGAAAACTCAGTCATACCCGAAATTTGAAAATTCGTTTATTCTTTCCCGAAATTTCAGATTTCGTTTAACCTATATTTGAAATTTGAAATTTGAAATTTCGGGTAAGGTCAAAACCGAAACGTGAAATTTCGGGTATGAGGTGGCAGCTCATACCCGAAACCTGAAATTTCGGGTATGAGGTACCCTGTTCGGTAATTTGTGTTTTTGAAGGTCTTCCTCTACTCGAAAAAATATTTGGTATTTGGTCTACATGAAAGTTATAGAGAATTTCGATACGCATCGTTTTCATGTTAACAAGTTTTTCATTTCAGCAATAGAAAAAATCATAGAAAATCGGAAAGCTTTCACGCTTATACGGGACCGAGTTTTCATGTGTACGCCGGACCGTTCGGTAATTTGCGTTTTTGAAGGTCTTCCCATGCTCGAAAAATTATTTGGTCTACGTGAAAGTTGTAGATAATTTCAATACGCATCTTTTTCCATGTTGACAAGTTTTTGATTAATGTGCAGCAAATGATGTTTAAAGTCACGATAAATTCGGATTTTCTTTCGTACCTAGTTCGTTATTTTAATGTACGTGTGGTAATAATAAAGTTGCACGACATAGATAAAGAAAAAGAAGTAAACATAGAAAAACATTAGAAAATAGATAAAATAGGAAAATTTTGAATACAGTACAATTTGTTATCCGTATTTACAAATCGATACAATATATCCGCGTAATTACAAAAAACATGAGCATAACCTTTTTTAGCTCTCTGTCATGCATGCATCTGTGAACATGCATGCCGAGAAGAAAAACATGCTAATGCATATTTTCGATTAAACTTGATAGGACGGCAATAATGCAGCTAATGGTGCGAGGAAATCTGCCGAAGGGGGGCCGGCATAGGAGGCGTGAGGGAGTGAAGCAAATAGAGGGGGCCGGCAGAGGTGGCTGGAGGGAGTCTACCAAGCAGGGTGGGCTGGGCGGAGACAGACGGAGACGGGCGGGGCATCCTGCAGCAGAGAGCACTTTGCATAGCCAGCTCAGTGCGATGTGACACCACGTTGTTGTTAGCTTTCTTAGACTGATTGGACAACACTCTGGTGCAGGGCCAATTGATGACTGCTTTTATATGATATATGGACTACCATATTCTAGTGCAGTTAGGGTTATTGTGCGAGTAGAATTTAGATGCAAAGAAATGTCTAATTGAAATATTTTTGCGGAATATGGTAGTCCGTATATGAAAGAGCAAACCTGGTCCATTCTTCGAAAAAACAACCTTCAAACATGATATTTGACGTGCTGCCGAAAAGGCTTAATTGTTATCGGTTGTGCGCGACTAGAATACTTAGGGTTATTGTACGAGTAGAATTTAGATACAAAGAAAGATGTAATTGAAATATTTTTACAGAATATGGTAGTCCGTATATGAAAGAGCAAACCTGATGCGCAAGACGGGGGTGCCCGATCTTCCGGTGAGGGGATAACTTCGATTTGGCGGAGGATGACTTTGACGATCCGGCTACGAACCACGCAAGGATAAGCGCCCGCAATCGCTAAACCACACTCCTAGTTGTTATCAACCATGCCAAGACACGGATGACCTGACCACGAAGGTCTATTCTTGCAAGCAACCGAAGAACTAGCAAGAACAAGAATAAAGCACACACATGAATCGAGGTTACGAACTTGTTTATCTTTGCTCTAGCCGAGTCAGGAGAACAAGGTTGTAGTTCCACACATGGGGGCAACTAAACTCAACAAAACCTAAGGAAAGAAGTGAAGAGACAAGCCAATATAGTAGTGTGGCCGTCGTGAGCGATGTGAGGAAGTCAAAGAGGTGGAGAATACATGGCCTAAGGCCCAAAAAACAAGGTGGTGCAACACACAAAGTTCAAAACAGTTCTGGCCGCAACTTGTTTCGACGATTCTGGACGCTGCATTTGGTGTTTGGTATTGGGGCTGGATCCATTGGAAAGAGCACGAAAATATCTTTCAATCAAGTACTCACACGCCCCAATCGGAGTCCGTTTGCATTCTCTAGGTCCATTTGAATTCAAACTGGTCATTGAAGGCCGAGTTGAGCTCTTTTGCATTCCCACCTTGCATGTTGACTTGGTTGGACGAAAATTGATTCCCTTGCTGATCCTTGCCATGGTTCCTAAGTATGAGAATATTATTAGGTAGCAGTCTATCCTCAAAAGTAAAATTATGCAACCCGAGAAACGAGTTCACCTGTTGATTTAGCTGCCGTGCACGTGCCCTTGTGATAGGACCTTGCATAGGGGATGGTGGAGTTGAGGTCATGGGTGCATCCGGTATAGTGATGTCCTCATCAAAACCTGGTTCATTCTTCGAAAAAAACAACCTTCAGGGATAGTTCGGAGAGGACGGTAGAGACGGTGGTATGCGACGCTTGCGGTCGGCCACCTTCTTGGTTCTAACACCAGGGATGATGTCCCCGGGGTTGTCCACCAGTGGCTGGATTGCGGCCACTGCGGCTTCGAGGGCAACCTTTTCCTCACAAAGAAACAAGAAAGCGTCAAGGATAGTTCGGGATGCTATACCCCAAACTTGGATTGCTCGTTTACTTACTGCCTCACCGCGCTCGAGCACATCGCTCAAGACTTGCCGCCCGACATCGAGCTCCTTGCCCCTCGGGGCGGCAAACATCTCCGTGACCCGCTTGTCAACCCAGTCCTTGCTCGGGGCTACAAAAGAAGCAGGAAGGATGAAGGCCGATGCTCACGGAGTGATTGATTCCTGCTGTCATGTAATGATGTCGCGCTGCATGGCTCCGTGCATGGGACGTTGATGCACGTCGTGCGATGTCGGGAACATAATCACCTGGGCCGGACAGGAGGTGCAGGACCGCCGCTACGAGCTACGAGCAGGGTCCACGAGAGATGAGTCGTAGCTGCATCTGGGTGTCCGTGACCATCCTCCAACACCACGGATCGTTGACATGAATCGTGCCCCCTATGCAATAAGTGGTCATTTCGGAGTTAAATGTAGGCAGTGAGTGGTCACTTCGGACTTTGCAGTGTGCAGGTAGAAGTATAGCATGTGACTTGTGGTACGCGGGTAGCACATCGGTGAGTAGCACGTAAAACATCATGTTTAAATGTAATTTTTGGGAAGAATGGACTAGATTTGCTAATGTGTTAATTTTATCAATCTAGGTAATGTTAGCTTCTTGAATTCGAATATAATTTTTGGAAGAATGGAGTAGATTTGCTCTTCGATATACGGACTACCATATTTTGAAAAAATATTTTAATTACACCTTGCGTTGCATGTAAATTCTGCTAGTGCAAAAACCCTAAGTATTATAATCGACAACAAAGTTGAACACTTAAGCCTTTTCGGCAGCCCGCAAAATATAATGTTTGAATATAATTTTTGGGAAGAATGAAGCAGATTTGCTCTTCAATATACGGACTACCGTATTCTGGAAAATATTATAATTACACCTTGCGTTGCGTGTAAATTCTGCTAGTGCAAAAACCCTAAGTATTATAATCGACAACAAAGTTGAACACTTAAGCCTTTTCGGCAGCCCGCAAAATATAATGTTTGAATATAATTTTTGGGAAGAATGGAGCAGATTTGCTCTTCAATATACGGACTACCGTATTCTGGAAAATATTATAATTACACCTTGCGTTGCGTGTAAATTCTGCTAGTGCAAAAACCCTAAGTATTATAGTCGACAACAAAGTTGAACACTTAAGCCTTTTCGGCAGCCCGCAAAATATAATGTTTGAATATAATTTTTTTGGAAGAATGAAATATATTTGCTCTTTGATATACGGACTACCACATTCTGAAGAAATGTTATAATTACAACTCGCGTTGCATGTAAATTCTGCTAGTGCAAAAACCTTAAGTATTATAATCGACAACAAAGTTGAACACAACCTTTTCGGCAGCTCGCAAAATATAATGTTTGAATGTAATTTTTTGGAAAAAAAGAGCAGACTTGCTCTTCATTATACGGACTACCATATTCTGAAAAAATATTATAACTACACATTGCGTTGCATGTAAATTCTGCTAGTGCAAAAACCCTAAGTATTATAGTCGACAACAAAGTTGAACACTTCAACCTTTTCGGCAGCTCGCAAAATATAATGTTTGAATGTAATTTTTGGGAAGAATGGAGCAGATTTGCTCTTCGATATACGGACTACCATATTCTGAAAAAATATTATAATTACACATTTCGTTGCATGTAAATTCTGCTAGTGCCATCTCGAACCTCCCGCAACCCTTGCCTAGTTCCGGCCTCCCTTCCCCTCACCATGACCACCAAATAGAGCCCTACATCCGTCATAGATAAGGAAAACACATCACATAGCATTACTCAAGAACAATATGCAATTTTCGTCAAAGCTCAACAGAGCAGAATGAATCTACCACGGACCAATATTTTTGGTCCTTTGCGAATGCACTTATGTTCTCGATTTTTTATAATTTTTCTGTTGCTCAAATGAAACATTTGTCAACATGAAATATATGCGCATCAAAATTCTCTACAACTTTCATGTAGACCAAATAATTTTTTGAGCCACGGAAGACTTCCAAATATGCAAATTACCCAACGGTCCGGCGCGAACAATGCACAGTTCTTTCTTGGTCCGGCGTCCTTACTGATTTTTTATGATTTTTTCTGTTGCTCAAATGAAAAACTTGTCAACATGAAAAAGATGGGACTTGAAATTCTCTACAACTTTCATGTAGACCAAATAATTTTTCGAGCACAAAAAGACCTTCAAAAATGCAAATTACCGAACGGGGGAGCTCATACCCGAAATTTCAGGTTTCGGGTATGAGCTGCCACCTCATACCCGAAATTTCACATTTCGGTTTTGACCTTACCCGAAATTTCAAATTTCAAATACAGGTTAAACGAAATCTAAAATTTCGGGAAAGAATAAACGAATTTTGAAATTTCGGGTATGACTGGGTTTTCTGTAAATACACAAATATGTTGTTTAGATTTCTAAATACAGGTAACAAATTGTATAGTATTCTAAAATTTCCATAGTATCACATGATGTATGCCTGTATTGTACTGCCCTGGCTTTGGGACGACGCAGACACCTTCTGAGCTATTTCGAAAGAACTGCTGCTATTTGAGTACACGACGCATTGCCGGCTACGGGAACTTGGCTGCAAGACTGCAACCAACTACAGCACTACTGTATTTTTTTACTACATGATACTAGGGCACTCTTTAAATTTTTGTAAATAATCAAACTAGTGTATTTTTTTTTAAAATTCTGATAGTACTACTGTATTTGTGTATGCTCTTCTATTTTCGATTTTCTAGGAGCACTAAATGAAGTCCAATATTTCCAAAAAATTTACTACATGATACTAGGGCACTCTTTATGATGCCATTAAAATTTTAGAGCATGATTAAGCTTGTAAAGTTTTATAAAAAATTGAAAGTGTATCTATTCATTTTCATTAATTGCTGTTTTTTTTCAGAAGGACTAAGTGAATTTAAAAATTATTAAAATTTCTCTAAGGTATTTTATAGATCAATTTGGATTTATTAATATTTTTTGCAATCTACCTATACCTATACTAATTAGGCACTCTAAGGAAACTCGCACATTAATCAGAAAGATCTGACCGTCTATCTATCGGGCCAACGGCTTAGATAAAAAAAAAAGAGTCCATAACATATACAACCTAAATTAACAAAAAATTTGAATGATAAAAAAAAATAAAATTATCAATTTGACTTCGATATTATTTCTAAAGAAAATTCTTAAATAACCAAAATTTAGAAAAATATTTAAATGGCTTAGATTAAAAGAAAGAGTCCATATCAAGTACACCCTAAATTAGTTGAAGTTCAAAAAAAAAAGGAAATTAGCACTTTGACTTCCATACAATTTTCAAAGAAAATCCATAAATAACTAAAATTTAGAATAAAATTTAAATAAAAATTATCAAATTAAAGCAAATAGTCTATGTCAAGTAGAAGCCAAATTAACTAAAATTCAGAATAAAAAACTTAAATTAACTCAAATTTGGAGGAAAAAAAATGAAATTATCAATTTGAATTCCATACGATTTCCAAAGAAAATCCATAAATAACAAAAATTTGAAATAATATTTAAATGGCTTAGATTAAAAGAAAGAGTTCATGTCAAGTACAACCTAAATTAGGTGAAATTTAAAATAAAAAATAAGAAAATTAGTAATTTGACTTCCATATGATTTCCAAAGAAAATTCTTAAGTAACTAAAATTTGGAATAATAATTAGCAAATTAAAGCAAATATTCTACAGCACTACTGTATTTTTTTACTACATGATACTAGGGCACTCTTTAAATTTTTGTAAATAATCAGACTAGTGTATTTTTTTTTAAATTCTGATAGTACTACTGTCTTTGTGTATGCTCTTCTATTTTCGATTTTCTAGGAACACTAAATGTAGTCCAATATTTCCAAAAAAATTACTACATGATACTAGGGCACTCTTTATGATGCCATTAAAATTTTAGAGCATGATTAAGCTTGTAAAGTTTTATAAAAAATTGAAAGTGTATCTATTCATTTTCATTAATTGCTGTTTTTTTTTCAGAAGGACTAAGTGAATTTAAAAATTATTAAAATTTCTCTAAGGTATTTTATAGATCAATTTGGATTTATTAATATTTTTTGCAATCTACCTATACCTATACTAATTAGGCACTCTAAGGAAACTCGCACATTAATCAGAAAGATCTGACCGTCTATCTATCGGGCCAACGGCTTAGATAAAAAAAAAAGAGTCCATAACATATACAACCTAAATTAACAAAAAATTTGAATGATAAAAAAAAATAAAATTATCAATTTGACTTCGATATTATTTCTAAAGAAAATTCTTAAATAACCAAAATTTAGAAAAATATTTAAATGGCTTAGATTAAAAGAAAGAGTCTATATCAAGTACACCCTAAATTAGTTGAAGTTCAAAAAAAAAGGAAATTAGCACTTTGACTTCCATACAATTTTCAAAGAAAATCCATAAATAACTAAAATTTAGAATAAAATTTAAATAAAAATTATCAAATTAAAGCAAATAGTCTATGTCAAGTAGAAGCCAAATTAACTAAAATTCAGAATAAAAAACTTAAATTAACTCAAATTTGGAGGAAAAAAAATGAAATTATCAATTTGAATTCCATACGATTTCCAAAGAAAATCCATAAATAACAAAAATTTGAAATAATATTTAAATGGCTTAGATTAAAAGAAAGAGTTCATGTCAAGTACAACCTAAATTAGGTGAAATTTAAAATAAAAAATAAGAAAATTAGTAATTTAACTTCCATATGATTTCCAAAGAAAATCCTTAAGTAACTAAAATTTGGAATAATAATTAGCAAATTAAAGCAAATATTCTATGTCAAGTACAAGCCAAATTTACTAAAATTCATAATAAAAAATAAAATAAATTTATTAATTTAATTTCATATGAATTTCAAAGTAAATCCTACAAATAAAATCCATAATAGTAATAAATAAAATATAAAATTTTATATGAATTCCAGCCTAAAACCCAAAAAATCAACCTGGTACAATAAAACAATATGCAAATTTGGAATAAAAATTAAAGGATGATTAAAGATTTGATTTGTATGACTTCCAAAGTAACATCCATGAATAACAAAAATTCAGAATAATAATTACTTACTTCGTTCAAGTTTATACGACTTATTTTTTCTTAGTACATAGACCAAGGTGATATTAAAAATGACTAAATTACCCCTAATCATTGCCTATAAGCATTATATTCAATGCATGCATTTGAGGATATAGTGTAAATATGGATATTTATTAGGGATATAAAGGAAAGATCACACTAATTTTTTATTAGAATATGAAATACAGGCTTATCTATGGACAAGAACAAAAAAAATATGCACTATATTTTTTGACCGTGCGAGTCTTTGTCAAGTACAAGCCAAATTAACTAAATCTAGAATAAAATAAGCAAGTTGTTTTACATGCGAATTCAAAAATAAACACTAAAACTATTTAGAATACAATAAAGGAAAATAGAAAATAGATATTTAAATTGGAAAAAAATCCAACCAAAGTACGATTCAAAAATATTCAAATTAGGAATAAATCAAATGATGATTAAATATTTGATTTGTATGCAAATTTAGCTACTAAATTTCAAAAATGCTAAAATTTCTAATAAGTTCTATAACTTGTACTAATTATAAAGTACAAGAAAATTTTCATATTAATCGACAAAAGGAAAAAATTTAGCGCCCATCTAATAAAATCAAGTTATAGTGGCTATCATGTACAATATAAATTAACGAACCAAAATAACTTTATCTAAGAAGCTAGCTGTGAGAATGCACGGGTTGCCGACTAGTTTTTTTTCTCCAATTTTTCCTCGAGTGTGCCGAAAATCAAATAAAACCGGTAGAAAATCGATGAAAATGGTCAAAAATCGGTGCGGAAAGTGATGTCACTTAGTTTGCCCATTTTTGAGGAAAACCGGTTGAAAATCGGCTAAAATCGATCAGTTTTCGGGTTTTTTTTTGCCTTTTTTACCACTGATTTCAAAAAAGTTTGATTTCGAAACTGTTCGGTTTCTATCGATTTTTGATGAAAATCGATGTCGACCACCCGGCGATTTTCGGGTGCGATTTGGTATTGTGAACCCTGCTCAGCTCTGCCCATCTTGGATCAACAGCAGCAGTACTATAGGAGTATTAGATTACAGTTGATTGGTTTCATGAAGAGGAATCTTGAATGTCACTCAAATTGCAGTTCAACATCTCTTATACTATTGAAGGTCAGGTCTCAAAGGCTGTAGATTATATTAGTTTCGAGTCCCCATCGTTTGTGTCTTATTTGTGTGTGGTCTATACTAGTGGATGTGTTTTGAGATTCACTAACCGCCCTACATCATGTCAATCCAACGTAGTTGAATGGAAAATTTCACCAGAACTGGATTTGATTGAGATGAAAAGATTCGGTGCGTGTATGATGTAAATTCAGATGAATGGCACGCATTTGGCATATAACTTTGTCACATCGTCATAACAACTTGATACGAAATGTTTTTTTTTTTTTGCAGAGATACTATATTAAGCCTGCAGAATGGTGCCTTCAATTTGGAATTGTACCTTCAAAGTATCTTGGATAAACTTGTGTAAATCTTCAGGATGTGTTTTAGCAAAATATCACTTGTCAGTCAATTATTGAACTGTAAAATTCAGAAGACGTCTGCCTACTGAACAAATTTTGCTCTGGCTGCTGCAAAAGAATCATCTCAAGTCTGAAAGACACTCTGAGGATGTTTTTTTTGGAGAAACATTTTGTGGGAAACAAGGCTTTAATCAAGGTTAAGTATCTATTGCAGTATAAAATAAGTAGACTATAGTCTATAGACCAAGTGGAATCTAATGCTACTTTTGTAGAATATCTGGTGATGGCTTTGGCGAGGATAATATATAGGTTTCAGTTGATAGAGCAGCCCTTCAAAATATAATAAAGTCTCCACGACCTTTTTGACATCAAGAGATTCCTCCAAAGTGTACAAGAAAGGCCAGCATTACCAGTTCAACATCAACACCGGTTCTCCGTAACTTTTACTTATCAGTTGTTCAGCAGCAGGTGGCAGTTGAAGCTTTGTACAATTGGCAACCTAACATGACCTCATTGGAGCACAACATGACAACAAGGCCAAGCTAATGATGCCCAAGAGAGGACAAAGGGAGCAATCAACATCAGTTTAACAACTCAATTGACAGCAGCTTATTTATACCAAGGTGCCCTCTGGCTCTACATACATAGCCAGGCTGTCGAATTCCAAGATAACATGTGATGCTGCTCTATTAGATTGATTAATGCTCACAATGGAGATAGAGTATACAAAGAAAATTTAAACATGATGTGATAATTTATAACCAAATGACAATAGCATGAAGCAACTGTTCTGCAAACCCCTACCAAAAAAATTTCCTTACAGATTGAATGAAGAAATGTAGCTGTACAAGCAAGCACCTAGCTGTCCACAACCCCACTTGATTCTTCCTCCTCAAGATCATTATGCAGAGCCTCAGGGCTGAGCCTCAACGTTTATGCATTTATTGGGAAAGAATTGGGAACAAGGATGGTGGTGGAGGCTCAACGTTTTTGAATTGTACAAGGACTGGAACAAGAAAAGGGAAGGATGAACACAAGAGTACTCTATATATGTGACTATTCTACTGCAAGGGCACTGTAACTAGTGATGGAGAAGCAAATAGAAGAATTTGAGGATGGCTTGTGGAGTTCTGAGCAAGGCTCAGGGTAGACTAATTCAGAGTATCCAGAAACATTGGAACAAGACCAGGAATCGGAATGAGCCAAACTGGCTATCGAGAAATTGACATTGGAAAGGCAGATGGCAGTAAATGGATCGCCTTCTATTCCTGACAAAACTCCGGCAACCGAGATGTCTGTCCCCACCATGTTCTTAAGGGTGATTTGATCTATCAATGGGAGCTCAGATGGATCAAAATGGTCGGCTGGGTGGGTTGACCAGTTACCAGTGAACTCAATGGCAACATGGACACCATCCATTTCTACATTGGAAATGACCACTTCCTCTATATAACCTCCACGGCCCGGTGCGGTCTTGAAGGAGATGCCTTTGTTGGAACTATGAATCTGAAGGTGATTAGCATGAATATCTGAGATCCCACCAGACATCTCGCTGCCAAATGCAAGAGCAGCTCCAGATGAGGCTTGCAGATCCACTCTGCTGATATGAATATCCGTGGTTGGCCTTCCAACAGAAATGCCATACTTGTCCCACCCGCTTTTGAGTGAGATAGCCTCATGACTGACACTAATGCTGCTGTCTTCGATGCACACATTCGAACATGAATCTGGATAAAGAATAATCTGTTAGTAAAAGAAGTAAAAATTGCTTGTCAAGGCTGTGGGGTGCAGACAAAATGATCCAGTTAGAAAAAATGAGTATTCCTTGTAATGGCTATCGAGGGATCTCTTTAGACAAAATGAGTTGAAAGCCAACAGTTCAACACTACTTAAGTTAATACCATGATTTGACAGACAAATTCAGAATATGGTACATATGACATACAAGTGGCTTAAGAGTCTCACGTTTCTTGCTAGATTTATTTAAGTTCCCTACATTTGTTTTGAGCATATACTTATCCATGTTTGCACTTTGCATACTAGTAACCACAACTAGCATAGAAAGGAAAAGGGGTTCCAGTTTTCTTAGTTTCTTCTACTAGTTCTCAGCATTAGGACATTAAATACTAGTGTACTACCAAGTGGAAATAAATTCAGTTGTATATGCTATCATAAAATAAGGATTCACTCATGAGCCCAACCATAGCTAATACAAAGTACATGTGAACAATCATCAAACAATGTGTGAGCATAAAACAATGCATCAAGACTAGAAGCAATGATACCTGGAACTATGCCATCAGTGAGTGGAGCATCCAACGAGGTCTTAATTGTGACATTGTGGACCTTTACATTGCTGGATAAAACAAAAACAGTATGTGTTAGTGCATATGCAAATAATATTCCCCAAATCACACCTCATGCATGAAGCTAAATTAATTCCAATGCACCTGCAGTACACTGGATGTATGCTCCAGGCTGGCGAATTTAAGAACGTCAAGTTTGAAATCACAATTTCTTCGGAATGCAAAAACTCCACAAGATGAGGACGACTATGGTTCAGTTCGTGGGAGCGAAGCCAATCCCACCATACTGAGCCCTGGCCATCAATAACTCCATTATTCCCTGTAATAAGTGGAGTGAGCGTGCAAGGCTCATTAAAACTGAAAAACACATGCAACATAGTGCAGCCCATAATTGTGACAGAAGAAAGTAGTTACCAGTAATAAAAACATCGGTTAAATTGTATCCATTTATTAAGCTGCAATGTCTAGGACCTGGAAGGTCTAGCCCCTGACCATAAGATGGCAAAGGTTCCACGATCGGCCATTGTGATGACTCCTACAGTGAGGAAGAAAACAAAAGAATGAGGTTAATGCTGTATCCTTAATACTTAGAAAATGTAGAAATTTTCGCATTTGAAGAACAGTGCATTGTTCTCCACAACCCAAAATACTCATAAGTACAATTAGAATTGCCAGTTTTCTTTTTTCTATTGAATTATGTAAAAAAAAAATGATCACATAACATACAAGGAATTTATATATAATAGACAAGCAATCGCAATCTGTGTGGCAGCATCGCAGCAGCACACCCATGCCTTTGTTCACGCATAATTAAAGAGCATAGCTTGACTTCAAAAACAATGCAAAAGGAAAATTGTCTCTTGTTAGCTACCGCCCTCACACCAACAGCTAAATTTAACCTTCCAAACACTCCCTATCTGTGGTCAAAGCGGGATGAAACAACTAAAAGCCTCAGCTAGCTTGGACCCTACTGATCAAGATATCTGCGTAGGATTTCCTCTTGCCATACAAGGCGATAACAAAGAGCATAACCGAACCAAAATTCGCCTCCCAGCTGAAGCCATGGCATGTGACCTCAGCTTACAGATGTCAAAATCACTGCTCTACCAGGCATATCCACCAACCATACCCAAACAAACTAAGATGATACCATCGGATATACTTATTCTAACCACTAACAATTCAACGGAAATGCAGCTGAAAAGGATGGTGTATACTCACATTCATGCAACCATAACCCACATCTCACACACACTCCCTGTCGTAATGCCAATGCAAAGCAGAATCTGCAACTACTACCTTAACAATTCCATGTAAAGTAACAAAGATGATAGACAAACTAATGCCATTATTACCTTTGCGCCGATGATGACGGCGTCTTCCTCCAGGAAGAGGGTGAGGTGGCTGGTGAGGTTGAAGCTGCCGGTGAGCCACCGCCCCTTGGGCACGTACAGCTGCACGCCGCCCTTGTCGGCGAAGGACCTGACATAGAAGACGGCGTTCTGGAAGGGCACCGTGTTCAGGGTCTTGCCGTCCCCGACGGCGCCGAACTCGGTGATGGTGACGCTGTGCGGCCGCCATCCCCGCGGCGCCTGCTCCCATTGCAGCACATCGCCGCGGACCGAGCCAAGAACGGCCAACGCCAATTGCAGGATCACCTGAAAGACGCCATTGCGATGGACACAGAAAGAATTAGCACACCTTAAACACAAAGCATCACTCTTTCAGATCAAAGCTCCAAACTTCGCTCAAAGAGAAGCACAAGGCAAGCACATACTCGCAAGGCACGCACCAAGAAATACGAGAAATCGCATCTTTGTTGGCAAGATCACAACGGGAGCGATCAGGAAGCGATAAAAGGATAAGCCATTCCCTAGGAAAAGATCCCAAATTGGGCACGGATCACACGGGACGCACAAATCAAGAACTCATGCGCCCCACACGCATAAAGCACCAAACGAGAATCCAAGAACGAGAGACCCATTCAGGAGCAAGCCAGGAAGAGCAAGAAAAACGCAAACAAAAAGAGAGAGATAAAATCATCACGCAAGTGATCAAATCACGGGAGCAAACGTACTTACTAGCCTCTTCATGAGTCCCCCCTCCCCTCTTCGCGGCAAGTGAGGGGGAGAGGGAGACGAAGCAGCAGCGAATCGGAAGCACCACGGGATAGCAGCGGCAGTCGCAGACGAAGGACACGACGCAAAAGAATAGGTTTTTTGGGCTAAATTCGTTGGGATTTCGAGGAGGAGAAGCAGCAGCGCCTGCAGCACAAGACTCGAGAGGAGAATAAGCAGGGGAGGAGGTTTTACTCGTTGAAGTTTTTGTGTCTTCTCTTATTCCTTCCAGGTATAATTATAGATGAAGAAATGTATTAAAAACAATTGAGTTTTTTTACTGTTGTAGCCCCTAAAAAATAAGGGTAATCCCGCGCTTCCTATGCGCTGCAATGCTAATGCAGTGTACGGAGGAGCTGCACGGTGCATACTGTAGCGCGTAGCTATATATAGTACCATGCGAGTTTTTTATGAATTTTTGATTGCCGCTGAAAAAATATTTTATAAACACCTATGATGGTAAAAAATATTACCCATAAAAATAATATTATTGATAGCCCACATAATGATTGTCGATAATTGGGTCTGCATAATTATTGTAGTACCTTTTCAAATATTACCTCGAAAATACAAATCCCGGATTAATTACTCCATATTATGCGCTCAAAATAAATTTATATGAAATACGAACACTGAGTAAAATCGTCCAACAATAGCCTGCATAACATTAAACACAAATAACATAACATTACGATACTCATTGTAGTAATGCTAGCATTGCATATAGTGCTATTTTTACTAACATTATACTATTTCTACATAATTATTTATGTCTTCTACCATTTTTAATGTATTGTTAATTAGATTAATACCGTCATTTTATGTAACAGTTTGTACACAAATATTATGCTAATTCTTCCTCGCTTAATTCTTTGGCTATCGAGTGTGACGGCTGGCGTGAAACATTGTCACCATTTATAGCGAGCTTAAAGCATTGCGCGAGACAAATAGACGCGAAATATTCGGAGAGTCGTCGGTGCTTTTGGCGCTCGGATGGATGGCCGACATGACGGGACAGGAATGCGGGCACGCCAGGCGTGGTCCAACGCAAGGGCGACGCAAAAATGCCGCTTGCAACACTCGTCTGCAGCGAAAATTGCTTCCAGCTGCAGATTTCAGCTCTTGGAGGCCGTTGAACATCCCGCAGTCAGCAGTGGGGCTTCTTCCAGAATTTTTTTACCCTAAGGGCTATTTTATGAAATAAAAATTGCCAAAGGGCTAGAACAGTAAAAAAATTCCCACAAATATGGCACGAGACCTATATGCCCGCAAAAATTTGTAATAACATTAGCAATGCCCGCAAATAATTTTGAAATATTTGTTTTTAGGGGCCCAATTCATGGCCAAAATAATTCTTAAAAAATAATATTGATTTGAATCACAAATAATATTTTTGCAGGACCTATATTTGCGAGCCCATATTTGTGGTAAAACTATAACACAATTGGGCCCGTAAAATATATTTGAGAACCCATATTATGCGGGTTCAATTATCGATAATAATTATGCGGGCCATCAATAATATTTTTCTGCAGGCAATATTTTTTTTTACCATTGTAGGTGGTCATGAAATATTTTTTCAATGGCAATCAAAAATTCATAAAAAAAACTTGCACGGTACTGTAGCTACGCGCTAGGGTACACACGGTGCAGTTCCTCCCATGTGATGCATGGAAATGCAACACCCTCGTGCGCTGCAGCATTGCAGCGCACGGGGAGCGAGGGATTACGCCATACGGGGCTACTTTTTAAAACAAATAGCACAAGGGATAATTCTAAAAAAAATATTTTTTAGAGGCTACAATAGTAAAAATTTCTAAAACTACTCATACGAAACTATCGTAAAACTATAAGTTTTAGTTTCTATTTAATAAAAAATTATAGATTTTAGATGAATTTGTATCACAAAATTACATATTTTTATAATTGATTATTTCTTATAATGGATCTAACAGTGTGGATCCACATGGAAACCTCGTGTGAACAAAAAATAGGGATACGTGAGACTACCATGTGGGCCTACACTCTCAGATCCGTTACAAGAAATAATAAAGAGATTCTAAAACATGTAGTCAGTTTTATGAAATAAAAACTAAAATCTATATTTTTCTAATAATTTATAATAAACTTATAATTTTGTGAAATTTATTCAAAACAAAATAAATTGGGGGTGAAATGGAAGGAGGTGAAGGGAAAATATCGGGTATTTATAATAAACTTATAATTTTGTGAAATTTAAAATATCATGTTTTTAAATTGTAAATGTTAATATGCTTATGTTTTATGTATTACAAATATTTTTGATTGAATTTTAGTGGTGTCAAATGAAGATTATACATAGCAGATATGTCAAAATAGGAGAAAAAGTAAAATAGGGGCTGAGATTTAGGGGCTGTTGCTGGACTTGTGCTCTAAAAACAGGACCCTAAAGAATAGAGGGGATCCCTAAATCCAAAATAGGGATCCTGTTTTAGGGGCCATTGCTGGAGATGCTCTTAAGTTGTGAAGCTTTTGAAGCTTTTTTTTTTTTTTTTGAGAGGAGAGGTTTTTGCACCTAGAGCAGCTAGGCTAGTAAGTCATTAGTATATTCATTTCTGTGAGGATGACATGCGGCTTCTACTTCAGGTCAGAATGAAAAAAAAATGAAACAATGAAAAGAAAAATAGAAATGAACAATGCAGCTTTCTCCCCTTTCGAGTGAGTTATCATATGTTTGGTAGCTGTGCTGTGCAACATAATAGAAACATGAGAGGTGCTTCTGTGCTCTTTTTTTTAAGTTGCACCAATATTAAAGCATTAATGACGGGTAGATGAGGATTACTTACCCCTTCGCTTGCTTCAAGATTTATACAATTTGTATTGAAAGGAAAAACATAGAAGCATTGCTCAAGATTGACATAATATATTTAACACAGTTCATATGATAAAGCAAATAAAGTATTTATTAAAAAAGAAACCTATGTGAAGTTTGTGCCCTCATTGTTGTCAGTAACAAGTAGTACTAATACAATAAGAACTGCAGTATTGTTGTCACTCTCTTGAGCAATGCTTCTATGATTTTTCTCCTAATACAAGTTGTATAAATCTTAAAGCAAACAAAGGGGTAAGTAATCCTCATCTACCTTTCATTAATGCTTTAATATTTATGTAACTTTAAAAAAAAAAGAGCTCTCAAGCACCTCTCATCAATTTATGTTCAGCATTAATATCCTAATGTTGGAGATATTGAAAGTCCGTGAATTGGGGTCAGACGTTTCAGCTCTCTCTGGTTTCTATCTATAGCAACTGACAACTGTGCTATACTTTGGTTATATTTTCGATATTACTAAAAATGTAGGGATAAAAGTGCAAATTTTCACTACAATGTGGGAACAAACCCGGTGATAGAAACCTAGGGTATGGCCCAGCGCATGCCTGTAGGCTTGGAATGGGCCCACAGGGCAGCTCGGCCAATCATGGTGACAGGTGGGGCTGGGGTCTTTTAGTGGGTCCATGTGCTACATCTGGGAATGAGTAGTATCATCCAACACCTTCCTTGGATGCTTTGGAGCTTGGAATTATATATATATATATATATATATATATATATATATATATATATATATATATATATATACTATTATAAAGCAGCAGTTGGTGGCAGTGGTGAGTTCTACCCACGTCATTAATTGCCCTGCTTAATTGCCCTACGCAAAAACGAAACTGCTTTAATTAGCCAGCTTTCGCAAGAAACGAAGCGTTAAAGATAGATGTTTGATCTTGTGAATTTTTTTTTATTTTTTAATCTTTATTTTTCGTTATCAATTTTGTTTTTTGTAGCAACGCACGGGCATGTAACTAGTATCACAATAACTTAATCCAAGTATTATTTTTTTGTTTTTTCATGTGTTGAGACTGTACCACTACAGTTAACACTCTTGATTTTCTGTTTGCTTTAATTTTATCCTATGTACTGAAAGAAATTATGAAAGGAAGAAAAAAAGAGTAGAAGAAACAAGGACACTATTGTGGGGAAGCCAAAAGGGGACCTTTAATTTGTGATGAGTATCCAAGAGACATCATCATCTCATGCTCTTCTGATTAAACCCCAAATGGTGGTTAAAACATAGATTTGGGTGAGAATGTGAGGGGGTTTGATTTATTGCAAACCCTTGAATATGGCGAGTGCCATGTGGTGGGCAAGCACCAAATGAGCATCAACTTGAGCAAGCAAGCATTAGGTAAAGAAAAATTTCCCTCAGCATTCATTGGTTTGGAGGGAGCAAGAAAGGCTAAGGGGTAATCTATCTATATATATATCTATATGGACGTGTCCAGCTATGGATGCCAACTGCAGCACGGAATACGGTGGGCTGAGCGTAGTAGGTGAGCCATAATTGTTGGAAAGAATGTCGCTTTGATTAGGGAATGGCATGTTGTATGTACGAAAAGTAGCCAAACAGATCGGAGTTGCCATGGATGCATTTCGAATTGTTGAGTGTGGATCTAATGCAAGAGCAATGCTTCGTACAGTGGATTGTTGTTACAATAACCATTCTCGTCCTAAAAAAAGAAACTATTCCCGAGGAATTTGAATCAAGGGGTACATGGTGCAATTTTCGCTCGAAGAACTAAGGGCATGTACAATAATTTTGTTTTAAATTTTATCGTATCATCTTCACATCAGCAAGAGACAATACTCGAGACAACATCTCCAACAAACTATCTCTAGCACATTTGACCATATCAATATTTTACGATTTTCTCACCAATAAACCCTCCTTGTCATTTTTTAATATTCACATCCCTTCTCTCTCCTTCCCCATCCTCCCCTTTTTTTTCTCCTCCCGTTGCGCCACCGGCCTCCCACTCCCTCTCCACCACATGGGCCTCCACTCCCTCGTTGTCGCCTTGGCCTCCTCCCTTGGCACCGTGCTGGCCTCCACCTCCCTCTCCGCCGCACCGCCATGTCTAGATATGGGTGGATCTGGGCCGCCAACATCCAGATTTGGACGGATCTGGACCATGCTAACTCCAAACACCTGCTCAGCCATCTTTGCTCCTCCGCTACCCATTGTTGAGAAGCCTAAGTCGATCATCACCGTCACTGAATGCGCACTTGAGGAGGCGGTGGTCCCAGGGGCGGTGTGACGGTCTTCAGCAGGGTGGTGAGTGGTTCACTTTGACAGGCCCACAAAGCGCATGACGAGACAACAACATCGCTCCAACAGGGCGCCCCATCGTCTCTTCATGCGTTGGTTTGTGTGATGCAATTGTCGTCTCAGGATGTGATGACTTCCCTTCCCTTTCATGCAGCTCAGTTTTGGGGTAATGTAACAATCTAACCGACGTCCGACGTGTGACTATTGGGGATACCCTAAGCACTACTTGGTGTCAATCAATCATAGTGCAAATAGTGTAAAAACAAAACTTATTGCACTCTGTTTTTCACCAATGCAGAAGGGGATAGAAAGAATTGTTACATTTTCTGTATGTGTTGTGTGTAAATAATTGATGGAACATGTTGAGCAATACGCACCTTATTTATGTAACACTATGCATATTTGGGACCATTAGATATACTACGAGATTTTTTCGGTCCTACCATGCTTCAAGGGTGGCCCAACTTTTGATTCCTCTAAGCTAGTTTTTAGGGTTAAACAACCTAGAAGCAATCAGCTTTTATACGCGATAAATATGTGTAATTTTACTCTATGTCATTAGTCTAAAATCGATCTTCAATAAGGCAAAAAAAACATCTTTTCGGTGATTTTTGACTTTTAATTATACGAAGCCTTATGATTTTTGAAAAAGCTCACATAAAAAAACATCCATTTGTTTAGGTTTTAATTATTTGGCTTTTAAACTAATAAAAAAGTTTAAACAAATTGGGCTAAACAGTAGCAGGTTGGCATCTACGACAAGGAGTTTCAGGTTACGTTTAGGGCAGCTGACATCGGCCTAGCAGCGAGTGCCAAGTGCGCAATCAGACACATCCGAGGTAGCAACAAGGCAAGTAACGTCGACGTGGGCTGGGACAGGGTGGTAGGTAGGTACAGTCGTACAGAGATGGTGCATATGAGAGAGAGAGAGAGAGAGAGAGAGAGAGAGAGAGAGAGAGAGAAGGGATGGTGTTTATTAGGGCTAAGCCCTTCATGACTTACGAGTCCCTAGAGCAATACACGGAGGAATTATTCTAAAACATACTTCTATCTCAAAAAAAGAAGGCATTTGCTATCTTATTAGGTCCATGAATAATTACAACAAACTTACCTCGGATCACAATAGTAAATCAACATCTAAGACCCTGTTTGGTAGCAAAGTTTTTTAATACCATGATATTACAAAACCATGGCTTAGAAATTGATTTGGCTTAAATACCATGGTTTCATCTACTACAATTGAAACCAAGGTTTTTGGAACTACAAGCTGTTTGGCTACAAAGTCTTTTGCATGGTATTTTCAAAATATTGACCAGCCATGTACACCTCTCTCTCTCTCTGATTCCAGCGCCAAAAGCCCAAAACTGAGGTTTGAGTGGAGTTTTCAATACTCCAAAAATACTATGGTATTGACAATACCATGGTTTTCAAAATAGAGTTTTGTTGATTGCTTTCAAATATCTTATGACCAAGCTAGCATGTAAGAAATGGACGCTCTTAATTTTCGAAGTGCACTTGATCTGAACCGTCCAATTAGAAGAGGAAGAACATTTCTATGCACGCACGTTCATTCTTACCGTATTCCAACGTATGTTGTCACAAATGAACGTAACCGTGCTATACAGCATGAGAGCACGCTGTCATTCGTACTAACCAACAATAATTTCTTTTACATCTAATTAAGATCATGTTTGACAACTTGAAACCGAACCGCTTCTACTAGAATCTGAAAGAAACCTAGCCAAACAGGTTAAACCTAACCAAACAAGTGAAATGATACATGCAAGGGTGCAGGGGCGGGCCCACCAGTGGGGCAGGTTGGGCTGCTGCCCCACCTACAATTTTTAAGACCCAGGTTGAACTACGCAATAAGATTGCCAACAATTGGATGAATGATTTAATGGTTTGCTACACGGAGAGAGAGATATTCAAATCACTTAATGATGAAGCCATTATTCGACGATTTCAGCGCCTCAAAACTAGGAGAATACAATTGCCTCGTCCCTCACCAATTGTTAACTGAGCGGTATGTTGCCTATTGGCTAATTCTTCTTTGACCGTATTAGTTGAACGTTATATTTATGCTTCTTTAATAGTACTATTGTTGTTACGGTACATTACATTCTTTTTAGCGTTTTAATACTACTTCAAGCCTGCCCCACCTATAATTTCTTCCTGGGTCCGCCACTGCAAGGGTGTACATGTAGCAATATGTCCATAGAGAACGTAGAGAGAGAGATGTGATAGATGGAGAGAGAGAGAGAGAGCACGAAAGAAACAAAGGGTGGTGAGCTGGCTTCACAATTTCGTTGAAAACCGAACGATATTCACGAATGTCGCCCGTACCGCTCGGAACCGAAATTGAAAACTGTTCCGAAATTCGCTTAAATTCAAATTCAAATTCAAAAGAATATAAAAAATTGAAAAAAATTATCCAAAATTTCTCTATAATTAGTATTAATAGCCCTGTGACCATTGGTGTGAATATTTTTTGAAAATCCGAATTTTAGAGATGTATTTGAGCAATTGAAAATGTAGATAATAGAAAAAAGAAAAAAAAGAAAGAAAAAAAACTCGGCCTGCAGGCTTGAATTTATTTAGTAGCAATATTTGTTGAAGTATATTTAGTATAAATATTTGTTGAAGTATATTTAGTTGTCATATTTATTGAAGTATATTTAGTTCCAATATTTTCTGGTAAAAACCAGCAGCTTGAGGCAAGGAGCCAAGGAGGGCACTGTCCATAAAATCATAACCTATATTCAGAATGTACATCTGAGTTTTTCTTAAAATCACATAAAAACTGCTAAGGGATCATTAGACTAAATCAAAATCCCCAATTTAACTTGTTAACAATCAATATAGAATTATATAAGACCTCTAGTAATAAACCGTCTATCATTTTTTTTCCTATTATTTTGAGAGAGAGCCATATCATAACTAAATATTCAAAACGAATGCAAGTATTAAACTATCAACTATAGTGCATAAAAAATAAATGAAAATACATTGTTGATCAAATAAATGCAACATTTGAATCAGAATTTTAGACTACACCTCCACAACACACTGCATGTTTCGATATTTATTCAGTTATATTTAGTAGCTATATTTGTTGAAGTAATTCTTCAAATATTATTTTTGGCTTTTAATGGTTTTTTCCAAATTTTACAACAGTTTTTTTTTACAATTTCCCCTAATTTTTCTACATTTCCCATATTTTTCATCTACCATCAGTTTTCGAGTCTTTTCGAGCGAATTTCGAGCAGTTTTCGAACCCAGCGATTTTTCGAGCTTAACAAATTTCGAGCGAAATTTCGCAAATTTTGATACCGCTCGAACGTCGAAATTTGGGTTCGAAACGAAAAGTGAAACCCGCTTGTGAGTGAGAGTGAGGCCATGCTAGGCTGCTAGCAATGGGCGAGCTGCGAGCACGATGGATCGCCGCCCCATGCGACGGCCGCCATGGCCCACGCCAGGCCCTCCCCACAACTCGGTCTCTGACGCTCCGGGCCCACGAGGTGTCCCGTGGAGGTCGGCCCCACGTGTTGGTTTGCTGGTGGTAGACCGTGACCGAGTCCCAGGCCACCACCCGGTCACGTGACTCACGTCACTTACGTTTGGCCTCTTGCGCGGCGTGAGAGGCCGGGCCCACCGGGACAGCTATGTGCTCCTGACATGTGCTGAAACGTGGCGTGGGCCCGGTTCCTCAGTTCCTAAGTATCCCTAACCTCCTTGGAGAGAGGAGAAAAATTAGCTACTATTTCGGTTCAAAAATACAAGGTGTATTTTAATTTTGTATAAAGATTAAGATTGTATTAAAATTGAGAAATATATGAGAGAAAATGAATTAGATACTCCCACTTAGTTGTCTTGAAAGATAAAAGATATGCTTTGTGTGGATTGTAATGAATAAATGTATACGGTTGATAGAGAATAAATATGAGTATAGAAAGAAAGATCTCATTGAATCTGCATACAAATCTTATATTTTTGGATAAGGTCATTCAAAAAATAAGTATTATAAACTTAGGACAGAGGGAGTAATTATTATAAACGGTGTTGAATACTTCCTCTGTTTATGGATATATATCATTCTGACTTTCAAATTTTATTTGTAAATATATGTCATTTACAATTTTAAGATAAGTTTTTTACTATTTTTTCATTTGCATACTTCAACCATTATTTTTTTTCATTTGTAAATATATGTCATTTGCATACTTCAACCATTATTATTTTTTTCATTTGTAAATATATTTTCTTTGAACTCTAGTGGTAACGTCATAAATCCAACCCATCAAAACCGTAGGGAGCTACCTCAGTTCAGCTTTTGGTTTTCAGTTTTTTTTAGTACAAATAGGCTGTTGGCTGTGAAAAAGCTAGCTGTTTGAAACAGTTTGTGGTTTTCAGAGGACAAAAGCTGAAGAAACCGTTCCAGACATAGCCATAGTCTGCTTTACCATACAGTAATTCACGATGGCTTGCTACAAACCAAACATAGCTATGTAAGCACGAGCAATAATAGGATATGTAGTCTATTTTTTCCTCTAAAAATTAAGATATATATATATATATATATATATATATATATATATATATAGCCTTTTTCATACTCTCGTGAATACATACTTCCATTTTTAATATACCATTTAAAAGAACATATTATATTCCTTTATCACTTTCACTATAATTCAGCAGTAATTTTAAGATACCATAATGTGATTTGACTAAAAAATTTCATTGAAACCATTTATTTTTTGCTATATAGCTTTTTTCATATAAAAAATAGGATATACATAAATTATATAGCACACAAGAGTGGTATTTGATGAAATTTTTCATGGATATCACTTTGAAGTATCTTATAATCATTATTAAGGTATACTTAAAATGATAAAGAAGTATAACAATACCATTTAAGCGGTATATTAAAAGTAAAAATGCGTACTCTTGGGAGTATGTACTCCCACCTCTAGTATACCACTTAAACAAATGTGTTATGTTCATTTATCATTTTTAATGTACTATAATAATAATTCTAAGATAGTACAATGCGATATTGTTGAAAAAATTTATCGAAACCCTTTATTTTTTGCTATATACCCTTTTTCATATGTAAAAAGAGTATATAAACAAATTATACTATAAATGGTGGACTTTGATGAAATTTTTTGTGGAACTCATCTTAGAGTATCTTCTAAATTAGTATTAGAATATACTCAAGAATAAAAAAGTATAATAATATCATTTAAGCAGTACATTAAGAGTATGAGTACATACTCTAGGAATATAGAACTATTATATAGAGGGGGGGGGCATAGCAGTTTCAGTTTTATGTGCTTTTTCTCAAGCTTGCAGTTTAATTATCATAATCTCACTGTGCATGTGGGCCTGTGGGGTAGCATCAATTATCAATGGGCATGCAAATGTGCCTAGCTGGCTGGTTTTAATAGGCAGGAGCAGGACGCCTTGCTCAACCTCGTATGAACAGATTAAGATGGGCTAAGCGGAAGGTTTGACTGGAGTGGCCGCTAAATTCGTCTGCTTTGACTTGCTAGAATACATGAGCAACCTCTTCTTTTATGCTTCTCTGGTCCTAATCGAATCCAGCTTTCTAGCTAGCGCGCCTATTATGGTCCTGTTTGGCAGAACTCCAGATCCCAGCTCCACCTCGAAGCTAAAATTTGTAGGCTGAAATAAAGTGACTTAAGTTTATAATTTTATTCTAAAATATAAACTAGATGACACACCTAAATACTCTTAATATACCCACAGCTACAGCTCCACCAACTCCACGAGTTTGATGGAGCTGGAGCTCTGCCAAACACCCCCTATATTCAGCAACCGCTTGAAATGATCGTGATTGTACTACCACTATGCATGCCAACGTCCATATTACGTACATATTTACGACCCATCCTTAGCCTTGTGGCCCTTGTTAGACGCATACAATGTTTGCGCACAATAGATGTCATTTTAGTTTCTTATATTTCTGTCAAGATGTATCTATAAAAGATTATATTACTCTTCTTCATTATATCTTTAGATGAAGTGTCTTACTCTAATCCATGGTACTCCCTCTATTGATAAATATAAAGTGTATTTTGACTTTGTACATGTATAAAGTAGCGGTGAAATTGAGAAAGATATAAGAGAAAATGACTTACATGCCCCTCCTAATTGTTTTGGAAGATGAGAGATAAAAGTTTTGGGTGATAATAAGTAAATGCATATGGTTGAGAGAGAATAAATATTGGTATAGTAGAAAAGACTTATTAAATCTACACATATATCAGTCTTATATTTTTAAATAAGATCATTCAAACTATAGACCTTATATTTATCAACGGAACGAGTAGTAAATGATATTGAAAATAGTTAAAGGGGAAGGGTATAGAAGGAACAAAATGGTAAAAAGCTACCTCAAAATTGTAGAATGACATGTATTTAGGAATAAAAGTTGAAAGTTATAATGATATGTATCCGGAAACAGAGGAAGTAGGTGCTAAGGGCATTTACAATAATGTCACTTCAGCTGGCTTTTAGTCTATACACATCAGTTTTGACCTATGTGAAAGAGTGAGAAAAGAGAAGGGAGAAAGGGCTGACCCTTATTTAGTAGCTAGCAAGCTTTGCATAGGAATATAGGTAGATTATTTATGTACAAGAGAGAAGAGATAGTTATTGCATGCACAACATATAGAGACAACCTTTAAAGACAGTTATTGTACAAAGTGGTTTTTTTGATTACTCTAGATGATATAGATGAGAGATAGAGTAAGTAATGAGCTTTGCTATTGTACTTACTCTAAAGTAGATAAACCATCTCCATCTTTATAAAGACTATTGTCAGCTATTTTTACTTCAACCCCTAGCATCACCTATAGGTACCAAAGTAAGAAATTTAGGCCCTGTTTGACAGAGCTCCAGATCCTAACTCCATCTCGGAGCTGAAACTTGTAGACTGAAATAAAATGACTTAAGTTTATAATTTTATTCTAAAATATAAACAAGATGACCCACCTAAACACTCTTAGAAGGTGTTTGGCAGAGCTTCAGCTCTACTAAATTCGTGGAGTTGGTAGAGCTAGGTATTCCTAGATTTACCAGATTCGTAGAGCTGAAACTAAAGCTATAGGTATATTAGAGGGAGCAGGAGAACCAAAAGGAGGTGAGCTAACGAGGTGACGCGAGGAGGTGGAGGAGGCGAGGTGGGCAGAAGGCCGAGCTGCCGAGGTGTCGTGCCGTTGGACTTGATCTGGGATTGGGATTGAAGTCTAGATTCTAGTCTATGGATTATTATCTGCTCACTGTGCTTTTGTCCTGTGCTAGTAGTAGACTGGTAGGTAAGTAGTAAATGGTAATAGTATTAGACTATTAGTATATACATATATATTAATATTATATATATAAATATATATAAATTAATTATCAAAGTAAAACATCATTTCAATAATGCTGATAAATGCCAGCACTAAGAAAGGTTTATAGATACTTTTAGAGAAAAGAAATGAAGAGATTCCAATTTACATTAAGGTGTAAACTACCGTTCACTTCAGTTTTGCGTGTATATACCAAATAGTCAGTAAGTTAATACTTTTTAATTCATAACTATTTAGGTTCTCATGTCATATAGTTAGTAACATAGTTGTATTACATATTTTGCAAATTTTGGCATACAAACGATTTGGATTGGATGTATATTCATGTGTTTTTGGGATAACTTTCCATTAGCAAGGTACTTTCCTTGTATTTTGTTTTTGTTGTGCTTCTCTTTTATTCATGTACAAATTCCAAATGCACAAGACTATATTTGCTATATTTATCTTAATTTAGCTTACCCATTTGAGACTTAAAGCCCATCCTCTATGTTTATGCTAACTTTGACCACTGAATAAAAGCTTAGCTAGCTGCAACACACCGACGCATGTCACTTGCATGGGGGTTGGAATCCTAAGCTAGAGCGCACACTAGTACTCTACTTGAACTAGTAGGATGGGAGCGCTCCAAAATTGGGAACTGCAGAGGAGGACCAGATCGATCTGGACTTTCCGAAAACGATCGTACGTAGATTGATGGCAGACGATCCTTGCTTGTACGTATGTTTTGCAGAAAATCAGATGGAAACCGATCTGTACTGCTATCTGATGCAGGCTTAATTTGCCTCGCTGCGTGGGTTAATTAGGTTTCTTTTCTTGGATGCATATGTATCCCTAGTCAGTGTTCACGCAAGCATGCATATGCATCAAAGCTTAACTTGATTAATTTATAGGTTTTTGCCTGCCTTAAGTCAGGTTTTATTTGGCAGCAGGCATGCGAGCTTAAGTTAATTTAGGGTCGAACAAAGCAGGGCTCAAGACCTCGGAAACTTACAAACTAGAGATCAATCTTGCGATTAAACGTTGGCAGATTTGCTTGTTCGGTCATCTCTACAATTCCTTGATGCACTGTGCGGTACCAGAAGGGAACCGAACTGAATGAATATTCCGAAGATGGGAAACACAAGGGCGGAGCATATGCTGGTGGCTACTCCTAGGGGGTGTTTGGATGGAGAGTGAGGTGAAATGGAATGGTTCTATCTCAGATTTAAGAGATGTAATGGCTTCATCTCAGATTTCAGGGATGTAATAGTTCCATCCCAGATTCTCAGACAGGGCCCACTGTCACTCTCATATTCCAAGTGGGATGGCTGCGTTCCAGAAAATTTGTAGAACCTGGCCATCCCGAATCTAGAGAGAATATTCTTTTTTCTGGAACCAAGTCATCCTCAGCTTTCCAACCAAACACTAGACTTGGTGGGATAGGATGGTTCCATTTCCCACTAACCAAACACACAATTACTCTTTCGTCCCATGAGAAAGATTTCTTGCCTTCTTCACTGAGGCGACCTTCAAGGGTGCGCCACCAGGTAAAAATTGGTAAATGAGTGTGAATTTCTCGCCGCATGCTCCTACGAGGTTCATTGTGCGGTCATCAGCCATCGGTATTTTTCTTCTACTTTCTTCAGGGAAACAGAGGATGTCGTCAGAATAATTTCGCTTTTCCCAGAGAAAATCAGCTTCATTTCGTCAGAAGAGAGGCAAGCAAAAGGAGTTGGGAACTTGAGACGTAACGGCTGCTGCTGCTGCTGCTGCTGCAGTTGCCGATAGATGATCGTGTGGAGTCTGTCTGGCCTGGTATCTTTTTGGCTCGTACCACTGGAATATCCGGTTCAGTTGTTGTTGTTGCAGGGCACACAACCTTAGCATCCCGCATACCTCCCAGTCCCAGCTATGTGTTGGGATTCCCAAAATGCCCCTCCTCCTCCTCCTCCTATTTAATCTGATTTATTAGATAAAAAAGAATGCATCGTAAAAGAGCTCTACTAAACAAAATATGCAAAAAAACCGTGTAATTTCAGAATTTGACACTCAATTCGCAGGCCTTTCGGCTTATTTGGATGACATATGGGACCGTCTGTGTCTATGACAGTGGGCCAGAGTGTCAAATTCCGAAATGCGAATTTTAAAGTGTGTCAAATTCTGAAAACTCTCAAAAAAACCAAACAAGACAAGGGCAATTCTGTCCATTCCTCCTTAAAACGCCTCCTTCCCTTTTTTTAGGCGCCTCCGTAACGTCCTCCCGCCCAGGCCCAGAGACGGGAAGGGTACCGTGGGTGGCGATGGCGGCGAGGAAGCGGGTGGCGTCGGCGGTGCTGGTCTACCTCGTGCTTTCCGGGCGCCTGTCCTCGGCGGGGGCGGTAGACTGCGCGGCAGAGGCGCTGAGGCGGCGGCGGAGGCGGGAGGAGGAGGATGAGGAGGAGGCCAAGAAGGGGGAGAGGAAGTGGCCAGAAAGGGCGCCGGCGAGCTGGAGGGAGGCGGCGGCGGTGGCGGCGAGGACGGTTGGGTTCGCGTACGGGGAGACGCTGGGCAAGTGGCCGCTCGGGGACATCACCTTCGGGATCAAGCACTACATGCGCGTCCAGGTGAGGTGATCAGCACACGCATGTGTGTTTATGTTGGAATTGGGGTGCGATTTCTGCTTGCTGATCATAGAGTTTCGTCTTGGAGGACGAAAAGTGAGAAAAATGCGATCTTGGCGTGTAAAACGCTTGATTATTCTGAGATCATGTTTGGGATCATTAGGTTTGGTTAATTCTGAGGCTATGTTTGTGATTCGATCAATGCATGCGACCTTGCAAGGTGATAGCTTCTTTCTTTCTTTCTCAACTTCATCTTGCAAGGAAAAGAGCAGCTGGGAAAGGTGGTCCCTGGTAATGGATGGTCTTGGCATGTCATTCTCCTTCAAGAATCATTCTTAGTGAAAGAATAAATAGGCCTTCTGAAAGGTGAAAGGTGCCTTATTGGGATTCGGGGGCTGTGTTCCTAATTTCTGGGATTTGATCAATGTATGATGGATTAATGCAAGTTGCTTAATTGCCGATTCAGAGTTTCAGACTAACTTGTTATGGGGTACATGGTGACTGAGGACTGCTGAAAGAACATCCTAGTTCTCTCCCAATTAATTTTCGACGTACTTAACGGCAAACCAGAACTCAAGATATATTTGGCTAAAGTTTTGGTGCCTGTTACGAACATTCCAGATAAAATGCAACTTTGTTGGCTAATTGTCTATTTGAAAAGATTTGGGAAAGAAATGCACCAGTTTGTTATATGTGTCGTGAACAGGTGAAAAATAAATGCCAGTCCAATTTGTTTCTTCCTTAAAAAGACCTCATGTTTGAAACAATCTAATTGGCTTTGATAAAAAAAAAAGGTATTGGTCTTTCTCTCATGAACCATTCTTTTCAGGGCAATCTGCAGCATGAGTACGCTGGTCGCAATTGTGTGCCCCTGGAAAGTGCTGTAGTAAGGCAGGAGCTAATTTCACTTCTCAGATACCTGAGACTCTGCATGTTTTTCTCAAAGAAGCCATATGAAGTGTTCCTAGAGTTTGGCGGATACGGCCAGAGCGATATTCTCATAAGTAAGTCTAAGGCAAGGGTATGTATCACCCTGAGTGAAATTGCTGATCATTTTAGCACAGATTGTGAATGGAAGCATCTAATCCTGTGCTGTTATGCAGCTTATGAAGCCTGCATTCACGGTTGTCCGCGATGGAAGTACCAAATGCTTCCTCCTATTCATTCAGGGGGCTATCAGTGTTAAGGATCGCCTGACAGCAGCAACCGCTGCAGAGGTTCCATTTCATCATGCAGTGTTACAAGAAGGCCGTGTATCCAATGTAGTAGTTGGACATGCACATTGTGGAATGGTTGCAGCGGCTCGCTGGATTGCAGATCAAGCCATTCCCTTCCTCAGCAGAGCAGTCGAGCAATTCCCTGACTACAGGATTAAGGTAATTAATCAATCTTTTTCCGAACCTCTGTAGATGTGCTTTCCACTTCCTGCAATAAGAGGCAAAAATTAGTACATTGTACAAGACAAGCATGAGCCTTGAGGTCTTTGCAAAACTACATGTGTGGTATTAATTTCGTCTTAAGGCATATGTGTATATTGTATATCTCATCCCTACAACACCTTATAGTAGTTTACAGTGAATTTTGATCTATTTTGAGTAATGAAGAGGAAAAGAAGCCCCATAGTACCAGGGTGGTTCATCTTCTGATACCTTACTCAGTGGCCCTAGTATGAGTGATATTTTTGTTATTTCATTCGCACCTTGCACTCTAACAGAAGGCCGTCACTCCTCATAAAATTGGACATCACCAAAGCGTTCGATTCAGTAAGCTGGGAGTATCTGCTAGAGCTATTGCAACGCTTGGGGTTTGGGCAGCGATGGAGAGATTGGATTGCTATGATACTCGCCTCCTCCAGCTCAAGGATTCTTCTCAATGGCATCCTGGGAACTTCTATCCCAAATAGGAGAGGGCTCTGGCAAGGGATCTGTTATCATCCATGCTATTCATTTTGGCCATTGAGCCCCTTTAGAGACTACTAGATAGTGCATGTTCACAAGGTCTCATCACCACCATCTCGTGCAGATCAGCTAAGCTCGGGGCATCCTTGTATGCTGATGATGTCACCATTTTTGCTAACGCAGATACTTAAGATTTGCAGGAAATCCACACCATTCTGGATGTTGGAATAGTCCAGGTGTGGCCCAGGGGGAGCCCAGGTGTGGCCCAGGGGGAGCCCAGGGGGCCCAGGGGTGGCCCAGGTAGCCCAGGTGATTCCTAGATAATCTCGGCCTAATGTGTGAGGGGGAGATTGTTGGAATAGTCCCACATTGGTTGTGGGGAGGGCTTGAACATGGTTTATAAGGGTGAGGGAGCACCCCCTCATTGAGCTAGCTTTTTGGGGGGAGATGGCCCAACAGATCTTGGCCTGCTGCTCGGGTTGGGCCTGACCTGGGATTCGGACGCGTTAGGTGTGACGGTCCGGCTAACACTGGACATGTTCGGCAGGGCAACAGGGCTACAGGCAAATATTAAAAAAAGTGAGGTGTATCCCATAAGATGCGATGACCTAGACCTAGAGGCTATCCTATAGGATTTTCTAGCCCAGTTAAAGAGCTTCCTGTGCAACTACTTGGGCCTCCCGTTGCGACAGACAAAACTCAAGAGAGTGGATGTGCAGCCACTCATTGACAGAGTTCGCAACAAGTTGTCGGGTTGGAAAGGGAGACTACTATCCAGGGCGGCTAGGGTGACCCTTGTCAACTCAGTCCTCACTTCAATGGTGGTCTACCATATGATAGCGTTTGCGCTTACCAAATGGACAATCAAAAGGCTTGACAGGTTTAGAAGAAGCTTTATTTGGAGAGGCAAACAGGAATGCTCGTGAGGACACTGCCTAATCAATTGGAAAAAAAAGTTTGTAGAACGAAAATACTTGGAGGCCTAGGGGTAAAAGAACTCACCAAATTTGGCCAAGCACTCCGGCTTCGATGGCTATGGTACGAATGGAAAGACCTCCGAAGGCCTTGTGTCGGGTCGTCAACACCATATGATGACACTGATCGCAGCCTCTTTGTTGCAAGTACAATAATTGCACTTGGAAGCGGGACTACAACAAAATTTTGGACATCTAGATGGCTCCAGGGATCTGCCCCTAGGGAGTTGGCACCGGAATACTTCTACTTAGTGTCAAGACGGCGTGGCACAGTACAACAAGAACTCTCACTGAGGAGTTGCCTCCGACCACTACCACGGATCACAACATAGGATCAGCTAGATCAATTCGTATGGTTATGGCAAGCAATCCAATCCATTATTTTAAGGCCGCAGGCACAGGGTGATATCATTTGGAAGTGGAATGTAAACGGTGAATACTCCGCCAAATCAACGTACAATGTGCATTTCCAAGGTTCCGTGCTAGACCATGACTACAAACTTATTTGGCGATCGAACACAAAGAACAGGTGCAAGTTATTCACGTGGCTTCTTCAGGAAAGAATCTTAACAACTGGCAGGTTAGCAACTAGAGGTTGGCTGAATAGTACTTCCTGCCCGTTATGCGGATCCGAATTGGAGACGGACACTCACTTGTTCATCCGATGTCCGTTTGCGAGACAGGTCTGGCGAAAGGTGTGGCATTTCATGGGATTCCAGCCGCCCAACCCACAACTAAGTTACACAAATTGTGTCCGGATGGTGCCAGGAGGTTAGGGAGCATATATCGCATCATAGGAGAAAGCAAATAGACGGGCTCCTTATATATGGGTTCTGGAACATTTGGAAAGAAAGAAACAATAGGATTTCAATTCTTCCTATCGAACAATGCAAAACATCAGTAGCATCGTCACGTAGGACTATCACAATCGGAAGACTGCAATGGCGCTGTTGACTGCCTCCAACCACCATGGGTGATGGCACGCGGCCTGCTCCTTTCCGTCGGCTGAAATTACCTTTGTTGCCTTGACCAGCTTTCCCTGCACTGGGATAGTTTCTTATTAAAATATCCAACCTTCACTCATGTTGTGACCTTCTAGGTCGTTTCTTCCCAATTCTTGTCCGCTCAAAATGTCGTCATACTGTTATTCATTACTCTACTTTAATGCAAGGTAGAGCTCCTGCCAATTCTTTCCAAAAAAAGATATTTTTGTTATTTGTCCTCTTAACTATTAAGAAATAGTATTTGTCAACTTTAACAGTAAAGTAGCACAGATGTGACACTGAAAAGTATTACAGATCACATGAGCAGTCCTCTTCCTAAACTCTGTCATAATATTGGATCGTAAATACTACTCCCTCGGTCACTAATAGTTGTCATTTTGGACATCTACACGGTCTTCAAAATACAACTTTGACCAATAATTTCTATTGTAATATATTTTATAAACCCAATGCAATTATAATATTATGAAAGCACTTTTCAAGACAGATCTACACATATGATTTTTAGGTATCTAATTTAAATAGTTAAAACGATATTGACAGTCAAAGTTTCAAAAATTTGACTGCATCTATGTACAAAATGACAACTATTTGTGACCGGAGGGAGTGTTTCATTGCACCATCAAACCTTTTCTCACTAACGCAAATAATAATATTTTTATTCCATTTTAGATCATTGGGCATTCAATGGGTGCTGGTATTGCAGCTATTTTAACATACTTGCTGCGTGAGAACAAGAAGTTATCATCGTCTTCATGTATTGCCTTTGGACCAGGTACTGCATTCAACTACAAATTCAAATTTGAGTATTGAACATATGAATATCAAGAAAAATTCATTGCATGTTAATTTATTAATTGTATTGTTGGGACACCTCGCAATGATAAAATATCTAGTATTGCTGTATCAGAAGGCAAAAAATAGGTTTTGTGGTTTTGTTTGCTCACATTCATTTTAAGAAAGGTTTGCATGTAATCATCTACTACACAAAGTGGAAACAAAGACTAAAAGCACAAGTATGTTCAACAAAAGCATTTGCATAGCAATCCCAAGCAATAGACATGCTACACAGTTGATGCACAAAAGAATCTCTAGCCTGAAAAGAAGCAACTCATATCTTCAGCAATGTCACTGTCCCTTTTTTGTTGCAAGATATTCCTTATAAATATTTGGTTTTAGATGTATATAATATACTAACATTTCGAACTGCTACTGTCCAGCTGCTTGCATGACCTGGGACTTGGCTGAGTTTGGCAAAGACTTTGTTACTACTGTTGTCAACAGAAACGACTTGGTGCCTTCTTTTGGCATAGTTTCAGCTGACACCCTTCGTACAGAGGTACCCCTATGGCCACTAGTTTCATACTTTCATGTATTGATGTCTACAGTGTGAAAGTTTAAAAATTGTGCTTGCTTTCCATAGCTAATAGGCAATGAACTTGTTCTCTCTCTCTCCCTGTGTGTGTGTGTGTTGAGAAACAACAAGCTGATGGTTATTAGAAGGAAAAATTGTTTATTACAAAAACATGTTATCTGTTCAGAAGCATCAGATATTTGCATTTGTTGTTAAATCTTTGCAGGTTATGGCATCATCCTGGGCACCTGACCTCCGGGAACAAATTCAGCAGACAAGAATCTTGGGTGTCGTAGATCGCTCTTTGAGCTTCGTACAATCCTTCGTTCCCTCCGTATCCAATCCAAGGTCTAAGGTTGCAGATATCGATATGCTGCTGTCTCACACTCCTAAGGTAAAACAAAATGTTTTTTTTTCAAACACCAGATGCATCAAATAAGATGCATTGTTGATGCAACATCGTATCTTCATCTTTGTCTTTGGCCATGCGCTGAGTTAATTCCTCTTGCTATTCCAGGCTGAGACGAAGCTTTCAGCAGATGCGTGTGCCGCAGCGAAGAAACATTCTGCGCTATCCTGCTGGTCATCTGTCGCTGCAAACAGGCAAACCTTTGAGTCTGCGGTGAACCCAACTCAGAGCATTGCGGCACTGACGTCCACCTATGTGGGAACTGACAAAGACACTGACAAACCAACTGCAGGAGAACTGGCCTCATGCTCTCCTAAAGACATTGACAAGGAGGAGAAAGAAACAGATGAAGAACATATGGAGCAGCTTCTACGAGCCTTGCGATCGTCTTCAATCCCCTCTCAAGAACCCCAGCGATTATACCCTCCCGGAAGAATCATGCACATGGTTGTGTTGCCAGCGCCAGAAGAGCGAACCAGCAGCAAGCAAGGCAGACAGAATGAGATTGTTGCCCTCTACGAGACCCCTCGCATAGTCTACAGCAAGATTCGACTCACAAGATCTATGATAAGAGACCATTACATGCCAAGGTACATTGAGACAATGGAGATGCTCATTGACAAGCTTGCTGAGGACAGTGACACCGATGCCCGGTTGGACTAAAAAAACATTGATAGACATAATTGTTACTGTACAGGCCACGAAAAATGGGGAAAAAAAGAAGCATTGTTCGGATTGTGGAAACCCCATGTTTGGTGGGTATATGAATCAAGATTATGTAACCCAAATTGCTAACTATAGCGACAGTCATCACAGGAAGAGTTGAAATAGCCGCATTAGTTGTTGAGACGTTTAGCAATATCTGATGTAGTTTGTATTGAAAGGAATTTAGTGAGTTGGCTAACCCACTGAATGATAACCTTCTCTCAATGCCAAATTTATGGTTCTGGAAGGAATTTGGTCGTGTTTCAGTTGTATAAAACTGCAAATGTTGTACAATATAAACAGAGATGAAAGCAGTTATTGCTATTATGTAATCCAACTGATATTGTCTACTACAGAAACTCTGACGAATGTCTCTACCTTGCCAGGCATTAGAATGTCCTTACGCAACAGTCAACATGCAAAATTATGGTAAAATGATTCACTTCAGAATTAAGATACACATTCTCAGAAACCTTACTCAGTGGCTGTGATGAGCATCTCAGATGATATGTACTACAAAGTATGGTCACACACTTGTTCAGTCAGGCAGATCAAAACCATGCAAACAGAAATACTGACGAGCAGTGCTTCTATGCTTCACAATTTGCACAAATCTTCCAAGTAAATGAAAGAGTAATTAATCATCATCTACCATCCATTCATGCTTCACTATTTATGCAATTTTCAAAAAAAAAAAAGATAGAAGCACCTCTCAATACCGAAAACAAATCCCGTCTACAGAAGAAACATGTTCTCTGCATCCTCTATAAACCATTCGGCTCTAAACCGTACAGAAACTACATTAACATATATACGTACAGTTTAACACATCAAAATTGTACTGATGTTTCACTATATTGTGCACCAACACGGACAACAGCGACAGCTTGATCCTTTTGAATGGCAAAGCACCGAAAATCCGAACCCTCTCTCAACCACAGCTTGTTGATGAACAATAAAATCCAGGATTATTAGTTTATTACTGTGGCGATATGGCAATAGGCCAATGCACAGGCAGGCTAAACTTCTGAAAAAGATCCTACGGATTGGGGGAGCTACTAACACTCTGCCAAAGGAGCTGAAGGTTTCATGTTCAGCCCTTGTAGACGAGAGGTTTGTTAACCCACCGGACACGGCAGCCACAGACCTGCAGCATCTGAAGCAGCTCAGGGGAAAGCACTGACTTCAACCCGCCGAGCAACTTCAGCTTCTTAAGCCTTCCACAAGCAGCTCGCAGCGCCATCTCGAACCCTTCAATGGAGACCCAGGAGAGGTGAACCATCTTCACATCCTGAAGGCACCTCAGGGAGCTCAGCAGATGGCACAGGCCCAAACCTGTGACTTGGCAGTATGATATTGTAAGCTGGGAAAACACACAAGTGTAAGATTCCTGCTGCTTCACAACCAAACAAGGGAAGAAGACAAAGGTTGTTGAATGCTTTACTTGTCTGAGGTTTTGAGAGTATCTGGCAAGAGCCCAAAGGCCAGCATCATCCACGGAATAACAGTGCTTCAAGTCTAGTTCTATCAGGCTTGTGCAACCAATGGCAATAGAGGTGATTCCAATGCCTGTGATACGAACCAGACATCTCAACTCAAGGTTTGTGAGTTCTTCCAGAGAGCTTACATGCTTCAAACCATTATCAGTGATTTGGGTGCAGTAGCATAGGTTTAGCATCTTGATCTTCTTGCAGCCACTAGCTAAAGCCGCCAGCCCATCATCAGTAATAGCACTGCAACTGTGAGAAAGAGAAACAACTACACTTTTAAAAATAAAAGATTATTGGTAAAGTTGTTATAGAAGAAGATCAGTTACCGATATAGATCAAGTTCCACAATCTTTCCACAGTTTGAACTAACATAGGCAAGTCCTTTGTCAGAAATGCTTGAGCAAAGGCCGAGTTTTAAGATTAGCAGTTCTGAGCACTTTGCCAAGTGCTGCAAAGCTGAAAAGTGTGGAATTTCAATCAATAAATCTCAAATGTAAGGATGAACCTCTAGAAAAAAAAATAGAAGCAAACATTGAAACACTTCAATTACCAGTATCATTAACATGGCAATCGGTGAGGTCTATCTCCTTAAGATGGGAACAGAGGGTTGCAATTCGTTCTAGTCCCTTCTCACTTATAAAAGGGCATGACTCCAACCGGAGGCATTCAATCATTCTACAGTTCTCAGCTATTGAAGTAAGGGAATCATTCGTAAGGAGATGGCAGCATCTGAGGTCGATAGTCCTTAGGAAGCTGCAGTGAGCTACAAGTGAAAAAATCCCATCATCCGTAACGCCATTGCATTTGCTAAGCCCAATCTCAATCAAATTCTTGCAGCTGTCACCAATGGCCAGAAGACTTGAGGCAAAGACTTCAAGGCCATCAAGTATCAGTACAGTCAAGGTTTCCTTTATTGTTGACAACTTCGACAGGAAACAAGTTTCTATCTCCTACAAGTGTAAAGCAAAAGGTGAACAATCACTGGAAGTGAGGTATTTACTTCTTTTTCCTCTTAAATGAAACCAGAGATTCGCATTTCTTTCTCTCAAAAAGCAAAGAAAGTTTGTATGACAAACAAGTAACTCTACTCACATGTAAACTATCTGCTGCATTTATTTTTTGGAGAAAACTGTGACCATCTATGAGGGAAGCTAAGCCCTGCGAAGTCACATGATCGCACCTTGAAACATCAATACTCTGCAACAGATGATTTGAAAAAACTCCCAGCTATTACACATTCCAAGAAAAGTTGACATCATAGTGTACAAAATGAGCGTATCCAAAATCTTGATCCCTACAACATGATTACCTGCAATGAGTTGCTCGAGGTACTTAGGAATTCTAGGCCTTCATCATCTATGAATAAGCAACCAACCATTGCTAGGTCCTCTAGCTTCTCGAGGGTGGAGAGTGATCTAAGCGATTCATTGCTCACCTGCAAACACGGTGAAAAGGCATTTCAGCAAATTTCAAATTTCCAGATGCAACAATCAGAACTATAGTACCCATTAGGTGTACACGGTACAATGTAAAAACCAGATAGCAGGAACAGCATGCTGCATGTTGAAATGGGCAAGAGAACTATAAATCAGTTAAACAATATAGCATACGTTGTAAAATGTACCCAGAGAGAATCTGTGTCAATTCAGCGCAGTCCAGTTTGTTTTCTAATTTTTTGTTCCACAAATGAAGAATTAGAAGCTGAAACCAAATGTAATAATCAGTTTCCTCACCTATGCCCCTACCGAATTGTCAATAATACTGCCACTTCAGGGGGGGGAAGTCAATAATACTAGTTTGATTTTTCAATCTATTTGGCAAGAAGGGTATACAATAGCACCCGAGACAGTACAAATATGTGATATACTCAAATTAAAATGCAAAGGGCAATGTATGGTCAACTTCTTCATACATCTATACAAATAAGTTGTATTCCAGCACATGCGCTGCTTGTTCTAAACACTGAACCGAGCAATACCATGATGCTAAGCATTTCTGATTAGAGAAAAATCTAGCCACAATGCCACAGGGTAAAATTTCTAATATGCATCAAATTTGTACAGAAATACAGTACCAACTAGGAACCGCACAAAGGCGTGGCCTTTCCTGCTCGTTATAGTCACACACGCTAAAATGTGCCAAATGTTTAGGAGGGAACTGGCCCAAACCATAAGACGAATCAGAATTTCTAAACAAACACCGTACTAAAAAGTATGCTACAAACAATGCAACCTTTCTCACTCATTACAATCATAATCCATACATCATCGAACGCGCCGAAGACTCTGAAGACCGATCAGTCGCAAGACTCATTATCTAATTGGATCGATCTGAGATCTTTCCTGCTCCTACTTGCACGCATAACCAAACTGCGCAATACAGTAGCTACCTTCAGGTAGGAGATGTCGATGCTTCGCAGCTCGCGGCATTTCTTGGCGAGCAGCTCGACGCCAATGTCAGAGATCTCGCGGCACCACTTGACGCTCAGCTTCTCCAGCCCCGGGCACCCCACCGCCACCTTGGCGAGGCCCATGTCCGTCACGCCGAGGCACTTGTCTAGCGTCAAGTCCCTCAGCCGGGCCGCCGCCGCGACAGAGACCATCTCCCTGTCCCCAGCGCCGACGCAGTGGGACAGGTCCACCGCCTCCAGCCGCGGGCACGCCGCCACAACTGCATCCAGGCCGCGCCAACCCACCCCGCTCGCCCGCGCGAGGCAAACCCGCCGGACTCCCAGCTCCACTCCGGCCAGCGCGGCCGCGAGCGACGCGTCATCCAGCCCCGCGCACGCGGAGAGGTCTAGCAGCTCGAGAGCAGGGAAGGTGCGCACTAGACGCGGCAGCGCCTCACGCCGCCGCACCCGGACCTCGCGCCGCCGCGCGGCCTCGGCGCGCGCGAAAGCGCGGCTGACCAGGCGGCAGGCCTTGCGGTCCCGCGGCTCACGCACGCCGGCGAGCGCATGGGCGAGCAGGTCGAGCGACAGCGCCTCGACGCTGGCGCCCCGGATCCCCCCGGATTCCTGGCTCATCGGGGGTGTCGATTCCGTCGAACAGGCGGCGAGCGCGTGCGACTGACCCAAGAAGCGAATACAACCAAGCTGCGATTTTGGATTCTTAGGTGGGGGTGAAGTGGAAGGAGGAGACGGCGACGAGCGGGCGGCGCAGCATGGTAGGTATAGGGAGAGGGGAGGTGGCGGTGAGGGTGGGAGTTGTTTAGCGGTGGTTTGGCTGGGAGTGACGTGGAGGAGTGGGATTGGACGAGGGTGACACCTTGGGCGGTGAAGGGAAGCAGGGGATTCACTGGAACATGGGATCTCTGCGCATTTGGGATCAGGTACTCGGAGACCAGTAATTTTTGTAGACAGGGCTTCTTCTACCAAGAGTAGGGAGGGAGAATCATCCAGTTCGAGCATACAACATCATATATAGATGTTAGGCCTTACATGTTGTAATTAGGTAATGGGTCCTAGGTCTTATTTTTTTTATGGGCTTTTTTTATTTATGAACGTGTGGGGTCTAAAAGAAGAATATAACATATTAATCGTCGTCAAAGATGTTTTAAAATGATAGAATAATATGTATTTAAAAATAAATTTTAAAAATTAAAATGAGTATATTCAGGAACTGATAGAGTACTTTATAATATCCTAGCTAAAACGCAACCTCCAGCTAAAGGTCTCCATCCATTTGTGGGCGAATCCGAGTTAATCTCCAGGAAGTTATCTACTATATATAGGGTATTGCCTTGTACAGAAAATACAATCTAATAAAGAGAGAATTTAGCCCCCTTGCGTTTCTACCCTCGTTCGTGTGATTGCATTGATGTGCTAACGATTGACGTGGGTTAACGATCTTATTTCACAACACGTTATCAGCATGATCATTCTACACGTGGTGGACCGAGATCATCTACACTGCATTGTTTACACGGTATCGACCCCTGATCGTGGCCAATCACTAATCATCTGCCTGCATCAAGTCTACACGGCATCAAGCACATCCGGCATCACGCTATCTACGCTGCCTCGAGCCCTACGTAAGTGATTGTGCATGAACAAGTCCTGCAGATTGTTTTCGCTAATTACATCGATCTAATGTACTGTCGAAGAACGGGTTACTGTTCATCATCCATAAATTAAAAGGAAAAAAAGAGAGGGGTTTCAGCCTGAAGGCCAAAGCTGTCGCTGGCCACCATGTTGCAGCGCATCCGGCTCAGACTTACACGGCCCGCTCGCGACCCTGCAAGTTGCCGCCGTTCTCTGCCGTGCACAGCCGCCGCTTCTGCCACGCGCCGCACCCGATGAACCGCCGTCGGCCACCTCTGCGCCTGCAGCCTTGCCGGCCTGCACAGCCTCAGTGTCACACGGCTACGTTGTGGACCTGTTGGCCGCCAGTGCCTCCTGCCTTGCACCTCCGGACCTTGCACCATGGCCCTGCTGGCCATGCGCCTCCCCGGCGTCACGTGACCACGAAGCGGCCCCACAGGGCGCTCTGCGCACTGCGGCACCATTGGCTTGCGCGCGTCGACCCGCGCCTCCCCGGCGTTGCAAGGCCATGCAATGGCCCCACAGGCCCGTACTGTTGCCCACGCCACTCTTGGTGAAGAATCATCACGTATTTGCAATGGGAGTTATGCAATGCTCGAAGCGCATGCAAATACTTAGTAGGCTAACAATAACCATAACCGTAGAAAGGGCCAAACGACTAAATGCTATAAATGAAAATATAGCAAATCAGTTAAGGGAAGAGGCAATTTATAGTGGATAAGTATAGTTAAAAGGTCAGGGGGCTTCCAGAAGCAAAACTCAGTTAAATAAGGCTGCAAACCCTAAATAACCATGTTTCAGGTATGGATGCACTGGACATTGGTCGTGCAACAATCGCACCCCGAAGCATGTGGTAGATCTTTACACAAAATCCACTAAAAAAGTCAATAAAACCCGGGTAAATAATGTTAGTTCACCGTACGACCTGTTGTTGACACGGATGCTGAAAAGTATGACGATATAGTTCTTAAAATTATTGAGTTCAAGAAGTCCCAAAAGGACGTACACGACCCTCATGGAGGCCTGCATTAGTCTCCTAAGTATTCCTTCAATTTGCTAATCGATGTCACATATTCCTTATAAGTCTCCTCATTAGTTTAGTCTTAGTTCCTGAATAAACATTTGGTCTACGCAACTGTTGAGCTATTATCATTTAAAATTGAATAAATGCCTATTTCCCAGATACTTGATTAATTGCGCTATGTTTGTTCTATATTCTACAATTTGTTCCTGATGCAACAATTTTTGGATTATTAAGTCATACTTTTAATATAGAACAAGTTGGTACTGGAAGAATACCATATTATACCATGAGTCCAGTCGTATTCACTTAAATTTTGAAGACATTTTTTAAATGGTCAAGAGCTCTGGCATTCATTAAAGAAAAAGAGCAACAAATGGGCTACAAGCCACAAGACACGCACACACGCCAAGACACGCACTGCGTTGCACCAGGGTTCAAATTCGTCGAAATCATGAAATTTGGATTTGGACCCTGAGTTCCATAATCCCGGCGAAATTTTAAAAACCCTAAAAAATTTTAAAAGCGCTACAGTACCTTATTTTTTCGGCGAAATTTCGGCTAAATGGACCGAAATCTCGGTTTTTTGACCAAAAAATGACCGTATTTGACCGTAGTTTGACCAGATTGGATTCTTCAAGTCGTTTTCCATGTCTGACCAAAATTTCAAAAAAAATTAACGAATTTTGCACACTTTTTAGATCATTTTAATTTGGCCGAAATCTCGGCTAAATGGACCGAAATCTCAGTTTTTTAACCGAAATCTCGGTAATTTTGGTTAAAAAAAAACAGATTCAAATTTTACTTTTTGAATTTCGCTCAGATTTCGTCCGAAATAACGAGATCTCGGCGAAAAATCGGATTTCGGACGTTGACGAGATTTGCCCTAAAACGAAATTTTTAACCCTGGTTGCACCCAGCTCGTGAGATGCCTGCATCGATCCTCGAATGAGGGTGGGCAACCTGGCGCCGAAGCGCCTTGCCACTGATCTACGCTCGGCCCTCAAGTTTTAAAGACATTAATCCAAATGGTTTCCATATGCAAACAGAGAAAGATGATGGTACATAATACCTACTCGTGACTAAGATTAATAGGTGTAATTAACGTGTGGTTGAGAACTCCCTTCAGGTTATACTATGCACATATAAACCTGAAGTTTATGTTGCGATGACAGCCCGAAAAAATTTTAGATCGGACAGATCGACTGAGTTGTCCTGAGTTGAATATTATGAGAAAATAATTAATAATTCTGATGGCCATAGCATAAATACTTTCCTAGACCTGAAATTTTTTATGCCATGTTTGTACTCTTTTCTCCTTAGTAAGTTCAGGGGAGGCGAACTAAGTCATGAAAATAATGCAAGCTAAGTCATGTGAAAATCTAGCAGATTTATTCACAAAATCTTTTGCCAAAGTCTACTCTCCAAAGGTACATTAATGGCATTAGAATGAGGCGACTTAGAGATTTGCAGAGTTCAGGGGAGTAAATCCCTGAACCATAACCTCTTTTGCATGATTTTGAAAATCATATTTTATATTATGAAGATTATAAGTTGTACTCTTTTCTTCTTAGTGGGTTTTCCTAAAGTTTCTCACATAAATGTTTGTAATGAGGCAACTAGTGCAACACGAAGTACGAGTGTAATGTACACTTTGCGCTCAAGGGGGAGTGTTATGATATGGTTGAAGTCCGTGTCCCTGTATGGAAAAACTCTATCTATTGTTAGGCGAATCCGAATTAATCTCCAAAGGGTTCTCTACTATATATAGGACATTATTTTGTACAGAAAATTTAATCTAATAAAGAGAGATAATTTAGCCCCCTGCATTCACTACAAGATAACATGGATTTCCCGGCGTTTAATCTAAACGCCCCTAATAAGGCTAAAGCCGGCGTTTTTTTATCATTCGACGGCACTTATAAACGCCGGGTTATAGAGGCTTCCACGGCACTTATAAACGCCGGGTTATAGAGGCTTCCACGGCACTTATAAACGCCGGGTTAGAGGCTTCCACGGCACTTATAAACGCCGGGTTAGAGTCTTCCACGGCACTTATAAACGTCGTGGATAATTAAGCGCCGCCAATTACTTTTCCTGACACCATTTTTCTTGACGCCATGTAAACGCCATCTAAAATCTTTTTAAGGCATTTATAAGGTTTTAAAGGCATTTATAGGCGCCATTAGAAGCCCAACGTGTTGTAGTGATTATGTGTGTTTCTTCTTGTGTTTCTACTTTCATTCATATGATCGCATTGCTATAGTGATGATTGATGCGGGTGAACAATTTATTTCACAACAACGATATTGTCGATGATTCCGTTTTCCAATGCCGAATAATAGCAGCGACAAAAACGGGAGTGGTGGGTGACATGTCCACCTCAACTTGTGTGTCGTAGTGCGATATGGTTATACACGTATCACATCCAACTAGATGAGAGAATGAGAGATGGATGGATGCTTTGAGTTACAGGAAAGCAAAACTCCTTTGGATAGTGCTATACGATCGTAGTGGATCCTAAAAGAGTGTACTGGCTCGGTTCCTCAACGGAGATGTCAAAACAATTGCGTTTGCATGATCCACTACATAAGAGTATACTAGTTACATGTCCGTGCGTTGCTACGAAAAATAAAATTGATAACGAAAAATAAAGATTAAAAAATAAAAAAAATTATTTCACAAGATCAAACACCTATCTTTAACGTTTCGTTTCTTGCGAAAGTTGGCTAATTAAAGCAACATTTCGTTTCTTGCGGAGGGCAATTAAGCAGGGCAATTAATGACGTAGGAAGAACGGACCACTGCCACCAAGTACTGCTTTAGAATAGTAGAGATATATGCATCATTCCTTGATGCTCCACAAAGAGAAGAAGAAGGAGAAGAGCCAGGCAATAAAATCAATCGAATAATACCCTACCCTTACATTGGATCGACGACCGGCGAAGAACTAGATCTACTCAGATCATCGCCCAACTTGGAAGCCTTTTATTATCTGTAAAACTCTATTTGGTCAGGGTCAAGGTGCAAAAATAGCATTCCACGCAAGATCCCACCACTCCATCAGCGTCCGCATGTCAGTGTGACAGCCGCTGTGCCACCAACCCGAGGGGAGCAGCGGCCGGTCACCTCCGTACACCCCGACGGTGGTCGTACTTATCCAAGGACGAGCCTACCTGCGGCCGGTGATCCCGTGCTCCCTTCCCTCTCAGTTGCATTTCTTTTTTTTTATGTCGCGTCCATGGCAATCCGTTTGCTCCGTTGGATTGACGGTTGATCAAGTTGCTTAGCTAGCGCCGTTATGATTTTTCTACTTGTATTCTGGCAAACTAATCGATTTGGTTAACCTCCTGTTCACGATAAAGACAGTGTGTGGCCAATGATTGCTCATCGAGTCATGGGGCAATACCACCTACTTGCTCATCTAGTCATGGGGCAATGCCACCTACTCCATCCGTTCAAGTTTACACGACGTATTTCTTCTTGGTACATAGACCAATAAGATAGTAAAAGTGACTAGATGATCCCTGATTATTATCACTAAACACTATATTCAATGTATGCACGTAAAGAATATATGAGTAAATACGGATATTTGTTAGGAGTACAGAAGGAACATCATACTAATTTTGCATTGGAATATGAAGTGCATCCTATATTTATAGACAAAACTGTTCAGAAAATACACATCATAAACTTGAACGAATGAAGTGTATAGTAACACACATATATAGTGAAAAATACACATTGTAAACTTGAACGGATGAAGTATCTACCAACACATCGGAAACACTTTGGATAGTTCCCGGAAACCATATGCTAAAAAGGGGACCAACCGATTGAAGAAGCCAGGGCCGGCCGCCCCGGGCCCCCTCTGTTAGATAAATTTGTTTGTTTTGCAGTTTGGTCAATTAGTCAGTTTCGTTTTGTTTCTAAAGTCTCAAAGTCTATTGAATATTGTCTTTTCAATTGATACATAAATTTTTTTTATGCTTATGTTGGGGAGCCTCCGTTTATAATTTCACCCTAGGCCCCAAAAAACTCAGGACCGATCCTGGAAGAAACGTTACATAAACGGTCAAACGGAAGATAATACTCTTATATTACATGCAGATAGCCATAGATCTTCGACAAGGAACTAATGGCGGTGTTAGACAACCTCGCTATCGAATAGTCCGGGGTTGCCTAATAGATCTCAAGTGGAGAACAGAGAGAGAGGGCGAGAGACACAATATGAGGAGGAACGGGTCTGCTTTATTATTCTGTATGCTTGTGTACAATGGGGTGACCCCCTGCCTCCTATATATAGCGGTTCTGCTTAGAGATAAGGAAGAGTCCATATCGGATACGAATCCGGTTTCCTAACACTCCCCCTTGGACTCTTCACTGCGAGATGCATATGCCTCATTAAAACTCCATAAAAACACAGTGGGAAAAATAATTGGAGAAAGAGTAAATAGCACACGCTTCTTTGTGTTGCACGGATTGCCTCATCAAAAACCTTATGTAAGAAAACTTCAATGAAAAACTTACTTAAGGAAAAGAGTACAATCCACCCAAACTTCAATGTTAATCTTCAAGATTTACGTTGGGTACTCAAACTTCATGTTTGAGATTTATGTAGGAGTATGTGAAAAATCTCCCCTGAAATCTGCACTTCTCTAAGCCTCATCATCCCGATTCCTCTAATACATCTTTCAAAGGAAGATCTGGGAGTGACTTAGTGAATAAATCTGCGAGATTTTCACACGACTTAGTATGCGATATCTTTATCTCGTTCATCTTATGCATTTCATGAGCATAAAAGAACTTGGGGTTGATATGCTTTGGAAGGTTACTCTTTACATATCCCATTTGTACTTGAGCAACACAAGCTGCATTATCTTCATAGATAATAGTGGGGGTTTGTTCCAGGTTCAGACCACATGACTTCTGGATGTGGTGAGCCATTCTTCAAGCCATGCACATTCGAGAGGCTTCATACAATGCAATGATTTACGAGTGGTTAGTCGACGTCGAGACAAGAGTCCGCTTAGGCGACTTCCAAGAAATTGCTTGTTCCACCGCAAAGGAAAACATACCCGGTTTGTGACTTGCCGGTATGCGGGTCCGATAGGTACCCGACATCGGCGTAGCCAACTAAATTCAATTCATTGTTTCTTACGTAAAACAAGCCGAGGTCTTTGCTTCCTTGAAGGTAACGGAAGATGTCCTTCACCCCTTTCCAATGCCTTTTGGTGGGTTACGCCTTTATCTGCGCTAGCAAATTCACGAACGCAATGTCCGGCCTAGTGCTATTCGCAAGGTACATGAGCGCTCCAATTGCACTCAAGTATGGGAATTCCGCTCCCGGGACTTCCTCCCCTCTTCTTTAGGCTGCGGGTCTAGGTCTGCTTGTAGTGATCTTCCGACCATTGGGGTCTTTGCGGGGTATGCCTTTTCAAAGCCAAATCTCTCCAACACTTTCTGCGTGTAGGATGCTTGGTGTACCAAGATTCCGCCTTGGACATGTTCAAGCTGCAAGCCTAAACAGAACTTGGTTTTACCCAAGTCTTTCATTTCAAACTCAGATTTCAAGTATGTGCATGCTTCTTCAATTTCCTCATCCGTCCCAATGATGTTCAAGTCATCTACATAGACGGAGATTATACAAAATCCATTCGTGGATCGTTGTATAAATACACATGGACAATCTTCATTTGTTCGTGTAGCCTTTCTTGCAGAGAAAGTCACTCAAACGATTGTACCACATTCTTCCTCGATTGTTTTAGCCCATACGGTGATTTCTCCAATTTCACCTTTGTATAGGTTTCTGTTTGCTCTGTCTTGGTTCGGGATAGGGATACCTTCCGGTACTTTCATATAAATCTCCGAATCCAAGTTTCCATACAAATATGCTGTGACAACATGCATTAGCTTCAAGTTGACTACCATTGAGATTAAGTATCTAAAGGTAATTCCACCCATGACCGGAGAATAGGTTTCTTCATAATCAACCCTAGGACGTTGAGTGAAACCTTGAACAACAAGCCTTGCAATGGTTGTTGCTCTTTTCATAGATTCTCCTATTATTACAAAATTTATGGCCATTTCGTCATGGTGTGCTTCATGCACTTCTACTTGCTCTTCATTGCTATTTCCCATTCCAGGAGCAAGTTCCTTTAGTTTTTCTCCGCCAATGTGTGCGCACACATTATTTCTGGCGGTTTCTTCCAATTGAAGATTCAAATCTGGAATTGTCTTTTCGACAGGCTTCTTTCCAGTGCCAGGTCTCAACTGGCTCCCCTTCTTGCTTTGGGGCATTTTTGTGATTGGCTATGGTAAGTCCTCTTGCCCATTTTTCCCCAGACGTCTCCGGGTACTTTTGGGTTTGAGAAGCGATTTCTGTTCTTTTTCTTTGAGGCCTCTGAGCAGGATGAGGATACCTTCGCTTTCTTTGGTATTTCCACCCTCTACGGTGCATTTCTTGCTGGTACATGCGACTTAACCACGCTCTTGAGATCACAAAAATGATCAGCAAGTTCATTTGCTAAATTACGCAAATCAATTATCTTACGGACTTCTTGATTTGCTTCATTAGTGCGAGGGTCATGCGCTGGGGATCGATGGAATGCCATATTATTTCCGGCATTTTTCATCCAATGGTTGATTCTCTCCCTAATGACGGAAAGCGGTCCTCGTCAAAGATACGATCGGCCGAATGAGGTGTATGCAAGTCTCGATCATGGGTTCCAAATACGATTATGGATGCACTCTCATAACCAACGTATATCCCAGACTTGCGGAGAGGGCCCATTGCAGTCCGCTGTGGGGGTGGTATAGGTACATATACCATACATTCAATTCTTCAGGTTGACCCAATGCACTAGTTTGCATGGTTGAATGGATGTTGTAGGCCGATTGTCTATAATTGATGAGTCTTTGCTTGCATACAGATTGCGTGTCCCCAACAATTGTTGGACAAGTTACAACTTCTGCAAGAGCGGTCCGGCAATAAACTTAATCCTCTTTATGAGTGCTTGACTAGTCCATTTTGCGTATGGACATGCGATGCAGAGTGCTCAATAGTTATTCGATTCTTTGTGCAACAATCATCAAATGCCTTGGAAGTAAATTACCGGCATTGTCCATTCGAATGGACTTCACGCGATGATCGGGAAAAACATTCTTAATTCGATGATCTGCGAGATCGACTTTGCGAATGCATGATTCCTTGTTGACAAACATGTATGCGACCATTTCGAGGAAGCATCAATGAGCACCATACATGATCGACAACGGCCCTAACAATGGCTGAATCGGTCCGCAAATATCCCCCTGAATGCGTTCCAGGAATGCAGGGATTTCATGTTGCACTTTCATAACAGAGGGTCTAGTTATTACTTTCCCGGTGGCACATGCATGGCACACAAAATCTTCGTGATTCGAGAAATTCTTAACATTAATGCCATGACCTTGTGAGTTGTTAACTATATTTCTCATCAATCTAAGACCAGGATGACCTAATCTACAATGCCATAAAGCAAATAATTCGAGCTTCTAAAGACAGTCTTCAAAGAAGTATACCTTTGCGTGTGCATTGATTTTCGTGTAGTACAACCCAGATTCATATGAGGACATTTTTCTAGTACCATCTTTCCATATTAGCGTGCTTCACAATGCACAAGTGTTCTTTGCCATTTTCTTCATTGGTTTCTACGTGAAACCCATTGGCGCGGATATCTTTGAAACTTAAGAGAGTGCGGGTTGATTCGAGTACAAGAGGGCTTCTTCAATTACCAAAGTTGTACCCATTGGCAATATAATTGTGGCTCTTCCTGAGCCTATTATATGCGTATCGCTTCTGCGATAGTCGTAATCCTTCCAGCGTTCTTCGTGATTGTGCGGAAGTATTTCGACTCTCTTAAGATGGTATTTGTTGTGCCACTATCAACAATGCATATTTCCTCCATTAGGGCGCTACACGATTTCTTTCTCACTTTTCAATCGCTTCCAGGTAGACTATCGCGTAGGATAGAGTCGCGTAGGACATTTATTTCGGCAAACCGAGTGGATGCCGGCATGAATGCGAGTTGATTGCAGATCGGATCGGGCGATCAATCGCCGGTAGTAGACGTTCGTCGTCGTCGATGATCCTTCACTTCTTGTCTTTTCTCACCTTTCAATCTTTCTCCGGTAGAGCTTCGTGCTGATAACGTGTTAGACAACCTCACTATCGAATAGTCCGGGGTTGCCTAATAGATCTCAAGTGGAGAACAGAGAGAGAGGGCGAGAGACACAATATGAGGAGGAGCAGTGCGCTTTATTATTCTGTATGCTTGTGTACAATGGGGTGACCCTCTGCCTCCTATATATAGCGGTTCTGCTTAGAGATAAGGAAGAGTCCATATCGGATACGAATCCGGTTTCCTAACAGGCGGGACTAGTTTGAGGATGAGATCAGTTGATGGAACACATGGACCTTCCATGCAGACTATCAGGAGAGTTAGCCGAGACAGCAACAAAAAAAGCTGTGGAAAAGCAGCTTCCACGTGTGTGTTGGTTACACTGGCGGTGGCATGCATGGTCATTGGGAATCCTAGGATAAGCTGGGCTTCGCATGATAAGCTCGCCGACCTCTCTCTAGAACGCACCACGCATTCACCTTTCAAGTAAGGACAAGGTCGCAGCGAGTTCAGGTGCGACCAAATCATCCGTACGTGCAATTGGTGGTGCAAATCACACAGAAACCAAGAACAACAGGCCCATCAGAACCACTATTTGGGCCGAACTAGAAGCCCAATAGTGCGCCCATGTTACAAGGCCCATCGGTACAAGGCTAACCACTATATGGGAGGAGGAGGAGGAGGAGGAGGAGGAGGAGGAGGAGATGTCTCTCTCTCGTAAAAGAAAGGAAGAAGAAGAAGGAAACAGTAGCGCTGGCCGCTGCTTACGCTACACATTACTCCCCCCTTTGTGCAAGTTTACAGAGCGTATGTTTTTATTGGTTTTGTTTATAAATATAATGTGTATTTTATATTACAATGCAAAATTAGTCTGATATTTTCTCTATAAATATTTCTAATTAATAAATAACTATCTTTACTTTATATTCTCTACAATCTAGTAGATCATTTCTAATATCTTCTTGATTTAATACTAGGCTAAGAAAAATACGTCTTATAACTTGAGTGAGCGAGGGAGAGTACTTAACTCTATCTGGACGAAACGATCAGTAATGGATCGACTCCTGCAACTAATTAATACTAGGCTATTTCCTCGACCAACCAGTTAATTAATTATATGAAACAAATTAAGGTGGCATTTAGCTGGCTGTACAAATGTCGGTATGCCCACGCTAGGTTACATACATACATGGTGTTGTGCAAAATCTTTAGTTAATTAGATAGATAGATGCACGGTGCCATCTTATTCCCTCCAAGACTTGTCGCATAGCAATAACTGGTTTATGCACATATATAATAAGTAATAATTGAAGAAGGGCCCGGAATAAGCAGGCAGATTGAGGTAGCGTACCTTACCTCCGGCCTAATCAGTGATCGATGGAGAGGAGGACAGGCATCATGCATGCATTCATGCACTGGATGTCTAGATTAGCATGCATGATGCACATATGTCTTCAATTCACTCATGCTCTCTAGATTTGACCGAGTCAAATCAGAAATAATGTTCATGGAGACCTAGCTAGGCTACTACCAGTTAACCAGTAGCTGGCTGGCTGCTGTTTGGCTAGCTAGTTGCAGCCTGCAGGTGGTAGGTACAGACATGAAGTGTTGCACTTGCACGCACTGATCGATGGTAGCAGCCAGCAACAATAAGCGCCATAAATCTCGCCGGCCGGTGCTGCACGCTAGCTAATCAGTAGCTCCGTCGATCTGGCCCCTGTCTGAGTGTCTGGCACTAACGAACGATCGGTTACTTGTAGACGTACACTGCTAATCACTACATGCATGGCTACCGACCGAGGAGCCATGCACATGCAGGTAGCAGGAGGAGCAGGCCAGTAACTCGAGTCTGAATTAAGCAGCGACAGACACAGCTGCCTCAATAATTGTACCTTCCGTTGCGACACATGAATTGCATGCATTAGTTGGTTTGTTTGCGGGTTTCGAAATCCCGTTGAAATTTCTCGATGCGAGTTAAAAAATTAAAAATTTTCAAATTATCATAGTGATTTTTTTAGCAAGATTTTGGTTTTTTTATCGAGATGATCACAAATTCGACCGGCTTTCATGTTTATATGACTGGATTTTAGTACCAGATTTTGTGTGGTGAATTGCAATGCCTTTTCTGAGGAACACATATAAAAATTTTGTAAAAAAGATACATATGTAAATTTCGGTCATATTTGAAGAAATTCACGGGGATTGAATAGGGACGAAATTTCGGTTTTGCCAACCGCCAAAATATCGTATTTGAAAAAAAATATTTCATTTCGGCTGGATTTCGGCTGCCTCCAAGATGTGATCTGAAAATGAAATTTGTAATCTTGTATGTTTGTGCCATGATGACATGTTTTGGTTCCATACTGCATTAATTGATTAGTACTGCAATGCTAGCTGCCAGCCATATATGCATGTACGGGCTAGGGTTTTCAATCTTCATCGAGCTAAATGATAACGAGCTAGACTGAACAAAGAAAGAAAAGGAAATCATATCTTAGATATCCTAGAGCACATGCACATAGTTTCGCGCGGGTAATTAATCTTGCTGAGAACACGAGTATACGTCGATCTACTATAAATTAAACATGCAGAACGGCTGCTTAATTATACCCAGACTTGGATGCTAAGTCACCAACTAGCTAGAACACAACCTAGTCGATCTGCACGTACGGTACTTTCCTTAATCACTGTAGCCAATTATTGTTACAAAATGTATATATTGCTGCTATCTTTTAATTTGATACGAGTACTTACTCTTATAGTATTTAGTTATTTTTTTTTGTACTACTGCTACTAGTACCTAGGTACCGTACTCTGATATATATATATGTCGGACTAATTGCATGCGCTTTTTGGTACGATGGAAATGTGGGAACAAAAATATCTCTTTGCTGACTCAGTGCCTATTGTCTTCTTATAGGGAGAAAAAGAAAAAGAAAAAAAGAATCAATGATAAATGTGTCCAAAATGCCTTGTACTGTTGTCCTTGGTCATCACAAACGTCAATCCTACTCATAAGCAAATGACAAATGGAGTAATTAACATACAGTACACACCAACATTAGTGTAATGGTAGTACGATGTACGTATGATTAGCTTTCAAGCTACTGTTAGCAGATGTGTATAAATTTCGTGATGATTATATATATATATAGCGCCACATGGCAGAGGAAACTAGCATTTTTTTGAATGGATCGCCCTTAATTAATTAAACTAATTGCTCCGTTAATGATCCGCCGTTGATGGCGCAAGAAAGCATGCTCAACAAATGCAGTTCTTTAAATGAATTGAAAAGAAGAAAGGGAAAAAAGAGAGGAAATTTTTTTAAAAAAACAAATAAAAATAAAAAAAAGTACCGGAGTTTGATACTATAAAAACTACGGCAATCTTTCCAAGATTAGTAAGTTGTATAGATATTATATGAAATGAGCTTTTGAACAATGTCGTCACACGTCTACACTGCCATTAAATTGAGGTTGCACTCGTACATCGTCACATCAATTGATTACTCCCCGTCTTACAATTCGCATATGAAAATTCTTCTAGAGCTGTCCAGAAGATTTTAATACTAATTACCGATCTCCAACCGCATATTAATATATATCGTCTTAGGATCCATGCGATCGAGCTAAGCAGTTTTAATTCAGTTACCAGTGCACGAAAAGAATGTTGGAAATACGTGCAATATTTTTATTTTAGATTTTATTTTGAAGCAAATATAATAAAAGACTAGAGATGCACAAATCAATAGGCAACACACTGTACATCTGAATATACTCAATAATTAAAAAGTAACAGAGTCAATCGGCCGGTCACACAAACGTCTTACAGTTGGGATTGACAAACAACAGGAAGCAGTGCAGATGCGGTTGTGGAAGTAGTCGACGGTCGTGTTGATGCGTTGCCCAAAAACCTTGTTGCCGCCACGTACAGATGAACTCTATGGCAATAGCTTTGAGATACCACTTACTTGCCTTCACAGTACACACCGAGGAGGAAGACCAGTGAGGTTCAGCTACTCAACACCACAATACAACAATCCAGAGAGGAGGAGGAATTCGGTGATCTCTGGCCCGGACATCTCCAATTTTTATATAAACATGCGTCGGTTACTCACTAGTAACTGATGATAATTAATATGTCTCCACTTATTCACTGGTAACTAACGGTTTTAAGTCAATTAAATCGAATTCAAATGGGCGTTTAAATCATATTTAAGCAGAATGAATAGAGTGATAACTGCATGATTCAGCAAAATAAAAAGTGAAATAATATGCTAGTAGACAAGTCATAAGCAATATGGCAATGACTCCACCTTACAAATTACTTTCCCATACCATGTGTTACATTATTCCACTACCATGTGTTAGATTATTCAAAGAGTGTTTAGCCAAAGTACATCCATACCATGTGTTAGATTATTCAAGGAGTGGCAATAACTCTACCTTATAAATTACTTTCCCTTTACTTGACCAAGCAATATGGTACTAAATCATGTATGTTTCGAAACGAAAGGAAATAGACCTCCCATGATCCAAGTTCTAACGAAGGATTCCTATATAATCAAAACTGGCTGCATTAGATTTCTATTACTAGGTTCAATTAACCCACAATGTTGCATCTATTTATACAAATTATAACCAGGATATATATATATAACCTGGATTTTAACCTGATTGTACTACCACCACCTTTTGTTTTGTTTTTTTTTTTTAAAAAAAAAATCAGAATCATATGACTAGTCCAACTCATGCACCTACGAAACGACAAGGGAAAAAAAGGGCGTACACGTCTACACGTGTTGGTCCCACGGAGATGGTCGTTTTGCGTGCGGGGCCCACATTGCAGCTCCGCGACGGCCGTGCGGTGGGGCCCACTTATCCGTACGTATCTTGCTTTCAGCGCGCGGGCTACAGGTCAGTCAGGTCACGGTCCATGTAGTGTGCAGGTAGTGCACCCATTCCGTAGCCTTGCCCGTGCTGTGCCCGCTGCCCCGTCCGTGCATGGCGAGCTGTTCCAACGCTATGGCTCCACCTGTCCGGGCCGAGAAACATCTATAGGTTTCTCCATCATGCCACCATCGAAATATTTTGCCCTTCCAACGCGACAAACTATACGTGATGGCTAATATTATTCTAGATTGGCACGTTACTTTATTGCAAAGTTCGCGCAAGAATCCATCATTTTTATAGCATCCAACCTCAGGTCTAGTTTGTTTTAGCTTCTGGGTTATAGGTTCTGAGTTTTAGAAGAAATTGTTGCTGATTATGGAATAATTGAGTCGGGTTGACCGTAACTTTTAGGTTTCAGATCGGACCGACGAGAACCAACAAGAATAAGGTTATAACCGGGTCCTGATTCTATGCACAAATGGTAGTTTCTAATTGTACAAGAAACTATTTAAAATCCTTCTGTTTGGCGAATAATATGTTTTTCTAAGCAAAAGCTGAAACAAAACAGTTCGGATGAGCAAAGTGAGCACTCAGCATATAGCTAGTACACATTATTATAAGTACCAATCTAATCTTCCTTGCCGAAAAACACACCAATCTAATCTGCTATATATATATTTAGAACTCACCGAAGTAGTTTGCTTTAAAACGGGCGTACAGAAAGAAGAGCCAAAGTGAGGTGAGGGGAGGGGACACAAGCGGACGTCTGTAATAAGGCTACAGCAGATGCGGGCGCAGTGGATTGATTTCGGGAGACGAGACCTGGTCGAGGCGTGGAGGCCGCAGAACAAAAGGCGGCAAAGGCGGCTCGCCAGCTGTAGCCGTGGGGCAGAGCCAAGAAGGAGACCGAGGAGCAGGAGCAATCAAAGAATCCTTCGCCTGTGCTGTGCTAGCTAAGCTCCATCCTTTCCTTCGCACTCACTCACTCACAGGCTCACTCACAGGCTCACAGTGGCGCTAGTGCTCGTCAGACAGTGCCTTCTAGCTCATGCGTGAGGTTGGCTACCTAGCTCCAATGGCAGTGGGAGCCAAACACAGTTGAAAAGGGATTGGAGAGAGGGAGAGAGACGCGGAGAAGAAGCACTTCGATCGTCATTATTTGGGTGCATTAGGGTGTGGTGTAAGTCATGCGCGTGTACCGGGGAGAGTGCTTCGACTGTAGTAAAAAGGAGGTTTGATGTGTAATTGCTATCGCCTGTTTCGATGCGCACGCAAGCTATCAAATACACTAAAATAAGTATGGATTTCATATATGCAGCTATACAAAACCACGCTACTACACAATGGTACGACACTATCGTTTCATCTCGATTGGTTCCTAGCTTTTTAGAAAAATTGGTTGTGATAGATGATTCGGGAGTTTAATGATTTATTGAGAATCATCACACAATCGGTTATCATATTGTTAGAACGATCGTGATGTTGTATTAGGCAATTGTGATGTGCTTCGCTAGGTTATATAATCTTGAGGCTAAACTCTCATCTATTGTTGTTTTATAGGCAAAAAAAAACCCGTCGCCACCTAAAAAAACACAACATACTATGGTTAGATGCAATACTTGGGTGGGAAATTATGAAATCCTAGAGGATGGGTGCTAAGTGGGTAAGGTTAAAGGCCTAACTTGAGGAAATTTCTCATCAATTTTCTCTCATTTATAGTTTCTTCAAAAGATGAACATTCCTTTAAATCCCTTCAATTTTGCACTATATAATTCGAATTTGATTTGGTGAATGTGTTATATGTCATTATTGTTGTTATAACATGATCAATGGTAGAGTTTAGGTTGCGTAACCAACGTCTCCCGTTCAAGAGTGCTTGTTTTATAAATATGTTAAAATGGTATATTTATAAACAAGCAGTCTCTAATTGTCTAAATTTTTTGGACAGTTCGAGGATATATGGTTCGGGCAAAATTTTAAGCTGTTGTACAACTACAGAGAAAGTTTCGACAGTATCTCCCTGGTGTTCTCAGAATACACATCTTCTTGACTTATCACCGAGACATGTATTTGGAGAACAGTGGAGAGATGTTGCCAAAATTTTCTCTAGAGTTGTACAACAAATTCGAAACTTACCCAAATTACATATCCTCGAATGGGGTTAGGACCTAACCTAATAGGAAATTTGGAATCATTGTTGGTACGTACTTAGTTGGTCAACAGATACATTTTTATTTAAGATCATTCAATTCTTCAACTTTGTTAATGCGTTTACCCTTATTTTCTTTCATTGAAGTCAAAAGAATTGCAAACCTACTACATTAGGTAATTCGATATCATTGTTGATATTTTAAATGTATGTCTCCTAACTAGGGAATTGAAAGCTCTTAACTAGGGAAGAATGTATCGGAAGTAAAATTATATATCTTGGAACCCATCCTCTAGCTAGCTGTCTCTTTAGTTTTTCCTTAATTTATTGTGCGTAGTTTAATTGTAGATGGACCATGAATAATGGATGTATCAGAAAAACTGTGTGAGTGCTGAATTTCAGAGGGATATTAAGGAGTTCAAAAACATTTCAGAATAAGACATGGTGAAGAGGGGTATAAACTTTATATATTGTACCAAGGTATCTGTACATCACATGTTGATCATGGTCGGCGGCACACACCTTTTCTCTAAGGTATATGTACATACATAATACATTCAGCTTTTTACATACAAATTTTAAAACTTAAATTGGTGCACTACTTTCTATTTTGCAGAACCTCAATATCCCCTCGAGAGCCTAGACAATAAAGATCTCAATAAATTACGAAACCACATATGCCAGTGATACTAGATAAAAGTTATAGCGGAGGACAGTAGGTTTAGAGACCCGACAGGGTCCTACTAGTCCATACATTAACAATATTATACCATGTGAATGTGATATGTTTCTGTTATGAATGTTATGTGGTATGTAAACAATATTATGTATTTTGAATGTTATGTGATATTTCTGTTAGATATTGTGAATGCGATAAGTGTACTATAATATGGGGTTGTTTTCGGATAATGTACCTTAAACATCAAACGACACATCTCAATCGGTTCTAGCTAGAACGATTGTGATGAGCACCCGTCATCACAATCGGCTCTAGCTCAAAACCGATGTGATCTGGACCCCATCACACTAACCATTTATCACCATGGAAACGAAAATCGATTGTGATAGTGTCTGCTCATCACTGTCTCACGACTTAATTTGTATTATCACCAAAATCAACTGTGATGAAGAAAAAAAAACCGATTGAGATGTACTTTTCTGTAGTAATACACTAATACTAATACCACCACCTCCTTATAACCTGTTCCGTCGAGGCACCACACGGCCTCCTCCTCCCTTTATAAGCAACCAGCCCAAGGGAGGCAGGCAAATCCCCTCACGCGACCAAAGAAACCCACTTTTCCATAGAGAACTCTAGAGAAACTGCGTACGTGTGCGTTCGTGAGTGTTTAATTATCATAATACATGCCATGGCCGGCCTAAGCATCCTCTTGGAGACGATGGCACAGCAGAAGCAGAAGAATGCGTCAACAAGAACGCCTCAAATCATAAGCAAAACTATCCTCCTAAACACCACCACCACCACCACCAAGAACGGCAAGTCCTCCTCCCCTTCTTCTCGCGCTCCCATGGAGATGCTGGCGGCGGCCGCGACGAGCTCGTTCCTGCAGCGGTGCTTCCTCTGCCACAGGGAGCTCGTCGACGGCATGGACATATACATCTACAGGTCAGTAGTAGTTCTTAGCTGGCCAGTACAGGCCGGACAAACATATATACTCCTGTAGTCCTACATATGTAGTTCGGTTTCTGATGAATGATGATGATTGATCGATTTGTTGGGTGCGTGATGCAGAGGTGACAGGGCGTTCTGCACCGACGAGTGCCGGTGCCGGCACATCATGATGGAAGAGGACGGCGCCATGAACTGCGCCAAGGACGCGGTGGCGCCGCGACGCCACTCCCGCCGCAGCCAGGCCGTCGCCGGCGATTTTGCATACTAAGTAGGTAGGGAGAAATCAAAGGAAAGAAGAGATCGACCATGGCATGGAGGCGGTAGACCATGGTGTTGAAGTCTCCATGGTTGCACTTGCAGAGGAGGAAGGAGGTGCACCAGGGGAGCTTAATTTGCTCCAGTGCTCTAGCTGCGTCTGCGTGTGTATATGTGAATAGTATACGTTGGATTGGATTTCGACGGTTCAGGTTTTGTCTGCTCGGTACACGTAATAAATTCACGTGTACTGGACTGGGGGTATATGCTCTGGTTTGCGAGAGAGTGAGGATGCCTTTTAATTAATTTGAAGTTTTGAACGTGTGAGGGTACGTGATATTAGTTGAGTGTTCGATCGATCAGATGTGTTTTTGTCCCGAGGGATTTCTTTCGTTTTTGGTTTCTCCAATTTGCAGCTTGGCAATGGTATGCACTATTATCTTTCGTTTTTGGTTCATAATTTTTTTAAAATAAAAGTAAAGATAGGAGCTCTGCTATTCAATCAAGTAATAGGAGGAAAAGTTTTACAGAGGTTTTGTACAGGGAGAGGGAGAGGAACTGAGGAGGACCCGAGTACACCAAGCCAGGGAGGAGGACGTATACGTGCCGCCGGCGCTTCGTCCGCCGAGTCACCCCCACGCGGCCGTGGCCAGATCCGGCCAGCCACACCGACGAGGGGGACGTTCTTGCCGTCGTAGCCCGACGCTTCGCCCGTAGACCAAAGCTAGGCTCGGCAGCCACACGTACAAACACGAGGCCGGCCCGGGACCAAGCCCAGCCAGCCATTCCTAGGAGGACGTACGTCCGCCGGTGCGCCGTCCACCGAGCTGCTCATGCACACCTACGGCGGCCGAGGCCAGGCCCGGCCAGCCATGCACACCTACGGCGACCGAGGCCAGGCTCAATCAGCCACACTGAGCCACTGAGGAGGACGTTCGTAATCGTGCCGCCGACCCACCCACTCCTGAGCGGCCGAGGCCAGCCTTGCTAGCCGCTCGCACACCAGGCCCGCCAGCCACGCCGAGGAGGACGTCCGTGCCGCCGTAGGAGCTGACGCGTCCTCCGCCTGGCCACTCACCCCACGCAGCCGAGGCCACACCCGGCCAGCCACGTGCACACCCGCGCGCGGCCGTAAGTAGGTCCGGCCAGCCACGCCGAGGAGGACCATGGCCAAACAGCAGCAACAGAAACCGGCGTACGTCCGGATCTGGAGCTCCGTCGACGCTCGGGAGGACGGCGGCGGATCCGGAGAGAAGGTCAGCGGCGGCAGAGGAGCACCGCCATGCCGGACCCAGACAAGACCTGCCAGAGGAGGGCAGATCAGGCGAAGGCGGTGCGCTCCGTTGCGACGACACGAACGCCGACATCAGGAGTTCAGGACGGCACCAACAGCACACGAACACCGACATGCCCGCCGCTGCTGCTCGCGCAGCACCACGCCTGCTCGGGCCACCCGTCAGAGGAAGGAGATCCAGATCCGGCGAGGAAGACTCCCGACGAAAACGGACGGCGGTGGGTCAGGAGAGGAAGGGGAGGCTACGGATCTCCGGCGTCGTTACGAGCCACGGCGGGGGATCTCGGAAAGCCAGACGGCTTGCAGCAAAAAAAAAAGTGCTTTATCTTTCTTGCTTTTTAAAAGTTCTGTATTATTAATCTGAATGAAGGGTAGATGGTGATTCGCTGCCGCCCGACTGCTTTAAAATTTGTGCAACTTGTATTAGGAGAGAAAACGTAGAAGCACTGCTAAGTAAAAGAATAGTGGGAGAGAGGGAGGGAGGCAGCTGCCACATGAAAAAACAAAAGTCCTCACTCCTGTAGCCACATGTACATTTTTAAAAAATATATATAATTCCTTCCAAGCACATGCAGATTTGGTCTCTCCATCACTCCTGTAGCCACCTAGGCTCCAGTGACTGTCCGTGTGGCAGGGAAGCATGAAAGATAACACGTATCATCTTTTGATAAAGATAAAACTATTTTTTTTTTATAAAAGATGTGTTTTTATGTTTTTTTTAAGTTAAATAAATATTAAAATATAAATGAAGGGTAGATGGTGATTACTCACCCATTCGTTACGAGCCACGGCGGTGGATCAGGAGAGGAAGGGGAGGCTACGGATCTCTGGCGTCGTTACGAGCCACGGCGGGGGATCTCGGAAAGCCAGACGGCTTGCAACAAAAAAAATAGGAGTGTATAGATGTCATCCGGAATTTTTTGTCCTAAAAATCATCCACACTTTGGACCGTACGATCAAAACACACATCCGTAGGATTAACCCACCTCGAATTTAGGGGGTGTGCATCGATATGAAAGCAAATCCAATGGCCTAGAATTTGGATGATGGTTGCTAAAGAAAACATCCGGATAAAACTTATCAAAACCCAAAAAAAACATCCGGATAAAACTTATCAAAACCCAAAAAAAAAAAGATGAGAGAAGAATAGTGGGAGAGAGAGGGAGGGGAGGCAGCTGCCACGTGAAAAAACGAAAGTACTCACTCTTGTAGCCACATGTACATTTTAAAAAATATATATATATAATTCCCACCAAGCACTTGCAGATTTGGTCTCTCCATCACTCCTTTAGCCACCTAGGCTCCAGTGACCTTCCGTATGGCAAGGAAGCATGAAGGATGACACGTATTATCTTTCGATAAAGATAAAACTATTATTTTAGAAAAGATGTGTTTTTATGTTTTTTTAAAGTTATACAAATATTAAAATATAAATAAAGGGTAGATGGTGATTACTCATTACTTCGTTTGTTTTAAAATGTGTGCATTCATAAGGGGGTCAAATTTAGAGAGAGAGAGAGAGAGATATGGCACTGTAAAGTGCTGATTTCCAAATAAGGTACCTTGCAACTTCTGGGTTTATTTTGACGATGAGAAAGTGGTTTGAGGATTGATATGCTCTATTATATAAGGTTCAAAATCTTAGCGAAATCCCCCTCCTGCGAGATTCATAATCCCGCATAATTAAAAATTGACAAAAATTTAAATTGTTATAGTAATTTTCGAAAATCTTGACGAAATTTCAATGAATTTGACCAGAGTTTACGTATGATGGACCAGATTGCATTCTATTTGGACTGGATTGGCATCAATTTTTTTGTGGGGAATTGTAATACCATTAATGAGGAATACATACAAAAAATTTGCAATAAACTCACAAACTTTTACTCTGGCTCAGTTGGTTGAGTGAGGGAGGACATGCTTTCCTGGTACCGGCTGGGTTTTAGCACTTTTTTTACTTGGCTGCACCCAAGGCACTACAAGGCAAAAAAAAAATGCCAAAAAATAACAGGAGCACCGTGGGGACTTGAATCCGGACCACAAGCATAGCACCTTGAGTCCTTGACATCCTACCAAGTGAGCTAGGTGGTCAAATATGCATACATGTGTGTTTTTACCAATTAATGTTTTCTAGTCTCCAAAGATAATTTGACAAGATGTTGAAGACAATGCTTGGCTGATAGCAATGGCGGATCCAAGAAATTTTGAGAGTTTGGCCAATTCTAACTATGATTAAGGATTTGTTCAAAAAGACATGGCTTCTATGGTACCTGATAGTGGCTGAACTACGCTAAAGTTTCACTTCTAGTCGCCGATGAGCCAGAGCACTCTATCCGAGAGGTGACTCCGCCCTTGGCTGATAGGTACAGCCTGACAGTTGCACGAGATACAGGAGAAAAGCAAATCAAACCAACACCGGCGTTTCCTTGTACTTCTTGATTAGACATGGTAACCAGGAATTGATTCCAGCGAACATGTATACCTGATGTGCCTAATTTTGTTTGAAGTCTTCTCCGATGCATAAAGCTATGTTATCCAATACTACAGCTGCTCGTATGTCTTCGTTCTGAATTCTGATGGCGCCGAAGAAGCTCTCTGACAGATGTTCTATCTTCTATGTTTGCAAAAAATTCTTTAGCATGGACATATACCATTCAGGACGCAAACCTTCTCCCGAAGAAGCACCGTTGGCTCATAAATCAAAACCTTTGCAATCGTTTTGCTCAAATCCAGACATTCCATGTTTCTTTGGATTAGATAAGAAAGTTGGGTTTCGAACATGAAACGAACAAGCGGCGCGGCTCACAAAACTCACGAGACAGACAGGACAGCTCGGCTGCAGTCCACAAACCGCAGCATCCTGCAGCAGCCTGCAACATTGTCACGTTGCCGATCGAATCAATAACACTGCGAACAAGCAAGTCGACATCAATCACACGATCGCAATAAGCACGAGAATAATCGATGCAGAGAGAGATCATGAACCCAGTGTCAAGCCAAGATAATGATGGTTAGCATCTTGATTGTTCTACGCTTAGAAAAAAAAAGGGCCTTGATTATTCATGTGTTCTTCATGCCTACCAATGCGAAGTGAAACACTTTAAATATGGCAGTAGGCAAAGAGTAGATGATGATTGGCCAGCTCTTTGGAATGGCTAACTGAATCGATCATCCCAATGTTGTGAGGTGATCGAGCTCACATCTCCTCTTCACCGGTAGCGCTTAAATACCCCTTACCGTCCTCATCTTTTATGAATAGAATGCATGGGTTGATACATAGTCTTATAAATTCCATAGGATTTTGGAGAAAAACAAATTACAGCGAGGTCAACACGCGATGCTACCGTGCGGCTACTATGCGAGTGATGTTTGTGAAGGCATTCAAAAGGAAATTACGTGTCTAATCGGCGGAGAATTCGGGTAGAGTTAGATGGAGACCTCTTGAAACGGAAGTGCCAATAGTCTTGGTCTCTCGTACTCTTGTAACCTTAAGACAAGTTGTCCGTTTATAATACCATGTGAGCTCGCATGCTGTGTGTTTCTGAATTCTCTCTTGTTCTGAAGAAAGTTGTGTTTCTGAATTCTCATGGTACTTAAAGAGCTCTCTCAGTTGTTTGTTTTCTTTTTCCCAGCAAGCTTTCACCAAAATTTGTTGCTAAATGTGGAGCAGAGCGTGCTCCAAGCTTTCCCACCCTGCCGCTTTCCTTGCTCAATTTCCTTCACCATCCGTAACATCTTCTTCTCATCGCACCTGCATCCCTCTACATTTTGGTATATAGTACATCACATGCGCCCATAGATGTTTACAGTTGAACCTTCCATGCCAAAAAAAAAGGAAAAAAAAAACCCGCAACCGCAGGCTGTCGTGCTGTGCTAACTCCGAGCGACACTTCAGGCCAGATCAAAATCAATTAGATGTTTGAAACAACTTCTTCCACACCCACAACCTGTCTCCAGCAGGGCAAAAAATAAATTAAAAAAAACAAGAATGAATCAAGCAAATGAATCTAGCAGGTACAGCACCATACCCCCCCCCCCCCCCCAACACACACACACACCAACTACTACTCATTTTTACACATGAAACAATCCGACGAGTCAACCCTCGACAAAGCATTGGTCAACTCTCCGATTTCAGTGGTTTGCATAGCAGTGTCTACACGCTCTCAGCAGCTCAGCTGCTGGCTGAGTTCAACTTTGGTCGCCACTCCGTGCGCGCCTTCACGATGTCAGCTCCAGACTCCAGCTGAAGCAGATGCTCACACTGGATGGCAGAAGCCTCTTGCTTGCCGTCGGCAGCGCATTCCCCTGAGACTGTGGTAAGCGACTGCAGCACGCTGTCGCGACCACACTCCTTCCTGTAATCCAGGGTCATACTTGCAAGCTCGTGCTTCTCCAGTATAGAAATTGGAGCACTCTGGAAAAAGTAAAAAGGAAAGAGAGAGCTCAGGAATCTGTCCGAACACCTGCTGAATGACTAGGAATGAGACTTCCTAATAATGTCTACTTCATAGACAGCCAGACCAGATGTTCTAGAAAACAACCGTAGGTACTAAATGGATCGATGTCCTCTCAACAACCACCATGTGATCAGGATGATAAAGCCAATTTCTCTTTGTCTAAACAATGAATAAAGGGACGAGAAATCACCTCAAGGATCCAACCAATATATTTAACATTATTCACGTGCTGGTTGACATCAAGGTCACCCCACCTAGGCTGTTGCAGATAACAAGAGTTCCATGAGATATCTTACATGAGAAGTGAGAGCAATGCTAATAACTGATGCATGATGATAATTAAACATGTCTAGCCGACTTACAGTGAGCCCCTTTCTAATGAATTGCTTGGTAGCATCAACACCAATTTTGTTCCCTGTCTTGGCTAACTTTTCACTCTGCTCCTCTGTTATAGCCGAACGGTCATTAAAGTATGGCCCTATTTCTCTTCTAACTTCATCCGGCATTTTTGAAAGTCTTCTAGATTTCTTATTCATCATCACCCAAACACTGCAAACAAGGATCGAAAGGGAACCACCATTAACGATTGCTAAAGATAACATCAAGTCACTTAACTCAAAGATTGAATGCCATAATAAAACAGAGAAACATGATACATGCAATAAAATATTGATGGAACCCAAACCTTGTAGCTCTCAAGATTGTACAGCCAGAGTTGTAGTCACGAACATGCCAGTCTCGACGCATGCCATTTTTGCCAGCAGCAGCAACCCATGTGTCAACTTGAACCATATCTCCCCTAAAATCATAGCAGGTTGGAACAATATTTTATCATTTTTCAACTCATGAACAGATATCCACAACTATATCTGAACTACAAAAAACTACACTATAAAATCTCCTCTACATTTTTCCAACTCAGCAAACTTAATTGCACTTCTGGCCACAAATGATAGGAGTAATTAGTAGTACTAATACTTGTTATTTGACGAGCACCTATAATTTCAAACTGACAGTTGCTGCAGTGGAAGAGTATTTAGTGCTCCCTCCAGTTATAAATAGTTGTTGTTTTGGACATAGGTACAGTCAAACTTTCAAAACTTTTACTGTCAAAATATTTTTAGATATTTAAATTGGATATATAAAAATCATGTGTGGATGTCTCAAAAAGGAATTTTTTTTAAATAATACTTTTTTTAAAAAAGAATTGCGGTTTTAATACTCGAAAAATCAAAATTGCAAAATTAATATGTAATCGCTAGACCGTACGGCGAATACCCTATTTTCGCCGAACCGTGTGGCGACGATACACTAAATCCGCAGTTAATCTGCTACACGGGAATCAAGGCTATTTTCGCCGTACGGTATGGCGAAGACTCTATTTTCGCCGTACGGTATGGCGAAGACTATTTTCGCCATACGGTTTGGCGAAAATAGGGTATTTTCGCCATATGGTAAGGCGAAAACAGCCTTAACCAAACAGGATATTAGGGTAATTAGGGTATTTTCGCCATACCATATGGCGAAAATAGGATATTCGCCGTACGGTCTGGCGATTACATATTAATTTTGCAATTTTAATTTTTCGAGTATTAAAACCGCAATTCTTTTTTAAAAATGTATTATTTTAAAAAAAAATCTCAAAAAGTATTTTCATAATATTATATTTTATTGGATTTTATAAATATATTATAATAGAAATTAGTGGCCAAAGTTGGGAGTACAAGATAAGTTCACTGATCTAGATCATTCCTAGCTTCTTCCTTCGGCAGCCCGCAGCATTAATTGCTCCCGCTTTTCTATATGATGGAATTATTTAGTGCAGCATCAATAGAGGCAAACTTCCTGCTCCCTTGAGGTGTGGTACCCTATATGACCTCTCTTAATTCAAAAATCCAAGGAAACACAGAGTAAACACCATTTAATTGGGCAGCTCTGGGCAACGAATATGGAGTAAAAAATGAAGTTGCTATATAAACTTACTCTCTCCGTTATTTCATAAGTGATGTTTTGGGGAGAAATTATTGTCCTTTTAAGTGATAGTCTACATTTTATGACAACATACGGCAACCACTGTCACAATGTTGGCAAACTCAGGCCTTGAGGCATTGAAACTTTTATGTTGCTCGCACTAAAGCAAGATAATGAGAACTACCCGAGTAGTGAATTTTGTTTCAAATACAAAGAGCTCATTTATAAATTCATATTTCATTCAGTTTATCTCTGGGCTAGCTCTAAGTACATGCTTATTCCCACTCAAGTACGGCCAATTTATCTAGTATGTAAAATTAGTTTGGTTATTAACTCCATCATTGATCCAACAAAAGTGGAACTAATGGTACTTTTTCTTGGTCCAACCAAGTTGGAAGTCACCACATTTCCTCAACGCAAGGCCTGTCGTGAAAAACAAAACATTGATTTCCCCTAGTAGTAAAATTTTCAACCCCATGTTCTTACAGGTCAGCAACAGCAAACTTTTTGCCCAAGTTGTAAAAGACTAATACGATTTTTATCAACCACCAAATGTATGAAAATCCATACTTATAGTCCATACAACATTATGATATGCTAAATTTGACAAGTAGGAACATGAGAAATGAATCTGGTATAGCAAAATACTACTACTACCATAGTGAAAACAAGGGCACAGATAGCTGTAAATTAGTACATACAACAATATTATGTCAAAAAAATAAATGTGAACTAAAAAAAAGTGAAAAAATTAGGTGCATTCTGCCAAGTAAATGACAATAGATGGTATGGTTATGAATTGAATTGAATGCAAAGAAAAAGAGCGGCTCTCGCTCTACCATAAAAACGATACGATGAGTTATAGGCTTGCAGAAAAATACCATGCGGGGTATCGCTCAACAAGAAGTTGGATTTTGCTAACAACCCATATCAAGTTTCTTTTGCTCATCTCCGGTGTAGCCCCAAAACCATCTCCAAGAAGACCGGCAGTCCTCACATGGTTAAGGGCCGTTTCCTGCAAAATCTCATATTACTGCCACGTTGATATAAATAAATTGGATCTATAGTGAAATACTGAAAGGTGTAAAATAAAATTAAAAACCAAACAGTGTCATTATGTCACCTGTAAATGATTCATTAATGTCTCTATAGAAGCTGTACGATCCGCACCAATTTCATAGGACCGAATTAAGAAATTCTGCCTAAACACTAGTCCGTCCTGGATGATCATACCAAAGCCAAATGTGTCCACAAGCATGTCAGGTTTCTTCGGCTTCCAGTCAAGAAGTGTCCACTGCTTCTCTGCGGCGAGGAAGATGGTCGTGATAGCTGCAAGAAGCATGCTCCAATCTGGCAGTTGGTTATAGAACGTCTTTGGAGCACTGTGAGGCACAGTTTCCTCCATGTCCGGGCTCGCAGTCTTGAGGTTAACCTTGGTGCCATTAACCTTGGGAAGAGCTTGAGCCTGTGCCTTTACTTGCATGGCTCCAGGAGGTGGATTAGGCTTTGCAACAATGCCCCGGACACTCAAATTCTCTGGTAATTCGCCGTTAGTGTTCTTTGCACTTCTAGCTGATGTGGCCGGGTAAGACCCTGGGCCTGGGAAGAATGCCGAGGCGGCAACGGACCCAGCCATGACTGAACCACCTTCAGGATCCAAATTTGCTAGAAATCACACACCAGAAATGCCAACCTGAAGAAATAATCAATAAAAGGAGGCACTCAATAAGAGGATGTATTCACATTCGAGACAACAATTTTACTAGTGTATACTGTATCCATTGAGAATTGTGCAGTCTCTCACTGGGTCAGAAAGCACGAAATGCAGAACATGTTCGAGAGGGAACTCTTCAAAGGAAAATGAACATAGTGTGAGTTGACATTTTCAAGTCAGCCACAGAAAGGAGCAAACTAATAAAAACTCCCATACTTGAATTAACGAACAGCTATCTGGAAACAGAAAGGAAAACTTGAGACATGAGCCTACCATGTATCTGGAAACACCTATCTGGATCCAACTACTAAGAGCTACCTCCTTTTTTATGCAAAGGATCCAAAGGTTTCCTGTATCAAAAAGGAACTCACCAAATTTACAATTTCTGAAGCCATTTGAGCCCCCATTCGAATCAATTTGGCAAACAAAATGACAATGTTACAATCAAAATGTCATTTAAAGTTGTCACCACACCAATTTTTGGGACGAACAACTGCAACCGATTCGGGAGCACATTGCGCTATTAATCCCCCGAAAATCCGAGCTTTTGCAACGTTGGAGACGCAACCATGCCCACCATTCCACCAAAAACGGGCTAGAAAATCTCCCATTGCACAAAACAAAAGCCTACATCACAGCAAAAAAAACCCCCCAAAATCCAATCCCCAGCATCAGGGCACAGCCGCAATCCGCCGCGGAACCACCAGATCTAGCAAGGGAACCGAGAATGCAGCCGAAGAACCCATCACAGAACCCCCTACAATAACAACAACAACATCCTCGGGACGACTCAGCGCCACGGCTACCACCATCAGATCTCCGAGAACTCGCTCACCGTGCGCTCCACGAAACGAGCCCAAATCAGGCGCCGCGCCGCCGCTGGCGCTCCCGTCCGTCTCCTCCTCGTCGCAGCGCTCGAGCGGGTAGAGACGGATTAGACTTGCGGCCTCGCCTTCTCGCTCGGGCTCGCCACCTTGCGGGGAGAATTGATGATTCGCCACAGTAGTGCAATTGATCATCAATTATTCCCACCTCACGAGAGAGGAGGGTTTTTTTACCTTGTATTTTTATTTTTATTTTTCCTTTTGCGAAGCGGCTGCGTGTATATACGGACGCGTCTACGGCCGGCGTTTGTATACGAATACGATACGTGTAGATGTATGCTTATACGGCGATTACATTGGGTTGTTGATTCAAACGGTGATGTGATTGACTGATTGATGTCCAACAACAAAAGGAAACCAAACATGCTCTAGTCTTATTTATTTTTGCTTTTAATTCTGAATTATGATATTAAAAGCTGAATAAAAAATAAACAATCCGATTATTTTTTTCGATGCCCCAGTTTCCATTTAAAAAACTGAAACCAGGTACGTAGTCTGACTCCAAAGTTCAGTTCAACAGAAAATTACGTGAAGCAGCCCACCGAACAGCAACGTACCGAAGACTTTACCAGACATATCGATAACCAGCCAAGCAAAACCAAACAGAAACTGATGACAAACCTAGAACAACTTTAGCACACATAAAAAGTCAAGGAGACTTATCAGCCGAGAGACTATCCAGGTAAATTGACAAGGAAACCAGCTCCTCTGGAATCAGCACAGCTTCAGGAACTTCAACACCACTTTTCTCTTTATCAATTAGGTTGCACCAGGACTTAGCATCAGTGGGGATCGAAGTCTGGAATCCAGATTCTCGCAAAACGACTTCACTTTGAACAGCATCCCTTCTTTGAACATTGGACCCCAATTCCTTAAAACAGCAAGCATCCGTCTCCACACTGTTTTCACACTTAACCAAATCTGAAAACGGAATATCATATCATTGCTAATATTCCATAAGCTCCATAAAGCAGCGGCGCAAATGGTATTTAAAGCGGCATTCTTTCTTGTTACTTATCCAAAACCGAGCCACAGATTTAAAGTTATGACCAATAATCAAATCAAAAAAGTCCCCAACTATATCCCACATATTTTTAGCAACCACACAATCGAAAAAAAGGTGTGTGATAGATTCCATCTCATCACAAAAACTGCAAGAAATATCTTTATCCATACCTCTCTTCAGAAGATTATCTCTAGTCATTAACTTGAAAAAGTGAATTTTTGGAGGAACAGTTAAACCCCACACAGAAGGAATAAAAACAGGGATCACACCCCTAAAATTGATAATCGCATAAAGAGATTTAACCGAATAAACTCCATTACTCTCGTATTGCCAAATTAACGCATCTTCATCATCCACAAATTTAATACTTTTCACAACCTCCAACAGCTCAAACCACCTGCTCATCAAATTGTCAGAGAAGGTTCTTCTAAAAGTGCATTTACAATTAATGCTATCCCAAATTTCAGCAACAGTAGACACTTTCTCATTAACTAAACTATAAAGGTCCCAAAATTGAGTCGCCAAGCAGGACGAGCCAAACCAAATATCTTCCCAAAACCTAATTTTTCTCTCATTCCCAACACTCCACTTATAACCAAATTTCGTAGCTTGTAACGCCCACAAAACCCCTTGCCTAAATCCTTCCCGTGCCTGGGCTCTTTATCGCAAAACCTTTTGACCCAAGAAGCTAAAAGACACATATTTAGATCTCTAAGATTAAGAAGACCCAGGCCACCATATATTTTATCCATGCAAACTAAATGCCAGTTAGCTAAATGAAGCTTATTGTGCCCTTCATAATTGTTCCATAGACAGTTTGCTATGTGAGAGTTAATAAGATCAAGAGCCCATTTAGAAAATTTAAAAAAGGAAAGAAGATAAAGCGAGATACTGGTCAAACAGGACTTAATGAGAATTAACCGGCCACTATGAGAAAGTAATTTACCCCTCCATCCTGCAATCCTTTTCAACATCTTATCTACAAGCGGTTGAAAGTCTTTCCTTTTAATTTTATCATAATGAATGGGAATGCCCAAATATTTAATAGGGAAAGATCCTATCTTACAGCTGAGAATGTTAGCATAATTTTTCACCTCATTAGAGTCACAGTTAATAGGAATCAATTCGCTCTTACGAATGTTAGGAAACAATACTGTTTCATGAGTTTCAGTGTAAACATTCACAAGTTTCATGAGTTTCAGAGGTATACCATTCCTACGGTATACCGTAGGTTAGTTTTTTTTAAAAAAAAGAGAGAAAAAAACGGTTGTTGCAAGTTTGATCATGTTCCATCAATACTGTTTGAGTTGAAGTCGTGCAAATTTCGTTCGTCCATACTATTTCACAGGCAACGGAAAACTTCTTACGTCTCGGTCGATTTATTGGCCGTTCGATGGTGCTTTATGATCTGTGCTACTCTTCCCGGCTTAACGGGTCTGCCTGGCTTATCGGGTGATGATTCTATGAGTTTGATCCGTTAAATCCCCAGCCCGTTAGGACATATCTATACATGTATTTATGTATGTAGGGGGCATATTCAGTGCAAACCTCCCTTATCATGAAAACTCCGTGAAAACCATATGTAAATGTTTTGAAAAATTCTCAAAAAATTATCATAGGTAGGAGAGGTGAGGTTCTACAACCCTGTAAAATTTGAAAACTAAACTCAATCGCATTTGGAAGATATGTAAAGGTAGATTAACACACCCACAGACACACATGACACACCAATATCTTGTAGCAGCAACTCCCAAGATAGTTTACCTTCTGGCGTGAGAACAACGCTAAAGGTTATATACTCCAGGGCCAGATAATCAGCTAGATGAATCATTAATGAGCTGTTTGGTTGACTTCTCTCGCGAGCCTTGTCCGTTTCACTCAGCCAGGCTGATGGGATACAGGATGCACAGATGCAGAGACGGTGTTTGGTTGAGTGTTTAGGAGGCATGCATTTTGAAATTTAAATATTTTGAAATTTATATAGCAAGTGTGGTCTAGTTTTGTTCGAAAAAATGTCAGTAACCCATTTTTGAAATCGGTTCGGTAATCGGAGATGCTAATCAAAAGATATAAACAAAAAAGAAAAGAAACTTACATACCCACGTGGCACCGCATGAATGGTTGACAGTGGCTCCTTGCGCAGAACACGAGGTTGCATCTAGAGATACGCCCATTTAGAGCATCTCCCAGAGAGGGCCCTAAAAATGAGCCTTAAATTTTAATTTAGGACCCCCATTAATTAGATTTAGGGCTTCAATGAAATATTCACTCCAGCAATTAGGCCCTAAAATCCAACAAAGATAGGGCTCAATCACAGAGTTGCTAAATATAGCTACTCTCTTAGAGGCCCTAAAACAATTTGCTAAATTTTAACAATTTAGAGCCCTTGCTGGAGTTAATCTTTTCCCCAAAAACCCTATAATTCAAGTTAGAACCATATTTAGGGCCCCTCTTGGAGATGCTCTTACTACGTATCTCCAGAGCCAGGCTGCATGGAGAATCTTGCATCCAGAGAGCCAGGCTCAAAACTAAATGCAAGCAACCAAACACGAGAAAAAAACAAGATTCTGCATCTATAGATGCAAATCTCTGTACATGCAGTCAACCAAACAGCCCATAACAATTCAAGTGTTTCGCATGCGTACCAATGCAAATTAACTAATTAAGCGAGAATTAAGGTTTCATTTCGTTTCGGTTTGGCAAGGCAATATTTCATAGATCAGTTCTTTCCAATGACTAGATCATCTCTGCATCTTCACTTCAGTGAAAGCGCCTCAATAAATACATACACACTCTGCTGCGCCTCTCAATGTCCTTTTCGTTATACAGAGATGGAATGCAGGGCTGATAGATCCGTGCATGCAGCTTGACAAATGTAGTTATTTAATTTAATTCCGTAGGATATTGGAGATGAACAAATCGCAACGATTGCAACATTAATTTTCTTCTTCGGTCGTTCGAATCGAATCATACATGTGAAGATGCATGTCGCTATGATCGCGATCACTAGTGCCCAATTTCAATTCTGATCCACCCATCTGTTTGTCACGGATTGTTGCAAATTATTATTAAGGTTTTTTTTTGTTGGATTTTTGCTATTATCTTATAATAAATGTTTAGCTATGTGCATCTCTTGACGCAGAGGCCGAGGGATTTAATCTTCCATTATCTAAAAAAATCTGTTGCGTGCGTTTCATTTTATTCAGAAGTTCAGCTCAGACGTGTGTCTTCCCTGTTATTCAGTTGTTGGTTCCTCTCTCTTATGGTATTTCTAACGACCTCCATCGTTTGGCAATGCATACAGTCGGAATAAAAAATGATTTAATTAAATCATTCGGTTGAAAGGGAGAGATATGGAAGTACATACTCCCATGAGTACAAAACGGACTTCCTATAGGAAGCCTTTTCCTTCAATACGGTATAAATAAAAAAAAATATGGGAGTCATTTATTTTTTGTTATATACACTTTTTCATATGTAAAAAGAGTATATAAACAAATTATGCTATAAATGGTGGATTTTGTTGAAATTTTTCGTGGAATTCACTTAGGAGTATCTTATAATTAATATTAGAGTATACTCAAAAAGATAAAGAAGTATAACAATATCATTTATGTAGTATATTGAGAGTGGAAGTACATACTCCCAGGAGTATATAACCATTTTCATATATATATATATATATATATATATATATATATATATATATATATATATATATATAGTACAATTACCTGGGACACCATGGTGCCTGGGCACCATGATCCAAAATGGGTATTTTTCATATGTATTTGCATGCGAAAAATATTGAAATTTTTAGGATGCTGAGTTCAATCAGTTTACTAACTAGTTCAAACAAGTTTGAACTGAAATTCAAACTAAAGTTTTCTTTTTTGATGGTAGTTTGATTATAGGTATGTGTTGATTATATATATAAACCAGCAAAGTATGTAATCTAAATTCGTTCAAATCTTCAAATTCGAGTATATTTTTTCAAAGTTATGTGTTTCATTTGAATTCTTATAGATGGGTATATACCCTAAAACTAAAAGTTTTGAAAAATATATCCGAATTTGACTTCAATTAACGCATATAAGTGCCTGGGCACCATGATCCAAAACGGGTATTTTTCATAAGTATTTGTATGCGAAATTTTTTGAAATTTTTAGGATGTTGAGTTCAACTAGTTTACTAACTAGTTCAAAACAAGTTTGAACTGAAATTCAAATTAAAGTTTCCTTTTTTGATGATAGTTTGATTGTAGGTATGTGTTGATCATACATATAAATCAGCAAAGTATGTAATCTAAATTCATTCAAATCTTCAAATTTGAGTATATTTTTTAAAGGTATGTGTTTCATTTGAATTCTTATAGATGGGTATATACCCTAAAACTGGAAGTTATGAAAAATATATCCGAATTTGACTTGAATTAAGGCATTTAAAATCATGGTGCCCAGGCACCATGGTGTTCCATTCCGTTATCCTATATATATATATATATATATATTGTACTCTCAGGTGTATGTACTCATACCTTTGTTTGATTAATAACAACTTCCTAATAAGGAGGAACCAAATAACAATTTTCACTTGCGTAACATCAGTGAATATACAGGGAGTACGTATTCCCTATTCCCTGTGCATTAACTTGTGTTACGCAAGTGGAAGCATATTCCATAAATGGAAGTTGTTAACTGGTTCCATTTAATTAGGAAGTTGTTATTAACCAAATAGAGGTAGAGAGTACATACACCTGGGAGTACAAAACGGGTTTCCAAGCCTTTTTCGTACTCTTGGGAGTACGTACTTCCACCTCCAGTATACCACTTAAACGAATGTTATATACTCATTTATCACTTTCAATATACTCCAACAATAACTCTAAGATACTACAATTCGACATTATTGAAAAAAATTCATCGGAGTCCTTTATTTTTTCTATATACCTTTTTCTATATGTAAAAAGAGTATATAAACAAATTACGTTATAAAGGGTGGACTTTGATGAATTTTTTTGTGAAACTCACTTTGGAGGATCCTGTAATCAGTACTAGAGTATACTCAAAAGGATACAGAAGTATAATAACATCATTTAAACAATATATTGAGAGTGGAAGTACATAATCCCAAGTATAATAACATCATTTAAACAGTATATATATATAGTACAATTACTTGGGGCTAGGCACCATGATTCAAAACAGGTAATTTCCTTATTTATTTTCATTCGAAAGTTTTTGAAATTTTTAGTATGTTGAGTTTAACCAATTTACTAACTCAAACAAGTTTGAACTGAAATTCGAACTAGAGCTTCTTTTTTTTTATGATAGTTTGATTGTAGGTATGTGCTGATTATATATATAAATCAACAAAGCATGTAATCCTAAATTCGTTCAAATCTTTGAATAAAAGTAGATAGGTTTGAACTGAAAATAAGTTTCATTAGGTTTCATAGATAAGTTTCATTAGGTTTCACAGATAAGTTTTATGATGTTTCATGGATAAGTTTCATTTTCACGAATAAGTTTCATTAGGTTTCACAGATAAGTTTCATGATATTTCACGATAAGTTTCATCAGGTTTCACGGATAAGTTTCATAATGTTTCACGAATAAGTTTCATGATGTTTTACAGATAAGTTTCATTAGGTTTCACATATAAGTTTCATCAAGTTTCACATATAAGTTTCATGATATTTCACGGATAAGTTTCATTAGGTTTTACGTATAAGTTTAATGATATTTCACGGATAATTTTTATTAGGTTTCACGGATAAGTTTCATGATATTTCACGGATAAGTTTCATTAGGTTTTAAGCTAAGTTTCATGATATTTCATAGATAAGTTTTGTTAGGTTTCATAGATAAGTTTCATGAGATTTTAGAGTGGTTCATCCGGATAATTTAGTTCCATTAAGTTTCATGATGTCTCACATGCAGATAGGTTTCACTGGGTTTCATAGTGTTCCATGAACCACTTTCACAAGTACATTTCATCAGGTTTCAAAGATTGGTTTGTTTTTTACGAACGAACATGAAAACGAATCCTATGTTGCAAGTGAACACAGGAGGTGTGTCTATCACATACATGAGCGATAGATGTGTTATGAGCGAACATAGCAGGCGGCCCAACGGAACAACTCAGGTAGGAGGTTGGGGTCACTGCACATGTAGCAGATGGCAGCCGGTGCCTACGACGGACAGCCCGCGCTGGCGGCAGAGGCCAATTGCTTCCCATGGATCGATGGATGCGACCACCAGTATTTCTGTTAGTTAATGGGCCTCCTTTTGCATTGTCCCCTGTGGCACAAATACTCACTGAAGGTTTGACACTGCAAGGTGGCCACTATGTCCAGGGCCCTATCACGGTGAGTCGATGCTGCACGCTGCCGTCAACCTCTCGCGCTATTGTCTCTGTAAATATTGCAGGCCTGCAGCCAGCTTGTTGGCGCAAGGAGGCTCGCCGAAGGTTTGGTTGGGTTGGCTGCCGCGCAGGCTCTACTGAGGTAGAGTTTTCTCGGCTCGTGTTGACCACCCTGCACGCTCCACATAAGCATGCACCACCGCTTGCCGTAGGCCGTAGAACTCGTACAAGACTCCAAGATGGCGCATGAGGCCACGACGACGAGAAGGTGCCTTTGATTTCGTCTGCGAGGGAGGGTTTGCTATGCATGCATGCACGCACCTTGATCTTCGGAAATGTCCTGTCCGTGTGGTTTCCTCCACGGCTAGTTCGAAGATTATCTCTGCAACCGCACAGCTGCTCCTAAGAATTAACATGGCAAGAAGCCATGAATGGACAAGCCACGATTCGAAGAAGTTTCCCGGGGCAACAGGAAAAAAAAGCTTGTTAACATGCATTAACATGTAGCATTTCAATGGAGAATTAACATGCATTCATGGCTCATGAGGCCTCTACAGCATGCAGCATGCATGGCCTTGAGGAGATGTTAGTGACCACATCGCACAGGGGCGGAGCTGGGCCTCGGGCAACCGGGGCCCGGGCCCGAGGCCCAACTCAAAAACAGGAGGAATGGCTTTGGCTGGAGAGGCAGAGAAGTGATTAGACCATTCGGATTGCCAGCCTAGTACAGCAATCTTCACCTGAACTTTAGCTCACGAGGCAAATTAAGCTCCTTCAGGCCGAACCTTTTATTCTACGACCGACCGATCTAACTTGGCGGGTAAGTGAAGGCATTCCGGGCCCGAGGCTTAGGGCCCAGCTGGCTCCGCCCCTGACATCGCACATGCAACATGAATGCTTGACATAATAACAGTCTGTACCGTTGGAAAGCTAAGAACGGTATACCATTTTCTAGTATTTATGATTTCCAAAATAGTCTGGAGACGGAAAGACTATTTTACCATTGACCCTAGCAATGCTCCTAGCGGAAGGCATTCATCATCCAGACGCAAGGGCTTCTCCGGAGAATCTAATGTATTGAAATGCCTCCAAAATCGAGTAGAGTTTTTGTGCGTTGCATTTTTTTATTTGAGTTTAAATTTTTTGAGTTGAATTTTTGGACGAATTTGAAAATTTCTGAGTTGAAATTTTTGACTTGAAATTTTATAGTCGAAACTTTTCAAACTGAAAGTTTTTTTTGGTTGAAACTTTTCGAACCGAAAGTTTTTTAGTCGAAACTTTTTGAGCCGACAGTTTTTCAAAAACATATTTATTTAAACTAAAATTTTCAAACCAAAAATTTTTGAATTGAAAGATTTCAGAGTTGAAACTTTTCGATTTGAAACTTTCTACTTTAAATTTTTTTGAGTTCAAACTTTTCGATTTGAATTTTTTGATTGAAAATTTTCGAGGTGAAGTTTCGATTGAAAATTTTTGAGCTGAAAGTTTTTGAATTAAAACCTTTTGAACCGAAAGCTTTTAAATTGAAAATTTTCTGAGTTGAAACTTTTTTATTATAGTTTTTTCTATTGAAACTTTTTGATTTGAATTTTTTGATTGAAAATTTCGAGTTGAATTTTCAGTTAAAATTTTTTGAATTTTTTGATTGAAAATCTGCGTGTGAACGGCTTGAGGGCAGGTGTGTCACGAACACAAAGCCAAGATTCCTCGTTTCGTTTGTCCATGTGTCAAGCTAGCCCTGGCCACGGTCGCACCATACGAGCCGTGCAAGTGATTGTAAAATAGTCGTTCCCCAATTTCCATTCGAGGTGACTGTTAGGAAACCGGATTCGTATCCTATATGGACTCTTCTTTATCTCTAAGTAGAACCGCTATATATAGGAGGCAGGGGCTACCCCTTTGTACAGAGAAGCATACAGAATAATAAAGCAGGCCCGTTCCTCCTCATATTGTGTCTCTCTTTCTCCCTGTCTATTCTCCACTTGAGATCTATTAGGCAACCCCGGACTATTCGATAGCGAGGTTGTCTAACACGTTATCAGCACGAAGCTCTACCGGAGAATAGTTTGAAAGGTGAGAACGGTAAGAATCGGAGGATTCGATCTAATCGCTCGCTTGAATCTTTTGCATCTAAACTACGTGGCACGAAGCTACAAGTTTGCTGTATTTTTTTTTCAATATATAGCATGAATACATCTAAGTAGCATGAAGCTACCATTATACATCAGATCTACAGCAGATCTACAGATCCGTGACACGAAGCCACGTTCTACGAATTTCCTATGGCACGAAGCTACAGTAGATCATCTCGGCCTCGAAGGCTGAAAGCCGGCAAGAAGCCGCGCCGCCCCGATCGAATCGCGCGCGCGCCGCTCGAATCCACGTTACGTGCTCGCCGGGCCGACGATCGCCGCTCGCGCGCTTCAGAGCCCTTGCGAAGCCGGCCGTATTGCCGCGCCATTGACCGTCGGCGCCGCTTTGGCCCCGCTTGATCGCCGCTTGAAGTCCGGACCAACCGTCGGCATCTGGTCGCCGGGCCACCGGCCTGCAGGCTTTCCCCGCAACGAGCATAGTGCGCCACGGCCCGGCTGACGATGCCTGCCGCCGCTTCCGTCCGGATCGGACATGAAGTCCAAGGACTAGAAGTCCATCTTGAAACCGGTTTGGAACAAGAAGTGGACATGAAGTCCAACGTTGAATAGACTTAAGTTTTTGTTCAAACCAGAGAAACCGATCGGGCCCGTATTGCCCCTCAAATCGGATTGAATCTAATTGTTGCGCCGCCACTCGCCGGCCACCGGCGCCGCCGCGACGCGCCGCCTTCGGCTCATTGCCCGCGCGCATCGCGCCCGGTTCCTGGCGCGCGCCGGCCGACGCCGCCGGATAGCCTCCGCTTGCCGCGCGCCACTCGCGACCGCCGACGCGCCAGACGGCCTCGCGCCGCTGAAGCCACCGAACGCGGCGGCCTCGCCTCAGCGTAGCAAGACGCCGACCCGGCCAAGACGGGCTGAGCGCAGAGCGCCGCCTGCTCTCTTGCTCCTCGCCGCCAAGCTCGCCACCCGCATGGCTTGCTAGCTCTCGCCGAACACGGCTTCGCGCACAAGGCGCCAGCTTACTTATTCGGTCTGGACATGAAGTCCCAACTCGTATGGAACCGAAGGAAAGCAAAACAAAGCAACGTGATGTCAATTGGACATGAAGTCCAGGAAAAAGTGCACATGGAACTTGGACATGAAAATGAAGTCCATTTAATCCAACCATATTGGATTCAAGTCCAGAGGGCATGAACATTGGACATGAAGTCCATTAAAGCACCATGCGGGCCCGAGCAAGCATCCAAAAGTGCTTTGGATTCACGTTTGGCGCACGGGGAAGGGGAAATTCCCCCCTTGCCCCCGGTCCTTTATGTTTTTTTTTTTTTTCTGAAAATGATTAGAAATTCAGAAAATGCATTAGAAATTCAGAAAATGGATTAAAAAATCCCAGAAAATTCTGAAAAATACCCAGAAAAATTCTAGGAAATTATTAGGCTCTGTTTTAATTTCTCTTAGCCTTATTTTCTGCATTTGTGAATATTTACATGTTATTTTTGCAATAATTGCTCTGTTTAGAATATCGGAAATTCCTGAGAATTTATTTTCCGAATTTATGAATTTATGAATTATGTCATGTTGATTTTTGCTGAAATTCAATTTCCTGTTGTAAAGTAATTCTGAAAATTGCTTGGAAATTAGCAGAAATTATGAAAAGTGTTAGGAAAATTCGAATTTCTCATACAACAGCTTTATGAGAACATGAGTGGTTGGGATTTGATTTTGGTAATGAATAAACAGATATGAGACAATTGGTGTCTAGGAAAACACACATGAGGCTTGGTTCTTTAATTGGCACCTAAAGCGGAAGTGCTCCCTCCTCATGTGAGCCCTAGGGGCGGTTGACTGCCAAGAGTCAAATTGACAGAGATATTCATTACCTGTTTTCGTTCCCAGCCAACAAGAATTATATAAGTTGTAATTAGACTTATGCCATGTTTAATTCATGTTGCAATTTATTTTCTGTTATCAAATGATGCTTTGGAAAATTCTTTGTATAATTAACGTAAAATTGCCAAATACTAAGAAAAATTCGGAAATTTCTGAGAATTTATTTCCGCATTTATGATTTTATGAATTGTGCAATTATTGTTTATTCTTAATATTTATGAATCTGTGTATATATGAATTTTGCAGTTATGAATACTGTATTGATGAATCCTGCATTTATGAATCTTGCACTTATGAATTTTGCATTTATGAATTCCGTACTTATGAATCTTGTACTTATGAATTTTGCATTCATCTTTGAATATATGAATCTTGATATCATTGCTTTCTTTTAGTTTGCTGGAAACTCATGAGAATTCAATTATGCATTTTATTAAATCTAGCAGCCATTTCCTATTAGATTACACGTAGTAATCTAATGGAAGAACCTTATGAATGTGCAAAGGTGTGGCATTATCTAACGTAAGTTTTTGAAGAACTGACATGAATTGTCAGAATTATCTCACATAGACATCAGATTGCATAATGAATAGTAAGCTCTCGAAGAGCATACTTTTTCTCATGAATAAGAATTGTTATTTATTCTTTATTCCAGTATTCTTTACTTGCAAACAATGTTTGAATTACTTTGCCACTGTCAGATTAGAATTATATTTCTTTTCATCTAGAAATCGTGTAGCACCCAATGGAGGAAATATGCATTGTTGATAGTGGCACAACAAATACCATCTTAAGAGAGTCGAAATACTTCCAGACGATCACGAAGAACGCTGGAAGGATTACGACAATCGCAGGAAGCGATACGCATATAATAGGCTCAGGAAGAGCCACAATTATATTGCCAATGGGTACAACTTTGGTAATTGAAGAAGCCCTCTTGTACCCTGAATCAACTCGCACTCTCTTAAGTTTCAAGGATATCCGCGCCAATGGGTTTCACGTAGAAACCAATGAAGAAAATGGCAAAGAACACTTGTGCATTGTGAAGCACGCGGAATATGGAAAGATGGTACTAGAAAAATATCCCTCATATGAATCTGGGTTGTACTACACGAAAATCAATGCACACGCAGTGTATACTTCTTTAAAGACTGTATTTAGAAGCTCTGAATTATTTTCTTTATGGCATTGTAGATTAGGTCATCCTGGTCTTAGATTGATGAGAAATATAGTTAATAACTCACAAGGTCATGGCATCAATGTTAAAAATTTTCCGAATCATGAAGATTTTGTGTGTCATGCATGTGCCACCGGGAAATTAATAACTAGACCCTCTATTATGAAAGTGCAACATGAAATCCCTGCATTCCTGGAACGCATTCAGGGGGATATTTGCGTTCGATTCAGCCCTTGTCGGGCCGTTCGATACTTTATGGTGCTCATTGATGCTTCCTCGAAATGGTCGCATACATGTTTGCTGTCAACAAGGAATCATGCATTCGCAAAACTGATCTCGCAGATCATCAGAATTAAGAATGCTTTTCCTGATCATCGCGTGAAGTCCATTCGAATGGACAATACCGGCGAATTTACTTCCAAGGCATTTGATGATTATTGCACAGCAACGGGAATAAGCTGTTGAGCACTGCATCGCACGTCCATACGCAAAATGGGCTAGTGAAGCACTAATAAAGAGGATTAAGTTCATTGCCACCGCTCTTGCAGAGTTGTAACTTGCCCAACACTTGTTGGGGACACGCAGCCTCGCACGCAAAGAAGACTTATCAATTATAGACCATCGGCCTACAACATCCATTCACCTATGCAACTAGTGCAAGGGGTCATCAGAAGATTTCCCATCTTAGAAATTTTGGTTGTATGGTATATGTACCTATACCACCCCACAATGGATCGCAATGGGCCCTCTCCGCAAGCCTGGGATATCGTTGGTTATGAGAGTGCATCCATAATCAGGTATTTGGAACCCATGATCGAGACTTGCATACAGCCCGATTCGCCGATCAGATCTTTGACGAGGACCGCTTTCCCGTCATTAGGGGAGAGAATCAACCATTGGATGAAAAATGCCGGAAATAATATGGCATTCCACCGATCCCGCACATGACCCTCGCACTAATGAAGCAAATCATGAAGTCAAGAAGACAATTGATTTGCGAATTTAGCAAATGAATCGCCTGATCATTTTTGTGATCTCAAGAGCGTGGTTAAGTCGCATGTACCAGCAAGAAATGCACCAGAGAGGGTGGAAATACCAAAGAAAGCAGAAGGTATCCTCATCCTGCTCAGAGGCCTCAAAGAAAAAGAACAGGAGATCCGGCTTCTCAAACCCAAAGTACCGGAGACGTCTGGGAAAATCGGGCAAGAGGACTTACCACGACCAATCACAAAAGTGCCCCAAAGCAAGAAGGGGAGCAGCTTGAGACCTGCACAGGAAAGAAGCCTGTGGAAAAGGCACTTCCAGATCTGAACCTTCCATTGGAAGAAGCCGCCGGAAATAATGTGTGCGCACACATTGGCGGAGAAAAACTAAAGGAACTTGCTCCTGGAATGGGAAATAGCAATGAAGAGCAAGTAGAAGTGCACGAAGCACCCCATGATGAAATGGCCATAAACTTTGTAATAACGGGAGAATCGATGAATAGAGCAACAGCCAATGTCGATGCATACTTTGCAAAGAAGATTGCCACGATCATTAATCATGATCCCGAGCCCGCATCTCTCGCAGAGTGCAAGAAAAGGCTCGATTGGGAAGATTGGAAGAAGGCAATCACCGCAGAGTTAGTCTCTCTAAACAAAAGAGAGGTGTTTGGGCCTGTGTGCCGCACGCCTCCCCATATAAACCCCGTGGGGCACAAATGGGTTTTTGTTCGGAAGAGAAACGAAAACAATGAAGTTGTAAGGTACAAGGCAAGGCTTGTCGCTCAAGGTTTCACTCAACGTCCTGGGGTTGATTATGAAGAAACCTATTCTCCGGTCATGGGCGGAATTACCTTTAGATACTTGATCTCAATGGCATTCAACTTGAAGTTGAAAATGAAGCTAATGGATGTTGTCACAGCATATTTGTATGGAAACTTGGATTCGGAGATATACATGAAAGTACCGGAAGGTATCCCTATCCCGAACCAAGACAGAGCAAACAGAAACCTATACAGTGTGAAATTGGAGAAATCACTGTATGGGTCAAGCGATCAGGAAGACTGTGGTACAATCGCTTAAGTGACTTTCTTTGCAAGAAAGGCTACACGAACAGCGAAGATTGTCCATGTGTGTTTATACAACGATCTCCGAATGGATTTTGTATAATCTCCGTCTATGTAGATGACTTGAACATCATTGGGACGGATGAAGAAATTGAAGAAGCATGCACATACTTGAAGTCTGAATTTGAAATGAAAGACTTGGGTAAAACCAAGTTTTGTTTAGGCTTGCGGCTTGAACATGTCCAAGGCGGAATCTTGGTACACCAATCTTCCTACACGCAGAAAAGTGTTGGAGAAATTTGGTTTTGAAAAGGCATACCTCGCAAAGACCCCAATGGTGGAAGGTCACTCCAAGGCAGACCTAGACCCGTGCAGGCCTAAAGAAGAGGGGAGGAAGTCCCGGGAGCGGAATTCCCATACTTGAGTGCAATTGGAGCACTCATGTACCTTCTTGAATAGCACTAGGCCGGACATTGCGTTCGCCAGTGAATTTGCTAGCGCAGACAAAGGCGTAACCCACCAAAAGGCATTGGAAAGGGGTGAAGGACATCTTCCGTTACCTTCAAGGAAGCAAAGACCTTGGCTTGTTTTACGTAAGAAACAATGAATTGAATTTGGTTGGCTATGCCGATCTTTGGTACCTATCGGACCGCATACTGGCAAGTCACAAACTGGGTATGTTTTTCTTTGCGGTGGAACAGCAATTTCGTGGAAGTCATCTAAGCAGACTCTTGTCTCAACGTCGACAAACCACTCAGAAATAATTTCCTTGTATGAAGCATCTCGAGAATGTGCATGGCTTCGAAGAATGGTTCACCACATCCAGAAGTCATGTGGTTTGAACATGGAACAAACCCCCACTATTATCTATGAAGATAATGCAGCTTGTGTTGCTCAAGTGCAAATGGGATATGTGAAAAGCAATCTTACGAAGCATATCAACCCCAAGTTCTTTTATGCCCATGAAATGCATAAGATGAACGAGATAAAGATACTGCATACTAAGTCGTGTGAAAATCTCGCAGATTTATTCACTAAGTCACTCCCGGCATCTTCCTTTGAAAGATGCATTAGAGGAATCGGGATGATGAGACTTAGAGAAGTGCAGATTTCAGGGGGAGAATTTTCACATACTCCTACATAAATCTCGAACATGAAGTTTGAGTACCCAACGTGAATCTAGAAGATTAACATTGAAGTTTGGGTGGATTGTACTCTTTTCCTTAAGTAAGTTTTTCATTGAAGTTTTCTTACATAAGGTTTTTGATGAGGCAATCCGTGCAACACAGCAAGCGTGTGCTATGTACTCTTTCTCCAATTATTTTTCCCACTGGGTTTTTATGGAGTTTTAATGAGGCATATGCATCTCGCAGTGAAGAGTCCAAGGGGGAGTGTTAGGAAACCGGATTCGTATCCTATATGGACTCTTCCTTATCTCTAAGTAGAACCGCTATATATAGGAGGCAGGGGCTACCCCTTTGTACAGAGAAGCATACAGAATAATAAAGCAGGCCCGTTCCTCCTCATATTGTGTCTCTCTTTCTCCCTGTCTATTCTCCACTTGAGATCTATTAGGCAACCCCGGACTATTCGATAGCGAGGTTGTCTAACAGTGACAACATAAAGTGTTCCGAGTAGCTGTCGATTTGTTTTGTTTTTGGCTGTTGTTTCTTCTCAAGTTCAGATACAAGCCCTGCTATCTTCATGGCTCATGATCTGTTCATACTTCACCTGTCTTGTTTCCTGTTTATCAGGTTCCGTTACTCTTCGTTGTTTATTGAGTTACATTAATACAGTGGATCGTGCTTATCTTTCTTTTGGCATTCTCTTGGTCCGGAAATTAGAGTTTTTTTTTTTACGTTGAGCTAAACTTAATTAATAGTATACAGTAGTTCATTCTTTTCTATTTAATAGCGGATTAGCTAGTATTTATTCATACATTCTCTTGGAGTAGAGTAATAGTAATACCATTAACAAATCAATGGTCATATCTAATTTGTAACACCCACCATAGTACTATATACGCTACCGCCTACCAGGTATAATGTGCCGTAAAATTTACCAGAAATTAACCTCCTTGATTGACGTAGTAAAATTGCGCCATGCTACAACAGCTACACAAAGTGGAATGACGCTGGTACTAGTTTTTCGTGTAGAAATAGGCTTTGAGTAGATGATAGGAACAGCCTGGTGATCAGCTCTTTCGAATGATTAACGAAATCATCCCAACGTTGTGAGGTGAGTGAACGACTTGCCTGCTTCACTCCGGGAGCTTATTAAATACCATGCATCCTCTCATCTTTCTCCTCATCTCTCAGGAGAAATGCTTTGTGCTACTAGCTGCTTGAATCCAATCTACTCTAAGGTATTGGAGATAAACAAACCATGCCAACTCAAACACTATTTTTTACTGTGCTAGTGGTAGGTACATTACACACCTTCGCTTCGAAAAATTACCTAAATTTACTCAACTAATAGTTTACTAATGAGTTATGAGTACTTATTATTTTAGCACTTCCTGCGGTATCTACATGTTAAAGTTCATGGAATATTGGACGGGATCTAGGCTATCTCAAAGTTTTACACAGGTACAATATTCCTGTCCTTACATGGTAGCATGTAAACTTGTCAATTTTCTCTAACACTTACTGTTCCTGTTACGCAGGAGGATACAAAAAATTTCAGACGAAAATTAGCAGCAATCATGGACTCTACACTTAACAAGATTACTCGAAGCCAAAAGTCCATCACACAAATTGGCGACAAAGAAAAATAGGACTGGACATTGTAGAGAACAAGAAATGTATCTCTAGGCATTATTATGATGCGATCCTTTCTGACACCTAGTGTTGAAAAATGCTCATTGTGTTATTTCCCCACTAGTTAAGCTCATCTCAGATATGAAAATTAGCTTACTTGTAGTAGTTCAGTTCATCTGGATATTGTTCAATTGTTTGATTGGACAGCTCTGCGTTGCTAATGTCAAGTATTAGTTGTCTAAGTGAAGCGTGTACTGTAGCGAATGTGTCTTTAATAAGGATCGGTCTTGCCTCACATCTAACTAATCGATCTAAGAACCATGGTAGATTTCCATTGCAACAATGTCCTGTGATTACTTGGAAAAAGAAACCTACTAATAAGCCAAAGTGACAAGTGCCATACCACTAGGGTTATGTAGTGAAGCACGGCGGCCTGGCGCATGATGGCTTGGATCTCCCTCATTATCTCCTTGTCGCTCCTCTCCTTGATCACCCTGAGACATGAAAGTAACATAAACGACCAACAAATCTAGGATCAATGCCATAGAAACCACTGTCTATCATTTATAAGTTAGAAAATGACATACGGTAGTACAATCACATGAGATCAACTAGTAACTAAGGCAACCTATCCTATGTTCTGAAAGCATCAAACAAGTTCCAGCAGAGTGAGCATGCAAAACACCACTTATCATCATCAAGGCAAGTGGCAGAAACAATCGATTATGCAGATGTGCACAATAGTTTTAGAACTATTGTCCTTCTCATCATCACCTTCCTCATTTCTGTTAAGTGTTAACAAGCTCATTATTCCATCTATCATTGTCAGTAAGTTGCTCTGCCAGAAGCCAAAACCCCAACCAGCATTTGAATATCATTGTCGGGCTAATCCTTCGATTCCGCCGGTGTTAATTTTTTTTTCTATTTGCATCATAAATTCAAGATATGCCAAGGATCTGAAGCATCAAAAGCATGATATGCACTACCAGCACAGCTCTAATAACAACATAGCAAGAAGATGTAGGTAAGGGAATCATTAAAGAACGAAAGAGATGGCGCACGGGGGCTCAGAACCGAGGAGAGTTAGAACAGAGAGAGAGAGAGAGAGAGAGAGATTGCATTTGAATTTTTGATTGAAAATTTTCGAGATGAATTTTGAATCAAAACTTTTTGAACCGAAAGCTTTTCATTGCTCTTGATCTGTTCATACTTCACCTGTCTTGTTTCCTCTCTTATCTTGATACGTGCTGATTGAGTGGAAATCGTAATGAGGGTCAGCAAAAAGTAGATGACAATTGCTCGGCCCTTTTGGATTGAAGGATCAAATCATCCCTAGTACTTCCTCCCAAATATAAGGTGTGCAGCGAGTTAATTCCATGCCGTTTATCAGGTTCCGTTACTCTTCGTTGTTTATTGAGTTACATTATTATAGTGGATCGTGCTTATCTTTCTTTTGGCATTCTCTTGGTACGGAAATTAGAGTTTTTTTCACTTTGTGCTAAACTTAATTAATATACAGCACTTCATTCTTTTCTATTTAATAGCGGATTAGCTGGTATTTATTTATACATCCTCTTGGTGTAAAGTAATAGTAATTCCCTTAACAAATCAACAGCCATATCTAATTTTTAACACCCACCATACGCCTACCAGTATAATGCGCTGTAAAATTTATCAGAAATTAACCTGCTTAATTGACGCAGTAAAAATACGCCATGCTACAACAGCTACACAAAGTGGAATGGCGCTGGTGCTAGTTTTTCGTGTAGAAATAGGCTTTGAGTCAGCTCTTTCGAATGACTAACGAGATCATCCCAACGTTGTGAGGTGAGGAACGATTTGCCTGCTTCACTCCGGGAGCTTATTAAATACCATGCATCCTCTCCTCTTTCTCCTCATCTCTCTCAGGATCGGAGAAATGCTTTCTGCTACTGGCTGCTTGAATCCAATCTACTCTAAGGTATTGGAGATAAACAAACCATGCCAACTCAAACACTATTTTTTACTGTGCTAGAGATACCGGCGTGTAGACCGGACTCAGCTGCAGTGGTAGCAGCAACTTCAACAGACAGAGACTACATTTACTTAGGCAATGGGATTGGGCACTCAGTGCTCTGGATCAATGGAGGACAGCATGGCATGGATAGGTTATATGAAAAAAGAAATTGATCCGGTGCCGTCCGTTTGTCATCCCGGGATCCAAAACGCTTTCGGTTGGTGTGCAGTCGACGAACAGCTGCAGCAGATGCGAGTCGGCTACGAGAGAACTGAACTCCGTTCGCCAATCGCTGTTTCCTTATATCTTTCTTGTTGGTTTGGAGCAACTGCAGCAGATGCGAGTGTGCTGTGAAGATGGAGCGCTCCGGTCCAGTGAGGGAACTGAACTCCGTTCACCAATCACTGTTTTGTTTCTGAACAAAGCTTCTATGATTTCTCTCTTAATACAAGTTGTATAAATCTCGAAGGAAGCAAATGATAAGTAATCATCATCTACCTTGTATTCATGCTTTAATATCAATACAATTTTTTTATAAAAAAAACAGCACAGAAACACCTCTCATTTTGATATCTTTCTTATTCGTTTGGAACAAAGCAGAAACTGCTACTTATTTCAAGCTACCGATCAGTAGATAGAATGGTTAACAAACTCCCCCTCGATCGTGAAACTTTTTTTTTTCGAGTTGCGAGGAGATTCATGCATGGAAAAGCTTGATTTTTTTTATCATACTTGCAGTATCATATCACCGCTCAGATCAAAACTGGAGCAGTATTCATATATACTAGTTGTGCTTTTTAGTTAGTAAAACCAAACTATGCTACTAGTACGTTATATATACATAGTCAATGCATGGCCTACTGTTGCTAAGAGTATTGCCATTAATTTCACTGAAAGCTAGTAGCATAGAACAGTATAGACAGCCGAAGAGAAACAAAGATTAACCGTCGAGCAAAATAAAAACAAAATTAATTCGTGTGTTACGTACAGAGGTGGTGACCAATGACAAGACTGTTGATTGCAATTAAAACTGTCTAATTTGAAATGTTTAACCATGGAGCAGTCTAACCTAATATTAATCAAGCAAACAAAACTAAGCTAATATAAGTAGTACTAGTATCACTATGCATGAATAGAACGGTAAGTAAGAAGCATGCGCTCACTCTGGTCATGAAAGGAGTGCAATGGGATAATACTAGCACTCACAGGTCAAAAACATAGTAATCCATCGAAGCGAAACAGTTGAGGTAGATTAACCATCGAGAGAAATTAAGCAGAAGAGCTGGATCTAATCCATGTGTTTTTTGCATGTACCAATACGTACAAGGTGAACACACACTAGCACCACAAAAGCTTCATCTTGTTTTCGTGTGGAAATGGACGAGGAGTAGATGGCAGGAATAACTGGCCTGCAGGCTGCAGGTCAGCTCTTTTGGAATGACTAATTAACTGAGTTGATCGTTCAAATTTTATGAAACTGCATGCTTTAGTTAAATATCCTCCTTCCTGCTTGTCACTTCTCCTTAGAGGTGGGAACTTAGGCCAGGCTCTTTTGGGCCGGCCCGAAGCATGACAGAATGGTCCGGTGCAAAGTCTGGCACGGCATGGTTCTGTGCCGGGCTGGGCCGACACGTAACTGTAGCACGGGCCGTGCCGGGCCTGAGAACTGGGCACGATGGACGGCACGAGCTGGCACGGTTGTTTGGGCCGGGCCCGTGCCGGCAAGGCACGAACGGACACGAAATCACGGATTAAGACCTAAAAGTTGGCAGATATTGATGATTCAGGGCATCTTCAAGCCATGCAGTTGTTAGGTTCCCTTCCTCTTCGTTGTTTATTTAGTTACGTTAATATAGCGGATCGTGCATATCTTTCTTTTGGCATTCTCTTAGTCTGGAAATTAGAGTGTTTTTACGGTATGTTAAATTAATCGCTAATTCTTTTCGATTCAATGGATCAGATTAGCTAATATTTATTTATACGTCCTCCTGTGCTAGAGTAGTAGCAATACCCTTAACAATCAATGGCTATATCTAATTTCTGCTACCCACTATATACTACCGGTTTAATACACCGTAAAATTCATGCAGTAAAAATACGCCATGCTACAACAGCTACACAAAGTGGAATGACGCTGGTACTAGTTTTTCGTGTAGAAATAGGCTTTGAGTAGATGATAGGAACAGCCTGGTGATCAGCTCTTTCGAATGATTAACGAAATCATCCCAACGTTGTGAGGTGAGTGAACGACTTGCCTGCTTCACTCCGGGAGCTTATTAAATACCATGCATCCTCTCCTCTTTCTCCTCATCTCTCTCAGGAGAAATGCTTTGTGCTACTAGCTGCTTGAATCCAATCTACTCTCAGGTATTGGAGATAAACAAACCATGCCAACTCAAACACTATTTTTTACTGTGCTAGCGATACCGGCGTGTAGACCGGACTCAGCTGTAGTCGTAGGCTTGTAGCAGCAACTTCAACAAACAGAGACCTACCGTGAAATTCGTGCCGCATGGCAGTCTTGCATGTAAAAGGGCCTGTGGTGGTGGTTATCTATCAGGCGGGAAGCGTCAAGCCTATCACGCGGGAAAGACCCCTAACCAACCACCAATCATCCTATCCTTACCTTCCAACCAAGCCCTTCGATCCCGCGCAGCTGCTGGGTATATAATCTCGGTCCTCCCCTTACCTTGAAGCCTACAGCTCAATTTGTTTTCCAGTGATGGCAAGAATCCGCGAAATACTGCTTTTTATTTTTCTTGTGTTGTTTCTTCTTTTGAATGGCATGCATGACTACATTTACTTAGGCAATGGGATTGGGCACTCAGTGCACTGGATCAATGGAGGACAGAGTGGCATGGATAGGTGCATGTAAACAGAAGAGCTGGATTTATTTAAATACATGCCTTCCTGCTTGTCACTTCTCCCACCTCTCCAAAGAGAGAAATGTAATGCATGTTTGGTGCAGCTGCCCGCTTGGTAAGCTCATGAGATACTGGAGACAAACAAGCCATGGTTACATAACCTCAGAGCTCGATCGGTCCGATTCTGCCATTATATTACATGGAGAAGCTATCTTCGTCGCCCTTGAACTGTTCATAGTCCAGTCTATTGATTCCTCTCTTGTCATGCACTCTGCTTTGTTAATTGCATAGGCTAGATCTTTCTGTTGAAGATTATGTATCCAACGTTAATTGCATAGAGTAGCAGTAATACCGTTAGTATTTAACAACGAAGCTTGTATGATAAAAAAAACAATGAAGCTTGCACGGGTGCTGACAGTTTGCATGAGCAGCTAGAGCGGTTAATTAAAGCTCCCCTCAAGAAGCCTTCCTTAAAAATTGCACCCATTCTGTTCCATTTCCTAGCTAGTTCATGCTCCTCCTTCGACCCCAACACTTCTTCTTCTTCTTTTTTACTTTTGCGAGCAGATTCCCACGCTTCATTTTGGAACAGCCGAAGCGAAACATGATTAACCGTCAAGAAAAATCAAACCAAGATTGATTCATGTGTTTTCAATTCTTACCATTGCATGCAGAGTGAACCCTAGTACTGCAAAGGCTTCAATTTGTTTTGGTATTGAAACGGGCAAGGAGTAGATGATAAAATTGCTGTTCAGCTCTTTGGAATGACTAACTACATCCATCACCCCAATTTTGTGAGGTTAGGCCGCGTCGATCTCTACTACACTTCGCTGATAGGCGCTTGAATTAAATAAGAGTAAATTGCAGAAACTACAAGTTTATGGTATAAATCATAAAAAAACTAAAGGTTTTAGCTTTTATTCCATAAAATTATAAATTGTAGGGAAACTTGTGTCGCAAGATTACATGTTTTAGTATTGACCGTTTCTTGTAACGGGTCTGACAGTGTGGGTCATATTGCAGCCTCACAAGCAAGTGAACATGTAATGAGGACACATGAGACTACTATGTATGTCCACGCGGCCAAGCCCGTTACAAGAATGGTAAATTTCAAAACATGTAGTTTTGTCCGACAAACTCTCCTAAAATCTATAGTTTTATGAAATACTAGTCAAGTGCGAGTGCGTTGCAATGGAAATATATTTTTTAACCAATAACTGAATTACATCTTGAAATTCAAAACACACGTAGTTTCGTGAAATTTACTCATTAAATAAATAGCCTACTGCACCTTCTGATCTTCCTTGTCTCTCTGAAGAGAACGCAAAGGCAAACGATTGCTACTGCAAGGATGCTGTTACAAGTCAACTCGGGATGAGCTAACTTGTAAGCGCGGGTTCCCGGCCGTTGGCCGGATCGCAAACTGCTTGACGACGAAATCGTCGTGGCTGCTTGCGCCTTAGATATTTGGCTGTTGTCGGAGCCACCGCCTGAGACTAGTTTGCGGCAAAAATAAGCATGCCCTTTTCTCCCTGTTATTTCTCCTTTTATTGACGCATTACAACGCACTCCACCGAGTCCTTACGCTGTACGTAACGGACTCGTAATACTTCTAAACCTGGAACTGTATGTAACGGACTCGTAATACTTCTAAACCTGGAACACACTCCTTAACCCCTACACTACTACTACTGCTACGCCCTTGCATAGTAATCTTGCTCTGCTTCGCGTATTTGTTGGTGTTATCCGGCCCGGACACGTACTGTGCACCGTTGCACCCATCGACCCTTGCTCCGATCATGTCATTGATGTTTCCTCCTGCCATGGCGTCTTCCCTCTACGCACATATACACGATCCAGTGCATGGGATATATCATTACTCCCTCCCTTAACATTAAGCTTGTCCTCAAGCTTACAGTCTGGAAAGGATCGCCGAAAAACCACCGCATCCATCCAAGTGGCTTCTTCCGCGGCCTCACCCGCCCAATGTACTAGAAGCTGGCGTTTGCCATTAATGAAGCGTTGAGCCAGGATAAGATGAGGTTCGGGTTGTGCTAGCTCCACCGATTGATTGACGTCGGCCGGAAGGTCACCGGGCTGCTCCGGGGCTGTACCCTTGAACTCCTTTAGCAGTGATACATGAAATACATTATGGATTTCGTGCCGATGTCGGTAACTTCAAGCGATAGGCTACTGTACCGACGCGAGCTTCTACTTGGAATGGGCCATAAAACTTAGGTGCCAACTTGGTCTGTTTACTGGTACGTATGGAGACTTGGCGATGCTTCTGCAGTTTGAGCCACACCCAGGCGCCTTCCCTGAATTCCACTTCGCGATGATTCTTATCATATTGTTGCTTCATTCGGTTTTGTGCTTGAAGAAGGTGCTGTCGAGCTTGCAGCAGTAACTCGTCGCGACCCATCAAGGTACAATCTACTGAATCAATGACCGTGGCGCCCTGTTGATATGGTGCCAAAGGGGGCGGTTGTCGACCATACACCAGTTCGAAGGGAGTCATCCTATGGGCGGTGTGGAAGGAAGTGTTGTAGCAGAATTCCGCCCATGAAACCCATTGCACCCAAGAGGATGGGTTAGTGCCTGTCAAACAACGAAGATACATTTCAATGGTACGATTGACCACCTCCGTTTGCCCATCTGTCTGTGGGTGGTATGCTGTGGACATGAGCAAAGTAGTGCCACTTCTTTTGAATAAATCTTGCCAGAAGGCACTAAGGAACACTGGATCCCGATCTGATACAATGGACTCAGGAATGCCGTGAAGTCGCACCACATTCTCAAAGAACACCCTTGCCACCGTTGGAGCGGACACTGGTCTTGATAACGGAATAAAATGGGCATATTTGGACAAACGGTCTACCACGACCAACAGAATGGTTTTGCCTTGGGACTTTGGCAGGTCAGTTATAAAATCCATAGATATATCAGCCCATACTTGATGTGGTATGGCCAGGGGCTGTAGAAGTCCTGAAGGGGACATGGTGCTGGTTTTACTCTTCTGACAAACCACGCATTGGCTGACATATTTTTCCACCGACTCCCTCTGTTTTTCCCAATAGTATGCTGCCTGAAGACGGTGTAGTGTTTTCTGAACTCCTTCATGAGTGAGATCATGGATGGAAGCAATGAATTTTTCCACCAATGGCGAGGAGGCAGGCACCACCAAGCGATTATCTCGGTACACCAATCCGTCTCGTACTTCCCACCGCCTGTGATTTGCTCTGGAACCTTGCGGTCTGGACTGGGTTTTATTTAGCTCTACTATCCTGTCTGGCGTACTAGGGAGTTCCGGCGATGGTCTGGTTACGGTTGGCTCCCCTCGTTCCGAGGCGCCTTGCAGCTTGGCCATCAGCTGACCCACCTCCGGGTCTTGACGTAAGAAGTCAATCCATTCAGCTCGGGTTACGTCCTGTGGTATGGAAATAGCAGCACACTGTGGCTCATCAGTGTGTACTCTGGAGAGGGCGTCGGCTGCTAAGTTGTGACGACCGGGCTTGTATTCCACCGTGAAATTAAATCCCATAAGTTTACTGAGCCAATGCTGTTGGGGTGGAGTTATGAGGGCTTGATCTAGTAGAAACTTGAGGCTACTATGGTCCGTGCGCACGGTGAAAGAATGTCCCCACAGATAGGGCCTCCAATGTCGCACCGCTTTAGACAGCCCAATAAGCTCACGCTCGTAGGCCGCCAGCTTCCTGTGGCGATCTGCTAGCTTGCGGCTGAAGTAGGCTATGGGATGTCCATTTTGTTGAAGCACCCCCCCAATGCCTGTGCCGGAGGCGTCGCATTCTATTACAAATGGTGCTGTGAAATCTGGCATTTGCAGGACCGGAGCGGTTACTAGAACCTCCTTGAGGCAATGGAAGGCCTTCTCAGCCTCTTCTGTCCACTTGAAACAATTTCGACGAAGCAGGTTAGTGAGAGGCTCGGCGATGTGTGCGTAGTTCTGGACGAAACGTCGATAGTAGCCCGTGAGGCCTAGGAATCCACGCAAGGCTGTGATGGATGCGGGTTGCGGCCATGTGAGTACCGCCTGGAGTTTGTCCGGGTCCGCCGCTACCCCATTGTGGGATATAATGTGACCGAGGTACCCCACACTTTCCTGAGCGAAAGCACACTTGGACTGTTTGAGAAAAAGTCCATGTTGGCGCAGCCGCTCGAAAACGTGCCGTAGGTGTTCCTGGTGCTCCCTTTCGGAACGGCTATATACCAGGATGTCATCAAAGAAGACAAGGACGAACTTTCGTAAGAATTCTTGCAACACTTCATTCATTAGCGCCTGGAAGGTAGATGGAGCATTGGATAACCCGAAAGGCATTACGAGAAACTCATAATGGCCATGATGTGTCCGAAAAGCTGTCTTCTCGACGTCGGTGGGCCACATTCGGACTTGGTGGTATCCGGACCGTAGGTCGAGCTTGGTGAAGTATCGAGCTCCACCTAATTCATCTAGTAACTCCTCGACGATGGGAATCGGGAATTTGTCTTTGATTGTCCTTGCGTTCAGCTCACGATAATCAACGCAAAAGCGCCATGTGCCATCGGCCTTTTTGACCAACAAGACCGACGAAGAGAACGGAGAACGGCTTGGGCGAATGATGCCTTGATTCAGCATGGTCTCACATTGGAGCTCGATTTCATCTTTTTGACGGTACGGATACCTGTAGGGTCGCACCACTATTGGCTCCGTACCTCCCATCAAAGTAATGCGATGGTCACAATGCCTTTGCGGCGGAAGGCCCTGAGGTTCCGCAAAGATGTCATTAAATTCAATCAAAAGGCTGTGAATTGCCTCATTTTTCTTGCTCCCGATCTGCATCATGGTTGGCCTCGGGGCGCGCCGCGATCCTTGCAATTTGACCCGCTGTCCACCCTTATCAAACTCCATCTCCAGTTCTTGGAAGTTCCAATTAATGTTCCCAAGTGTACGTAGCCATTGTACCCCAAGGATAACATCAAAACCATCTATGGGCAGTATGATAAAGGGGGCCTGGAACCGCTGGCCTTGGATGGAGAATTCGGTCACCAGATTACCCAAGCAAGGTAAGTGTGTTCCCCCAGCTACCCGGACTTGTTGTGGGGTTTCAGTTTCCGCAGCTTGATCCGTCACTCTCCAATTTCCCTGTCGTGCGGCATATGCGCTCATGAAATTGTGAGTGCTTCCTCTATCAATCAGGCCTAGCCAACGCTTGTCATCCAGATGTACCATGACTTGCATCGTACTTCCGTGCTTTGGCCCCATAGTGGCGATCATTGAAAGTGATATGTCTTCTTCCTCTTGCTCTATGTTACCCTCGAGGTCCCCGTCCTCATCTTCCACCTCCAGATGAAATAACCGCTTGCAACGGTGACCCCTTGTATACACCTCATCACAATTGTAGCACAGTCCCTTCGCCCTTCTTTCGGCGAGCTGGTCGGCGGTTAATCGGCGACGCCCTGGAACTAACGCAACGCTACTCTGAGCACTGGTCGTAGGGCCCGCCCGATGCCCCGTATTCAGGCTGCCCGCAATGTATGTGCCGCTTCCGTCCTTGAGTTCTCCATTCAGCATGGTCGTGGCGGTAGCTCCATACGATCGTCCTGATGATGCTCCTGCTGCCATCGGTGCGCTGATGACTGATGTTGATGTGTGGTGCTGGGTAGTCGGTGTTGGTATCCAGTTACGACCGATTGGTACGCGCCCTCGACTTGCACCTGTTATTCCTTGGATTGCCTCAGAAATCCATGCAGCCTTCCTTGCCTCCGCCTCTCGTGCGAACCCAATCGCCTCGGAAAGATCCCGAGGGCGTTCGCGCCACACGTCTGCGCCCAGGGCCACTGATAAGCCGGCGATGAATGTCTCGATTTGGTCAGACCTTCTCATCCTCGTAGTCCTCGCCAAGAGCCGTTGGAACTCTCTTGCGTATTCATCTACACCACTGCTACCCTGTTTCAAGTTCACGAGATCGCCTAACGGTCCCACACTTGAGTGTCGCGTGAAGCGCAATATGAACGACTCCGAGAAGTCTTCCCATGCGATCCACCTCTCTTCTTGTTGCCAATTGTCTAGGACCTCTTGTGCTTCCCCCGCGAGGTGAAGACCAGCAATCTCCACATAGTCTTCTTCCGGTATATGATGAACTCGGAAGAAACGTTCGCACCGCCTCAACCACCCCAAAGGGTCCCCCTGACCATCATAGTCGGGGAGGTCGAAACGTGGTGGTCGTGGTGTCCAACGTCGGTTGTCCTCCCCATCCTCACGCCCTGTTCCGCACCTTTTCGCGGGCGCTGACTCCTCTCGATGCCGTGGTGGAAATTCCCTTTCACGCCCCCCGCTTCTCCTCTGCTGGGCTATGGCAGGGTCGAGGTCTATTGCTCGGCTTCCCTCTCCATCTGCGCTGTCAACTCCCCCTTCCCGAACGTGGGTTGCTCCCTTGTTTGTGAGCAGCAACGTGATATTGGCCAACATTCCCTTCACCTCCTTAACTTCTGCTTCTAGGGCCGTGATGCGATCTTCTGACGAAGATGCCATGATCCCGGTTACGCCCGGCTCTGATACCAAATTGTTACAAGTCAACTCGGGATGAGCTAACTTGTAAGCGCGGGTTCCCGGCCGTTGGCCGGATCGCAAACTGCTTGACGACGAAATCGTCGTGGCTGCTTGCGCCTTAGATATTTGGCTGTTGTCGGAGCCACCGCCTGAGACTAGTTTGCGGCAAAAATAAGCATGCCCTTTTCTCCCTGTTATTTCTCCTTTTATTGACGCATTACAACGCACCCCACCGAGTCTTTACGCTGTACGTAACGGACTCGTAATACTTCTAAACCTGGAACTGTATGTAACGGACTCGTAATACTTCTAAACCTGGAACACACTCCTTAACCCCTACGCTACTACTACTGCTACGCCCTTGCATGGTACTGCTCTGCTCGCGTGACTGTTGGTGTTATCCGGCCCGGACACGTACTGTGCACCGTTGCACCCATCGACCCTTGCTCCGATCATGTCATTGCTGTTTCCTCCTGCCTTGGCGTCTTCCCTCTACGCACATATACACGATCCAGTGCATGGGATATATCAGATGCATGCTTGCCAAGTTCATAATTAAGATGCTGGAGAAAGACAATTCATAACGATGGCAGCATGATCAGTGGTAGCGAGTCGCCACGGCTCCTGTCTTAATACGCGAGCGCCATCGGTCCAGTTCTGTCCGGAGAAACCGTGGCAATGGCAACTCTTTTTTCCCACAGCTCTGAATTATCTAGAGTTAATTAGTTGTTATAAATCATTTTTTTTTTTTTTTTGCGATGAACTAACATTGACTGAGGAGTTTCGAGGTCTAACACTGTCGAAGTACAAATCTGAAATATAAAGAAAAACAAGGTAAACAGTTTTGCGCAGAAAGAAACCCATAAGCAATTCATGTTTTCTTCATGTGTAAGACTGAGCTGTACTAAAGAGACTTCATTATGTTTTCGTTTGCTAGTAGGTAAGGAGTAGATGACACAACTGCTCAGCTCTTCCGAATGATCCAAAAATCGTGAAGGTGAGCTCACACATCCCTACTTCACTCGCTGGGTGCGCTTAGATACTGTCCATCTTGTCATCTTTCTCATCTCTCTGAAATCTATTTTATATTAAAAACTCGTGAGAGTCACTATTATATATTAAAAGCTCGTGAGAGTCGTTAAGAAAAAAAAATGTACTAAAAATTCTCATAAAAAATAAAACATCTGACTGTTTGATATCGGAGACAAACAAACCATACCAACGGTAACATTTTCATCTACACTCAAACAAAAGCCAGAGAACATTACTCATAGTCCCAATCTTCACAATAGCTCCGATAAGTTTGTTCGAGTGTCTATGTCCTGCTTTCCAGCCAGCTCAAGACCAGAAGCGTACGTGTTGGGTACAAGGTTTACTCGCATCGGACACTTGATCTTGCTGGCTATTCTGAGGTAGTTTTAGTAGATTCGCGGGCGGAGATGCATTGAAATCTGTGGGATTTTAGTGAGATGGTTCGATCGTCTTAGCTGATTCCAGCATAGAATGCCATGAAAATGTGGCTATGGTCCGGGTTTCGTGAGTTTTTTTAAGATCTATTGTGGTTTTGGTAGTGTACCAAGGGTGAAAATTGATGAAATGTGTATGTTTCATTCTAAGATTTGTGGTCGTTTCAGTAGATTTCATTTCAGCATAGAATGCCATGAAAATGCGGCCTTGTTTGGCATTTTGCAGTGGTTTTAGACTTTTTCACCAGGTTTGGCACATTTTGTGTAGTTAAAAGAAAACTATGGCACATGATTTATTAGTTTCAAGCTATTTCAATCCACCATCGATATTTTTGCAGTCATCACAAAAATTATTAAGCAGGAGAGCTGAAGAGGTTTGTTGTTGTTAAATTAGGAAGGCAAGTTTGACCCTTTACTTATTTGCTGCTGCTCATTGACCTGCATTTGTTAATTGTTGGTACAATGTCCCTTCATTCCCGGTTCTCTATATTTTTGTGATTACCTCGTTCACTGTTTCTTTCAAAATTGCAGCAACTTTAGTAACTAGTAAGATATATTTGTTAGAGTGATCGATCATGACAAATTGAGCTAATTAATGATAAGCACCTCTCTGTATGTATTGTTGGCAAAGCATGTGTAACTGTTTGTGTGTCGTTTTATTGGCTTAGACTCTGATGATAATGCTGTATTATGCATTCTTGATGATTCTATTTGAGATTCAAAGTAGATCATTCTTGACTTTTGAAGGATCGTTGACGCTAAATACCCCTGAACACACTAATCGACACTAGACAGCGGAAAAAATAATTGAAACAATACTAAATCAAGCGACTAAACCATGAGAATCAATCATAATAATTAAACTGAAATTCACACTTTTGCATTAAATCAATCAACGTGTCAAAGCATGGATTTCATCACATAAAGTTCAATCTAGAATTTATACCCTCATGTGTCTGCTCGCTCTTCGTCACGCACCATCCGATCGTCTCTGATTGCGCCGCGCCCCTGCTGCCGCTGCTCGGGCTCCCTGCGCTTCTGGACGACGTCAGCCCGGCGCGCGCTGTCCAGCCGGCCACCACGTCGAAGAGGTCCGCCTCCTACGGCACCCACGCACCGACCTCCAAGCCGATCAGAACAGTGCCTCCTTTTTCCTAGCCTTTGTCCGCGACGCCGGCCAGAACGACTTCCTCCTGGCGATCTCTAATCCCAGTACCTCATCTAATCCTTTTTCTTGACTAATCTCCCCTATTTCTTTTGGATGTTATACGCAGCCGAGCACTCGATACACCTCCTGGGAAACCCTCACATCGCCTTTTATTGGCTGCCGTCGCTTTCCGTATCCGTTTCAGCTTGCTTTCCGTTTCCTTGCCTCTTCTAGTCACACGCCTCCTGCACACAGCATGCGGCAAGTCTCCTAATGAAACTTGATTCGGCCCGGCCCGCTCGACCCTGCTGCCGACGTGCCCTCCTGGCCACCTCGTTGCTGCATCCTGCATGCACCTGGACGCTTCCCCTGGAGCACCTGCATCACACGCACGCACGCAACACACACAAATCCGACGCACACACATGCATGCTGGATGCTCAACACACATGCATTCGTCTCCTCCTGCTAGCACAAGCATGCATATACTACACACAAGACGCTAGCAGCCACAAACACACAAGTATGCCTATTTTTCTCTCTTTCTTAATTCATATTCATTTAAAGCATATTAATCACAAATGTTAAAAACATATTTCTTCAAAAGTTTCTCTCTTGTTGTCAAATCAACTTCATCACAAAAACTAGAAATTAACAAAAACTGTCACTGAATTGCCCTGCTTTTCCAGTGGCCTCACTTTGTCAAATTGAATTCTCTTTCCTTGATCTATTTATTGACATAATTGCCTCAACCAAGTACTTTCCTTCTCAGGGTAATGCTCTTGCTGCAGCTGGTGGTGGCAGTGGGTCAGTGAAGCTCTGGGACACAGAGAAGCAGCAGCCGATTACCAGCATTACTGCCCCTCGTCCGGAGGGAGCTCGCCCTGATAAAACAGGCAGCGGCTAGTTCGTCCTTTCAGTCGCCTGGAGCCCTGATGGCAAGCTCTTAGCTTGTGGGTCCATGGATGGCACCATTGTTGTGTACGGTACGGTTCGTATGAAGTTCCTGCACCACCTTGAAGGCCACCGCATGCCAGTGAGGTCTATGGTGTTCTCCCCAGTGGACCCCCACGTGCTCTTCACTGCCTGCGACGATTGCCACATCCACATATATGACGCCAAGGAGAAGTGCCTCATCGGGGCCATGTCAGGGCACGCAAGCTGGGTGCTGAGCATTGATGTGAGCCCAGACGGCATGGCGGTAGCGACAGGCTCCAGCTACCGCCACTTTCAAGCTTTGGGACATCAATATGAAATGAGATCCTCTGACGTCGAATCCAACGTCAGTGACATCGACGTTAGAGGAACCGATTCCCATCAACACATGGGCATCGGTGCAGACAATGAGCAGCCACTGCGACCAGGTCTGGGCTGTGGCCTTCCGCCCACCGGGAGGGACAGGGTCCGTGCAGGCCGGCTCGCCAGCCTGTAGGACGGCAAGAGCATCTCCCTGTATGACAACTCGTAGTTTTCGTACCACCGCGACGGTTCTAAAGTAATCTGTTCCCAGCCGATGACTTGGGCTGGCCGTGAGGTAGGAGGATTTGTTGTACAGTCCTAATTAAGCTCCTAAATTGCAATTAGAATTGAGCTCACTTCTTGTAGGGTTACAGGGCTGTTTGTTACAAGCTCCTTCCTTTTCTGCCAGCTTGTTATTTTTGTCTCAACTCTCAAGTATACCTCGTTAGCTTCGTGCTTGGTGATCAAGACATGGTAATTTCCAACCCAATCAGTAATCTCGCCCATATTTCCAGTAGTCCATCCATTCTGGGGCTTGTTTCTATGTTTTTCTAACTTCAGGTTTCTTTGTCCTGGTTGACTAGAAATACATTGGTAATTCAGAGCGGCTGCATCAGTGGTCGCCAAATCAAGTTGAGAGAGAGAGAGGAGAACCTGAATCACAAGCGGGTGTGTAGTTGCTCTTTCAATCAAACTAGCTAGCTGGATACCAAAGCTCCAAAGGAGAACCTGAATAATTTCTTCCCTGCTTCAGTTCCAGACACAAGTTGCTCTTTCAATCAAAGCCGGCATCAGAGTTCTTCATTTGCCTGTTTTCGCTCTAGACGAGATGACCGTCGCCCTTCTGCTCTCGGTTTGGGGTTAATTTGATTTCACGAAAACGTATACGTACACTGCACCATGCAGTTTAATGCGAGGTCATATCAACCCTTCCGCAAGGACAAGGGATATTCACCATAAGAGATAGCAATATGGCAACAATATTTTGCTTTCACTTCTTTGATGAGAAGTAAATCCTACACAAAATTCTCGAGTGCGGTAGGGCCTCCAGACAGATTAAGCAGAAGCACAGGCGTTTCGCATCAAAAACACAAATCAGCACACTATTGTGATACCAACGCCACAACACTTTCAAGATTCATCACCTTTTGCTAGTAAAAAGCAAATACCACATTTCAAGCTTAATCCAATCATCCGAAAGTTTTTAAGAGACTCATCTCAACATCCAGAACAAGCAAACATATAGTTACCGACACAAACATTGGACTCTACTAGAGTCAACTGAACCAGTGACTAGATCAAAAATAAGGACTGCATAGATAACATCTGGTATTTCAGGGGAAGGGGCGCTTAGCACTTGACCTCCTTCAGCCCATACGCAAAGTACAGGAATGTCGGGTCAGTGGCTCCATCCTTGTAGTAGGCGAACACCAAGCCGCCGTCATCGTGCATGCTCTCACCAACAAAGCTGCGATAGAACAGAAGATTCAGAATAATCAGTGCAACCTTCATAAATTGTACAAAATAATGTTCCACAATGGGAAACAAATGTAGCCTATAGACCACTTTGTAAATGAAGTAATGATGTGCAGCGGGAAAAAAAATTCTAGAATACAGAATAGCACAATAGTCATGTAAGCTGAGGTTTGTGCATACATTAAGAATTTAAATAATTGTGCATAGAAAAGACAAGTATAAGATGGTGGCTTGATCAGAGAATACAGATTACTAATTAGCATTTAAGTATAAATTTAGAGAGATTGTGTTGCATACAGTAAAAAGATATGGCATTCCACTATTACTACCGCCCAGACTTGTGGCAAAGCGAACAAAGAACTTACAACTGAAGGTCCTTGATCTTGCCAAGAATGTGCTTGGTGGCACCCTCAATGTTCTTCTTGAAAAGCTCTTGCTTATCCCCTTCCAGCTTGGGGGTGAGGTTCTTGATGTAGCGCTTCATGAAGGTCACAAACTGCTTCTTGTCAAAAGCAGGTTGCTCCTGCAGAAGGCAAACACACAATTAGCACAATGATCAAATGCCTTTAACATACACATGAACAAAGATAATTAAAGAGGGAACAACCTGAAGACGGAAGGTGTCGACAATGTCAACTACCTTCACAGCCTGGTCATCGACACCCTCTTCCTCACCACCCCCCTCAGCAGATGGGTTGGCACCAATGTCCACATCAACAGCTCCTTGAATGACCCACTGCAAGCATTCAACGTAACATAAATAACCAAAAACACTAAAATAACAAATTCACATAAGCAAGTGTGATCTGGACAGCATGATACAACATATCCCAATCTGACATCACAAGCAATGACTAAGCTCATACTATCCAAATTGCTGTACTTGTTCACAAGCAGATCAGCCAGATCAACCATTAGTATTGACATGAAAGGCAGACAACTTCACCCATCCTAATAGTTTGCACAACATTGTCTTCTATGCTAATAAATACAAACATCTGCTTGCGTGGCATCTGACAATATTACTACTACTAGATTAATAACCAATATATTCCCAACAGTAGAGACAAGCACTTTCAACCAATCCTGAATGATCTAACAAACAATCTACACTAGGCTTAAACACAGTCAACAATCAAATTATCTAACACATAACGAATGTCCGATCTAGATCGGGTATTTAACAAACCAATAGGTCCCAATTAACCGAATTCCACATAAGTCTGCTACACTAAGCTAATCGAGCAAGTCACAGAACCAAATAAATAGCAGCATAACACGGGGCGAATTCGCTACCCAGACGAGCGCACATACCTTGCCATCGACTTCCCAGAGCATGCCGTTCTCGATCTCCCTGTACGGGAACGAATCCGACAGGAGTTCATCACCTGAAACATATAAAAAGCAACAAATTCAGTCAATTCCATCACACATACACAGACATCTTATATGCCACAAATCAAGTTCAAACCCAGACCCACGAGCAGATCTGACGATTTGAGCTCAATCAAGTGAACAAACCGCAATTTTTTTTCTCAGTAATTCCGGATCGGCAACCAAAAACTAGCGGAGATGACCCTTCAATTCCTACCCCCCACATCACAAAACCGAACCAGAAACGACCCAAAAAATCAGAGAAAAACAACGGGAGCGAAACCACGCACCGGTAAGCAGATCCTGGTACACGAGCATGGTGCCGCCTCTTCAAGCCTCTCCCCTCTAAAAAATCGGCGACAAGGTCGGAAACCCTAGCGAGCTCTCGGGAGGGGAGTAGCGCTGTAGCGGCGGATGAGAGAGGGTTTGAGGCGAAGGCTACCTCCCCATATTTATGGCCGCCCCAAAATATCTAGGCTTCTTTTGCAGCCGTCCGATCTACAGAATACGGTGCGAATATTTTGCACGGACGGCCCAGATCTCTGATCCAGGCATGATAGTCTGGGTTTCGGGGAAGAAGAGCCCAGCAGTGCTCCGTTGTGTATTGACCGTCTGATCGGGATATTGTGGGCGGATATTCGGAGATGGACGGCTCAGATGCATTCGAGGGCCCCAACGGGTAGGCATTGGCGGCACGGAACCGTTTGGACTTGGTTGTCTCCCACGTGCACCAATCTTCTTCGTTCTCGGGTTTTCTCCCGGTGTATAAGAGCATCTCCAACAGTTCCTAATATTTAGACTCCCAATATCTTTAGATTGGGACCTTCCCAAAAGTTTTTGGACATATAAAATACCTTGTTCTCCAACAGTTCCCATATTTTTTCTCTAAAACCTTTTGAATTGGTCTGGTGGGCCATCCACGCAATATGTTTTGTTCAGTAACCATAGCCGCCAGACAACGGACGCCGTGATCGCATTCCTTGCTGTTTTGAGCAACAACTTCTGGAAAGAAACAAATCCACACAGCTCGTGAAAGTCAAAATCAAACCATACTGTCAAAACTCTTTCACAAAGTCATAGGCACGATTACTTAGAACCGATGTCATTACATATCAGTGTTGCCCCGATTATCACCAAGCGGGATACCAAAATGAAAAACATGGTACAAAAATGCTGATCGAAGGCACTTGTTTGAACCCCAGAAAAGGTCTCATGCTCCTTGAACTCGCAATGGCATGCAAGAATGCTTCACGAGCTTCAGCAAGCATTCAGAGACACTGGCGTCCGACTTTTAGAGGATTCTTGATTATCATAACGATTTTAGGAGACATAATTTACTCGGAAGATGCCCATCATCATTCACTATTATAGAAGCGATTAGCAACCAATTATGTCCAGGATCCATCGTAGCGACAAACTACCTGCGGATTATTGATGCCAATAGCGAGGAACATAACGATGTGATATTTCATTGGGAGGTAGCTCGGCTAGTGCACGAATAACATGCGAGCAACTTAAAATATGTTTAGAAAGCTCCTGGAAGGCGATGTTCAAGTAGAGCCCAACGACTAGAAAATTTTAGTTTGACAAGCATCATGGCGACCAATCATCTGCAGGGTTCAATGAGGTAACAATGTTATCTTTAAATTGAAGTAAAATGTCAAGCCTAAAAATATAAACTAGCTGACAACTTGTTTTCAATGCTTGATTTAATCTGAAATTAATGAAACCATTTTCTGGATTCAGTATTGAAGTGCACTTATATCCTTAGTTCATTTCCAAATCAAATCAAAATCTGAGAACCATATGGATTTCGCCCTTGTGGACTGGTTTATCACTCTAGTTTCGTTGACAATGATGGGATCACTAGAGCCTGCGGGTGTCCTTTGCTTCCACTTGGAAATCATCTCCATAAGTACCCAAACACAAACATCCCAGGAAATCATTTCAATAAGAACCCAAACACCCTCTGCAAATCAAGTACAATTATCATGAAACTCCCAACCTCCTACTACTAATGCCTAGGACCATAGAGAAGTGTATACGTTCATAAATGAGCAGGTCCTGGTTATATCTTAATCCCTAGTTCAACAAGCAACCAAACCATAACATTACAGAAGTATGGATCTGGGGTGCTCGCGGAGATAGCGAAGGCAAGAGAAAAAAGCATCGCACAGGTAGATCCATACCTTTCAAAAGATAAGCTATACGAGACTTTTTGTAGCACAAAAGTACCTTTCAAAGGCGAGCCGGCGGCAGCGTTCGGGATGCAGCGGCGTCGCGCCTCGGCACTACTTGGCGACGGCGCTCCTCTGGGCTGATGTCGGTGGAATCTGACGGAGCTGCAGGCCAACCGTGCTACTGGAGGAGCCTCCTTGGGCTGCAAGGCGGAGCCGCGCCTCCGCACTTCGGGTCGGCGGAGAGTCGGGGTTCTTGGTTCCTTGCAGACTGGAAAACGAATCCAGCTAGAACGAGGATAATGGTTTTGGCTGCGGGGAGGAGCGATTTGGCCTGGAAGGGCGCGAATCGCTGATTGGGAGCGCGGGCACGGTGCGAAAAAATGAGGCGGGCGGGGTACTGTTTAGGGCGTGCGTAAATTTTGGGCTCTATGATGGGGAACTGTTGGAGGATGCATTTTTCCAATCAAACCCAAAATGAGATTTAGGGTATGGATTTGAGGCACTGTTGGAGATGCGGGCATGTACAAAGGAGAGCCCAAGGATGTCTCTTAGCACAATCATTCAAATAAAAAGACAGCATTAAATATTCCTCATACAATGGGTTTGTCTCTAAACATTGTCTCCCAATAAATGAGATGTTTTAAGTTCTTGTATGTGCTGCTTGATCCAGTGTGTACACATCCCTGCTTGCACACGTAAATAGCACTCAACAGGTAAACACATCACTGCTTTGCCCAAACAATTGTGCCAACTAACATTGCAATTGGAAAATCGGAGCTAGTGCAGTCGCAAAACTAGTGATCTGATCAGCTTGAGTCCAAAACAGCACGATCTCAAAAAGGGATACGCATATGCAACAGCACAAGACAATAATTTGTTTCATTGCGGTGCTTAATATTAACATTACAGGGAAGAATGGTAATTAGTTTTACAAAAGAGAGTCATATTTGAAGCGTCTAACCTATCATTCCATCAAATCCTACAACACTATGCCACCACCTTCCCACAGATTCACCGGTAAGTGCTCCATCTGATGATTCTGGTTACTGCAAGAACAAAACAGACATGTAGAAGTGTTTACAGGCATACAACATAAATTGCAGTGAACATACGAATTCAAGCTTGATACTGTCACATGCTTAAAAAGCACATATCCATGTAAAATGAACAAATTTTTGCACACAAGGAACAACTGTATGAAAAAAATGCTGATTATGGATGCTAACCAAAAAGATGTACAGAATTGGAGGCAGCTCTGATCATACCTTTTCTTGAAGGGCAAGGTCAAACCTTGATAACATATTCAGCTCTAAGGTAATTCAGGAAAGAGCTTCATCCTCAAACACTTTAGTGCAGCTACATGTTCAGCTCTAATGTCGTCGGCCATCCCTGATGTGTCTTGTGTGAGCAAACATCTATAGGTTTCCAGCATCTTAGATTCTTTTTCATACAATTTTGCATCCTTGTGGTCCTTATTTGCTGCTAGAAGAGAAATCTTGGATGACTCAAGCTTGTCAGCAGAAAGCTTTTGCTGCATTTCGAGAACCTTGACATGATTGGAATTACAATTGGATTGAATTTTTTCAAACCTATCAAGGTCAACATCTATTGCAGACTCTTTTGACTTCCCTTTCGCATCATATGCAACCTTTTTAGCTGCTTTCTGTCCTATTGCGCGAGGGAGCTCCACATCTTCAAAAATATCTCGTTCCGCCTCTCCGTTGTCCACTGCCTTCCTTTTACTTGGTTTCTTGTTGTTGTAAGCAATCCATTTAGCTTCGTTTCTAACAGTATACCACACATCCATTAGCACAAAACGAGCCTTCGGTACTGGTTCATACCAATGTACCGTTTCAAATTTAGTATAATAATACATATTTATAACTATAACATTTTAATTATGTGTAGACTAAAGTTTACTTATAATATTACTCCAAATACATTGTAGTATTATCAAATATAACATATAGTTCAATAGACCATATTATCAATTCCACCAGCATGACTAGGATTAAAGCCGGTATGACCGGTATTGAGCCTGGAACGATGCATAGGGCTACTTTGTACCGGTGTAGGTGCTAAAATAGTACATTCTGACCATACCGACCGGTACGTAACAGTATTGATAAATATGGCGGGGATCCGATGCTTCAATTGTGGTAGAATCACAGCAGCAAAATTTGTGATTTGAAATATTATAAGATACTTTCTCCATTCATTTTTATAAAGCGTATTTTAACTTTACACAAGAATTAAGATTGCATTGAAATTAAGAAAAGTGCGATAAAAAAATGACTTAGATGCTCCTACTTAATTGTCTTGAAAGATGAAATATATACTTTGTGTGGGTGGTAATGAACAAATGCGTATGATTGAGAGAGAATAAATAGGAGTATAAAAGGAAAAGCATCTACATGTAACCCTTATATTTGTGAATAAGATCATTCAAAAAATAAATAGAAAGAGTATTAACCATTATTTTATAGAGGGAGACTAGGGAATGGTATACCGTTCCAACGGTATAGCCGTGAAACTTATGAAACTTATCAGTTTTAGTGATGATTTTATGAGTTTCAGTGTTTAGTTTCATCAGTTTCATGTTTCATCAGTTTTTAGAGCTAAGTTTCATGAGTTTCAGTGTAAAAATTCATAAGTTTTATGAGTTTTAAAGGTATACCGTTCCTACGGTATACCGTTTCTTAGTTTTTCTGTATTTTATATGGTACCGCTTGGTATGGACCCTACGTAAGTTTAGGATCGTTATGGTCATTGACACTGTAGCTATACGCTTCGCACTTGAGCACAACATGTACGCAAGCGGTTACACAAAAGTTGGCAGATCAATCCTGCATGTGTAGTAAATTTTAGCACAAGGAAGTTAGGAACATTACATGATGCAACAGTAAAATTTTTACAGCTCTCGCAAAGTTGCAGTGCAACATCAGCCTTCCAGCAGATTATGTCATCTTCACCTCTAGATCAGCAACACCTTGCGTTCCTGCAATCTTGCTCTACTTCTTCCTGCAAAGAATCAGGCGAATGCGGCAGTCTGAATTCCCTTGTTGCAACAGGCTTTCGCGCAGCTATCTTCTTCACCTACTTCCTCCTTGCTGCCTCCTCTTTCACCGGCGCAGCATTCTTTCGACGCGCGACTCCCGGTTGGCGCCACGGAAGCGTCCCGGCCGGTCGCCTCGCTGGCACCGCAACACCCGACGGCGACCTTGCCTTTCGCCGTCGTACGCGTCGCGGCCGTCCGATCATCTTTACGATCGCGGCCTGCTGGGATGTCGATCACGACTGAGTGCTCGAGCGACTCGCTTGGCTTCTGACAGCAAGGGTGACCTTTGGTTCCTTCACGGCCAGATGATCTCGGAGCGCTCGTGGTTGCAGCGTTGGATGTACCGGCGTCGACGAGCTGAGACCTCATCGCCAGGGATTTCGCCGTCGCGCGGCACGTCACGTCCTTCCCTCCGTTCCTCCTCTCCCTCAGCAGGAGCATGCTGTTCAGGATGACGAGCAAGCACGTCCCAACGTCGGCGAGAACGGCCGCCCACAGAACCGGGCGCCACGCGAGGGCCAGCACGAGGACGGCGGCCTTCGCGGACACCGAGGTCACCACGTTGACGGCGATGGTCCGGCGGGTGCGCCTCCCGAGCCTGACGGCCTCGGGTACCCTGAGGATGTCGCTGGACATGAGCGTCGCGTGGCTGGTCTCCATGGCGGCCGCCGAGCCGGACAAGCCCATGGAGAGGCCCACGTCCGCCATGGCCAGCGCCGGGGCATCGTTCATGCCGTCGCCGACCATAAGCGTCGGGCCGGCCCTTGCCTTGAGGTCGCCGACGAGCCGGACCTTGTCCTCCGGGAAGAGTTCGGAGTGGAGCTCATCTAGGACGCCTCCAAGCTGCCCCTGTGCGTGCATGGCTGCCGCGGTGCTGTCTCCCGTGAGCATCACTGACTTGATGCCCATTGATATCAGCTCCCGGATTGCTTCTGCCGCCCCAGTACGGCAGTCGTCGGAGAGCCAAAACACCCCGACAAGCTCTCCGTCGCAGATCACGTAACCGATGGACACACCTTTGAGATCATCCATTTCTGGAACTATAAAAGCCACAAAGTTGACTTCAATCAGTTTTCTTTCTACAACTTCAGTTGTCACGTACAAAGTGTTGCTCACCTGTCTGATATGATGCCCTTGTCAAGGCCCTTTTGTTTCCAATGTAGATGTGTTTTCCATTGATCTCTCCATAGATGCCCTCCCCAGGAAAGATGCGAAACTCGGCGACATTCTCCGGCTTTGGTTGGATAGATTTAGATTGAGCGTACTCCACAAGTGCAGTTGCCATTGGGTGGCTTGATTTGCTCTCAATGCTTGAAACCCTGAAAGAAAAGAAGAAGATGATTTCACACAAGAATTTCAGCAGCAAATTCCAATCGATAATCGTTAAATCGGTTACGCAATGAAATCCTGTCATATCATTCAGTAGAAGCAATGGAATATCATCAGCATTAGCTGCATGCCAAGTGGAGAAATCGATCGTACCAGTAAAGAAGATGGCTCATCTGAACCTTGTCCCCAACCACACGAAATTCGTCAATGCTGAACTCCCCTTTGGTGATCGTGCCGGTCTTGTCGAATGCCACGACCCTGATCTCGCCCAATGATTCAAGGATGTCCCCTCCCTTGATGAGTATCCCCATCCTCGCCGCCCTCAGGAGCGCGCAGAAGGTGGCGACAGGCGTCGATAGCACCAGCGCGCATGGGCATGTGCTCACCAGCAGCACGAGGGCCATCTGGAACCAACGTTTCAGGTCGTGTGCTCCGAGTAACAATGGAAGCAGAACCACCCCTGCTGCAAGAACCACCACAGCTGCGCAAGAACAATGTTTTTCTGCTGAATTTGTTGTCCATTGTACATCTTCAGAATATGATCTTGTCTGGGGTGAGTGCGTCGTCGTCGTATACCTGGCGTGTAGTATTTTGCGCATGAATCGATCAGCCGCTGCGTCTTCGACCGGCTGTTCTGTGCCTTCTCCACCAACCTTTCCATCTTAGCCACCGTGGAGTTCTCGGCAAGAGAGGTCGTCCTCACGGCAATGTAACCTGCAACGTGACAGCGATGGTCTCACATGTCAACGACAGCGGAGTGGCATTTTTAGCGAAGCCACTTGTTAGGAGTGTCATTTTATCAATTTTTCCACTGATGACTGCAGGAGCATCGTTGCCTTTGAGGCTCTTCAGATGATTAAGACTTTCAGAAGTTGTACGCAAATGCAACCGGAAAGGCTGATTTATATACCATCCAAGTTCAGCGTGCCGGCCCAGACCTCGGACTGCGGCTGCTTCGGCACCGGGAAGGACTCCCCGGTGAGGCTACTCTCGTCGACCTCACTCTGCCCGTCGACCACCACACCGTCAATCGGGACCACCTCCCCGGCCCTGACCGCGATGACGGCGCCTACGTGGACGTCGTGCAAACTGACCACCTCGCCCGTCTCCTCGAGGACTACCTTCGGCGGGATCATGCTCATCAGCGACGACATCCCGGAGCTCGCCTGCACTCACAATGTGTGACAGCCAGCCATGTTCAGAATTGAATTCTCATCACTCATCACTCATCACTCATCAGTGCAAATTGTTATCAAATTCTACAAACTATTGATCATGGCAACTAGTGCGGGATTAAGAGATTTGTGAACTGGGCTCGATACCTTGGTGCAAGCCAGGGTCTCGAGCCATTCTGCGGTGGTGAAGAGGAAGACGATGACGCCTGCCTCCATGAAGTCCTGGAGAGCGACGGCACCGACGACGGCGATCAGCATGAGGATGTTGATGTCTAGGGTGAGCCTGCTGGCCGCGGCGAAGCCCCGTAGCAGCATCGGCGGAGAGCCGGCGCCGGCCGCCGCCAGGGCCAACCACTGCAGGGGAGGGAGGAACCACCGAAAGAGAGACGCTAGGAGGAGGACGCCGCTGGAGATGATGAACGGGCTGGGCCACCGGCTGATGATCGCGCTGCTGCCGTAGGCTCGCACCGAGGCCTCGAGGCCTGCCTTGTTCAGAGCCTTGACTGTTTCAGGCAAGACAACGCACTCAAATTTGTTAGTTTCTTGCGAGAATTTTCGCAGAAAGGATGTGGAGATTTGATGAGGACGATGGAGAGGTCGTTTACCGATGTTGGACCGGGAGACGGCGGCGGGGTCGTGCTCGACGATGACGGTCCTGGAGGGGACGATGATGGAGACCGCCCTCACGCCGTTGAGCGGCGCCAGCAGCCTATCCACGAGCGCGACCTCCGCGGAGCAGCACACGCCCAGCACGTCAAGGTACGTCTTCTCCCACTTCCTCCTCGCCCTACCGCCGCCGTTGTCGTCTCCATTCCCCGCCGCCACCGCCTCAGGAAGCGGCGCCGGCAGCAGCCTCTCCTCGAGGGCCTCGTCGGGCGCCTCCGGGCGCTTCTCGCCACCACCCACCATCGATTCAGTATCGGGCTACCTGGCCAGCGCAAGAAATACAACCAAACAAGAACAAGAACCAGAGCTGGAGGCCAGAAGGCTTTGGTACAAGAAGCACGCAACGCTCGAAGGCGACGGCAGCCACTGATTGCCACAAGATTAGATTTCTTTCTTGTAACCAACTGATAACTAATCCCACAACATCGTCGCGCTAGTATCGAGCTTGAGCGGGCGGGAAGGGGAAGGACCAAAGGTCACGGGAACGAATTCGACAGGAGTTCATCACCTGAAACACATAAAAAGCAACAAATTCAGTCAAATCCATCACTCATACACACACATCTTATATGCCACAAATCAAGTTCAAGCAGATCTGACGACTTGAGCTCAATCAAGTGAACAAACCGCAGTCTTATGCTCCGAACATTTCTTCAGCAGCAGCAGACGCTGTGCTCTGTCCTCTGTGCGTCGTCAACGGACAGCAGAACAGCACCCCCAGGCCGTCAGGCTTCGCGGCTTCACTGACCATCCAACAGATCGATAGTTTATGTACGAGTCGATTGCGACCGATCTGACAAACAAGTAATCCTTGGTGAAACTTGCATAAGTACGCAAACAAGTAATCCTTAGTGAACCGGTCCTTGCATAAGTACGCAACACAGGGGGCCACCTGGCAGTAGGTGACTCGTTTGGATTATCACAATCTCACATCTTGGTCAGAGATGGAAATGTTAATTTTTACTCGAGTGATGTCAACGTGCCAGCAGAGTACATACTATATACTCCCTCCCATCACGAATATACCTCGAAATATCACTTGGATCATTGATTTATATTAAAGATATTTATAAAAAAAACAAAATTATACTATTTTCAAAACACTTTTGAGATAATTAATTCTCCGTATGATTTTCATATGTCTAATATAAATATTTAAAATGATATCGGTATCCAAAGTTCTAAAAATACGACCGCGTGTATCTCAAAACTATACGGCATTGTATCCAAGTTCCCTACAGCTAATCCTGCTATAAGTTTTTTTTTTTTTTTGATCAAAAGGACATCAAACAATGATGCCCCAGTTCCATTGATGAAACTGAGAGATAACATCACCGAGTTCAAACATAAAAGACATTAAAAAAAACCTCCTCAAACACCAAACTACAGTGACAATCCTAACAAAGATAATAACATCCAGAGCACAACACAGCAATCATTCCTAGTTGCTAAATCAGACAACCAAACGGGGGAACACTAAAGCAAAGATCCAAAACAAGCTCCAAGCAACCAACTATCAAAACCAGAACCTTCAAGTCTTCAGGCAATGGAACCGGCGCAATCGCAAAATCGCCTATCTTTGATCAATCCTCTTCCACCTTGTCATCATTACACCCTCCTTTGCTCCTTTATCAGCAAGGTCCTCTGATCATGTAATCCAGGAGTAGTGGCGACCGGATTTTGGTATCTAACCGATCGCAGAATTTCTTCATTGTTGCTAGCATCCCCTCCTTTAGCAAAGGATTCCAAATCCTTAGATAGCAGAGAATTTTCCTCCAAACTGTCTTTATATTTGACCATTCCTGATATTGAAAAATCATGTTATTTCTATTAGTCCATATGCTCCATAAAGCAGCAGCGCAAATAGTATTCAACACTGCATTTTCCTTATTACTCAACCAGAAACGAGCTACTGATTCAAAATTATAGCCAACTCTTACATCAAAAAAATCACCGATAACATTCCAGATATTTTTAGCCACAACACATTCAAAAAAGAGATGATTCACAGATTCAGTATCAGAGTAGTAGATACACAAAGTCCCTCTATTCAACCCTCTTTTTAACAAATTGTCCCTAGTCATAATCTTATTGTGAGAGATGAGCCAAAGGAACAAATGAACTTTAGGGGGAACGATAAGACTCCAGATTGCAGGAATAAACACAGGATAAACCCCTCTAAAGTCGATAATAGCATAAAGAGACTTAACAGAGTACTTTCCATTACTATTGTACTGCCACACTAAAGCATCCTCGTCCTCTATGAGACAAATGCTATTAACCACCTCTACCGAACCGAACCATCTAATCATTAATCTGTCACAAAAATTCCTTCTAAAAGTACATTTAAAATTGATGCCATCCCAAACCTCAGAAATGGTAACTCATTTTTCATTAGAAAGCACATAAAGATCCCAGAATTGAGTTGCTAAGCACGAATTACCAAACCAGGTGTCCTCCCAGAATCTGATTTTATTGCCATTGCCCACCTTCCATTTATAACCAAATTTGGTGGCCTTCATAGCCCATAAGACACTTTTCCAAAATACCGAAGCATGGTTATGATCACAGAGAAAGATGTTTGGATTATCAGTTTTATATTTGAAACTTATAAGCTTTATCCATTGATTGCTATCACTATCACATAACCTTTTAATCCAAGAAGCCAACAAGCATAAGTTTAAATCTCTAATGTTAGGAAGACCCAGACCGCCATATTTCTTCTCCATGCATACTAAATTCCAATTGGCTAGATAAAGTTTATTGTGACCTTCAAAATCATTCCACAGAAAGTTAGCCATATGAGAATTAATGATGTCTAAAGCCCAATTGGGGAACTTAAAGAACGACAAGAGATAGATGGGAATACTGGCTAAACAAGTTTTAATCAAGATTACCCGACCACTATAAGAGAGCAGTTTACCCCTCCAATCGTCAATTCTCTTCAAAATTTTATCAATCAGAGGTTTAAAATCTTCTCTTCTAATCTTATCCCAATGAAGAGGGATCCCAAGATACTTAATTGGAAAAGACCCAATCTTACAGCAAAGAATTTTTGCGTAATTAATAACCTCCTCTTGAGCACAACCAATTGAGATTTTGTTTTAATTTCCTGACAGTCATGTCACACGGCATCCAAACAAGTCACGATAGGGTCCAGTAGTTGTTTAAATAAACGCATTGGACTTTTGGGGAGGAGGGATGTGCTCGCTCTGATCGTAACGCGAGCTCCGGTCGCAAATATAAGACTACTTCCACCAATTTCCCTTCGTTCTATTCCTTTTCCCATATACATTCCTTTTATTTTCTATCATTTTCAATAGCTTTTCTTCAAGAGAATTTGTGAAGGGAATCGTGAAGGAAATCCGCTGGAGCACTTGGGATCTATTCGTGAAGGGATTTGGAGGCTGAAAGGAAGCTGCTGGAGATGGTCTTAAGTATTAGCATTAGCGGTTCCATGTTACCAGAGGAGGAACCTGTCCGTGCGAACACACGGGGGCCCACCTGGCAGTGGGTGGCTTGTTTGGATTATCAACGCCTCACATCTTGGTCAGAAATGCAAATGTTTAGTTTTGCTTCGGGTGAAGTCACCGCGCCCAGCAGAGTATATTGTTAGGAAACCGGATTCGTATCCGATATGGACTCTTCCTTATCTCTAAGCAGAACCGCTATATATAGGAGGCAGGGGGTCACCCCATTGTACACAAGCATACAGAATAATAAAGCAGGCCCGTTCCTCCTCATATTGTGTCTCTCTTTCTCCCTGTCTATTCTCCACTTGAGATCTATTAGGCAACCCCGGACTATTCGATAGCGAGGTTGTCTAACACGTTATCAGCACGATTCGCTGATTGCATCTTTGACGAGGATCGTTTTCCCGTCATTAGGGGGAGGAAATGAACCATTGGATGAAAAATGTTTACTTGCAAGCAATGTTTGAATTACTTTGCCACTGTCAGATTAGAATTATATTTCTTTTCATCTAGAAATCGTGTAGCACCCAATGGAGGAAATATGCATTGTTGATAGTGGCACAACAAATACCATCTTAAGAGAGTCGAAATACTTCCAGACGATCACGAAGAACGCTGGAAGGATTACGACAATCGCAGGAAGCGATACGCATATAATAGGCTCAGGAAAAGCCACAATTATATTGCCAATGGGTACAACTTTGGTAATTGAAGAAGCCCTCTTGTACCCTGAATCAACTCGCACTCTCTTAAGTTTCAAGGATATCCGCGCCAATGGGTTTCGCGTAGAAACCAATGAAGAAAATGGTAAAGAACACTTGTGCATTGTGAAGCACGCGGAATATGGAAAGATGGTACTAGAAAAATGTCCCTCATATGAATCTGGGTTGTACTACACGAAAATCAATGCACACGCAGTGTATACTTCTTTGAAGACTGTCTTTAGAAGCTCTGAATTATTTGCTTTATGGCATTGTAGATTAGGTCAACCTGGTCTTAGATTGATGAGAAATATAGTTAACAACTCATAAGGTCATGGCATTAATGTTAAGAATTTCCCGAATCACGAAGATTTTGTGTGCCATGCATGTGCCACCGGGAAATTAATAACTAGACCCTCTGTTATGAAAGTGCAACATGAAATCCCTACATTCCTGGAACGCATTCAGGGGGATATTTGCGGTCCGATTCAGCCCTTGTCAGGGCCGTTTCGATACTTTATGGTGCTCATTGATGCTTCCTTGAAATGGTCGCATACATGTTTGCTGTCAACAAGGAATCATGCATTCGCAAAACTGATCTCGCAGATCATCAGAATTAAGAATGCTTTTCCTGATCATCGCCTGAAGTCCATTCGAATGGACAATGCCAACGAATTTACTTCCAAGGCATTTGATGATTATTGCACAAAGAATCGGAATAGCTGTTGAGCACTCGCATCGCACATCCACAGTTCCATACGCAAAATGGAATAGCTGAAGCACTAATAAAGAGGATTAAGTTTATTGCCAGACCACTCTTGCAGAGTTGTAACTTGCCCAACAATTGTTGGGGACACGCAAATCTGTATGCAAAGAAAGACTCATCAATTATAGACAATCGGCCTACAATATCCATTCAACCATGCAAACTAGTGCATTGGGTCAACTCAAGAATTGAATGTATGGTATATGTACCTATACCACCCCACAAAGAAATCGAAAGGGTCCTCTCCGCAAGTGCAGGATATACATTGGTTATGAAAGTGCATCCATAACTGTGTATTTGGAACCCATGATCGGGATTTGAATCTGACTCGATTCGCTGATTGCATCTTTGACGAGGATCGTTTTCCCGTCATTAGGGGGAGGAAATGAACCATTGGATGAAAAATGCTGGGAAATCATATGGCATTCCATTGGAATCCCCGTGCATGACCCTCGCACTAATGAAGCAAATCAAGAAGTCCAGAAGATAATTGATTTGCAGAATTTAGCAAATGAACTGCCTGATCATTTTTGTGATCTGAAGAGCGTGGTTAAGTCGCATGTACCAGCAAGAAATGCACCAGAGAGGGTGGAAATACCAAAGAAAGCAGAAGGTATCCCTCATCCTGTTCAGAGGCCTCAAAAAAAAGAACAGGAAATCGGCTTCTCAAACCCAAAGTACCGGAGACGTCTGGGAAAAATGGGCAAGAGGACTTACCATAGCCAATCACAAAAATGCCCCAAAGCAAGAAGGGGAGCCAGTTGAGACACAGCCTTTGGAAAGAAGCTCATCGAAAAGGCAATTCCAGATTTGAATCTTCAATTGGAAGAAACCGCCAGAAATAATGTGTGCGCACACATTGGCGGAGAAAAACTAAAGGAACTTACTCCTGGAATGGGAAATAGCAATGAAGAGCAAGTAGAAGTGCATGAAGCACACCATGACGAAATGGCCATAAATTTTGTAATAATAGGAGAATCTATGAAAAGAGCAACAACCATTGCAAGGCTTGTTGTTCAAGGTTTCACTCAACGTCCTAGGGTTGATTATGAAGAAACCTATTCTCCGGTCATGGGTGGAATTACCTTTAGATACTTAATCTCAATGGTAGTCAACTTGAAGTTGAGAATGAAGCTAATGGATGTTGTCATAGCATATTTGTATGGAAACTTGGATTCGGAGATTTATATGAAAGTACCGAAAGGTATCTCTATCCCGAACCAAGACAGAGCAAACAGAAACCTATACAGTGTCAAATTGAAGAAATCACTGTATGGGCTAAAACAGTCAGGAAGAATGTGGTACAATCGTTTGAGTGACTTTCTCTGCAAGAAAGGCTACACGAACAGCGAAGATTGTCCATGTGTATTTATACAACGATCCACAAATGGATTTTGTATAATCTCCGTCTATGAAGATGACTTGAACATCATTGGGACGGATGAGGAAATTGAAGAAGCATGCACATACTTGAAATCTGAGTTTGAAATGAAAGACTTGGGTAAAACCAAGTTCTGTTTAGGCTTGCAGCTTGAACATGTCCAAGGCGGAATCTTGGTACACCAAGCATCCTACACGCAGAAAGTGTTGGAGAGATTTGGCTTTGAAAAGGCATACCCCGCAAAGACCCCAATGGTCGAAAGGTCACTCCAAGCAGACCTAGACCCGTACAGGCCTAAAGAAGAGGGGGAGGAAGTCCTGGGAGCGGAATTCCCATACTTGAGTGCAATTGGAGCGCTCATGTACCTTGCGAATAGCACTAGGCCGGACATTGCGTTCGCCAGTGAATTTGCTAGCGATGACAAAGAGTAACCCACCAAAAGGCATTGGAAAGGGGTGAAGGACATCTTCCGTTACCTTCAAGGAAGCAAAGACCTCGGCTTGTTTTACGAAGAAACAATGAATTGAATTTAGTTGGCTTACGCCGATCTTTGGGTACCTATCGGACCCGCATCTTGGCAAGTCACAACCGGGTATGTTTTCCTTTGCGGTGGAACAGCAATTTCTTGGAAGTCGTCTAAGCAAACTCTTGTCTCGACGTCGACTAACCACTCAGAAATCATTGCATTGTATGAAGCCTCTCGGGAATGTGCATGGGTTCGAAGAATGGTTCACCACATCCAGAAGTCATGTGGTCTGAACATGGAACAAACCCCCACTATTATCTATGAAGATAATGCAGCTTGTGTTGCACAAGTACAAATGGGATATGTGAAGAGTAACCTTACAAAGCATATCAACCACAAGTTCTTTTATGCTCATGAAATGCATAAGATGAACGAGATAAAGATACTGCATACTAAGTCGTGTGAAAATCTCGCAGATTTATTCACTAAGTCACTCCCTTCATCTTCCTTTTAAAGTTGTTTTAGTTGAATAGGGATGATGAGTCTTAGTGATGTTCAGATTTGATGGGGAGATTTTTCACATACTCCTACATAAATCTCAAACATGAAGTTTGAGTACCCAACGTAAATCTTGAAGATTAACATTGAAGTTTGGGTGGATTGTACTCTTTTCCTTAAGTAAGTTTTTCATTGAAGTTTTCTTACATAAGGTTTTTGATGAGGCAATCCGTGCAACACAGCAAGCGTGTGCTATGTACTCTTTCTCCAATTATTTTTCCCACTGGGTTTTTATGGAGTTTTAATGAGGCATATGCATCTCGCAGTGAATAGTCCAAGGGGGAGTGTTAGGAAACCGGATTCGTATCCGATATGGACTCTTCCTTATCTCTAAGCAGAACCGCTATATATAGGAGGCAGGGGGTCACCCCATTGTACACAAGCATACAGAATAATAAAGCAGGCCCGTTCCTCCTCATATTGTGTCTCTCTTTCTCCCTGTCTATTCTCCACTTGAGATCTATTAGGTAACCCCGGACTATTCGATAGCGAGGTTGTCTAACATATATAATCCATCCGGTCGCAGTTATACGACGTGTTGCACATCGAAACTGTCCTAAAAAGAATAAAATGGGGCCTTCAAAGTGCGTTGCACACACACACACACAAAATGTAACGAAGAATGATGCAATTTAGTTTATTAGACAACCACCTTGAGCTGCAAATTTCTAATACTATACAAATAAAAAAGAAAGCAACACAGAGAAAAAACCAAAGATCTAGAACAAGACATACATGTCTGACAATATGAAAGCGATTCAAACAATAAATACCGACCTAAAAGTATTGTCATTTTAAAAAATGGAATTCAGTTTGACTTTTCATGCCTACAAAACTTGAGTTATATGTAATTTCTGATCCACTTTGTACCTAATCGAATACATATCATCGGATGTTTTTTTTAGACTTGCAGCTGACGTAAGTTAATGCTTAAGGGTTTTGATAAATTTCATCCGGATGTTTTCTTTAGCAACCATCATCCAAATTCCTGACCATTGGACAAGATACTGTTGGTAGTGGACAAAGATGCAATGTTGACTATTTGAAGATCCCTATCCTCTGCCTTGCCTTACAAACTAAACTTGGACATTGGGCTACGGGCAGTAGGTCTAGACCATGCCATGACGCCATAGCTCGACCAATCAACGTGCCGACTAGTTTTCGGCGAGCCCAGGTACGACTCAATGGCACGACGTTCCACCTCCATGTCGTGCTTGCTTGCAACTTGTTTAGGCGATAAGACTTGCACAAATAATTTCAACATATATAGCATAGATTCCCAAGCTGATATATTCTATGGATCACCAGTAACATTTAAATGTTGTTGTGGAATTATACTGTGTCGATCAGATTGCGCTGTGTTTCACTCAGCTGATTGCTAATGAAGGTCCTGAAAAGGTAAAATATGGTAGATGCACGGTCCTAAAATACCATGCATGTATGATCTGTAGACTTGTAGTGTCGTTGGCCTTGGGCGCCCGTCCAACAACAGTCTAGTGGCTAGCTCTTGCGAATTAATTAGTTGATTAATTTCAGTAAAATAAACAGTTAATCATCACCTAGCTGCGACAATAAATTTGTTGAAAAATATAGGCTATATCGCAAAATTTATTGTGGTTGCTGCCTGGTGAATATGGAACGTTAATTATATAGCAAATGAGACACATTTATTCGAAATGTTGTCCGAAATTGGGTCTCTTTTAGAGTACAGATTGATGTAGCTCTCAGACACTTTGAAGCAATTACGTTTCGCTTTAACCACACATTGTTTCTGCTGTGTATGTAGACTGTAGTGCATGCATGGGCTCTGAGTGATCCCCAAGAAGTGAGCGCAGAATTTGAAGGCCAAGACTCAGTGACAGCAAGGTAAGTTGTAGTCTTTGACCATATTGAACACATGTTTGCAAAAGTACTTTGTTTTATACAATTGCATGCTATTTGTTTACAAGAATTATTTATTGGGAATAGTGTGTCAAATTTGACTTGAATGTAACTCTTGACATTTGATGCTTGAAAGTTGCCGGTCAAATTTAAAACTTAGGTAGTATTTGACAAAGTTCATTCAATATTGTAGGTTTCTCTCTATTAGGATAACCAGCAAATTTACTCGCGCAACCGCGCAGCTAGATATTATGATACAGGTATCTTTGATATATAGCTATATTTTCTATAATTGTGTATTTTTATATAACTCTAATATCTATATATGATTAATATGCACCATTATAATCTGGTTCCATCAAAATAAGTGGTGGAGATTCTTAGACTCTTTCTTTTAATCTAAGCTGTTATAACCCGGATCCGCTAGATAGAAAGTTAGATGTTTTTTTTAAATAATAACATCCGATGACGGTTGTAATTAGGGTCCACCAGATTAAGTAGACTCTTTCTTTAATCTAAGCCGTTATAACCTGGATATCTAGATAGACGGTTAGATATTTTCTTTTAAATAATAATATCCGAGTGTGGTTGTAATTAGGGTCCATCAGATTAAGGGCATGATGTTTTGCTTTTTTGTGAGAATTTCTAGCATATTTCTCTTTTTTCTTAGCGACTCTCGTGAGCTTTTAATATATAATAGATAATTCATTTTATTTGTTCAATAAAATTGGGCCATGATCAAATAAAGTCGTAGAGCCTTATTTGGCCTTCTTTGCAATTATTGAACCCACCGAGTGATACAGTTTGCACATCAGTACTACGTTGTTTGCGCATGTTTTTATTCGTACAGTAAATATTGTGGTTTTTTTTCCCTTTAACACGATACTGTTCGCAACAAATATATCAATTCACTATTTTCCTAATATGTATATGTTTGGTTTGAATCACTGCAAACGTTGATGTCCATATCTTGTAATATTGATGCGGACTCTTAATTTACGTAAAAAAGAAAAGAAACGGGTATTTGGAGAGACTTTACGTAAGAAGAGAAATATTGGTAATGTGTGCAAATATAACATTGCTAATGTGTGCAAATGTTAGGCCGTTTCTGGGTGTGGAACACCTTGGTTCATGGCTTTGAAAAGAATGTGAAAATTATTTGCTCAAGTACGTATGTGCAACTAGAATGGAATCCTCTCTGCTGCTCCTCTCGCTTACTATTTACAAGTAGGTAGACACCAATGTTGGAATGAAATTGTTTATGTGCCTAAACTGCAAGAAAGTAATTATATATATGCTTCTGCTGGGGATGGGCTGAGCTCTTGCTGCCTTTGTTCCCAGAATTTCCCAAGGTCCATAAGACCTTTCTGGTGCTAAGTAGACCTGATTTAGATGACACCAAGATTGTCATAGCAGCATTGACATTTGCTCTAGGAATTTGGTTACAGATCTATACATCATCCAAGCATAATCCATTCGTCACCCGGTACTATTGTTGGTCCAAGCGTTCCAAAGCTCACTGATAAATGAGTCAGGTTTGTAACTAAAGCATGCTGTAACCTGAAGTTGGTTTCTCTGTTGGGCTGCTCATCGATCACTACTGACAAGAAGCTTGGAGGCCATTTCCGCTGACTGCTCCGCTTTGGAAACTCTTGAGCTGTGCAATTCTTCTGTTACTGACGAGGGCATCTATCAGATTTCTGCAAGATGCACTAACTTGAGTTGCCTCTACATTGAGAATATGCAAAGAACCTCACATCTCTAACTTTGGGACATTGCCCTCAAATCCCAGACAATGCCATCATGTCCTTCATGATTGAGAGGCCTGATTTGTCTGACCTGAAGCTCGAAAACATGGCTGTTGGAAAACCATCTTGGTGTCCCATATCTCATCCGACAGTCCCACAGCAGAGTGCACAATCAGAGGTGGCCAGCACCATACTAATGGTTTTTATATAGGGAATTTGAAATGTTTCATCGGTTGCGTAGCCTAATCTTGGTTGATTGCCCTGGTTTACAGGGACTTTGTCCCAAAATGTTTTCTCATGTTCACTTCCCAATGCTCAGGTGTGTACTGATCCAGGGCTGCAGAGGGTTGGATCATCTTGACCTGATCCGTTTGGTGGGCCGACTGCAACACTTGAGACCCTCCAACTGGCAATGTTCAATTTCTCCTCTTATGCAGATTTCATGGAAGTACTGTCTTTGTGTCAGGAGATGATCAATCATTTTTACTTTGGAAAAAATTTACTTCTGAACAAGTATTATCACCCCGACCTGGTGAGGCTGTGACGCAGGCATGCCCACATCTGGAAGTGGCCGAACTATTTAACTGCATAAACATTGCAAATTTGTTCTTGCCATTGCTCAGCATGGCCTGTAACAAGGTCAAGGAGCTTAGGCTCGCCGGTATGGACACAGTTGCAGACAAGATTGCTCTCAGTTCCAATCTTTACAGTGTTGTATGTCGCTGCAGATCATTAAGATGGATCTGAGCAGGTCTGGAGTGGATGCTGCACTAGTTTGTGTAATCTCTTTTAAGTTTTGCACAAGTGACATATTTGTCTGAATGAAGTGATTCTTGGTTTATATATGAAGAAACTGTATTATGATAAATGAGCAGACCACTGTTTTTTCCTGTTATCTGGAAAATGCACAAGTGACATATCACTAACATTGGCCGACGCCTTGGATGCCACTCTTGCTCCCATTGGCCTAGCGCTACAGATGCAGTAGCTTGGAGGCAGAACTGTTTCTTGCTGTGTAACTGAAGTTGGAGAGTGAGATTATGATGATCATGAACTTAATTTTCACTTGCCCTGTCTGGAATGGCAGTACATTTCAATCCAACTCTGCATTTTGGGCAGTGCGCAACTCCAATGGTCTCAGCTCTAAGTCTGCACATTTCCTCATGATCGGCATATAATGGTTGAGTTTACTACCACATTGTGAAGTGACACAATGTTGAGTCTACATGTTGCAATATTGAAAAGGCAAGACTTTGGAGCCCCCAGACTGGAATGGACAAGGCTGGAAGAAGTTTGATCAAGTTTGATCAAGAAGAAGAAGAGGCTCAGATGATTAGGTCTGGGTGAAAAAGGAATGTAATAGTATTACTGTAATGTGCCGGTTTTGGGAGCTAAAACATTGGTACTATGTTATGGTTTCGTTAATAAATGGGACTGAGGCGCGAGCCTTTTCGATCTAAAAGCAGTGTTGATTTATGTTGTGCCGTCAGAGAGTATCGACAGAAACCACGTACGAATGCTCAATGGTTAAGACATTGTCGCTTAATACATGATAACTGAACAAGTATAGTGGCGCTCTTAGTTGTACAAAGCAATTCCCCAAGAACTAACACTCGTACTAGGCTAGCTCATCGTCGTCCCGTTTCAGGATCAAAAAAAGGAAAAAGAAAAAGAAACACACATGGGGCTCTGATTTATTTAAGAAATTTGAGATTCCCCAATACAATCTATGGGCTCTGATTTCCCTTTTTTTTTAATTATTTAAGAAATCTGAGATTCCACCATACAGGTTGCATATTGGATTAGAATATGTCGCTCGATTACTGTAAATTCAAAAGTTGCTTGTTTCAACAACAAAAAGGAAAATGATTCAAAACTCGATGCAAAGTTTAAAAATTGTTATGTTTATGCCAACCGCTGGTGAGGCCCACTTCCATACACCGAACGAGACACATCACCACCCTTCCCTTCCCTCCCTCTCCCGATCTCTTCCGCCCCTTCTCTCTCCCTCTCCCGCCTTCCCCACCCGTCGCCGGCGACTTCTCCGGCGCCGCTGCCGTCTCGCCCTCGCATCCCCCTATCCATGGACGGCATCGAGGGGCTACTGGCCCGCGACTTTGGCCTGCGGCAGCAGGGCAAGGCCGCGCCCATGGCCGCCTCCCGCGCGGCCGGGTCCGCCTGGCCCAACCCCAGATCCACCTCCACCTCCAACCCCTCCGCGGCCCCGTCCTACGATGACTTTTTCGCTGCCCCTGCGGCCTCTGCATCCGCCCCCTCCCTTGACTCGCTCTTCGAGTCGTTCAAGGGCCCCAATACTACCTCCTTGTCGGCGGCGAAGACCAAGCCGGCGCCGGCGTACGACGATAACATCTTCGACGCGATCCCCGGGCTGAGGGCCTCCCATTCTACGCCCTCTGCCGCGCAGTACGACGGCGACTACGTGTTCGGGGCGGCGGCCCCCGCGTATGATGACGTGTTCGTGGGCAACCGCTCGGCGCCACCTTCGTACGACGACTTGCTCGGGGGGTTCGGGAGGAAGCCACAGGAGGAGGAGACGAAGAAGTCGGTGGTGGTGGAGGAGGATGAGGGGGGCAACGGGTTCGATGATCTGATTCCGGGGTTCGCCGGGAGCAACCCGCCGCAGAGTAGGTCAGCAAATTCAAGCTTTTGTTTATTCATATCTGCATTGGGCATGGGTGTTCGTTCATTTAGATCAGAGTGTTGGATAATGTGATTTTGGATGGATTGAAGTGGAATGTGCAAGCTAGATCCAAATTTTAAATTGAGCAAGTAGATGGTGGTCTCTTGCATGTCTTGGTTGATTAAATTGAGCAAATTTAGATGGTGGTCCCTTGGACATGCGCTACGCGCTGTTTACAGTATATAGCGTGAGCTTTTGTGCGTAAATTAAATCAGTTGAGATTATAAAAAAGGGGCGTATCCAGCGCAATCAAAGGTTTGGTGTAATCATCATGTAATCCAACTAAAAAAGTTTCAAAAAATTCTAAAAAAATCATGGATGTACATCTCAACTTACCCCATCTACGTATAAAATTTCATGATTAAATTCGTATTATGCTAGAAGTTACAAAAAAGACAAATTTGGTAACTTCTAGCATAGGACGAATTTGATCATGAAATTTAATACGTAGATGGGGTAAGTTGAGATGTACATCCATGATTTTTTTCAGAATTTTTTAAAACTTTTTTTAGTTGGATTGCACGGTGATTGCACTGGATATTCCCCCTGTAAAAAATGTACGTACCTAGCGCCCAACACAAAGAAGGGCCTGGGGAACCGAGAGAGAGAAGGGAGAAAGCAGGGTTCACTTCCAAGAAAATAGGATATGGAAATCCTCGCGTCCACCTGATACAGCCTAAAGTTACAAGTGGAATTTTTGTCAAAATAAATGAATAAATTGTAAACATAAATAAATCCTGCAGGAAGGAACATGTGATAAGTTTATGCCCCTTCCCTTATTCAACAAAGGAATATTAGACTATATAGTATCAATTACATACCATGCCTTGCTTTTATCAGAGGTATTATGTGCCTTGGGTGAAGCTTTATATTTGAAATAGATTAGGCTCGACTCCTGCTGACGCAACTTGATTTTTTTTTCATTACAGGTCAGAGAACTTGAGGAAGGTTCCTCAGTAAATAACTGTTTCCAGAAAAGCCTATGATTAATAGAAACATATCAATAGAATGCATTATAAGTTGTGCAGTAGAAAATGGTGGTTGCCATAAACTTCCCATGTTTATGCAAACGACTAGCTCACTTCTTCTATATCCTCTCAGTAATGTGTGATATCTCATGACGTCACATTGTAGGTTTCCTCATATTCATTATATTTTTCAGGAAGACTAATGATGATAACAAAAGGAGGGCAGCAGTTCCAACTTCTAAATCGACAACCAGCACAGGGAGCTTCATAGATCCCTTGGAAGATCTTGATAATTTTGCAAATTCTGAAGGCAACAATGTTGATAGTAATGCTGATAATGATAATGATTCAATTGCTGGTGACCAGGTCACAAAATCAGATCCTTTGTTTGCATCTGAAATCATTGGTGGTACCAAGGATAGTTGTCATCCAAGTAAAGCCCCAGACTCAAGCCCTGTACAGAGTTCAGTGAATAGAAATCCAGCACGTAGATCATCTATGGAGGACTTCGGTAACTTCATGCCTAAGTCACAGTCTGCAAGGTACTCTGATATTCATGTTGATGACAGTGTCCCTAGTTCAGAGAGATACAGTGGTAATGCTATGGAGGTCCAGTCACCAAGATCTACTGAATCCGAAGATGATATATGGCTTACAGTTTCGGAGATTCCCCTCTTCACACGGGCAACTAGTGCTCCACCACCTTCCAGATCACCACCTCTTCTTAAACAAAAACCTCTGGGTGCAAAAGAAAATGGCAAGCACCGAATGCCTGCTTGTGACAACAATGTTTTTGATGATGATGAAGAGTTTGAAAGGAGTTCATCAGATCGTGAAGAGAAAGTGAGGCAGGAAAGATCGGAACAGGCACAAGAAATGAGACTAAGGGAGGAAAAGGAGAGAGAAAAGAGAAGACTTGAAAGAAAGAGGGAATTGGAACAGCAGAGAGAAAGACAAGCTGTGGAAAGGGCTACAAAGGAGGCACGGGAGAGAGCAGCCGCTGAAGCTCGTGCAAAAGCTGAAAGGGAGGTCCACCATCGTGCACAGCGCGCTGCTGTGCAAAGGGCTCAACATGAAGCCCGTGAGAGGGCTGCAGCTGAAGCTAAAGAAAGAGCTGCAAGGGCCGCTGCAGAAGAAAGGGAGAGGGCTGCTGCTGAAGCCAAGAAAAGGGAGGGCGCTGCTGCTAGGGAGAAAGCCGCAGCAGAAAAAGCTGCTGCTGAGAGAGTTCAGCAAGAAGCTAGGAAGAGAGCTGAACGTGCTGCAGTGGAAAGAGCTGCTGCTGAGGCTCGAGAAAGGCAGGCAGCAGCAGCAGCAGCTGCTGCAAGAGAAAAACAAAGCACAGAAGATGATCTGGAGTCTTTCTTCAGTGTGGATGCTCGAGCCAATAATGCACCGAAGCAGAGGTCCCCAACCGTGGTGAGTACATCTCCAAAAATATTCACGCCAAAAAATTTGTGTGGATGACATTTAATGGTGTTACCTTTTGCTGTTGTTGGATGTTTCAGGATTCTATGTTTAATTCTCAACCTCAAGGTAGAGGAACAGTTAACGGGTCACAGAGAGCAACCTCCACCTCAGCATCAACGAGAAAAGCGCCATCAGCCACAAATATTGGGAATGATCTATTTGACATATTTGGAGGTGCTAATCTTCCCACAGTAGCAGTTTTGTAACTTTGCAATGATACTGTGCTCCTGATTTTGCGGTATTTTTAATCCATCTATTTTAATTTTTTTTTCAGCCCCTCCATCATCTGAAGTATTTCAAGAAGTTGAGGGCGAGAGTGAAGAGAGAAGACGCGCTAGGTTAGAGCGTCATCAGAGGACCCGTGAACGAGCGGTAATGTGGTTTTCATTTCAAATTAGAGAGAATATAATATTCACCATCTGTTGCTGTCAATAAATGTTATTGCCAACGGTCTATTTGGCTGATTCCATATTATATCATTCTTCCTTTTCCTATTATTACAAAAGGATGGATATTCCTTTCTCTTTCTACTGTTCATCATTTAACTATAACATATCTCCAGGCAAAAGCTTTGGCTGAGAAGAATGACCGAGATATGCAGGTTCAGAGGGAGCAAGCAGAAAGAGATGTAAGTGTTGTGTTGTCCATATACCTAGCAGCTTGATTCTGCTTATTTCATCTGATGTAAACAGACAAATAGTCTGTATTTTGCTGGTATTGTGCATATATTTTCAACTTTTCATGGACTTGATGGTGATTTCTTTGTCACTTGATATCATAGCATTTTTTGGCCTTTTAAGCTACACTTTCGTGGTTGCTAATAGGTAGTTTATTCTATTTGGACTTTGTGAATTCCAGAGAATCGCTGACACACTAGACTTTGAAATTAAGAGGTGGGCTGCTGGAAAAGAGGGCAACTTGCGTGCTTTGTTGTCAACTTTACAATATGTGAGTCACTGATACTTTTGCCACTGTGAAGTTAATCCTCCATATGTTCTTGCACAGTTTTATGTTTGATTTTTGGGTGCTAGCCATTGTGTGTTACAAAAAGATGCTCAGTATTTCCTTCTGCATTCTACAAATATCCTTGTCACTCTGACTTTTCAGTGGCTGTGATTCTACCTAGTCTCATTCCGCCTAATTAATGTGTTAAACTGCCCGAACAAATTTCTTTGCATGGATATTCTGTTCTCTTTTCAGATTCAGTTAAGATGGTTTAATTTGAAGTACTTGACATGACGAAATGATCCTGACTAGATTTTACCAAGTTACTCTTGGAGTTGAGCTGACCTGAATTGGGTATTCATTTAAAACATCAAAATTTGGGGTTGCTTGCTGGCATTTTAATTTACTGGAGTTGGACATCTCGAGACCCAGTTTGGCTAATGCTGGTATGTAGTAGCTTGATAGGTCTAATACAAATCTCTTTCACAGTTGCCTTAGAACTGCTGTAATCATTTATTATATTTTACTAAAATAAACCGTTCACTTTTGAAGTATCAGCTCCCTTCAGAACAGTAATAAAGGTATAGTTTATTTTGAAGTATCAGCTCCCTTCAGAACAGTAATAAAGGTATAGTTTACTTCTCGATAAAGTAAGCTTTCTCTATAAGTTCATCCTTGGTGGTCATAACATTGATAAATTTGGTAGATTTTAAACGTTCACCTGATAGTGATTCATTTATCTTTGAAGCATGTAATTGCAGATCTATTTGCACAGAGAATGCAAGTCCAGTATATTGGACACTAAATTAACAATTGCTTTTAAATGAATGCTCATTGGATTCAATAATTCTGTATAAAATTAGTGGATGAAAATAAGTTGTATGAAAATCTTTCATTGACTAATGCACCCCTTCCTTCTAAACAGATACTTTGGCCTGAATGTGGATGGCAAGCTGTATCCTTGACAGATTTGATTACTGGTGCTGCTGTTAAAAAGCATTATAGAAAGGCGACGTTATGCATCCATCCTGATAAGGTGCAACAGAAGGGTGCAACTCTTCAGCAGAAATATATTGCTGAGAAAATCTTTGATATTCTTAAGGTGCGTACTCAGTTACCTTGCAACAATTATCGCAGCGCCATATAAAATCTATAAAATCTAAGTTAAGATTTGCTTGTATAAGAGAACTATCATTATTGCATCCTAATAATAGTCTAAACAGGGGTACTTGACGTGCTAACCTACTACAATAGTACAATTATTTTGTTTGGCTTTCATTATGAACCACCCCTGTTGGATAGAAATGTATTCTTATGTACTCGTGTTTAACATGAGGGTCCTGCCGATTTTGTGCAACCACCTGCAGTCCTTGAGGCCAGTAGAATTCGGTGACTTTGGTCTAACTCAACATTGTAGTCTGGACTCTGCTGCCTGTAAAATGCCTGTTACAATAGTACTATGGCCTCAACAGCGCAGAATTCCAGATGTCTACCTGTGCACAAAAGATTTCAATTGATATGCTGCAACATAGGAACTGTCAGAATTCAGATTTATCTCTAGCCTCATATTTAATTTATTTCCATTCATTCAAACTGACTATTAATTCTTGGGTCGCCGAATAACGAGGGCTTCGGTCCAGCTCCCCTTCGAAACTGACTATTAATAGAATGATTCTTGGGCCGCCGATTCTGTGACATTTCGCATATCTTCAAATGCATTTGCATAAAACAGGAGGCATGGACCAAATTCAACTCTGAAGAGCTCTTCTAAAGCATCCCTGTGAATATATGGTACCCACACGAAGCACTGGAGGAGCAAGGCACAGATGATCTTGGTCGGCTAGGGAAAGGTGCGGTAATCAAGTGAAATGTCCAACTATAATTATCATTGTACAATAAATTCTTTTCAATTGCTCCTCCCTTCTGTTCATTTGAGGGCTAATGGCGTGTGTTTTTTTGGATGATTCTTACAGCATATATATTATACCAAGGAGGAACAAGGTTACATGTATCTCTTTCATATCATTTGTTTATAAACTATAATGGGCCACAGAGAGTCAGATACACACTGTGCTTAGTTTCGTTGTTTTTACCAAGAGAGATGTACCATCTTGCTTCGGCCTCTCATAGTCTGATTCTTGTACACTGTACAGCTTGTATTGTCAGTTTGGAATATGATTTGGATTACCCCGGTGATTCCCCTGATATAGATGGTTCAATTTGGCCTTCTCTTTTCCTGTTTTTCCATGCTATATCTTCTTCTCTCTCCATGCTTCCGCCGAAGTATGCCGTCGTTTTCATCTGAGAGCGCTCGCAGCTCGATCACAAGATGAAAGAATGTCATCTTATTATCAATCTAGTAGCTAGTGACAAATCTTGAACATATACAAAACCGAATATGCCAATCAAACTTCAGCTCTTTACGTCGGCGGTCGCCGATCCCGCCGGAATGTCGATGCAAGCGCCGCCGCGGCACGGCGTGAGGATTCGTACGTATTCTACCTCCATCCGGATTTGCAACTGAAACCAAGAATATTCGAATTCGTATTCGCATTCAAAAATTTAATTTGGAAGGATGTGAGTATGGTTTGACACTTTGACCAGTATTCTATTCATAATTTCATGTCCAATCTGTGTCCGCCCATGGTGTACAAGAATCAGATTATCAATCAGGTAACTCTAATTAATAAACTAAGCGGCGTTAATTGCACCTCTGCGTCCATCCATGGAGACGGAGAGGGCGGCGTCTCTCCCGGACAACGTGCTCGCCGGCGTCCTCTGTCGCCTCCAAACGCGCAGCCTCGCCGCGACGCGGTGCGTCTGCAGGGCGTGGCGCTCCCTCCGTCCCTCGTGGCCGCTCGCCAACTGCAGCTCCCGCGCGTCCTCCCGCACGCGGTACGCGGCATCTTCGTCAATTACCTCGACCTCGGCGGCCCGCATTTCTTCGCCCGCCCCTCGACGGCCGACGCCGGCGCCGTCCCAGCAAAGAACAGTCGCAGATCACTGCAACGGTCTCATCCTCTACAGCGACGACGAGCTGTACGTGTGCAAGTCTGTGCAACCCCGCGACGCAGCGCTGCACGCGGCTGCCCCGTTCAAGGACGCCCAGAGCCGTCGCGCGTACCTTGCACTAGTACGGAAAAATTACCATAGATGATTCACAAACATCATCACATATAATTTTTTAAACCGACTATAAATATATATCTGTGACAATACGGCGTATTACAAACGGTTCTGAATCGTCTGTAAAACATTTATCACAGACGGTTTTTTATACAAATCGTCTATAATATCATATTATCGGAGACGGTTTGTTTCAAGAACCACGTGATAGTCTATTATCATTCCAATGGAATGATTTACAGGCATAGCAGAGAGTTAAGTATCTCCTCGCATCTACGAGAATAAATATTGACGGATTCCAAAGCAAAATCCAATTTCATCCATTCTAAAAGTTGTCATGGTTTGATTTATCTTTCACTTCATCATTATCCCTGAATGAGAATAACATAAGTAGCCTATTTTCACTCTGATCTTGTGCAAGAACATGATCAGTATGACGATTCTCTATTTCATCATGTAATTATGTGCTTTGACCTAAATTATATACTTATTATTGCAAGAGACCAGTGGCGTATGTATTTTACAATACCAAACATGGCAGTAAGAGGTTGTATTAAACTACAAAAGGCTAAGCCAAGACCACAAGAACAGTTGGTAGTATGTTCACTGTGTTAATAAATATCAGTCCAGGTTTAAAAGTGATTCGAGTAAGGTAGTTTCCATTTTCTGAGAACATTTGCGCTTTCGCTTATCCACAGTAATTACACATTGGCGTTCAGAGTTGCATTTCCACCTAAACATACAGCTATTCATAGTTCATGAATGATGGCACACATGGTAGTATTACAGACTATTATCTCTTTACTTTCAAATCCTGTTCCCGGACTATGCTCAACATTTCCACCTCCAATCATGTGTTCTCTCTACATTCAAATAAAACTGGGCATAAAAACTTCTAGACCATAGTTCATTGATCCTAAATTTATATTTTCGTAATATTTAATATTTTCCCTTATCGAAGCATGCCCATAATAGTTCCGTTATTAAAAATTGGTATTTAGAAAGAGTTGTTCTTCCGGACCAAGGAGCCCATTTCCATTCAAACCATGATATTCTTCCTTTATCTTCTTTAAGTTAAAAAATTCAGTTACAAAATAACCGATAACAAGTTGACTAACTATGATAATCATCCTATATTTGTGCTCGCAATCAATAAACAAGTCTCCCAAGATAACCAAGTTCTATACACACTTTTACTGTATTAGACTAATTTGCAAATCTCCGGCCTATATTTCCCTGAGACTTCCCGGCCGTAGGCTGCCCCACGTCACCTATGGCAATTTTGCGAAAAAAACCCATATGTTTCTCCGAATTACAGATAGGTCCATACAAATTTACGAATAGATCCTTCGCAATTTTTTATGAGGGGAAGAAAAAATTTTCCGAATCGCGTTTAGGTCCCTCGCTCGCTACTTTACGGAAAGGGCCTCTTGTTAGATGTAAATCGCGAGCGAACCCTTTTCTACTTTTTCGGGATAGCAGTGAGGTCCAAAACTATAACAAACAGGTCCTTGGTTTTTACATCCAGATTATTTCTTCGTTTTCCTCGAAAAAATATTTTCGTCAACAGAAAGATGTGTACTTTTTTTTGGCTCGGTCTCTAAGGTTTCTCGAGCCTCCAAAAAATTTGAGAATACGTCTAAGTCTACTTTTTCTCTGTAAAAAAACGCAAAATTATTTTTCGTTCACGCACAAATATTTTGAAAATACGTTTAAGTCTACTTTTTCTCTGGAAAAAAATGCAAAATCATTTTTCGTTCACGCGCGCGGCGTGCGCCGCGCTTACGAGCCTAGGTCATTTCTCTGTTTTCCCAAAAAAAAAAAATCGTCAACCGAAAGCTGTGTACTTTTCTTCCGGCTCGGTCTCTAAGGTTTCTCGAACTTCCAAAATTTTTGAAAATACGCCTAAGTCTATTTTTTCTCTGGAAAAAAAAAAGAAAAATTATTTTTCGTTCACGCGCGTGGCGTGCGCCGCGCTTATCTTCCTAGTAAGATACAAACTCGAACAAATAGCACCAACCAAGCATACCTATGGTTCTACCTCCAAACAACATTAATAAATTGGAAATGTCCTTACCAGCAAATCCAGGCAAAACACTTTATCGATTCTGAGCTTTCATGACATCATAGATTCTCCATACCTATGATCTGATCTGATCTGATCTGATCGTCAGTGCCTGTGGGAGGGCAATAGCAACCAGAGATCTTGCCTTTGGCCTCAGAGAGTGGGAAGGTCTAGAGGTTGGAGTCAACGAACTTGATGCTCTATGGATCTGGCCTCGTCGCCGCTTGCACGACGCGAGGAGAGAGGGGGGAAGTGAGGCGGTGGCGCACAAGGAGAGAGGCGGAGCGCGAGGAGAGGCGAGGGGTGCTTATTGAGACAGATCTGGAGGAGAGGGGGAGATGTGTCCAAAATTATCACCCCAAAACAATCTCATGAGTTTATTTTCAGTCATCACATTTTCAGAAGGACGCAAAAGAACGGGTTTTTCATTAACCACATGAATTTTATCAATGTTGTTCTTTTTATATCCTACACATTCCTTCATAAAAGAGCATTTGGCAGCGCAGCAATGCGACGAAGACAACGGCTAGGGAGGAGAAGCGAGTTAGGGAAGCTTCGGGGCGTTTGGCAGCGCAACAACGTGACGAAGGGGTTCGGGTAGGCGTGTGAAAGAGAGATGGATGGATGGTTTATTCGGATTTCGTTGCAGCAGTTATAAACCCAACCCTAGGCATATCATAGATAGTTTGTGGTACAAATCTTCTTTAATATCAGCTTATTATAGACAATTCATAGTACAAACATTTGTGATACTTCACAGACGGTTTGGCGGTTCTTAGCATATCTTGAAATTTTAACGGCCATGGTAGCAAAATCGTATGTGATTATGTTTATGATTAATTTTAACATGGGTGATTTTTAAAAATTATCTGTGATAAATACGTCTAATATTAGATGTTGACATGAGACGGAGAAGAAGCCAGCCAATGGTGACGACTACGGGACGTGGCGCTTGACGTAGGGGGCGCCGTCGTGGTGTATATGGCAACGTGTTCTCATTTTGGACCGGACAATGGGAATATAAGGCCGCGGGGGCAGTCGCCCGCTTGCTGTTGGATCGGCGGGAACGGGCGCTTGGGAGAAACAGAAATAGTCTTTAAGGGTGTGTTTGGCCGTGTTCCATCAACTTTTTAAGGTGCAGTCAGTTCATACTTCATAATCATACTAGCCTCTACTTAATGGATTCAGTTGGTGAACAGTGCCATGCAGAAGAAATAAATGGATAGGTCCTCCTGGAGATATAATTCATGTGCTAACATCCACCTCATACTGGCCGGTCCACGGAGGCAATAATCAGCGTATACTGTCAACAAGACGAGGAGAATAATCATCTTATTCCCATGTCCCTTCATTTCACATGTACAGAGGTACACAAGGCCTATAGCCAAGTCGAAAGGACAATCGGCTGCCACGGGTTACAAAGGGCAAAAACAAGAGGTTGGGGGGGAGGAGGGCAAAGGCATTTTAAGTTAATCTTAACTTAGAAACAAACAGCTGATAAATAACTCGGACTCGGTACACAATTTAATTACAGGGGAGGAGGGTAGGCGGCCGCTGCTCCTGAAGGGAGAAGAGGAAAAACCCGACTGGTTTTGGCCGGCCAAGTCGCGATGCACATGCCAAGGGGGGTAGTATAGCGGCTGTACAATATGGCGGGGTTTTAATCTCAATTATGCTCGCTCTCACATGAAGTAGCTCAATGCTTTCCTCTTCCTCGAACCGCCTTCGCCATAGAGGTCGTTCCATTGAAGAAGCTCATTCATGTTTGCCGAATCGGATGAAACACTTGCGCAAACCTACGGTAAGAAAAACAGATTAGGTTATGCTCCAAAAGCAGAGAAACGGGGAGGGGGTGGGGGCTTGAAATGACGATAAATGCGCTGGACTAATTAACCTGCTCGTGGGCAGATTTGAAGTCATCCAGACCAAGAGGACGGATGTCCTCGCATCCATATAATGCAGGCTCAGGCCTGCCTTGTGTTTTTGCCACATTCTTTTCCTGCATACAAGGAAACAAGCCCCAAGTATAGCATATAAATCAAACAGTCATAACGTCTAACTGCAGTATATGAATGAAAAGGGCATCTAACAACGATGTCAACCAAAAACAACTTTACAAAGGCGTGTATTTTACCGCAATGCAGCAAGACAACATGCCTACCTTCTTTTCCTTCTCTAGGATTTCTCGAATGGGGTAATGTGCTGCAGTTACGCATAGATTCTGTAAAAACAAGCAACTCGGTGAAAATCATCCAATCGCTCCCCATTTCTTAGGCATATAAGAAAAGCATATCATCATCAAACATACCTTCAGGTCGCTTCCTGAATATCCATCAGTCATATTGGCAAGGGACTCCAGATCAATATGTGGTGCCAACTCTTCTTTTGCTAAAATCACTTTCAAAATCTTCTCCCTATTTGATGAGTCAGGTAAGTTTACCATTAACCTACAGTGATGAAAATTAACAATAAAATGGTTAGATGTCAATAAGCAGCACCCCACCCCACCACATGAGACTATACCTACCTGCGTGGGAACCTCCTAATAACAGCCTCATCCAGGTCAAAAGGTCTATTTGTGGCACCAAGAACCAGAACACGTTCTTTATCTTTAGTGCGCAACCCATCCCAATTTACCATAAATTCATTTTTCATCTTGCGCATCGCTTCATGCTCCCCAGGATTTTCTCTCCTTCCAAGCATACTGTCGACCTGCCAAAAGTTAAAACATTTATTACAGATTGTTGTATCAATAGCCAAAAATGTAAATAATGGTAACAAAAGCAATTGACGTGCTTGCATACCTCATCAATAAATATAACACTGGGAGCTATTTTACTTGCTAACGAAAAAACAGCCTTCACATATTTCTCTCCTTCGCCAAACCACTAAAAGTAGACAAAATACCATTTAGCCTTGAGAAGCACATAGCGCACCTCACTAGTTGCTCTTTGGATGAAATAATACCTTCGACGTGATGCTTGACATTGATATGTTGATGAAGTTTGCGCCTGCTTCCGTTGCTACTGCTTTAGCGAGCATTGTTTTCCCAGTGCCAGGAGGCCCAAAGAGCAGTATTCCCTTGCAAGGCTGCAAGTAAAAGATTGAGAGCAGGCGCTTTTAATATCTCAACTTAAACAGAGCAACAGAATTAGGTAGTCAACATAATCTTCAAAATTAAATTTCTAACAGGTTTAAAATTAACCAATATACTATATTATCATCTAATAAAGAAAGGAGAGGTTGGGAACTCAACATCCTTGGAGGTCAATAGTTTTATGCAAAAGTCAGAGGAAAAATTCTCTCTTAGTTCACTACCTATCAAGGTAAACCCAGCTAGCCCATGGTTACAAATCCCGGCGAAATTTCGTTTTTTTCGGACGAGATTTCGGTTTTCGGCCCATGACGAAATCACAAATCCCGGCGAAATGAGCAAATTCAAAAAAAATTCAAATTTGTACAGTGCCTTTTATATTTCGGACGAGATCTCGGGAGAAAAGGGCGAAATCTCGAAAACTGCCGAGATTTGTAGTTTTTGACCGGATTATGTAGCACTTTGGCCGGATTTCATCAAAATTTTTTGGAGCACTAACATGATCCGTTTGAACAAACTACGAGGGAAAAAGTGGTGGAAAAATGAAAAAATCGTTGGTTCGGGATTCAACCTCGACCTCCAGGGTCTAAACCAACGCTTGTAACCACCGAGCCCAATTGTGTTGCTTGGATAGAAATGCATGCACTCGCCTTTTATATGGTCTCCTTTTGAAACTATATAGATAAACACTTTCCCCTTTGCTTCACTCGATGTAACTCCTCATTCCTCACTTTCACTCTTACTAGCTCTTGTCCACAAAGACATCCAGCTCGCAGCCGCAGATCCGGCCAGATCCTGGCCACCGTGCAGGAGCAAGGCCCTATCTTTGCCGGGCGGCAGATCTCTAGCTCACTGGCGAGATCTCTACGCACTAGCGAGATTTCGGGTAATCATCATGTGTCCGCTTCTTCCGCCATGGAAAGTTTTGATCAATAAGCCATGTTTTATTTGCTGTTGTGCCTCCATGGTTTGTATGCTAGTCAATATTGTTCTACATAATGAGATTCTCTGAGAGAGTTGCATGGTACTTTTCTTGAAGGAAACAATAGGTTAGTGGCTTAGTGCTTCATGTTTACATATCATGTAGTCATTTATGCTAATTGGTAATCAATATTGTGCATCATATCATTGCTATAGCCATATATTCCCTACATATCATGTAGTCATTTATTCCCTACATGTAGTCATTTATGCTAATTGCTAATCAATATTGTGCTTCCTTCCATCTCTATTGGCTCTCTGTAATCTCTAATTCAGATAGTACTATAGTGATCACATTTATGCAACTTGGCATTTGATCACCCTATTGTCGGGCTCCAGAGATGTGTCCCCTATTCGTCAGTGGAAACAATGTAGTAAAAGTGTAAAACTGAACAAGATATTGGTGTTTCGATTTTAAGAACATGAACTCGTTGGTTTATACTTATCTAGAATATTAGCAATGTTAGCAAAGTTATTAATTTATCTTTAGTTCGCAGATTATCGTGATGGATACCTGCCTCGGGAGCATGGGAGCGCACGGCAAGGGTCAAGTGCAACTATCAGCCCACATGTCATGAAGGGGAGGCGCGAATTCGCTTGAAGGAACATCTCGCCACATAAAGGCGAGGTGAAGGGTTGCCCTAGTGTGCCTAAAGTGGTTAGGCAGGCCATAAAGCTCATGACTCGCATGAGGCTCCGAAAGGAAGAAGGGAGAAAGAAGGTAGCTACAAGAAGGAGGAGAGTCACAAATGATCCGGATGTCGCTTGTGACCGATCACCGACGGACAGAGCGGTAAAGGTGGCCATAAGGGCCTCAAAAGAAGAGGCTTACCTCAGAGCCAAGGTTTGACTCTGGTCTCGTCCGGGAGTACGAGACCCTCACCAATCCACTATCAAGAAATGTTTGGCGTGTGTCCAAATCAACAAGGTCAAGCCAAGCCTCCATCGATGTTGACCTTGCATCGGCTGGTGCCCCACAACAACTCCTGATTGACACGATTTAAGCTGGCGCGAGGCAAAAGCTTGGGAGGGCATGGTCTAAGTGGTTCCATGCAAATGCAATTCCAGGAAGGAAGGCCGAGTGTCCGCATTTACAGGTATGCAAAAGCATACCACCTTGTTTATAAGCTAAAATTCTTGTCATCGCTGGACTAAACTCTTACTGCCTATGTTTTGTGTGCACTCAAGATGACGCAGAGCTAGGCTCCTGGGGTTCGTGCACTGTGGGCCACGAGATCGACGGAAGTACCTTGACGAGAACGAAGGAGATTACTCAAGACCTTTCGTAAGGTTCAGTGGATGATCGGGCGACATTTGGTGTGACAAATATGTGTGACGCGTGGATCTGGACCTACAATGCAAGAGTATCATCAACTTCATGGTGTAATCAGAATGGGTAATGTTTTTCCATAAACCGTTGATGCTACGCGCAAGATTCAAGACCATAAGTACCTCCCACGTGAGATAACAAAGTGGTTGCCGATGAAATTGGTGCCGAACGTGGTGCAAGTGGTTACCGGCAAATGGAGCCAACTCTCAAGAAAGCATGCCGATGTTGCGAGTGGAGTATCCAATGATTATCTGGGCAACCATGCATGGCACACGCAGAAACCTCATGCTTAAGGATGTGTGCGAAATGGAGGAGATCAAGTATATTGTGGCAAGGGCTTAAGAGGATTTGCCGCTTCTATACAACCACAAGAATCTGCACACGCAAATGAAGGCCCACATAGGTGGAGAGTTGGGCGAGGCCAAATGCCACTAGGTTTGGCACTACCTTCGCCTTTTCCTTGAAAGCATTTTTAAGAAGAAGGACAAGTTCCAACAATGGATGACACATCCCGACCGACAAGCAGCAAGCTGGCCGGGATGGACGAGGGCAAGTTTGTATATGATCAATTCGTTGATCGAGATTTCCGGACCATGTTGGAGCTGGTCAGGTGGCCGCGAACCCTTGTACAAGTTGTTGAGGTTCGCCGATCAAGACAAGTTACCAACGATAAGTGGTGTTATGATGCAAATTTGTATTGCTAGGAGTGAGTACAACCGCGGTTGATCGAACATGGAGAGCATTATCGCCCATTCGTGATGCCATTGAAAAGAGGTTTGCCGATATAAAGGATACCACCTTTGTCTGCTGTGTACTGGCCCAATTGACATAAAGCATACCACCTTTGTTTGTATTGTGCTAACTTCAAAATATTTTGCCTCGTTGTAGAAGCCTCTCCCCGACCTACAGCCTCAATTCAAGTACAATATATGCAAGACTTGTTCATGGGACAACCGTCTAACGCTCAATATTATGGTCATTACAATGAAAGTGCGGTTAAGGCACTACGAAGGAGAGACTTACTGCCTTAGGAGGACGCTCGCCACCCAACTTGCAGAGAGTAGCCTCGATCCACACATGACTGTACTTTTATAATTTGACGAATGTGAATTTAGTATGGAGAAGGACTAATAATGTGTTTTTTTTTGTCCAGCAAAGACAATGGTGGATGGCATTCTGAATGAGACACTACAGGGTATATCGCCTTTGAGATTGGTATCACAATGCGCCTATCCAATGGCAGCTGAGCGTAAATTGGAGCACTTTTGCCTTAGTGCACACAAAGTTAGGAACCGACTGTTATGCAAACCGCAAAGAACTAGTGTTTGTGCACTACAATCTTCGACTCATGGATCATGAATCCACTTCGCAACACCGATGATCGCCGACCCATTTGATCGCTTCATTGAGGATGCGATGCATTCCGGTGAACGATCCGATTGCGTACGGTTCGAGTCGCCCATGTCAACGGGAGCCTCTACTAGATGAGGATAGTGGCTACGATCCGCCTCCTCGCGAGATTCGTGTGGTTGACAAAGATCCCATCGCAAGAGCTCCACAAGGCCATGTGTACCATCCAATTATTTTTATTCATTACTGCTATCGTAAAGGTGTTAATATATTTAATCATACTCGGCCACAAAGTGGAAGACCTTGCACGATTGGAGTGAGTTGTGATTACGGCACACCCACAATACCAAGAGAGGCGTGGTACCAACGCATTTAAGATGACGGCATGCTAGCGCGCTTTAGGTGGTTGAGCAAGTTGTTTTGCCACCAACGGGAAGCGGTTGTCGGCCACCAACGTAAGTGGAAGGCGGTTGTTACCGGGCCTACCAACGTGGAAGGGAAGGCTAAAAGCTGCGATGAGAGAGACGAAGTTGGCAAATGATTTATGACACCGTGACACTTAAGGGGTGACATCTGCCGCCCACGACTGGAGGCGACGACGACGCATACACCCTCCGACTCGCTCACAACCACAACACCAGACAAACGCAACATAAGGGAACTGCGTGTGGAAGGGCTCACAGAGGCGCACTGGTGAGCACGACGAGCGCGGGATGGGCAAGAAAGCAGACATCCGCAGATGATATGGGCTCGTGGTCTAGTAGCCGCCTTTCAGCTATCGGGGTATCACCCAGGAGAACTCCGGGTACCCTACGTTAGGTACTGCGCATGAGCTATGAAGGAGCTATGGGAGAGGATGTGGATACGACATTCATCCTACGATGGACCTACAATGTCATCATTGTTCGACTATATCGATCCCTACGCCATCGTAAGACAACACACGTACCGCGTGTACATATACACGAGAATCCTTTGATCCGACGCCGCATTATGAACACCGAAGTCCGCCTGGCCGCCACACGTAACATAAGCCGGGAAGAGTACAAGCAACAACACCGATGAGGCGGAGAGGTCATGTCGATGACGCGCAGATTCAGCTTTTACGATCATCATACTACCACTCCTAGGTATGGCAAGGCGAGTTGTCCATGGATTAAATGTTCATGCTCCGCTTAAGGCATGCCTCTTGTTGTCATATGTCTTGTAATTATTCTTTTGCATCTTCTTTGCAATATGTGTTGAATTGTCATATGAATTATTTTTCATTTCATGTCTATCATTTGTCATGACTATATGTATAAATTGTTGCCAATTGTCACTTTCATAATCCTAAAATTAGCTTAAAATGTCGCTAAATTTTCAACTTCGCTTAAAATATTTCTCTATAATACATAGGATAATATGAACATATATAAAACTTTTAAATAACTAGAAGTTCATTTGTTACATTTGAAAAATCAAAACTGACTTTACATACGGTTTTTTAGCTTACTTTACTAATCAAGTAGATTTTAAAAATTCCTGGCTTGATCATCATCTCAAATTTTATGGAAACATTAGTGATGTGTCAGACTATCCAAAAAATTTCAAAATTTTTTGACGGTGTTTTGGACCCATTTTTGACTGGTTCAAAATTGCCGAGATCTCAGAATCTCACGAGATCTGTGAATCTCCGAGATCTCGATTTCTCAGAGAATAAAACCGGATTTGAAAACTGTTTTGCAATTCGTCCTGACTTTTGTCGAAATTTCCAATCCAAATTTCGGATTTCGGAAAGGTCCGGGATTTGAGTCAAAACGAGATTTGAAACCTTGAGCTAGCCTATAAGAGCCCAAATTTTCTTCCTACAAAATATCCTGCCATTCTCAATTTAGGAAATTTGGAAAAAGGAACCCTAGAGAAATAACACCGGCAAATTACCAAGAGTCATAGTGCATTCAGATAAACTCTAAAAGGCATTGGAAAACTAAATGACTTACAATTAATCCCACTTTGTTTTCATGTAATTATTGGTTTGGAGTATATTTATAGTAATAATAATAGGAAGTAGCAAAAGGCAACATGATATCTTAGCTCTGTTTAAAAAAAGATTTACTTAAATGATCGTCACATCAAGGGTTCATGACTTCACCAAAAAAAACGTCATATGTGCAACCTACAGTTGAAAAAAAAAAACTTAAGGCCTGTTTGGCAACAAGGTTTTTTCATAGTTTCGAGACAAAACCATGGTTTTGAAGAAAAACTCTGTTTTAGAAACCAAGAGGTGTTTGGTAGCCCGTCAGAAAACTGTTTTAAAAACCATGGTTTTCACAAAACCATGGTTTTTTCTCTGTTTTGGAAACTTTGGTTTTGGGCAAATTTTTCTGAGCATTGGTGCCAAAACAGCTCTTGTTCCAAGACTTTGTCAACCAAAAACTTTGTAGCCAAACAGATGAGAGTTCCAAGAAAAACCATGGTTTCAATGGGGTTTAGTAAAACCATGTTTTTTATGCCAAGACAATTCCCAAACCATGGTTTTACAAAACCTTGTTGCCAAACAGGCCCTTATACCCCCATGTGAGAGACGTTGGGCATAATTTGGTTTTATGTTACTACCTTTGTTAGATGCCCTTTGCAGAACAATTCAGGCCTTTGCAGAGGGAGCATCACCAACTCCTTTAATGTGTCCTTTACATTCTCCAAGGCTCCAATATCATCGAAGGTGACTCCAATATCATTAGGTGGTATAACATCTGCCAGAAGCCTTTTCTCAAACTCGTTCTCTGTCATGACATCCTAAGAGAAATAAAGTAATATAAAGGTAAAGCACTGGAAAATTCTAATTCTTAAGGAATGACAAGAATGTTTGCCATATGTGAGACAGCAAGTACCTTTAATGATTTTTTTGAGCTCTTGTTATCACTTTGCATGCTCTGTAGCATGTTGAGCCCATGCTTAAGGCTGTCATTCATAACCATTAAGTTAGCATTCTGAGAGAAGACTGCTTGAAAACGAAGAAAGGGAAAAAGAAACATGACTACCTTTCACTTGTGAGTACAAGTTTAGCATCTTTGGAGGTTTCAGCTTTATTGTGCTTAAGGTGATAACTAACAGCGTAGCCGACAATCTTGTCCACATCTAAGAAAGTTTGGAGCAACAAAAGTTTCAATTGGAGATCTTTAGTATCATATTATTCATATCCTATGCAATCACCCTTTGTGGTGCACTCATGCAATTGTTTCTGGTTTGGGCACTAAACATAAAAAAAGTCCCCAAAGAGTCTAGATGTACTTCTCAATGTGTTCTACCTATGTATAAACTTTCAAGTTCAAATCCGTTCTACATTAAGAGTAAAAAAAGAGAAAAACTGACAAATGATAAATCAAAAGGAAAGGAAAAAAATAAAAAGGTGAATGCTAGTATACTACTATTCGCATCAAACTTTCTTCCAACACGTTTTGAATTTGAAGTTTAAACTTTAAAGGGTGCTAGAACACTATAGACTACATAAAAATCAGAATTTTTTCATGTTGATTTTGTACCCAAACCGAAAGTTGATTGCATGAGTGCACCACAAAGGGTGATTGTATTTGATATGTTGCCATAGATTGAGACCAAAAAAAATACTCACTTTCATTAGTCAGTGATTGATCTTTGATGAATAATTCTTCAGTGTCATTGCATTCAATTCCATTGCGGTTCAGAAACTGCATTTTACAGAGCAAATGAACAATCACATAGTGGTCTTACATGCTACTAATATAGATATCCATTCTAAATTGGGGTGGGAATATAGTCTACAAGAATTCAACCATTATAGGCAGAAAAATAATTGCAAAATTATATATAAAAAAGGTGAATTTATGCATGATTACAGTTGTAAAAAGCAAGAGAGTATCAAACACATATGATCAGTCATTTGAGAGAAAACTGGCATAAGTGCTGTCTAAAAATAACTTGAGAACAAATACTACTTTAGAAATAACATCGCAACCAGGTATGGCAGGTTGGGAAGAAACACAATTACACAGGCCACAAACAGCTCAGGCATCACACAAGAAGCTTCAGTTCGATTGAGTGTACCCATTTTCCACTCGGAAATACAAAATAAGTTGTATTTTCTTTGCAGCTTACCGTACGAATGCTACCAACATTGGATTTAGCTTTAAGGGTTTCAACATCACGATCCAGTTGTTGCTTCCAATCAGTAAGTTGTGCTTCCTCCTGAAAGTTTTATTCTTTAAATTAGACAGTACACTTAAGCACAACACTTGAGTGAGTGTAATAAGGGATATTATCACCTGTGGAAGCTGGATGGAAATTTTGTTAGGGAAAAGCTTATTTAGATGTTTCATTGCCTTCGGACTTTCTTTGTTCCTTTCATGCAACCTACTACCAAAGCTATCCTGCATTTGTCAAATAATAATACATTAAAACATGACAAAACAGACAGCCAACATCAGCACCGTGTGTTCATAAGAATAGCAAATGAAACCATATGCATTGAAAAACACTCAAGGAAAAAATAATATAAATAATAAGTAGAATGAAAATTGTTACCGGGAAAAGGTCAAATAGCGTCTGGCTGCTACTAGCAAACTTTGTGAAAAGAAATCCTCCAGGATGTGCCTACAAGAAAGACCACAGAATCATCTTAGCAAATATTTGATAGCACTTGAGTGAGATTGCTGATTAAGATCAAAGGAGAGGGGATGCAAATGAACAACAGTTCTCTGACAGTTTGGCAAAGGACAGACAGGCTCCAGTATGGCACACCACCATGGGAACTCAACACTACAAATTTGTCTAATTTGTCAGAAATAATATATGTACCTTCTCTTTGCGGCTGTCCATCTGTGTGTGGGATCCTATAATAAGAACACCAGGTGGAAGCAATTCGAGCTTGGTCCTCAAAGATGAAAATGACTCTGTAATTCCAGTGAATGATTTCTCTACATCCTTTAGTAGCACTATCAGAGGGGCAGTTTTGCTTTCTTCGGAGATGACCTGACAGGCAATGAAAATCACACACTATAACACAATGCTGAATTGTGTTTGTAGAAATTCCAAATCCTAAATAAGAGGCAGCACCTCAATTAACTCGTTCATAGCTAGCCTCTCAACTTCTTCACCACCAGAAAAGTCCAGGCGAAGTAATTCAGCTGTGGAAACAACAAAATGTTCAGCACCAAATAAGAAACTGTAAAAACTGTCAAACATGTGGGGATTCAGATGTTTGAGCTAACCAGAGCAGAAGAAGCCATGATCTTCCTCACACATACCACCCAGATCATTACCATCAGGGATCTGCTTGTCAAATCGGACTCCAATTTTAGAGGATCCATTTTCTTCAAAAGCAAGTATCACTCTGCCTCGATAACCATAACTTGGGCCCCTGAAGATCAATAAAACAATATATTAAAAAATATACTGAAAAAATATGGTGGCTAACAAAAAACATATGGTCATCAGACAAAAGTATATCATGTTATCAAGCTAAATCTGAGTGAATGCAATGGGAACATAAGAAGAAAACAAACTCATATTGGGTTGTTGGCTATTGAAAACTAAGACTGTATGTTGCCAGTTTCCTTTTTCTATTATTACATGCAAACAAAGTACTATAAAGTACAATTGAAATGCTTTTATTGACAGTAGGAGGATCCACTGTTCAAAATAGTATTGTTCTACGACAGACCTACATCCATGCATTTCACTAGGTAAATGTGCCTTTTCTCCAAGCATACTTTCTTAGAATTTATAGCAATACATTATCTCTGCTCATGAACCTAGCTGTGGCTATGTGTGGCATGCCACACATTTTGTGGCGAGTGGCAACCAAATTAGTCGCCACAAGTCAGGCAAATCTTGGTAAGAGTATGTGTCTATGACAGGTGGGGTGGGGTGGTGTGCTAAAAAAGTTTGGCAAGCCACAACTGTGGTCACAAACCAAACAGATGCCTAATAAAGTTAAAGTTGCCTAATACGAGTTCAGTAATCATCATAACACCCAAACGATAAACATCCTAATAGCACTTCCACAAACATCGCTTACAGCAGCAAAGTTCTGATGAAAAATAAGGCAGAAATCTAAGAAACAGATTTTGGCTGAAAACAGAAATAAGAGCACAGATACCTTTGTGGCAATGAGGGTTGCTGAGCTGTACCCACATACCTTACCCTATCCCCTACAAAAGATGTGGCAGTGCAATCATGTTTAAGTACAATATGATTGAACTGGAAAGATTATTAAATAAAAAAGAAATGCGAGCAAACCTTCTCTAAAAGTATAGCTCTTGGATGTAGCAGTTGAGGATTCCTGTTTGGGCAAAGATGCAGAATGCAAAGTGGATGTACCCACAATATCAGCATTCACACTGGAAGTTGGTGCAGCTGGTCTCCTGAAGTGCATGGTGTCTGCCAAGGAAGCGCGGTGCTTATGAAGCATTGCCAATTTGTCACCACCTGCCTTATCCCCTGACTTATCACTCTTGCCAACATCTTTCTGGGATTCTGGATCTTTTGAAGGTGCCTAAATAGATTTTGTTTCAATAATAATAAAAATTTTGGGAAATGCAGTAATTCAAGGTTTTCTCAAACTTTTGGATATGCTTAAGAGTAGTAATCAGTAATACATGGAAAACTTACCCCAGGCAACAAAAGTGAATCGACAACAAGTAGTCTAGCACCAAAATGCTTGGCAAGCGCCTTTATCAATGTTTCCTGATAAATCTCGGAGCCTGATACATGTTTGCAGTAGAAAAATTAGATGAGTACAGAAAGATAAGCATTGGGATTAACTACCAAACAAGCATATGCAATGGATGCTATGAAGTATGAACAATTTAACTCAACAGAAACAATAAATATGCATTGAACAAAAAAGGGTACCTGCTGGACCAGATAGCAAAATTCGCTGGTTTATTGATGAAATTTCAGAGAACTGCTTGATGAACTCCTTCTTTTCCAAGTGTATGAATGCACATGATAGGAGCACATTCTTTGTATTCTCGCTGCATGAGATGGGTATTGATAAATGATACAAAGATATGGACATGTGAAAGAACAACAACAATAATAGCATGCTTCATTTCAAGGTATATCTGTGTGAAACTGCCCTACCTTGACTAAATAAACTCTATCAGCCACATCTATGGCTATTGTCTAATGAATGCTATGAAGTATGAACAAACCATACAGAATAACAAACTAGACATACACTTTTTTTGACAACCTCAAAACTAAGAAAAGTAGAATAGATGACTAACCTTAGTTTTTTTTTTTTATAATGTAGAATACAACGAACAAAGCATGTGCAACATTGCAGCTATACAGCATGCTGAGGCCCAAAAAATCAGAGTAAAGGCTAAAGCAAGTCAGAGCATATCACCTGAGGTAGTAAGGAAAATTCTCAAATGTAACTTCAATATCACTTGGATTAATAATTCCTTGCTTCATCCCATCCTTAAAGGCTTGACATCTGCTTGGAGGTAAACTGGCTGAAGAGTTAAGATCCCTGATGAGATCCCTCTGATCTTCAAGAGCTTTAAAAAGATCACCAGTCAAGTCGAACTCGGATATAGTTGATCCTGCAATCATCCTCAGAACTGGCCTTATCTTATAAGTTGCAGTCTTACCGATTTCCGCACCAAGATGAGCATCAGCTCCAAAGCCGTTCTGTTGACTGGTGTCGTTCGCAACAGGATCAGGAGATATAGGGGCTGCAGCAACATCCATTGGAGAGTCTTCAATATTAGAATTAACCTCATTGCCATTTTCCCCATTCTCACATTCCTTATCAGGGCTGATGCTGCGCCCTTTTGATTTATCCAAAGCAGATGATGCCATAGGCCGCACTACTCTCTGATTGTTCTCCCCAGCTGATGCAGGTGGCACTGCTGGTAGGTCCTTCAACTGATTAGATACAGATGCTAACATCTCTGCCCCCGCAACAGTTGGAATGCTTCCTGTTCTCCTCTCCATACGGATACGCTTGGCACCAGCAACTGGGGGTTCCAAAAGGCCCACAGCAGATGATGGCACCACTTTAGGAACTTTATCATTCAATCGATGCTGAAATATCTGTAAGTGGGTAAAGGGAAAGTAACAGATCTGATAGATATTGCTATATCTGAAGTGTGTACATCTAGACTAATATGACTGAATGAACAAGAAATGATAATAGGATACATAAGCATGCTTGCCGCATGAACTGAATACAACTTCATCTCCTCCTGTAAGGGTAACTTTTGCGCCTTGGTTTATAGACCTTCCGTTTAATTGGACCATGCCCTTCTTGCCTACAACTTCTAACTGACACTGGCCTCCTTGCTGAAAGAAAAACATCAAAAACCAATGGAATAATTATAAGCAAGGACCTGACAATGTTCCTTCACTCCTCACATCACAAAATTGAACCAGAAAAAACAAGGACGTACCTCAAGGTGCCGCAGCTTGCAAAGTATTTTGCTAACAGGTTGGTCCTTCAGCCATAAATTACAGCTTTTGCTTTGGCCAACAGAAAACTGAGGTACACTGATAGGAAGGTGAGGACTCTGTAGTTCATAATTTAGTATCAGTATGAAGTAACATCATATTTCAATTTTCAAGCATTATTCCGCATCACCATAAAAAAGAAAAGTAGGGTTAGCGTTACTACAAGACATATCTTAACAAAGACAATCAACAAAGATCGTAAAAGCACTGCATTTGTTGCTACTAGCGCCTGTAAATGTGAAATCTTGGTAACATCGGTGTCAATAATTAGTATCAGCAGGTAAACCATAGCTTTGATCATTGGTATTATTGCATAAGAAAAATAGGGAGAAACCTAGATCAACTAGCTACTAAATTTTTCCATTTGGGAGGACATTCGCATAAACTACCTTGAATTTGGAATTGCCAATACTTACAATTTCTCTTTATGTCAGCCCCTAACACTTTAGGTGTTTGGACTTTGGAATGCCTAGGAAATCACCATACTGAACAGTGAATACTTGACTATGATATTTGTCTAATTGACTTTAAGAAAACTCTCTTGCAACCAAGTTTTCCAAAAGCCCTGTTTCAGCAAAGTGCTCCAATTCACAAACTAGCATTAGCAGGGAAATGTTGTGTCGACCTACTAGAATGATCCAGGGGGATTTCTGGCACTTCATCAACAAAGTTAACAATCCTACATGCATGGATTATGCATGCATGAGTAGCTAACAAAATTTAAAAAGTTATGCTGCACTTCAGAATCTCTCTATCCGTATGCCGGAGGAAGGTCACAGGAGAGAGCAACTGTATCCTCTACTTGTTTTGCTGGATAGTTTGATTATGAGAGCATGTGCTTATCCCTCTAGGAAAGCATATCATGCGCCTGATCTATTTTGTTGTCTTGCTGCTTTATCTTCAATTTTTCCATCATTGAGGTGAGTCAAACCTCCACAGCTGGACTCCTTGCAGTTTTGGATGACATAACTAAAACATTTGGCAAAGAACTTTATCCACCATAACTAACACTAGTATCTAAACGGATTGTCACTATTCACAACATGCAAATTTGACCATGGTAGCAAGGCCTACTTCTGACTTAGAGAAGTAAACCAACCTAAACAACCAAATGCACTGCCAGAATGGTTATTCAAGACGAAATTATAATGAGTTCTAATATGTTTGCTGAAAAATGTCAAGTATTGCTAGTGCTGATCCCTACAAGCTGTAACCCAACACAAATACCTACATATGACATATTCAATAACAAATCCAATATACTAAACCCATCAAGCAGCTAAAAGGCTAGCTCTAAATGGACCTAAGCATTAAATTCAGGCAGCCCAATACCATTGACTGCGCGAACTCTAAACACTAGTTCACTACCATGCTCTAAATGACAAAACTAATAATATTCCACCACAAAACCCTCCAATCAATCTGCAAAACACCACAAACAGACTAAAATTCACCGTAAACGATCCTAAGCATCCTAATAATCGAATCTTTACAAAGCCCAGAATAAAAAACTGCCAACTTTAACTTAATTTCCTACAATATCTATACCAACAGGAATTCCCAATTATTGGCCGCCAATTCCCTCACCTGTGAGCACTGCGAAAGCAGCTTCGCCCATGGCACCGCCTGCTGCTGTTGCTCCTTCCTCCTGCGTGAGCTCTCCGCCGAAGCAACCGCTGTCTTATCCCCTCCTTGATCTGCACCAAAGCATCAAAACCCTAAGAACTCGATTCCAAAGCCATCCCACCAGGCCCTAGCAGCCAAAAGGCACGAAAGCCCTCACCTTTCTTCGCCGCCGCGTCCTCCGCCGAGCCGGTGCTCCTCGCGGGCGCCGCCGCCGCCGAATCCTCCTCGGTCCCCCCGGGCGCGGACGCCGTCCGTGACGCCGGAGCATCCGCCTGGTTAGGGTTACGGTCCAGATCGGTTAGCCCGGGAGTCAAATCGGGAGGTGGTGACACGATACCCTTCGATCCGCGGGGGGCTCTCACCTTGGGGCGCTTCGGCGGAGGGGCGGAGGAGGAGGAAGGGGACGGGGACGAGCGCGCGGCGGCGGAGCTCCGGCGAGTCTCCACCATGGCGTTCGCCGAAGGCGATGGCTTCTTCCCCTTTTCTCTCCCGAGAGGAATTCTTTTGTCTCCGGGTTTTCTTTTTCTTCGGAAATAGTTTTGTTCGTCTTTTTGGTGTCAAAGGCGAGGAGGAAGGGAGAGGAGGGGTGTTTTATAAGAATTTCGGGATTTCTTTTTTCCTCTTTTTGTGTGGCGTGTGACTGTACATATGCTATATCATTATCATGTTGTGCTCGTATTCGGTACGTATAGCATTGCCCAATTTGCGCTTAAGCAAGCACTTAATGTTTATGGTGCTTTTTTTTTGGTTTGGTGGTAAATTTGCTTCACTAAACTGACCAAAATTTGGTATTTACCAATTTGGTTACTAATGCTTTGATTAAAAATTGGCAAAAAAAAAAATGAACTAAAAAGCCAAAGGAGAATATAATATTATCAAAGTTTAGTGGCAAACTAAATATGTGATAAATTTGGTAAGATAATAGTGTAGAAGCAAACAAAAGGGTAAGTAATCATCGTCTACCTTTTCATTCATATTTTAATATTTATGTAAATTTCAAAAAGAAAAGTATAACACTTCCCGATATATGATCATTGAAAGCAAACGAAATAGCCATTATATTCCAATTGTAAACTTTTGGGAGACTCTTTATTTGTTCTACGGAAGTTGATCCTATTCTAAAAGCACCATTGCATTGACATTGGTAGCATACGTGAATATGATACACTTTAACTGTACTAGTTATATGCCCGTGCGTTGCTACGAAAAACAAAATTGATAACGAAAAATAAAAATAAAAAAATACTATTTCATAAGATCAAACATCTATCTTTAACGCTTCGTTTCTTGCAAAAGCTGGCTAATTAAAGCAACGCTTCGTTTCTTGCGTAGGGCAAGTAAGTAGGGCAATTAAGCAGGTCAATTAATGTGATGTGGGAAGAAACTCTCACTTTATATAATAGAGATTAGAACCATATCGTGTGTATTCTCAATACTAATATTGTGGTACCCAATAAGTTAAACAAGGAATAGGTAATGTATTCCTTTTACTTACACACAAAAAGATTGAATATAAGTAATCAAGAATTTTTAAGGAGACTATTAGTGCACCTATTCTTCATTTTCAAAATATAAACAAAACATACTTTTGTCAACAAGTTCTAACTATTCCTTAATCTTTTGTGGTATAGTCAATGAAGTATCATAAAAGTCATCATCAACTTAATTTCGTGATGGCATAGTTTCTTATTCCTTTAGTCGATTTATCTACATACGTACGGAGATGCCAAATGTATCATTGAATGTAGTGTTGGCCCATGAGAGAATCTCCATGTGGCTATACTCGTAAAGAGTGGAAGACAAAAAATTAGAAAAAAATTTGTCCATACAAAAGACTGACATGCATCATATATTAGCTCACTCCTTTGCAATAACAATATATTGTATTTTCCGGTTTTCGTTGTTAATTAAAAGGTAAAATTTGGGGTTCAAAGAATATTTTGCACAACATTGGATATTATACAAGTAAGTTAGTAATATTTTTTTTAGATACAGTTTTTCATATATTTTGCAACTATGCGAAAAAAAATGCAAAAATACGGTCGTTTAAATTTTATATTAAAAAAATATCAAGACATCTGATTTAATCGTTATATTCAAACTCAATATGCTAATGAATTTTTCAAGGAGCAAAGTTTTGCGGAGGAAAAAAAAATCCCTTTCACAGCTAAATTCACGAAAGCAAAGCTTTTACAGCGGCAGTAGTAGAAAAAAAAATATCTGAAGATACTTGCAAAAAAGAGTCGTATCGACGAATTAACCTTTTAGAGTGCAAGTACGTCTTTTTTTCTTCCTTCTTTTTAACCTTACCTTGATGTGGCAATACGCCGATATAATAAGGTCAACCCTACTCGACTGCGCCCGTTGCGTCAGAAATTCGCATTCCTCCACCTGATCACTCGTCAAATCAGGGGCGGAACTAAATATGATTACCCGATGTCACAGGACACCGGGTAAAAAAAGAATTAGTGTATGTTAGTCTATATATATAAAAAGTTATTGTATGTTAGTCTATATATATAAAAAGTTATTGTATGTTAGTTTATATATATAGTATATGTGAACCCCTTGATCTAAATCTTGTGACACCGAGAGGCAAATAACAAGTAAATAGTAAGAATAATAAGTTATTATAATATTATCACATATATGGTAAAGTAGTGAACCCTGATGATTTTTTCTCCAGTTCCGCCCCTGCGTCAAATGATGGAGTTTTGTCTTTTTGATGCGTCAGAAATTAGAGGGCATACCTCCCCTCTCTTTTCCCGTCTCTGTTGTTTAAACTTTTCTAGTAGCCACGTTAGAATGCTTGTAACATTGGATTTAGTGTGGGATAGAAAACTTAATTAGTACGTACTTAGCAAGCAGAAAATCTCATCATTGATCAGCGTAAAAATAGAAAGAGAAAACCACGTAACCTTGTATTGATCCAACGGTGTAGAGCGGAGCCGTCTGATTAGATCCAGCGCTCATTTTCCGTTTGTGAGCACCAAAGGTCCGAAGTAATCTCTCCAATCTCACCCACCTCTGCATCTCTCCAACTTCTCTCACCTCTTCGTCTCTACGGTCTCCACATGACCATCAACCTTCGTTCTGTCGGGGACCAACACGGTAGCAGAGGTCGCAAGCAGCGATCGGTACTGCAGAAGAGACGCGTCAGGCGGAGGAGGGCTGCTACGGACATGGTGGACAAACACATGGTGGGATGAGGACACCGACGATAAGGACCACCATATCCGGTCATCTTACTCATCACCGTGACGGGATCCACCAGATCCTACGAGCCTTGTCTGCCTCCTCATCTGAGTCACAGAGTGTTCTCCTATCGGAGGCTGCTGGGTGGCGGCCGACAGTACAGAGGAAGCGTGGCGGATAGAGGAAGGTGGCTACCGACATGATGGAGGCAACCTAGCATGAGGAGGACGTCGGCAACGGATCCACCTAATCTGATTGTCTTTCTCATCACCGGCGATGGGATTAGTCAGATCCCACGATCTTTGCATGCCTCCTCATCTGGGTCATAAAGCGATCTAACGCTGACTCTTTTCTCGTTACTGTTGATGTTCAAGACCTGGGGGTCCCTAGATCGAGCTTATGAATGTAATTCTGGTTGCTTGTATCTATAAAACAAAGATTGAAAGGAGTAGAAAATGGGATTGTTTCTTTATTGAGTTACGAATGGTTTACAAAATACAGACTTAAGTGGAAAACTAAGAACACTAAAGCGTAATCTTAATTAGCCTCTCTAATCTTCACTGTTCATTGAATCCTTACAGAAGCCTCCTATTTGTAGTGTCGAAGAGATGGTAGTTGTCATCTTCGAAGAGATGTCTTCTCATCAAAAGGTGTATTTTGGTCAAAAGGCGTTTTCTCACCGAAGATATGTCTTTTCATCAGAGGGGCATTTCTTCGTAGGGAGTAACTTCCAAATTATTGTCCGTACCTGTCAGAGAAAGCGTCTTCCGCACGTTATCCTTGCGTAGAGATTCCTCGCCGATCTGAATCTGGTCAGGGCGAGGATTATCCTTTACCCGATCTGGTCTAGGTCGATGTGATAAAGGGAATTGTGTTCGACCTACGAAGGTTCATAGGTCGAACTGTTTCCAACCTAGTAGAGGCTCAGATCAAAGATACAAGTTAAGTATTTGTCCGACCTATATTGCAGGTCGAGGAGTTGTTTAAGTGGTCAACTGTAACTTTGACCGAATGATCATGAGATATTTAATGTGTCTCTTCGTTTTGTAGGCCGCATTTATAAGGATGCGACTAGTTTCTAAAAAGCAGTAACTATTTATGGGCCTCAAACAGATTAATCATCGTTAGTTGCCTCGTGCCGCTTTGTCGTTGCGTGTGTAACGGGCAACTTCGAGCTCTGGTTTCACCCCTTGGGTGAGCAGGGAGAGGTGGTGGTGGTGCTGACCAGTGGTAAGGGCGGAGCAACGGCCGCAAGCAAGCATGCTAGGTTTTTTTTTCGCTTCTTTTTGTTTTTTCTGATAAAGTTTTTTTGGGTTGAAACATTTTAAAACTTTTGGATTGTAACTCGATGGAAACCTGTTGTAACTATTGATTGAATCCTGCTAAAATATGTTGAATTTTTTTAAAAAATTTTAATCGAAACTTGCTTGAACGTCTTAAAACTCTTTGGCAAAACTTGTTGAAACTTGAGTTAAAAAAAAACTAAAACTTGTTGAAATTTTTTCAGAATCTTCTTGAAAACACGTGAAACTCGTTGAAATCTAAAACTTTTCCAAATATTTTAGCGGAACCTCTCAAAATTTAATGAAACGTATTACTATACTATTATAACGGTGTATCATTTTACCATCGTAGCGGTATATCGTCCTCTGGTTTCAAACAAAATAGGAATGAAAGGTTCCAACGAGTACCGATGAATTGCGGCCTTCATGGCCATTTTGCACCGTACCACATGAAGAGCGTGCGCTCGCTCTCTCTCTCTCTCTCTCTCTCGTCTCACGTCATAAAAGCCATTTTCTGGTTTAAATTTCACTAGTTACATGCCCGTGCGTTGCTACGAAAAACAAAATTAATAACAAAAAATAAAGATTAAAAAATAAAAAAAATTATTTCACAAGATCAAACATCTATCTTTAACGCTTCGTTTCTTGCGAAAGCTGGCTAATTAAAGCAACGCTTCGTTTCTTGCGTAGGGCAATTAAACAGGTCAATTAAGTAGAGCAATTAAGCAAGGCAATTAAGCGGCAATTAATGACGTGGAAAGAACTCATCACTGCCACCAACTGCTGCTTTAGAATAGTAGAGATATGGCAAGCTGTGTCCCCGTAGCAAGGAAAGAAACGTGCAGATCGTTCCTACACGGCTACACTTACCTTTTCTTAGAAGTATATACAGAGACATAGTACACGGGGTACTCGAGTCATCAGCAAGAACACAAAGCCTGCGGCTAAAGCGATTGATCACTGAAACGTGTCTGAGCGTGAAGCCAAGCTATGTTTGCAGAGGAAGTATACCACGAAAATAGGTATACAGTGAAAATATAAAAATAGGCAAATAGAGACGTTAAATCAAATTTAAATGATTATAAAGCATGTTTTACACATAACTCTCTAGAAAGATTATAAAATTTCACACCTTAAGTGAAGGTGGGATTCCATCTAAAATTGAACCATTCATGTTCGATTCAACGTCTCTATTTACCAACTTTTATGGTTACACCGTATGTCTTCTTTTTACCATATACTGGTACGTGGTCACAGCAACGAGATGTGTTTCCGAAGGAAAAAAAGAAAACCGAGGAGCACTTGTCACTGACGTCGAGCCGAAATGGGCCGGTTGGCTGGCCCAAGAAGTGCATTCTCTTGCGGCTATCCAGGCCCATGACCCAAACAAGTCTGCAGTTGTCAAAATTCCACAACCAAGTCCAAGCCTCCAAGACACACACACTTGCATAGATAGATAGGCTCTTTAGGCCCTGTTTGTCGTTTCAGTTGGGATCGTAGAAAGTAGCTTTTAAAATCTGGATTGTAAAAGTTGGATTGTTAAAAGCTGGAGGTTGAAAAGATAATGGTTGTTTGGCAATCCAGATTATAGTGTGTTTGGATTGCTATTTCTGCTTGGCAAAAGTCTGTGGTACCTTCAATTATAGATTGAAAAGTTTGTGTGAATAGTGGGGGGGGCAATGGTGGGTAATTTTCACAGAAGTTGGATGGGTATTATGGTCTTTTGCAAAAAAAAGTTGATAAAATCTCCTCTAGAGTGGATTGTAGGATTGTTACAATCCGGCCTCCAGATTATTACAACCCAGATTGAAAGCTTTTAAAAGCAGCTTTCTACAATCTCTAGCTGAAACAAACAGGGCCTTAGTCGACGGTCATTGCATTTGCTGCTGCATGCTTCTTTGGAACTGGCTGCTTAGGATAATTTTCATCTCGAATCGATCTCGTCGGCCAATGATTTGTTACTATCACTTTTGCTTTCTCAAGTTTCCGTACTCACTCTGGAACTGCTTAGGCTAATTTTCTAATTAGGATCGATACAACTTGGACTGCTAATTCCAACCATGAGATTGAGAAGCCAAAGATCGCCACCAACTCCTCCAGATCCTACTTTATCAGTTCTCCATGCTCTGTACGACTGTACGTGGCACGACTCACGAGTAAGCAATGACTTATTACATATATATGCGGCGTTGTACCAGGAGGAAGAGCTGGACGACGAGGCAGCGAGCGATGACGACAACGACGATGATCTTAGCGGCAACGAAGAGGGAAGCGCGTATCAGATGACGTACGACAGAGCGGAGCTGCCCGGCGCCGGCGAGGGGTCAATTCGACGCAGCGAGCAACAACGGCGACGGCACGATGTTCTACGAGGATATCACGATCGAGGAGGCGGTGCCGTACGAAACTCATATAAGAATATGTATAAGACTAGATAAATATTAAGAGGACTCGAGAAATCAACCACCAAAATACATTTAGCTAGTAATTGAAGACTATATGTGTGAGTTAGCTGGCTAATCTCTAGTCCTTCCATCCTGCCACATTCGTTTCAGCAACCGTACGTACGTACGTATTCGGTATTCCCATCTCTAGCTATCTTCATCTTGTTCGGTGCCGGCCTATCTTCAATGGAGAAGAGGCCGACGTCTGCTTGAGAATCGATCCCAATAATTAGCAGCAGCTTCCAGTGAGTTAGCATTCGGTAAAGGGAAAATCAACGGCTGGGTGCTTTCGATCACTCTCTGAAAAATGTAAACTGTTTCTTAGTTTCCATAAAGACCAACAGGTTGCAGAACAAATAATATTAATCACTTAGTTTGTCATTCTCGCAGTAGGCTTGCATACATGAATTCATGGATGCCAGCCCGAGCTGTTGTGAACGAGCTGGACCACCGACCAGGTACGGCGTTCTCGAAATTCAGAAAATTAAGACGCAGATCATTGGTGTCGTCGAATGAAATTCAGGGTTGGATCGGAAAGATGCAGTAGTGGTGTTGCCGGCCCTCGGGTCGATTCGGGTTTTTCTTTCCTTCTGTTGTCTGAGTGTTTCCTTAGTTCTTCTAGTCTCTCTGTCACCATTCTATCTTTGTCTGTGTTTTTAGATTTTTTTACTACCTAAATGAAGCGGCAGAGCTCCTGCCTTTAATTAAAATAAAAGATGCAGAGAATTACTGGATCAGTAGCCGATCGACGTGGTAATTCATCGCGACCGACCGGCCGCGCGTGGCTAAAATTAATTAAGCTGCTATAGCTAGCTCATCATTGTCGCCGGAAAACATCAACGTGTCAGGAAAACATAGCTTGCTTGTTATTATGGTTTATGGACTTAATTTCCATGAGATTTTGGCCGTACGTTAATTTTTACCAGGCTGCGTAGCAGTAACACTGTAAAATTGATCCGGCTGTAACTTCACGGAAGGATCGAGCCTAGCCACCAGAAAGTCCATTAGTGCAATTGTCACGTTCGAGTTTTAATTGTGTTCTTGGATATACTAGGCTGTGTAGGCACTAGCAGTTGGGGCAAAAAATTGACATGCAATACGTTTACCAACAAACTAGACCATGCATCATGCATGGATATGTCGGTAAAAATCTCTTCAGCCCAACTTGTTATTTACCGCTACCAGGGTTCCAAAAATAGATGAAACTCGTATCGAGCCGGCTCAAGACTTGAAAGATTGTTAAATCGGTTTAATTCAAATTCAAATTACAAAGAAGGGAGTGTACATAGGTATTTTCCGGATATTTTTGTCTTAAATAACATCCAAATTTTGGATCGTAGGATTAAAAATTCAGTCGTTAGATCAAATCATAGGATCAGAAGTAATCGATACTCCCGAATCTCAATAATGATCTAATGCCCTCAGATTTGGGTGATTTCACCAAACAAAAATATCCGGATGATGTTTATCAAATCCCTAAAAAGAAATCGAAAAATTTGGGTGAATTTATCAAAAAGTGTTAAATTTTTTGTTTGAGATCCTGAGGCATCGCCTATGATTTTGTAAAAATTTTAGATGATGATCATATTTGTGTTTTTTTTAAAAAATATCGAACAGTGCTACTGTCTTTATATATACTCTTCTGTTTTTTATTTTTCTAGAGGCACTACATTAAGTGTAATATTTCTAAAAAATTTTGTGTGAGGTTCTAAGGCAATGATAATAACGTTGTAAAAATTTTTAGATGATGATTAGACATTTGTATTTTTTTTTCAAAATTCTTACAGTATTGTTCTACCGTCTTTGTATATGCTCTTCAGTTTTTGATTTTTTATGGGCACTAAATTAAGTTTAATATTTTTTAGAAATTTTACTACATGATCCTTTGGGCACTCTTTATGGTACCATTGGAATTTTAGAGCATTATCAGGCTTTTAATTTTTTTTTAAAATATGATACTTTCTCCATTCTTTTTCAGTAATTGTTGTTTTTTATTTTTGAAAAGCACTAAATAAATTTAAAACATTTAAAATTTCTTTGAGGTATTTTATAGATTAATTTGGTTTTGTTCAAATTTTAAAGTTCATTTTTAAATTTTTTCTTGAATTTTTCCTAATTTTCCTTGAGTGTGCCGAAAATAAAAAAGGTCAACAATCGATGAAAATGGTCAAAAATTGGTGAGAAAATTGATGTTGCTTAGTGTGCCAATTTTTGAAGAAAACATGTGAAAATCAAAGAGTTTGACTTTAAAACGGTTCAATTTCTATCGATTTTCGATGATTTTCAGTGCTTGACGATGGATGATTTATGAGCTCGAAACGGTATTGTAAACCCTATTACGAAAGAACTTGCTTGGGCAGAACTTCTCAAAATAGTTTACCGCCAGACTGGTGAAAGAACAGTTAAAACTTGCAGTAAAATCTACTCCCTGAGTCGCTGACCTGCAAGCTAAGCATGCATGGGCTGTATATTTTTCCAACAACCAAAGTTACCAAAGCAACACTACATATCGGAAGAGCGGCCCTTCGTGCTGTCGCAGGGCAGTCTTGTGCAGTTGGCTTGTTGCCTTCCAAGCAACATCACTTTTTTTTCACAGAGCAATTAGCAGGAGGGAGAAATTAAGAACCTTGCAGTTGCCTTCCAAGCTACGCAGAATAGCCACTGACAGACACGCCCCACCGACGGAGACCTCCAGGGATGGCCCACATGTCAGCGACCGATACTGAGACTTGGTGCGAGCTTTGCTGGTGCGCGTACCATTTCAGCGGCCAGCTACACGCAGCAGGTTAGATATGTGCATGCGGGCAGCTGCTCCTTCACATGTCAGGCCCTGTTTGTTCCCTAGCGCCACTTTCCTTCGTTCTGAATCTTTCCCCAATCATTCCAGCCAATGATCCATCCAGCGTTTCTCTCTCTCTCTCTCTCTCTCTCTCTCTCTCTCTCTCTCTCTCTCTCTCTCTCTCCTAGTAATTGCCGATCGATCTCTCCCTCTCAACTGTTCCAAAGGTGACACTTAGTACTAACTACTAACTAGTATAGCCCTAGCTTGCATATACATCAACCATTTTGGAGGCTTCCCCTGGTCAAGTTCCAGCCGAAATTATACGCATGGATGTACACTTGGACAGACAGACACACACTCAGCAGCACAACCTGCTCGGGTTGGTTGGAGGTAACATGCATGCGATGGCTCATGGCTGGCTGGAATAACGCACAGCTCAGATGTGCATGCCACACTCCCTGGACCATGCATGGAACCATCTGATTCTACCAAGAAAAGACACTCACAAGGCCCCAAATCACATGGCATGGGTAGCTAGGTTGATCATGCATTATATTAATTGTAGCTTCTAGTTGTATCTCCACCACTACTTGTATCCCAAATACAATGCTCTCCGAGGAGCTTAGTCGACATGCATAAGATTATTGATGGAGAGGCGACCAAATGTCGACAAGTCAACACCGGCCAGGGAAAAGGCCTCAATTGTGTACTATACCTTCTCCTAACTAGCTAGCTAGCTATTCCTTTGCTCGACCACCGAATTGCATGCATGGCCTACTTACTTGCTCCCATTAATTGAAGTTATCGCTAGCTAGGCTGTCAAAGGGATGGCATGTAGGCCCCTATATAAGGAGCTATTGCCGCCATTCCGTGCTCACTTGTCACCGCTGATCTCATCCAAGGATCAGAGCTAGATTATATATCGATCATACTCCATATCATTGTACGTAACAAGCTAGCTAGAGAGATAGCTAGGATGGCATCGAGTAATAAGGCTCTCAAGATGTTGATGCTCCCTTTGGCCGTGGTGACAATGGTCATGGCAAGCCCGGCAGTGGCTCAGCTGGCTGTCGGGTTCTACGGCAAGACGTGCCCGAAAGTCGAGGAGATTGTCCGCGAGGAGATGATCGGAATCCTCACCGTGGCGCCGACCCTCGCCGGCCCGCTCCTCAGGCTCCACTTCCACGACTGCTTCGTCAGGGTATACCTACCGTCGATCAGCGTGCTCTTTCGTATTCATGCATGATCCTTGCATGTTCGATAGCTTGTTCGGAGTTGTGATGCATGCAACAATGTCGACTGAGCCAATAATGCAGGGCTGCGACGGCTCCGTGCTGATCGACTCGACGGCGAACAACGTGGCGGAGAAAGACGCGCCGCCGAACCAGAGCCTCCGGGGCTTCGGCTCCGTGCAGAGGATCAAGGCCAAGCTCGACGCCGTGTGCCCCGACACCGTCTCCTGCGCCGACATCCTCGCTCTCATGGCCAGGGACGCCGTCGTCTTGGTGCGCGCATTCATGCAGCAACCTAATATATAGTACTCCATTAACATTAGATCGATTGCATCAGATCACTGATAAGCAACTGCGTGTTAATTAATTTGTTTCAGTCCAAGGGCCCGAATTGGGCGGTGCCGCTCGGGCGGAGAGACGGCCGGGTCTCCATCTCCAACGAGACCGACCAGCTCCCTCCTCCGACGTCGAACATGACGCAGCTCATCCAGTTGTTCGCGGCTAAAGGGCTCGATTTGAAGGACATTGTCGTCCTGTCAGGTAACTAATTAATTAACCATGCATGAACGATGGATGCATATATAAACATCCTAGCTAGCCTACTTTTTCTAGCTAACTAATGTACTGTGGCTAAGCACCAGCCATGCATTCTTACGTACCAATGCATGGCCCAATCAAACGAATCAAGTACGTACTGTAGCACCACACTTATTTTAAAGGAAAGTTAACGACTTGCTGACAATTAATTATGGTCCAATTCATGCATGGACCAGGTTTCGATGGGGTAACACATTTGGACGAACATGTTTTTTTTTTGTGTGTGTGTGATTCTTTGTGCTTAACTTATTGGCAAAGTTAAATATTTAACAAAAATTGTAAATATATAATTGACCCTGCATGTTTGTGTCATGTGCAATCAGACTCTCTATCTCTGTACGTGGTTGTTTCCCGTTAATGAACAATCCGTAAGGAATGATGCGATTGTTTTTTTAAGCTTTTTTATGTTACGGTAAATTTAATATAGATTGTTCATTCTTTTCAATCTAATATACCATAGTAGTTAATATTTATCTATACTTTCTCCGGTAGTATAGTAGTATAAATAACCTTAATAAAGAATGGTTATATCTAATTTTTACTATTGAGTATATTACGGTATAATAAACTATAAAATCTCTCTCTCTCTCTCTTCTGATTAACGTGCAAATGTGATCATCGTTTTCGAATCCGAGCTCTACGGGCCTACGGCTGTTAATTCGTAGCTTAACAATATCTACCGTGGATGGTCGATGTGAATGATAGGTGGTCACACGCTGGGAACGGCGCACTGTTCGGCGTTCTCGGACCGTCTGTACAACTTCACCGGCGCGGACAACAACGCCGACGTGGACCCGGCGCTGGACCGGAGCTACCTGGCGCGTCTGCGGTCGCGGTGCGCGAGCCTTGACGACAACACGACGCTGGCGGAGATGGACCCCGGCAGCTTCCTCAGCTTCGACACCGACTACTACCGGCTGGTGGCCAAGCGCCGCGTGCTCTTCCACTCCGACTCGTCGCTGCTCACCAACGCCTTCACGCGGGGCTACGTGCAGCGGCAGGCCACCGGGCAGTACGCCGCCGAGTTCTTCAGGGACTTCGCGGAGTCGATGGTGAAGATGGGCGGCGTCGGCGTGCTCACCGGGGCGCAGGGCGAGATCAGGAACAAGTGCTACATCATCAACTGATAATCTGCATGCTCACGGATTGATTCTTTGTTTATTTCTGACTTATCTGAACATGAACGATTTATAAGTGCGTACGTACATCTGCTAAGTTTGTCACTCATGTGTAAACTGATGAACAGTGTCGCTTGATTTCTTGTGTCGATTATTACTTGGTTCGTTGCGTGTAACCATCAAATAGTGAAGCATCAAGTATTTATTATCTTTACCATCTCTTCTCATGTATGGAGATTATTCTTCATAAATGTTGTTAATTTGTGCATCGTTCCAACGATTTGGCTGGTGCCGGCAACGGTCGCATGGTCCTAAACTCTGCGAGGATCATATATCATAGACGGATCTTGGGCTGGTGCAGGGCAAAAAAATGAAATAAAATACTCAATGTATTTTTTAATTACCACATCATATTGTTGTTTTTTAAATATTTTTCTTAAATATATAATTACCACGGTGCATCTTAAATGATATGAAGTGTCAAGAAATACAATTATATGAAATGTTTTTGGTATGGACTAGAATTGATTACATAGGCATGCCAAAACCAAACCATACATAATTGCAGACCCGATCATACAGAACGAAACAGTGCAGGCTCGATCACAGTACACTTGCTAATACGTTGGATAAATGGATAGACCAATCTATTCAACAAACGCAGCAGATCTGGATGGTATCCAAATTCATTCCGATGCAAACAAAAATGCTGGTGCAACAAGATGCATGATATCAAAAATCATTCAAACCCTTCATGTGTAGTATAGCATATCACATATGCATAGTCCTCGGATTTAATTTGGGATACGTACGTTCAATCAACGGCGGAACTAGAAAATTTTCAATGGAAGTGTACACTACACATGTATAGCTCTATAATTTTGTACGATGATTTCGTGATATCGTAGATTCAACCCACATAATTAAAATTTGCTAAAAATACATTACAATATTACAAGGTCCTAAATATCTCGACCACTAAAATTGAAACAAATTCAACAAACAAATTTTATCAATTAAAAAAAATGATTTTATAGCGTTTTTCAAATTTTTGGAGACACCGGATCATACCCGGCACCCCTAGATCGTCGTCCCAACTTAATTCCTGCCTTGCTGCGTGCGTGGATCGGATCACATCACGGAGTAGGAATCGGGGTCCTCCTCAACGGAGTGAACGCCGATGCCCCATTGCGGGTAATAGAGAGCTTTGGTGTCCCGTGGTGGGAAATTTTGGAATACAATACAATATTTGACCCGTTTTTACAAATCGATACAATACGTTTACGTATTTACTAAAATCTCAATCATAAATGAAATTTAAAATTTTGTTTAACCTTTCCCGAAGATTCAAAATTCGTTTTCAGTGTAATCGTCAATAAACGAAAACTGAAATTTCCGGTACGGGGTCCCAACCCATATCCGAAATATCATATTAATATTTTGGGTATGGGTTTCGGCAAAGGGCAAGCTCCACCTTGGATTCCATTCGGGGAGGGATTCCAGCAAAGGGTGATTGATGGATGGAGCAAAGGGACGGGTGATTGATGGATGAAGCCCTTTGCCAAAGAAATCAAAACTCTATTCAAATACCCGAAATTTGATTATTTTTTTTTTGGCAAAGCCTTTTCCGGGATTTGAAATTTCGAATACAACAAAAACGAAATTCGAAATTTCGGTAAAGCAAAAACAAAATTTGAAATTTCATTTATCGCTGTTCTTTCTGTAATTACGTAAATATGTTGTATCGATTTGTAAATACGGGTTAAATTTTGTATTGTATTCCAAAATCCGGTGCCGCGAGTCGCCGCCGCCCGCTTTTTCTTTCTTCTGTTTGCAGTTCTGCTCTTGTTGCCATTCGTGGCAACGTCTTTCTTCTTGCCGTTGCGGTTAGTCTTCTTCTAAAAGAGATCGAAGAAGATGGATCAGCTACGCAGCACAGAATTAATCCATGTATACATGAGGATATATATCGGCCGGGCTTACTGAGCTGGCTTTTGCGTTTGTTCAGGGATGGTTGTCACGAATCAGCTTCTCCAGGCGGGCGTCGTTGGCGATGCCGAGTTCCTGGAGGCAGTTGTTGATCCTCCTGTCGATGTCGTTGAACCTGCCGGCGTCCCTGCCGCCGGCCAGGAGCCTGAAGAAGAAGCCGCCGCGCCGGCAGGACTCGACGAGCTCGCGCGCGTCGCCGAGGGTGTCCCTGAGCCTGCTCAGCACCCTATTCCTCGTCGCGGTGTCCTTGGCTTCCTTGAAGTCGCGCGCGCAGGATGTCGCGCGCCGATGTTCCGCACGCGGTCGGCGAGCTCCAGGCACCTGCTCTTGTTCCGGCGAGCCGTCCTTGCCGCCTTGGAGATCTCCCGCGCAACCTTGAAGATCGCGGTCACGATGCTCAGTGGCTCCATCTTAAAAATTTTGTATACACTACACACGTACAGCTATATAATTTTGTACGATGATTTCGTAATATCATAAATTCAACACATATATTTGAAATTTGCTAAAAATACATTACAGTAGTTACAAGATCTTAAAAATTGAAATCAACTCAACAAACAAATTTTATCAATTAAAAAAGTGATTTTTGTAGCGGTTTTCAAATTTTTGGAGATACCGGATCATACCCGGCACGCCTAGCTAGATCGTCGTCCCAGCTTAATTCCTTCCTTCTGCGCGTGGATCGGATCACATCACGGAGCAGGAATCGGGGTCCTCCTCAACGGAGTGAACGCCGATGCCCCATTGCGGGTAATAGAGAACTCCGGTGCCCCGGTGGTGCCGCGAGTCGTCGCCGCCCGCTTTTTCTTTCTTCTGTTTGCCCCCTTTTCCGCCGGCGAGCCAACCCTTCTTCTGTAACACCCTAGTTTTCGCTTTCTGGAGAAAAACCTAATTTAAATAAAGTAAATTCAAAAGTTGGAGTTTGTTTGGTGTTTATATTAACCTGGCATCCGTTCCCCTCCAAAATCGGGATTTAATTCCCCTCCGGTCGAAAAATCGGATTTTCGGTTCCCGCCGGTACCCGAAAATTCACCCGAGTCCAAAATTGCTGCAAAATCTCCAAACCACTTCTAAAAGGTTCCAAATATTTCGAAATGATTTTAGGAATCGTTCCCCGGATTTTTGGACCTCCGTTCCTATTTTATCTCGCGCGGCTTTTGTTTAATGCCTGCGATCCACGCCCGAATATTAAATTCCACAAAAATCATCCAAATTCCGCGGAACCAATTTTATTGGGTCCCAAAAATTCTAAAATGGCTCTAGGAGTTTTTCCGGAATTTTTAGGCCATTTTTCCTTATTTTTCTCTAGGGCGGTTCATTCGCGTATAAGCCGACCAATCCTGGGCCGCCACGTGGCAAGTGCTACATGGCCTTCTTCAACCTTGGGCAAGGCACGAATGGGTTGCCTGGGATTTGCACAGAGAACTTCCCTTCTCTCCTCCATGGATCCACATGCATGTATCTCCCTCCATACAACTCCAAATCAATCACCGTCGGATCCGTGGCGTAGAGGAGATCAAGGGGTTGCCATCCATGGGGTTAATGAGCCCTAATCCCAGCCGAAAACGGCGCTATTCATGGAAAACCGAAATTGCTTAATTGGCATTAATTTGGCCGTTTCAACTCCGAATCGCGCACCACCGCCTCTATGATCTCCGTGAGAGAGTCTTCTTTCCGGTGGTATAACCCTTCCATTGTCCCTTGAACTCGTTTGGCCGGAAGATCAAGAAAAGCGACGAGAGCTCGGTGTTCTTCATGTTCTTCGGATTTTGGTTCATATCTTCCACTCCGGTGGATCATTCTTCCTCCCATTTGTTTCTTTGTGTTCGTATGGGAGTCTAGATTCTAAATCATACATCAATTTTAGGTTTCATCGACCGAGGGCGACGGATTTCGCGTTTTCTTCGTTTCGGCCGAAACGGTGTTCGTCGTCGATTTCATCCTTTTCCGGTGAGTTTTGATGCAATTCCTTCCATCTACACAATCTTTAGGATGTTCTCTAGTTGATACATCAATTCATTGTTGGGGGCTTCATTCAAAATCCTTGCAATTTTTGAGTTTTTGGAAGTTTGGGAGGCCTCTGTTGTTTGGGTTTAGCCGTGCGAGCTCGCCGGCGACCGGGTGCCGTCGCCGCCGTTCCGGCTGGCGTGCCGCCACCGCCGCCCACCGGTGCCACGCCGCCCGCCTTGCCGCGCTCTGTCGGTCCCACGCTGAAGCGCCGCCGCGCCGTGCGTGCCAGCGCTATTCGGCGCCCGTTCGGCCAGCCAACCGACCGGCGGAGCTTCGTCCGCCGCGCACCTCCCCACTCTTGTGCGCCACTTCGCCGCGTACCTCCCCGCCGGCGCCATGACCCCTCCCCCTTCCTCTGTTTTTCTTCTTTGCCATGGCAAAGCTTGAAGACAATCCCTTTGAGTGGATGACACCTTGGCCCCACATGTAATAGACCAAATCCAGTCAAAGTCAGTCAAAGCCCCGTTTGACCAGTCAACCCGAGAGGGAATATTCCGGGAATATTCTCGGTTTTCGGATTTATTCGAAATTCAAACTTCGGAAGCTCATAACTTTCTCATCCGAACTCCGTTTGACCCCATTCAAATTTCTAAATTCATCTAAAATCAAGACCTTCCTGCCAGTACTAATTTTGTAATTTTTGGATTTTATTTATTTTCTTTTATTTATTTGTTGTCTCGTTTTGCGCGTAGTCGACGACCCCGCCGCGACCGCCGATTCCACCGCCGAACTTCCCGCGTACGAAGACCTACCAGAGACAGAAGGCAAGTCTCCTTGATGCATGTTGATCCCATTGTTTATAAATGTTTTCCACTGTTTTACAAATTGCATTGCTATTTATATTAAATGGATGATGTTAACGTTAGATTATTAGTTATACCTGTTGTTCCTACCTCCTTGACATTGTTATCCCTGACCCTTTGTCGCCCTAGTATAAGTACTCCACCAATATAAATGTTTTTGGAAAACTGTTCTTTAGTTAAGGGAAAAGACTATTTGACAGACATTTTAGATAAATCAAATGGGATGGAATGTAAATTGGAGTTAGATGATTACTAGTGATGATGTGGTAATAGTCAGTATGAAAGTAACCTGGGAATGGTGGTAGTTTAAATATTGCGGAATTGGAGTGTGGTAGCGAATCGCAGTATGATTAGTATGAACTGGGAAGTGTTGGAAGATGTATGATATGAAGAATAATGGTCTGTAAAGTTAAATAAATAATATTGGGGGTCATACTTGGGGATCAAATAGAATAAGTGGGAAATCCTATTTCGGTGGATTGACTCGCATACTATGAGATTTAGAGATGACAATGTGAAGGGTTACAACAAGTGGTATTGAGAATGATACTCGATGATTTAGACAGCTATGTGATTAAATGTACTCGGTGGAGTAAATGGATAGTATTGAAGCTCATACTTGGTGGTGTAGTGGATGACTTTGGGAATATGGTCTCGCGATAACCCCTTTATGTGGAATCATGAATAATATGAATTATGGGTGATTTGTTTAATAAACGTGGTATCATTGGTTATAGAAATGCTGTAGTCGATGAATTAATGAAGTCTTGGATTTATAGAATCTTTCTTGAAAGATGCTTGGGGTACGATTATGAATTATTCATGGTGGATTAAAGTAGATGATTTAGAGGTGATAGTATGAATAATTAAATATATGGTGTTATGAAGTATTATTGGTGGATTGTATTCTAGATGATTACAGATAGTATTGTGAAGTATCCTCGGTGGTTTAGTAGACGATTTTGTGGAGTCTTCCTAATGAGTGATAAGATGGACCGTCGTATGAATGATGGATAAATCAATAATACAAAGTATAGTTCAAGGGAAATATTTCATATATGAACATGATTGTGGTTCCATAAGATTTTGGAGTTATAATAGTACCATGATGTACTTCCTACTTGGTGGATACTATATCGAATTGGATTATTCTTGTGACCATCAAATTATGGTAATAGAAGGATTATTGGAGATTATAAAAATGAGTATAGGGATTGTAATCAAACCCTGAGCTTTGTTTTTTTTTATAAAATAAACTATTGGTGGAATAGAATAGTACGGTAGAAATGCTTAGCCTCGCATCGGTCAATATTCACCTATGGGTGGGACTTTCAATTATCTCTTGAAAACTTGTATTGGAAGTTATAGGCAAGGAATATTGCCAATGGTTTACAAAAAAAAAATGAAAAATGATTTCGACTTGGGCGGCATGGAATGTCGGGTGGAAGCGGACCAAGCCTTGGTTCTTTTGTGCAAGTACCGCCCCAAGTAAATTAAGGACCGACGCTTATGACTGTCTCCATTCTAAGCATAACCGTACAACCACATGTCAAAGTGGGCACGACCTGGCTAACTAATTTGTAGAAACCTAACATAGACTCACCACTCGGTTGTTGTGTGAGAGCCGGAAGGAGGCATTGTTGTTGTTGTTATTTTTCTCACACGGCGCAAGAGGGGGCTTCTGTACTGGGTGGAGAGAACCCTAACAGCGGTGAAACCTCGGCCAATTGGAGTCGAGTTAGGCGTATACATTGTAAAGGCCTTGTCATGATATCCCTGCCGGCACACCTAAGGAAGTGTGCTAATTGCATGGCATCAAGGGAATATCATATCTTGTGGGTAAAGTTGTACACCTCTGCAGAGTTAAAACTATTCGAATAGCCGTGCCTACGGTCAAAAGCAAAGCGAAGAATGCTTTCATACTGGTAGACTTTGGGTTTTGATTTCAAACTAAACAATGTTTTGTTTTGGGATCCGGGAGCGGTTAGAACTCTCGGTTGTGCTTCTGGCGGCTAAAGCCAGGTAGGTGGAAGGAACCTGATTTTGTGAACCATGGCGGAAAGAGCCATGTGATTGGATGGAACCCTGATTTTGTTGAGATGTGGTGGATAGAGCCTGTATATTAGTGAGTGGTGGTTAGAACCTTCACTACAGTATTACATAATTCAATTATTAAAGAGAATTGCTCAAATATGCTTTGTGAAAATTATTAACAAGTATGTTTTGTTGAAACTTGGCTTTATGCAAAAGAACCATATTAAGCCATCTTTGAATAGCCTACATGGTGCATAATTTTCTAGACTTGCTGAGTACTTTATGTACTCACGTGCTACATTCTATTCCTCTCTCAGAAGTGAAAGAAGCTGTTCAAGATTTCCAACGACTAGGGTGCGTTCTCCACTCGATTGCCTGTGGGCATTTGGATGGGTCGCATTGGCGTTTTCGTCTTCCGCTGCAGTTGTTCAAGTTGTTCAGCCTGTCCAGGCCGTAATGGTAAACCTTGACCATAAGGTCTTTGCTTTTATTTGGTATTATTCTGATTTAGTTATATGTATTCGTGATATGGTTGTTGCTTCATCACTTTTGACTGTGTGTATTAGCTACTGATCTGGGACTAGTACAGAAATACACAGAGGACTCCGGATAGCCAATCCGGTGGCCTACATCTTCCTTCTGTTGCGACTTGCTGCTGCAGTTCTGCTCTTGTTGCCATTCGTGGCAACGTCTTTCTTCTTGCCGTACGTTGCGGCTAGTCTTCTTCTAAAAGAGATCGAAGAAGATGGATCAGCTACGCAGCAGAGAATTAATCCATGTATACATGAGGATATATACCGGGCTTACTGAGCCGGCTTTTGCGTTTGTTCGGGGATGGTTGTCACGAATCAGCTTCTCGAGGCGGGCGTCGTTGGCGATGCCGAGTTCCTTGAGGCAGTTGTTGATCCTCCTGTCGATGTCGTTGAACCTGCTGGCGTCCCTGCCGCCGGCCAGGAGCCTGCAGAAGAAGCCGCCGCGCCGGCAGGACTCGACGAGCTCTCGCGAGTCGCCGAGGCCCGAGGGTGTCCCGGCCTGAGCCTGCCCAGCACCCTATTCCTCGTCGCCGTGTCCTTGGTTTCCTTGAAGTCGCGCGCGCAGGATGTCGCCGATGTTCCGCGCGCACGCGGTCGGCGAGCTCCAGGCACCTGCTCTTGTTCCGGCGAGCCGTCCTCGCCGCCTGAAAGATCTCCTGCGCAATCTTGAAGATCGCGGTCGCTCCATCTTGATGCACCTACAAGTTACAACTACTTGATCGATCACTCCGCGCGTGCTTTAATTGCTCCCTAGTAGCTAATCAGTAAATAGTTGAGTACTCACAGCGGCGGTCGGAAACTGAAGATAAAGTTTAACGTAGAAAAATCTTTGCAGGAAAATATCATGAGAAATAAATATACTATTTTGGTTTAAGAATTACATGTGCAGGAGATTGGCTTCTATAGTTAAAAGAGTCCTAATTATAGTAGACTTTGACTAACAATCTATTTGGATAGAACTAAAATTATGATAAATTAAGATATTGAATTATACAAACCCCCCTTAATTCAAAATTCATAATGAAATTATTTGTGGAAAACCCCGAAGGGTAATTAAGCATTCAAAATCCAAAGGACAATACAAATATGAAAGACTACAATAATCTTATCCAAACGCTTTTTATAGAGTAAGATTGAGAAAACCACTAGTAGGTCGTGAGAACAACCGGAACAGTCAAACCAACACAGCTATAACAAAACAGACAAAGAATTTGGTATTCAACTCATAACCCCAGTAAAGTTTGAGTCTGTGCAATTGACCTTCTGAAATAAATGCTCAATCAAATGGCATAAACCAAAACATCACCTGTGTTGCTTGATAAATAGCGAAGAACTCATATTATGGATATTTGACATGTTCCATCTGTAACAATAGATTTGGCAAAAAAAAAGCTCATTGAAAAGAGCAAATTGCATGTGTGGTCACCATGTATGAAAAATTACCTACTGAAACTGATCCATGACATGGTTGAAACTACTCTTGCAAAATTGTCAAGATGAAATAAACTATCGTGATGTCAATGGAGTATAAATTGCAGTAGACCCCTCATATTGAGCTAAGAAAACAAGACAACGTTGTAGTATCCACTCAGAAGCAAAACTCCTTCTTGCACTTTAATCTTTCAACTAAAACTGAAATTAGAGCAAAACTTTCACTAGTAAAATTCCGAATAATATAATGCTACCATCAGAGTGTCATCACATTCTTGAGAATTAACATTGCCAAAACATCCATAATGGTCAATGTATCCAAACGACGAATAAACACCAAATTAAAATTGATAAAACACCAAAGTAAAAGGCAATGTAACATCAAAATTAAATAAAAACTTCTTCTATTAATATAACATGTTTAGCCAACCTTGTGGTCAACTTACAATAATATGCCTCGCAGGGCAAAGAATCAAATATAAAGAAACTGCAGCGAAAAAATAAAGACTCGTAGTGACCAATCAATATGCCACAAGCAACTGACTGGGCTCGCACCCTAACTGGATGGCTCTTCCTGGAACTCCTCCTCCAAAGCTGGTGTAGACTCCTTCTCAACTGGTGTTTGTATTGTTGCAAGATGGTGAGTACATAAAGCACTATATAAATTAGCATGCAATAATTTGAATCAAATCATTTTTCAAAAGTGGTAACAATATTATCAAAGCATAACTTGCCTTCAAAAAGTATTTGGTCAGGGTCTTGAGCTGGCTCCTGGGTCAAAACTTCACCTTCAAAGCCTTCGGGCACTTCAACGTCTACTCGTAATCGATAAATAAACACTAAATAATTAAAAATAGAGAAAAACTCATGTCCAAAAATTAAATAAAAAATCACCATTAAATAGAACTCAATTTTATAACAATTTAGAAACTGGAATCACCTCAATCGGAGTAAAAACACAAAAGTTATAGCCGTTTGAAGTTTGAAAAATCAATTAAAAGAATAAATCGAATTAATTCAATTATTTTTATACGGGGAAATCGGAATTATGACGTCAGCGAGGAATTTGAATTTCCACCGAATTATTTTTCTAAAGAAAAATCAAATGATGACGTCATGCTTGCGTCATCCGGTCCATGGACTCAGTCCACAGCCCGGGCTCGGTCCACTGTTGACCAGGTCCACGCGTGCACGTGTCGCTGGCACGTGGGACCCACTGGATGACGTCATCATAGCTCGACCGAACGGCTCTAACAGCTGGACCCCACCGTGACGTCAGCGATGACGTCATCGTGCGGTGGGTTGAGCCGCTGACACACGGGCCCCACGCTGACGTCACGTTGATGTCTGCGACGACCGGACGCGGCTCGGCTGACTGTGCCGGTTTGTCTCTCGACCACGTGGTGTAATATGGGCCGTTGGTTTGAAATCCAATGGTCCAGATTAGATCTGGATCTCGCACGTTGTGATCAACGCGGTTGATCTGAGCCGTACGATTCGAATCGGACGGTTGAGATCCGATTGGATTTTCACCCCGTCATGGGGGTGACGTGTAGGGGTGGAAACGGATCGGATGCGGACGGATAATGGCTCTACCATATTTGTTTTCATATTTTTTCTCAGATTCAGATACGAATACAGATAGTCTAGATACGAATACAAATACGAATAATATCGAATACAGATATGGATCGAATACGATTCGAATCGGATACGATTACGAATATTTATCGGGACATGATAATCCCTTAGATTGTACATAAAAAATAAACGAAAACACATAACTAGTTGATTTGATTAAAACATTATTGAAAATTGAATATATATATATATAAGCATTTTCATTCACTGAGACAATAGTTAGTTGCAAACAAAATTATGTAAGACTTATTCATCACGTACATACGATTAATTCATCATACATGTAGATTAAAACACAAAATAAAGGTGATCCTTGCTAAGAGATACAAATGGAAACAAATATAGAACACACAAAATGTTTGATAATATTTAATTATCATATCTCTAGAAAACATATATAACACTTACATTTAATGACCACAAGATTTGTATTATTTGTTAAATTATGTTTAAAATAATAAATTATGTATTTTATGAGTTTGTATGCATTTTAGCTACTGATTTAAAATATTTTTCTATTAAAGACAATAATTTTTGAATTTTTAGAAATTTTAAAATATGATAAAATTTTAAAATAATTTTTTAAAAATTATAGGCTATGTTAGGAATTTTATCAAAAAATTTCATAATTTTCAAAGCTAGTTTGCTAATTTTAATAATTGAAACTTGATTTATGGATTAATTAAATTAGAAAACAAGTTAAAATTTAGTAACCTTTTTGGGCCAAAAGAGTAGCTTGGCCCAGCCCACTTGTATATCCGGATATCCGATCTATCACTATCCGGATTATCCGAATCCATATCCGTATCCGACGGATAGTGAGCTACCGAATCCGTATCCGATAAAAAATATATGTATCTGTATCCGATCTGATACTATCCGACAAATATCCAATACGACAGAATCCGTATCTGAAAATTATCCGGATCGGTCGGAAACTATCCGATCCGTTTTCATCCTTGGTGACTGGCATGTCCCGGTGCTCGACACGTGGCACAATCTATATCGTCCGATCTCGATCGGACGGCCAAGATCTAATCTAGTGCTATAACGTAAGTGAACCCTAACCGTACGATCTAGATCTAACGGTTGAGATCTAATCTAGCATGGTGCGGTTTAGGGACTACGTGGCTTAATCCGATTGAAAGGATCGGTAAGGCCTAGAGGGGGGGTGAATAGGCAATTTTAAACAAATTAAACCAGACAGACTAAACAGTTTAAAGATAAGATCTAAGCAAACACACAGAATAAGCACCAACAGACTAAGAACAACTTAAGCAATAGTGAGAACAAGAAAAAGACAAACTATCACACAGAGACAAGAGATTTTTCACCGAGGTTCAGAGAGAAATCTCCTACGTCCCCGTTAGAGCACTTCCTCAGAAGTATTGCTCCTCCAGTAACTCACAGAGGCGATCTTTGGATTTTTCACTATTGTAACTCTTTTACCACTTTGGTGAGGTGAGTCAAAACCTCTTCACAATAATAGTGGCCTTCCACAAACACAGTTGGACAGTCGCACTAAAATCACCAAAGAAACCGTCTAGGAACAGCTAGTTCCAAGAGTAATAGACCATCCACAAGCCCTGTCTCTTGGTTCACTAGAAACATTGAAACTAGACTTTCTTGGGATTTGTAAGAGTGTAGGATTTTGTTTTTGAATGGAGCTTGATCTCTTTTTGGAATTTTGGCTTTCGGATGCTAGATGTCAAGAGATGGCAAAAGTTCTATTTTGGAAGAGCCTCAGGCTGTTTAAATAGGCTACGAGGAAGCAAATAGCCGTTATTTGCAACAGGTAGCCGTTTGCCAATGTCGGTGAAGTGACAACACGAAATGATTGTATCGACAAGGTTTGACAAAAATATGCAAGAGGCTCAAGAACTATGGACCCAAACCCGTGAAAAAGGCATTTACGTCGGACCAAGAAAGTTGGTCCGTCATACACATGCTGAGCAAATCTTTGTCCGTTGGGAGAGTTTTAAGAACAAGTTTACAACGGACCCAAAAACTTGGTCCGTCGCAGAAGGAGAGCTTCTTGGTTATACATCAACAAAGGAATTGGATTGAACACGAAACCAGTAAGTTTAATGTTTACAACGGACCCAAAAGGTGGTGCATTGTAAATGGAAGCTTTTGGTCCGTTGTAGCTTAAAAGCACTTGAGAGATTTTCAAGGAAAACACAAGCGCAATGAGACCCAAAAACTTGGTCCGTTGTAAAAGGAAACGCTCGGTTTGAGTTCAGTTAGAGTTTGATTTGAAAAGGATATGAACTCAAACAAGGTTTATTAAAGGAATGCGAAATGATTTAACTTAAGCCCCAAATAGATTTTAAGCAAATCCTAGGAACCAAGAATTGAACTTGTGCATAGTCCCTCTTTATAGTCTGATTGAAACCGAAAAGACTTATCTAAAAGACTTGAAAAGACTTATGAGCTAAAGGACTAAGAATAATGAAACCTTAATCTTGATCCTCTTTTACGAAGAAATCTGATAAGACTGATTTAGTTGATCATCAAGCACCAAAACCCAACAAATAATTTAAACAAATTATTAGGGGGCCTAGATGCTTTCAATCTCCCCCTTTTTGGTGATTGATGACGACCTTCTTGAGTTCAGATAAAAACTTTCCGTCTGCAAAAGAATGTTAGTCTGACAGAACAAAAGTATAATTTAAAGGAATGAGCTCCCCCTAAAACCGTGCTTAAATTTAACAAGAACTATTTTTCAAAGATTTTAAGCACACACAATGGAGTAATTATGATTAAGAGAAACTTCGGCAAGTAGTCTAAGCAGGCGGAAGAAGCAACATTCCAAAAATAAGCATAAAGAAGCAACAGACTTCATGAGACTTCAACAGACCAAAGTTAAGCAAACACAAGTTCACACATTTACTTCTACTACTCTCTAGACTAATTTCTCCCCTTTGGCATCAACTCTCCAAAAGAATATCACTTCTTGCGCTGGAGAAAGTTCTTTTGAACAAGGTCGAAGCTCTTTGGTGACACTATGCTTTGGAGAAGGCTGGAGTAGTTTGTTACGATTGTTGTCTTCTGAAACCATAATTTGATCATGCCAACTTGGATAATCTGGATCTCTGGTGAGACTCAACTGTCGATTCACGAAAGTTTTCTTGAAGATCATGAACTGAGTCAAGAATTGGATTTGTCGATCAAAGATGATGTCACCAAGCTGTTCTTGATTTGATACCAAATTTGTTATTGAAGCATCAAAGTGATCAATATAGCCTCGAAGAGTGTGTTCTACACCATGAATTGTGTCATCATTGGTCTTAAACATCCTTTACGAGAAATCGACAAGTGATGAAACTTGGTATCTTGAGTATTCAGCTTGGTATTGAGGTCATAAAGCCGTCTTTGAGCAAGTTTTGATTGGTGTTTACTTGGGTGAGCCAAGTCCTCAGATCCCATTGATTGCTCTTTAGCATATCAAAATTCTTTGAAGTTTCATCCTTTAATCTGCCCTGTTCTTGATATATCTTACTCAACAACTCATGAGTTTTACGAACTTGATCATGATATTCTTGAAGAAGCGACCATGTGCTCAGTGTGCCTTAACGCGGCTAACCTCTCGTTCTTGACAAATTTTTCTTGGACATCCTTCAATTCTGAATTGTATCTTGTTTCAAAAGGTTGAACCAAGCGGTGTTCCTCATTCCAAGCATGATGTTGTCTATCATCTGGATTTTCTCCTATATTTTCATGAGCGAGTGATGGAAGTCTTTGTAGTCTTGAAAAATTTTGAGGAACTCTAGAGCCTCTGCTTCATGATCATGTCTTTGCAGTCTGAATTCCTGATCTTGAACAAACCTTGATGCGTGACAAGCTCTCTTAGCTTATCAATTTCTCCAAGTTCATTTCCTTGACATTTTCATCATCTTTGAGAAGGAAAACCCATAACTGAATGTTCTGCTGGAGGTAGGGTGCGATGACTTGAAACTGGAGAAATGTGACTAGGACTGAAATGTCCACCTTGGCTGAGTGCAACATCTGTTTCATGATTGGATTGAGAACTGAGGAAAATCTGAGTTGCTTCATCTTGTGCATCAGATTGTTGCAAAGTTTTCTGAGAACTTCCTCCAAGAATTTCTGTTTCCTCACGGTTTTGGTGAGGAGGTGCAAAATCTTGAGTAACAGGAGGATGGCTATGATAGCTAGGAGTATTGAGTCTTGGAGTATGATGACTAATCTTTGTGATGATCTGAGCTGTGATGGCTTGAAGCAGGTTGATCATCTCCATCATGTTGAAATTTGTCATCACTTTGTCTCCCTCATGATCACTTGGATCATTTGATGCGAGCGATACTCTGGGTACTTGGGCAGCAACTTCAGTGGGTAGTTTAAGCAACCTGTATTTCTTTGGTTTCTGGTAAAAGATCTACTACTTTCTTCTTTGTGAGATTATCCCTTGGGCTAAGCGGCATTACGGATATTTCTTTGAGCAAAAGCGGTGGACTCCCCATTCTTCTATAGATTGCTTCTTCCATTTCTCCAAAAATGTAATCTATCGAGATCAATGGGTTGCTTGGAGAGGATTAGGTGAAGCGACCAAGCTAACAACTTTGGAGTGACACCTTCCTTATATCAGATTTTGGAAAAAGCGTGTGCCTTAAGATCAAGAGCGGTGTTTTAGCTTCTCGGACAAACAACTAGCTCGATTTGCATTGAAGTTTTCTTCTGTGATATCTCTATAAATATGGCTGAAAGCTGAAGATCGAGCATATCTCCAATTTGTCTCCATCTATTTCCGGAAACATTTTGTCATGAATCCTTGTTACATTAACTTGAGGTCCTGCGGCTCCAATTGATGATTCAAAGTGTGGTGCTCTTACTTTTACGATTTTTCCATCGATTGAAAACGAGAATATAGTGTCTTCTTTTGTTTACCAGCAAAGATGAATAGAATTCTAGGATTCTATCTTCATTCCATGAGGAAATGTTACGACACCATTTCCGGCAATCTGGGTAGATCTAACACAATCAAGTATGTGGTATGATCTAGTTATGGAGCAAATTTGATTCCAATCAACAAGCGATGTTTGCTCAAGGCGAATATCTTCATTCCCTTTTTGTCATGTCTATTCTTATATCCCAAAAGATGTTTTTACGAAGAAGTGTGATGAACTTCTCATCTAGTGGGGAGTTTATCAAAAGGAAACCAACTTTTTCATTTACTAACTTTGATTGACCTCGGCCTTTTTCCTCCAAGTGTAGCTAGCTCATTTCCACTTAACATATCAATCTCGGGACTTAGGTTCTCTTCTTGAAGCGAGATCCCTACTTGGCTCATAATCGGCATCATCGATTGAGACTCATAAAGCTGGATCGAATCTGACGAGTTGCTTATCTTTTCTAGGAGGCTTTGATGTTGTGACCTTTGTAACCAAGCCAGGGAGTGCGAGTATCCTCTAGATGTCTTGTCCCTTGTGAAGACTGGGTGGATTTATGTTTCTTCTTTGACACTATCTCACCAAGTCTATCCATCAAACTTCTTTTATCTGTGTCTTTTCTCCTAGGCATTTAGTCAAACACCTAACAGACTCACTCTGTCTTTCGGACCTCGAGATCGGCGCAAGCTGACGCTTAGCAGACTAAGTCTACAGAGATAAGAGGAAAGACCTTAAGACAAAGATTTCTAGGACTAAGATTTGATCAAAGCAGAAGAAAGCTTACCACTTCTGAACACACTTCTCCGAGCAAGCTGGAGCACCGTCGTGACACCGGTTAGGGTTTGCTTCGATGGAGAAAGGAATGTTGCTCGGGAGAGGAAGTAGAGAGGGAGAGTGGTAATTTTACGAGATGGATTTTGAGGACAAGGGAGTGTTGGGAGGAGGCAGGACCAAAAGTTACTATTACGAGTAATAGTAACTGCAGCGGAAGTGAGAGTGACTTTAAGGGTTTGGTTGGCCAATGAAAAAGACAACTTCCTCATAGCGGCAATTGCAAGAGCACACAGGACTCATTTGAGGAAAGCAGTAAGTTTTCTATTTACGCGGACCAGTTTTGCAAGAAGGACATTTACAGCGGATGACTTTCTTTAGTGCATGCGTGAATGTGTTACGAGCAAGAGTGGTCTGTCGTAGATGGAAAACCAACTTTGTCATCCTTGAGTCCGTTGTGAACTTGCAAAAAGGAAATTGAAGAACTTTTAGAATTCTTAATTTGTATGAGTTCCACTCTTTTAAGCAGGATTATAGACAAATTCAAGCTTGATAAAGAGAACTCATGTGCTGAGAGGCTAGCTATTTTTTTTTTTTTTTTTAAGTAGTTGAAATAATAAATTTTTTATTTTTAAAAACAATTTACTTGCATCAGCACTACTTATTTTTGTTAACATAAGTAGGTGACAAGAGATGTATTGGGAAACATTCTTGACTCCCCCTTAATGTTAAAACTCCGAAAAACTTGCAAGGTAAATCAACAGGCAAATAGTTCAAATAAGAAGTCAAGCTTTAAACAACATTTGAAAGATCAATAATATTCAATTCATTTCTCAGTCTTGAAAATCTGGCTTCATCTAAAGGTTTGGTGAAAATATCAGCCAATTGGTCATCAGTTCTAACATAACTAAGCACAATGTCCTTTTTGCCAACATGATCTCTGATGAAGTGATGTCGGATCTCAATATGCTTAGTTCGTGAGTCTTTGGACCGGATTGTTTGCTATTTTCACTGCACTTTCATTATCACGAGAGAAGAGGTACATTTTCAAACTTAATGCCGTAATCAAGAAAGGTTTGTTTGATGAATAAAATCTGAGCACAACAACTCTGTGACCACATATTCAGCCTCGGCGATGAAGCGATTACTCTGAGTTTTGCTTTTAGAGCACCAAGATACTAAAGACCTTCCAAGCGGTGACAACCTCCAGAGGTGCTTTTTCGATCTATTTTGCATCGGCATAATCGAATCTGAGTAGCCAATTAGATTGAAAGAAGCACCCTTAGGTACCACAAGCCTATAGTTGAAGTGTGCTTTAAATATCTAAAAATTCTTTTTACGGCACTAAGATGTACTTCTTTAGGAAGCGGACTGAAATCTAGCACACATCTGAGACACTAAACATGATATCAGGCCTAGATCTTTGTCAAGTAGAGTAAAGATCCAATCATGGATCTAAAGAGTTTTTGGTCAACAGACTTACCTCCTATATCTTGATCAAGATGTGTGTTTGTTGCCATAGGTGTCTTGAGTGGCTTGCATTCATCCAATTTGAAGCGTTTAAGGAGATCCTTGATGTATTTTTCTTGTGATATGAAAGTTCCCTTTTAATTGCTTGATTTGAAATCCAAGGAAGAATGTAAGTTCCCCTATCATTGACATCTCGAATTCCTTTGCCATCAAATCTTTGAATTCCTTGCAAAGAGAGTGATTAGTACAACCAAAGATTATATCATCAACATAGATTTGGCAAATCATTAATGCACCATTGAAGTCTTTTAAAAGAGTGTTGGGTCAACTTTCCCAATTTTGAAATTCTTTTCTAGTAGAAATTTCCTAAGTCTCTCATACCATGCCCTTGGGGCTTGTTTTAAACCATAGAGAGCCTTAGATAACTTAAATACATGATTTGGATATTTTAAGTCTTCAAAACCAGGAGGTTGCTCAACAAAAGCAGTTTCTTCAATGATTCCATTAAGAAAAGCACTCTTTACATCCATTTGAAATAAAGTTATATTAAAATGACATGCAAAAGCTAGAAGGAACCGTATAGCTTCAAGTCGAGCAACAGGAGCATAAGTTTCTCCATAATCCAGTCCTTCTACTTGAGTAAAACCTTGTGCCACTAATCTTGCTTTGTTTCGAGTGACAATTCCATTTTCATCTTGCTTGTTTCTGAAAACCCACTTTGTTCCTATGACATTTTGATCTTTTGGACGTTCCACCAAATCCCATACTTTATTTCTCTTGAAGCTATTAAGCTCTTCTTCCATGGCAATAATCGATCGACATCATCCAAAGCTTCATCTATAGTTACGGGTTCAACACAAGAAACAAAAGAGTAATGTTCACAAAGGAAGCTTGTCTAGATCGAGTTTGAACACCCTTCTTGAAATCCCCAAGTATTTGATCCACGGGGTGGTCTTTGGCAATAGTAAGATGACTCTTAATCAAGTTTAATCCTTCTTGATTCTTCTCATCTTCTTCTTGTAGTGATCCATTTTGAGGCATCATGGAAGTTGTTGGTTTCTCATCATTATCTTCTCTAGGTTTTACTTCACCAACTTCCATTTTCTTCATTGCTTCCATCAAGGCATCTTCACTGCATCGGCTAAATTCTCATGCTCACCTTGTGAGCCATTAGATTCATCGAATTTTACATCATAGGTTTCTTCAACCAAACCAGTTGAATTATTAAAAACTCTATAGGCTTTAGATTTGGAAGAATAACCTAGCATAATACGAGTCACACCTTTTAGAAATTTACCTAGGTGTGTTCTCTTTTTGTAGATGTAGACCTTGCACCGAACACACGAAAGTAAGTAACATTTGGTTTTCTTCCAACGGCTCGTAAGAGGTTTTCTTGAGTAGTCGATGTAGATAGAGTCTATTGATTGCATGACAAGCTGTGTTGATTGCTTGACCCAAAAAGCGTCTGGTGTTCCATATTCATCCAACATGGTTCTTGCCATTTCAATAAGTGTTACATTTTTTCTTTCTACTACACCATTTTGTTGAGGAGTATAAGTAGTGACGACTCATGTTTTATTCCTAGCTCAACACAAAAATCAATGACATTAGTATTAACAAACTCAGTTCCATTGTCACTCTGATTTTCTTGATGGGGCAATCAAATTCATTTTGAGCCCTTTTTGCAAAATTTTTAAAGATTTTTCCAACTTCACTTTTATTAGGTAAAAAGAATACCCAAGTGAACCGAGAGAAGTCATCCACAATGACTAAACAGTATGAGTTACCACCTAGACTGGCATAAGAGGTTGGGCCAAACACATCCATATCGGCTGACTCTAGAGGTCTAGTGGTGGACAAGATATTTTTAGTAGGATGAGAATTTGCAACTTGCTTACCGGCTTGACAAGCACTGCACAATCTATCCTTTTCGAATTTTACATCTTTCAAGCCCACCACTAACTCATTTTTAAAAAGCTTCTTCAAATTAGACATGCCTACATGCCCAAGACGTCTATGCCAAAGCCAACCAAGAGAGGCTTTTGCCAACAGACAAGTCGAGATGCATGAGGAGTTAGAGTTGAAATCAACTAGATAAAGATTTTGAAATCTAAAACCTCTGAAGATAAGCTTTTCATTTTTGTCAAAAACAGTTACTCCATCAAGAGAAAAGGTACAATGGAAACCAAGATCACACAGCTGAGCAACCGATAAAAGATTGAAATTCAGGGAATCAACAAGAAGCACATTATCAATTGAATAATCATTAGAGATGGCAATCTTACCATTTCCCTTTACCTTTCTTCTACTATTATCACCAAAAGTAATTTTGTGACTTGAATTACTTTCTTTTTCAACTGAGGTGAACATTCTTGATGAGCCAGGTCATGTGTTGAGTGCATCCTTTGTCAATTACCAGTGATGACCACCACTCTTGTAGTTCACTGAATAAGCAGAATCATTTCTTGATTTTAGGTACCCAAATGCTTTTGGGTCCATGGATGTTAGTTTCAACAATTTTGGGGCCAAAAGGATTAATAAGCAAAGATTTGGGCACCCAAACGACTTTAAGCTTTCTATCAAGATTAGAGGGCCGACAAATTTCACATTCATTTTTCCCTGAAATCTTTAAACAACATGTAGTGAGCATCAACCATGCAGTTTCTTTTGGCCTTTGTTTAGGCGTGCTTGCATACATGCATACATTTGAGCTGTGGTCAAATCTATGGCGATAGCGACACTTAGTGCTTTTCTTGACAAAATTTATCTTGGATTTTGGCAAATAATCCTTTTTGGGCATATTATCCGTTTTATATCCAATGCCTCTTTTGCCCAAGGTGACTTTTTGCTCTCCAAGAATTTTATCAAGAGTGACACTTCCGAGAAAGCATTTTCAAGACCTTTGTCAAATTTAGCAACTTTTGACCTTAGTTCTTGATTTTCCAACATGAGACTTTCATTACACAAGTCATTTCTATGATTGTCATTAAGCATGCAGGAAGAGCTAGCAATATGAATTTCATCACAAGTCAAATCACAGGTAATAGATTTATCATGAGTGGAAACATTCTTTGATTTGCTTGTAGTTAATTCCTTACTCATTTCTAGTTCACAATGTTTGACAAGCAAGTCATCATGAGTCTTAATAAGTAATACATGAGTTGCATTCAAGAAATCATGAGCGTTGTAAGTAAATCATGATTGATGACAAGATCATTATGAGTAAGAGTGAGATTATCATGAACAACATTGAGCTCATTATGACTAGTCTCTAAACAGTAAAACTTGTTTTTCACTTCTTCATACTTAGATTCAAGAATCTTGACCTTAGAGACAAGCAAGTCATTATCATCATTTAAAGCGGCAATAGTTTTCTTAAGAGATTTATCCTTAGAAGTTTTAGCACACAAGGCATCATTAAGCTCTTTAATGATCTCCACTAGCTCATCATAAGAAGGAGAATCATTTACCTTGTCCTCATCACCTCTTGCCATAAGACAAGCAGGCAGAGAAGGTGAGGGTGGAGTAGATTCATCCAACGCTTGATCCAGCCAACCCCTTAGACCTTGAACCATCTTCATCATCGAGAGGAGGAAGAAGAGGATTCATCACTTGAACTTTCTTCATCTGAGACCCATTCACCAATATGTGCCTCCTTCTTTCCCTTTCTCCAATGTTTCTTGGAGAACTTCTTTCTGTGATGAAACTTTTTGTGGTATTGTAGGCATTTTCTTCGGTTTCTTCATTTTTGCCCTTGCCCTTGCCCTTCTTCTTGCTCTTGTTTGGACATCGATGCAGCTATGTGTCCCTTTTCATTGCATTCAAAAGCAGGTAATATTCGAAAAGGGTTTTTCTTTGAAAAATGATTATATACCTTCCCTCTGTCTCTGGCATTAACTCTTCTCATGATTTTGTTTGCGGATCTCATAAGCAAGGCCGGTTTCACGACATCTTCGTCTTCATTACAGCTTGAAGCATCATCTTCTTCACTCGATGACTCTTCCACCTTATCCTTGGCTTTGAGAGCAATAGATTTCTTCTTGGGTGCATCTTCTTGACCAAAGTAAGTTAGTGTCTGAGAAATCTTTCCTAGTAACTCGATGAGGTGTCAATTTTTTAGATCTCCACTTGTTTGATAGATAAGTTATCAAGCTGTGATAAGCACGTGGCAGCACCCTTATCATTTTCCTGCAAACTTCCACATCATCAACCTTAGTACCAAGACCTTTAAGTTCATTGACAATAGGATTAAGTCTAGAAAACATATCATTGGCATTTTCTGAGGAAGCATTTTGAATCGATCAAACTTTTCTCTAACAACAAAATATTTTTCTTCTTTCACATCAGAGGTACCTTCATGAATTTCTTGTAGAGTGGTCCAAATATCATAAGCGATAGACAAATTACTCACTCTATCAAAAACTTCTATGCTAAGACAGGAGAATATAGCATTTCTAGCTTTGAGCATCATATTGCATGTTTTTAATTTCTCCAGGAGTGGGTTACGAGGAAGAGGACTGTCCATCGGTATGGGCGTGGAGGTAAAGGTTTTGTCACTCTCCAAGCGTCATAGCCGATGACCTCAAGATAACATCTCATGCGAATTTTCCAATAAGCATAATTTGAGCCATCAGCAGGGAACCCTTCCTACACTAACTTGATGTGAGACCCATTTCCTCGGCCATTACCCAAGTGATTAAGCTTGAGCAGGGTAAAACCTGCTCTGATACCACTTGAAAGGATCGGTAAGGCCTAGAGGGGGGGGTGAATAGGCAATTTTAAACAAATTAAACCAGACAGACTAAACAGTTTAAAGATAAGATCTAAGCAAACACACAGAATAAGCACCAGCAGGACTAAGAACAACTTAAGCAATAGTGAGAACAAGAAAAAGACAAACTATCACACGAGAGACAAGAGATTTTTCACCGAGGTTCAGAGAGAAATCTCCCTCGTCCCCGTTAGAGCACTTCCTCGAAGTATTGCTCCTCGGTAACTCACGAGGCGATCTTGGATTTTTCACTATTGTAACTCTTTTTACCACTTTGGTGAGGTGAGTCAAAACCTCTTCACAATAATAGTGGCCTTCCACAAACACAGTTGGACAGGTCGCACTAAAATCACCAGCAAACCGTCTAGGAACAGCTAGTTCCAAGAGTAATAGACCATCCACAAGCCCTGTCTCTTGGTTCACTAGAAACAACTGAAACTAGACTTTACTGGGAGCTGTAAGAGTGTAGGATTTTGTTTTTCAGAATGGAGCTTGATCTCTTTTTGGAATTTTGGCTTTCGGATGCTAGATGTCAAGAGATGGCAAAAGTTCTATTTTGGAAGAGCCTACGAACTGTTTAAATAGGCTACTGAGGAAGCAAATAGCCGTTATTTGCAGCAGTAGCCGTTTGCCAATGTCAGACTGAAGTGACAACACGAAATGATTGTATCTGACAAGGTTTGACAAAAATATGCAAGAGGCTCAAAGAACTACGGACCCAAACCAGCAAAAAAGGCATTTACGTCGGACCAAGAAAGTTGGTCCGTCGTACACATGCTGAGCAAATGCTTTAGTCCGTTGGGAGAGTTTTAAGAACAAGTTTACAGCGGACCCAAAAACTTGGTCCGTCGCGGAAAGGAGAGCTTCTTGGTTATACATCAACAAAGGAATTGGATTGAACACGAGAAACCAAGTAAGTTTAATGTTTACAACGGACCCAAAAGGTGGTGCATTGTAAATGGAAGCTTTTGGTCCGTTGTAGCTTAAAAGCACTTGAGAGATTTTCAAGGAAAACACAACTGCAACGGACCCAAAAACTTGGTCCGTTGTAAAAGGGAAACGCTCGGTTTGAGTTCAGTTAGAGTTTGATTTGAAAAGGATATGAACTCAAACAAGGTTTATTAAAGGAATCTGAAATGATTTAACTTAAGCCCCAAATAGATTTTAAACAGAAATCCTAGGAACCAAGAATTGAACTTGTGCATAGTCCCTCTTTATAGTACAGTTGAAACCCGAAAAGACTTATCTAAAAAGACTTGAAAAGACTTATGAGCTAAAGGACTAAGAATAATGAAACCTTAATCTTGATCCTCTTTTCTGAAGAAATCTGATAAGACTGATTTAGTTGATCATCAAGCACCAAAACCCAACAAATAATTTAAACAAATTATTAGGGGGCCTAGATGCTTTCACCGATGCGTTGGATCTAGATCCAACGGTGGCTAATGAATCTAATCGTGATACGGGATTTGTACGGGGTGACGTGGATGGATCTGGACGCTACGATCTAGATCTAACGGCCTATATCTAATCTGGGCTTTACGCACGGGGAGGTGACGCGGACGAACCTGGACCCTTGGATCTTGATCAGACGGCTGACGGAGCTCGCGTGGTCGGCGATGTCGCGACGGATCTGAGGTCACCGGAGCTGGGGTCGACGACATGGCCACTGGCGTTTGGGCTCGAATCCGGCGAGATGAATGGTACTCCCAGATGCGTCTCGTCGCGATGGTTCCGGATCTGGGCACCAACGCGGCGGAAGCAACGGGGAACGACCGAAAACCGCGGCGGCGCACACTTCCAACTTCGGCGAGCGATTGCGGGCGGCGGCTGGAGCTCGGTGACCTAGGGCTACGGGTGTGCACGGAAACGGAGACCACGACACGGGTGGCGGCGCATTAAATACGTCCCTCGGCGTCCGTGAAATTCGCGAAAAACGAGGCCCACACGGGCGCGGCGGCGGAATCCGGCATGGACTCGGACGCGGTGACGTGGCCGCATCCTAGCCGTACACATGTACACGATCAACGGCCATGATCGCGTCGGGCGCGAACGGGCCCGCACGGGCACGAGCTTGGGTGACGTGGCGCAATCTCGGCCGTTGGATCTCGATCCAACGGTCGCGTGGGTTTGGGTTTGGTTGGGCTCGGGTTTGGCTCGAACGCGACTCGGTCGAACTCGAGTCAGACTAGAGTCTGGCTCAGGTCGGAGGAACAGTGAAACCCGTTAGGTTTTTTCAGCGATTTAATATTTAAAATAATTTCTAGAAATTCAAATAAATCGAGAAAAACAGCAAAATAATCAGAAAAAATTCCAGAAAAATTCTGAAAATTACTTTGAGACATTTTGGACTTAAATAAAATATTTCCAACAAAATTTATTTAAAACTTTTAAGTATTTAATTATCTCAAAAGGGAATAAATTCAAATTAAATCCAAATAAATTCCAGAAAATTCCAAACATTCACAAATACACTTTAAATATAATAAAAGCAAAATTTGGGGTGTTACACCCTTCTCCTCTCCTTATATAGCCACGCAACGAAACCCTAAGCTAGGGCTCATCAGCGTGTTAAGCCCATGAGGTCCATTAATTACAGATCCAATCCGAATTAATGCATCCCAGCTTGTTAAGTTTGTGACCTTGTAGGTTCATGCGCATTTGGATATAGATTCGGAAAACCCCCTTTTTTAATCTAATAGTCGGTAGGGCTCCTTGAAGAGCATGCCGACTCCCAAACGCATATGCTCAAAGTACTGATGTAATAATCCCTTTGCCAAACTATATGATGATCGAACTCAAGGCGAGAAGCATGTCATCCTTTGACAGTTCAATCCATCTCTCGTATCCGTGATATATTAATAAGTTGTGATTAACTTCTCAATCACGGCATGGCCATGCACTTTCTTAATTATATCACACGAGTGGCCTAGACATATATCTCCGTTACACTGGAGTGGCAAATTCCACCTTGACTGCTCACTTCCCTCTGCATGTTTCATAGTAAACATGAAAGCTACCTTTATAACTTTCTGGTTAGGAAATACTGTTTGGTAACCCCAAGGTAAACTATTACATATGTAGGGAATGTGACAATCTCAGAACTAAGGATCATACATCTACTATGCATGAGATACGCTGATGACATATAAGAATGTAACATTCTCGTAGTGTCCCATTGTGGGTCTATCTAATACATGTTCTTCAACATGCGTTCACAATGTATTGATGATATCTCCATATCCCATGATCTATGAAACATGATCATCGATCAATACATGTGATGATCTATTCATCGTTGTCCTATACGATGATACCCGATCAGAGATACTTACAGAATTATATCAATGAGTAGAGAGTTTCATAAGCAAGTCACATACTTGCTGATCAATATAATGATATACATTCATTGGACCAATAATTATATTATTATTCATAAACATAGTCATGTTACAATTATCTATATGACTGCCTCAAGGGCATAACACTAACAAGCATACCTCTAATACCTCGAGGTTGCTTGGGAATCGCTCTTAGCATCCACGAGGTACCGATAGCTCTCCCTACGACCCTCCTTAGCAAGGCTTCAAGACTGATTGTGGCGGGAGCGGACCGGGGGATGCTCCCGACGTTCCCGGGAAGTACTCCGGGCTTCATTGTCGTGAGACGACTTCGAGATCCTCATGTCCGCGGTGAGCCTTTGCAAGTCTTCAGCAACGACCGCGCCCATTGCCTCCAAGTCCACTTGCTTGGGAAAGTTTCGAAGACCGCGCACGACCGCCGCTAGGGCTTGCAATCGTTCTCTGTTCTAAAGAACAGGTGGTGGCGAGCTAGGGTGTCGTTCGGGTATGACCTCCGGGGTGCAACACCCACGGGAATTTTCCCAGACTGGGGCCTCCGGCCTGGAAACCTACTTCTCGCGAGCTTGGCGTCGGATGCTCGCTAAGGTCATGTCCAAGGACGCCTCCAGGTGATTTCTGGCCGCTTCAAAGCGACTGCGGCGGACAGCCCCCGAGGATTCCAGCCCAGGATCTATGACTCCTCCCGCCATATTGACATTGCGGGAATGAGACGAGCGCGAAGGCGACATCATGTTGTCCCCTTGCGATGCCGTTTTGTGATCGGGCTCGATATTGTCAGGGATGTCCAAACCATCGTAGAGCCTATCGTAATCCTCCTCATCTTCGAGGGTATCACGCCGAGAGCAAAGGAACTGCTCTCATGCTGCGGCTACCGGGGAAAGACTCCTGGCCTCGGTGTGACCTTCTGGAGTGGCGACACCGGCCATGCCATCGCTGGCGTATTACATGTCGTTGTACTCGATGTCGTTGAAGGCGCAGAGGTCCTGAGTGTCCTGGGAATTTGGCATCTCCAGGGATTTTTCACGGACGGACTTGACACAGTCGATCCCCACGGACAGCGCCTACTGTCGACAATTGGGGAACAGGCCCCCACCGAGCTTACTTGTTGAATGAGTGATCAACCTAGCCCCTTCCCCGTGAAGGGCTTTCGTCCGGACGATGCAACGAGGCGTTTGTACACTCAGAATAAGAACGCGAGAATTATATTGGTTCGGACCTCTCGCTGAGGAGATAACAACCCTACTCCAGTGATTTGTCGTATTGATCGAATCTCTACACGGCAGGCATGCGCGTCAGAGCCAGTTCAACTATTTCCGGTTTTACCGTGTCCGTAACTGAAGCCTTTTCCGCCATGTTCTCACTTCGGGCGTAACTACCCTAGATCCTGACGCTTTCGTCGCCATTTTCTTGTTTGTGGGATGGACACGATCTTCGACCATATCCCCGAGTATCCGTACGGTCTTGACTTGGTCTTCTGGTCGTCTCCGAGCATGGATGCTCAAAGCCGAGCAGGGATGCTCAAGGCCGAACATGATCGCCCAAAGGTTCGAGCAACGGCGCTCCTTAGCGAGCACCGGGTCCCTCAAGGTGTCTCCTCGGGAACATCGTCCAAGGGTATTCATGGTCGGCCAATGTTGTTATCAGGGCAGAACTGTCTATATGGAAAGTGTTACAATCGCCGACAAAAATCGATTGAATAATTTTTGAAAGTTTTTTATAGGGTTTTATATGGCCTGATAATTCTTCATAAAAATTTCAGATCAATATCATGCATATTTATTTTCTATTAATTCAGACATTGCAGATTGCAGATTGTCCTGTTTTCTGTTTTTGAATTACAAATGGCATTAAAGTAATTACTAATTATTAATATTAATATTAATATTAATATTAATATCAGAGGTTAATACTATTATGAGTAAGGCATGGTAAAATTTTCAGCTAGATACCAGTTTTCAATATTTTTTATAAAAATTCTGATACTCCACTATTTTGCAGTCAAAATGAGTCATTTCACATGTCACTTCATTACTTAATGCATTTAAAACCTTTTGACCGCTAAAAGTGGTTGTTGGAGACTTTAAATATGTATTGTCAATTTTTTAGATCTTTACTATCATTTACTTTTATCTTTTCACCTTTTCACTTTTACCTTTTTACTAATTCCATTAAGTGATTTTTTAACGCAAAAAATCTAGGAAAAGTCAACAAATCCAGAAAAAATTCAGAAAAGATGGAAATTGAAAATAATATTGCATTTTCAACTCATTTTCAAAGTTTGTTTATTTTAGAAGAAAAGGTTTTATTATTGAAACTTATCCTTTCCTTAAGTCTTAAAATTCAAGGAAATGAGGAAATAGACAATATTTAGAAATAGAAATTTTTAGTTAATTCTATTCTCAAATGTTTAAATTTTCACTTTTCCTATTTTTGAAATTTCCGAGGTGTTACATTGTTTGGGCAATGACGGCAACAGGGAAGTAGGCCCTTTTGGCAGTGCTCGGTCCTTGCTTTGTACGTATCATTGTCAACAACTGCTTTCGGCTTTCCTTCTATAATGAATCAGATGAATCAGACAGTGCTCCTGTCAAGTGGCGGAACTAGAAATTTTTTATTAAAAGTACACACTTCACATGTATAACTCTATAATCTTTTATAATTGTTTCATAACATCATAAATTCAATATATATATATTTGAAATTTGCTAAACACAATATAAATAGTTTTAAGATTTTAAAAATTGTAAATAACGAAAATCGGACCAATTCAATCAATAAATTTAGTCCATCGAAGAGGTAATATTATACCACTTTTTAAATCCGGCAACCCCTTGAACCGCCTATGGCTCCTGCCTTACCTTTCAAAAATTAAAGAAGAGCATCTTTTTCTGTCCTTATCTCTACTATTATAAAACAGCAGTTGGTGGCAGTGGTGAGTTCTACCCACGTCATTAATTGCCCTGCTTAATTGCCTTACTTAATTGCCCTGCTTAATTGCCCTACGCAAAAAACGAAGCGTTGCTTTAATTAGCCAGCTTTCGCAAGAAACGAAGCGTTAAAGATAGATGTTTGATCTTGTGAAATAAATTTTTTATTTTTTAATCTTTATTTTTCGTTATCAATTTTGTTTTTCGTAGCAATGCACGGGCATGTAACTAGTGTATATCATGTGTTGGTTGGGTGAGTCATCCACTCATTCTGGCTTGCTTAGCGTCTTAAGCGACCTGAAGGCTTGCCTAGTAAAGCGAAGGAGAGGAAAAACGGTGAAGTGATATTGTTCTGCAGCTTCTGCTTAATCAATTACTACATGTATGTGATGTTTTTTTCCCTCGATGATCATGTGTTGAGGATTTACATGTACTAGTCCTGATGTATGCATCATGTTCTGTACGCAAGCAGGCGAGATGGGGTGTCTGGGGCAGGCAGCCAACGTAGCGCAGCTGGGGGGAGTCGACATTTTTGGTCTGATCTGCATGATCGTGAAGGCGGTACAGACAGTCAGCCGGAACGACGAGGAGTGCCGGCAGCTCGTTCACCGTGCAGAGATGATCGACGACCTGCTGCGCCGGCTGCAGGGCTCGGAGATGGTGGATCACCCGGAGACGTGGAAGCCGCTGGAGGGGCTCAATGAGACCCTTCACCGGGCGTATGCGCTCATCAGGTCCTGCCAGGGAAGCAGCTATGCGTACCGCTTCTGCATGGGCTGCAAGCTCGCCGACCGGTTCATGGCGGTGCGGACGGAACTGGACGGCTACATAGGCTGCTTGCAGTTGCTCTTCCTAATCATCACCCACAGGGACATCACACATCGTATGAAAGAAATGGATAACAAGTTGAATGATGATAAGCAGGTACAATTATTACAAAAGCTTAACTTTGTTCAAGTGCAGTGCAGTACCTCTTTGGAATGGTTAAAGCAGGAGAATTCAATTCACCATGATTCCTGATTCTGATACTAGTGCTGTTCAATAACATGAGAGAGATCGATATCTAATTTTGTTATTTCAGGATGGTGCGCAAGTACCTGATGGGTCGTCTGCTAGTCACTCCGACTGTAACGCCAGGTAAGATAATTCCAATGAATTCATATGGTTACCTCTTCAAAAATTGATGTAACATCTACTGCACATTTAATCAAGGAGTGAAAATTTTGCAAAACCTAATTCTCAAAAATTAACACCTATATCCCTTCCACTGGTAAGAAATCACCGTTTTCAGAGATTCAAAAGGTTAAAAGTTACTCTTTATATTCGAAAGCATTGGTTTACTTTTTTACTTTTTCATTTTGTTAAGCAGTGACAGCATAACAGTGACGGGTGGTTTAGAAAAAGATAAACTGGTAACAGAGCCTTCCACAGTTAGGAAAGATCACCTGCCAGGTACTTTATTTCTACTTCTACAGACTCATTTACAAATCATAGAATTGAAACTTTGGGTTCTTTGCTTGAGTTAATAATTTATGTTCTTGCTTCTCCAACTATTGACATATTTAGCACGGTAAACTTAGATCATGTTTTCCATAGGCCCTCAAAACATCGTCAAAGAAGTATCAACCGAAAACCAAAGATCGAGGTGGTGGTGTTGGTTGCCCTGGAAGGAGATAACTACTGCCCCCCAGATTGATAAGCTCCTTGGTCAGAAAGGAACACTTTCCCTACTATTTTCCAATGTGACACTGAAAGGAATAGAGTTTTACAGTGCTAAATTATTATCTCACTGGTCCATATTTCTCTAAAAAACAGGTCTTACAAAGTTCACTTTCTCTCAGATAGCGGATGCTACAGATAATTTCACTCTTGCAAACCAGATTGGACTGGGTGGTTTTAGCATTGTTTACAAGGTAGTTCTATGCATGTGCTTTGCTTTTGGTCTCTTTTAGCGTTCAGCAAAAGGGTCAGCCTTGATGATAAGTTGTAGTAAGAACCTCTCTAAGTTGTATTCCACCTCTTCCAGTGCCCACATAAATAGTAGCATGTTTCTTCATAAAGATTGATTGTCACTTGGACTCGATGTTCATCCTTTTCAGGGCCGATTACATGATGGACTCGAGGTTGCTGTCAAAAGAGCCGCGTTTGAGTCTTCATTTCAGTTTGAAAATGAGATCAAACTGACCCCCATACTTCGGCACACAAATATAGTTAAGCTTCTGGGGTATTGCACTCAAAAGGGAGAGAGGATCTTGGTATTTGAATATATGCCAAACATAAGCTTGGATTCCGTCATATACGGCATGTTTCACTTGGCTTTATCTACTCAATTCTGGGGCCAAATTCTAATGTTTACATTTACTCACATGGTTTTAGCATGCATTTTGCAGGCACTGAAGAAACTACGGGGGCGCCACTGGACTGGTCTACGCGCCGTCGAATAGTTGAAGGGATAGCTCAGGGTACTGTGTATCTGCACAATCTAGGAAAAAATCGTATTCAATACAACTGTGTGCTCGTATTTACGAAACGATACAACATTTTCGCGAAATTACAAAAAACCCACCCTTGACCGGTTCTGGGAATATTGATGCATGGCGGTTCCCGGGGAACCATACAAGCGCATGACCGGTTCTGGGGAACCATACATGCCTTGGCGGTTCCCAGGAACCATTCAAGCCATCTACGGTTCTGGGAACGCCAAATATGTACAACCCGAAAACCGGCCAAGGCATTTTTTCTTTTTCTAAATTTTGGGAAATTTTAGTATTTAGCACATGTTTCAACTCGTTGTTAAGCGTAAGAAATAATTAATGTGCTATACCCGATTATTTAACCATTAAAAATTATGAAGCCACTTTTGTTATTATCATTAGGAAGTAAATAACATGTATTCGTAAAAAACTTAGGGTGTACCAATTAGCTTTTGTTCGAGGTCATATCGGAGCCATGGCCGATTAAAGTATACAGTAATGCGTAATATCTGCCAAATACCCCTAAGTTTTATTGTCAACGTTAACTTTTAAGCCTTTTAGGTAAAATATCACGTTTAAATGTAATTTTTGGCACGAATCTGCAGATTTGCTCTTCGATATATGGAGTACCATATTACGGCAAAATATTTTATTTACACCTTGCTTTGCTACAAAAATATCGCGCTTAATACACCTAAGTTTTATTGTGACAATAAAACTTAGGTGTATTAGCAAGATATTTTGTAGCAAAGCAAGGTGTAAATAAAATATTTTGCGAATATGGTACTCATATATCGAAGAGCAAATCGATTCGTGCCAAAAATTACATTTAAACGTGATATTTTACGCTAAAAGGCTTAAAAGTTAACGTTGACAATAAAACTTAGGGGTATTGCGGATATTACGGCATTACTATACTTTAAGCTGCGTCATGGCTCGATATGACCTAACAAAAGCTAATTGGTACACCCTAAGTTTTTTACGAATACATGTTATTTACTTCCTCTTGATAATAACAAAAGTGGCTTCATAATTTTTAATGGTTAAATAATCGGTATAGCACATTAATTATTTCTACGTTAACAACGAGTTGAAACATGTGCTAAATCTAAAATTTCCCAAAATTTAGAAAGAAAAAAATGCCTTGGCGTTTACGGGGCGAACATGGCGGCGTTCAGAACCGTAGATGGCGAATGGTTCCTGGGAACCGCCAAGGCATGTATCATGTATGGTTCCCGGGAACCGCCATGCATCAATGGTTCCCCAGGGACCGGTCAAGGGTGGGTTTTTTGTAATTTCGCGAAAATGTTGTATCGTTTCGTAAATACGAGCACACAGTTGTATTAAATACGATTTTTTCCTGGACAACGTATAATTCATGGGGATTTAAAACCAGGCAACATTCTCTTGGATGCTGATATGAACCCTAAGATTTGTGACTTCGGAATATCCAATGCATTGGAGCCAGGTGTGGATGTAGGCTACACCCGCACTGCAATGGGCTCACGGTAATACTAGATGTTCTCGTTACATGATGCTCTTTTTTTTTCTTTTTTTTTTCACTTTCGTTTTTATCTGTGGGAAAATGTTCAGTAATTTTATATCATCATCTGTTCGGATTATCGTAGTAATTTTATCTTTCATATTTCAGTGGGTTTATGGCCCCCGAATATGCAGAAGGAGGCTGCTTCTCTGTTAAGTCTGATGTGTATAGTTTTGGCGCGACACTTCTTCAGATCATTAGTGGAAAAAGACGCCTTCCACCGTCAGATCAATCACGTGATTATGGGCCTCTAAATTCGTGGGTAAGCAAGTGAAACCCTTTAAGTACTGCTCATATATAACTCTCTCTCTCTCTCTCTCTCTCTCTCTCTCTCTCTCTCCTGAAAGAAAAAGAAAGAGGGATTCAAATCTTACAGCATTCACATGTAAATCAACCATCTTTTTTGCGACAGAATGATCGATTCTCATTGACATTTACTGTTAGCTAAGCACTATTACAGTAATGAAGTTTCACTAACTTACAAAAACAATTCTGTCAGGCATGGGACCTTTGGAAAGAGGGAAGAACGACAGAGGTTCTCGACCCACTCCTTCATGGCGAATCTCGAAAGGCCGAGATGATGAGATGGGTTCAGATAGCACTGCTGTGCATTCAGCAGCATCCTGAAGAGCGGCCAAGCATGTGGGATGTTCTTCTGATGCTGAGCTGCGAGTGTGTCATCTTACAAGAACCCAACCAACCAGCTTACTACTGAAAGAGATGGCATATGCCAGCTTTTTGTAATTAACATCCCAAAATTTAATAAAGGATAAAACATAATATTAAAATATGCATTTGAATTATTATTGCATTTCCTGAGTTTATGTGCCTTTTTGGTGAATTTTCTATTGAATAATAATTGAATTTTGGAATTTGTAAAGAAGATAATAGTAAAAGATAAAATGGTAAAAAGTAAAATTGTGCTAAAAATCTTCAAAGTGTTGTGAGAACCCTAGAGCCCTCTGGAAACACGTTTTGGCCGGTCAAAACTGGTGTGTAAATATTAAAGTAGTGAAATGATTAAATCTAATAATGAATTTTAACTTTGACCAAAACAGTAAAAGATTTTTGTAAAATTATTCAGACCTCTCCCAGAGCTGAAACTTTTACCACGTGATCGCCATACCTGTACCCTTATTTTATAAAATTGGTAAAGATTAAAATTTAAATTTGATATTTATCCTAGATTATTTAACCCAGTTTTGAAAATATGCAAATCAGAAAAAAGATTTATTAGAAAATAAGTACTTAGGTTTTGAATTTGTAAATTTTATGGGAAAACCCTGCCATCAATTCTATAACATTCTAAAATTTGAGCTATTTTAATTTTCTCTATTTTCTAAATTTTTGGTGAATTTAAAATCCCTTTTTATTGCGAGAAAATTAATTAAAAAAATTTAAAGTTGAAACATGTTAAAAATAATTTATTTGGGTTCTAAATATCTTAAACTATTTGTGAGAAATTTCTGAAGTTTTTCCTAATTAATTTGCTATTTATTTTGGCGTTTATCTATTTCATGTCACTTTCTAAAAAGAAAAATGTTTCCACGGCCCACCGTCCTGTACACCCCACTTTGGTCCATTTCGTCCCAGCCCCGTTCGCCTCAGTCGGCCTGCCCATCGCCCAGGCCCAGCTCCGCCTCCCTTGGCCCGCATGCGCCCACGGTCGCTGTCGCGTGGGGCTCAGCCGTCAGCCTCTGGTCCGTCGTCTCTGTGCTGCCCGCCTCCGCGTAACCGTCGACGTGTATTCCGCAACCGCCGAGTCGTATTCACGCGGGTCTCCTTGGCGTGCGTGCCTATTTATGTGAATGCATATTTTTGCACTTGTTGGATTGATATGTGAGTAGTATTGAAATGAAAGATTGTTTGTTAATATATTATTGCTAAATGCCTACTTTACAACTTGAAATTGTCTACAATATAGCAAATGTCATGTCAAAATCTTCATATTTAGGAAAGATCATGTCATAATTTTTGTGTGTTTTTCGTACTCTTTATATATTTCTTACATTTTTCCTATTTTTTTGGGCCTTCAATGGCTTTTTACAAATTTTATAGTATTTTTTTGCAATTTTTCCCATTCTTATATTTTTATCCCCCAAGTTTTCAATCTGTAGCAGTTTTTTTTTTTTGCCAAAGATCGCTCGAAATTTGAGCCTTTTTGAGCGGTTTTCGTCCATTTCGTTCGAAATTCACTCGCTGGTTTGATCAGATTTCAAATTCATGTTACTTTTCAAACCATTCAGTTTTGAGTAAATTTTGAGCTGTTTTATTCATGAATTTCGATACCGAGTTACCGACGAGTCATCAAAATCTGATTTCGAAACGGTATTGTTAACCCTGTTCATCTCTCGCTTTTGTGGATTGACTCAACTAAATTCCAGTCCTCCCTTGTATGGCTCGACCGGACCATCTCGACGTGCCATGCCCTTGAGCCACCCTGCGTTTTCCTGGCCAAGAAAGTCCCCACCGGCTGCCGCGGCAACATCCAAGAATACAACATTCTTTATCGATTTTTAATATGACTAGCTATCGACATGGGGGAGGCGGTGTTTGGGGTGGTGAAAATGTAGCTAGGTGGCTTGTTGTAACATCCCAAAATTTACAAAAATAGAAAAAAAATCTAAAATTTAAAAATAAAATCAAATAGAAATTTTAATTGGAATCAAGAATTTAATTTGAAATTTATTATCCTCACATCTTTTTCCTAAATCTTGATAAAGAATAACTTCAATTTGGAAATTCTTTTCCAAAAGAATAAATTATTAAAATGAGATTCAAATATGATCTTAAATAAACATCTTTTTTGAATTTCGAAAACCATTTATTGAGTTTTCCTTCACTGAAAAGTGAATTGGTAAAAAGATAAGAAGTAAAAGATAAAATTTAAAATGGTAAAAATGTGAGAATTATCCAAAGTATATGAAAAATATTTGGAGACCTCAGGATCACATTTTGTCCAGTCAAAATAAGTGTGAACTCAATTAAACAATGAAAGGACAAATATTAATAATAGTGTTGACTAAAAACAGTGCAAGAAGTTATTTTTATAAATTTTTCTACAACCTTAACGTGGCACAAGTTGTGACCATAAAATCTTCATACCATTATCCATCTCTGGTAAAATTGGTAAAAATTAAAAGTTAAATTTACTATTTATCCCTATTTAATTATCTCAATCCTGAAAATCTGAAAAATGGAGTAAAAGATTTATTAGAAAATAAATACTAAATTTTTAGACTTGAAATTTTTATAGGAGGTTCCTGACACCATTATAAAACTTTTATAAGAGTTTAAAAATTTATAAGTTGAATTAATTACTCAATTAAATATTTGCCCAAAATGAAATTTCTAAGTAGTGCCCATTGTCAGAATTTTATAAAAATAATTTGTAAGGAATTTTTATCTCAAATTTTTATTGTAGGTATAGAACTTATCCATTATTCTCTAAACAAATCTACCAAAAATCTGGATGCGATTTGGCCACCCAATTAAATAGTTTTATGCTGTGTTGTCTGCAAACCGACTTAAGTTGTCTACTATTGCATGGGGCCCACTTGTAAGAGCCTTCTCCTTCCTCCTATTGCCCAGCTCGAACCAGCAACAACCCCTCACCGTTTTTGGTCAAAGCAAAGCAAAAATCAAACCCCCAAACCGCCATTGCTCAACTATAAAGCTTCCCCCATCCTCCCTAGCATCTCCTCCAAAATGAAGCATCAATTCCATTTGAAACACCTTCAATTCCTCCATTTTCTACCATTGCCGAAAATTCCCCCATCCAATCTAGCTCCTCAATTAGCAAAACATTTTCCAATTAATTGGGTATGAAGCATCTTCATCCATCCACGATCAAAACCCCCATACCAATTTCATTATTCCTCCACCGAATCTGTAACACCCCAGCACCCCACGTGCCCTGAATGTTACACTAACGAGCGCCAACAACACAAAGACATAAGGGTAACAGCCATCCAACCTAAACATGCTAGTAGGTGGCCGAAATAATTAAAAAATTTGGCAGCACCTTCCCTAAAACCTGGACATCCACTCAGCAAACAAAGAGATCACAATTATCAAATTAAAACAACAAGTATCAACTAACCATCATGACCCGCTAAGCACATACAAAGGGTCATGGTATCCAAAAGAAATATTCTAGCAGTTTAAATTTCTAACAACTATTAATCCTTAACATCAAGAGATCATAACAACGACAACCAGTTATTACATAAACTCAACTAGTTTCTAAAGTAAACCAATTAAGCAACTTAATTCTATCATGTCGTGAGCGTGAACGGAAGTGCAGCTATGTCCCAACCCGGCGAGATGCTCTCAGGGTACCTAAAAAAACATTAAACATCAAGTGTGAGTCCAAGACTCAGCAAAGTGCATCACAAAACCAATTAACACAAATGAATCAACAGTAAGAGCATATTTATTATCTAAGTGCACAAATTTATAAAACAATAATATCAAAAATATTTACCTCTTTTTCACTTCCACACTTAATTCTTACACATACCCCTTTTAAATCTTTTTGGATGAGTTCACGGCTCGATCCCAAATCTACACATTTCCATTTAACTCAAAATCATCGTTAGAATGCAATGCATCATGAATGCTCTTTTTGATGCACGTACCGGTACTACCGAGTGCACACCCGTCGGTGTGCACCCTCACGTCCCTTCCATCCTGTGGAAGGTGCCTACTCTTACTGTATCGCTCCCATTCACCTCGATGAATGGGACTACGAGGTAGGACTTTCGTGTTCACTACGTGTGAACACAGAGGCCCTCATCAGAATGGGTCGCCTCTTCTATTATGAATGCACAAATGCAATTAACCCAAATAACTTGCATCTACATTCATTTCCATCTTTTCACATGAACATAATTGAATACATACATAGCGATCAATTCTCATATTCATGACTTAACATGCATACTCATTTAACATTTCTCATTTACTTATGTAATGCCACACAATTCATGTCATTTATTTTAACATAATCATAATGATTACAAGAATCAAGATCCCAGCACCATACTAGGAATGCACTTGTCTTTAACCACTCGGGAGTCGGGACTGAGTGGCGAGAAGCTGCTGCCACTCCCGAGGTCACAAATCCTGCAATAAACATATATGCATTCATCTCAAACAAGACAAACTAAAGATTCAAGCAGCAATTTAATAATAACTTCTTTCGCTTTGCACGAAACCCGCTTTAAACTTCCTCAACTAGACTCATTAACTTTTCTTACGCAATCCAACCCCAATTCATACACTAATCAACACTAAAATGCCCACAACATTACATATCGACACTTCCAGTCATTTCCCCAAAATAGCCACTTCACCTCAAAATTTCTATTCCAGAACGGCAATCGTGCAAACTCGCGAAATTTCCAAATGGCTAAACCAAAATTCGAGTTCTTATACTCGAAACGACCACAAGGGAATGAGCTTCAGTTATCACAAATCCATTCAAGTAGGAGTTATCTTAAAGACCATCAAATCGTGCTCCAAACACTCTGTCAAAATTCAGAATTTTCAGCGATTCTAGTTTTAGGAGAGCAACTTCAACAAAGCATATATTTTGCTTCACTTAACCAAATTGAGTAAACTGACTCTAATTAACTACAAGAGGATCATGTTTCATTATCACAAACTCATTAAATTTGGTTACTCATCAATCAATCCCAGTTTTCAAAAGAACAAGGCTCAAATTAACATATCTCCTAATTGGCTAAATCAAATTTGGAGTTCTTGTACTCTAAACGACCACAAGGGAATCCTCTATCCATACATCATATCCATCCATGCTATTTGGTCCTCATTCAATACCAGATTTCAAAAGAACAACCCACCCGAATTACCCTAACTTCTGAAATTTCAGAACAATCGCAGTTTTGGGTAGCCCACTTCAACAAGGCATAACTTTTAATTCTAGAATGCAAATCAAGCAAACGAATACATTTGCTCAATCTACATAAACTTTTATAGCTTTCTCTAGGCAAACGGAGAAGCTAATTTGGACTGCAAATAGCTCAAATCATCAGTTGAACATTGAATCTACCATCACACCCTCTATTCGGACAGCCCGCACTAAAACATTCATAACTTTTGATTGGCTTAACAGATTTTAGTGAACTTGAGCTTAAATTAAAGAATAAAGGAAGGGATACACCTTTATATACTACCGAAAAACCATGGGGTGATTGCATCTGCCCCAAAATCGAGTTGCAACACAGACTAAAATTCAGCTCGAAAACAGAATCTGAGTTTCCCTCCAAAAAAGTTAGTTTTCCCTCCAAAAAAGCAACCCTAGGAACCCTAGAACCACTTCTAGGCAGTGTAGAAATATATGAACTGTGTGACTTTTCTACCATTGAACCACAAAGCTTCAAATAAGCAAAAAAAACACCAAAACTGGGTAAAAGCTATGGCAGAAAAAATTCATATGATTGAGAAAAACAACACTTGAGATCTAGTTGGTCGACCTAAGAATCGATAAATTATTAGAGTCAAGTGGGTTTACAAGACAAAATTAAACCCAAATGGCCCAGTTCAGAAATATAAAGCAAGACTTGTGGCAAAAGGCTTCAAACAGAAGTCTGATATTAACTATTATGAGCCATGAATCAGTATTTCTTAATGCTAATCTCAAAGAGAACATTATGTCGAGCAGCCAAAAGGATTTTCAATTGAAGGGGAGAAAACCAGGTGTTCAAGCTTAAGAAGGTATTGTATGGCTTCAAGCAAGCACCAAAAGCATGGTACAGTCAAATAGATAAGTACTTTACATAGAAAGAATTTTGAAAAGAGCAAGAGTGAGCCTACCTTATACATGAAGAAAAGAAGTACAAATATTTTAATTTTCACATTATATGTCGACTAGTTGATATATAAAAAAGCAATTATGAAAACATGATACAATAATTTAAAAGGGATATGATGGAGACATATGAGATGAGTGATTCCGGCTTGCTACATTATTTTCTAGGTATAGAAATATGCCAAAGTGACGATGGTATTTTCATATCATAGAAACAGTATGTTGAAAATATTTTGAAAAAATTTCAAAATGCATGACTGTAAATCAATTGTAAACCCCTTGATGCTAAATGAGAAGCAAAGAATTGAAGATGGGGCGAATAAAGCAGATCCGACCATTCACAAAAGCTTAGTCCAAAGCTTGTTATACTTAACTGCGACACGACTAGATATTATGTTTGCAGCCAGTTTATTATCAAGGTATATGAGTAGCCCAGGTCAATGAAATTATTTTGTTGCAAAAAGAGTACTACGATATGTCAAAGGAACAACAGATTTTGGCATATGATACAAGTCATCCGAAGATTCAATGCTGATCGGGTACACAGATATTGATTAGGCAGTATGTCTTGATGACATGAAAAGCACATCAGGATATGCATTTTTGCTTGGTTGAGGCATATGCTCTTGGTCAACAAAGAAGCACAATATAGTACCCTTGTCTTCGGCTGAAGCGGAGTATGTGGCAGCAGCCCGAGTTGTATCACAAGCAATCTGGTTGGGGAGAATATATAACTGAAGATATTGGCAAGAAGCAGGGCGAACCTACTACAGTTTATTGTGATAGCAAGTCAGCAATTGTGATAAGTGAAAATCCAGTCAGTGATGATAGAACTAAGCATATTGCAACCAAGTATCATCACATCCGAGAAGTAGTAGAACACCATGAGGTCAAATTGGAATTTTGCCAAACAGATCTACAACTGGCAGATATATTTACGAAGGCGTTACCAAAAGAAAAGTTTCTATACAATAGAAACTTAATCAGAGTCTATAAAAATGAATTAAGGGGAAATTTGTTAGATTTAATTCATTTTCTTACAATAATTATGCCTAAAAGTTACCGACATTGAAATTGGAAGGTGCTAGTTGTATTTAGATGCATCTCTATGCAAAGGAATGAGTAGGCATTGAGATGGAAGCTTTTCACTTTTGAGTTGCAGTCAAGTAGACGGGTCAAGATTTGTCACTATAAGTGAAACTAATTAGTAGATGTAAAGTGAGTTGTAGACATTAAATAATAATTCTTGTGTTGAGTCGGTTTATAAAGTCTATAAAAGGATTTGAAGTTTCCTTTTGTATACTAAAAGAATGATGTAACCTTGTTGAGGTGAATGAAACTGGGTCGATTCGTGTGCGATGCCGTGTTATGTGAAAAATTTTGATCCGAGTTTTTTTTTTTTGCAAAAAAACCATATCTGAGTCTATTGCGTCTTGTATTAGCCACCTTCCCGACAGTGGACGAGGAGAGAACGCGCCTGCTCGAGCGCGTCGTGCGCAACCCGGTGATTATTTGCTTTGCTTTGTCGGGAGGAGGAGGACGCGGCGTTGGAAGAGCAGAGAAGAAGACTTGGAAGATGGTCTCTGGTCCAGGCCAAAGATAAGATTCTTGGAGATCCTGTATGCTTGGCGACAAGAGAAGATCTACTCCCCGCTGCAGCCACGCTGATGCTTCGAAGCCTGCTTGGCCTTGCCTTCCACCATTGATCCATCAGTTGCCGCTCCATGTTCTTAGATGATTAATTACATGGTTTGCCTTTTATATAATATATATGAAACATCTCTGTTTTTTAACCTGACATCCAATGCTGTCATTCCAGGTGAAATTCGAAAGGCTGTGGTTGTCAGCCTTGTGTCAAGAACCAAAATGGCTCACTCCTGAAATTTCTGAACCAGCTATAGTGCTATACGTTTGTAGTATAATGATGCCACCACAAATGCATACTAGATGCCTAAACTGAAATCAGGTGAAACATCCTGCCATGGTCCAGCAAACACAGGTTAAGTACTGAAACAACAAATCAAACAAACCATCCCATTTACTCAGATTCAGATGTGCTGGCTTATTTTCGCCCCCATTCAACTTAATTTGATCATTCAGTTAAGCTGATGGATCATACGTGAAGTTGCTTGGAAATTTCGTCTGAATTATAAAAAGTGATACACCAATAGAATGTTATACATCTATAACGCGTCTGATGAAGAACTTTTGACTACTCAAGAGAGTACAAACCAGATTTGGACTCTGTAACAGCCCAGTCCAAAATCTATATCCTACCGCATATACAACACTCCACTTATAATTGCGACATCGCTTCGCATAAGAAGGTTTACTCGGATGTCCTATTTTTAGACCTAACAGATATTATATACTACTTTAACTCATATTTAAACAAACAATATAATACTAATCTCACCATCACAACTCCACTTAAACCACATGGACTCAGGATTAGGCACTAGAGTCCAGCTTAAATACACCAACTCCGATTATATCAGCATTCTTGCAAATATGTAGATATATTCGTGCGCTCTCTTTTTCTCTCATAAATTGGTGCACGGGACATTGCCAAATTGGCCAGGGTAAAACAATTTACATGGAATGGCACATCGATCAAAGGCATGCTTAACCTGGCAGTCTGTAACCGATGCAATCATGCAATGTAATCTTATCAACGCTTTTGAGTTTGTCCCTGCAGGACACTGATCCGGGTAAAGAAAATAAAGAAAAGCATATAAGTTATTTTCGGGAGCAGTCACCGACCCAACGACCTGACGAAAGATCAGGAAGTCTAAGACGCCACCCCTTCGAAGCGCCCTAGGGCACTCAGCCTGCCTCAAGAGACCCCCCTGTCCCCCGGGGACAACAGATCCACCAAGTCAAGAAAAACCATAGAATGGTTTCGGCAGTAACGCCAGACCCTTTGGCTATCCTCTGAAGGGGGGATATGCTGGGAAGGCAACAGGGCTTTCAGTCATCCCCCGAAGGGGGTACGCTGAGGGGGTGCAGACAAATGCTACGACGCTAGGGGTTATTATGATTTCTACGGATTAGTCCTCGGCAAAGAGAAAGTACGACAGAGCCCCTACAAACCTACGAAGAATATAAGGATACCAATGTAATTATATTCTCGGACAGGAGGACTATAATTAAATAGCCCCTCGCCCCAAGTCATGTAAAGGATGATTCTTTTTCAGCGATAACACAATACATATTTCTTTCCCGAGGTCTCATCTATATATTTGGGTCTCCGATAGCATACCCTTTACAAAATAATATTTTAAAACTCTCCGATCTATACTGTTTAGTTTATAACCACAACAGAAACACCTTTAAGAGAGAAAACCGACCGTACCAGTGAACCACTGTACTACCTTCTCCGCCAATCTAATGAAGCACGAGAAAACATGTGATCTACTGCACATGAATACTGCAATGCAGCTTTGGGACTTGGGGAGCAAGCGGAACCACGCGGTTTCAACAAGTTCACATATATTCTTGGTTCAACTCGGGGCGGTTTGACTGACATCAGAGTAGGCTGGAGAGAGAATTAATTTAATGCATCGATACATGAGAAGAGATGGAGACTCTTGCCGGAATTTTCATGCGCTGCAGTGGGAGTTTTCTGGATGTTTTCCGCTAGCTTGTTGATAATTAATTAGAAAAGGGGAGGATCAACCTAGTCTCCCGTCATTTTGCTAATCTCCTTTCTGACAGTGATATCCTCGCAATATTCAATTCTTTCCTGTTCCTGAGGATGGCAATGATTCTGGCAGCCATCATGTAATCATTTTTTCCTCCAACGTTGCGCATTGACATTTTTTTAAGCAGCATTTGCGTACGTATCGACTTTAATTTGTTGTTCTAATATCAGTAGCACTAGCAAAAAAGCTATGTTCCACAAAGTTCTCTACCGTGTAGGGCTCGTTGACTCCTCCAAAGTCTTGAACCCAACGCAAAATTCCGAAACCACAAATTTCTATCATCTTCATCTAGCATGAGCATTGCCTTGTTTTTTTTTTTAAAAAAAAAAGGTTCATGAATATGATATGTTGTGCTACCTACTCCCTGTTCATTTTTATAAGGTTTATTTTTTGAAAAGTCTTGTTCACAAATATAAAGTTTGTATGTAGTTTTAATAAGACTTTTCCTTTTATACCCCTATTTATTATCTCTCAACGATATGCATTTATTCATTACCGTCCACACAAGGTATATCTTTCATCTTACAAGACAATTAAGTAGCTAGAGGTATCGAAGTTATTTTCTCTTGTATTTTTTTTCAATTCTAATACAATCTTAATTCTTGTACAAAGTTAAGATGCATCTTATAAACAAGGGCATTAGGCTTTCTATTTCCTCGGAAACAAAAAGGTGCGTGGAAATTAATACGCGTCAACAGCATGAACGTACGTACTTCACTACTTGCAGCTCAATCAAGCATAAATAAGAGCTGAGCTGCTCGGATTGGGCCAGAAATAGCCGTAAAAAGCAAGCTGCTCTCATCGACCGGCAAACCAAAGCTCCTCCAAGGATCCAGAGGCCAGCGGCGACTGAGATGCTTCGGAAGCGGCCTCCACCTGGCCTCCTCGCGGCGCCTGCGTCGAAGCGGATTCAGTGTACTGCTCACGGAGGCGGCGGCGAGGCATCCGTCCAACCGTCGGGGTCGCTCCCGCCGCCGTCGTCGTTGGGGAAGGTGCGGCTTCGGACGAGCATGTTCGTCCTCTTCTTCGTCGTGAAAGTGTACGTACTGCTGCTTACTTCTTAGGCGCTTAGCTTAATTTCCTCTCGGCCTTGGGCAATTTGATCTGATGCTGTATTAATTGCACCACGTGCATGTGCAGCAAGGAAGAGCTGCGGTACAACCAGCGGCTTCGTCGAGTGGTGAGCAGTGCACCGCCGAATATTATATTTTTTTGATCAAAACCGAATATTATATTCCAGCATCGCTTAATTTAGATCCGTTCGTTTCAGCTGAAATTTACCTCAAATGAATTCATGTGAAATGTATACTGCTCAGTGCTCACACACTACCTTGTCTTTTATTTTTCTTCTTCTGAGTACGTATTCTCTTCCCACGTTTTGAGTGAATCGGCGCTTTTTCAGAGACCAGACACACAGACAGACCAGGGTACAACCGTACAAGTAGGATGCGACAGTGATCCATATCTGGTTCTGGCTAGCCTAGCGTACTAGTACCATATACTGTATCGGCCCGATTCGCGGCCCAAAATCCCAGCCCAGGCTCGCCTCTCTACTGTCCGCTCCCCGAGATGGCCGAGTCGTCTTGCCTGTGGCCGTCGTGGTCTCGTCTCCGCCGAGCAAGCAGCGCGCCGACCACGACGGCATCCTTTCCTCGTTTTCCCGCAGCCACGCGCTAGCTATCTTCCTTCAGCATAGCCATCGCTGCCGCTTTTGCCGGCGGAAAGCGTGATGAGGGGCTCGCGTCGGCGGCCTCCAGTCCACGCAACGCCCACATCCTCGTCGATGTGCTGCTCAGATTTGCTTTAATCGGTCCAGGTTCAAATCTACTTGTACTGTGCTAATTTCAACAAAATTTTATATGCTTTCGTCATGCAGTTTGGAAAACTATAAAACTAGTGCAAGTTCTTTTCTTTATCTTTTCCTTGATTTACTTATGCTTGTGCTCGTGTTCCAAAATATCTGCTCGGCTACAAGATCCACATGTTGTCATGCAATTTAGACCATTTTCATTGATCCCTTGTGCTTGCCCTCATGTACCAAAACATTTGCTCTGCTAAATTTCCATGCATTTGTTAAGAAAATAAATTTTGATACGACTTTTCAGTATTAGCATGCAGTCATCACCTGCTTCTTCTGTCAAAAATACCATATTAATATGATCTCAACAGTTCATGATCTCTTTTTTAACAGTAGACTGTCCTGTGCTTGTGTAGATACGCGAAGAGAACACTATTTCACAGAAAAAGGCGCTTGAAGCGTTCGAAAATGCCTTTCAGAAGCATCTTCATCCAATTCATGAGTAAGAATCTTGTCACAACAATATAGGATTGAAGAAAGTAGTGAAAAATTCTCCTTCAATTTGGTTCTTTTTCACTCACGCAGAAAAGCAAAAGCAAGTAGTACATCAGAAATCTGACTTTTTTTTAGATAATGGTAGAAATCTTACTTTTTTTTAGATAATGTAGTTAACTTTTTAGCTACTCTATATTGTTGTTGTAATTTGATTTTTTACACTTTCACATTGATAAACATAAAAATGTGGATACTTCCTGGATAAAATCCTGTTTGTCTGTACTACTACATGATTAAAAGCCCCTCTTGAATTTATATTGTTGATTTGCTAATAAGCGGACCCTGCAATATTAGGTGATAACTTTTCGACGCGAATCTGACAACTTTGTCTCTCCATATGCTAAGCCATAGTAAGTTAGTAACCTAGCAGTATCACATTCATCAATCTTCATTTACTTTAGACAATACTGACTCCAGTGAGCTGAAATCTTCAAATTTATATGTTCATCGCATATCTAATCTCCCTCTATGTGCCATGGGCTCGCAGTTTGTCGCTGATTTGAGCTCACCTTTTTCTCTTCTAATTCTTTGGTTGCAGCTCCCTGGAATCCCTTAACAAGAGAGTTGATGTTTCCCTGGAATCCCTTACCAAGAAAATTGATGTTCTCAGCCATGATGTGGTTAGATTTCAGATCTTCCTCTGTATAAAAAAATTATGGGGCTTGCTTCTATGCTCTTCCTTTTTAAAGTTGCACAAATATTAAAGCATGAATGAATGGTAGATGAGGATTACTTACCCCTTCGTTTGCTTCAAGATTTGTGCAACTTGTATTAGAAGAAAGAGCATAGAAACACCTCTCAAAAACTATACCTTTATAGCTTGTAATGGGACCTTAATTCTGGTTTATAGATCAGGCTGTTGATTTTCTCTTTTAGAGACACGACCGGGACCTCGAGACGCTGTGCCTTTTAGTTCTTCCTTGTATCTTTTTTCTCTCCCTTAATGAAATGGCAGGCTCCTGCCTCCCTTTAAAAAAAAAAAAAAACTATACCTTTATAGCTCAACCCCTTCTTCTGATAAGATATTTCAATTTACTGTGTTTTATCAAGAGGCTACTTTGGTACAATGAACCACAACCTATGCACAATAGTGTTTGCCTGAAATAACTTCAATTCCTAACTCATAATGCTTCTTCATGCATCAATTGCAGGAACAGATCAAACGTTCAAATCCTAATGGTTATGCTTATGAACACTACAGGTATGTAATTTGCAACTATGCGTAACTGATTGGTTTTTTGTTTACAGCGTGCAATGTTACGTATCAATCTTTCACAGAAACTTGGATCCTTTTTATTGCATTGATCACTCTTATCAAAACCCTTTATGGGAGTGTATAGGTATCATCCGGATGTTTTTGTCCCAAAAAACATCCAAACTTTGGACCGTACGATGAAAACATATATCCGTAGGATTAACCCACCTCGAATTCAGGGGGGGTGTGCATTGATCTGAAAGCAAATCCAATGACCAGGAATTTGGATGATGGTTGTTAAAGAAAATATCCGGATGAAACTTATCAAAACCCTTTATTTATTTATTTTTGTAAAGAGGTTTATTACTCTAAAATTATGGAATTGTCCCCAAACAACTTTGCAATGTTCATTTCATGATTTTCTGATGTATCAAAGTTGTAAACTTCAGACAATATGAAGTATCTTCAGATGTTTATCATGGTATTTCATACTATTGTGTTTGTATTGTAGCTCAGAGGCAAATCAAGAGAATATTGCTGTTGTTAAGGTGGCAAATCAGGAACAAACAGCTGCTGTTGCTAGATTGACCATGAGTGAAGCTTGTGAGGGTGCAGCTGTTCAGTTGCGGTTCCTTAATTGCTCGAAACCTCTTGTTTACACAGAGCGCAAAATAACAGCAGAGGATGGTATGGCTATCAAGATTGCGATATTCAGAGATAACCAGATAATTACATCCGATCCACTTTCTTCTGCGAGAATTGAAATTTTGGCTCTTCATGGTGACTTTTTTAATGTTGTCCCCGATAATTGGACCGAACATGACTTTGATGGACAGATAGTAAGAAGTCCAAAAGGACCTGTATTGGGAGGAAATTGTCAACAAAAGCTGAAGAATGGGATGGTCTCTCTTGATGACATCTGTTTCAAGATAGCGTCCTCAAAGACTCACAGTGGAAAGCTCATTCTGGCAGCAAGAGTTCATGGGAGTGACAAAGCTGGACTTCAAGTTAAGGAAGCTGTAATGAATCCTTGTGTAGTGCAGGTTTACCGAAATGAATGTAAGTCTTCTTCAGAATTGCAGCTGGCTAGTTTTTGCAGTCTGTAGTTTGCACGTATGATATATGATATTCTTCCATGTGGTTTCTGTAATGTAGATATGCAAGTATTATAGATAATTTCCCTCGATCTTCGAAACTGTAGGTGATATGTTTAATCAGCACTGTGTGATGTATTGTCTCTCTTTTCTTTGTTTTTTTTCAGCAAATGGAAAGAGTAACTGTCCGAAGCTCAAAGATAAAGTATGTCGTCTGAGAGGAATTTCAGGAAAGGGAGCTCGCTTCAAGATGCTTCAAGAGAATGAAATCTATACAGTGGAGGATTTCCTGAAGGCTTTAAATAAGAATGAAGAAAAGATCCGCAATGTAAAATCTTTGTGACTCCCAGCCAAAATCTCTCTCTCTCTCTAGCACTTCTCTGTTTTCTGAATAAAGGGAACTAGTCGCTTACAAACATTGGCACCGCTTGTTGTGTTCATTTTAATTACAACCTATTCTTCTTTTCTCTCAGGACAGCCAACTAATTTACCTTTCAAATATGATGAAAAGGATTATTTGAAAATTTCCTTGTAAATAATATGTATACACACCATAAGCTCTACAAGCATCTGTAAATTGATTTGTTAACATCCAGTAAATTTTGGTTTTGACAATTAAATTAACATATGCATTTCTTGGAGTTCAGGAATATTTCAAGCTAAAGAAGGACAGCAAGGATTGGGAAGCTATAGTTAAACATGCCAATGAGTGTGATCTTGAAGGCAATTGCAAGTTGAAATCATATGAAGATGAAGAGAAAAATGTTATACTCTTCTTTAACTGCGTATATGATCTTGTTGGAGCAAAATTTCATGGTTGCTATATCACAAAGGGCAATTTTAATTTTTCTCAGCAGGTAAAAGTTTAACATAGCATTCTGCAGAAGCACACTTGTTTTTTTTTATAAAAAAAGCAAATTTCGATGAGAATTTAGAAGTGACCATGTGGTTTTGTTTCAGGATGTAGTGAATCAGTTGAAGGAACACGCATATGACAAACTGGATAGTATTCAATTTGATCACGAAATAAAAGAGAATTATCCCATACTTTTGTCTACAAGTACGAACACAAGCATTGGTGGTGAGGCATCCGTTCCCTTGATAGGCACATTAGAACCAAATCCTTCTGATTTCCCTACAACATCTCAATATTAGGCATTGGTCTTGTACTCTAGTCTTTCATCAGTCATCACACACAATGCCTGATCGCTTGATGTTTGAATTTGACAGTTGAAGGTACTGCAACAGTTCAGACCGTGCAGTGTGTTCAGATTAATCATGCCCCTGAACTGCCTGATGCACATAATAATAACATTGCTGCTGGTAAAATCATTTTAGGACAAAGTGCATCAGGACGAATTCTTTGTGAACCACACTGCGCAAATGGCTATCAAGGTTGGTCCTCTTTTGGTACCCGCTTTTGCAGAAGTTGTTTCGAACAATTGATTTTAATACTTAAATTGAAAAGATTTGGGATTTTTTTTTCAAATGAAGGTAATCTAGCAGGTGCTCAGATGGTCCACAATTCCCAAGTTGCAATTGCTCATGCGGGCCACTGTATGGCTCAATCATTTGATGCCCCACCTGTGATAATGGCAGTAAGTAGAAGTTTCTGTTAAAATCGGTTCAGTCTTCCTCATTAGTTTTAATAACAAATGAAGTTAGATAGTCTATCTGCAACATCATTGTCATGTCATTAGACCAACGTAACTCCTGAAATCATCGTATTGTTAAATCTTTTTGTGTTCACGAGGGCATAACGCCAACTTATTGCCTGTCATTATTGAGATAAGTGAAGCATCGTTTTGCATATTTCAAGCTCATAACGTTTTGTTTGCAGGAAGCTTCTGGAGGCAATTTATCCGTTGGACCAACACAAGATGCACCGGACCTTGCTATTCATGGCAACTTTCATGTATCAGTTGATCTGCCACACGACACTACTCAACCAGAAAATCAGGGTATGCAGCATGTATACTGTTTCTATATCATGCGAAGAAAATCACAGAATTGTGTACCTTTGTTGCTCTACATGAACAGAATTCACCAAACCTATATTAGCCTACGATGAATAAATCTGTCAACTTGTTCCCTAGAGGCATGGACTAGCCGTAACCTCCAGAGTATATCTATTATAATATTAAAGTAAAGGTAAAAGAAGCCACCATATTCGCACTCAATGCTAAAAATTCTCATTTTTTTTTTCTTAAAAATTCTCATATTAATCGGAGGAAAAAAAAAGAAAGATCTACATCGTTGATCATGATGGGTCCAGATTATAACGGTCTAGCTTAAAAGAAAGAGTCTGTGTCCTTTACAATACAAAAATAACTGAAATTCGGAACAAAAATAAATAAAATTAGAAATCTGATTTTCATACGATTAAAACAAAGAGTCCATGTAAAGTACAATAAAAGATTAGAATAAAAAATAAAAGATAATTAGTAATCTGATTTCCATATTACTAAAAGATAATTAGTAATCTTATTTACATATTAATATCAAAATAAAACTGTAATTCAGAATAAAAATTAAATGAAAATTAGTAGTTGGATTTGTATATGAATTCCAATATAAAAAACTGAAATTCGGAATAAAAATAAAAAATAGCAATTTGATTTCCATATGATTAAAAGAAAGTGTCAAGTCAAGTACAATTAAAAAACTAAATTTCATAGTAAAAAATAAAAGAAAATTAGCAATTTGATTTCCATACGAACATCAAAATAAAAATGATTTTTTTTTGAAAATTAGTAATTGGATTTGTGTACGAATTACAACATAAAACTGAAATTCGGAATAAAAATAAAATAAAATAAGTAATTTGATTTCCATAGGAACTCCTAGTAAAATCCCTAAATAGCTTAAATTCATAATAAAAATGAAATAAAAAATACCAATTGGATTTGTATACGATTCCAACCTAAAACTATGTAAAAAAAATTATATGTCATGTATGATCCAACAATATGCAAATTCAAAATAAAAATCAAAGGATAATTTGCTATTAGAAAATTAGTAACTTGATTTCCATACGAATGTCAATATAAAACTAAAATTCATAATAAAAATTAGTAGTTGGATTTTATAAGAATTCGAAAATAAAAAATGTAATTTAGAATAAAAATAGCAATTTGATTTCCATGTGATTAAAAGAAAGCGAAAATGTCAAGTACAATAAAAAATTGAATACAAATGATATAGATCTATTAGGTTAGTGAGGAAGCAACATTGTTGAGTTGGCCAACGTATGACCAACATGAGACAAGCATAAATCGAGCATGTATAACATCGATCGTGCATGTGTATATATATGCATGAATTTAATGACTCAAAACAAGTAGTAAAAAAAACTCATAGTAGAGATGGCGCTATTGTATGGAATAGGCTTTCACTGATGAGAGCATGATAAATGTCTTCGGTAGGGATAAGTGACAGTTGTATATGTATGCATGTTGATGTCGCAACGTTCGGTATTAAGTAATAATTGGAGAGAAATAGAAGATAGCTATGCATTAGTGTATTGCATTAAAAATAATAGCAGATGAGAGGGATGGATCAAGAATTGGGATTGCTATTGGAGGTTGAAGCAGAAAAGTTGTGGGGAGATCAAGGAGAGATAGAAGATACATGATTTGGTGAGGTAGCCAGCATGTGAGGAAGATAAGTTCGAAGTAAGTCATCAATGATGCATCGGTGTATACATGAGCAATGTACTCTAATACTATGTAAAATAATCAGCGTATTACTTGAGATTAAAGAGAGGTACATGTGATGTGTATATTTTGAAAAAAAAAACAGTTATTGATGGAGAAAGAATAGAGATATATAGCTACATAATCTATGCAAGATGAAGAGTTGCTATGTTTTTATTATGCTCAATGATTTTCTTCCATCAAAGCTTATCCTTCAATTACGATCTCAAGTTGAATTTTCCTTCAAGCTTATATTGTCATTTCTAATGTTTATGATGTCTTAAAAATCTAAATAGTCTACAAATACATTAATATATTCTCAAGCATATGAGTTATATCATTTGATATTAAAAATTTAAAAGAAATCTAGCCACGTAGATGCGCAGGCCACCCTGCTAGTTTCTTTTGTATTCTTTATTCAAAGGAAGGAACAATAAGTGCTCATATTTATTTTTGAGCATTTCTTCTTGACAAAAAATACTGTCAAATATGACTGAATCTCATCGGTTGATTCTTATCTGCCTTTTTTCTTTTGCTGTGGGGTCTTCAGGATCAGCTGCAATGGGCTGGCCGTATCCAAACGTCCACCTGGACAATGACTTGATCGAATTGGAAGCATCAATTTACATCCTACAGCATCAGTTCTCTCAAGACCAGCTCATCGAGCATCCGTCAAATGCTCAGAACGATGGGCCAGGGTTCAGCAACTATTAGGACCATTTGAAGGGTGTCGTACTATTTGAACTCCAAGGGATTTATAGCTGATGGCTTGTTACTTAAGTGATCCGTCTGTGTTTTTGTTTTCTCGTGGCTTCTCCGTTCTCTGTCGTTGCCCGATTCCTATGAATTTGTTCTGAATAATCGGCATGAACGACGATCGATCTATATACCCCATGCACGTTTCTTGTATTGCACCACCATTTGCAGATTTGTTTTGTTGTTCGTGTCGTGGTTGCTATTCTATAATAGAGAATTAGAGATCAGCTGTTTGATGCCTACTTGGTGTGTTTGGGGGACAGATTGGAGTATGAGCTCTTATTTGCTATCATTCAGCTAAACGTTCCCAGCAAAAAAATCGGTCGAGTTTCTCACCATTTGATCCGCTATGAGACTCATGTGTTGGCCATGTTTTCTCCAACCCTAGCGACGAATTCCTTCCTTGCGCTCTCCTGAGCGCTGAAGGCGATAAGCCGGTGATGGCGGATGGAGGATGACGAGGCGGTGGCAGTGGTGGTTTGCGGGATGGGGAGGAGTTTAACTTTAGGGACAGGGGGAGAGTGTCACGGACGGACCTTATGCTGGCCTGCCAAGATTGTATGTATACAAGTGTGCTCGGGCGGGTCCAGACGAATGGCAACAAGAGATTACCAGAGGGGTTAGCTTAGCTTCACCCTATAATCCAACAAGAAATTACTAAAGGTATTAGTCTCCTCTCCTCTCCCTCTCCCTTCCAAGTCTGCTGCTCCTCCAGATGAGACTTTTCTTTCATATATATATTATGAGATGTGCTTCTATGCTCTTCCTCCTAATACAAGTTGCACAAATCTTGAAGCAAACGAAGGGGTAAGTAATCCTCATCTACTCTTCATTCATGCTTTAATATTTGTGCAACTTTAAAAAGGAAGAGCATAGAAACACCTCTCATATATATATATATATATCTCTACTATTCTAAAGCACCACTTGGTGGCAGTGGTCCATTCTACACGTCATTAATTGCCCTGTTTAATTGCTCTACTTAATTGCCCTGCTTAATTGCCCTACTCAAGAAACGAAACGTTGCTTTAATTAGCCAGCTTTCACAAGAAACGAAGCGTTAAAGATAGATGTTTGATCTTGTAAAATAAATTTTTTTATTTTTTAATCTTTATTTTTCGTTATCAATTTTGTTTTTCGTAGCAACGCACGGGCATGTAGCTAGTATATATATATATATGAAAATGATCGTGTGCTTCTTATGTTTTCATTTCCTCCATCTTTCCTAACCAATGCTGCCTTGAGGCAAGCAATCTGCAATTAGAGGGAAATGAGCAAATGTTGCTCAGAAAACTCAATGGCAGTACCAAGATAAATTACGAAAATCACACAGTGGAGCTGGTAAATGAACCTGTTCTTTGAGCTCTTTGACGTCTCCTCCTTCCTTGTTTGGCTTGGCTGCTCCAAGCTCGACAGTGGCAGCTCTCTCAGCCAACTCCAAAGTGCTTATTGATTCACCAACGGCATCTGGTTCCGGAGCTATGTGAACAAACATCAATGTTTTTGCTTGTCCTCCTGAACATGGCAAACAAATATTTATCACGCATTTTCAGTTCTGACAAGGTGCAAACTAAGATGCAGAGCTTTAGAGATACCAAGTGACCTGCAATAACTGAGTAAGCTTGCTATTTCGGTACGGTACATGTGAATTTTTTTGGGCAAGGGATGCGATCACATCTCCTAGTGCTGCCAGTGACTTGTTTATGTGTTGTGCCTCCTTCAGTCTATCTCCTACAACTTCAGATTTATCGACTCTTTCGCTTCCAGCTAAATCCACAAGATGCATGCAACCTCTTAGGACCGTCCCTAATGTTAAATATCGTCCTTGAACATGAACTGTTCGACAACTGTGAAGTGCATTCCTCAATCCTCAACCATTAGCTAAAAACACAAGGTTCAGAATTTTGTTTGGCGTGACAGGTAGTATTGCAAAATCAAGCATACCTATGGGAGCGACTGCTTCGATCATTCATGGCCGTCGAGCAAACTGCACGGTTCTTGTGGCCAGGATTCATAAAATCAGTCACATCGGGGGTTGATGTGACTGGAAGTCTGGAACTATGTTTGCATCTGGAACTGCAAGACCTTTCTGCGAACTATTTCGAATTTCCAATGTTGCTTGAAGTTAAGGAGATTCAATATATCGTCACAAAAAAGGGTATTCATATGTGCATAAAAATGATTAAGACAACTATTCATAGTATCAAAATCTAACTCAGTAGGACAGGATATTTCTTGTTTCCACCATTCTGAAGGAGGTCTCTCACTTGTTCATTGTAGATCTCAATCATCTGCACAGCAATTTCATAACAAAATGTACCCTTCCCCTGCTCTTGAATATTGAATAGATCATTTAGTGCTGTATAGTTGACGCCAAGTCCTTCCGTCAATACTTTAGGATCACTCTGCAACATCACAAAATATAAAATAAGAGAGGTGATTCTTGTTAGGAATAGCACTTGTATTCAATATAAGGCCAATATGTCAGTATGTATACATATACGTGAGAGTATAGAAGGAAAGCCTATATAAGGCAATATATATACAAGGTTTACAATCTCTTATATAAAGTTACTAGGATATTGTCTAACATCCCCCCTTCAAACTCATGGTGAATCTACAACACTGAGTTTGGAAAGATAAAAGTTATGATAAACTCTAGTTTGTGTCTTCGTGAAGAAATCTGTCAATTGAAGCTATGAAACCACATATTGATGAGCACAACCTAATCATGTATCTATGACCATATATAAGAAGCATCAACACCAATATGCTTGGTAAGCTCATGCTTCACTGGTTCTCAGCAATGCTAATAGCACATGTACTGTCAGATAAAAGAGGAGCTGATGTAGAAATAGAAACACAAAAATTCTCAAGGAACCACCGTAGCCAAGTAACTTCTGTTGTCAAAAGAGCCATAGCCCGCAGTTCAGCCTCAGCACTCGAACGAGAAACTGTTGTCTACTTCTTAGTTTTCCAAGCAATGAGAGAACAACCAAGAAAAACACAGTAAGCAGAAAGCCCGACGATTAGAGTGATCACTAGCCCAGGTAGTATCAGAGTATGCCTAGAGCTGTAAAGGGCTGGAGTGTGGAAAGAAAAGACAGCGAGAGATAGTTCCATGAAGATATCGTAGAACACGAAGAAGATGATTATAGTGGAGCTGAGTGGGAACAGAAACGATCTGACTCAAGATATGGACTGGATATGAAATTTCAGGACGAGTGACAACAAGGTAAACAAGACTCTCAATAAGATGACAATAGCGAGTAGAATCCTCAAGAGGTTCACCATCAGTAGATCGAAGGTGAACATTGGGCTCCTGGGAGTCTCAGTTGTACGCTGATCAATAAGAGAAGCAAGATCAAAAGGATTCTGAATATACTTCTCTTGGGAGAGGAAGAAATCCTCAGATATAGAAGAAACCTCAATCCCAAGAAAGTAACGAAGAGGACTTAGTCAGACATGAGAAACTACTCACTGAGACGAGCCTTTACAAAGGGTAATATACTGATAATCATCTCCAGTAATGATCATATCATCAGCATATAGAAGGTGAAGAGTTCGACCACGAGGTAAGTGTGAATAAAGAGTGCAGGATCATGAGCAATAGTAGAAAAACCAAATGTAACTGGTGACTGTCGAACACGTCAGCAGCGAGGAACAGCGTTCAGATATCCTGACGAAGTCCCTTCCCAGGGTGGAATTTGCAGAGATGCGAGAGTTGCTGGGTCAGAAACATCACATAGCAAGTCAGGATTAAGGGGGAAAGTGTTATCTGTAATCCCGACATGTTCAGTATTGAGTTATTTTGCTGCCAGATAGGAAACAGTACACCGGTACTATAAATCGTGTTAGTTCAGGTTTAGTTTGTATTGAATTTGGTAGTTGTAATCTTAAACTATCTGTAATCTACAGCTTATATAAGAGATAAGAAAAACACCAGAAAAGCTGCACAATTGATGGCAGCACCAATCTCATTGTTCCTTTGCTTCGTCGTTCCGAAGTGCAGAGAGACGTGAGTTCTTCTGCTCTTCTCTGTGCTGTTGTTCTGAAGTTCGGAGAGAACTGAAAGCAAGTAGCTTGTTAATTTCTAGTTTGTGTGATGAGTTGATTTGACAATAACAGAGACATATTTGAAGAAATATGATATTAATATTTGTGATGGATTAATCCTTTTTGGGTTGGAAAGAGTGGTGTTTGTTGCTTGGCTTTTGACAGGAACAGAGCAAAGCATTTGGCTATTGACTAGAAGTGCAAGGGAAAATGCATACAACAGGAAACGACTAGAAGTTGATCAAAAAGCATGCAGCATGCAGAGATTGGCTAGTTCACGTCATGCATGGCTACTGTGCGCCAAACTTGACGTCGAGCGGTGCATACGTTGAGTCGTGTCAGCTGTGGCAACGACCGGGGCATCTAATTGATCCAGTTTCCTCCTCTGTTTGAGATTTTGATCCATGGACTATATATGTACCTACCATTGTAGTCACATAGTTTATTAATTGCGTCGAAACTCTTCGTGCTTACAATTTGGAAAGCAAACACAGAATGACAGAATACAGGTGGAAGTTCTTTACTTGGCTCTCTGTCCAGAATAAAATCCTAACCGCAAACAAATTAGCGATCAGGGGCTGACCTCATAGTGCCTCCTGCCCTCCTTGTGGTTCGGAATCTGAATCAGCAGTTCACCTCTTTCTGCGGTGTCCTTTTGCGAGACAGGTTTGGGAAAAGATTTTGCTCTCCTTGCAAATTCAGCACCCTTTACCGCAAGCAGAGAGCTCAGCCACGCGGTGGTGGCAAGCTGCCTGATAGCAGACCACGCCCCAGCGACGCAGAGAGGTAGACGGCGTAATCATCTAATACACCTTATGGTACCTCTGGAAAGAAAGAACCGGAAGAATTTTCAAAAACCATTATCATTCTCAAGACTATTGCAAGCTCCTAAACCCGGCGTCAAACTGGAATTGTTGCAGCAGGAAGTTGCTAGCGGCGTCATACTATCATAATTTGGAAACACATCAAATTTCACACAAAATTAAGACAAACCAGATAGCCACTGCAAAGATAGCAAAAGAAAATAAGAACAAAGAGAATTGCAAGCATTCTTGCATGCATCGTCCGTCAGCTAGTAACGGAAGACTACATCAGAAACTCCATCCTTCTCCTGCTTCCACGACACACCGACCGTCAGCTTCCCTCCATTATCCCATTCGCATGCGGCCTCACAACCATCCACCAAACTCCTCTTTGGCCTCACGTTTGAGTACACCACCAGCCTCCCTGCACCCTTCACCTTCAAACTCACCTCGCTGCCATTGCTGTACTCCACATCAACAATGGTGCCACCACAGTTCAGCTTGCCGACCAGCCCGATCGGTGCGAACCTCACGCCGACATCGCTGATCGTCGTGACCGGAGCAAACGTGAAGAGCTCGTATGAGGATGGTTGCAGGGTGAACTGTATTGGCTCTGACTGCGGTGTCATCAGGAATAGCTCTCCCGATTGGCATCTGTAGACTGCGTACTCTGCGGCACTGGCCATGTCGGAGGTGTCCTCCCTCTGGCCCCACTCGACGTCGGCTGGCCGGACATTGCCGGAGACCGGCTTGTAGCAATGCGAGTAGCCTCGGACACGGTGCTCGGCCGGGTCCCACCCTCCCCCCTGGCAGTTGAATGCCCCAATGACCCCTCCAAACTGCAAAACAGGACAGTTTCAGAATTCAGATGCATGTCACATACTAATACTACTTGTCAAGAACAGGAATTCACGAACTGCACGAAGATACCGAATTGGGAAATCCATGAAGGAAAATGATGTAACAGCTAGAATTCTAGAAACACTACAACAACAAAAATACATGCAGCTCACCTTGTTCAGGTTCCAAAGCTTGAGGACAGTCTTATGATCAAAGAGAGGATTCTTGAACAGACAATCTCTAGTAGGGAGAGCGTAGTGCAGGCACCTGGGCACAGTGCCATCGGGGAAGACGAGCCTCGTGAGCAGATCGAAGTCATGGCAGCCGAGCGAGTCGCTGACGTAGACCGGACCGCCGCAGATTGCACGCGAGGCGGCGTGGAAGGCGGCGCAGGCGTGGTCGGACTGGAACATGTCCCAGTCCGGCCGGATGCACTGGCCCATCCACAGGCTGTTGTAGGAGCAGTTCACCATGTGTGCGCCCTGCAGCCAGTAGACGCCCATGGGGTCGCCGTTGGGGTCATCGAACCAGAAGTCGTCGCCGGCGCGCGCCATGGTTGCCTGTCGCGTCCCGAGGAAGAAGAAGTCGTTGCACTGCTGCATGCTGGCGATGATGCCCGTGCCGTTGAAGTTCTTGGCGATGGACTTGGAGAGGCCATCATAGTACGCCTTGGCGAGCTCGACGCGGCCGCCGTGCTCCTCGCAGACCCACTCCAGCGTGTGCATGACATCCACCTTCACACCAGTCACGCCGGCGCCGGCGAGGTAGGAGTGCATGGACTCGTAGAGGTCGCCGGCTTGGTCCGGCCGCACCAGTCCTATCCCACCCTCGATGATACGGTCCACGGCAAGGTCTTCCATGGTGCCCGCCAGGCCTGGCGACAGCCGCGCTGGAACGACGCGGGCGTCCAGCGCCGTCGCTCCCGGACGCACCCCGCCCCACCCGCCGCACAGCGCCTGCCACAAGTATACGTCGTCCAGCCCGGGGAACCTCTGCCTCATGTCCTTCAAGAACGCTTTTAACCCCACCTCACCGTCGCCATCTCCATCGTCGCATAGCCTTGCGAGAACGTCCCCTCTCTTCACGAGCAACTGATCGAGCTCACGCCGCAGATGTTCGATCTTGGCGTCAAAGCGAGACAGATCGGTGGCGCCGCCCTGCGCCGCCTTCTTCTTTGCCTTCGTGGCGGCCTCCACCTCGACGGCCTTGCGCACGACGATCTTGGGCATGCTCTTGTCGTAGAACTGTTCCGGCGGGCAGAGCAGCAGGGCGCCTTCCCTGTACCCGCGGAAGCGCGCGCACTCGTCGAAGCGGTACAGGCGCGCGGTCATCTGGTCGCCGCCGATGACAAGTCCCGGCGCGTCCTCCTGCGGCGGGTCGTCATCGCGGTTCACGCTCTGCCAGCCGTCGTCGATGATGATGAACCGGGGCGGCACGCCGGCGCTGGAGAACTCGGAGACTCCCTGCCATACGCCGGCGGGATCGACGGTGAGGTAGAAGGCATCCCACGTGCACCACCCGAACCGGTCGGCCATTGGCGGCAAAGCCTTCTCCTGTATCAACCTGCGCGCGCGTTCCAGAAAGTTAATCAAGGAAGGTTCACAATGCTCGAGTGAAAAATTTTGTATCAACCTGAAGGTGCAAAGGTGCACCCTGGCGGCCAAGTAGGCCTCCTGCATGACCGTGTAGGGGTCGTCGCCGGCGTGCACGTAGGCGATGCGGCGGAAGTCCTTCGCCGTCACGGCCGTCGACCCGCTCTCCGCGCAGACGACGACGCCGTCGTCCTCGCCGGGGAAGATCGCCGACCGGAAACTCCCCTGCACGAGGGGGAGCACCAGGACGTAGCCGCCGCCGGCGCCGAGCTCGGGGACGTCGAGGAGCACCCACTGCGTCTCGGCCTGCAGGTCCCGGCCGCGCTCGCCGGCCCAGATGGTGCTCCACCACGTCTTGAACCGGAACACGCTCAGGAACCTCCTCTTCATCGGCGCCGCCCCGGCGAGCCGGCCGACGCAGCACGGCGCGCGGTCTTTCTCCTCCGGAGCCGTGAAGCCCAGGAACGCGCCGCGGTGGGCGCCGGCCATGGCCTGCTTGACCAGGTGCCCGGGCGCGTCGGACGACGAGTGGTCGAACGCCGAGGCGAACGGGGTGAGTGTGACGTTCTCTGGCACGCCGGAGAGGAGAACGGCTACGCCGCCGCCGCCGCCGACAGTGAGGTTGCCGTCCTGCAGGGAGAAGAGGTTGGACAATAGGTTGGCATTGTTGGCTGTGGTGGTGAGCTTGGGCGTAGCTTTTGACTCATTTGATGGCGCCATTGGGAAATCAGCAAGAACAACTCTAGACAATGTTCAGAGAAGCAAGAACAACTGAAGGGATGGTAGTACGTGATCGTATATACAGGCACACAGAAATATGGAACCCCTCACGACGTGTACGTGTACAACAAGAATGGTTAATTTCCATTTAATCTCAGACTAACAAATTTAAAGACAACTTCCTAGGATACCATATGTTATCTTCTCTATCTACCTTCCTTTTCCTTTTTCCCTATTCATTTCTCCTACCCCTTCTTCCCTCTCTAAAATAAAATTTTAAAGCTAGAACTTTTAAACTTTGAAAGTTTTAAATATGAACTTTCAACTTGGAAAAAAACAACTCAAAATTTAAAACTCAAAAAAATCTAAATGAAAATTTCCAAATCAGAAAATTTTAACTCAAAAAGTTTCGACACGAAAAGTTTTGAATCGAAAAATATCAAATCAAAAAGTTTTAACTTGAAAAGTTTCAACTAAAAAAGTTTGAACTCAGAAAACTTTCGATTCAAAAGCTTTCTGTTTGAAAAGTTTCGATTCAAAAAACTTTTAGTTCAAAAAGTTTTGATTTAAAATTCAAGAAAAAAAAATTCAACTAGAAAATTTTAAATTGAAAAGTGTCGGGGGGTCGGGTAATTTCCATAAATTACCTCGGATGCCACCAACGACCAAGCTCGCTCCCGCCCGAGCCACCAGGAGGTCGTTACCCTGGATTATCTAATCGGAACTTGGAAGGCTACGCATTAGGCGATTCGAGCTCGATTTCAGTGGGACCGAGAATGCCACGTATTCGATCGATTCGAGCTCGAGCTCGGGTAAGATGTCCAAGCTCGGTGCGGTCATCGGCCGACCTTCTGCGGTCTCGGGTCGGTGGGAATAACCACCCGAGCGTAACTTCCGTTGGCCGTTACGTTTCGTGGGAGCGTGGCGGAAAGATAGGATCCACGGTTGCCACGCTTTGGGCGAGGTCCAAACGTGCGGTAGCGGGTCATGGAGTTCGATCCTTTGTAAGCTATAAAAGGGTCCCCATCGTGAGGGGACAACGACAAAGAACAACAACACAGACGCACCGATTGTAAGACAAGAGTCATACACTGCAGACACTTTGCAAGAGTATACAAGAGCCGAGTAGGGCTATTATCTCTTCCTCGAGAGGCCCGAACCAGGGTAAGCTGCTGTGTCCACGCTCGTTGAGATCTGGTGATCCGTTCCTTGAGTAATCCCTCACGCAAGAAGGGGTCACGGTTGGTCCCTCCACCAACAAGTAAGCTCGGCGGGGCCTGTTCCCAATCGTCGACGGTGGCGCCCGTCGTGGGGACCGACTTTCCCTTCGTGAGGAATCCCGAAGAATGTCGAATCCGAGAACCACCAGGGCTCTACGCCCCCGAGATCGGGGAAGAGGACAAGCAGTTCTTCGACAATGGGGTCGGCGACGTCGCCGGCATTAAGAATCAAGACGGTTCCAGGAGCTTTTCCCTGGACGCCGCTGCCACCGAGCGATTCTTTCGCTCGGCTCGACGCCTCTCGGACGGCGAGTACGACGGGCTCTACGATGGTCCAGACATCCCGACCTCTACGAGCTCGACCAGGGGACCGCTTCACGGGAGACACCGTGATGTCCCCTCGCGATCCGTCCAATCCCGTAACGTCTTCGTTGCGGAGGAGGATGGAAATGTCGGGAGCAAATCCCCGGCTGAAGCGCGTCTTCACCGCTACGAAGCGGCCAAAGAGCACCTGCAGGCATCCCTGAATCGGACGCTGACCGGCTTACGCCGGCAAGTCCGAGGTGGCCTGACTGATAAGACCAGGGCCGAAGTTCGTGAGAATTTCCACGCGTACGGGACTCCGGAGCCCGTGCGACGACGAACGAGCTCGTCACCCCGCGTTCCCCCGAGCGGGGAACGCCTTCAAGCCCTGGCCACGGTGGTGCGCAACCTCAGGGAGTTTCCTGAGCAGGTCGACCTAGAAGCCATGGGCGCGGCCGTGGCCGACGACCTCGAGGAAATCGCCACAGACATAAGGGCGGCGGAGGCCTCCCGGGAAAGGGGCGCCCAGAGCAATTCAGAACGCCGCGCCGGGCGTCAGAGCGCCGCCACCCCGATGACTCACGCAGCCGCACTCCAGAGTGGCGCGGAAGGCCGGGCTCGGGAGGGCACCGAGCAATTCCCGGCTCTCGGGACCAGCGGAATCTGAGCCACGCGTAACCGGGCCGAACATTCCTCATCGGCCACTCCCATCCTACAGCGTAGGAGATTTTCTCGCTGGGCCCACTAACCTCGGGCTCGGTGGTGGGGATCGCCCGACCGCCATGGCTCGTGGTGATCGCCTGACGATCCGTGTTCGGGTGCAGGGCGTTCGCGACGTCGCTGCGACGAGTGACCTGGCCGACAAGGTTTAAGCCGGGTCACATCGAGAGATTCGATGGGACTCAGAACCCCGACGAGTTTCTCTCGATCTACACCACGGCCATTTTAGGCTGCCGGGGTGATGAAAGGGTGATGGCCAACTTTACGCCTGATCCTGGGCGGGCGGCTCGGGCGTGGCTATTCAACCGTAAGGAGAACTCGATCCGGTCCTGGCCCACCGAGCAAAGACTCTCCGAGCCAACTTCCAGAGTCGCTACGTCCGCCGGGAAGGAGCGCGACCTTGAGCGTCTGACATGACGAGGGCGAGACTCGCGCCCGATTCGTCCAGCGCTTCATGCAAGTGCGCAATTCCATCCCGAGCATCTCGGATGAGGCGGTCGTCCGGGCTTTCAAGTTCGGGGTCCGAGACGTACGCTTTACTCAGGACCTCGAAATCCACCCGGACATCACAGCCAACGAGCTGTTCCGCATGGCTGACCGTTACGCCAACGCGGACGAGGCCGTCCAATGGAAGAAGCTGCTAGACGAGGGAAAGCTGCCCCCTCAGCCCGGGCTCGAAGGGGCGTCAAGCCGAAAGAGCGTAAGCTCGATCGAGAAAAAAATCAAAAAGAAGAAAAAATCCTCCGTCTCCGGCATGGTGGCAGCCATCGAAAGACAACGGCCGACCTCGCAGTCGTATAGGGGGGGAGCCCCGAAAGGAAAGGGTCGACCGGTTCAGCGGAGCAACAAGCAGAACCGGGACGACCAAGAACGCGGCGACCAACGCGGGCGGGCTAGTGCCTATTTCTGCCCGCTCCACCAGGCGCATGGGCATGACCTTCGGAATTGCAGAACGTGGGCCTCCCGCCTGGAGCAGTTCTACAATGGTAAGGGTCCCATGCCCACGCTCCCCGAGATGGAAGGAGACGTCAAGGGCAAGAAGCCCGCCGAGGAGCAAGACACCGACATGGAGTACCAAGAGCCGAGAAACCACATCGCCGTGATATTCGGGGGCTCCGCCGCCTATGGGTCGCGTCGGGAGTTAAAGGAGGCCGCGCGCGAGGTACTCCGTGTCACTCAGGGGAAGCCTCCTGTTCAGCAGCTCAAGTGGTCCGAGCTGCCGATCACCTTCTCCAAGGACGACTGCCCTCTGGGGATGACGAAACCCCAAAGGCTTCCGATGGTCGTTAGCCCAACGACCGCAACACCGCATGAGGGTCGGGTCCTTGTGGATTGCGGGAGCTCCCTGGACCTGATATACGCCAGGGTCTTGGGCGAGATGCGATCCTCGCTCCAAGATCAAAAGCCTGGTGGTCCCGTTTCACGGGATAGTGCCCGAACGTCGGTCGGCCGCTCGCCAGATCGCCCCGCCAAGAACGTTCGGCAATCCGAGCAACTTCCGAACGGAGCTGATCACGCTCAAGTGGTCGATTTCGAGTCGACTAACGCGATCCTGGGCCGACCAAAGCACTCGCCAAATTCATTGCCGCCACACACCACCGGTATCAAATCTTGAAGGTCCCCGGCCCCCGCGGCGGGATCACGGGCAAGGGAAGCCCGAAAGCCGCCCAAAACTTCGACGAGAGGGCGTTAGATATGGTCGGTCAATCGCCAGCGCGGGCCCGAGCAAGAGCCGAGGAGTTCCCGGCCCAAGGCTAGCCTCCAAGCTGGAGGAGAAACCAAGGCCATCCCGTTGTGCGGCACAGAACCAGACAAGGTCGTACACGTGGGGGCTTCCCTAGATCCTAAATAGGAACTCGAGCTCGTGACCTTCCTCCGGAGAAGCGCGGACACGTTCGCCTGGGAACCGTCCGACATGCCCGGAGTCCCAAGGGAGGTCGTCGAGCACAGGCTAGCAGTTCGGCCTGACAAAAAGCCTGTGCGGCAGAAGCTCAGGCGCTTCTCCCCGGAGAAGCAAGCCATCATCAGAGAGGAACTGGACAAGCTCCTCAAAGCCGGTTTCATTCGGGAGGTCGACCATTCCGAGTGGTTGGCCAACCCAGTTATCGTGATGAAAAAAGGGGGCAAGTGGCGCATGTGTGTCGATCACACGGGGCTGAATGCCGCATGCCCGAAAGACAATTTCCCGCTACCTCGGATAGACCAGTTGGTCGACGCAACGGCCGGCTCCGAGGCGATGAGCTTTCTGGACGCCTACTCAGGCTATCACCAGATCGGCATATCGCCCGACGACGAGGAGAAAACTTCCTTCATCACGCCGTTTGGCACATTCTGCTACACGACCATGTCCTTCGGTCTAAGGAACGCTGGAGCGACCTTCCAGCGCCTTATGCAGAAAACCTTCTCGAACCAAATAGGTCGGAACCTGGAAGTGTATGTAGACGACATAGTCGTCAAGAGCAAGATGGCCTCGGACCATGTATCCGATCTAGAGGAGACTTTTCATAACCTCAATAAGCATCGAATAAAGTTAAACCCTGAAAAATGTGTGTTCGGGTTCAAAGCCGCAAGGTGCTCGGATACATGATCGGCCCACAAGGAATCGGGGCCAACCCAGAAAAGATAGAAGCCATCGAGAACATGCGACCACCGACTTGCACTCGGGAGGTCCAGTCCCTGACCGGGAGAATGGCGGCCTTAAGTCGTTTCATCTCGCGGCTCGGGGAACGTGGCCTACCTTTCTTCAAGGCGCTCCGGAAGCACGACGGTTTCGCGTGGACAGATGAAGCAGACCGCTCTTTCAAAGAGCTTAAGCTATATTTGTCAAGACCCCCGGTCTTGACCACGCCAAGAATGGGAGAGGTTCTCTTGCTCTACCTGGCCGCCACACCCCAGGCGGTAAGCGCCGTCTTGACGGTAGAACGGGACGGGGTGCAGCGCCCGATCTACTACGTCAGCGAAGTCTTACACGGACCAAAGGAGCGTTACCCCGAGGTCCAGAAACTCCTTTATACGCTCCTCGTGGCCTCGAAGAAATTAAGACACTACTTCCAGGCACACAAAATCCAAGTCCCGACCAACTTCCCGCTGAGAGAAATTCTCGGGAATCAGGACGCAAGCGGGCGGATCGCGAAATGGGCCATGGAACTCGCCGAATTCGAGATCGAATTCTCAGCCAGAACCGCGATCAAATCTCAGGTCCTAGCGGACTTCCTAGCCGAATGGACAAACCCCGCCCCGCCCGAACCCGAACCCAACCAGGCCGAGCACGGTCATTTGGGTCATGCACCGACGGATCCCGAGCTTACGATTGCTCGGGTGGAGTGGTCCTCGAATCCCTCGGGGGAGCGGATCCAAAGATCGCCCTCCAATTGCATTTCGGCGCAACAAACAACGCGGCGAATCACGGTACGCTAGCCGGGCCGGGCATGCAAAGCGCTCGAGTCCAACGACTAAGCTGCGAAGGGCGACTCGCGGTGGTCGTCAACCAGGTTAACAAGGAGTATCGGTGCTCGATGACTCAATGGCGCTTTACCTGGCTGAAGTAAGGAAGATGGAAAAGTACTTGAAACTTCAAGTACTATACATCCTCAGGAAGGACAATGCCCTGGCCGACCATCTATCGAAGGTCGGTTCCGCCCTTCGCTTCCGCTCGGGGGTGCTCATCGAGCACCTCTATAAGCCCTCCATACCCCGGGAGGAGGCAACCGAGGCAGGTGGTACCGTCTCCTTCCTCGAGCAGGATCACGGGTGGATGACGCCATTCATCCAATACTTCGTGCACGGACCTTTGCCGAGGAGGAAGCCGAAATCCGGCTAGTGGCGCTCCTCGACCTATAAAATGGTCGAGGGCCTCTTATACCGCAAAGCGCGCTTGGCATCCTCTCCAAGTGCATCACCCAAGAGGAAGGCAAATATCTCCTCAAAGATATCCACGACGGGATGTGTGGAGCTCACTCGTCCTTTAGGACCTTGGTAAGCAAAGCCTTCCGGTTGGGTTACTACTGGCCGACGGCCTTGGCCGACGCGCGCTCAATAGTGACCTCCTGCCGGTCTTGCCAGTTCCACGCTCGGAAGGTCCATCACCGACATCTGGCGCTCTGAGACCATGCCGCTAACCTGGCCATTCTCGGTTTGGGGCATCGACATACTCGGTCCATTTCCCAGGAAGGAGGGGTTGTAAATACTGCTCGCCGCAATCGACACCTTCACTAAATGGATCGAGGCCGAGCCTATATCAACCATCTCGGCACAGCGGCTAAAAGGTTCTTCCGCAATAATGTAGTAACCCGCTTTGGCGTTAAAGTCGCCTCATTACCGACAACGGCACTCGGTTCTGGCGAGGTGTTTCAGGCTTATTGCGAGGAGGTCGGGACCAAGATATGCTTCGCATCCGTGGCCCACCCACAGAGCAATGGGGCGCCGAGCGCGAACGGGCAGATCGTCCAAGGAATCAAGAAGAGAGTCTTCAAGAGCCTCGATCGGCATGGTCAGGCCTGGGTGGACGAACTACCCCCCGTCCTCTGGTCAGTCCGCACCACGACGAGCCGAGCTACGGGGGAGACCCCCTTTCAGCTCGTTTATGGCGCGGAAGCCGTCCTACCCGTCGAGGTTGTCCTAGGATCCCCAAGGGTGAACCTGGCCGATAGCATCGACGCAGAAGGCGAGCGCCTTCTCGACCTCGACCTCGCGGAGGCGACCCGTGAACGGGTTCTGTTGCGATCCGCGGTCTACCTGCAAGCTCTTCGCAGGCACGCCGCTAAATCATGCGACCAAGGACCTTGCACGTCGGGCGATCTCGTTCGCGACGGGTCCAAGACACATCAAAAGCCAACAAGCTAACGCCAAGATGGGAAGGTCCTTACACGGCCGTCTCAACAAAGACGCCCGGGCTGTCCGCCTCGCAATGGAAGATGGTCGAGAACTAGCTAGCACTTGGAACATCGACCAAGCTGCGTAAGTTCCATGTCTAACCACACTCGCCTACCTTTTAATAAATTTTGTCACCTCGTCTTCTCGTTCTTTCTCTCTCTCTTTCTCCTTTACCTCCGCAAAAATTCTACGATTAAGCTCGACCCGGACAAAGTGTCGAGGCAGGTCGGTCGTCGAGGGCAAAACACCGTGCGACAAGAGCTCGACCTCAAGGGCTTCCTTCCTCGTAAGGCGACCATCTTTTCGCGGTAGACCTCCGCCGCAAGCAAAGATTCGCACAGGACACCCTTACGAACGGTTCCGAGCTTAAGTCGGTCGGTGGGCGGCATCGACGCCGTACCCTAAGAGCCACACGGTCCTCGCAGAACTCTACTCCGCCAACGAGGTCGTGCTCATGATCGCCCACGACCTCCGTTGGCGGCGGGGCTATAGGGGTACCAAGTGGCCACGACCTCGTGCAGCTCTCACGCGAGGTAGCTACTCCCTAGTACGATTGACCGCTAAGTCACGTAAGGCGAAGTAAGCGAGCAAGGAACCGCGACACCAAACAAATCGTTATCATCTCGGACAAAACAACAAAAACGTTTAGAGATAGATAAACGCTCTTTCTATGTTCAAGCTGGCGGTTTTTCCCTTAAGTTTTTCTGGGTAAAGACAGAAAAAGAAAATTACAGAGCCCGCACGCTTCGCCCTGCAGAGCGACGAGCTCGTCCCGCACCGAGTCAAGCTCGGACTCAAGGTCGAGCACCCGCCGGCGAAGCTTCCGACCTTCGCTTGCCGCTGTCGGTCGCTGGACTCCTCCCGTTGCTGGTCGATTGTCCTTTCGGCGCTTCGGGCGGCGTCGCGCAAGGTCGCCACCGTGGCTTCAAGGCTCGACCTTGCCTGCTCGCTCTGGTCGAGGCGCTCCTGGAGCTCGTGCACGGACTCCTCCACCTTCCGCCGGATCTCGGCCTCAGAAGATGTCAGCTCGGCAACCCGGCGCTCGAGCTCCGCGATCTTGGCGTCCTGCTCGGCTTGGTGCTTCGCGACAACTTCTGGCGGCACGGTGGCGGCATGGAAGTCCTCCATGGTGGACTCCAGCACCTGCGCGGCAAGGTATTTCAGGTCGTGATCGAATTTTTTTTGATAAAAACGCATGAGTCAGGAGTACTTACCCAATAAAGCCGAGCCTCCAGCCCCTGCTGGAACATCTTGGCGGGGTCCTCTGTCTCGTCCTGTTCCCCCTGGGCGGGCAAGGGATCTCCCGCCTCGATCCCTTCTCCTTGATCGGAGGCGGGGGCTTGAGCCCGAGCTCCCTCATCCCCTGAGGGCGAAGGAGCTTTGCCCTGGGGGACGACCTCCGCCTCCTGGAGAGGAACGGCCTCAAGAGCGAGGATCACCTCCCGCTCTTCTTCCTCCCGGGCAGAAGTTGCGCCCGGGGGCTCCACCCCTTCGGCGTCTACGGCCATGGGAGCAACCGGGGACACCGGGTCGGCATCCGGCCCTTGGGCTGCAGCAGCGTCCCCGAGCACGGGATCAACCGGGGACACCGGGTCGGCATCCGGCCCTTGGGCTGCAGCAGCGTCCCCGAGCACGGGATCAACTGGGGGCACCGAGTCGGCGGTCGGGAGGTCGGTCCCGACTGGAGCAGCCTCGGTGCCCGGCAGATCCCCTTCGTCTGGAAGCTGCCCTGGCTCACCTACGGTGGCCGGGCTCGTCTCCCCAACCAGCGGGGTAGCCGGCCCTTCCTCGTCGGACGAGCTCCCGCCAGATCGGGTCCTCGACGCCGGCCGCTGGACCCGGCGTGACGTCATGAGCGCGGGGGGAGACCTCGGCGATCTCCTGGAGCGTCGCGGTGATGATGTCGCTGGCGCCGGAAGAATCCTCGCGGGGAGTTTCGTGACCGCTCATCACCATCGACTCCACGACTATGATGTGGGGGATGCCCTCCTTCGCGGCTCGGGCATCGGCGGCCGCGATCTTCCTCCGTGTCTCCTCTTCGGGAGACACGACCTCTAGGTCCCGGAGCTCCGCGGTGGCTCCCCACCTCGACATCGCCGCCACCGGCCCGTGGGACCGGGCCTCCGCGGCTTCAGCCCCACTTCGGCCTCGCCGCCCACGACGGCCTCGGCAGCCCGGCAAGCTCCTCTCTAGCACGAGGTCAAGAATATAAATCGACCATCGCTTCAAAATCCCATAACTCCGCACTAACCGCCACACCCACTATAGACGACGTGGGGTTAGTATGGTGCCGAGGGGAAAGAGACAAACAAGAGGAGCAGAGATCGACCTTGCTCGGCGTCCGCTTCGTGAGCTTCGGGCGCGGGCCAGGAGGCGGCCATGTCTCGCAGCGCCTTGTCGGCCCTGGCGGCCGAAGGGTCGGCCTCCCTGCCGACCTCGGAGACGATCGGCGTTAGGCGCGGTTGAGGCGTGGCGAGCGACCTGCGGGACCTCGGGACCAAGGGGCGGGGTCGGCTCGTCCTTCTCCTCCTCGCGGTCCCCGGGAGCCGAGCTCGAGCTCACCCGGCGAGCTCACTGAAGGGCCGCGATCGGCCCCTCGGCTCGACCTTCGCCGGGCCGGCCGGCTGCGGCCTCCTTCTTCGCCCGCGCGACAATTTGGCGCAAGCGAGCCATCGGCTCGGGATTGTCTCAGTGTACTCATCCATCCACAATCTTAGTTCACTCACCTCCTGCCGTCCGCATACTCCAAGTCTTTGGCGGGGTGAGCGGTCGTCGGCCGAACGCTGCGTGTGCGCTGGCGGACGGCGTGGCCGACGGAGATCGAGCGGCGCTTGCGACCGCTTTGTCCCTTGGTCTTCGACCGCCCCGCCATAACCAGGATCCTGGGACACGGCAACCGAGGGCAACCTTCTCCTGTTGAAAAAGAAAAACTCAAATGAGGTCGGAAGGCCCTGGCGGCCTGTCAGGACAAAGCTTGAAAGAAGTCCGAATCGAGAGACTTACCGCCTCGGTCAGGTTAAGGGCGTTGTTCGGGATCTGGCGGCCCTCGATGATTTCCTTGCCTTTAGGGGTGCCGAACATCTCGGACACCCTCACATCCACCCGATCCTCTGGCGGAGCCGCATACCGGCCAAAGGGAGAGGTCGTGAGAAGGGCATCCTCTGCTCGGAAAAGAAGATCGAGGGCGACGACATACTGAGCGTGACTCCGGGTGATGTCCTGCCACCTCGACCTTGAAGAAGGGATGCTCCTCCTCCTAAGGGGCGATATCCGGTTCCCGACATAGTCCCGGTAACGCCCCGCCGATCAGCCCGTGCACGTGAGCTCGTTGATCGTCATGAGGATCTTCTCCTCCTCGGGCTCCACGGGCGGTCGGGCGTCTCGACGGCGCGACCTCTGGCGCCGAGTAGGAAAGCGTGCCGCCTCCGCTTTCCTCAAGTAGAACCAAGAGTCGGCCCAACCCGACACCGAGTCCTGAGCGTGAAGCTCGGGTACTCGTATGGTCGGGTAGGTCGCAGGCGGAAGTAGAGGCAGCCGGCCTGCGAAGGCGTGCCGGTGCGAGAAAGGGTGTAGAAGTGGAAGAAGAGACTGGGAGTGGGCTCGACGCCCACGAACCCTTCGCAGAGATGGGTAAAGATGGCCATAATGAGAATGGAGTTGGGGTGGAGGTGAGCGATCTCGCACTCGCAGAGGCGAGTACGGCCTCAACGAACTCACTTTCGGGCGTCCGGAGCCCGTTCATGGCGTAGAGCTCGGTGGAGACGATCTCCCCCTCCTCCGGCTGTGGGCTCTCCTCGGCGCCAGGGACTCTCCATGTGCCGGCATCAACGTACCTCGCCTGCTGGAGGATCTCCAGCCTGCGCCTGTCGAGCTTGCTGACGCCGAACCTCGCCATGAGGGTGGAAAAGATGATCAAGGTCGGGGGATGAGCGCCGAAGCAGAGGAGTATGAGACGCAGCGATCGCAAAACGGCCAAGTAAGTCTAAGGGTTTTCTCTTCGAATGTTTAAAAGCTCCTCCAGGAAATGGGAAAGCAAAAGGACTTCCCGCCGTTATGGTCGAGGAAGCCCTAGAGGCACAGAGGGCAGTTGAGGCGTTCGCCATTCAGAAAACGGCACGTGGGCACGCAAATCGAAACCGTCCTGCCAGAAAAGACGGTTCCCCAGGAAGGACGGTTCAGGCTTCCAGGAGAAGGAACCGATTGAGAGGGGCCCACTGCTCGCTCAAAGCGCTGACGAGCTAGGAACAAGCTTGTTCGGAGGAGGTTAATAGCTCGTTGGTCGCGGCTTGTCCGCCGCAGAACCGACATGCTCGTAGAGAACGGTAGGCCCAAGGAAGGCCCTCCTTAGACCTCTTCCCACTTGAACCTCGGGGGCTAGCAGTCGGGGGGTCGGGTAATTTCCATAAATTACCTCGGATGCCACCAACGACCAAGCTCGCTCCCGCCCGAGCCACCAGGAGGTCGTTACCCTGGATTATCTAATCGGAACTTGGAAGGCTACGCATTCCGGCCAGTTCCGAGCTCTGCTCAGTGGGACCGAGAATGCCACGTATTCGATCGATTAGAGCTCGAGCTCGGTAAGATGTCCAAGCTCGGTGTCGGTCATCGGCCGACCTTACGCGGTCTCGGTCGGTGGGAATAACCACCCGAGCGTAACTTCCGTTGGCCCGCTACGTTTCCGTGGAGTGTGGCGGAAAGATCGGATCCATCAGTTGCCACGTTTGGAAGAGGTCCAAACGAGCGCGATGTGGGGTAATGGAGTTCGATCCTTTGTAAGCTATAAAAGGGTCCCCATCGTGAGGGGGACAACGACAGCAACAACAACACACGGACAGACCGATTGTAAGACAAGAGTCATACACTCAGACACTTTGCAAGAGTATACAAGAGCTGGAGTAGGGCTATTATCTCTTCCCTGAGAGGCCCGAACCAGGGTAAACTGCTGTGTCCACGCTCGTTGAGATCTGGTGATCCGTTCCTTGAGTAATCCCTCACGCAAGAAGGGGTCACAGTTGGTCCCTCCACCAACAAGTAAGCTCGGCGGGGGCCTGTTCCCCAATCGTCGACAAAAAGTTTCAGCTAAAAAAATTTAAATAAAAAAATTCAAAATTTAAAAAACTAGGAGGGGGAATTGAAATACAAAAACTATTTTAAGTTTAAGGGGAAGAGAATGGAAGAGGAAAGAGGGATTTAGGAGATGATGCCACTTGTAAGGAAAGGGTCTTTGAGAGAGAAGGAAAATGGAGAAGAATGTGCCACTTGAGAGAGCCTTTAAAGGGGTGCACTGCTACTTATCACAAGAAAAAAATGTCATCGCTAAATCATTGGTGAGGATGATCTTAAATTAGTAATTCCCGTGATCCCTTGCCTATTAGGAACAGATCGCATGCGATCGTAATTCGATCGGGTGCTCTACGTGCAAGGCAATTAACGATTCATTGTCTATCATGTATAAATTAAAAAGAAGCGTAGAATCGAGACGGATCAAAAGAGAGTGAATTGTGTAAAGTAACCGTTAAAACTATATTTTTATTTTTATTAATGCAAAAAAATAATAAAGTAATAATCAATCAAAAAACAATCTAGAATTATTGATCTAAGATCATAAACAAAACTAGATTAAATAAATAAACTAGAAAGTAACTATATAAAACTTTAAAAAATAATAATTAATCAATTGGAATCTATACTTACTAATTTATTTCTAAAATTTTAGGGTAACTCTTGCATCAAAATCCCTCCCGTTTTGCGCAAGCTACTAGCTCTTACTGTCACTTTGGATGGAGGGTTGCCTTCTGTTGGTACTTGGTGGTTGGCCAGTTACGTCGGTTAGACCCGACAGGTTGTCACGTCGTTGCTGTGGCCCTTGCAGCGCACTCCCGACCAGCCGTTGCGCCTTGGAAAACAATTCTGTGGAGGAGGTATGCAAATTTAACTCTGTGCATCCCCACTCCGATAAATGCCACGTGTTCATCTTACCAATCTCAACCATTCATTTAATTTCTCACTCCTGCCATTAATAACACCCTTGATTTCTCACTCCTCAATTAATAACACTGTTGATAGGATGATGTTGAGATTTAGCTAGATAGACACATGGCATCCATCGGAGTGGGGATGCACAGAGTTAAATTTGCATACCTCCTCCACAGAATTATTTTCCCTCTGCCTTGCCTTTCGCTTCTACTAGGTGGATTCACGTGCTTTACTATGCCGAATGAATTTTAATAAAATGATTAGTTAATTAGAAAAATGTTGGTGTAATTTTCTGAAACCATTTTTTTTTTTTGCAAAAGGTCGTTGTACAGACTCTTGTGCGAATTTGCGAAACCATAAGATCTTTTTTGCAAAAGGGCCTGGTCGAGTTAGACGGTAATTTTTCGAAAACATGAGGATATTTTTGCGAAAAGGCTCGGTCTAGCCTTACAGGGGTGAAAACGGGTCGGATACAAGCGGGTAATAGGTTATCCCATATTCTACCCTAATATTTTTTTCCCGGATACGGGTAATGAAAATACAGGACGGGTATGGGTACGGATACAGGTATTTATAGAATGGGTAAACAACGGATACCGGGTATTAACAAGCGGGTAAAAAACGAGTATCAGATATTTTGTCGGATAGTACGCGAAATAGGTAGAATGAGAACAAGTGATGAAATATATAGTTCAATAATCATATAGTTTAACATATAGCAGTCCAAGTAAAACATAATCCAACATAGAGTTCAATAAGACGCATAGAGTCCAATTAATACATAACCCAACAAGACGCATAGAGTCCAACAAAGACGCATTAGATGTTAGAAATTTTAGGGTTAGGCACAGGTGAGTAGGACTGGAGGCGCAGGCTATTGGGCCTGCCGGCCTGGGGGTCGGCCTGGTTTCCTGTTGGGCCTCTTTCTGATAATCGGGTATCCGAAAATGCAAAAAAGATCGGGTACCCGTACCCGACCCGTTTTATCTCGGATAGTACCGGGTATTGTTCATCCCGTATCCTACCCGTACCCGTATGCATCTGATCGAGTACGGGTACGGATACTACCCGTTTATTTTCGTTACGTGTACTACCCGTCTGTTTCGGATAGTTTTTCCTTCAAATACGGATACGACTTGAGAATTACCCGACCCGTTTTCACCCCTATAGCCTTAGATGCGAATGTGCGAAACCATAAGATTTTTTCGGCAAAAGAGTGGGTGGGAGAGGCTCGCCATAGTTTCAGATTTCCTAATGGGTTTTTTTCACAGAGAAAGACTTGAGGAGGGAGGGCTGAGAGGCCAGAGATTCTTGGCGCTTTAATAGAGTAGATATTCTGCCAATACAGAACGACCAAGACTTGCCTTTTATACTCACAATCGAACTCTCTTATCTTTTTAATCCTAACTTTTTGTCTCTAATCCCAAGCATGTATGTATAGCCACCTGGTTTAATTACACATGGCTCGTCCAATACATGCATATAAACAGCTCAAAACTCACATATGCATATGTATGGCCTACTTACCGCTTTGCACGGTATGCTAGCCGCTACACTGCGTCATCCGTTTGCGAGACCTCTTCATGTCCCGTCTCGCTGCACTCGCGACCCTCGCAAGCTGCGCCTAGGTTATGCGTCTCTTGCACGGATTTTCCTTGATCTGCAATGTGTGTCACCCCTATTTGCGCTGCGTCTACACACATACGCTGCATCTCCTATTACAAATAAAAAATAAACCCACGCAACACTTTGATATTCTATAAATAATTACTTCATAATAAATATTATTTGATTTTTCATAATTTTTTAGATAATAAAATATTACATCTTGTAATCATTGCATCAAAAAATACACACGACCAACATCTCTCGCCCCACCTGCCGCACAGAGCCTGCCACACGTGTACTCTAGCCCCGGGAACCACTGCCTCATGTCCTTCAAGAACGATTTTAATCCTATCTCGCCGTCGTCATCTCCATCGTCGCATAGCTTTGCGAGAACGTCCCCTCTCTTTACGAGCAACTGATCGAGCTCTTGCCGCAGATGTTCGATCTTGGCCTCAAAGCGAGACAGATCGGTGGCGCCACTACTAGAAAAAGGGTCTTCAATATCGGTTGATGAGGACCTTCAGTACCGATTTTTTAAACCGATATATACCATTCGGGATTGATGCCCGATGGTACTAAAAATATTTCAAAATATGGGAGAAGCGGGACTCGAACGTGCAACCTCGTGACTCTAGCCTTACACTTCTAACCAACCACCGACCATCGCGTACTAATATACATTGAATATGCACTCCTTTCGAACTTTCCTGAAATGAGGCATCAGTACGGTACTCATTTCAGGAAAGTTTAAAATGAATCGATACTGATACCGTCATCAGTACCGGTTCAAATCTAATTTAGACTAATGTATCGGTAGGAAAACCTTGTTTTCTAGTATTGCGCACCGTTGTCCTCGCCGGGGAAGATCGCCGACCGGAAGCTCCCCTGCACGAGCTCGGGGACGCCGTGGAGCACCCACTGCGTCTCGGCCTGCAGGTCCCGGCCGTGCTCACCGGCCCACATGGTGCTCCACCACGTCTTGAACCAGACCACGCTCAGGAACCTCCTCCTCATCGGCGCCGCCCCGGCTAGCCGGCCGACACAGCACGGCGCGCGGTTGGGAAATCAGCAACATCAACTCTAGACAATGTTCAGAGCAACTAGATCGAGTTTGAACTGAGGGGATGGTTGCGCATAATCTTGTGTGTGCGCGCGCACAAGGGACAGACATATAGAATCCCCAACGTACGTGTACGACAAGAATGGATAATTTGGAAGATGATGAGCCGTGCATCTACAAAGAGGAGAGAGATGTGTTGCGTGTTGATCGGGGGCGCAACCAATCGTGATGGTTATGATCCCTTGTGGCTTGTGCGCTATATAAAGAGAAGGGACAGACCGGCTGGGGACCAACATTCTCAGAAGAACCTCGTCTCTAACAAACTTGTAACCACCCGATCTAATCTGCGCACAGAGCTACGGGAAGGCCACGCCGACGCTCTCTCTCTCTCTCTCTGCAGGTTGGACCATACAGTCCTCTCCACCACCACTGCCACGACCTCGTCACCGGCAATAGCTTCATCGTCGTCTAATCCCGAAGGTAACCCTAAGCCCCCGCATCTAAGTGTTGTTCTAGGCATCAAGATCCTTAGATTTTCTACAAGATGTACAAATAAGGGATTTGATAAACATTATTCGGATGTTTTTGTTTGCTGAAATTACCTAAATCTAGGAGAGAGATGTACAAATAAGGGATTTGATAAACATTATTCGGATATTTTTGTTTGCTGAAATTATCTAAATCTAGGAGTATTTGATCATTGTTGAGGTTTGGGAGTATCGATTACATCCGATCGTATGATTTGATCTAACGGTTGAATTTTTAATTATACGGTCCAAAATTTAGATGTTATTTAAGAAAAAAAAACATCCGGGAGATGCCTCCAAATCAAACAGATTACGTGCTATAAGAGTGCTTGCGATATGCAAACTAATGATCCCTTGCCTATCAGGAACAGATCGCATGCGATCCTGATTCGATCGGATGCTCGACGTGCGAGGCGATTAACTATCCATTGCCTATCAGGAACAAATTAAAAAGAACTCACTGGGTTAATTCAGAAGGGAGTGTCCTCAAGAGAAGAAGAATCGTTGAAGCAAAGAAACTAGCTAGTATGCAAAGTTCAGAACAGAGGTTAGGCAGCGCAAAGGAGACAAGGCTTGTGAACTGGAGCAGATAAACTCCAACCAAGGTAAGAAGAAAGATCCAACATGCAGCTTAAAGCAGATAAGGCCTGGTGACGCGAAGAAGATTGCTGAGTTGAGAGCAGGGTATGGCTCTTGTGCTAGGCTGCTAGCTCTCGAGATGTTTCAGCTCAGGACAAGGTGAAATTTGCGTGTGCAATGGGGATAGATATATAGGCAGGAGAGAACAAAGAAGTGTAGGCTCCGAATAAGCAAGACGTCTATAGAGTTGTACCTATGTACTAGCTAGTAGTATGCAACAGCTGATCAGAGGATAAGACGGCAGCTGTCAGCTGAATAGTGTAACCGAGCTGCAAACCTGTGACGAGATCAGTATACATATGCTTGTTCCAGAGGTCAAGAATAGACAAAATTCGAAGGGTGCAAAAGAGAGTTTGATTTGTGTTCATCGGCGTCAGACGGAGCTGAGCGTTGTCGGCCTATTCAAGACATTTTATCGACCCCATGTCAACCGCTCTTGCTTCTTTTCCCAACCCTTTTGTGCTGGATTTCGTGATCCATCTCTGAATACTAGCCAGTCAAATGTTGAATGTAGGCCAGTGGCATGAGCAGATCAGCATTGGCTAACCGAATTATTGTATGGGTTGCAGAATTCACAAGGAAACCATTCAATGCTGCAGATTCAGTTAGGGCCCAGGATTCTGTTCATGATAGTAACATTATATGGTTCGTCATTAGCTAATCCTACTACTACTCATTGCTTGTCCCCATCCTCCCTAGTGGAGGAGAAACGAGTGGAACTGGCAAAGACCATCCATGTGTAGAGGTGGAAAAAAAACTCGAAACTCTCAAGTTAAACAAATACTCGCAAACTTGATTCAACTCGATTCGAACTTGTTCCTTAACAAGTCGAGTTGAGCCGTGATTTGAACCCGTTTAGATAACGAGTTAAATGAACCAACTCATGAGTTAATCGAGCTAACTTGTGAGTTTAACGAGTCCTCCAAGTCGACAAGTATAGCTATATACGTGTGCGACAAACATAATAACCCATGGCGTACTGGATAGTATCAACATCAATCCTCCTCTTAGATGGCAATATCAAGTTGAACGAGCCAACTCGTGAGTTTAATGAGTCGAGCCGAGTTGAGGCTTGAGTTCGTTAAGATAACGAGTCGAGTCGAGCTGGCTCGTTATCTTAACAAGTTTAACCGAGTCGAGCCGAGTCGCTCGTTATCCACCCCTACCCATATGGGCTTTGATGTTCCTTTGCACCAACCTGAGGGAAATGTCAAGCCTCCTCTGAAACACAATAGTGAAATGAAGTGTCTATATCATTGATAGACACTTCTCCTCCATGTGATTCACATTTGGGCTGGAATCGGGTCCTCTCGGGTGGAATCGAGTATGGGTTCGAGGAAACCCATTTGAAACCGAAAATCTCTGACCAAAATCTGTTCGAACCAATCCGCTTCACAGTCTAAACCCAAACCGAACCAACCCGATTCGCCAATCAACACGTACGAACCCATCCAAAGCCAACCCCATTTCCTAAAACCAACCAACTCAACCCGTTTCAACCCAACCCATTAGCACCCCTACATGTGATGTGAGACGCCTTTCTGTGCTTCCCTTGTTCTAGTTCTGGTACAAACTCTGAAGTAGTAAATAATTTGCTCTGATTCATCCAGTACAGATTCTGAAGCAAACAGTTGCTATGATGAACTACTCCAATTATAAGCACGTATCATTTGCTTAAGGACTTAAAATACACACTTCTACACTAACATTATGAGTACTTTATGCTGGGAAAAGTCAAACACAACCAAGTTCTCAGTGCATTTTCCAGTGGACTCTAGACTCATCCGCAGAGTGCAAACCGTCACGCAAATCTTCTACCGATTCTTAAGCTTTGTGTTACCCCACGAACGTCGAGCATGACACAAAAGACATGAAGAAGCGTATTCTCGAAATAACCATGACACTTCTTTTTCTCCTTTAAAATTGCTCTGTTTTTAAAGTGGGAGACTCCAGATCCGACATCTCAAAAACTCTTCCAATGCTTTTTATTTCATGCTTTTGAACCATTTTTCAGACGTAGAACTGCCTAGAGACTTGTCCAAATCTTTCTTTGAATGATAACTAAAGATTTCATATAATATTAAGACAGGAAGCTCCTAGAGTTCATGGCCCTACTCGAGTTGGCAGGCAGCTCCTTCTACCTAAGGCGTGTGATGGCTTTGCAAGCTCTCACACGTTTCGCTGCGTCGGATGGCAAGAACAATATCGATGTAATTTTCTGGAACTGTGTGAATTTTTTTGCTAAAGGGTTCGGTCCGGATACGTGTACAAATTTGCGAAACCACGGATCTTTTTTGTAAAACGGGCCTAACTAGGTCCAACCTCAATTTTTCGGAAACGCGATGATATGTTTGCGAAATGGCTCGGTCCGGACTTGAGTGCGAATATATGGAACCATGAGGTTGTTTTCGCAAAAGAGCCGGTGGGAGGACCTCTTCGTAATTTCCACTTTTTCAGAAGAGTTTCTTCGAACTCGCTGAAGTGGCGCTCCGAATGGCCTCCATTTTCCTCACCATTTTTTTTTTTTTTGAAATAAGCGGCAGGAGCTCTGCCATATCAATTAAGAAGGGTAGAAAAAGTAGCTTCGGCTTTAATAGATTAAGTTATTACGAGAGGCTTAAATATTTTATTTCGGCATATAGCCTAACAACTCAAATACTACACAAATTGGAATCACATCCATCCCACACATCAGAAGACAAAGAGGAAAAATGAAGAATTGCAAGGTACCACAGGGAATCGGACTATACACTTCATTGAGCTCTTGAGTCAGTGTCTTGCATCTTGATATGCTCCGACGCAATAGAGTAATGCATGCACCTCGAGAAGCCAGAGGAGGAGCAGAAATGAAGGATTCAAAGATAAACATAAAAGGGTTATGCATTTATACGCAATGAAGGGCTGTGAGGCAAAAATGTCAAGCACCTTACGATAAGTACAACATTGATCCCTTTTTTTCATAAAAAAAAGTGCAACATTGACCCCTTTGTTTCATGAGAGGTGCTTCTATGCTCTTCCTTCTAATACAAGTTGCACAAATCTTAAAGCAAACGAAGGGGTAAGTAATCACCATCTACCCTTCATTCATACTTTAATAGTTGTGCAACTTTCATTGTTTATGTACTATGGCCCAAATCTTAGATACAGAGAGAGGATGTCAGAAAGTTTGTAGTGGTGCTATTGGATACAACTTCAGAAGTGCCATGCTATCATGGAGTTATGACCAATACTATGTCATGCACGCTGTAGATAACTCTCAAGAAGTTGTCTTTAGGCAGTTGTCGCAGGGACTAGGGCCGTGTTTGCACCTTTGCCTGTTGTGTTGTTCACCAAAATGATCCAGAAGGCTTTGCCTACGACATTCAGTCTGCAAAAGAAGAATTGTTCATAAATTGTTCAATGATGAAGATTTTTCAAGCACACGCTTCAAGTGAACCGCAGATTTACCTTCAGCTCGCATTACGCTTGCATTTTCTTTGCTTGCTCCATCGCAAACTTGAAGCTCTCGCTCTTGAAGTAACCTGCATTCCTCCTCAGCATGCACACGACACGGCTGAAGTCTTTCTTCTGATACAGCACGACGCAATGGGCTGAAAGTTGCTTTCTATCGATTTCAACATGGTGTTGTGGTGAAATATCAGAATGAAAGTTGCAGGTATCAACAAAAGTACAAAGGCATGTGCTGACATTGACTGAAAATACGCACCACATCAGGCTTGTCTATCCCCATGCCAAAAGCTATGGTAGCACAGACGACTTTAACCTCCCCGCTGTGCCATTTTTCTTGGACACTGGTTGGCTGACGAGCTGCCAAGCCAGCATGGTAATGTGCACATTTTATCTTGTACTTCTCTCTGAAGAACTTGGCAGAGTCCGCACATTCATTCTTCGAGAGAGCGCATAACACCAGACATGTTCATGAAACGCCCTTCGAGGAGATCACCCAGCTGCTTCTGGGAAGTTCTCGTCTTGCCAATCACCTCGTAATTTAGGTTCAGTCTGTCGAAGCTCATCTTGAGTATCACAGCATTAGAGACCCTCGAGGTTCCGAGGATGTCCTGCAGATTCCATCCAAATTACAGTTAGCAATTTCCACTCCAAGCTGTAGTCAGGGAACAGGAGGAAAGTGTACCTTAAGGACAGATTCAGTTGCTGTCGCAGTCAAATCAATGATTGGAACTCTAGGGAAGTTCTGTCTAAGGCATCCTAGGCCTCGGCAATCTGGACGGAAGTCTGGATAGAGCTCCAGCAGGTAAATCTCGTGCAAGAAATCGAAGATAAATTAATCTGGACGCAAACTGCCAACGGCAAATTCTCAACCGCGTCGGCGTATCGCTTGCAGTTCGTGGAAAGCTTGTACAGGTCGTATAGCACGACTATTTGGTAAACTTGGGCACCGATGAGTTCCAATATCTTCTTTTGGCTCGCGCAGCAAAACCGTATGTGGACGACACAATGTCTTCAGATTCAGGGATGGCCAAATCAATAATTTTGCCAAATGTGTTACCGAAGCCTGGAAACGAATTTTCATCTCTTTGTTGATTGTCCTCAGTACCAACGGTTGTGAGATGACATCGCAAATTGTGCTCGCCTACAGTCGCTTAGGCCCCAACTTTGGAAACCGGCATCCAACCTGGAGCAGTGGGTTGTTCAGCTTGTCAACGAACAGGCCGGCTGCTGTAAGAGGGTCAAAAGCTTGATTATTCTTATCTGCTGGCGGTGGTGGAAAGAGCGGACAACAGAATTTTTCAACAAAACAGCAAATCAAACGACGACTTGTTACAGGACATTAAGGATGAGGCTTCCTGCTGGTCCTATGCTGAAGCCAAAGGAATCAAAAAGTTGCTGCTTCGTCTAGTCTGATCAGATTTCCCTAGCTAACTGTCCTCTTCTCCTTGCTCTTCTCTTTTCTTCTTCTTCCTGTTCTTTAGTGCAGCCTCTTGTACTTTGTACTCTGTTCTACCTCTTTTTAATATAAGCCCCTGCTTCCTTAAAAAAAAATATGGACGGAAGTCGTGTCCCCACTGACTGGTTTAAAAATGGAATTCAGTACAGCTGTCAGGAAAAAGCTGCTTCTGAAACAATCATCACGAACGTTGGGTTTAAGCATTACCTTACACAATGTGCTTCATCAATGACAAATCTTTCTAACAATCCCTATTGAAAGGTCCAGTTCAGCATACATTTTCTCAGGTAAAAAAAAATAGCATTTCAACAATGTTATAACATATTAGTACCCTTCGGTGTAAGCCTCTTAGGATCTCCATATGAGCAGTGTTTCTATGCGTTTCCTCTTAATACAAGTTACGCAAATTTTAAAGCAAACGAATGGGTAAGTAGTCACTATCTACCATTCATTCATGTTTTAATATTTGTGCAAATTTAAAAAAGAAAAGCATAGAAACACCTCCCATACATAAATGAATAGTTTCCTGCCATTCTTTCAGGAGTGACATATAGAAGTTTGAAGGACGGTGTGCCACTTCTGCAATGAGATGAGAATATGGGTTATAAAACAAACGGTACATGATTTGTTTAATGCATACACTGCAAGGTATGTAGCACACAGAAAACTCTGCACTAAGGTACAGTAGAGATCAAACGACAAAGGGTACAGACATGAAATTACGTTTACCTGAGCTCTTGGATAACCTCAGATGCCTGTGAAGCAGTTTGCTGAGAATTCAAGAACGCTGCTGGTATCCCAAACTTAGTGCCACAATCTGATCCTGGATAAGTGACAATAATGGGCATACAACAACAGTAGCGCCTGGGTGCAATGTTGCAGGGAGCTGCAAGAATAGTTATTCCAATGAAGTTTCCAGTTCTTGACACCAAGCAAAGTTAAAATAACAATATTGAACAAGAAGACATAATTTACTGACCTGATAACACAGGCTCTTCCCACCACCTGTTGGCATAAGTACAAAACAATCTCTGTTATCCATTGCAGCCCTGCAAGCTTCATACTGTAGGGGCCTAAAGCTTTTGTTGCCAAAGATAATGTTGATTTATATTCTTGTGTTGAGTGATTTGCCAAGAATTAATAGTTGTGATGCATGGGACAATATATTCATATGATGATTAACCTTTTTTGTGTGTTAGCTAGAAAGTGCAACTAATGTATGCAGGCAATGAGATCGATCAAAGCAAACACGTGAAGTGCATGACTAGAAGTAGGAAGCTGCATGCAGGAGATTGAGCAAGCACGTCATGACTAGAAGTAGGAAGTTGTATGCATGCAGAGTTTGAAGCAGAGGCACGTTATGATCGGCTTCGGCTGGAGGCGGAGGCCCATACGGACTCGGAGAGCTTCGGCAGCCAATAAAAGGAGGACGTGAGGTTTTTCCAGAAAAACAGATAGGCGGGCGACGGCGCACTCTGCGCTTTATCCAGAAAAAAAAAGAGGGCGGCGCAGAACCTTTGTACAACAGAGAAAAAGGAGAGACGTGAGTTGTGAGGGTTCCCAGGAAAAGCATTGGGTTCCGACGGCGTACAGCATCCAAAAGGAGATTAGTTCAAGAAGAAGGGATTAGATGGGAGAGAAGTTGAGGCGCTGGGAGTGGTGATCCACTGGAGTCCCGGTGCGTGTTGGAGGCTTCCGAGCGAAGCGTCTGTCGCGCAAGCGGAGCGTTTGCCGGCAGGAGGTCGTCCAGAGCAGTAGCAGGAGGGCGAGCGACGGCAACGCGCAGGAGCGATCGGCAGTGCACGGGAGCAACAGCAAGCAGGTGTATGAGGGTATAAATTCTAGATTGAACTTTATGTGATGAAATTCATGCTTTGACACGTTGATTGATTTAATGCAAAAGTGTGAATTTCAGTTTAATTATTATGATTGATTCTCATGGTTTAGTCGCTTGATTTAGTATTGTTTCAATTACTTCTTCCGCTGTCTAGTGTCGATTAGTGTGTTCAGGGGTATTTAGCGCCAACGATCCTTCAATTGGTATCAGAGCAAGGTTAGCTCTAGATCTAATCTTGCGATTAGGAGCTATGGCGCAGTTTAGTACTTTCTCCATGACTAAACCTCCTGTTTTTAATGGTGATGATTACCCTTATTGGAAAGTGCGCATGCAATCTTTTTTACAATCTCAGAGCTATGAATTGTGGGAAATTGTAGAAACTAAATATGTTAAACACGAGAATATTATCACCAAGGAACAAAAGATCTTCACACCTTAAATCAAAAGCAATGAGTTATTTTTATGGTGTTTTGTCTAATGATGAGTTTAATAAGATTTCTAGTTTGAAAACCGCTCATGAAATATGAGAATCCTTAAAAACAACTCATGAGGGCACTAATGATGTCAAAAATGCTAAAATTGAATTGTTTACTTGTGAGTATGAATTGTTTGCTATGAAAACTGGGGAAACCATTAATGATTTTGCTGCTCGTTTCAACGAACTGGTTAAAAAACTTACATCCCTGGAAAGGTGCTTTCTCAGGAAGATCAATGTAGAAAATTGCTTAGATCTTTGTATCAAAAGGTGTGGCACTTTAAAGTAACCGCAATCACTGAATCTAAGAACTTGAGTACATTGAAATTAGATGCTTTGCTTGGTTCTTTAAAGATATATGAGATGGGTCTCAGTCAAATTAATCATAATACTCATGATGTTCCTATTGCTCTTGCCACTGTTGAGAAAAATAAACAAAAGGATATTGATATTGATGATATGGATTTTGATGCGCTTGCTAGTCTTTCTAAAAAGGTTTCTAATGTTTTGAAAACCAAGTTTGGCAAAAGTAAAAGTGATCTCATAAAATGCTTCAATTGCAACGAATTTGGTCATTATAAGAGTGATTGTCCCAAACTTGCTAACAAGAATTCTAGTCCTTTTCGAAAGAAAAAATTTTCAGGTTCCAAGATGAAGAAGTCACTTCAGAAAGCATTCTTGAACATTGTGGAGGAGCTTGATTTTTCAGATGATGATGAGGACGATAATGATCCTTTGGCTACACTTGGAGAGGATGATGATATAGCAGATATTTGCCTTGTTGGGAGGGACGTTTGTCCTGAAACGTCAGAAAGTGAAGATGCTGATGATGAAGATGAGGTAAATGATTCTGAAACTTTGGAAGCTTTTAAATTACAAGAAAAGATTCGTGATGCCTTGATAAATAAATATAAAAAATTGAAACTAGAAAATGAAAAACTTAATCTTTTGGTTAATAAAAGTGGTGAAAATTGTGGTTCTTGTGCCAAATTAAAAAGAGAAATTGCTAATCTTGAGAGTGCTGCTTGTGATGCTTGTGAGTTTTATAAAAGTGAAAATACCATGCTGAAATCTTGTCCTTCTTCATGTGATAAGTGCATTGTGTTAGAAAAAGAGATAGTTTCTTTAAAGAATTCAACTGATTCATCAAATTTGGAGAAACAAGTATCTGTTTTAACAAAAGAATTTGGGTGTGAGAATCTTATTGAACTTAGAAAGAAATTAATTGAACTTGAAAAGCGTCCTCATGGTCTTCTATGTAATCGATGCCCTGATCTAGCCCAACAAAACATTTACTTGAGAGAAACTTTGGAGAAGATGACAAATGGTGAGAAAAATTTGAACATGATTCTTGATACTTCAAAATGCTCATTCATGAAAGAAGGTGTAGGTTATAAAAAGGATAACAATGTTCATAAACCTGTGATTAAAGAAAAATCTAATCTTTTACGAGCTCATGATAAAGTGATGATCGAAAGTGTGGATGAAAAGAAACATGTGAGATGCTTTAATTGTGGTAAATTTGGACACATGAAAGTAAATTGTTATGCTAATGTGGGTCCAAAATATTGGGATACTTTTCACCGTGTGAACTGCTACAATTGTGATAAATTTGGTCATTATGCTAGAAACTGTTATGCTTTTCGCAATCATGGATATATGTCAAATGGAACAAATTTTCAGCAATATTACAATGCTCATTTTGGAATGAATAGACTTGTCAACCAAAGAAAATTGATGTCTTGTGACCCTTCACTTGATAGCAATCAATTGAAAAGATTTTCTCATGTAAACGGTGTTAAAACTATTTGGGTTCCTAAAAACTTGTTAAAAAATCTCTCCAACAATGTCATGTAGACTAGTCTTGCATATCATATAGTACAAGCATTGTTTATTATACTTGTTGAATACTTGTTTCTATAGCAGTGAACTTTCACATGATAATTTTCCATGACAAAGCCAACTTAGTTGAGTTATTTTATTACTAGTTGAGAGTGGGATGTTTATGATCTTACAGTTTTCTAATGGATTGAATAAATATGTCACAAGGGCTATCTTTCAAAAAAATCAAAATTCCTAATGTGTTTTTGAGTACTGTTTTTGAGCCATTTTTGTTAAGCCAGATGATCATGATGAGTCCTTGGGATTGCTTATAAAAATGCAGGGCAAAAGATGCAAGATTGACTGTGTAATGTCACTTGCCAAATTAGAAAAAGATGTGAGGTCAACCTCACCATACCTGCACATGATAAGATGCAATAAAAGTAATTGCCATATAGGAAAAAGATGCAAGCTCAACCTTGCCATACCTGTTAAAAAAACAGGGATTGTGAAATATATATTTCAAAAAAATGAAGAAGGAAGTAACTCAAAATAGCAGCTTTGGACAGATAATTGTGAGTCTGGTATATTATATGTGCTCAAATCTAGTATCTTTAACACATGGGATATTTTTTATATATATTAAATATTCTGCCCAAGTGTACTTATTCATCTGTCCATGAGTTTATTGTTATCTTATAACCATCTTACTCAAAACCGGTGGTTTCTACTTGACTATGGGGCAATTCCTGGATCTTGGAGTGTGGATATGAATTGCTATAATATGTGTGTTCACCTTGAATAATTTCCAATGCTTTTTAGGTCTGCATTTCATGGCATATGTTTATTTTCATTCTTGTGCGTGATCCTTGATGTGTGTTTTGACAAAGGGGGAGAGATAGTATGAGTTGCATTTGTTTAGGGGGAGAGATAGTATGAGTTGCATTCGTTCAGGGGGAGAGATAGTGTTTGCATGTTTTGGTCAACTGTTGAGAGGGAGAGTTTATGTTAAGGGGGAGCAATTCAGAAAATCATTATTGTTGTCAAATCACTCATCAAGGGGGAGATTGTTGATTTATATTCTTGTGTTGAGTGATTTGCCAAGAATTAATAGTTGTGATGCATGGGACAATATATTCATATGATGATTAACCTTTTTTGTGTGTTAGCTAGAAAGTGCAACTAATGTATGCAGGCAATGAGATCGATCAAAGCAAACACGTGAAGTGCATGACTAGACGTAGGAAGTCGCATGCGGGAGATTGAGCAAGCACGTCATGACTAGAAGTAGGAAGTTGTATGCATGCAGAGTTTGAAGCAGAGGCACGTTATGATCGGCTTTACTGGAGGCGGAGGCCCATACGGACTCGGAGAGCCGGCAGCCAATAAAAGGAGGACGTGAGGTTTTTCGGAAAAGCAGATAGGCGGCGACAGGCGCACTCTGCGCTTTATCGAGAAAAAAAAAAAAGAGGCGGCGCAGAACCTTTGTACAACAGAGAAAAAGGAGAGACGTGAGTTGTGAGGGTTCCCGGAAAAGCATTGGGTTCCGACGGCTGACAAAGATCCAAAAGGAGATTAGTTCAAGAAGAAGGGATTAGATGGGAGAGAAGTTGAGGCGCTGGGAGTGGTGATCCACCGGAGTCCCTGCGTGTTGGAGGCTTCCGAGCGAAGCGTCTGTCAGCGCAAGCGAGCGCTTGCACAGGAGGTCGCCCAGAGCAAGAAAGTGTGAGGGCGAGCGGCAACGCTGCAGGAGCGATCGGCAGTCTGGAGCAACAAAGCAAAGGTGTGTATGAGGGTATAAATTCTAGATTGAACTTTATGTGATGAAATTCATGCTTTGACACGTTGATTGATTTAATGCAAAAGTGTGAATTTCAGTTTAATTATTATGATTGATTCTCATGGTTTAGTCGCTTGATTTAGTATTGTTTCAATTACTTCTTCCGCTGTCTAGTGTCGATTAGTGTGTTCAGGGGTATTTAGCGCCAACGATCCTTCAATTGGTATCAGAGCAAGGTTAGCTCTAGATCTAATCTTGCGATTAGGAGCTATGGCGCAGTTTAGTACTTTCTCCATGACTAAACCTCCTGTTTTTAATGGTGATGATTACCCTTATTGGAAAGTGCGCATGCAATCTTTTTTACAATCTCAGAGCTATGAATTGTGGGAAATTGTAGAAACTAAATATGTTAAACCTGAGAATATTATCACCAAGGAACAAAAAGATCTTCACACCTTAAATCAAAAAGCAATGAGTTATTTTTATGGTGCTTTGTCTAAGGATGAATTTAATAAGATCTCTAGTCTGAAAACTGCTTATGAAATCTGGGAATCTTTAAAAATTACTCATGAGGGCACTAATGATGTCAAAAATGCTAAAATTGAATTGTTTACTCGTGAGTATGAATTGTTTGCTATGAAAACTGGGGAAACTATTAATGACTTTGCTGCTCGTTTTAATGAATTGGTTAACAAACTTACATCTCTTGGAAAAGTGTTGTCTCAGGAAGATCAATGTAGAAAGTTACTTAGATCTTTAGATCAAAGGGTGTGGCATTTTAAAGTAACTGCAATAACTGAATCTAAGGACTTGAGTACATTGAAATTAGATGCTTTGCTTGGTTCTTTAAAGATATATGAGATGGGTCTCAGTCAAATTAATCATAATACTCATGATGTTCCTATTGCTCTTGCCACTGTTGAGAAAAATAAACAAAAGGATATTGATATTGATGATATGGATTTTGATGCGCTTGCTAGTCTTTCTAAAAAGGTTTCTAATGTTTTGAAAACCAAGTTTGGCAAAAGTAAAAGTGATCTCATAAAATGCTTCAATTGCAACGAATTTGGTCATTATAAGAGTGATTGTCCCAAACTTGCTAACAAGAATTCTAGTCCTTTTCGAAAGAAAAAATTTTCAGGTTCCAAGATGAAGAAGTCACTTCAGAAAGCATTCTTGAACATTGTGGATGTAACACCCCAAAATTTTGCTTTCCTTAAATTCATGTGTGATGTGGCACTTTGGTGAATTTTTGGAATTTTCTGGAATTTATTTGGAATTATTTGGAATTTATTTGAATTTATTCCATTTTGAAATAATTAAAGAATTTAATTTTGCAAATAAAATTTTGTTGGAAATATTTTATTTGAGTCCAAAATGATCCAAAATATTTTCCAGAATTTTTCTGGAATTTTTCTGAGTCATTTGCTATTTTTAATGAATTAAATGAATTACTGGGAATTATTTTAAATATTAAATCGCTGGAAAATCCAACTCGGGTCAAGTACTGTTCAACCGACCGAGTCGGACTGGAGTCCGACCCGAGCCAGTTGACTCGACCGAACCCACTCCTAACCCTAATCAATCCCAACCGTTGGATCAAGATCCAACGGCTGAGATCCGCCCGACCCCAACCCGAGCCGTGTCCGGACCGGACCCGGTCGCGCCGCGCGATCATGGCCGTTGGTTGTGCCACGTGGACGGCCACGATTTCGTCGTCTTCACCGAGTCCGAGCTGGACTCCGCCGCCGCGCCCGCCGCCGTAGCAAGTTAGGTTTCCGTTTTCTGCACGGACGCCGAGGCTATTTAATGCCCGGGAGCAGCCCCGAGGTTCGCCCTTGCCCTGCGCACAACTTGCCCCAGCCGCCACCTCCTGCCGCGTCTCGCCGTGCCCGCGATTCCTCGCCGAAGTTGCTTTGCGCCGCCGCGGGTTTTGGTCACCATCGCCGCCGAGCCACCTCCGCCGCACCCAAGTCCCGATTCGTGATCCGGACCGAGACGCACCGACCCGACCTCTCCTTCGCCGGATCTACTCGTGGCGCCGTCCGTGTGTCGCCGTCCTCAAGTCCGGCCAGACTCGCCAACCCGCCGCGACCCCGCTGGCTTGTCCGCTGCTCGATCACCATCCGACGATCACGGTGAGTCCACGTTTCCTCGAGGCTTTAGAAGACCAGATTGGATCTAGACCGTTGGATCAAGATCCAACGGCCCACGATCGCCACGCGCCGGAAGCTGCGTTTACCTAGGTAGATCTAGACCGTTGGATCTAGATCCAACGGCCGTGATCATGCCACGTAGCCACCGCCGCGCGCGTGCGTTGAGTCATCGACGGCCGGCCCGCGCGTGCGTGGCCGAACCTGGCGTATTTGCGTGTCACTGACATGCGGGGCCGCATGTCAGTGCCTCGCCCGAGAGAGCTTCACCGTGCACGTGACCCACTGACGGGTGGGACCCGCGTGTCAGCCTCTGTAGCCATAGGCCGCGTCCACCATGGGCCGGGCGTCACCGTGGACCCAGTCCATGGACCGAGACACGTGGCAGCACCCGGAGCATGCCACGTGGCATGATGACGTCATCTTTGGCGTCATCGTGGAGACCGTTCGGTGCTGACGTCAGCAGGTCACTGTGGACCAATCACAGGCCGACACGTGTCCATGCTGACGCAATAATTAATTTCCGAAAAAGAAAATGATTTATTAATTCGAATAATGATTTCAAATTTAGATTCAAACTTCAAACGCTTATAACTTTTGCGTTTCAACTCCGATTTGAGCGATTCAAACTTCTAAATTTGTATAAAATTAAGATCTACCTAAATATAAATTTTATTTAATTTTTGGACTAAAGTTTTTCTCTGTAAAATTATTTAATTGATTATTTAAACTTTAAATAATCATAACTTTTATGCTTTTAACTCCAAATTTGACGATTCCAGTTTCTAAAAATCCAGAAAATTATGTTCTCTCTGTTTATGGATTTTATTTGGAGTTTTGGGATCTTTTTGCCTAGTGTTTATTTGTGTATTTGCTATTTGCACGCTTTACGAGTAGACGTTGAAGTCTTGGGAAGGATTCGAAGGAGAAGTGTTGACTCAGGATCCAACTCAAGACCAAGAACAAGTACTATTTGAAGGCAAGTTGTGCTTTGACCATGTAGATCCTATTTCGAAAATGTATTTTGATTTAAACTAATGCATGCTAGTTCAATTAGAAAGATACTTTGATTAAACATGGGGGTTAGATACATACCAATTTGCTATATGACACATTTATTAGTTAAGTATGTGCATTTACCCTTTGTCTCCCTAGTTGTGTTTTTCTTGTTGGACTTTATTAAATTGCCAACATGGGTTTAGACCGTTGTAGTATCTCGCTTAGACTGCACGTGCTCATGACATGATTTTGGACAATCAAATGCTAATATGGACTTAATGATATATTGAACCTGTTTTGGAAAAGTATCATGTGATGTTGATGGCACGTGGTGCATGGTAATCAACTGGGTTTGATAAATGATTTCGGCCAGGGCTTGTGGCAAGAGTAATCAGGTGGGCCGATTGTGGCATTGGGAGTGATGATTTGGTTTTTCTGTAGTCTTGCCCTGGTCACTCTAAGGACTTAACCTTGCAAGCCTTTGAACTGGGTCATACTTGCAACCACATGGTGGAATGGGACGGCCCTAGTTGACTAAGTCGCTAAGGACTCACTTGTGGAGCCTCAGGGTGTCGATTACACCTTTTGTGTGATTATGCGGGGAGCGTATCGTGGTGTGGCCAGGTACCCATCTAACGGTGTGTTGGTCCCATACTTCGCCTTGGCTAAGGGAAGGGATGGTGTAGAGCACGAACCTGAGAGGACCACCTGTGTTGTTTGAGGCTTAGAAGGCTTTGTTATGATCGCTCATTCGCATACTCTTGTATGGCGATTCATACCGACGTGGTGAGTGGATTGTATCTTGTGGGTAAAGTGCATAACCTCTGCAGAGTGTAGAATCTATTTGAATAGCCGAGTCCACGATCTTTGGACAATGCTCGGAATTACAGATCAAGGGTTAGATTTTACGAAAACAACTTGGATTTGAAAAGTTGGGTTGGTTTAATAATGAAGATGATGGAAATGTGGTTTAGGATGGGGAAAAATGTTTATTAAATTTCCTGAAAAGTTATTTATGCTTTACTTATTTCTACCGCTTTGAATCTACTTATATTACTTGTCAAAAGTCAAGCATCGCAAATATACCTTGAGCTATTCCTTTGTACCAAGCCATGCATATAGTATATTAGCTTGCATTCTGTGCATGACTTGCTGAGTACCAAGTACTCACCCTTGCCCAACACAATATCAGTTGAAGAAGAGAGTACGCCAGCTTTGGAGGAGGAACTCCAAGAGGACCCGTCTACTTAGGGATGCGAGCCCAGTCAGTTGCCTGTGGTATACTGGATGGCGCCACGAAGTTTATTTGAATTTCCGCTGCTGTTATTTCTCTTTTAATAAGTTTCGCCTTGCAAGGCATATATTTGTATCTTGGCCATAAGGTCAAGTAACCCTTTTATTAATAAAGTACTTTGATAGTATCGATTGGTATGATTGTGATATTTACCGATGTTAAGACTGTGTGCACTAGCGCGTTCCTGGACTAGTGCTGAATACACAGAGGGTCCGGATTTGCAAATTCGGGGTCCCGACAGAGGTGGTATCAGAGCCATACTTGACTGTAGGCTCAACCCTAGCTAGAATGGTCGTAGTGAGGATAAAACCTATTTTCTAAAGCTAAAAAGTTGTCAAGATAAGAAATGACCTCTCGACTTATCCCCTTCTCTCTTTTCTTGTCTCTTGCTGGAATTTTCCCTTACCTGGTCACGATTTAAAAATTCCGAGTTCTTACGTAAAGCACTCTTGCGACAGATGGAGGTTTTCTCGATGAGTGAGCATGGGTTCTATAGTGAGACTCCTTCGCCGAGTCGAGTCATAGAATAAAGAGTCACCCTTTAGGCGATAGATTCCAGAGTTAGTTCGATTTGGATTTGCTTTGTTTGCTGAGTGTGCAGTATGTGTTGCAAGGCCCTTAGGCATTGTAAGCAGCCATACCAAGTTACTAATAATAAAGTTGGACCTTAAGGCTACACCTTTTTCGCCCGCATAAGTTCCATATTACTTGTCTATTCTCGTTTCCCTCTCATCTCTAAAACTAGAGCAAATCGACAGATGGTGAACACCCGTGGAAACTTTGGAAGCAACGGGAGCGGTTCTCGCCCAGCAGAAAACCCTAATGATAGAGCACCAAAGACCGCCAGATGATATGCAGAATTTTGGAGCATTTCTTGCGCTCAGACTCGATTGATGCATGCTATGATGCAACAAATGCAGCACGTCATCGCTCAGGCCTTTGCTAATCAAGTTAATCGGGGACCACGCCGTAATACAAGGCCGTCGAGTTCATGAGGACTCACCCACCCACTTTCTCTGGGAATGCCAATCCATTGGAGGCCGACGATTGGTTAAGATCAATTGAGAGGAAGCTACACATAGCTCAATGCATAGGGAATGAGAAGGTACTCTACGCTTCTCATCGGTTGGAAGGAACATTGGCGAATGGTGGGAGAACTGTGCCACGCAGAGAACCCTCAAGATATCACTTGGGAAGAGTTCACCGGTTGCATTAAGCGGTATCACGTGCTGAAGGAATCATGGACCTTAAGAAGGAGGAGTTCAGAGCATCAAGCAAGGTAATCACCGGTGGTCGACTACGAACAAGTTCACACAGCTAGCACGCTACGCTTTGAGGATGTAGCGGCAGATAAATCTAGGCAGTCGTTTCATGAAGGGACTCAACTCGGGATTGCAAGTAGGGTTGATCACCCACACCTTTCCAGATTTCCAAGAGTTGGTGAATAAGGCGCTTATTCTTGAGGACAAGCGCAAGGAACTGGATGAGAACAGAAGCGCAGGATGCAACAAAGAAGGATCACGTCGTGGAACGCACGCTTGAGAGTTGCACCAAATCAATTCTTCAGATTCCAACCACGAGAATGCAACAAGGACACCCTCCCCAAAGACCAAGACACATCAATCGTAACTACTGCACCCACCCCGCTAGAAACGCTTACTCGAGCAATCGGCAGGAACAGTGAGACGCTACAACCGCAACGAGCCAGACATTTTGCCAACGATTGCCCAAAGAAGACAGCAGGAGCGACCCGATTCGTTTCAACCTAGGCACCACCTCAGCTAGGACGCCAAAGACCAGGAGCCATACCCTGCGTGGTGAGAGGCCGAGTCAACCATGTCACCGCAGATGCACTGCGAGAATGCTACGGACGTCGTCTTGGGTAAGTTACTTGTTAACTCAAGACTGCACAGCTTTTGTTTGACTCGAGCTTCGCAATCGTTTGTTTCGCAAGGCTTTGCTACTAGAAATGACTTAAGGATTGCAAGACTTAAGTGCATGCTTTTAGTTCAAACCCCTGGTTCGAACTCCGAACGGAAGTAGGATGTTCCGGTGAGAATACTAATAGATGGAATAGAGTTCCTAGCAAACCTTATAATTTTGGAGACCTGCACCTTAGATGTTATATTGGGAATGGATTGGTTATCCAAGCACAAGGTGTATTGGATTGTGGACGAAGGACTATCTCGCTTGAGAGCCCGTGTGGGAAGGAAGTGGAATTTCAAGCCACTGCAGCTTAGAGATGGGCGAGTTGATGGTTAACAGTACCAAGGCAATCGGCATAGAGGATGTCCCAAAGAGTGAATGAGTACCCGATGTTTTTCCCGAAGATCTACCCGGTATGCCGCTTGACAGGGGACATAGAGTTTGTGATAGAGCTTGTACTGCACAAAGACCGATAGCAAAGAGACCCTATCGGATGTCTACCGAGGAGTTGGTAGAGATGAAGAAACAGCTAGAAGAGTTAATGGAGAAAGGATTTATCGAGACCAAGTTAGTGCCGTGGGGAGCACCAGCTTTGTTTGTCAAGAAGAAGGACGGGAGTTTCAGGATGTGCATTGACTACCGTGGCACTCAATGAAGTCACCGTGGAAGAATAAGTATCCGCTACCGGGATTGATGATTTGTTTGATCGATTAAGAGGAGCCGGAGTTTTCTCCAAGATTGATCTCGAGATCGGGATACCATCGATTGAAGATCCGATCGAGGATATTCAAGATCGCATTCTCGCCAAGATATGGACATTACGAGTTCTGATTATGTCCTTTGGATCGATTTAACGCGCCAAATTATTTCATGAATATGATGAATAAGGTGTTCATGGAATATTTGGACAAGTTTGTCGTCGTGTTCATAGACGATATCCTGGTCTACTCCAAGACAGAGGATGAACATGCCGAACACTTAAGGCGAGTTTTGGAAAAGTCGAGGAACAGCAACTTTTCGCCAAGTTCAAGCAAGTGTGATTTTTGGAAGGACAAGGTGGAGTTTCTTGGACATGTAATGACTGGCAGAAGGAGTCGCCGTAGATCCAAGCAAAGTAGAAGCTGTGTTACATTGGGAACAACCAAAGACGGTGACCAGATTCGGAGTTTCCTTGGAATGGCGAGGATATTACCGCCGTTTCATCGAAGGCTTTTCGACAATTGCAAAACCTCTTACGCAATTCTGAAGAAGGAAAAGAAGTTTGCATGGACGCCTTGAGAATGTGAGAAAGGATTTCAGAGTGAAGAAGCGATTGACATCGACCGGTGTTAGTTCTAGGATGTTGCTCAAAGCTTCGATATTTATTGTGACGCATCGCGCCAAGGACTTGGATGTGTGTCCGAGAATGGAAAGGTCGCCGCTATGCATCAAGGCGATTGAGGCCGCATGAGGAAAATTATCCGACACATGACCTAGAGTTAGGCTGCCGTAGTGCATGCTTTGAAAATATGGCGTCACTATCGATTGGAAACAGATGTGAAGTATATACGGATCATAAGAGTTTTAAGTACATATTCACCCAGTCGGATCTGAATATGAGGCAAAGGAGATGGTTAGAGTTGATCAAGGACTATAATGTTGGAATCCATTACCATCCCGGGAAGGCCAACGTAGTAGCCGATGCTCTGAGTCGGAAAAGCCATACCGTGAGTGCGTTGCTAGCCACAAGTCAGGATGAGTTATGTAAGGATTTTCAGAAAATGAGGATTGAGGTTGTACCTAGCGGATTCTTGGCCGCATTGGAAGTAAAGCCTACTTTAGAGGACCAGATCCGAGAAGGACAGAAGGATGATGACAAGATCCGCAGGATTAAGTCCATCAAGGAGGAAGGCAAGGCAGAGGACTTCAAGTTGGATGAGCAAGGCACGTTGTGGATGAAGGATCGCATTTGTGTGCCTCACACAAAGGAGTTAAAGCGATCGATTTTGGAGGAAGCCCATGACTCAAGTACTCAATTCATCCTCGAAGCGCCAAGATGTATCAGGATCTCAAGGAGAGATTCGTGGCCAAGTATGAAACGTGAAGTTGCCGAGCATGTTGCATTGTGCGACGTATGCCAGAGAGTCAAGGCAATGCATCGAAAACCAGCCAGGATTGCTACGTATTGAAAATACCTGAGTGGAAGTGGGAGGAAATCGGAATGGATTTCATTACCGGTTTGTCAAGACTCAAGGAGGTTATGACTCCATATGGGTTATAGTGGATCGCCTCGACTAAAGTAGCCCATTTTATCCCGTGAAGACCACTTACTCGGGAGATAAATTAGCAGAGTTGTACATGATCAGGATCGTTTGTTTGCACGGAGTGCCAAAGAGGATTGTATCGGACAGAGGTACCCAATTTACCTCAAGGTTTTGGAATAAGTTGCATGAAGCCATGGGAACCCGTTTAAACTTCAAGATCTGACTTATCATCCACAGACGGATGGATGACCGAAAGAGTCAACCAGATTTTGGAGGATATGCTAAGAGCTTGTGCATTAGCTTATGCTACCTCTTGGGATAAGAGTTTGCCGTATGCCGAGTTCGATTACAACAATAGTTATCAGGCTAGTTCTGAGATGTCACCTTGAGGCCTTGTATGGTCGACTCGCTTGACGCCATTGAATTGGAATGAGACCGGTGAGCGCCGTGTCTTTGGGCCTGATATTCTTCAAGAGGCTGAAGAACAGATCGCTATGATTAGGGAAAGGTTGAAGATAGCCCAATCTCGACAGAAGAGTTATGCGGACAATCGTCGCCGAGACTTGAGTTTTGAACCAGAAGACTTTGTTTACCTCAGAGTTACGCCTCTCAGGGGAGTTAGGAGGTTCCATGCCAAAGGGAAACTTGCACCCCGTTATGTTGGACCATTTAAGATTTTGAGTCGCAGAGGCGAAGTTGCTTATCAGCTGGAGTTGCCACAGTCGTTAGCAGGAGTACATGATGTATTCCATGTGTCCCAGTTGAAGAAGTGTCTTCGAGTTCCGGAGGAACAAACACTGTTAGAATCAATTGAGTTGCAGGAGGATTTGACCTATAAGGAGTATCCCGTAAGGATTCTAGACACAATGGATCGAGAAACTAGAAACAAGTCAACTCGTTTCTGTAGAGTTCAGTGGAGCAACCATGCAGAGAGCGAAGCGACTTGGGAGCTGAAGAGGATTTGAAGAAAGAATTTCCAAACCTATTCCTTTAGTGAGCCCTGAATCTCGGGACGAGATTCTATTAAGGGGAGGTTTGTAACACCCCAAAATTTTGCTTTCCTTAAATTCATGTGTGATGTGGCACTTTGGTGAATTTTGGAATTTTCTGAATTTATTTGGAATTATTTGGAATTTATTTGAATTTATTCCATTTTGAAATAATTAAAGAATTTAATTTTGCAAATAAAATTTTGTTGGAAATATTTTATTTGAGTCCAAAATGATCCAAAATATTTTCCAGAATTTTTCTCGAATTTTTCTCGAGTCATTTGCTATTTTTAATGAATTAAATGAATTATCGGGAATTATTTTAAATATTAAATCGCTGGAAAATCCAACTCGGGTCAAGTAATCGTTCAATCGACCGAAGTCGGATCGAGTCCGACCGAGCCGATTGACTCGACCAACCCACTCCTAACCCTAATCAATCCCAACCGTTGGATCAAGATCCAACGGCTGAGATCCGCCCGACCCCAACCCGAGCCGTGTCCGGACCGGACCCGGTCGCGCCGCGCGATCATGGCCGTTGGTTGTGCCACGTGGACGGCCACGATTTCGTCGTCTTCACCGAGTCCGAGCTGGACTCCGCCGCGCGCCGCCAGAGCAAGTTAGGTTTCCGTTTTACGCGCACGGACGCCGAGGCTATTTAATGCCCGGAGCGACCGAGGTTCGCTTCTGCCTGCGCAGACAACTTGCCTCACCGCCACCTCCTCGCGTCTGGCCTCGTGCCCGCGATTCCTCGCCGGTTGCTTTGCGCCGCTTGCTGGTTTTGGTCACCATCTGCCGCCGTCGAGCCACCTCGCCGCACCCAAGTCCCGATTCGTGATCCCTGACCGAGACGCACCGACCCGACCTCTCCCTTCGCCGGATCTACTCCGTGGCGCCGTCCGTGTGTCGCCGTCCTCAAGTCCGGCCAGACCCGTCAACAGCGCCGCCGCGACTTCGCATGGCTTGTCGCCCGCTCGATCACGATCCGACGAGCACGGTGAGGCCACGTTTCCTCGAGGCTTTAGAAGACCAGATTGGATCTAGACCGCTGGATCAAGATCCAACGGCCCACGATCGCCACGTCTTTGAAGCTGCGTTTACCTAGGTAGATCTAGACCGCTGGATCTAGATCCAACGGCCGTGATCATGCCACGTAGCCACCGCCGCGCCGTGCGTTGAGTCACTGACAGGCCGGGCCCGCGTGCCAGCGGCCGAACCTGGGCGTGACTGCGTGTCACTGACATGCGGGGCCGCATGTCAGTGCCTCGCCCGAGAGCTTCACCGCACGTGACTCCATCGACGGGTGGGACCCGCGTGTCAGCCTCTGTAGCCATAGGCCGCGTCCACCATGGGCCGGGCGTCACCGTGGACCCAGTCCATGGACCGAGACACGTGGCAGCACCCGGAGCATGCCACGTGGCATGATGACGTCATGCTGACGTCATCGTGGAGACCGTTCGGTGCTGACGTCAGCAGGTCACTGTGGACCAATCACAGGCCGACACGTGTCCATGCTGACGCAATAATTAATTTCCGAAAAAGAAAATGATTTATTAATTCGAATAATGATTTCAAATTTAGATTCAAACTTCAAACGCTTATAACTTTTGCGTTTCAACTCCGATTTGAGCGATTCAAATTTCTAAATTTGTATAAAATTAAGATCTACCTAAATATGAATTTTATTTAATTTTTGGACTAAAGTTTTTCTCTGTAAAATTATTTAATTGATTATTTAAACTTTAAATAATCATAACTTTTGCGTTTTAACTCCAAATTTGATTTATTCCAGTTTCTAAAAATCCAGAAAATTATGTTCTCTCTGTTTATGGATTTTATTTGGAGTTTTGGGATCTTTTTGCCTAGTGTTTATTTGTGTATTTGCTATTTGCACGCTTTACGAGTAGACGTTGAAGTGCCGGAAGGATTCGAAGGAGAAGTGTTGACTCAGGATCCAACTCAAGACCAAGAACAAGTACTTTTTGAAGGCAAGTTGTGCTTTGACCATATTGATCCTATTTCGAAATCTATTTTGATTTAAACTATTGCATGCTAGTTCAATTAGAAAGATACTTTGTTTAAACATGTGGGTTAGATAAATACCAATTTGCTATATGACACCTTGATTACTTAAGTATGTGCCATGACCCTTTGTCACCCTAGTTGTGGTTTACTAGTTGGACATTATTAAATTGCCAACATGGGTTTAGACCGTTGTAGTATCTTTGCTTAGACACGCTACGTGCTCATGACATGATTTTGGACAATCAAATGCTAATATGGACTTAATGATATATTCAACCTGTTTTGGAAAAGTATCATGTGATGTTGATGGCACGTGGTGCATGGTAATCAACTGGGGTTTGATAAACGATTTCGGCCAGGGGCTTGTGGCAAGAGTAATCAGTGGGCCAGTTGTGGCATTGGGAGTGATGATTTGGTTTTTCGGGTAGTCTTGCCCTGGTCACTCTAAGGACTTAACCTTGCAAGCCTTTGAACTGGGTCATACTTGCAACCACATGGTCGGAATGGGACGGCCCTAGTTGACTAAGTCGCTAAGGACTCACTTGTGGAGCCTCAGGGTGTCGATTACACCTTTTGTGTGATTATGCGGGGAGCGATCGTGGTCGTGTGGCCAGGTACCCATCTAACGGTGTGTTGGTCCCATACTTCGCCTTGGCTAAGGGAAGGGATGGTGTAGAGCACGAACAGGAGAGGACCACCTGTGTTGTTTGAGGCTTAGAAAGGCTTTGTTATGATCGCTCATTCGCATACTCTTGTATGGCGATTCACTACCGACGTGGTGAGTGGATTGTATCTTGTGGGTAAAGTGCATAACCTCTGCAGAGTGTAGAATCTATTTGAATAGCCGAGTCCACTGTGATCGACAATGCTCTGAATTACAGTCAAGGGTTAGATTTTCTGAAAACAACTTGGATTTGAAAAGTTGGGTTGGTTTAATAATGAAGATGATGGAAATGTGGTTTAGGATGGGGAAAAATGTTTATTAAATTTCCTGAAAAGTTATTTATGCTTTACTTATTTCTCGCTTTGAATCTACTTATATTACTTGTCAAAAGTCACATCGCAAATATACCTTGAGCTATTCCTTTGTACCAAGCCATGCATATAGTATATTAGCTTGCATTCTGTGCATGACTTGTCGAGTACCAAGTACTCACCCTTGCCCAACACAATATCGCTTGAAGAAGAGAGTACGCCACTTTGGAGGAGGAACTCCAAGAGGACCCGTCTACTTAGGGATGCGAGCCCGCCAGTTGCTGTGGTATCTTGGATGGCGCCACTAAGTTTATTTGAATTTCATTCTTTGTTATTTCTCTTTTAATAAGTTTCGCCTTGCAAGGCATATATTTGTATCTTGGCCATAAGGTCAAGTAACCCTTTTATTAATAAAGTACTTTGATAGTATCGATTGGTATGATTGTGATATTTACCGATGTTAAGACTGTGTGCACTAGCGCGTTCCTGGACTAGTGCTGAATACACAGAGGGTCCGGATTTGCAAATTCGGGGTCCCGACAGTGGAGGAGCTTGATTTTTCAGATGATGATGAGGACGATAATGATCCTTTGGCTACACTTGGAGAGGATGATGATATAGCAGATATTTGCCTTGTTGGGAGGGACGTTTGTCCTGAAACGTCAGAAAGTGAAGATGCTGATGATGAAGATGAGGTAAATGATTCTGAAACTTTGGAAGCTTTTAAATTACAAGAAAAGATTCGTGATGCCTTGATAAATAAATATAAAAAATTGAAACTAGAAAATGAAAAACTTAATCTTTTGGTTAATAAAAGTGGTGAAAATTGTGGTTCTTGTGCCAAATTAAAAAGAGAAATTGCTAATCTTGAGAGTGCTGCTTGTGATGCTTGTGAGTTTTATAAAAGTGAAAATACCATGCTGAAATCTTGTCCTTCTTCATGTGATAAGTGCATTGTGTTAGAAAAAGAGATAGTTTCTTTAAAGAATTCAACTGATTCATCAAATTTGGAGAAACAAGTATCTGTTTTAACAAAAGAATTTGGGTGTGAGAATCTTATTGAACTTAGAAAGAAATTAATTGAACTTGAAAAGCGTCCTCATGGTCTTCTATGTAATCGATGCCCTGATCTAGCCCAACAAAACATTTACTTGAGAGAAACTTTGGAGAAGATGACAAATGGTGAGAAAAATTTGAACATGATTCTTGATACTTCAAAATGCTCATTCATGAAAGAAGGTGTAGGTTATAAAAAGGATAACAATGTTCATAAACCTGTGATTAAAGAAAAATCTAATCTTTTACGAGCTCATGATAAAGTGATGATCGAAAGTGTGGATGAAAAGAAACATGTGAGATGCTTTAATTGTGGTAAATTTGGACACATGAAAGTAAATTGTTATGCTAATGTGGGTCCAAAATATTGGGATACTTTTCACCGTGTGAACTGCTACAATTGTGATAAATTTGGTCATTATGCTAGAAACTGTTATGCTTTTCGCAATCATGGATATATGTCAAATGGAACAAATTTTCAGCAATATTACAATGCTCATTTTGGAATGAATAGACTTGTCAACCAAAGAAAATTGATGTCTTGTGACCCTTCACTTGATAGCAATCAATTGAAAAGATTTTCTCATGTAAACGGTGTTAAAACTATTTGGGTTCCTAAAAACTTGTTAAAAAATCTCTCCAACAATGTCATGTAGACTAGTCTTGCATATCATATAGTACAAGCATTGTTTATTATACTTGTTGAATACTTGTTTCTATAGCAGTGAACTTTCACATGATAATTTTCCATGACAAAGCCAACTTAGTTGAGTTATTTTATTACTAGTTGAGAGTGGGATGTTTATGATCTTACAGTTTTCTAATGGATTGAATAAATATGTCACAAGGGCTATCTTTCAAAAAATCAAAATTCCTAATGTGTTTTTGAGTACTGTTTTTGAGCCATTTTTGTTAAGCCAGATGATCATGATGAGTCCTTGGGATTGCTTATAAAAATGCAGGGCAAAAGATGCAAGATTGACTGTGTAATGTCACTTGCCAAATTAGAAAAAGATGTGAGGTCAACCTCACCATACCTGCACATGATAAGATGCAATAAAAGTAATTGCCATATAGGAAAAAGATGCAAGCTCAACCTTGCCATACCTGTTAAAAAAACAGGGATTGTGAAATATATATTTCAAAAAAATGAAGAAGGAAGTAACTCAAAATAGCAGCTTTGGACAGATAATTGTGAGTCTGGTATATTATATGTGCTCAAATCTAGTATCTTTAACACATGGGATATTTTTTATATATATTAAATATTCTGCCCAAGTGTACTTATTCATCTGTCCATGAGTTTATTGTTATCTTATAACCATCTTACTCAAAACCGGTGGTTTCTACTTGACTATGGGGCAATTCCTGGATCTTGGAGTGTGGATATGAATTGCTATAATATGTGTGTTCACCTTGAATAATTTCCAATGCTTTTTAGGTCTGCATTTCATGGCATATGTTTATTTTCATTCTTGTGCGTGATCCTTGATGTGTGTTTTGACAAAGGGGGAGAGATAGTATGAGTTGCATTTGTTTAGGGGGAGAGATAGTATGAGTTGCATTCGTTCAGGGGGAGAGATAGTGTTTGCATGTTTTGGTCAACTGTTGAGAGGGAGAGTTTATGTTAAGGGGGAGCAATTCAGAAAATCATTATTGTTGTCAAATCACTCATCAAGGGGGAGATTGTTGATTTATATTCTTGTGTTGAGTGATTTGCCAAGAATTAATAGTTGTGATGCATGGGACAATATATTCATATGATGATTAACCTTTTTTGTGTGTTAGCTAGAAAGTGCAACTAATGTATGCAGGCAATGAGATCGATCAAAGCAAACACGTGAAGTGCATGACTAGAAGTAGGAAGCTGCATGCAGGAGATTGAGCAAGCACGTCATGACTAGAAGTAGGAAGTTGTATGCATGCAGAGTTTGAAGCAGAGGCACGTTATGATCGGCTTCGGCTGGAGGCGGAGGCCCATACGGACTCGGAGAGCTTCGGCAGCCAATAAAAGGAGGACGTGAGGTTTTTCCAGAAAAACAGATAGGCGGGCGACGGCGCACTCTGCGCTTTATCCAGAAAAAAAAAGAGGGCGGCGCAGAACCTTTGTACAACAGAGAAAAAGGAGAGACGTGAGTTGTGAGGGTTCCCAGGAAAAGCATTGGGTTCCGACGGCGTACAGCATCCAAAAGGAGATTAGTTCAAGAAGAAGGGATTAGATGGGAGAGAAGTTGAGGCGCTGGGAGTGGTGATCCACTGGAGTCCCGGTGCGTGTTGGAGGCTTCCGAGCGAAGCGTCTGTCGCGCAAGCGGAGCGTTTGCCGGCAGGAGGTCGTCCAGAGCAGTAGCAGGAGGGCGAGCGACGGCAACGCGCAGGAGCGATCGGCAGTGCACGGGAGCAACAGCAAGCAGGTGTATGAGGGTATAAATTCTAGATTGAACTTTATGTGATGAAATTCATGCTTTGACACGTTGATTGATTTAATGCAAAAGTGTGAATTTCAGTTTAATTATTATGATTGATTCTCATGGTTTAGTCGCTTGATTTAGTATTGTTTCAATTACTTCTTCCGCTGTCTAGTGTCGATTAGTGTGTTCAGGGGTATTTAGCGCCAACGATCCTTCAGATAACAACATTTGCAAACTTGATGTCATCTAGACAACAAAGCTGTTTGTAACCCAGAGTTTCTCCCTTTTGATGAAATGCATCTGGGATCGGATGCCTCTCTCTATTTGAAGTTGGGGTTGTTGATTCATATCTATTGATTCCTTTGGTCACCTTCAAAAATACATTTTTGAAACATAAAGATCAACGCCTATAAGATTAGCAGCAGAAAGGCAAAGGCAAAAGTACAGTTGTGTGGAAACCATAATAGCATGTTCACATATTGTATTTATGAAAGCTCAATCACCTTTTACAATAATATTTTCTCAAGAAAATATCCATCACAGTGCAAAGTAGAAAAGTGAAGATTGAAGTGACCAATAATGGTAAATCAGGATAAGTGGCTTACGGTAGATTTTGCTGATCTACTCTGCTCTTGAGAGATACTGGATTGTGACTTCTTCTGGATACCAAGAGAATGATCACAAAGAAACCCCCCACACGCCTCATTTCGATCAACCTTCGCGCTTGTCTGCGGAGCCGTACGCGAAAAGGGGAAAGAGGGTAGGCGGCGGTAGTACCGTAGATGTGGACTAGGGTGGCGAGACAGTCCGCGGCGGCGTCGCGGTCGAAGCTAGATTCGACGGACAGGTCTAGCAGCCATCTGCGGCGAGCTCAGCACACCTCCGCCGTGGACGCCGATACGAGACGAAATCCTGGTGCCGGGGAGGATAAATGGAAGAAGCGCGGGAAACAGTTGTGGAGGCGCGCTTCTCTTGTCGGAGGAAGTTGTAGGCTTGGACTGCTTAATTCGGCCGGGCCTTGGTCATTGGGCCGGTAAATGGTTCGGCCCAACATTGAGTAGTAAAGCCCAGCGACAAACATGCCAACCAAGACCTGCTGCTAGGCAGGCAGGCAGGCATGCAAAAGAGATTGACGACCAAGGTAAACAAGTTCAGTACCGGGAGACAGTTCATATAGTCAGGGTCTCGAGGCATCGAGCAGAAATAGCACGGGGGCGAGCCGATCGAGTGATCGAGTAATTCAAACGTTCGCAAGAGATGAGAGGTTAATCTACTAGCCGTAGCAACCACAAAAATTATATATATGTATAGGGGTGGATCGAGGGGGAGTTGAGGCACTGAGAGCTAAGGACGAGGGGGCTACTGGCCAGCGCTGGTGCCGAGGAGCTGTAGCCAGCGCTTGGCGTCATCAGCGTCGGGGAGATCTGGAGACGATGAGGCAAGGTGAGAGCTGCCCAGGCGGGACAAGGATTCGTCTGACCGCTCTGCCGAGGCCCTCGCCAGCGTGCGCGCGCGGTATGGGGGAAGGTGGATCTGTAGCCTCTACAGGGACGTCGTCGACGACGAGGTTGCCCACGCGTCATCGCCTGTCTCGCCAGTGGAGGTGCTCGACCGCCACACGTCGGTCCAGTCGTCTTCGGTCGAGAGCGCCAACAACCTCATTGCCGCCATACGACCCCTCCTACGCCGTAGGCTCGGCTCGCCGCCGCCACTGAGGAAGGTTCGCTCCATGCCGAGCAGCCCGAGACACGACGCCACAACCACCATCATCTCCGTCGAGGCTATTGCCATCGCGGGTAGACCGGTGAGCACCCTATAAAATCTAGTTCTAGATCCGCCGCTGCGTGAGTGTAACGTCAATAGTTAAGTTACAATGCATCGAGAGAGGAAAAAGGAGTTTGATAATCATATAGCACGTTACTAATTGCATAGAGGCTTCATCGGACAGAAGTACAGTGCGTGGTTCGGAAGCTAGACAGGTAGTGGCGAAGTCACTATAAAAATGAAAGGTAATATTAAAAGATCAGACTTGTCGGGGATTGGCTATCTGGCAAAAGACCACGGTACCCCCGTGAAAAGCTAAACCCGCCGACCAAGCGGCACTAAGGGAAGATGCTCGGGAGAACGAAACGAGCATCCCTCCTTCTCCTCCGAGCATACGCGTTTGCGCCTCCGTTCGCGGAAGCACCAAACACACCCCCCCACGAGCAAGCATGCTCGTGGAGGCCACGACCTGCTCGGGTGTTTTGGTCGGAGGGCCCAGCGAGCGCTGTGAGGAAGGAAGGAGGCAACCAATCAGCCGGAGATCAAGGGAAATCATACCCGAAATTCAAATAACGCTGAATCAAGGGCGACATCACGGATATGGATACATAGCGTGATCCGAGGCGATTACTTTTTTCGCATCTCTAGTCATAGTATTTAAACCCTCAAGATCTCAGAATAGGGAGGGCACACGAAAGATAGAACACAATACACCTGGAGTAGGGTCATTATCTCGGCGGTGAGAGGCCCGAACCAGGATAAAAACACCGCGTCCCTTTTTTTCCGGCCTCCTTCTCCGACTCGCGTCGCTCGAACGCCCTCTTCGATCCAGGCGACGGGCTCTGTTGATCCCCATTCAACAAGTAAGCTCGACGGAGCCCGTTCTCCAATCGTCGATACCGGGCGCCGTCAGTGGGGACGCAGTTTGATTCCGTCGCGGATCAAGATCCTCGAGGATGCCAAACTCGGAGACACTCGGGACCTTTGTGTCTTTGACCACGTTGAGGATGACGACGTGTACTACGCCGCCGACAACGTGCTCAGGGTGACCGATCCTATCGATCACACCGAGTCCGGGAGCTTTTCTCGGACACGGGAATGCGAGGCAGATCCTCCATTCCCAGACATTACCCTCGGAGACCCCGAGGATGATCGCAACGAGCTCTCACGATGGCCTGGACATACCAGACGACCTAGAGCTCGGCCGAGAGACCGCGTCCCAAGGGGATACAATGATGTCCCCATCGCTTCGTCTCGCTCTCGCCGAGTCAACATGGCCGGGAGCCACGCGAGCAGGAGAGGATCCTCGGACGCCGCCAGCACGACCACTATGAGGCGGCCAGGCGCCACTTGGAGGCGTCTTTGGGAAAGACGCTTGCGAGCATTCGCCGCCAGGCAAAGGGAGTGCGCCTCCACGGAAAGGAACTCGCGGTACCGAACTCCCGATCGCACTCGAGCGCCGTCAAAGCTCGCCGCGCTTGATTCACGAGAAGCGAGGCGGCTACAGGCCTTGGCGGCGGTCGTGCGTGACTCGCGCAGCTTTCCCGAGCAAGTAGACTTAGAGGCCATGGGCGGGTCGTGGTCAGAAGATTTGGAGAGGCTTCTTGCCGAGCTAAAAGTCTCGGATCCTCCCCATGGCGGGATGCGGAGTGTTTCCGGGACCATCACAACGCTCCCCGTGCGTTCGCCTGAGAGATGAATCTCGGAGCCATGCTCGGAGATCGCCCAGTCGCCGACCCGATCCGGAAAGGCCGGAGCGATCCACAGAGCAACCTCGGGGCGATATCTGATAATCGCCCAGATTACAGCGCCCGAGCACTCCGCAACCATGCGGTCATCGGCCACGACCGACGCATGAGGTTTTCTCCCGACTCGGCCAGCGACGCGGGCGTTGGGTGGAAGATCCGCATGGAGGCCGCCGTGGCGAGGTTTTCGTCGCGAAACCCCGAAGCCGGTGCCAGGGCCTTCACGAGCTCCCTCGGGGCGTCGCATGGCCGAACAGGTTCAAGCCCGGCCACGTCGAGAGATTCAACGGGACCCAGAACCGGATGAATTCCTCTCGATATACACTACCGCCATCCTCGCCGCCGGAGGTGATGAGAGGTAATGGCAAATTACTCCGCCACGGTCCCTGGGCGAGCTGCCAGACGTGGCTTTTCAATCAAAAGGAAGGATCCATACGGTCCTGGGGCAGCTCGGCGCCGCACTCCGGCGAATTTCGGAGCCGCTACATCCGCCGGGAAAAGAGCGACTGAGCGCTTGTCTGACGGACGGGAAACCTGCGACAATTCGTCCAGAGGTTCATCGGTCGGAACTCGATCCCGAACATATCGGACGAGGCTGTCGTCCGAGCTTTCAAGTTCGGGTGCGAGGCGGCGCCGCCAGGACACAGAGATCCACGGATCTAACAAATAACGAGCTCTTCCGAATGGCCGATCGATACGCCAACGCAGATGAAGCCGCCCAATGGAAGAAAATCTGGATGAAGGGAAGGCTGCCGCCTCGGCTGGTCTAGAGACCTCGGCTAGCAAAAAGGGTTCGTGCAGAGACAAGAAGATCAAGAAGAAGAAGAAAAAGCAACCCTCGCCCGCCATGGTAGCCGCAGTGGAACAACAACGGCCGGCAACTCAACCTGGCCAGTGGGCCTAATGCTCGGGAAGAGGACAACCACCAGGCCTCGAGGACGAGGCGACCAAGCGGACCGACGAGGCGACCAAGCGGACCGACGGGCGACCTCTCATCGCCCACTTCACCAGGCGACGGCACGACCTACGGAATTGCCGAACGTGGACCTACCGCTGGAAGCGATTTCTGGCGGGGGTCCCATGCCGACGCTTCGAGCAGGGTGAAAACGACAAAGGAAAACAGCCCACGAGGAAAGTGAGGATGAAATGGAATATCAAGAACCAAGGAATCACATAGCGGTCATCTTCGGGGCTCCTCGCCTACAAGTCCCGGGACTTAAAGGAAGGCTGCAAGGAAGTGCACCATGTTACCCAGGGTAAGCCTCGGTCTGGCGGTGAAATGGTCGGAGGTATCCCTCACATTCTCGAGAGACGATTGTCCCTTGGGGATGACCAAACCCAGAGGCTTCCGATGGTCGTGGAACCCCACCATCGGCAATACTGCGTCGGTCGGGTCCTCATAGACTCAGGAGCTCTTTGGACCTTATTGCGGCCAAGGTATTGGACGAGATGCAGATTCCTCGTTCCAAAATCAAGAGTGTGGCCGTGCCCTTCTTCGGGATAGTCCGGGCACCTCGATCAAACCTCCGGGCAGTCGTCTTGCCCGTAAGTTTCGGGCGGCCCAAGTAACTTCGTAACGGAGCTAATCACCTTCGAGGTGGTAGACTTGAGTCGGCCTACAACGCCATCCTCGGCAGGCGGCCTTGGCCAAGTTCATGGCCGCCTCGCATCACGCAGCGTATCGATGCCTAAAGATTCCCGCCAAACAGAGTCATAACCGTCAAGGAACCACAAGTCCGCACTCAATTGCGCGAAGAAAGAGCTGGATATGGTCGGTCGATTGCCCGCCATGCCCACGACCAAGAGCCGGGCATTCGGCCTAAACTTGCCCTCCAACCTGGAGGAGAGACCAAGGCTGTTCCGCTCAACGAGTCGGAACCGGCCAAGGTCGTTCATTTGGGATCTTCCTAGATCCCAAATAGGAACTCGAGCTCGTCACTTTCCTCCGAGCAAGGTCGGATGTGTTCGCGGGAACCATCCGACATGCCCGAGTCCCAAGGAGGTGGTCGAGCACAGGCTAGCGGTTCATCGACAAAAACCGGTGAGACGAAACTTAGACGCTTTTCCCGGAAAAACAAGCAATCATCCGGAGGAACTTGATAAACTCCTAAAAGGCGGCTTCATCGGAGAGATTGAGCACTCCGAGTGGCTAGCCAATCCAGTCTGGTCGGGAAGAAAGGAGGCAAGTGGCGCATGTGCGCCGACCACACGGAGTTTGAACGCGGCGTGCCCAAAAGACAACTATCCGTTGCCTCGCATAGACCAATTGGTGGACGCGACGGCGGAGTCCTGAACCATGAGCTTCCTAGACGCCTATTCAGGCTATCATCGAATCACTGTCGCGAAGACGAGGAAAGACTTCCTTCATCACCCGTTCGGTACCTTACGCTATACGACCATGTCTTTCGGTCTGAGAAATGCGGGAGCAACCTTTCAACGCCTCATGCAGAAGACTTTCCGCAGACCAAATAGGTCGAAATTTGGAGGTATATGTCGGCGACATAGTTGTCAAGAGCAAGAGTACTTCAGGTCACGTTGTCGACTTAGAAGAAACTTTCAGTAACCTCAATAAGCATCGAATAAAGCTAAATCGAGAAAAATGCGTATTCGGCGTGAAGGCCGGCAAGGTGCTCGGCTACATGGTCGGGCCACATGGCGTTGGGGCTAACCAGAGAAGATCGAAGCCATTGAGAACATGAGGTCGCCCACATGCGTAAAGGAAGTACAAGCTCGGCCGGGAGGATGGCCGCCTTAAGCGGTTCGTCTCCCCCGGGGAGCGAGGACTACCTTTCTTTAAAGCCCTCCGCAAAACATGATGGCTTCACATGGACGGAGGAAGGCGATCGCGCGTTCAAAGAGCTAAAACAGTACCTCTCCAAGCCGCCCGTCCTCGTCACACCCACGGCAGGGGAAGAATTGCTATTATACTGGCAAAGCAACCCGCACGCGGTGAGCTCGGTGTTGGCGAGAAAGAGATGGTACCCAATGACCTATCTATTACGTCGCCAAGTACTTCATGGACCAAAGGAGCGTTACTCCGAGGTCCGAAACTCTGTACTCACATGCGATGGCCTCCGGAAGTTGCGTCACTACTTTCAAGCACACAAGATCGTGGTAGGCCGACCGGCTTCCCACTCAGGGAAATCTGAAAAATCGGGACGCGATGGTCGCATAGCCAAGTGGGCAATGGAACTCGCCGAGTTCGTTTGGTATTCTCGGCCCAAGACGGCGATAAAATCACAAGTCCTGGCTGATTCGTGGCGAATCGGTCGGCTCGGCACCACCCGGCCAGCGGGACCAATGATTCGAGGAAACTCCTGGACCTTGTATTTTGACGGATCCCGAGCATACGAGCGCTGAGGTCGGGCGTCATCTTGGTCTCCCGGACGGAGAGCGGCTCTGATCGCCATCCAACTACATTTATTGCGACTAACAACGCGGCGGAGTACGAAGGCCTTTTGGCGGACTTCGGCATGCAAATCGCTAGGAGTCCAACGGCTCACTTTGTGAAGGGCGATTCACGGTTGGTCGTGAACCAGGTCAACAAGGAGTATCGGTGTTCCGATACCTCAATGGCGCCAGACTGGCGAAGTAAGGAAGATGGAGAAATACTTCAAGAATTTGAAGTAATCTACATCCCCAGGAAGGATAATTCCTGGCCGACCAAATGTCTAAGGTCGGTTCCTCCCAAACCGCCGCTCGTGGGTGCTCGTCGAGCACCTACATAAGCCCTCCATTCCCTCACGAAGAGGAGGCACCAGAGACCGGCGGTAGGGTCTCATTCCTCGAGCAAAGCGCCAAATTGGATGACGCCATTCATCCAATACCTTGCGCATGGGACATTGCCCGAGGAAGAAGCCGAGCGTTCGGCTAACAAGGCGATCTTCTCAAGACAGATCGATCGAGGCGACCTATACGGAAAGGCGCATTAGGAATCCTTTCCAAATCGTCTCCCAGGAGGAAGGCATTACCTTCTTCGTGATATCCACGAAGGAATGTGCGGAGCTCATTCGTCTTCGTAACGCTTGTGAGCAAAGCCTTCCGATTGGGTTACTCTTGGCCGACGGCCTTGACGGACGCGGTCAATCGTAACGACCTGCCGAGCATGCAGTTCCATGCTCGCAAAACCCGATCAACCGGCATATGCCCTACAAACCATACCGCTGCGTGGCCATTCTCGACACAGGGGCTCGACGTCCTTGGACCCTTTCCCGAGGTCGAGAAAGGTCGCAAGTATTTGCTCGTGGCCATCGACACTTTCACTAAGTGGATAGAGGCCGAGCCCGTCTCGACCATCTCGGCCCAGCGCCAAGAGGTTCCTCCGCGACAACGTGGTAACCCGGTTCGGGATACCCAACCGTCTTATCACAGACAATGGGACCCGATTCACGGTGAACTGTTCCAAAGTTCTTGTGAGGAGGTTCGGGACCAAGGTTCTGCTTTCGCTTCGTGGCACATCCACAGAGTAACTGAGCGGCCAGAAGCGAGCAAATGGGCAGCTAGTCCAGGGCATAAAAGAGAGTCTTTAAGACCCTCAACCAAAGACAAGCGGCGGTGGGTGGAGGAGCTTCCCGCCGTTCTTTGGTCTATCCGCACCACGACAAGTCGAGCCACAGGCGAGACGCCTTTCCAACTCGTCTACGGTGCGGAGGCCATTCGCTGCCGAAATCGTGGCTTGGGTTCCCCAAGGTGCAACCGATCGATTCCATCGATCAAGAGGTTGAGCGCCTCGTCGACTGGACCTCGTCGAGCGACACGCGACAGGCGTTGCTCGATGCGCAATTTACCTACAAGCTCTTCGTAGGCATGCACCAAGGCGGTCCGACCTAGGGCCCTACAAGTCGGCGACATGGTCTTACGAAGAGTTCAAGACCTGTCAAAGGCCAACAAGTCGACCCCAAGGTGGGAAGGACCCTACACGGTCATGTCTACGGCGCGCCGGGCTGTTCGCCTCGCGATGCCGGATGGTCGGGAGCTCACCAAAGACTGGAACATCGATCAAGCTGCGTAAATTCTACGTTTAGACGAGTACTCCTATCTCGCGCCCCTTGCGTTCTTTCCAATAAATCATTTTCCCTCTTTCTCGAGTTTCGTCCTCGCTTTGTCGAACGAGCATCGTCGTCTACCAAAGACTACAGACGAACTTATCCAACAAGTATGTGCACGCCATCTCCCTTGGCCCCGTGATGCTCGCCAATCGTCCACTTTCCACAGTAGCTCTTCATTTGTATGCATGGTCGAGCGCGAGCATCCACTCTAAGCTTGATTCGGTGACCACTCGGGTATGGTGGCTCTACGTATTGTTGGTTTAAAGCTCGTACGCTCTGTGCTCACGATTCACTCAAACACAACCGATCTATTCGAGTAATTCAAAAATCGTTACGACCAAAGCGACCCTTAAAAACTCCCATGAACAAACTCGTGCTCGCATAGCGGTGAGGACACGACCTTTGTCCATGGCGAGGGCTACGTATGATAGGAGCGTTCCGTCCCTCCTTACCAAGGATCCTTTGCTCGTGTCTATGATATTTGATCTACGCAGAACTTGTTTTCTTTGCTCGTATCTACGCTCCATGCAGGAACTTGCTTTCTTTCTCAGAACCGGATCATACGGGCATATCTTTGAAAGCGAGTTCAAGCAAAAACAGAGCAAGGACCAAACTCCTGCGAATATGCTCATTTAATCCAAAACGTTGTTTTTTTACAGGTGGTTTTACACAAGATAAAAATAAAAGAAAGAGCTAAGTCCTACGACCGCCTGGAGGGCAGCGAGCTCGCCCTTAAGGAGTCGACCTCCGCCTCTAGGTCGGGACCTTCCGGCGGGCGCGCGACCTTCGGCCGCGCTTTCCGGAGGCGCTGCGCCTCCTTGCCAGTGGGCTTCTCGCTCCCGAGCTCGGCTGAAGGTCTGCCGAAGCTTCACCGGCTCTTCGTCAAGCTCGGCGCATACGCTCTGAAGTGCTCTTCGCCTCGCTCTGGAAGAGCTGGTCCCGGCCCGCGATGAGGCTCCTCGCCGATTCCACCGCTTCAGTCGGCCTCACAAGACTCGGAGACTCGACGCTCAAGATCGGCGATCTTGGCGTCTTGCTCACGGTGGTACGACCAAGACTCTTCTCACTGAGACCGAGGTGGCATCGATATCCTCCATAGCCTTCGCGGCAAACTTCGGGCGTAAAGAGAAAGGAGAAGGGAAAGAGCCGAGCGGACTCCCGTAAGATCGCTCGCGGCAGAAAAAGAAGAAACATGGAAACTTACCAGAAGAGCCGGTGACCGGGCCTTGTCCTGAAGCGGCTGGCGATCGGTCGCGCCACCGAAAGAAGGGATTGACCAAGTCATCCGGCCGGCGCGCGTCAAGGTCTTGCTCCTCCCGAGCACCGGTGCTCCCAGGAGAGCAACGGCGTCACCACCTTCGATCAACCGGTCGCCCGGCCGATCCTCGCCCACGACAGCGGCTCGTGGCGCCTTCCCCATGAGTCGGCCAGCGCTCGGGGTCAGACGCCAACCACGAAGCGCCGCACTCCATGCTCCGCTACCGAGGCGCTTGGTCGTTAGCAACCACCTCCGCCTCCTGTTCCTCTTCAATGAGGCGACCAATGCTCTCCGACCGAAGGCATTGGATCGAGGGCGATCACCTCCGCTTCTTGTCCCTCCATAGTCGGAGGCGGCCGATGCTCCGTGGCCGGAGGCGATTGATCAAGCACGATCACCTCCGCCTTGCACCTCTCCGTGGCCGGGGCGCTGGTGCTCGGACCGAAGGAGTTAGGCCGGGACGACCTCCTCCTCCTCCTCTCCTTGGCTCATGGCCAAGGGTCGTTGGTCGGGAGCGACCAAGCTCCTTCCTCGGCTCGGCGCTTGAGCCTCGCCTCAGATCATCTCTTCGCAAGGGGCCAAGGCCAAGGCGTCTTGGTCCTCGCCCCTGCGGCTCCTGCTCCTCCGCTGGCCGGGATAGGCTCCACGGCCGCCGAAGGGAGCGCTGGTCCCGCCGAAGGAAGCTCGGGCTCCACCGAGTCCGGTTAGCACCGGCCTCCTCGCCTCGGCCATCACCGGCCGACGACGCGGTCGAGCTTCGGCGTCCATCGCGGAGTTGATAATCTCCTCACCATCCGGCGGAAGTCCAAAACGACATCCGAGCTATCACGCCCACGCCAAACAGGTGGGGTTAGCTCAAGAAAGTCGCAAGACAAGAGCGGAATAAGAGAATGAAGAACGCATTTTCGCCGGCGGCGGCGCCATCCTCCTCGGCCTCCTCGCCGGGCCCACGGGCGACCTGCGCGGCGGCCTCGTAGGCCTCGGCCCACGACCACGGCGCTCCTCTGCGGCGTCATTGGCGGCGATGCCATCGCCGGTCGACATCGTCCATGTCGACCTCTTCCAAATGTCGAGGCGGTTTGAGAGGTCGACCTCCTGCTCCTTCTAACTGAGCATAGGCGGCCTCCTCCTCTTCTTCCTCCTCCTCGGGGCATCAACCACCCGAGTGAGCTGGTCTGGAGGGCCTTGATCCGCCTCTCCACCGCTCCTTGGTCGGGAGAGACCTGGCATCCTCCTCGGCCTTCCTCGCCTTTGCTCGGCGAGCTGTTCGATCGGCTCATCGGCTCGGCTTCCTCCGTTTGAAGTCATCGAACCAAATGCGAGTTCGCCACCTCTGGCGGTCGGCGTACTCAAGGTGCGAGGTAGGGGTCCTGGTCGGCTTCGGCGCCTCGGCCGCTTGGCGGGGAGGCGAGGCGGATGCTCGGCGACCTCGACCGCCGCTCTCTACGGAACCCTGGTCGGTGTCGGCTTGCGGCGGCTGACGCCGACACCGCAAGCTCAAGGGCGACCTTCTCCTCGCCAGCAATCGGGAGGAATGAGCTGGAAAACATGCCCTCGAGCGGAAGTGGGAAAATGTACTTACCGCGTCGCCGCGGTCAAAAATATTCTTGGGGACCTGGCGATTGGGCGTCGGCTCCTTCTCTTCGGGCGCCGAACATCTCGGCGACCTATCGTCAACTCCAAATTGGTCCCTGAGCTGCGCCACAACCGAAGACTAAGACAAAAGGCATATACGGATGCATAGCGCAGATTCACTGTAGCGATGCTCGGGAAAGAGGTCCAGGAACATACTGCGCTGCCCTCGCGGGTGAAGTCGTGCCACCGGTCACCTCGAAGAAGGGATGCTCGCGGCGCCTCGGGGACACCGGTTGAAGGTAAAGTCGGGCGATATCCCGACCGGTGAGCCCCATCCGGGCAAGCTCACCGATCGTCCCCGAGCACCCGCTCTTCCTCGGGTTACGCGGGCGCGCCGTCTCGAGGGCGGAGCGTCCCTCCCGATGTAGACCAAGCTGGGACCCTCCGCCTTCTTACGGTAGAACCAGAGGTCGGCCCAACCCGACACCGAGTCCTTCAGAGCAACGAAGGGGTACTGTGATGGTCTGCTGGGTCAAGGCGAAGATAAACGCACGGCGGAACCATCCCACGGCATGAAGGGGGAATAGAAGTGAAAGAAGAGGCTAGCCGTGGGCATTACACCCACGTAAGCCTCGCAAAGGTGGGAGAAGATTGCGAGGAAAGGATGGAGTTGGGGTGGAGATGAGAGATCTCGCACCGCAGAAGGCAAGCACGGAGGCGAGGAAGTCGCCTCGGCGGCGAAGCCCGTTGATGGCGTACAACTCGCAGGAGACGATCTCCGCCTCTCGCGTGCCGGCGCCAGATCATCCTCGGCACTCGACCGAGCCTGGTCGACGTACCCCTCGTCCGTGAGCACTGGAGCCTCCTTCGGTCATCGGCTAACCTTGAACGCGCCATGGCCGAAGAAGGAAGGAGAGCGAAAAGGGTTCTTGGGCGCTAGGGCTCTTGGAAGATTTTTCGCGAAGACGAGCAAAGAGACGCAATGGGACTCCGACCTCTCCTGAGAAAGGGTTAAAAGGATAGTGAAGAGGCGGGATAAAAATCGCCGCCTATCGCGCAAAGAACACTGGCCGGAAAAAGCGCCGCTTCCCGAGAAACTACCGCATCACATGTGGAGGCTTCTCGGAGAAGGAACCGCAGAACAACCAAGCAGCCAGCGCTTGAGCAAGCCTGTGGCGGGTAAAGAAGCTCGTCTCCCGACGTAAAATGGTCGTGAGCCACGACCAAAGGAAATTCAATCCCCTCAAGTCTTCTTAGGCTCAAGGGGAAGCCCGAGGTTCCCCACTTGAACCCTGGGGCTAGCCGTCGGATTGGCTATCTGGCAAAAGACCACGGTACCCAGTGAAAAGCTAAACCCGCCGACCAAGCGGCACTAAGGGAAGATGCTCGGAGAACGAAACGAGCATCCCTCCTTCTCCTCCGAGCATACGCGTTTGCGCCCGTCATGAAGCACCAAACACACCCCACGAGCAAGCATGCTCAGGAGGCCACGACCGCTCGGGTGTTTTGGTTTGAGGCTCAAATGAGGCCATTGTGAGGAAGGAAGGAGGCAACCAATCACCAGGAGATCAAGGGAAATCATACCCAAATTCAAATAACGCGGAATCAAGGGCAAGATCACGGATATGGATACATAGCGTGATCCTGAGGCGATTACTTTTTTCGCATCTCTAGTCATAGTATTTAAACCCCTCAAGATCTCAGAATAGGAGGGCACACGAAAGATAGAACACAATACACTGGAGTAGGGTCATTATCTCGGCGGTGAGAGGCCCGAACCAGGATAAAAACACCGCGTCCCTCTTTTTTCCGGCCTCCTTCTCCCGACCTCGCGTCGCTCGAACGCCCTCTTCGATCCGTGCGACGGGGCTCTGTTGATCCCCCATTCAACAAGTAAGCTCGACGGGAGCCCGTTCTCCAATCGTCGACAAGACTAAATCGAGATAAATATATTTAACAGTTTGTATTATATTCCTGTCGGTTCAAGGTTACTACCGTTACTTCATTATTTGAGAAACACTCTACAACATTCGCTTATCAAACTTTTGAAAATATATGAACAAATTAACACCAGTCAATCAAACAAATCGGCTATTGTCTCTATTCAACCTATTGACACCGTTACAATTGATTAAAAAAAAAATCATATATCATAAAACCGACTTATATTGCCTATTTGCTTTTGTGGTTGACCCATTCAATCACTTAGACACTCGTCAACTCATGCGGTGTTGCCTTTCCTTCTTGCTTGCCATCGATGCGGTGGGTTATCCATTGCCGCATGCTTGTTCCCTCACCAGTTCCCCGACATCCACTCAACGCTCTCATTGTGCCCTTGCAATCACCTCCTCACCGCAATGTGCGTCAATCGCCCTCGACTCGATGGGTTGTCATGTTGTCGCAAAAGAGAGGTGCCGAGCCCCCTCCCCCCTCTATGGTCGCTACGTGCGTGTAGTTCGAATCCAATTACTTAGGCAACAGGTAAAGTTACCAATTACCAAATTAGTCTTTCAACAGGTAGCAGCTCACCAAGCCACATGACCTATAAAGCAGTTCACCACCCAGCGAAGCTCCTTCTTCCTTCAGCTGTGCCCAAACACATATACATTCGCCACTGCTATACTAAAAATAGAGCTTCGGTGCTGAAGAGCGCACATATGTCATCCAACAGTGCCCCTATCTGGCTCTATGCCCCTGTAGCCATCCGAACCACATTTATGTCATCCCCTACCTGCTCATCTAAGAACAGTACACCACATTCCCTCTCTGTCTGCGATTAAACCGATCGATGGAGTCTAAGCGTAGAGCCAGAACGAACGTTAACAGCTGCTGCCGCAGCAGAGAGAAGGACGGATCCGAGGCATGCGTTTTGCGCCCGCGTTGTTGCGGACTCGTGGTTGCGATCGCTGGACGGTGGAGGCGACATGGGGACTGATCCGCCCTTCACGTGCCGCTGCTTCCCTTGCGCCGGTACATGTCACCGTCGTTTCCGGATTAATTCTCTCCGTGCCGGTAAACTAAATCGTGGCTGTGCAGGACATATGCCACGGCGAGAAAAGAGAAAAAAAGGTATGCTTGATAGCATTTCTTGTCGGGGGAAAAGAGAATAATAAAATCATGCAGCGAGCATGCAATGATGCGCGAGTTGAGGAGGAAGCTAGGAGACAAGTCGTAAGGCACGTTGGATCGGGGCACGGACGGATGAGGTGCTCAATAACACTTTGTACTAGGCACCGAGCAGAGGACGACGCAGGCAGGCAGACCTCTCCCTCCTCCAAGTCGTTCTCGCAGCTGCATCGCATGATTCGCATCCATCACCCTCTCTCTCTCTCTCTCTCTCTCTCTCTCTCTCTCAATATAAATTCAGCATGCACATGTACAGGGCACATTATCTAACAACTATCTAATAAAAATTAGATCGTACTCATCTCTAAAAGAAAAGGTAGTACCATGTCTATTTAATAGAAGCAGCTATGATCTAATTCTATTAAACATTACTTAAATAATATACTAATTTCTTATTTATGTATAATAAACTTATTAACCGTACGCAACGGGGCTAAAAAAAAGGCGAAGCTTCCCTGGAATCGTGCTAGCTAGTGTTAGCCAACCGGTCCACTGTGCACCGCATCAGCCGTACGATCCGCCACGGGCGGCTGTCGCACGCCCACGGATCAGCCTGCCGGCCGGCGCGAGCTGTCAGTGGACCACGGCCGGTGACCCAGACGGGTTTCGAGGGGTCCCACCTGTCAAGGGTACGTGGTCCCGCGCGCTCGGTGTCCGGACTGTGCGGTCACGGAGCTCTAAATAGGCTGGCGTGGGCTTTGCCACGTGGGCCTGTGCCTGCCCGGGCTGCTCTACTCTCTACTACTAGTAGTAGGGATGAAAACGGGTCGGATACGGTCGGATAGTAGGTGATCCCGTATCCTACCCTAATTATTTTTACTCGAATACGGATCGGATACGGATAGTTAAAATCAGTGCACGGATACGGATACGGGTAACGGTATCTATAAAAGGGTAGAAAATGCACGGATAGTACGCTGACGGCATAATACGGATATCGGGTAATTAGTCGGATAGTATGTGAATTGTGTAGCATTAAAATTTATGATAAAAATAATCCAAGCAAAGCATATACCGACACAAATAATACAAAACATACAGTCGAACTAACGCGTCAAAGGGCATAAACCATATAACATAGCACTAGCACATGAAAATTGACAAATATACAACACAGGACATCTTTATATAGCAGTCCATACATATATATAGCACCATATATATGATTTTTTTTGTTGCTCAACTGAAAAACTTGTCAACATGAAAAAGATGTGTCTCAAAATTCTCTACAACTTTCATGTAGACCATATAATTTTTCGATCATGGAAGACCTCCAAAAACATGAATTACTGCATGTTGTAAAAGTTGGTCCGTCTTCTCATACCCTTCCCGATTTTCTATGATTTTTTTTGTTGCTCAAATGAAAAACTTATAAATATGAAAAAGATGCTCCTCAAAATTCTCTACAACTTTCATGTAGATCACAAAATTTTTCGAGCACGGGAAGACCTCCAAAAATGTGAATTACTGTTGTCAAGATCCTGCAATTCGATTTTAAAAATTATCCGGCATTCGTATCCGACCCGAAAATCCGGTATTTACCGGTATCGGCTGTCCGTATCCGACCAGATCCGAAAGAAAATTATCCGGGTAATTACTCAGATCCGAATTCGACCGACAAAAAATACCCGTATCCGTATCCGAATTTTCGGGTAGAATTTTGTCGGGTACGGATACGGGTCGGGTATTACCCGACCCATTTTCACCCCTAACTAGTAGCGAGCATTTTGCTACTCCCGTAAAACATGCCCAGAAATGCTAGTCACTGTTGAATAAGAAATAAATTAATCGACGTAGTGCTAGCTCAATGTGAATCAAGAATATTAGAAAAACAATAACACAATAGGTAAACATAAGATAAAGAAGATTTTAAATCTTTTTTTATTGATTGTAGATTAATTATCTCGTACAATGAGTACGATTTTTTTTTATAAATAATCATTTTTTATTTGTGTATTACAATTATATACGTTCATATTTTTTTTTTTACAAAAGTAGACTCTTTTCGCTACACGTCTGCGCGAGATAGAGTAAGTCGCGCCACGTCAGCGCGAGATGGAGCAATCGCGCCAGCTCAGCGCGAAAAGCATTTCGCGCCAGCAAGGCGCGACGGGCAGTGAGCTATCGCGCCAACAGGGCGCGACGGGCAGGCGCCCAGGCGGGCAGCGGCTGAGCGGCGTCCAGAAAGAGAGAAGAGAAGAAAGAAAGAAAAGAGGACAAAACCCCAGCCACGTCGTCTTGATGAATTGACGTAGTTCCTCCAAGACTGAGCCCGCTCCAACGGTCTAAGCACCCATACCGAGTCGTGTGTACCTCTCGGCCACAAGCATTTAATGCTCACATCATGCACTATAGGATTCAATGAAAGACTGTGACAAATCCACCCGCACAGATCTTCGAAACTCATTTCATCCGGATTCTGATGGTATAAAATACACTGCTGAAAGCTACTCAGATCTACCCCGTATTGCCCCTCCTGGACCACTCCGTCACCGTAAAACACTTTGAATGCATCCATATCAGACGTAGCTACTGCAAATTAAAAATTGTTTACGATATGCGCAATAAATATTTTATATACCAACTACATATTAATGGCAACTGCAATAGAGTTGTGAAACGAAATAATTTGAACTGCACTACACACATTTATAATCGTACATCATGGTACCAATTAACAGTTGCATCGTACATCATTTGGATATTGAACTACACAATCAAACATATTTCACATCACAACGATACATAACTACATTTCTTTTCCATTTTTCCATGACTTTACAAAATTGCAGGATTTTTTGAAAATTATTTCATTCAATTTGAATTTATGGTTACGAAATAATGGATATCACATGATCAAGCTAAACCAGTTTTATTATTTAACACATTGAAAGCACACGATCAAATTATTATTTAACCTTATTACGAAATTGATATCACACGATCAAGTTATGACAAGGATTCTAAAGAATACTGCCTCATTTTTTTTTTAATTTCAATTGCGCTTTCAATGTGAATTCTATTTTAAACCAGAGTCCAAATTTTAATTATTTTTTCCATGAATTTAGAAACTTGTTTCATTTATTTTGAACTTATGGATCAAAAGTTAATACAATATGTTAATAACACTACCTATAATTTCCCTACATATATATAAATTACACCGACAAAAAAATAATTATAAAAATTACTTACCGATTAATCCATTTAACGAGCGAAGAACGATTTAACGAGCGAAGAACTAACGATTTAACGAACGAAGAACGATGAACGAACGAACGATCACAAAAATGTGTTGCCTTCTCCTCCTCCTCTTCTTCCTTTTTTCTTTTCTTCTTCTTCCTTTTCTTTCCTTCTTCTTCTTCTTCTTTCTTTTCTCTTCTTCTTCTTTTCTTTCCTTGTTCTTTCTCTCCTCTTCTCTCTGGCTTGGACCGAGCAGCGGAGCCTTCGCCAGATTATTGCTCGCTACCAGCCAATGGCTGGCCTCTCGCCGCCTACCGCTCGCTGGCCTCGCTGCAGCCGCCTACGGCCATGCTCCCGCGCCAGAGCGCCTGTCACAAGACGCGTGGCGCGAATGCGTCGCCTGCCGTCGCAGACGTGGCGCGAAATGGTGACGTGGCACGCGAAAAATCTCGTTTCGCTGACGTCGCTGACGTGGCCTCTATTTCGTATCTACGTGGCGCGAAAAGTCCCCTCTCGCGATTACGTGGCGCGAAAAGAGATCATTTCTGTAAAAAAATTTTTTGTACGTATATTATTGTATTAAGAGAATAAAAAATGATTATTTATAAAAAAAATTCCAATGAGTACTATATTTATGGCCAAAATCTTTCAGGGCTAGTTTTGAAATTCGTCCACCAAAATCAATAATTCGGCTGTAGATAACTGAATTGGTCTATTGAAGATGTCCTAGGGCCTGTTGGAGGGGAGGGGGGGCTGCGGCTGTTAGCCTGCTGGACTGTAAAGCAACTGTTTTCTCTTGAGAGGCCGTTTGACAAACTCACTTTTTTTGGGATGCTGCAGCTATGCGAGGAAGCGGCGACCGAGGCAGGGATGGAGGAGGGTTTGCGGTGGCTAAGCGGGGACTAAGGCGGGGAGGAAGCGACACCCAAGGCGAGGATGGAGGTGATGGAGACCATATAGCAGGGATACAAATCTCGGCGGTTTTCAGCGAAATCCTGGCGAGATTTCGGATTTCAAAATCTCGGTCGGGTAATTTTTTTTGAAAAATTTCAAAATGCTACAGTGTAAGTTTAAATCTTGCCGAGATCTCGCCCATTTCGGCCGAAATCTCGGTGATTTCAGCAAAAATTTCAAACTTTTTTGCTGGATTATTAATTTTTTTTGGTGGATATGATTGGACTTAGGTTGAAGATCATCCACAAAAAATTTCAGATTTTTTTGACGTGTTTTGATCATTTTTTGGTCGGTTCAAATTGCACCGAAATCTCGGATTTCCCGGTAAAAAAGACCTGATTTGAAATTTGAATTTTATATTCTGGTCGAATTTTATTTGAATTTCCAAAATCCTGTCGAGATTTCAGATTTTGGACATCTCCGACATTTAGTTCAAAACGATATTGATGTCCTTGCCATAGAGGAGGAGGCGAGGACGGAGAGATGAGGCAGGGACCGGGGAGGCAAGGCGAAGGTGGGACCAGGAAGGCGAAGCACTCGAGGCCGTCTCGAAGCACCTCTTGACTATTTTTGGCTTTTGTCTGAGTTTTAACTTCCAACTTCCAAGCCGACGTGCACCCGGGGTTTTTGAACTGGATCTCTTGAGTTTGCTGATGCAAGGGAATGAGTTACCTTTGCCTGACATCGATCGAGAATTTGAAACCATCGCTAGTGATACTCCAATTTCCAAGAGGAGAGTGCAGCTGAATTTATGAGCTGAGCTGATGATGGATGTGACTAGCAACGGCACAAGGCAGGATCTCGGGCACAGCTGGAAAGGAACGAGTCATAGACGAACGCAGCTCGAGCCAAAATGGCAATGCCAACTGCCAAGCATGAACCTGCCTCACGGTCGGACGCACCGCGTCCCGGCCACCGCCCGAACCCATTCCTTCCATCCACTTGCTTCGCTCCCCTCCACTCCCAGCTCCTCCGCCGGGCTCGGCTCACTGCTGCACAAAAAGTAGGTGCACAGCCGCTCTTCACTTCAGGCAACCCTGCCAGTACATGTTCACAACTGGAGCCGAAACAAGAGCTTCCAAACAAGAGTTATTACTTAGTACTTCACAACCTCCACAGACGGTGACTTAGCGGTGCTATGTTTACAGTGTGATATAAATCTCCGGGAAACTGATCCTTGCAAAGCTTCCTCGCGCCCAATGTCAGGTCCTGTTTGAAACGAAAGGATTTGGTAAAACTATTTTAGAAAGTATGCCAATTTCCATAAGAACAAAGAAAATTTCACACTTAACAAACTGGGTAGGGAGGTTCATAGGATTATATTTATATTTATACGGCTATACAATTTCACACATGACATGAGGTGAGGACCGCCCTCCAATTACGCAATCCAAGAGGGCCAGATCTGATCTTCTCAGGATAAAACATACTCCCGACGAACCCAACAGCATTCTGTTATATTACGTTCAAGCCCTCGACCGGGGCAAGACATGGAGTATTTCACGATTCCACGAAATGAAAGAGACTGAATCGTAAAACGTCCCCAGCAGTTAAAAACTCCCACCACCCCACTCCTCACTTCTCCCACCACTTCGCCCGCCGACCAACCAACCACGCAATGGCCGCCGCCCCAGACGCCGACGCTTCTGCCACCCCCGGCGACCCGCTCGCCGGGGTAGACAGCGCCTGCTCCACCCCGTTCGTTAGCGCGCCGTCCAGCCCAACCCGCGACCCCTTCCCGGCCCACGGCGCATGCTTCTTCAGCGCCCCGGCGAGCCCCACCCGCGGCGCCGGCAAGGAGTTCGGCTGCCTCGACTTCGACTTCGACTTCTCCTCCCGCTTCCCGTCTCCCTCGGCCGCGGCAATGTCGTCCGCCGATGAGCTCTTCCACAACGGCCAGATCCGCCCAGTACGGCTCTCCGCGATCCTTCTCCAGCCACAGCCTCTGCCGCCGCTGGTCGACGTCTCGCCTACGCAGGCGCCGGAAACGGACGCCTGCGCGGAGGCGGACGAGCGCGGCCGCATCCGGAGCCGGTCCGTGCGCCGGAAGGCGCGGTCGCTGTCCCCGTTACGCACACACTGGAGGTACCCCTCTCCTGCGCCAGCGCCGGAGTCCGTCGAGCCGGCAGCGACGCCCGCGGCGTCGCGCTCGTCCTCGTCGTCGTCCACCGCTTCTTCCGCGTCGTCCTCTTCCGCAAGAAGCTCCCGCCGGTGGGGGTTCTTGAAGGACCTCCTCCACCGGAGCAAGTCTGACGGCGGCAAGAACCACCACCACCACCCTGCCCCTCCGCCTTCCCCGTCTTCCTCCGCAGCACCTATTATAAGCCCATGTCCGTCTCCGTCGCCGTCACCGGCGGCAGTAAGAGGGAGAGGGATAGGAAGGAGCAGGAGGAGATCAGCGCACGAGAGACTCTACGAGGCGAGGCGGGCCGAGGAGAAGGAGATGCGGCGGCGTACGTACTTGCCGTACCGACAAGGGCTGCTGCTATTCGGCTGCATCGGCCTCGGCTCCCGCAGCTACGGCGCCGTCCACGGCCTCGCGCGGGGGCTCAACGCCGCCGCCGTCTCCTCCAGGTCATGACTCGTGACCCGACAACTACGGACCACGGCGACTCGCTCCCTTCTCCATGGACGGATTTGCTTCACCATTGCTGCTGTTCTTGGATCTGGAAGCTTCTTGTCCTTTCAAGTGTTTAGTGGCAGTGTAGTGTCAAGAGCTGCAAAAATTGCATAGAACATAGCTACTAGAAGTTGTTTTTGCCGTTTATTTATAGTTTCTTGTGTCGGTTTTTGGTGTTGTAAACGAGCTTGTTCATCCAGTGATAATTAGTGCAAAAAAGTTGGTACTACTTGTCGATCTGTGTAAATCTAAGACCTAAGAACTAAAAATCAACTGATCCCTTTATTATTGTTGTTTGCAAACCATGAAAAACTGCAACTTTTTCGCTTTCTATCTGGCCCTCCAGTCTGTGAAGTAGTTCTTTTTTTGCCCTTACTGTTGATATTTGGCAAGTGTTCCCTTGAGGAAATTTAAGTGATTCTTGCTGGTTTTACCATTTGGTTTTTCAGTGAATGTAATAAGAGTTGATGCAACTGGAAATGGTTGTTAGATGTGGAACATAATGGAATCTGTAAAATTCAGTAGCATGCTTCCTTTTGTTCAGCGCAAAACTCATTCTAGTTATAAGTTTCCATCTCCTCCAAAGTTTCTCCAGTAATAAAGCAGTTATTTTTGTAAGAACCGAGGAAGCAAACATGGCAAAACAAACCCCGATCTGGTAACAAATCAGTATAAGACTATGCCCAGCGGTATCCCGTCCCGGCCTTCATTCCCATCGTGATGGGAAAACCCCCGCTCGGGAACGACGGCAACGCTCCAGCAGCTTCCCTTCCCGGGAGCGGATCGGAAGGGAGAAGAGAGAGAATCCCGATTGGGGGAGATTCTCTCTCCCTTCCCTTCCGCTCGGCAGTGTTGGCGGAAGCGTCTTGTATTTGGGGCGGAAGAGGGAAGGAGCGACGGAACCGGAAGGCAAACCCATGGCGGCGCATCCGCCGGCGGCGAGACGCACCGTTGAACGCCGCATCGACGCGCGGCGCGCCCGCCGCCACCGTGGAGGCCTGGCGTCGTCGGCGCCGCTCATTTGAGCGTTCCGGCGACTAGCCGACGCGCTCCTCCGCCGCCTTGCAGCCGCCGCCTCCTCTTCCTCCTTCTCGAAGTTTCTTCCTCCGCCGAAATGCCCGAGACCACGCAAATCTTTTCTTCTGCTTTCTACTATGGGGATGGATTTGCGCTGTTTCTTGGATCTCTTGTTTCTGCGACGCGTGTGGATGAATCATTCTTGCGCGTCTGCAGGTTTTCAAGCACTCGGTGGAGGAGATCGACTTGAGCGGCTACTTGGCCGTGGATGCAGAGTGGCTAGCTTACCTCGGCTCGTTCAGACTGAGGATCCTCAAGCTGGCGGATTGCAAGAACATCAATAATTCTGCAATCTGGGCGCTCTCCGGTACAACGCCGAAGCTTACCCTATTATGATTCTACCATGGTCTTGTCTTGACTTTGCCAACACTACTTAATATGCTCCAGAAATTTTCTAACTAGTTTCACAAAATTCTTCTGATGCTTCAGGCATGAGTACGTTAAAAGAATTGGACTGTCTAGATGCTCAAAGATATCTGATGCCGTCATCAGACATATAGTCTCCGTTGAAAATTTGGAGAAGCTACACTTATCGGAGACTAGGTTGAGTGACATTTTTTAAAAATGTGTATGTACATACCAATATGTCACTGCTTTCTGATTTCTTTTCAATACAAGTGTACCAGAGTGTTAATTTCTTATAGTTGGATTATTGTTACAGGTATTGACACTACTTGAGCACCTTGATATATGGGGTAGTGAAACTACTAGTAAGGGAGCTTCTGTCCTTAAAGCGTTTACAAGATTGAGCTTCTTGAATGTGTTCTTGGACAAATGTGACTCGTTTACCAGTTCTTGACCATGCGATGTCTAAATATGAGCAATCGCACAATTCATTCTATTCATGATGGTGATTCTGAAGTTGTTGTTCCTTTGAAAAAGTTTATTGTCTCTGCAGCCTCATTTGGCAATATTGGTGAAGTGTTTTCTAGCATCCAAGTAAGCTCATTGTCATTCTTGGACATGTCTAGTTATTCTCTAAGCACCTTGTATATCTTGGAAAAGATGAAAAATTCTAACGAAGAATGCATGGCCATACATTTCTCGTACAAATTTGGGTACAACCATTGGCGGTTATAGTATATTGTTATAATATGGATGAAGGGATGCGAAGGGAATAGGGAAGGGATGTTGTTGGAGATGCAGTCTGGGAAGAGAATGAAATCTGGGAAGGGATTCCCTTCAGGGGATGGGAAGGGAATGCAATGTGGGAAACCGCTGGAGATAGTCTAAAGATCAACAGCCGCATGCTTCGGATGTGATATTACCGGCTCCCTCCGGTTCCATAATGACATTAGTACGGTCTTCGAAATGCAACTTTGATCATATACCCAATCCATATAATGAATGAAATTTATTTATAAAATTCGCAAAAAAAATATGATATTGTGAAAGTGGTTTTCAAGACGAATTTATATACATGATTTTCATATACCCAATCCATATAATTGATAAAGTTTCAAAACTTTAACTTAGGATAATTCTAAAACGACAAGTATTATGACACCGAAGGGAGTAAGTAATATCACATCACAGTTACCAGAGGTAAAAATGATTTATTCTCCTCTGTTGCTTTCACTTGATATTCTGTCCGTTTCAAATACATATCATTTTATTTTTAATTTTGTTTCGTACATTTTAAATACATATCAGTCTAGTTTTTAAATTATTCTTAAATACATGCTATTTTATAATTTTAAAATGACTTCTTATATTTTTCCTTTTATATCCTTTCTTTAGCTATTTACGATACTATTTATTATAGTAAAATACTTAATTTAAAAATATAACGAAGAGTGTGCAAGCCTAATAACTTGCAATAACTGTTCAGGAAAGTACTAGTGAGTAAAGTCTTTCTTTTCTCTTGATTATTACTCTAGTAGTATTATGTCACTGGGGTCGAGGCGACGCGCTCAAGTACATTTCACGTGACCATTGGCATGTCGTTTTATCTTTTTACTCCTCGGGGGCAGAAATTTTATCAAGACGGAGCCAGAAGCTGTGGTTAACAAATCATCTACTACTGTTTACTTTGCGGTCCTTTTACCTGCCCAAGGTAACCGAATAAACGGCCTTTCACCGTCCTGGCGCTAGGAACATACTAAATCCTCGCGAGCTGTGAACTGACTCGTCGAATTCGAATTCGAATTCATTTAGCTATAAGATTTATGTTTACAGTGAAAATTAAAAAAAAAATCACAAACATGAATCCATACTGTGATTTGAATAAATCGTGTTTTTGTTAACTATTGTGTAGAATTGAGACCTAATCTTTTTCAATCAAAAGACCCACGAGCAAGCCTAGTTAACAAGGCAAACAAGCCAATAACATAACACCCGGAGCGAATGCCAAACAAGACATAATAATCTATTGTGCTTAAACTTTAACCAACCTAGCGAAAGATAAGTTACCTCTTTTCCCTTGTCGGAGGCTTGCACTTTGGATGCTTGCTCCACAAGTTCCTCACCGCTGCAAGCGTGTGCTGCAAAAAGTCACACGATTCAAGTTAATATTTGTCAAACCTAACAACCACTTATGTCCATTTCGACCGTGGAACACGAGGATTTTACATGATATGTTAGAGCCGTGCTGTTCCTATTGCCAAATTAGCGTGTAGTTGTTCACAGTTGGGTTAATTATTAAATGTTTTTTATTTGCTGCAAGGCAGATAACTGAACGAATGAAATAGATTGTTTTTTTTGTCAGTTTTTTTAATCCATTCGGCGAAAGAGAGAAGGCAGCTTGGTGAAGCAGCGACCATACCACTTTTTAGCGGAGTTGACAACTTGGTAAAGGCCACAGTAGCAGTGCAGCTTCATCTGAACAGTCACCAGCACGCAGCAACTCCCTCACTTGTCTGCGAGAAGAAAAGCTGAAGAGTGAAGAGGCGACCAAAAGATTGCGAAGCGAGAATTGAGGCTTGTGGATGCGACTATGCCTGTCTGTCGCCATAGACCATACTCAGCAGCTCCTTTCCGAAGCAGCAAGCCATGTCGCCATGTCCATCCCTCGAGGCAAGCTGCCGTGAAAATATAGGTCGAATCGATGCAGGGTGAAACGAAAGGTGCCATGGCGTGTTGTTCTCCTTTGCTGGGACTGGGAGCATCTCCTGGTTAATGCAGGTGCCAGGTAGGCCCGCCGTTCAACACCAGTTTTGTTTTGAAAGGAGAAAACTTGGTGAGTACAAAAGAACTTAAGAATGTATAGTAAGGGTTGTTTGAATTAGTAGTAGAAAAATAGTTATAAAAAATTCAGAATCGGGTACATGAAAAAGAGGTGGGATTGATTTATGCAAGTCTAGTCCCTTGAGTAGAGCCATTTACTAATTTGTTCTCTCCTTATGGTGGAATTTAGTCGTTCCTAAATCCAAATTTCACCTAAGAGTCTAAGACACTAAGCCCTCAGCACAGAAATGTAGAACTCATGCTAAAGACATGTCCATAGCATTGTTTAGCATGTCCTTAGCATTCGCAAAGCTGTACAAAAGAACTTAAGAATGTAGAGTTTACTGTACTAGCTTCTGATTTTTTTTTACAAAACTAGCCCTAATACAAAATAATTTTCAAAAATAACCCATTGGCCCACGCCTACCGTGCATAAGGAGTCTAGTAGCGCGGGAACAGATGGGGTGCGTGGGGGACGCGTCTGCTGTGTGCGAGAGCACTATGCGAGCGCGAAAACTGGCTTCCGCACTAACACACTGCAAAAGTTTGCTTCCACGCTCCCTATGAGCGATAAGTATAGGCTAGGGGGTTATTTTTGAAAATTATTTTATACAGAGACTAGTTTTATATTAAAATAATCAGAGGGGCTATCGTAAGGGTATGCTTATTACTGTTATTATGCTCTTAACTATTTTAACCTGAAGAGACTGGTGACCGTGTGGACTTTGAGCCTTTGACTGGGAAGGAACTTCATTTGCATGCTTCCACCGATAATTATGAAGATCTCTCTAGAAGCAAAACCTTGAACGACTAACTCGTTGTTAGGCACTCTTTATTTGTCACCCATCATATGCAGCTGCTTGCCTGCTTCGCACAAACACTGCAAAAGCCAAGCCAAAGCGAAAATGCCAATCATTACAATCACACTAAAATAGGAAACACACAAAACTTTTAGTAACATTCTTATGGATAAACTTTGCACAGAAAAGCTCGCTGACCTCCAATAGCAAGTGCCTCGTGCACTGCGATCCAATAAAAGATTGTCAATACACTAAAAGAACATGGGAATACATTTTGCTGGTGGTACTTTATTATTATTTTTTGAAATAAGCGCAAGAGCTCTGCCTATTTATTTAAGGAGGGTAAAGCAAACAAGTAACAAACAGACACTAAACACCGAAAACAACCGCGCGGGGAGGGGGGGGGGGGGGGGGCAGGCCTAACAGTTCGCGCAGTTAACCGGCCTTGCTAGAATCAGCCGAAGGAAGGAAGAAAGAAAGAAAGAGAAAACCAGCCTCAAGGAAGAGGTAACAACCCAGAAAAACGGAACTACAAAGGGAAAGACCGACTAGATGCAGCGGCAAAAGCAGCAAGGTCCTGCTGAGCTTTTGTGAACTACGGTGAGGACGGGGCTAAGCGAGTCGTTGAAGATGCGCGCATTGCGCTCTTTCCAAAGGTTCCAAAAGCCGATCAGGATGGCCCCGTCGAAAATGCGCCTGGAGCCATGCGGCGTTGTCATCCGAAGTTGGTGCCACCAGTCATGGATGGAATACTGTGCAGCATCAAACAAGTTGGTCGGTGCACGGAATCCCTGCTTGGTGAAGAACAACCGCCAGTATAGTCTAGCAAAGACACAGTTTAGCATGAGATGGGATGCCGTCTCGACGTCGGAATTACAGAGGCGGCAGAGGGTACAATGTGGCCATCCTCTTCGAGCCAAATTATTTGCCGTTAGGATGCTATTTCGAAGCAACAACCAAGCGAAAAATTTGTACTTGTTTTTGGCCCTCACACGCCAAATTACCCTGTAGCTATTGTCAGGGTAAGATCCTATGAACTACGCCCTATACGCCGATTTCGCTGAATAACTCCCATCCGCTGTCCGGCGCCAGGTGATCTTATTCGAGGTGTCTTGCTGTAAGTGAGTGGTACTTTATTATTAATTGCAGCGCCACATTCTAAAGCATTTTAATCTTTCATTCCTCTCTTCTTGAATATCACGATTATATGTTGCACTAGACATGATTATTCACATTTTTATCAACCTAATGATACCTGTGACAAATTAAGAATTCCAGTGGACTACATATGGCACTAGTTTAGGAGTACATATCTCCTGCTGGATCCACTGCGGCTGGTATCCAAAGGCCATATCGCCGATAGATGATACTTGCTCCCCTGGACCACTGGCATTCCAGCGAGCAGGTGGGTCAACGGTTGTCGCCCCCGCCTGCGGTGTCGCCGGCGCCGCTGGCCTACACCGCGAGCCGCCGCATCAATCCCCAGACATGGGAGCCAATGCGGTCCCTTCCCTTCGTGGCAACACGGGTGGCCATAGAGCTCTTCGGAGTAAAGAACTAGCAAGTTGATGGCCTTATGGGCAGTAGATAAAACAAATGCACACAGAAAGAAATGCCAGTGTCTTCTCCCTACACAATTGTGGGGCCTGAAACGCATCAAAATGAGAGCAGATTAGAGAGAATCCAAAGGTGGGTTGCATGTGAATGTGATTGTGCAAACAAGAGTATCTTCTTTCCCTAATTGAAGAAACTCGCAACTAGGAAGGGATAATATATGGGTCATTGCCATTAACCTGTGCAGTTGTATAAACGTATGGTTGAGGAACACTCATGTAGGGTATTCAAACTTCCAAAGTATTCTATACAAGTTTTGTGATAAATCATCTAATTGGCTTGACAGTTCTATTTTTTCTGCGTAATGAAGAAAAATTAGGTGAAATTCGACAACAAGAAAAAAATCTGAAATGTGCCAAACTACACCATCCCTACTGCACTCAGGGTTTTCAATTTGTCCCAGCAATAAAGGGCGATCAATGTTGTTACTGTCACAGTAGCATTCCTCACGGATCCTTGTGTCGTTTACTTTAACCAGGACAATTCATAGATCTAATATGACATCTTAACCTCAAGGGCACATACTTTCAAGGGATTTCAACGTATGGCTTCCAGAGACATAGATCCATATGTCAGCAGCACTGATGCATAAATATACACAGTACAATCATAAGAGCTTCGGGCTTGGCAACACAATGCATAAATCTGCACAACTGAATGTAAAAGAGCTTCACATGGAAAGACAAAGATCAACAAGTGCCACTCACCTTTGCCTCTTACATCCCTTTTTCTCGGTTTTTAAGATCAGAGTGGGGCAGCAAATCACTAGGAGCAGAGAAAAGAGAAGACAGGACAAAAAATCACAAGGCCCAATACCGGGGATTTCTCATGCTTCTAGGCAGCATCTTTTGGTTTGTTTTCTTATAGTTGGGAATTCAAGTTACCATTTTGAGTTATCCATGTTAGAGGAGCCCACAAACGGAAAATGCCAAGGTTGTTGCTGGGCCCGATTTGTGTATAAGTCTCAGTGTGAAAGTTTGTTTCTTTGCGTTTGCCATTCTGTACACGTTACAGGCTTACAGCGTCGGATTTCTTTCTCTAGTTGCTCTCAGGACCCCTTTTGTGCCCACAAGTAATGCTGAAAGAGTGACCAGCCTGCTGTCTGCATGGAGAACATAAACTGTAAATTCAGAACTCTTGAGAATTCCCTGCACTGGAACTTTCAGAAGCCTGATCTTTACAAATCATTATCTATTTTTTAGCAGGATAAATCAGGGTGTGGTTTTTTGAATTCGTTACTTCTTAGAGCATCTCCAGCAAAGCCCCTAAACCAGCCCCTAAACCTTAAAATAGGGAGTGTAGTAAAAAAAACAGATCCAGCAGAGCCCCAACTCAAGCCCCTAAAATTAGGGGGCCCCTAAATTTGACTCCTCAGCTCCAATTCCCATGTGGCCCCTACTCAAGCCCCTAAAATTAGGAGGCCTCTAAATTTGCCTCCTCAGCCCTAATTTCCAGGGACACGAGTACAACCCCTATTATTGAAGATAGGGAAATACATGAGAGGCTTCGAAAATTTTATCATGTTTTGAAAATTTTAAATATCATGTTTTTAAATTGTAAATATTAATATGCTTATGTTTTATGTATTACAAATGTTTTGATTGAATTTTAGTGGTGTCAAATGAAGATTATACATAGCGGATATGTCAAAATAGGAGAAAAAGTAAAATAGAAATTTGAGATTTAGGGGTCATTCTTTGGACTTGTGCTTTCAGCAGGGCCTCAAAAAATAGGAGGGTCCCTAAATCCAAAATAGGGACCCTGTTTTAGGGGCCCTTGCTGGAGATGCTCTTAGGTGCTCAGGAAAACCACCTGCTGGGAGAGTAATAGTTAGGATGCTAGCTACTTATAGAGATTGTGAATTAAGTGTTTTCTCAAGATGTATATTTTGCATCCATATAATATATACAATCAATGAACAGGATCATGCGACTCTCCTTAATTGATGATTTCCAAGTTGGAGAAACTCTTGACAAAAGAAAAAGGGAACCAAAAAGATTGCTAGTGCCTATTAGTGCACAATGAAACTCTAGGAAGTTCAATGCTTAGCATTTCCACTTCTGCTGAACAGCTGAAGTAAACTGAACTTTGTATGCCTCCCTACAGGAAGAATGTGATACATGTAAAAAGTTGTTTTTAAATCTTGGGGGGAAAAGCTCTGTTGTTTTCAGCAAATGGAAACGAATTCTGAAGTTTTGAAACAAACAAAGACCTATACTGGGAAACATAATGCATCTTCAGGATAGCAGGAAACTAGATCCGGTTCAGACCATTATCAGCATATGTGAAGCCTCTACTAACATGTAGACATAGTAAGGAGAAAAGGGAGAGTAGATTGTTGTCAATATATTGATTGTATGGTTAATATGTGTAAGAGCGACTTGGCCAAACTCAGGAATAATTATGAAAGTATACAACATTCAAAATGAATTGGCTAATACGCATGATATATTGAAGGAACAATCATAGCTCTTGCAAAATTTCTGGCACTCCCAAATTAAACTTAACTTCGAATTTCCAAAAAGGTAATATTTTCTCTATATATCATATTATCATGTGAAATTTGATATTTCATATATAAAAAGCCAACCAATACATATGTCAAATTCAAACTTAGAACAACGAAGTCTACTAATGTATGTATGTACTTACTTCTTAGTAAGCTGCTCCTTGGGGTGCAATACAGCATGACGGAGTTGAAAATGTTCAAAGAGTGAAGAACTGCAGGCTGTTATATCAAACTGTCCATTAGAAGATTGGTGGTTTACTCTTTATCAGACATTCAGACTTCATGGACGCTTCCAGGATGACCACTAGGCACTAGTAAATGGTAATGAAACAAAGTCTTCCAGACAGATCCTTCATCATCCTATCTCGTGGCCAAACAGTTGCCATAAAACTTTTTTCTGTTTATTTTTCAGAAGAGGGGTATGATTCAACAACTTTGAAAGGTAAGAATACTTAATAAACAAAAAGGAAACCAATATACATGGACTTCATTCAATATTTGGTAGAAGTACTCCGAATAAGACGATAAAAGTGTAGTTCACCATAGAGAAATGAAGACCTGATTGCCAATACAAAATGTTCTCAATTAAAATTCAAAATGGATGTGCTACCGATCATTATCACCCTGATGGTTGCAAACTAAATATATAATGTCCCAATATAGAATGGCATAGAACTCCATTCTCCAGGACAAAAGGCATGATTTCCATCTCTTCTTTCTTGTCAGCTAATTGTGCAATGCTATCGGATCTCCATAGACCCATCAAACATTTACATAACCCATAAACATTGATAGCAGAAGCTGAATGTTACATCTTGTTATTTCAACTAACGTATAAATTGAGGTTCCTAGTGCCTCCATTGCTCTTGAATTAATCATGAACGTGTATCCAGTATTGGGTATGCAAGTCTGTAGTGAAAGAATATTGAGCAAAGCTATCATCTATTCAGTTCACCATTCTAAAATAAAGGGTTAATTCCTTATATGCCACTAGAAATTTCCAAAATCCCTAATTGTGTCACTAACATGTAGGGTCAGGGCCTGAGTCACTGACATATGGGTCCGGGACCGCATGGCAGTGACACAATGAGTGGCATATAAGGGATGATGCAAACTTTCGATGACAAACAAGGAATTGCCATTAGAATAAATGTTGAAGAAAGGCAGAACATATAAAAACAGCTGGAATGATTACCTGCAAATACCAACCTGCGATCTTTTGATAAGGTTGGCCAATGCATCGAAGCCTTCCCCTCATAGGCCCTCCCTACTGGAGGTGTATTTCCACAAGTTGACTCACAATACTAGCATGCATTCGTCAACTGAAATTCGGCTTGTTCGATTAAGCTCTGCCCTGGAGCCTTTTGCACACTCATCCTCCTCATCAGTCCCCTCACATCCCCTGACTCCTCCCACCGTCCTGTTTCTGCATAAAGATTGGCCAGCAGCACATAGTTCCCTGAGTTATACGGTTCAAGATTAATAAGCTCTTTCAGAGCCACCTCGGCTATGCTGATCCCAGCATGGGCACGGCATGCGCTTAGAAGTGCTCCCCATATCGCAGCATTAGGTCTCATTGGCATCCCTTGAATCAGCGTATGTGCCTCCTCAAGAAGGCCGGACCTTCCAAGTAAATCCACCATACACCCATAATGCTCAATTCCCGGCTCAATCCCATGCTCTGACTGCATGGTCTGGAAGATCTCCCGCCCAACATTCACAGCCCCAGCATGGGCACAGCAACCAAGCACACCCAGAAAAGTCACTGCATTGGGCTCCCCTCTAAACCTCATCATCTCGCGGAACAGCTCAATTCCCTCAATCCCATGCCCATTCAACGAACATCCTGAGATCATCGTGTTCCAGCTCACCACACTCCGCTGGTGCATCCCCTCGAATACCTCCTTTGCACTACCAACATCGCCACACTTGCAATACATATCTAGGACTGCATTTGTAACATGCACTGTCCTCTCCAGCAACCCAGTCTTGCGTGCATACTCATGCGCCCACCTCCCCGCCCCGGCATTACCCGTCCTCCCACAAGCTGGCAGCACCGCCGCAAGTGTCCCATCATCTGGCACCACCTCGCCCTCACTCGCCATGTCCTCAAAATACTGCACTGCCATGTTGTCCCATCCACACCGTGCACACCCCGCAATCATAACGTTCCAGGAAACCACGCTTCTCCTGGAGCGCTTGTACCGCTGCATTTCATCAAACAGGCGTCGAGCGGCGCGAATATCCTTGGCTTTGAGATAGGCCGTGATGAGCGTGTTGTAGGCGACTGTGCACTTGCTCCTCTGGGGCATTTCGTCAAACAGGACGCGGACGTGGGGGAGAGGGTAGGCCTTGAGGAGCGCCAGTGAGATGGCGTGGTGGGAGAGGAAGCCGAGGCCGAGGAGGAGCGCGTGGAGGGCGGAGAGGAGGGGCAGCGAGGAGGCGGAACCGAGGAGGGGGAGGAAGGAGAGGCGATCGGGGGCGTGGAAGCGGCGGAGAGAGGAGAGGAGGCGGAACGCGACGGTCGACGAGGAGGCGGACAGGGACTTGACGGCGGCGTTGAGGAGTGGGAGGGGAGGCGGAGGGTGGGGTGGGAGGAGGCGGAGGAGAGGCAGCGCGGGAGGCGGATTGGAGGAGAGGAGGAGGAGCGCGGCGAGGAAGTGGTGTTGCGGGGAGGGCGGGCAGGAGGGGAGGCAGTGGCGGACGGCGAAGGCCAGGAGCTCGAGCGGGCGCCGCCGGGCTGCAGGGGAGTGGTGCAGGAGGTGGAGCAAGCGGCGCTCCGCCGTGCGGGGGTGCCACCCGTCGGGGGTGGTGACGGCGGTGGAGGGATAGGGCGAGGACTCGCCGGCGGTGGACGGCATCGGCTAGGCACTAGCTGGGGACGGTGGTTTGAGAATTCGGTTGCGCGTGCGTTTAGATTCGTGCATGGCAACGGGTGGCGCCAAAGGAGAAAATTGACCATATGCCACTCTCAACTCTCAAGAGTTGGCTTCGCCCAAATGCCACTCTAGATATTGCACACGATAAAATACCACTCACAAGAGTTGCCAACTCGCTGGCATGCTATTTTGGAGCTTTAAAATCATTTTCAACCCATTTTCGTGTTTCCCGCATAGAGAGTGACCGTTTTGCCTTTAGGCCCACTCGCAGGTCTCTCTCATGTTACTTGTTGCACCCAGTTGGCTAGACCGACCGAGCCAGGACCCTCCTCCACCAGCCCGTCTCAGACCCGACGAGGAGATCTCCGGTGACGAGCTAGGGTTTCACACGGCGGTGAGCGAGTTTCGATCGGCGGCGACGCCGGTTTCCAAAAGGTGAGAGGCATTGCAACCCTAGCCTCCATAGAAACCCTAGCTTCCAATTTGATTTTGATATCCTTCCTCCGTTCTCTGTTTTCTGCATGTCATCGTAGCTAGTAACACACTGAGGAATGCAAGGGTGTGAATGCATTTGAGTTGTGCGGGATGAACCCCAATCCGAAGGACGGGTCGGGGTAAAGTCCTCATAACTCGGCATTTTTCTCTTGTTTTGATTAGAACCGAACAGTGGTAGAAGAAGATGCTTGGACAGATAGTACGGTAGATTGGTCACTTCCTTGCACTCCACCGCAAGATTATGTTAGTGCAGCGACGGGGAGTGGTTCAGATGGAAGTGGTGATGCAGATGGCATTGGCGCTGCAGATAGCATTGGTGCTGCTGGTGGCGGTGGTGCTTTAGTAGGAGATCTTGCTTTAGTAGTGTATAAAGATGATGCAGTTGGGAGTGGTGATGCAGCTGCTGAGACAGTTAAGCCAGTTGATTGGGATAGAAAATATGGAGTTAGATCGACCCGTCTTGAGACATTGCGAGAACGTTTTATTCTTCTTGTCATCAATTGGTCTCAAAACAATGTGTATGCTGTATCCTTAGACCTGAGATTGACACATGTTCTTAAGATGTATAATGACTTACTTAGGGGTTGCCAAACGCTACTTCATAACTGGGTAGTTATAAATGTAGCTTTCGAGTTTGTCATGAAGCATGTCGCAAGATGTGATTGGTCAAGATGGGATTTGCCCCTCCATACAATGATAGAGATATCTCTAGGTCTCTCGAGTGATCATATTTTAGAAATGCATGATCATGCTATTTGCGGTTAAGTGTTAACCGTGGTTGAGGATTCCGAGTCACATGATAAAGAAAGAGTGATCGAGTTAACTAAACAAGGATGACATACACTTTCCTTGAGCTTGATCGATATCGTGAGGTAAAGGGAAATGCATATGACTGAACATTGTTAAAGTTGATCTTTACGTATACTTGTGAGTTGTCACGTTTTACTAGGGACCGCTACCGATTATTGGTCGAGTATTCGGGTCATGTCCAAGTACACGTGACCTATGGGGTCGCATGTTTACGGGGTTGGAACTGAATTTTGATGGTCATCAGAGTTGGAACAGAATTTAGATGGTGATCTTATTTCGTGTAGAGCCCATTGTGGGATATTTATATAAAGGTAGGGGTGGTGGTTGATAAGGACAGCAAAGATAATTGTGTTAGACACAACAAAAATGCGAAACTCCTAAAACCGTAGCCACCGCTCCCCCTTCTGGTCTAATCTGTATTGAAGATGTGGAAAGCTCATCGATCCTCCTCACAGGCGTAGAGTGGGACCTCTACCTCTAGTGCTCTTGCGTTCCTACCATGGTTCGATTGCCTTGATAAGGGCCTGTTTGGATCCATTAGCAGCTAATAGTTAGCTAGCTAATAGTTCCTATCTAATATTAGCTAGCTAATTATTAGCTAACTAACTATTAGTTGGAGGGTGTTTGGATTCACCAGCTAATATGTGGCTAATAGATGCTATTGTCCAGAATACCCATGCTATTAAATGCTATTGGTGGTAGACGCGAAGGGTATTTTGGTTAAATGCCATCTATTAGCTGCTATTAGCTGGGTTTGGTTAGCTAATGAGATAACCATTAGCTGGGTGCCCAGCTAATAGTTAGCTGATCTATTAGCTGGGGGTGTTTGGATCCACTCCAGCTAATTTTTAGCAGCTAATTATTAGCTGCATGGATCCAAACAGGCCCTAAGTAGGCCTCTCCTGATAACTGTGATGCTGCATCATCTTCCAGAGAATCTTCGTCCATTGTCCCGCGTAGGCTCTTGAGGATTAAATCTTGTATCAAATATAAAAAATTCTCTATGTAAACCATACCATGATATATAGGTGTAATTATGCAAACTCTTTTCGTTTGGGTACCACATTAACATGAAAAATTACAGAAAAAATTTGTGAAGGTATTTCTTAATTTAGCATGATTCCTTACAAAAATTCAAGTTCAATTTTAGTTTGTGTTGGAAAAAAAGGATTAATCCTCAATAAACTATAGTCTACACCCAACAATCAATTTCACATCACATGTATACTTTATACTAGACATGCCCCCGTATAAAAGTGAAATTCCATTTCCTTTTTTACACTTTGTAGCATTTCAATACAGAAGTCCTGTCGGAAACCTGACGTCCATTTTTTTCCCTGAGAAATTCTAGCTTCTAAGGTAAAAAAAAAAAGATAATTCATACTATATCACTTCAAAATTTGGTAACCACCGAAATACCACTCTAAAGATTTTTTTTTCCAGAAAATATCACTCTAAATATGTTTAGTTTCATACAATACCATTCCACCCTTTTCCTATTTTCAAATCCTTTTGCACCTTTTAATCCACATGAAAAGACATATTTACCTCCACAACAGTATAACACTTGCATTATTATGCTGAGTAGTTATATATTATGTATTGACTAATATCTACCGTTCTGACTGATTTATCATGCCCTCGGTTTCCCTGGAACCTATGTTAGTATAATGATTAATCGGTTATGTGTTTTTTAAGTACGTGTTATATTTTAAATTATTAGAATTCTAATGTCACAATGTGTCTTTTGTTCAACCTGTCTCTTTAAATCCTACTTATTTATTCAAGGTGCCTCACCATCACGAGTCAAGGGATCATGGTCACCCCTGCCCATGCTGAATTATTTACCATCTCACAACAGAATTGGTTGGATCGGACGGCGAGAGGTTAATATAGACTTTCGCGCAAGTTAATGGTGCAAAATGATTTATAATGGAGGAAAAGAGTGAAAATGATATTTTATGGAACAAACATGTTTAGAGTGGTATTCATTGAAGAAAAATATTTAGTGTGATATTTTGATAGTTGCCAATATTTGAAGTGGTACAGTATAAATTACAAAAAAATACTCGCTTCGTTCCTACCGGACCTGTTTCGCTTGATATCTCGTAATACCGCAATAGAACTTCGCTTCCCGTGAGAATTTTGCAGTTTCTCGTGTCGTATGATGGGGGCAGAAGACGAGGGCAGTCCGCCGCCGCCTACCGCCGGCCAGCCCGCGCCCGCGGCGAGGGCTGCTCCCATCACACCAGCACAGTTCCTCTCCTGGAAGCGGCGAAGGGTTTCTCTTGTCCTTTCCCTAACTAGAAAGTTTCTCTGCATATCGCCATCAATTTTGGCTTCCAATTTTCTTGCTTTCCTGTAATTTCCTGTCCATCCGGCAAGTAGGTAGGTGTAAAGTTGTGATCTTTTGGGGGTAAGCTATGGAATTGCTGGTGATTTGTAGGCTCATCTCTGCATACAGCCTGATGTGTTAAATATGTGGTTTTAGATGTTGTTGTGAGCCGGCTGTTGGTGCCTTAAATTTAGAGAGTGACTAGGGAACGGTATACCGTTGCAACGGTATAGCCATGAAACTTATGAAACTTGTCGGTTTCAGTGCTAGTTTCATAAGTTTCAGTGTTTAGTTTCATCAGTTTCATGTTTTATCAGTTTTTAGTGCTCAGTTTCATGAGTTTCAGTGCAAAAAATCATAAGTTTCATGAGTTTCAGAGGTATACCGTTGCAACGGTATACCGTTTTTTAGTTTTTCTGTAAATTTAACATGTCAATATTATCGGTGGCATGTGTTGATGTTCCACTATTTAATATGAGTCAGACCGTGTAGACTTGAGGCGGTGGTTTGAGCTGATTGTTAGGTGTTCGACGAAATGGGGGAACGAACCGTAGCAACAGACGTGAGTGCTGATACTGAGAAACTGAAATTTCTGATTTGTTCTTTGATAATCTACCTTTGGTGTTTAATGTGGATGGTTCTGTGGGATTAGGATTTATCAATTACCTCTAGGTTTCATTATGTTTGCCCGGTTGCTTGAGGAAATCTGCCACTTTTTTTCCTCAACTTTTTCATTCTGTATCACAACATTTGTGAAGCTAGAGTTACATCTCTTCTCTAAAATTCATAGGTTGTCTGCAAAGTCAGCATGGACTCCCTTCATCTTGTGCATGTCAAGCTTCTGGCTGCCGATCTTCTCTCCCTAACTGTCCGACACACTTCGCCTCCTTCCTTTGTTCGCTGTGGCCGTACAGTTGCTCGTGCCGAGCTTCTTGGGGTTGTGGTATCACGCGATCGCAGGGAGAAGTTCCTCCGCTTCCTGGTTGATGATGGCACTGGCTGTGTACCATGCGTCCTGTGGCTGAACCATCAGTACATAAATGCAAACAGTTCATCTGGGACACTAGATTCTGATCCAACTGCAGAGATGGCATTGAAAATGTCAGAGGTGGTGAGTCTGGGCACTCTGTTGAGGGTTCGAGGGAGGATCGTCATATACCGTGGTACAATCCAGATTGCTGTTAGAGATGCGGTTTTGGAGAAGGACCCAAATGCCGAGGTGTTACATTGGTTGCAATGCGTTCGCATGGCCAAGGAATATTATGATTTGCCACCGCCTTCTGCTTGAGGTTTGCCTTGCAGGATTTCATGCTGTGTAATGATCACAAACTGTATGATTTTTCTTTAAGTAGTTGCTGGAGAACCAACTTCTTCTAAGGCAATCCAGTTTGTGTATGGCAAGCTTCACTAAGTAAATTCCTAAATTTTTGGGTTGACTGCGTTGGATTTACTTCATTTTAAGCATTTTTGGGTCTAATGTAGCGGCTCCTAGTGATGGGAGACCGCATTTCGGGCCAAGCAAGTGCCATCTTTCCAATTAAAGCCCTTACAAATTCTGATTTTTCTGATGGTGACAATCCGATGTAAGTCCATGTTTCCTTTAAACTTCAAAAGTGACTTTTGCTTTCTGCAGGTATGCAAAATCGCTTGGACCAAAGGAAGGTACTAGAAGAATCTATCAGTTCTCTTTGAATTTGTGCTTCTTTCCTGATTGCATTGCACCAACATATGCAGGCCCTATGTGTTTCATATAACCTAAGTTGTGCATGCCTGTACGCATGCTTTTTTTGTTTCTATTCTTTCGACACTTGTTTGGACAGAATATGCCCTTTCCTAAGTAAGTCCGTATGCCAATATCTTTTAACTATAACAGGTTAGAGTTATGTAATTTCTTTCTTTTTTTAAAAAAGTTTAGGAGCCTCCTCAGCTTTATTGGACACATAAGTTGCACACGAAACCCAAAACTGCATCATAGCTATACCATGTTTAGCTATACCATGTTTAAGACAGCATTCTTTTTTTCTTTCTTTTTTTTAAAAAAAAGATAACATTCTTTTGGTACATAAGAGTTACAGTATGGAGTCACAGCTTTTAGAAAACACTGCATCTTTAGAGGTCATTGGGCAACTTTTGATCTATAGAGGACCAACTGGGTTCAGAAAGTTGGCACCTTCTAATGATTCCTACTTGCTTCCCTCCCTCCCACTTTATCCACAGAGATCTAAATCTTTGTATCAGAATCTGCTGAGACCACCTCAAGGGAGGCATATCAAAAGAGGAGCTCACCTTGACTATCATTGCTCGTAACATTCTTCAGTCATTTGAATTGGCTAATTTAATTCCCTGCGTATGCACTTCCCTACAGGCTTCTTCTCATTGTCCCATCTTCTCATTGTCTTTCTAACATGCCAGGATATATATGCTCACATGCTATCTGATATATTGATGAGGCTTCTGTGCTTTCCCTCCCAATACAAGTTGCACAAATCTTCAAACAAGTGAAGAGTTAAGTAATTATTATCTTTGTGTAACTTTAAAAAAGAAAAACATAGAAGCACCTATCAAACTTTTAAGCCTGGTTTAGGTTATGTGTGTAGTCTCAGATATGAAAAAAAAAACTGATTGGAAATGATATGTTTTGCGTGATATATAGGCTGAAAAGAAATATTACACCACACTTTCTTTCCTGTTTATTTGAGTAGTATATATCTCTTCATGATTTCTACATGAACAGGGAAACCGAGCTGAACAGTACCATACACCAAACTGTAAACAAGGCCATCGTGTGCGTTTGCGCATTCTATGTGTTCACAAGATGCTCTGAAAATGCTCCAAAGGAGACGCATGTCAAGGTCTTGCAAGAGATCATTTTAGTACTTAGCATACACCATAAAGTTGAGAGCAGATCTTTTGCCTCTCAGGGGACCAACAAATAAGCACTACTACAGATTATAACATCCAGATGGTTCAAAACCGTCGTCGCATATGGTTTTTCAAACCGTCTGTAAGCATGTATCTGTGATATATGATGTTATTATCAACAAGCGCAGATCAAGCACGCAATTGAGATGTAGTAGCAGGGAGGGGGAACCGACAGGGTGAGATAGTGGGCCGCAGCGTAGGGCCGCACGCCAGCTGCTCAAGGGGAGGGCTGGGTCGCTGTGGGCACGATAGGGACTAGGTGCGACTGTCATGGAGGAGCCCAGATGCACTCTTGGGCAGAGGCCAATGGCCGGCCAAGGAGGAGTAGGAAGAGGCGAGGAGGACTGCGGTGGCTGGGTCAGAGGCTGGCAAGGCGAGGAGGGGCGACAGTGGCTAGGTGGGGAATCGGCACAATTGCACCCATAGATTCCAGATCTGCATGCTCGAGAAATTCCCTGAGATTGCACACTACCGTGGCCAAAGCATGTAGTTGTTCCCCACTAGGGGGAACAAGAGGTGATGAGCTCGGCCAGCGATTGCGCACGTGCTCTGGCATACCACACTCGTGGGAACTCTCACGAGCATTAGCTTCAGTCCTGGTGTTAGGATTTCCACGAGCTTGACGACATATACTCGCCAAGGTCCTGTTTAAGGACGCCTCCAGGTGGTTCCTGGCCGCCTCATATCGGTGATGATGGGCACCTCCCGAGGGTTTAGCCTCGGGGTTTTCTTCTTCTCCCGCCATGTTGACATCACAGGAGTGTGAAGACCGTGAGGGCGACATCATGGTGTCCCCACGTGATGTAGTCTGATCGGGCTCGAGATGGTCCGGGATATCCAGACCATCGTAGAGTACATCGTACTCCTCGTCATCTGTGAGGGTATCGCGCTGAGAGCGAAGGAACTACTCTCGCGCTGCAGCCACCGGGGAAAGGCTCTTGGGCTCGGTGTGCTCCTCTGGGTCAGCGATGCCGGCTACACCTTCATCGGCGTAGTACAAGTCTTCATCTTCGGCGCCACTGAACGCACAGAGTTCTCGAGTATCTTGAGAATTAGGCATCTCCAAGAATTCTTCATGAAAACAACTGTCTTTGATCCCCACAGACGGCGCCAGCTGTCGACGATTGGGGAACGGGCCCCTGCCGAGTTTATTTGTTGATTGAGGGATCAACACGGTCCTCTTTTTCGTGAAGGGATTGCGTCCGAAGAATGCTCGATCGGTTCGGGAATATGTATGACACTCGGGAAATGGACACTAGGGATTATACTGGTTCGAGCCTCTTACTGAGGAGATAATAACCCTACTCTAGTGACAATGAAATTACTTGATGTTTCAAACGATGTTTCGTGTGTCTAGCTTCTCTAAGCCTCCAAAAGAGAAGTCCCCCCTCTCCTGATATGTACAGGAGGTATTTTTAGATTACAAGAACATGCCCCCTAATTACAGCCGAATAATGGGTATTTGATTGCACCGGTCGTAGCTGTTACCGAAGCCTTGATTTATGCCATGTTCCCATCGTGGGTGTAACAGCACCATGTCGTGGCGTGATTATCGCTATTCGGGCATAACTGCCAGACATGACCTTCTGACCATACATCTCGCGAACGAGCTTGGGCCGAGCATGTTCGGTCCTGGCCAGCCATGCATGCTCGGGCCTTTAGCACAGATGCTCGAGGCCGAGCGTCGAGCCTGAGCTAATCAGTCGAACAACGCTCGTGGGTCGTCCTCGGGAATATCATCCGAAGCTACACATGGTCGGTCGAAACCGGTTGCCGGGGTACTACGGTAATTATGAAAATTATCCAGTCCCCGACAAAAGGACCTCATTCTCTTCTTGTACCACGAGGAGTAAGTACAACTCTCATGACTGTATCCCTTCACTGAACTAGTACGCACATAAACCGTATATGAACTTATTTTCTTGCACTGCATACTATTTTAAAAGCAACCATTGGGTTCTGATCGTCGTCGCTCCGAAGGAAAACAAAGTCTACACTTTTAACTCCCTCGCGAAGAAAATAATGCTCTACGCGATCAAACATGTTTTACAGAAGTCAGTACATTCCTTTAAAATAACACTTTCTATAATTAAACTACGTTAATTTTTTTCCTCAATGACATCTCTCCAATGTATGTAGGGCTTTCTCGTTGTACATTGCTGAAGGAGGGCAACACAATGATAAACTACGCGACAAGCTTTGGTAGAAGCGCTGCCAGGTACAAATCTCTGGCATAGGATTTTTTGCTGACATCTATAGTTCACCTCCTAATATGATTTTCGTTCTTCACAGTGTCATCAACAGGGGAGCGACGACTTTTGCGGCTTCTATGTCATGTATCACATGAAGGTCCTGGTCGACTGCACAGACACATTCCCTAAAATCACAATCCCCCACCAGACCCTAGAGATTAAAGAAATCAACAGAATACGAGATCACATATGCTTGTCGTATTGGACAGAGGTTGTAGGTATAGAGACGAGAATGCCTCCTACTAATATATACAAATGCTGTAAACAATATTATATTATGTCAATACATACAAATGTTGAATGTGACATTTGCTGTGAATGATGCTGTGAATGTGATGCGATGTGAGTTACTGTGAATGTTATGTGATATTGTCATGTACTGTGATTTTTGTATTGTGATTCTGTGAAATTGGTGCTGTTTTCGGAATGTGTACAGTGATGAAAACCTTATCACAATCGGTTCTAGTTAGGAACCGACAGTGATGATTGATTATTACTGTCAGATGAAAACCGACTGTGATGATGAGAAAGAAGCGATTGGGATGTGTATTTCTGTACTAATGTCTATTATATATTAAAAACTCATGATATGCATATCTAGCTACGAAGAAAAAAAGAGATAGAATATAAATTCTCACAAAAAAATATAACATTGTCCTTTAATTTGATGGACTTTAACTAAGTTAAACTATAGCAGTCGTTGGATATTATTATTTAAAGGAATAAGTCTATTTTACACCTTAACTTTTCGAAACGGGCCTACAGGCCCAGAGTGGGCTCAAGCCCAAGCGATTGGTGGGACCAAAATGTCAGTGACATTTATGCTGTTTGCTGTTGTTATTATTTAGATTGTGTTTGGTTGGTATCACAAGGTTGAATAGGATAGGATAATTCTGTACCATTTAATTGTATTATTTTAGATAAATGAAATGATTTATCATCTATAGAAAATATTCCTTGAATTTATATCATTCAGTCCAGAATAGGAGGGTCCCATTTGAGCATCTATGTGTGACTTTTTTATTGAACCATCATACATGTATCACTTGGTACAAGCAACCAAACACACAATCCGTACATTATTCCAAACCGCGGCGCATCTACTCTCTCTTTCTGTCTCTAACAAGCTAGGCTAAATTCTGATCATCCTCGGCTCACAACGACAAGCTTCAGAACACGAGACGACGAGCACTTGGACCCTCCCTCTTGTCACAGTTGGAGCTTGCTGGCGAGGTACCACGAGTGCATGGCCAGGCTGCCGAACGCCATGATGTTGGCCAGCGAAGACAGCCCGTGGATCATCCCGAACTTCCTGTTCATCGCCGTCAGGGCGGAGTTCGTCTTCGCCACCTCCGCGTTCTTCGACCACCCGACCTCGCTGCCGATGCCCAGCTCCTTCTCGATCTTGTGCCTCTTCATCATCATCTGCACGAGGTAAGCAAGTCAGCACTGTATATGAACAGGAAAAAATGTACAGTAAAAGAATATCTGTGTCCCACAATCGCATAAAGCATGGTTCTTCTCAGTTCATGGCAAGGATCCCATCCTCCTCAATGGCCAAAATCACATGCTACAGTTGTTTTCAGCAACCAACCAGTACAATTTCGCAAATATCATAACATATAATACAGAATGAACTCTGCGTCACAAGTTATCAGGTCTCCATGGCAAACACACTGCCTGCTCGCTCACCATAGTTATCCAAATTATGCTCATGCCAATAGAACGAGACGGTTACCATTTTTAAGTATAGAACCAGTAGTGCTTATTTACTTTCCCAGGGCTAAATTGCTTGTTTATTTACTTTCCCAAGGCTAAATTGCTAAGCTGATTGGAAACGAAACAAAAGGGAGCATGTGCTCTTGTGTCAAGCACTGAGTAGTTTATTGACTCAGTACTGTCGCGTGCTACCTACAAGGCTATGGCAGCCAACAACCATGCTACTTTTGCTCACTACTGAAAATATAATAAAGCAAAAAAAAATTCAGATAATCCTGTGATTGCTGCAAGGAATTGTTAATCCAAGACTGCAGCCCATGGCAGATCTACCAATATTTTATCACCTTTGCCAATATAAAACTGTATAAAACGAATATTAACTAACCACCGCAATTGTCTCTAGCTCAAAGTACCATACCATGCATCAGGCGATGGCAAAAAAAAAAAAAAAAAATGGTAACATAAATGAACCTAAGGAGTAGGAAAAAAAAAGGATTGGACCTCGATCGTCATGGGGGTGAAGACCAGAAGGTTGGACAGGTCAAAACCAAGGCCAGCGATGAGGAATCCGAGCTGGTAACGCTCAACAGTTGATGCTGTCTTCCATGGGTGGAGGTATGCAAAAGCTGCTACCAAAATGGCCGCACACACTGATATCAACATGAAGTAGGCTGGGAACATTTTTCCCTGCAGACTCCCAAACTGGTGCCTTGGCAAATACCTTCACAATTCAAAAGATTACACCAAAACAATATCAATTGCTTTATACTGTTTTTTTTTTACAAATGAATAGTCAACTTTGTGCTTATGGTTTCAGATGGACTTCTTTAGTTCTCAGAATAACGAGGTACTATGTACGCTGTGTGTAATACAGAATTGAAGGCACACTTGAACAATCCAGCTGAAGATGTTGCTTTCTAAAATGCGCATAATGTATTCACTCTAAAAAGTGCAAGTTACAGTCTTACACAATAAGTAAACCACCCAACTTGCTTGCAAAAGCACCATCGCATTGGGGTAAGAATTTTCAGAAGTTGTAGTAGCAAAAAATGGTAACTTAAGTTGTCACATTATCTACAGGCTTAGAGAGAATGTTTCATGAGAAAACTAACATCTACCATCTTTCTAGATTTCGAATAAAGAATACTCCAATGCTTCCAATTTGGAGTATAAATTATGAGTGCTCATTCCAAACAAAATTATACATAGTCCCATAGGACAAGTTTTTATGCTAGCAAGCGTACGTACATGCAATATGTACTACAGTAACAATCCTAAAATTGCAATTTGAGCATGTTGAATACCTACCAAATCTAAGGGGAACCTGAAACTATTTACAGCAGGCGAACGCCTACTAAATCAAACAAGAATATATTACCGCAAACAAGCGCAATAATAATCGAGGTAACAAAACCAAATTCTCACTCAAACGAGGCTGGGAAGTTCAACCGAAAGAGATTGAATGGTTTTACTTGAACATGACGATGCCGCCGATGAAGGTGACCCAGAGCGACGCGCCCCAGGCGGTGGCGAAGCAGAGGACGTGGGCCAGCCTCGCCACCGCGACGCCCGCCCCGGAGCGGCCGGAGCCGCCGAGGAACGCCTCCGGCGCGAAGAGGACGCCGGCGGCGAGGAACGACACCGCCGTCAGGAACCGCGTCGCCCACCCCATCGCACCCTTCCGGCTAGCTCAGGCTAGCGTTTGGTTTTCTGGAGAGCGGAGAGGAGAGAAGGAAGAGGAGGAGGCAGAGATGTGCGTAGGAATTGAGCCCAGCAGAGTTTGAAGCGAAAGAGAGTTTAGGCAGCTGACGCCCATGAACCTCGTAGAAAGACGCGCACTTCCATTTTTTTTTCTTCACTCTTTCCTCTATTTTTCCTGCACCTCCTCTCTCTCTCTCTCTCTCTCTCTCTCTCTTCCGTTTGTCATTAGCACTCCAAGTCGCTTTCAGTGAGGGACGGAGATCCTGCAAGTCCCTGTCCCACGGGTGTGGATCGTTTGATTGAGATCATGTAAATTATAATTTATTACAGTAATGTGGATTGTCGTTTCTTGATTTGACAGCTTGTACATGACTGCTTAGAAATCGGGTCTATATTTGAGATTATTGGCTAATGAAAGACCTAAGTCGCTTTTTTTTTTCGTTCATGCAGATTCAAATTCAGAAATTTCTGGATCTAGATCCATTGATGCAATTAATTTGCTATCTCTCTCCACCATCCTTCTCTTTATAGACCCCTAAATTGAGTGCTCACAAACCAAAAAAACACTTCATTTGAGTCTACATTGTTTCGGGCCTGCTTGGAACGAAGGAATTTTACGTGCGTAGATTTCCTACAAAATTCATCTTGTTTCAGCCCATACCAGAAGCTTAATTTGACAGTGTAAATTGTTGGGCATTAGCAATTCATATTTTTTTGTGGAAAGTAGAAACTCATGTTGGGCAATTTATGTATGCATCAGCTATTGTGAGAGTAAAAGGTTTCTATTTCATGAAGAAGAGTCCATTTTCATAGGTCAGCTATCTCTTCAACCTTCAAAGCGGAGGAATCAGCAAAGAAGAACTTCAATACATGTGACAGAAGACTTGACCCATTTTCATCTCCTTCCAGAAACAATTAGTTGAACTGAACACTAATAGCTGCCAGAAACTTGCTCGGGTTGCCTAATTTCTTTGTCTGTTTTGTGATGCCGAAGCCAAACCCATGGGCCTCAAACTACTAGTGTTCAGGCTTCACAAGATAAGACTCCCTGGTGCAAGATTTCTACAAGAAACCAGTGGGCAGTTAGGCCGAGACAAAAGGAACACATGGTTTTGAACCTAACAAAAGAAACCAAGATTCAAGAATCCATGGCCCATGATTTTTTTTTGGTCAGTCTCCAAGTTGACAACCTGAGGTCAATTGACCATTTTATAGCTGCATTTCTCGACTAACTCATGTGGCATGTAATGTTGCGTCAAAACATTTTTGGTACGAAGAGCATAAATCTTTCAGAAATAATGATTCTTTGTATTTCTTGCGGTTTAAATCGTTTGCACTTCAACAATTTCAATAATCAGGCGCCGTTACAATTCCCATCTCCACCTTTGTAGAGACAGTGGCGCCATGGCAATTCCGAATCATCAAGACCCCCCCAAAAAGACACAATTGCATTCTTGAATGCTGCTGAATCCTATGCTTCACTGGCTTCTATACCCCGAGTTGTTCAACTCCGAGCGTGACCGAGTGGGTCAGCTCGCCGATCATGAGGCTGTGCTCGCCGACGGGGATCCTTCGGACCCCGTTCCGGTCGGCGACGCTGAGGCCGTTGCAGACGTCGATGCCCATCTCCACGCGGGCGACGCCGCCGGCGGGCACGTGCACCTTTTCGAACGCTACCAGCTGCCGCACGGGCGCGCCGTGGCCCGCGGCGGCGGCGGCCGGCGGGGCCGCGTACACGAGCAAGGTGTGCGCGCCGTCCCGGTCGCCGACGTTCTTGACGTCGAGGTGGACGGGGATGCTGAGGCCCTCGCACTGCGCGTGCGCGACGCGCACGGCGGCGCGGTTCAGATGGGCTGTTGTGTTGAGGGAGGAGGCGGCGTGGCGGCCGGTGAGCCGGACGGAGAGCTGCGCCGGCGCGTGCGTGAGCGAGTGGGTGAACTGGGTGTAGCTTAGACCGTGCCCGAATGGGTGGATCGTCGGACCGGTGTAGAATCGGTACGTCCGGCCGGGGTAACCCCGCGCCGGATTGGCGCGCATTGCCATGTTCGTCATCGGCACCTTCTGAAGGTAATCTTGAGGATACCATGTCACCGGCAGCTTCCCTCCTGCAACAATTCCAATCCATATCAATCAAACTCATCTTCTAGTTTTAAAATTTTGATCTTTCCGATCAATTTGATCTTTTTGTCGTCTAAAAAAATTGATTTTTCGATCGCTTTGAATGAGATGGAACTTGTTTGAGTGTACCTGGGTTGTGCTGACCGAAGATCACGTCGGCGATCGCCTGCCCGCCGGCCTGGCCGGGGTACCCCGCCCAGAGGATGCTGGCGATCCTCCGGTCGTTCTGCGCGAACGCAATGTCGATCGGCCCGCCGGACATGAGCACCAGGATCACCGGCCCTTTCGAGGCCTTCGCCACCGCGGAGACAAGCTCCCCTTGGCGGCCAGGAAGCAGCAGGCTTGCTCTGTCCAGGCCCTCGGCCTCGACCTTCTGATCGAGGCCGGCAACGACGATGGTTGCGTCAGCACGGCGGGCCGCGTCGACGGCGGCGGCGATTGGCTGATTGCCTTGGCATGACACGTCGGTGCAGCCGGCCTGGTGCACGGTCTGCACGTACTTGGCAATGCCCTGCAGAGGCGTGGTGTACCTGCACGGTTTACCGGCGTAGTTCCCGATCATGGCCACGGTGGCCTCGGAGTGCGGCCCGACGACGGCTACGGTGCGGTGCGCGGCAGGCGAGAGCGGAAGCACAGCTCTGCGACCGACCCTCTCGTTCTTTAGGAGCACGACGCTCTGCCGCGCCGCCTCGAGGGCGAGCTCCTGGTGCGCCGGGGTGCACACGTGCTGCGGGCCGAGGTTGCCGAATGGCTGGCTCGCCAGGTCGCCGTCGTACATCCCGAGCCGCATCTGCACGGTGACGGTGTTGGTGACGGCGGCGTCGATGTCGGCGTCGCTCACCTTCCGCTGCGCCACGGCGCCCTCGGTGTACTGCGCTAGGAACGGGCCGCAGTCGAGGTCGAGCCCCGCCCGGAGCGTGGCGGCGACGGCGTCCTCGCGCGTGCGGGTGTAGTGCTGGTCGCGGTAGAAGACGTCGACGGAGTCGCAGTCGGAGACGATGTAGCCCGCGAGTCCCCACCGTCCCCGGATCGTGCCGCGGAGGAAGTCCCCGTCGGCGCAGGTGGGCACGCCGTTGACCTGGTTGTAGGAGCACATGACGCTGGCGGCGCGGCCGTCGACGACGCAGGAGCGGAACGGCACGTTGAAGGTGTCCTCCAGGTCCTGCCTGCTCACGACGGCGTTGAAGTGGTAGCGGTCGGTTCCGGCCCAGTTGTCGAGGTCGTACGCCGTGAAGTGCTTGCAGCAGGCGGCCAGCTTCAGCCGCGTGTGGCCCCGCCGTCCGCCGTACGGCTGCTGGAGGCCGCGGACGTAGGCCGCGGCGTACCGGCCGGCGACGGCCGGGTCCTCGCCGGGGGTCTCCTGTCCCCGGCCCCACCGTGGGTCCCGGAAGATGTTGACGTTGGGGCTCCAGAACGTCAGCCCCGCCTGCCCGGCGTTGTACATCGCGCGCCCCTCGTCCGACACCGCCTGCATCGTACGTACGAACATGGGTACAATACGAACGAAAATACGTATGCATGTCGCTGACCAAATACAAATACATGAACAATGGAGTATAAAGGAGACGACGGAAATGCCTCGTGTCAGAATTGATCAGAGCATCACAAGGGAGATTGCACGGACTACGAGGCAGGATCATATCTTTGCCTCTCCAATCACATGGCTGGATGGATCATCTTCTTGTGTGCTGCGCCCTATCGTGTACAGTAGCCTCGCACGTGAGCGAGCGAGGTGCAGCACATTGATGCACATTGGTGTGTTGGCGTGATCCAATTCCTTCCTAGCCATTTTTATTGTTTCTGGTATTCTGCTCTGCAGGTTCTATCTTTTTTGAGCTAGAATTGCAGATCAGAGACACAAGTCTAGCAACTTGCTCAAGGTAGATCGATCTGCAACAACCACTTGACATTGTTTATCTTGACACAGCCAACATTGTCACCTGTTTTCGTAAGTCATAAAGTTTGTGTCGTTCTAGAGACTATGAGTAGCAACAATGTCAATGCGCGTACGAAAGCACGTCATGTACCTGAAAATCGTGTGATGCTAAACAGTAAATACCAACTACTCTTACCATGAAGTCAAGAACTACTACTTCCGTCTTACGACTCAATTGTACGTATCGGAGGAAAGCAACTCTAGATGACTGTATCCTAGACCTACAAACGGTTTCACTGGATTGTCAAACTACCGTGCCTACCTGTACGTAAAAGCCAAATGAGACCATTACATGCATTCACTAATCACTGTGACAACAATACATTGTATATGTTCTACCGTACCAAATTTTTTTTTATCCATGCCACTGAACATGATAGAAAGGTTATTTTTTGTGCAACCAACTTTGCAAGCATTTTATTGATGAAGGTGGTTGCAATTGGCAACCTTAGGATGAAAGCAAGATACTCCACTGTTAGACATGCCAAATGTGAATAAAGGTACCACAATGACAACAACAGCAGCAGTACAGCATAAATCTGTCCCTATGGACCCGCTTTGCAGTAAAATAGTCGCTGCACTTCACCTTGGCCGTTGGCTCCATGGCAACCTTTCAGAACGGTCAACACCTTTAATTGCTTCTTAGATGTGCCACCTTTAATCCTTTTCAATATTCCCAACTTTTTTGTTTGGATAAGAGATGAGAGTGGGCTAAAGTTCATTTGGCTAGCCTGGCCTGCACATGGTCGGTTGCATTTGCACCTTGTACCACTGGCCAACCAGTAGCAGCAGGATAGAGCTACACCATCCCCTTCCTTTCTGGAATTGGACACTAGCTAGTAGCTAGATCTGTATATCACTTTGGGATCTTTGGCTCCTTGGTGACACAGTGTGGCAGCAAAGTGGGCATTGCTGCTTTGGCTAAACCTCATTGTATTCCACACTCACCAATCACCATGGATGCATGCTCACTCAGTCACTCGTGTAAGTTCTGATCTCTGACTCTACTGCAGAGCATCATCGGATGCTTTGGCAATAGAGTGGGACACCGAGCATCAGGAGATGATCATGCTTTCACTAATGGTAGAACTTAATTCCCATATTTCTTGGGCTCAGGCGTGTATGGGATCGACAGATTGTTTTTTGCTAGCAATTGTAGGGCAGAGCATAGCGCGTGCATTGATCACCAAGATGAAATATGTACAGACACGGTGTCATAATATGTGACTATACATCTATTAGAGGTAGGTAAGTTCCAGTAGAACCAGGTATGTATCTATCTACAAAAACCAGCTTGCATTAACTATTGCATTGCATGGTATCGAGCGAGCCTACGTTACCCTTGAGTTAAACACGCAGATGGATATTCAGAGTTATGTGAGAATTATGTGATCACCCCCATTGTCAGGTGGATCAAGAAGCATTATATATGGAGTGCAATTCAACTATTCAACTGGGCTAAGCTTAAATATGGATTTATCACAACTGTTTCTCTTCTCTGGCACGAACTACCTCCAAATTGAGGTCACGTGCTCTCACTACTTCTTGGTTGTTGTTACTGGTAAGGCACCGGGTGTCGACAAAAACCTATATCAAATACTTATTCTATCCATTACTCTACGCCGTAAGATACTTGCTTTAAGATTCGTGCTTAAAAAAATTGACTAGTACTAGCGGTCTTGTACTCCAGTTTAATATACGCCAAGAAGGGAAAAAAGATCCGGGCACAAGGCTACAGTAGCATAGGCAAGCGCGACGTACAGTGTTTGACACAGGCAAAGGACACCGAGGGCGCACACCGACATGAGGCGTCACATGCACGCATAACCAGAGACAAAGCGAAAGCCCGCACGCGCGTACGTGTTCGCGCGCGCTGCGGCAATGCCGGCGCCGGCGAGTGGGTACGTACCCGGCCGATGAGCTCCCAGAGCGAGGCGTTGAACGACGCGGTGGTGCCGATGACCTGCGGGAACGCGGTGGCGCCGGGGAACGCGCCGCCGAAACGCACCCCGGGCCCCGTGTCCGACACGCCGTGCAGCGCCTCCGACCACCACTCGTACCCGGCGATGCCCAGCCGCGGCACCCCCGCCGCGTTGTTCACCAGCAGCCGCACCTTCTCGGCCCGCGTCAGCCGCGTCACCAGGTCCCGCGCGCGCGCCCTCAGCGGCAGCGACTGCCGGCAGAACGGCAGCGACGTCGCCGGCCCGCCCGGCGCGCAGGCGAACGGCGGCCGCGCGCCGCCCGCCAGCGCCGCCGCCCCGGCCAGCAGAAGGAACGGCACGAGGAGGAGGCGGAGGCGCCGCATGGTTGGTTCCTTTCTTGCAAGGTGTTTGTGGAGATGGGAGGGGAGGGAGGCAGTGTGCTTATATAGCACAACCGCACAAGCCAACGATGTTGCAACTTGCAACCACCACAGCACAGGGAGGCACAAGAAAATGGTAAATTGGCTATGCAAAGAAAAGTATTTTGGAAAGCTACAACTTTCAAAAGGTATTATTGTCATATTTAGTCTAGCACATTGTTAGAATTAAGACGGATTAGTTAGTATCTTGAGTGTTCTAACTGCTGTTTGACAGTGTGTACATGTGTCTTCCTGCTCCTGTGCGTGTGACAAGTAGAGGATTTTTTTTGTAACGTTGTTGCACTGCGAGTGAAAGTTGTTGTGTGTTGGATTTGGGTGGTCTCTGCTGCAAAAGACAGGTAAACTGGTATAGTGGTGTCAAGGACAGGGCACAACTACTTTTGTGCAGGTATTCGACTACCCCACTACTATTAGTCTTTGTACCGATGTGAGGAATTTTTTTTAATAATACATTTTTATTTAAATTTCATAAATATACATCCAAAAAAAATTACATGAATATACCTCTGTCGCCGGTTGGATGGGCGACACAAAAATATCACATTTTGGTTGAGCGACATAAGGCCAACTGTCTCTCTGTCGCCAGTTCATCATGCGACAGTACAAAAAACACCCGATCAAAGGGCGACAAGGGGAGCGCGAGCGTTTGTCGCCCTTTGGACAGGCGACATAGAGTGATTTAAAATCCCGTCGCTCGGCACTGTGGCCATTTGGGCGAGCACCCGCCGAATCGAGCGCCAGTAGAGAGAAAAAGAGGAGGAGGAGAGAAAAAAAGGAAAGAGGGAGAGGAAGGAGGTGGGGAGAAAAAAAAGGGAGGAGGAACGGCGCGACTTTAGTTCGGTAATATTTTGTTGTTTAATTTTGTTAGCAGTAAATTATAGTAGAGTAGAAACAATTTTAGATCTAAATAAATTTAGAGATTACAGATAGATCTAGCAAATATAGATGTTTTCACAGTGAAATATGGTAGAGCAAAAATGATGGTAGAGTAAAAATAATTTAGAGATTATGTAGTTCTTTTAGCTGTAAAATTAGATATTATGTAGTCGTTTAATTTTTTAGCAGTAAATGATGGTAGAGTAGAAATAATTTTACATCTAAATAAATTTAGAGGTTACGGATAGATCAAACGAATGTAGATATTTTAGCAGTGAATGATGGTAGAGTAGAAATAATTTAAAGATTATGTAGTTGTTTTTTAGCATTAAATGATGGTAGAGAAGAAATAATTTTAGATCTAAATAAATTTAGAGGTTACGGATAGATCTAGCGAATGTAGATGTTTTAGCAATAAATGATGGTAGAGTAGAAATAATTTACAGATTATGTAGTTATTTTAGCAGTAAATTTAGAGATTATGTAGTTGTTTATTTTTTTAGCAGTAAATGATGGTAGAGTAGAAATAATTTTAAATCGAAATAAATTTAGAGCATACGGATAGATCTGGCGAATGTAAATGTTTTAGCAGCAAATGATGGTAGACTAGAAATGATGGTAGAGTAGAAATAATTTAGATATTATGTAGTTGTTTTAGCAGTAAATTTAGAGACTATGTAGTTATTTATTTTTTTAGCAGTAAATGATGGTAGAGTAGTGACGATTATACGTACCATGGGTACCCCCAGCGGCCCGGGACAGCAGGTGGGCCGCTCCAAGCCCAGCTGTGACTGAAAGTCAAGTGGGCCACCAAGTGCGACTCACCCCCGACCGGAAACGATCGGGAGGGTCCCTCCCGCGGGTCGGACGTCCCGCAACGTCCGATCAGACCGAGGCACTCCCCGCGAGACGTCGACACCGGACTATCATCGGCATTTGGTCACCTACCCCATGGGCGCGACGACCCAGAACGACCGTGCGAGGGCAGGTGGTTCCTTCCCCAAGCGGCAAGAGGGCCGAAGTCAAGACACCAGTCTTATCACCCAGACATGCACAACGGGGGGTGATGCGCTCCGATCCGGCGGCGCCAGTGGAGTCGAACGCCGGCCAAGACTGGTAGAAGCGCAGAGGGTAGGTGCGCCACTTCCTGTCAAAATGGAGAGCCTTGCCGATCGATGTGCCTACCAACCCAGCGTGGGGGTGCAGGCACCCGTCATTCGCTGAAGACCAGGACTCCCAAGCGTAGGGCACCCTGGCGTAGCACACCCCGTCCTCTCTTCCTTTCAGACTCCCACGTAACCTGCCCCCTCCGATCATATAAAGGGAGGCAGGACCCTCAGGGAGGGGGGCCTTTTTTTTTACTTCACCTCTTTCGGGTGGAGAACTTCCTTCCATTCGCACGATACGCTCAAGGCAAGCTCCTAAGCCCTCGCTTGTAACACCGTGCCTGAAAGCAATACAAACCCACCACACGAACTGGAGTATGGACATTCGGCCCGAACCAGTATACATCTTGGGCTACCAGAGTCAGGCCATTCAAGGAGAGGGAGCGCGCGACCCCTAGACTAAACATCATACTAGCCGATGCTCGAAACACCGACAAATAGAAATAATTTTATATGTAAATAAATGTAGAGGTTACGGATAGATCTGGCAAATGTAGATATTTTTTGCAGTAAATGATGGTAGAGTAGAAATAATTTACAGATTATGTAGTTTTTTTAGCAGCAAATTTAGAGATTATGTAGTTGTTTATTTTTTTAGCAGTAAATGATGGTAGTGTAGAAATAATTTTAGATCTAAATAAATTTAGAGGTTACAGATAGATCTAGCGAATGTAGATATTTTAGTAGTAAATAATGGTAGAGTAGAAATAATTTAGAGATTATGTAGTTGTCTTACAGGTAAATTTAGAGATTATGTAGTTGTTTATTTTTTTAGCAGTAAATGATGGTAGAGTAGAAATGATGGTAGAGTAGAAAATTTTTAGTGATTACGTAGTTGTTTTAGCAGTAAATTTAGAGATTATGTAGTTGTTTATTTTTTTTAGTAGTAAATGATGGTAGAGTAGAAATAATTTTAGATCTAAATAAATTTAGAGGTTATGGATAGATCTGGTGAATGTAGATTTTTTAGCAGTAAATGATGGTAAAGTAGAAATAATTTAGAGATTATGTAGTTGTTTTAGCAGTAAATTTAGAGATTATGTAGTTGTTTATTTTTTTAGAAGTAAATGATGGTAGAGTAGAAATAATTTTAGATGTAAATAAATTTAGAGGTTACGGATAGGTCTAGCAAATGTAGATATTTTAGCAATAAATGATGGTAGAGTAGAAATAATTTATAGATTATGTAGTTGTTTTAGCAGTAAATTTAGAGATTATGTCGTTGATTATTTTTTTTAGCAATAAATGATGGTAAAGTAGAAATAATTTTAGATATAAATAAATTTAGAGGTTACGGATAGATCTAAGCGAATGTAGATGTTTTAGCAGTAAATGATGATAGAGTAAAAATAGTTGTAGAGTAGAAATAATTTAGAGATTATGTAGTTGTTTTAGAAATAAAGTTAGAGATTATGTAGTTGTTTATTTTTTTAGCTGTAAATGATGGTAGATTAGAAATAATTTTAGATCTAAATAAATTTAGAGGTTACGGATAGATCTGGCGAATATAGATGTTTTAGCAGTAAATGATGGTAGAGTAGAAATGATGGTTGAGTAGAAATAATTTACAGATTATGTAGTTGTTTTAGAAGTAAATTTAGAGATTATGTAGTTGTTTATTTTTTAGCAGTAAATGATGGTAGAGTAGAAATAATTTTAGATCTAAATAAATTTAGTGGTTACGGATAGATCTGGCGAATGTTGATGTTTTAGCAGTAAATGACGGTAGAGTAGAAATGATGGTAGAGTAGAAAAAATTTAGTGATTATGTAGTTGTTTTAGCAGTAAATTTAGAGATTATGTAGTTGTTTATTTTTTTAGTAGTAAATGATGGTAGAGTAAAAATAATTTAGAGATTATGTAGTTGTTTTAGCAGCAAATTTTGTGATTATGTAGTTGTTTATTTTTTTAGCTGTAAATGATGATAGAGTAGAAATAATTTTAGATCTAAATAAATTTAGAGGTTATGGATAGATCTGGCGAATGTAGTTATTTTAGCAGTAAATGATGGTAGAGTAGAAATGATGTTAGAGTAGAAATAATTTACAGATTATGTAGTTGTTTTAGCAGTAAATTTAGAGATTATGTAGTTGTTTATTTTTTTAGCAGTAAATGATGGTAGAGTAGAAATAATTTTATTCTTAGGAATGTAGTTATTTTTTCTACAGATAGATCTATATTTTTATAGCATATAGATATAGGTATGTTAGGTGTCACATTTTTTTTTTTTTTACAATTCGTGGGTGAATGTATGGATTCGCAGATATGACAGAACGTGTTCCATTTAGAATCTATTACGGAGAAGGGGTTGCAATGTATGGTTTGGACGGTGTAGATCTAAGTAACTTCTAATATGTGGACAGAAGTTTGAGTAGGATCGAAGAGTGCACATTTTTCTTCTGTGTTGAAGTGGTTGTATTATACTTTTCGGATGGAAGAAGAGAAATGCCAGTTGAAGGTATTTTGCCTATGTAATATGCAAAACAATCTTATTTATTGGGAGCTAGTTGAGCTGAAGGAAACCGCATCATGGAGATCATATGTGAGGGGGGCAGAGCAACGGGGATGGAATCGAATGCTTTTAGTGCAAGCATATGATAGGGATGGTGCCCCCCAGCAGCAGTTGGACAACGGTCAGTGTAGTCAGCCTCGAAATGAGTTCAGTTTTGGTGACACCGAAATTGTGGGATCTAGCCGTAAGCAGTATGTTCAGCAATGCAACGAGGACATCATTTGCCAAAGTGGTGAACAAGTTGAGTTTGGGGAGGATGATGAAAATGTTGGACAAGAAGCGCGTGGACAAGCGAATGAAGGTGTGCAAATTGATGAAATAACATCTAGGATGGAAGAGGAAGACTGTGAGTACAGCAGAGAAGAAGTGAAAGACGACGATGAGTCTGATGGAGGTACGGAGCCGCTTGTGCCAGCCAAGTGGAGCACGCATCAATTTGATAAGTTGTTTGTCAATGAAAGCAACGATATACTTGGCAGTATAGTGACAATGAGATTAGACCTAACAGTATGTACCCGGCAAAAGAGGTTGTGCAGGATGCTATGAAAGATTGGGCCTTATCATTAAGAAGGACTTTCAGCGTTACGAAATCCACCCCAACCATATAGTGGAGTGCGAGCTGAAACAGAGCAGGCATCTCGGCAAGGCACCATAAGTGCAAGAGGGTTTCTCCTTTCGAAGAGGAAGGGACAAGGGGAAGCAGCCGGCCGAGGTCCGCACTACGCAACAAATCCTTTACGGGTTACAGAGACCATCCGGGAACCCGGGTGGTATTAACATAGGGGACGTCGGGAATAGAGATGACATGGCCATATGGGAGGGCAGAAATCCACATAAAAACAACTAAAAAATTATGTCTTATACCCCCGAGACGTTCGGCATAGGCTACCTATTCGGTAGCAGCTGGGAGCACGCTGGACGCCCCTAGAGTTCTTTCATACAAGAGATTGAGCGATGTCCGATGACATAGCGCAAAAGATTCACGGGTGATGTAATATGTAGAAAATATTGCGCATCATTCTCACTCTAAGAAGATAGGCAAAACAATCACTTGTTCCACCATAATAATCAGTGATATCATAAGTTCTTCTAGCAATTCCGTCAGTATTGTAATGCCCTTGTAATACAATCTTTAACTGTGCTTATCCTAGTTGTAACTGTTATTATTGTAACTGCGCTTTTCCTAGTTGTAACTGTTATTTTTCTTGTCCGTGGTACTCCTTTCAGTTTTAAGCCGTAATAAAGAGTGTGGCCTACCTTATTTTCAGCAGTAACATCTGATTTGTGAATCGCCCTCTCTCTAATCTCCCTCTCCCACCCTCGTTTTGCAATATAGTTGTTGTCGACAATAATACTTAGGGTTTTTGCACTAGTAAAATTTATATGCAAAGAAAGGTGTAAATTAAATATTTTTTTCACAATTTGGTGGTCTATATATCAAAGAGCAAATCTGCTCTATTATTCCAAAAAAATTACATTCAAACGTGATATTTTACGGGCAGCCGAAAATGCTTAAGCATTAGCGTTTGTTGTCGACAATAATACTTAGGGTTATTGACCTAGTAGAATTTAGATCCAAAGAATGGTGTAAATTAAATATTTTTCCACAATTTGGTGGTCCATATATCAAAGAGCACATCTGCTCCATTATTTTAAAAAAATTACATTCAAACGTGATATTTTACGGGCTGCCGAAAAGGCTTAAGCGCTTCATGCAATAGAGTCTTCTTAGAGTTATTTGGTTTGTTCAGCTGAGTTCATTCCTACATATTTTTTTTTGCAAAAATGGGACATTTAAGACCCTAGGAATAAGTGATATTTATTTCATTTTTTTTTTGGAGTCATGGTTTTTATAGTTTCTTCATAATACACAAAAGGGTCTTTAAGTAAACTTGATTTAAACAATTTTAATTTGCATGGAACATAGACGTTTTTATTAGATAATCTGGATCCTTATAGCTTAATAAAAATGTAGAAATTTATTTTGTTCGATTTGGAGCAACGTAGCAAAAGATATTAAATCTTTCAATTAAATGAAATGGAAATTTTTAAATATATAATGCCCTCTCTGTCGCCAGTTGGTCGGGCGACAAAGGACCGCGCCCCCTGTCGCTAGCGACAGAGACGATGGCAGTGACGTGGCCTGCTGTCGCCCAATCATCGTGCGTTGTGGGCCTTCTATCGCCCAACCAAAAGGCAACATTTTTGTGTCGCCCATCCAACCGGCGATAGAGGTATATTTATGCAATTTTTTTGACTACTTTTTTAGCACTTACGACGACAACCTCTAAGGATTAACCAATGAACAAAGAGATTAAGTAGAGATAAACATATGTCTGGTTAATACTCAAAAGAAGCTTAGGCAAAAGTTGTGGGGGTATTTTTTATCTTTGCTAAGAGGGAAAGGTTCGTAGTATATTTTATGGTCTAGCACTGGTATGAAACTAAAAGATCTTTCCCACATGGAGAGCACCTTGCCACCTTTCCTACATCCTTTCTTGCTCAAGCCTTTTTTTTTTACTTTCTCTAAAAATATTTGTTGAGGTTTACCTAAAACAGTGGAGAAATCTCATCTAAGTTGGACTGTCCAAGTATCTATGGTTTTGTTCAAGGGTAGATATATATATGTTTCACGGTGATCATCATAGCGTGCTGAATTTTTTTGTTTTAAAGACGTAATTAATGACGGCGGGCTGCTCTCAATCACAAGCCGCCTTTTAGCCTTTTGTGTTGATATATCTTGGATTTATGACGCAAAAAGAGAGACTATCGATCGCCTTCAGCATCACAACTGCGAAAAGAGACGTTCATGCCACGGAAGGACCACACGCAAATTAAAACGGAAGGATCGATAGTTATCCATCCATACATACGTCATCAGACTAAGACGCTCATAGTACGATCGCAACAACTGCGCCGCACAAATAATATGATCTCGTTAGCACAAGGATTAATTGCAATCAGAAATGGCCCAGTTCTACCATGGCATCTACGCATATGTTTCCAAGGCAAAAGCTTGGCAGAAAAACAGTTCGATCATACCCTACAAGAATATACACGTTCGAGACATTAAGGTGCATGCCTACATGGACAAGGCATGTTAATTAATCTGTGTGTGTTGTAGCAGTTGGTAGTGCCGTCTTTTATGGTCAGTTTTAGCGGACAACCAACCTGGAACGGCGTACGGTTTTCTCCAGCTAGCGGTTGTTCAATACACAGATCAACATGTCTCCGATTTCACCAAACGCCTTTACAATACAACCGTAGTTCATTCAATCGCACCACGCTTTCTGCAAATGGCTTGTAAAAGTTGTTAAAAACTTGCTTGTACTAGCGTTAAAGAAGTTAGAGTAGCAGGTTGGTTAATAGCCTTTACCAGAAGAGCTAACGTACTGGGATTGCTTGTCGTTCGGGTCAAAGCAAAGGATAGGATGACAAGTTCATTAAAATGGTTTCCTTCTACGGAGCTATTGTTGGCTACTTTCTTGACATTGATTGATGAAATGAGAGAGAGAGAGAGAGAGAGAGAGAGAGAGAGAGAGAGAGAGAGAGAGAGAGAGAGAGAGAGCAGTGTCCATTGTCAAAGCGGATTAGATGAGTAGCTCAGCCGCAAAGGTTAAAAGAGAGGGGATCAAGATGATGTTCAGATGGCAACAAAACGAGTATATAGCGACAGCGTGAGGGTTAATCGATCATCTGGTCCAAACCTAACGTATCTTGCAAGGCTCTGTTCCTACCGATCCTTTCTCACTGTCCTCCAAGCTTCTTTACGTCTTTGTGCATTGTTAAATGTTAGTTCAAAAAAGGTATCAACACCTGCACCGGTTCTTACATTGTGATTCAGTGCTTGTAAAAGAAGACGTATAACTCTATGGTTTGCAAATGATAACCTCTATTGCGTTGTGCAGAGCATTTCCGATGGCAAAGAATACCTAATCACAGCCAAGAAGACAACATGACAACATGTCGATTCTCTCTTTCTCACTTTCATGATGTGTATCCACTTGAGGGTGAATTGTTGGTGGCTTTCAGACGCATGATCTGTTCCTGGCCCCTGACACTTCTCGACGAGGGGAGAAAGTGAGGATGGCCTTATGACCAGATGTTAATGGTCCACTCACCCTTTCACTTGAAGTCTTGAATGGTCCCTGTTTACTGGCTATAGTACTATCCACCATGGCACTATCCACTACTAAGGACATCAGTTACCTCCCAAGAGTTAGTAGAATGTATTTACGGAGCAGTGTTGTATTGTCAAGGCAAGAAAACTACTAGAGTACTAGCTGCTAGTATATGATCTTTCTGCTGAAAATGCTCAGCAACTATGGCATTTGTCTGGCACTAGTAGTAAACAACAAGGTGGGTAGGGTTTAATTAGCTATCTACACTAGGCACAAACCCCGAATTTGGACTGCTGCAACTAGGGCATTTGTTCACTGGGAGTTACCTGCATTTCCTTTGGTCATGGGATTAATCTGGACTCTGTATGTTTCCCTCAAAAGGAATTTTTTTTTTTGACTCTGCGCGAGCTAGACAGGTTGGTTGATAACACTCTGATTATTATACTTAGATTTCGATCTATGAACATAACATGGTTCAACATTTTAATTTCATTGAAACCGAACTATATATGAAAAAAAACCCTCAAAACCTTTTATAGAAACTTATACAATTCTATGCCCAAATTAAATATGGAGAGGTCGCCACATTTCTGCCCAAAACCTGGAGAAGATTCCACATCTCCACTTCCCAAGGCTTCAAGTGGCGTTGCTGAAGCTGTGCGCATCTGAAATTCTGCATCGCTTCCATCAATGGCCAGACACACATGAGCCACTTGCCTGCATGCATCACCCAGCTGGGACTGAACCGGATCGCTTCACTTCATGGAATTCACAACTGTAGAGGTGGGGTTGGTGCTGAGGCGGCCATGCAGCAGAGCATGTGGTGCTGACCGTGGGCTCTGAAATAAAGGAGTACACACACACACAGTTGGTGAAGGTGATGGGAGCAGGAATGGATGATGGGAGTACCAGACCAGCTAGCAGTGCATCCATTCAGCAAATTGAGTCATGGGTCTCCCTGATCGGTGATGACACACCTTGGCTGCATTTTTGCGTCAGCAATGATTGTGTTCATGGTTCTTTCTTCTGCTGCTGCTGCTTAAGGAACAAGATACCGTCGATGCATATCCTGAGGAACAGCAAAAATCTTAACAGATGTGTATCTTGAAAACAGAAAAAAAAAAAACTCTCTCCAAAACTCTACTAGAAAAGCAAAATGCAGGTAACCACCTGCTTTTATTGCATATATCCTTTTCCATTTATTGAACACTGCATTCAACATCTTGTCTGCACCCATGAATGGCTCAGATCTGCTTGTACGACCTATATGCCCTGGCATTTCTCATTGTTTTGTTATCCCATTACATTCTTTTACTAACGGTAGTTTTCATCTTTTCAGATGTTCACTTGTACCCTCTTGGCTCTTGCCTCTTCTGGTGCTTTTGAGTTAACTCCTCTACTCCTCAGTCCTCTATGGTTTCTGAAACTAGAATCGAGATTGGAATTCGTTTGTCTACTTTCCAGTCCTCTTATTTCGTCTGAACTGTTTTTGAGTTCGTGACTTCCAAGTTGTTCATGAGCATATTTACATTTCCAGATGATCAACCGTCCACTACTACTGCATGAAAGTAAGTCATTCATGGCTTCTACAGAATCAACTGAGTCATTCTAATCTCTTGGCCTAGGTGCACATACACAGCTATAGACTAGACAATGTTTGGTTTGGCATGCATCTAAATACTAAATTGCCACTGTCTGAAACATCTAAATCTGTACGGCACCTAATTCTGCACCAGAATGACGCATCACAGTGTAGCGTAACGGAGTGGAGAAGAGGGAGGCGTCACCTCAGGTGAACTCGAAGACGGAGATGGGGTTCCATGAAGAGCTCGACCTTCGGCTCCCGCTCCGTCCGAGCCTCGCCGAACGACTCCCTTCCGCCTCTTCGACCGCCGAGGTGGGGCTCGGCTCGCTTGCCAAGCCCTCACCGACATGTCGCCTAGGTGGGGGTGTGGCTCACGCAGTATCCAACTGCCAGCGCGCTCGCAGCAACTTCTCTCTTCGCTCCTTCGTCCCCTCGCCAGTCGCCACCGCTCGCCGGCGCTCGGCGCCGTCGGCCTCTATCTGTTACTCACTTTCGGTGGGCTAAGTGATAATACGAAATAAACCGAGGGCGTGTACGAAAACCTACCTCCAACGCATATGGGTGTTTGGATTAAAGGGTACTTCGTTGAAATGTTTTAAAATCTAGTTTAAATTTAAATTAAATTCTAAAATCTTAAAAAAATTACCACTCATCCAGGACTTTAGTACGTTTGGTTCGTGTTTTTTATTCGCACCCATCATATTTCGGGGGTCTAAACGGTAATACGATATAAAGCAAGGATCCCCATCAGAAAGCCGCCACGGGCCTTTACTCTTGCTCGACCTCGACCGCCAATGCTTAATCGGACGGTGCATACATCACTTTTTCTTAATTCGCTGGCCCACCAGTAGTAACCCAGTAATGTTAGGCCGTATTGGGCCCATATATAGACCCTTCACTTCTGATAAGCCCAATCACATCATCCCAAGCCCGGGTTGACCTTAACACAAGTGAACTACTGATTTCAATGCAATCAATTTACGCTTTTACCCAGGATCACCAAGCTATAGCCCTCCACTCAAAAGATAAACTATAACCCTCCTTAAAAAGCTACAATACACAAAATTGGCATGTGATTAACTTGTAGTTATCTTTCAGTGATAAAGTCTTGTATGGAGTATTTTTTTCGAGCTTAGCCCCTTACTTTTGATACCAATTACTCAAAATTAGTAAGAGTGCAACTATACCACGCTATACCGTTCGGATTGCATCCGAACGGTATAGGATCCACTCTGGAACTTCACGCCAACATGTACGTACGGATGCAATCTGAACTGCATCACAAATGATGCAATCTGAATCGCATCCACTCGTTCGGATGCAACTGAATCGCATCAGTGAGAGGATCTGAATCGCATCACTCCTCATCTACTGCTTTAGACCTGCTCATCTACATGTAATGCACGACGTACATACGCATGCAAAATTTACTAGCAAAATATATGCATGAAATTCCATAGACACACACACACACATGCATGAAATTCTCTGCTCATCTATATGTACGACGTGCATACAACATTGTTTCGTTTCAGTGATAAGTTTTATCAGTTTGAGTGTTTAGTTTCACGAGTTTTAGTATTTAGTTTCATGAGTTCCAATGATAAGTTTCATGAGTTTCAGTGTTTAGTTTCATGAGTTTCAGTGTAGTTTCGGTGATAAGTTTCATCAGTTTCAGTGATAAGTTTCACGAGTTTCGTTATAATGTTTAACGAGTTTCGGTGATAAGTTTCATGAGTTTTGGTGTTAAATTTCATGAAACACTAGGAAAATTCATGAAACTTATCTTACGGATAAGTTTCATCAGATTTCACAAATAAGTTTCATTAAGTTTCACGGATAAGTTTCACAAATAAGTTTCATTAGGTTTCATCTGCTTATGGGGCAGGACTGAAAAACAAACATCACTTAGAAAAGCTTCGCTTTTTCTGGAACCACACATTGGCTGAGGATGCGCTTGACTCATTCCGTTATTTTGTCTTTGAACGGTATACCGTTCTTTAGACTTTCCCAATTAGTAAATATCGAAATAGGTAGTAAAAGGGTGGGCCCTCACAAAAAAATTTGATATTTTTTAGTAGAAAGTTTGGAAATTCCGGTTGAAAGTTCGAGATTTTTTAGTAGACATTTTGAAATGGTTGAAAGTCCGAAATTTTGAGTAGAAAGTTCGGAATTCTGAATTCGATGTTTCACAAATTTGTGAGTTAACAATGACGACCGGCGAGCGATGAGGCGCCAGGAGGGGGCGAGCATGTGGTGGAGGGGTCGATGGAGGTGAAGGTGTGTGCAATCTGAACTGAATTAAACTGGAATGGGTGGATGCCACATGTCCTAATTCTCTAGACATTCGACGAGAAATCTTCCAATTTGTATACAAGCACGGTCACCAAGAATAACTGCACAGTTTTCATCATGATGGTCCAAATTCTCTGTGTTTAGCCGTGAAACATGCTCATTTAAGTAGTAATTTACTGCTCCATTGTAGAAATCGAAAATTGAGATCTGAAGAAGACTAAACTGGTCACTGCTTGTACTAGATTGGAGTGGTGAGAGAGACAGACAAGCTGATCCTAGAATGTGACAAGACTTGAAAGAAAGCACCACATTCTCCTAGAAAGCCCCATCTCCATCCAAGTTCTTGTCTCTTATCACCAGCCTCCTTCAGACTGCTGAGGTAAGCTAAATCAGAACTAGCGTCAGGAAGCTCGTGAGATTCTCCCAACATCGATTTGATTTAAAGTGCCTACTTGAGGTACGAAGATTTATTCTTTCTCATCTCTGATTGATCTCACCCCGAACAGGACACAGCAAGAAGAGCTAAGGCCTGGAAGAAGCAGATAGGCAGCAGCAGCCATGAGTACCATGAAGTTCTGCCGTGAATGGTAAGAGGATGGTGTGCTTATTCCCGCTATTGCTTTGCTGAGGAGAGATTCATGGACAAACTTCTATTTGGGCAGCAACAACATACTGTATCCAAAGGAAGACAGGGAGCAGAAGGTTCTTCTCTATGCCTGCAGGAACTGTGATCATCAGGTTCTCAAAATTAATATATTTCCTTCTTCTATTATATATGCAAAGATTTGGAATTACCTTTCAAAATTTTGTCAGGAGTTTATAGCTTCAGTGCTACTGAGTGTAAGGGCAGCTGTGTGTTTCAATCCAAATCAAGTACAACCATGTGTAATGGATTGAAATGGAAAACAGCTATGAGCTGAACTAGAATTGAGCGACCAAAAAAGAGAGAGAAAGAAAGAAACATTCAGTCAAGTAGTTCTGCTCATATGCTATCAGTGTAGTACGAAAAGAAAATTCTAATTTTCAGTTCAGTGTATACTGTTAGTCTATTTTGAAACAAAATCAACAACTTGATGAATCACTGTATCATACAGAACACACCAGTAGTTAGATCATACTATAGAATGTGCTTATTTGGTTAATTGTGATTCATATTCGAGCTGAAAGTTACAACTTAGGATGTCAAGTGCTACACCACCGTCTGAAGCATTTACCTTCAGAAAGAAAATGACTGAAGCTTGGATGGTAGCAAGTCTAAAATTCAAAGCCTAGCTGGTCAAGTGTCGTCAGAGTCATAATACAAAATCATACGTGCATCCTGCACAATTTCCTCTATTTGCACTAAGGCATTTTCAATATATCTCATTATTGCTTAATATAAATACAGTTGCTTACCTTGCAAGTGCCTGAACTGCAGGAGGTAGCCGACAGCAACTGCGTCTACCGGAACGTGGTGCACCACACAGCCGGAGAGTTCACCCAGGTGCTCCAGGACGTCGCCGGCGACCCTACCTTGCCTCGCACCAAGACTGTCCGTTGCTCCGCGTGTGGCCACGGCGAAGCCGTCTTCTTCCAGGTACACTCATACTAAAAGCACATTCAGAGTTCAGACTTAGCAACTATGAAAGTTTGAAACTAATAATCTTTGTTCTTGCAGGCCACAGCGAGGGGCGAGGAAGGCATGACGCTGTTCTTCGTGTGCTGCAACCCGAGCTGCGGTCACAGATGGAGGGAGTGACATATATACTATATTGCTGGTTGCTACAAGCAAAAGTCTGCTTAGATAATTGATGCCTGCAATTTGCAAGGGATTTTTTCCCCATTGTGTCATGAACTGATTATGAGTTCAGAAGTTAAGTCAAGGCCTTGTCAATTCATGAAATGACTATGAATTCAGAAGTTATGTAAGCCCTGGGATGGGGTGACATGAGTAGGATCATTGCTCTGCTCGGTATCTGGTTTCTACCTGCCTGCTGCACTAGTCTGTGACTTTCAGTTGTGTACAACCCAGAGATAATATGCTTACAAAAGTCCAGACTCCCTTTGAGAGTACAGCTAAAGCAAAATAAAGAACTAACACTACAATGATTCATCCTTAACACTTTGGATCATTTCTAAACACCATGCTCTGGAACTTTATGCTTTGCTGTCAATTATACATTTTCAGTGATCCATAAAAACCAAGAACTCCTATTATACCAAAGTCAAGCATTGTTTCATCCTGAAACTTTTACACATTGTTAGTCTTGACAATCAAACGTCATTAATCATCAAACATATTAATCACTAAAAATAGGGGCTTAGATGCTCACAAAAAGTGTTTGACGTGATTAATCTTCATAATTCTTATCCGGTGGTGGTGTGTTGACCAGTAGAGGCTGGCTGATGCCGGATGATTTGGTTTTCTTGTGGAAGAGACGTCTTTCAAGGCAAGACTTGCGATTGGGAGTACATCCAGAATACTATGTATATACTGAGCTAGCTTCATGATTAATAGCTAACTCACATAGTACAATATTGATGAATATCACATCCATTAATGTTTATAAATAAAATGAGTACTTGATATTACATAAACATTCGTAAATAGATCATATGGCAAGTTTTGCGTAACTGGCCGACAGGCCAAAGAGTTTGTTCAGAAGTAGTAGCGGAAGAAAAATAAACCAAAAAGGACCTATATGATTTGCCACAGGCAATCGACTAGAGCTAAGACCTAATTCTGGCCATTGTCTTCATCACCAAAAGCCGGATGCATAGAAGTATCCACACACCATGTCTTCTCTTCCATCATCTGAACACACATATACGAGCAATCATGAGTACAAAAGTACTCAACAAGTCCCTATGCTAAATGCAAGCAGATAGATGCAAGGCTTGCTAAGGAAGGTCTTAGGGTTAGTTTAGCATAAAGCAAGCTTTTCATTAAGTACCATAGGTATTTTCCAAACATATAACCTAGCCATTTTTAACGTAAACCAAAGTGTCCAACTTAATTAAGTTTTCTCGAGAGTAGAATCCCTCCATCTATGCTAGTGGAATCCCTTCAACCACAACTATACCATGGCTAGAACCATTCTAAGTTATCCTACTCTCGTTCCAATTTTTATTAAAACTAATCAAGTGTGGCTTTCTTCACAATGCACGACTATTCGAATAGATTACACTATTAAGGTTGTACAACTTTATCCACAAGAGATGTCCAGCTCATGTTACCATTCATGCTTCCTTTGGCGAGAACAATGAGAAGGTCATCACAAGACCTTTATAATACCTAGTCATTACATTTCTCTCACCTGGTAGGGTAACCCCCTCAACATTAGGACAATGAACGTTATGAGTGTTATGAATAGCACTTGTATTCATTATGAGGTCAATGGGCCAATATATATACATGTACATGAGGGAGAGGATAACAGGACTCTATCTCTAGTAGAATACCTATACAGATATACTAGGACTCTATCTCTAACAACGAGCACACCCAGAATGCTCCATTCTACAGGCTACATTTTCAACGAGGGACCTATCGTTGTGAAGGAATTTGCCATCCTTCTCGTTAATATAAATCCAAGCTACTACTATGCGCATGAGTCATGCCAAAACTAAGCAAATTACTTGCCTAGGTCGCGTCCATACTTGACTTTTGGTTGCAAGATTGGTGGTTTAGAAATACAGAACATGTTTCGGTCCTTAATCAACTCAGGCGAGACAATCCATAAACCCAACTCTCATGCAATCCCTACACCGATCTCATACCATTCGCTCGCCCAAATATTCACCATTTTACAAAACATCTTCCTGTTTCTAGCGGTAACCCACCTTACCACACCACTTATCATACAAACTCCCAAGGGTTGTTGGCAATGCTTGGGTCATATTTAAATTAACCACTAAGCATCTCTAAGCATAACCTTTGTTCGATAATGATTAAGCAAGGACAATTCATTATGATAATTAGCCTTGGGTGACAAGGTAAATGTAACATTAACAATCAATGAAGGAAATAACAAGTATCAATTGCATAGTCTAGTTCAGCATCAACATTTAACATAGAATTTAATAAATAATAATAAGCTGCGAGTAATATTTGAAAGCAAAGTAATTGCATTTTAAAACTAGAAGTAAGAAGACCAATCATAAGGACTTGTCTTGTTCAACAGTGGATTCCGTTGGTTCTTGATCAACAGTGAAAAGGATGTCAGAAGCATCAAATTATATAATCACAAAAATATCTGAATTATATAATCGTGAAAATATCTGAATTCAATAAACATTCAAATGAATTCAAACAAACTCCAAAAATTATGATTTTGTTATTGTTGGAAAGATCTTGAATTATAGGAATTTAGAAACAAAAATCAAGTCATTTGGATTTAAATCGAGGGTAAGAGAGAACGAGCTCTTCAAAGTTTGACCCGAAAGAAATTCCTAAAAATTTGAAATCTCTAAGAGGTGTGGTCCATGGGGTTTTCTTTTCTTTTTCAATTTTTTTTTCTTAGGGAAAATACTTAGTGACTGACAAGTAGGGTCCGGTCGGTTTTAATTTCTTTTATCTTTACTTTTATGAAGGAAAACCGGAGAGATTGACGGTTGGGGCCAAGATCCATATGGACTCGGTCCACACAATGGTTCATGGGTCAGGAGCCCGCGTATCGGCAGCTATGGTCTGCAGAACGGGTATACACAAAAGATTTTAAGTGGCAAGGCCCGCATGTCATACACATTCACGCTAAGATTTTCTAACTACCATGGACCCATATGTCATACTGATATCATGTACTAACTAATTACCGGATTAGGTTAACTTAATCATGGTCGGGTCCACACGTCAGTGTCTGCGGTCATCTTCTTCCTCGTTCAAACAGAGGAATAGGCGCAGGGCAGCCATGGGCGGCTCGGGGCCGTGTCGTTCGGCGGCAAGCATAATGAAATACGGGGACCACAGAGACCCTAATGGTGCTGAGAGGCGGCAGAACTGTACACATGGGCAACACCTAATGAGGCTAGAAACTACAAATTGAAGGTAGCATCACCATATACAAATTGAAGGTAGAATCTCCATATGGGCAACACCTAATGAGGCTGCAACGAAGCTAAAGGTGCCCTCGGTGCTCAAGATTGTGCTGTGTGCCGAGCTGTCCACGGTGACCTACAGGGAGATTGGGTGCGGCGGCGACTGCACGTGCTCTGGGCTGGCTACGGGGAAGGAGGCGCGTTTCGGCGTCTCTGGTGCACGACAAGAAAGATGAATGGGAGCATTAGGAAGAGGAAACAGAGGCGAACAATAAGGACATGAGCTTCAAGGTCGAAGCTCACCGAATCAAGCAGAACGGGGCGGTAACGGCGAGGACGCGCTTTGGCTAGCTCTACAAACAGCGGCGGCGTTCCATCCTCCCTGCAGGGCAACAAGCACGGGCAAGGTGAGCATGACGAAGAGGAGGTCGAGGTGAACGTGATGCAAAAGACAACGGCGGCGGAAATGCACCCCAATGTGTGGAATCAACGGGCGAAGCCGGCGGCCGGATTTGAAGAAGATGGCCGGCGCGGCGCGATTCTTCTCCTCCCAGGGCGGAGAGGAGAGGTGTTGGGGGAAAAGCAGACAAGGAGCGGGCGAAGGTTTTGACGTGCTTGGGCAAGATTTAAATAGAGAGGAGAAGGGGGAATGAGAGGAGGCGGCGTGGGCCGGCTCGGGTAACGACGGAGAAAAAGGGTGGGCCAGCTGGGCTGGGACACCGGAGGGAAAAGAGAGGGAGCAGGCCGGCAGCTGGAATTAGGCCCAAGTGGAAGAGAGAGGGAACAAAAAAGTTTGACCAATTAATTTGATTTGAATTCGAATTTAAATTTTGAAATGGTTTTGCAACACAAAGGTTTAAAATATTTTTTATGCACATAAATTAAATTTTAAATTTTTGAGGAAATTATTTTGAATTTTAGATTCAAAGCGAAGCTTTGGGAAAGTTTTTGAATGCAACCATTTCTTTTTGAGAGGTGCTTCTATGCTGTTCTTTTTAAAAATTGCACAACTATTAAAACATAAATGAAGGGTAGATGAGGATTACTTACCTCTTCGTTTGCTTCAAGATTTGTGCAACTTGTATTAGGAGGGAAAGCACAGGAGCACCTCTTTTTTTTTTAAATGTATGCATTTTTTAATTTGAACCAAAACTTGGGATGTTACAAATTCTTGCGCTTAGCTTCCATTCATGAAAGAGAACAATCTATCTAGCAACGTGAAAGATTAGGTTGTGAGGTGCCCATCTCCTCTGAATTTTTTTTAAAATAATAATATTTTAATCAAAATTTACAGAAATAATATGCCGAAAAAGAAAATAGCAAAACTACCCCCCTGTGTCCATTTGAATTGGCGACAGGGTCCTGTCGCCATTTGAATTGGCGACAGGAGCTCCTGTCGCCATTTCAAATGGCGACAGGGGGTAAAATCGGAATAGGAGCACCACACAGGCAGCAATGGGATGCCCCCCTGTCGCCATTTGAAATGGACATAGGAGCCCTGTCGCCATTTGAATTGGCGACAGGAGGCTGTCGCCAATTCAATTGGCGACAGGAGGGTAGTTTTGCTATTTTCTTTTTCGGCATATTATTTCTGTAAATTTTGATTAAAATATTATTATTTAAAAAAAAATTCCATCTCCTCTCCCGTCCTCTGAGAGCCATTCTGCACCGGCCCGCCAGCCCATCCTCCTGTTCACCGAGCCGGTCACCATCGTCGTCGTCATCTTCTCGGTAAATCTATAGATGTTTTACACAAGCCCGGATGGGAGGCCTGTGCATGCTGCACATAGCCTACAAAATTAAGGGGCCCTATTTTCTTCTTTTTATTATTGTATTACTACTTGTTAATTTTTGTATTAGTAGAAGTGTTGTATTAGTAGAAGTAAGAACTAATAAATGAGTAGTCCTTTTTATTGTCTTCATTTTCTTTTAAAAATTTTTACTGTAAAAATCCATTCCTAAGCAAAATCATGTGCCCTGTTGATATTTTAAAGTTTTTAAAACAGTTAAATTATTTGATAATTTCAATGATTATTCCACATACACAGAAGAGCTTTTATAGATTGAAGTTGAAGTTCTATTTGCGGTCCATAATGAACTAGGAAAGATTTGACGACAGTTGTTGAAATTGATTTATTTTGTAAAAATTAATTACAATGATAATGGAATATTCTATTTCAAATAATACTAGACAAATGGTGCATTCCAAGTAAAGGTCATATATGAAATTTGTTTTTTTAGCGCGATATATCACATAATCTTATACTACAGCTGTAATATCAAATAATTATTTTGATAAATAACTTTTATTATGTATGACTTAATTTAATTTTAGTACTGGCCCCCAAAATATCAGATATGGCCCTAGTTTTATAGTCTCTTCATGTGCTGTTTCCCTGGTGAAATTTTCTACAACTGTAATACTAGAGGGAACAAACTTATTTTTCTCAGGGCATCTTCTCAGCTTCTTGTTGAAGAAAGTGTTACTCCACTTTACTACTTTATTTCTGCGATAGAAATGTTGTGCTTTTCTGCATCAAACGTGGCTCTATGATAGAAATGTTGTGCTTATCCGTTTATAGATGCCACTTCTCACAAAACTAAACCACACGAATACTTCTCTTTCGGTAATTAAGGACCACAAGACATAAAGTTACAATGCTGATTCTCAATTTCTCATTACTGGGAGAGCACTGAAAGAAACATTATGCGCACAATCTGTAAATTATTGCAGTATAGCAATTCGCTTTGTCTTATTCGATTAATCAACTTTCAGGTGTCATGTACAAGAAAGGAACGCACAGAGTGCACAAAAAGAACTGATCCGACCGATAGATGCTCATCTAGGAAAAGATTAGTAGTCATGGAGGCACTCAGGGGCTGGTAGGACCCTTTGAAATTCTCTGTACACAATTTATTCCCCAATCAATCTCCTTTGTACATCATCCCTGTGGCTGGCTTCAGGCCAGCTCTCCTTCAGACCATCAACCACTGCTTTTTTTTTTTAACTAACGGCAGGAACTCTGCCATTCATTTACGAAGAGAAGAATACAACGGACGTCAGAAGAGAAAAATACAACAGACGTCTTTGAGAAGGCGAAAACAAAGAAACCTAATCCTAGCCAAAGTATGGGAGAAACCAACAATTGGAAAAGAGCTCTAACAAGCTCCCCAAAAGACCTCACACGGTATCTAGATCATCAACCACTGCTTCATTGTTCAGTTTTGATGTATGCTTCTTAATGTTCATTTATAAGGTTGCTGATTCAAGTATTTGATGGTTCGTATTTTGATGTATGCCTGTTAATCTTATTGTTTGGTTAATTGACGCTTATTCATTTCTCATTATTTTTTTCTCTTTTATGATGATGATTGTCTAGTGCCTGAAGGAATCCTACCACGCAGAGGCAGCGCTTCGTTAGGTGGCACACTGGAAACTAGCCATCGCTCGGCATTCGTAGAGGAAGTTGGTAAACTTGCTGCTGAACCCTCACCCGCAATCAATCAACAGCACACCAACGAGATTACAAGAACAAAAACGGAAGCACACATAAAGTAAAGGGCAAAGTTATCTCTTTATTAGATTGATTCTTCTGTACAAAGGGGTGTCCAATATATAGCCAAACTAGTTAGAGATAGATTTTGATTCGCCCACTAACAGATAGAGACCATCTAAATCTGGATTGAGATTTTATCTATATCATAACAATAACAATGTATAAGAAACATCAATAGTGAAGAGCACGCATATATATTTTTTGATATATTCGTGGGTGCATCACCAGAGCTCTCGGTGAGTGGTACTGGTGGATAGTAACGACGAAAAAAAACTAGTGGAGCCTGCGTAGACTTCAGTCTACATGTTGTACTCCCTTTGTTCCCAAATAATTATCGTTTTGGCATCGACACGGTCTATAAAATATAAATTTTATTACTGATTTTTATTATAATGTATTTATAAAACATAATAAAATTATTATATTATGGAAGTACTTTTGAGATAAATCTACACATATAATTTTCATTTCATGTATCTAGTTTAAATAGTTAAAAAGATATTGACATGTAGAGTTTCGAAAGTTTGATTACACTATGTTTAAAACAATAATTATTTGTGAGTGGAGGGAGTAATATGTAATAATGCAACGCTTTCCCACATCTCCATTTGATGCAACTGCCATAAGAGGAGGCTTTGCGTTATAAGCAAGTGCTCTCATCCATTCCCTTGCTGTTGCTTTAGTTTGTTCCAGCGTGTGGCAGTCTACATCTCTACTAGCGGTAGTAAGCTGAGCTCGAGAAATAGTTCAATTCTGTTCCTTCATCTTCTTCTCTTCAGTTAATCTTCGTATGCTCCCTTTGCATGCGGTGATGCGGGCAGCATAAGTTTCTTTTGGATCAGCTGTGTTCATTTCTGTTTTCCCTACGATCCTCTAGATCGGTGGTCACGATCAACCAACATTCTGGTACTTTCTTTATGTTCTACAACTTCAATTCAAGTAATGGCTCATTTCTGACGAACTTATCGTTTTAGATTTCTGATGAACTTCCATTTTCCCCATTTTACAGCACCGGGATCAGCAGTATGTTCTCAGTGATGAACTGACGATACTCCCTCTTCTGTTCTACGAGTCAGATGATCCTCGAAGCAGTTAATCTTAGCCTCCTTTGCATCTCAGTCCATCGAGCAGCTCTGACATTAGTAATGGATTGATCAGCGCAGCAAACTGCTTCTGTAAGTTGATTATTGCTGATTCTTATTGCCAACCGTACTGCCGTATTGGGGTTTGATACTACTGCCGGTCAGTAGTATCGTCCATTTGAGACTACAGTTATTTTTCAGAAGGAACATTATCTGTGTTTTTCTAAAGACCGGCACTATCACTGTTCTTGGCCAGTACTATCATAAGTCCGATAGCACCCTCCATTAGTTGCCGGTACATATTTCTCAGAGAGGTGGTTTTGGGACTTTTTCTTGAGATTCAAAAGACGGCACTATATGCCCTTACATGGTGGTAGACTGGACTTTATGAACGGTAGTACCTATGCATTAAATGCTCAAATCGACGTTGCCATATAGGCCTTACATGCCAGTAGTACCGGATTTTGCTGAAATTCATGCATTTTGGCCACAACGACCATTTGAGTGGTTAGGGGTTGTAAATACCCCATCTCGTGCACCAAGGGTACTTCTTGGAAACTCATTGAATACTTGTTGAGCCCTTGCAAGCTTCTTTTCAATATTTGAGCATTATTTTCTCATTTTGAGGTTGTTGAGAGCATTCAAGTGTGAGTATTGATTTTGAGATATTTGAAACACTTGATCACCTTCAAACAAGCGTCATTGGTCTATTCTTTTGGAGTTTACCTAGTCCTAGATAGCTTAGAGGAGAATCTGGTTTTTTCTTTAAGAAGATTGTGAAAAGGTCTGGCATTTGTGTGAAAATTGAAGCTCATTTACCTATAGTGGGAAACAGCTACCTCCATTAGATTGAGGAAGGCTCAATTGCGTAAGGAGCCAGCTTGATTCATTCAAGCTACCTCAACCTAGAGTACGGGAGACGGGCAAGTCTTCGAGATTATGGGAAAAATTCATTATGTCAAACTTGTGGCTTGCTATTTTGTTATTTCTTTTATGCAATTCACATTCCTAATGATTATTGTGCTTGATTATTTAGGTCTTAATTGTTAAAAATTGTAATTCTAGCCATACTTGCTAAATTATTGTAGCAAACAAAAAAAACCCCTCCTATTCACCCTCACTAGTCAGTTATTCTTGATCCTACATATGTTCGTTTGATCTCGTCTATCAAAGGCCAAATGCTTGTCATCACTGTGAAGCCCTGCCGCTAATGCTTCTCCTGCTCGCTGCCGGTAGATGACACTAGAGCTTGCGACAGTCACATCATCTTGTGTGTTGCGTCGAGGCGATGCAGATGGTGCCACCTAGGGTCACCGGGGAGGCTTGCTGGTGACTCTATGGCCCCAAGCGCCGCCGACCGATGTGGCCATGACCCGAAGCCGACGCGTGCCAGCTAGCATCAACAAAGCCTGACATGTGGGGGTCACATGTCAGCATCTCGAGAAGTTTTATTTTCTAAAAATTAATTTAATTAGAAAAAAGAAAATCGGTGGGGCCCACCTATCAAAGAATATTCCAAGAATATTCTATTTTCTTTTCTGAATTTATCTTTTGTTTAATCTTTTGAGAGCATGTTCTCCTTCATAAGAACTCCGATTGAGCCCATTAAAATTTAAAATCCATCTAAATTCAAGATCTTCAATTTGGTGTATTCTATTTTAATTTTTGGAGTCATTTGGTATTTGATTTTAATTCTCACTATTTATTTCGCTTAGACGTTGAAGTGCCAGGAGTGTTCGAAAGTGAGGAGTTAATCAAGACCAAGATCAAGAGTTATTCCAAGGCAAGTTGTGCTTGATCATGTTCAATACAGTTTTACAAATGCTATTTTTTTAATCTATTGCATGATATTTCAAGTTATACCTGTTTCCAATAAATTTGGGAATTAGCTACTCAATCCATTTGAATTATACCTACCTTGGTAGTTGCTATGTTGTGACTATGCGTCCCCCTATGATGGAACATTATTTGTTAGTTACTAATATAATACCAATGTGGGCTGATTAGAACATGCTTAGTATACTTAGCCATGCCACAAATCATTGATATCTTTTGAAAGTGTAAATATGAAAGTGTCTAATGCTAATTGTTCAGAGGCAGCGCTTCATTTCTCTATCGATCACAATATCACACTTATCATTCATGGGAGAAGATACTTTTTTCAAAATAACATGGGAGAGGACATGATTATACATTTATACTGGCACCTCCTCTTTCAGTGTTAAGATGATCATAACATTTTTTTATTGTGTTGTATATCTTCCCAAAATTCCCAAAGAGCGCTTTCTTCTGTCCAATGCATCCTAGGCTCCTACTCAACTGGACCCCACATTGTCCCCCTGAACGATTGTACACCAGTGTGCACCTGGTTCGCTCAGAAACAGATCGCAGATGAAACAATAAACACAAGAAATGAAGAGAGTGAACAAAAAAGAAATTTGTTCTTCATTAAACAAAAATTCAACTAAACTAACCAAAGTCGAACTCGAGCTATTTTGACAGCCCCACATAGGAGTAATAAGAGAATTCAAGGTTCTTCTGGTCAAAGCAGCCAGAAAGGGTAAGATCCCGCCCAATTTTGAAGATGAGTTTAACACCAATTTAGTCCATTGTACTCAGATATGTAGCTGAGTAGCGTCGATTCAAGATGATTTCAGTCGTTTCCTACTGAGTCATGGGATATCTGGAAAATTCTGGGAACCAGGCTGTGCATTGTTGCCCTGCCTTCCACTTAATAGGGAGTAGGGACAATATTGTCAACATGTCAAAACTGTAAATAGCATGTGAACTGTGGAATGCTGTTATCTAAATATTCTCAAAACGTATTTGCAGGAACTTACAAAACTTCCGAACTGTACTGATAAGTATTATGCATTGACTGCCTATTGACCTTCCTTGATTCTTTCACACCCCTCTGTGAATCTTGTTTGATGGCGGCCATATTAGACTCTATTATTGGATTATGCATAAGAAAGCTGCAAGAGATCATCTTAGAGGAGGCAGTACTAATGCTGGGAGCACAGGAAGAGCTTACAGAACTCCAACGGAGAATGACACAAATACAATGCATTCTTAGTGATGCTGAGCGGAAGAGCATAGAAGACTTAGCAGTTAATAATTGGCTTGGTGAGCTAAAAGATGCCATGTATGATGCTGATGACATCATTGACTTGGCCAAATATGAAGGAAGGAAGTTACTAATGGACCGTCCATCATCATCTTCAGCACCAAGGAACTCAACTAGATGCAATGGCCTCTCACTTCTCTCTTGTTTTCGCAATATTCAGACACGTCACGAGATTGCCATTCGGATCAGAAATCTCAACAACAGACTAGAGAAGATCTCAAGGGATAAGACATTTTTAACACTTGAAAATGTGAAATCTGTTGGGAAAGCTTCAGTAACAAACCAGAGAAAAACTTCCCATCTTGTAGAGCCCATTCTTGTGGGGAAGGAGATCAAAACTGCTACTGCAAGATTGGTTGAACTGATACTACAGAATAAAGACAGTAAGGTCTATAAGCTTGCTATCGTTGGAATAGGAGGAGTTGGCAAGACAACACTAGCACAGAATATATATAATCATCAAAGAATAAGAAGGAAATTCAGCAAACATGCATGGGTTTGTGTTTCTCAAGATTACTCCGCAACTACTCTTATGAAAGAAGTACTACGATATATTGGAGTTGACAAAGAACCAGGTGAAACCATAGGAGAACTTCAAAGCAAGCTTGCATCATCCATTGAAGAAGAGAGTTTCTTTGTTGTATTGGATGATGTATGGCAGTCAGATGTATGGACCGATCTACTAAGGATTCCATTATACGCTGCATCTCGTGGAGTAGTTCTTGTAACAACTCGAGATGATATGGTTGCACGAAGAATTGGAGCAGAACATATGCATCGCGTTGACTTGTTGTCGATAGATGTGGGATGGGAGCTACTATGGAACAGTATGAATATCAAGGAAGAGAAAGAAGTGCAGAATTTGTTGGAAGTAGGTATTGAGATTGTTCGCAAATGTGATGGCCTTCCTCTTGCAATTAAGGTTATTGCCAGTGTTTTATCAACCAAAGAGAAAACCGAGAAGCAGTGGAGAAAGATTTTGAGCAATAGTGCTTGGTCTATGAACAAGATTCCTCCTGAACTAGGAGTAGGAGGGGCATTGTATCTGAGTTACAATGAGCTACCACCAAATTTGAAGCAATGTTTCCTCCATTTAGTTTTATATCCAGAAGATTGTAGCATGTATCGTGATGATATTGTCCGGTTGTGGATTGCTGAAGGCTTTATAGATGAGCAACAAGACCAACTACTAGAAGATACAGCAGAAGAATACTACTGCGAGTTAATATATAGGAACCTCCTCCAACCAGTTCCTCGGTTCATTACTCATGTATTTTGCAAAATGCATGATCTTTTAAGGCAACTTGCTTGTCATTTGTCAAGGGAAGAATATTTTGTTGGAAACCCACAATCATTGGATGCTAAAACAATGTCTAAAATACGGCGTGTTTTGGTTGACACCAAGGATATGGTAGTATTCCCTAACTTGGACAAAGAGCGTTACAGGGCAAGGACGTTGAGGTTTAATTATCGAAATTCAACAAGGGTTGACAATACTATTTTTATGAGATTTCCACGACTACGAGTTTTGGATTTGACTAATACAGATGTAGAAAGAATTCCTGATTGTATTAGTCACTTGATCCATCTACGCTTACTTGACATTGATGGTACAAATGTATCTTATCTTCCAGAGTCCATCGGTTCGCTCACTAACCTTCAAACATTGAATATGAGCCGTTGTCATTCTCTGCACGGTCTTCCTATGGCAATCACCCAGCTGTGCAATTTAAGGTGCCTTGGTCTTAAAGATACACCTATTAATCAGGTTCCAAAAGGGATAGGCACCTTGGTATTCCTTAATAATGTAGAAGGATTTCCAGCTGGTCATGGCTATGGCAATATGAAAGTACAAGATGGATGGAACCTGGAAGAGCTGCAGTCCCTTTTGCAGTTGAGGCGGCTTCATATGATTAAGTTGGAAAGAGCTGTTCCTTGTGGCACAAAATCATTACTAATAGACAAGTGCCATCTCAATGCTTTGATTCTATGTTGCACAAAACGAGAAAGCGAGCCATATTCAGAAGAAGATATTAGTAAGATTGAGAACACTTTCGAGGAATTAGTCCCACCACATAGCTTGGAAGATATATTCATTATAGGATTCTTTGGTCGAAAGTATCCCACCTGGGTATGTGCTTGCTTGTCCTCACTGAAATACTTGAACCTCATAAATTGCATTTATTGTGTGCATCTTCCACCAATTGGGCAACTACCTAACTTGGAATTTCTGAGAATTGAGGGTGCATCTGCAACAACCAAGATTGGACCGGAATTACTTGGAGATGGAGTAGTTAACCCAGGGTCCCAAGAGGCTATCGCTTTCCCAAAGCTTACAAGGTTGACCTTCGAGAATATGTACAACTGGGAAGGATGGTCCCTGATTTTAGAGGAAGACGTAGAAGAAGCTAAGGAAGGGAAAGACGATTGTTCTGCTGCGAAGCAAAAAGGAGCACAGCTACATCCAACACCACAACTTTTTCCCCATTTGAAGATACTACGCCTCATTTGCTGCCCCAATATAAGAGCTCTGCCACGACAGCTTGCACAAGCCACCAGCTTGAACGATATTAGAATAAGGAATGCAAGATCCTTGAAGGTGGTGGAAAACCTCCCATTCCTTTCTGAAGCCCTTGAGATCAAGGGATGTGGACTCCTCGAGGGGATCTCGAACCTTCCTCAAGTGAGAGAGCTGCGTGTAGATGACTGTCCAAACCTAAGGTGTGTTGAGAATTTGGCAAACCTACGGCAGCTGTGGCTCTCGGAGGCTATGCAAGAGATGAGTCCACTTTGGGTATCTGAGCTTCAGCAGCAGTGCCAGCAACATCATGGTGAAGACCTTGACGTATACACATGGCGTGAGGACATACCCAACTAGAGGCAAAGAAGATACAAGGTATGAACATTGGTCAGACATTTAATTGTTACATCTGGATTACTATCTGCTCGGAAATGTGAATTCTTGGGACCCAAATTTGGTGCTTTGGTAGACACAATCATATTCTGTATATTATCTTTGGGCTGAAAAGTAGCTGTAGTTTTTTTATAAGAGATTGTTTGATAAATAACTGATTTTTCTCAGCAATAAGCTGCAAAAGCAGATCCAACCTAGCTTTCAACTTTTATATATGGCTTTTAGATTGTGCTACAGTGAATGCACAGCGCTAATAGCTCACAGTTTCAATGTAGTCTTGAACCTGGTACTTCCATTTTGCATTTTTCTGATTAAAGTCTTTAGACTTATTTTATATGTATGTCATTGTGCTTACTTTATATGCTTGTTTGTTTCGTAGGTTAATTTGAAAGGCTGGCCCTACGGGAATTTGTTCATTGACCCATGGACGCATTACCTGATCTTCCTTTTTTGAGTTAAGTATTAGACTATGTAGACCAAAAAAGAAAATTCACAAAAAAAAAGAGAAAAGAAAAGGAAAAACCAAAAAAATTAGAAAAACTCTAAAATGGAAAGACAGTGAAATTCTCTAAACTTTGTTTCTTGTGTTTGGTCATTTCTGTAAAAGCTTGTATGTACTGTATATCTGCTTTTCTTTGGGTGGGTGGGTGGGTAACTCCGCCTATGTCGCTACAAGTGCAATATTTATGGATGCATAGCCGGTCCCAAGCCCGGAACAAGGAGGAGGGAGGTATCGTGTGTAGCTGCAGCATTGATCAGGAGCAAGATAGAGAACAACCATGCATGATGAGCAGCTGAGAGGGAGCAGAAGAGAGCATGGAGGCAACGGTTTGTTTGCAGGCTTGCAGCACTCTTGCATGTTTAATCAGTCCTATTCTCGTGTGCCTGACTGAGTGTAAAGTACGGTGTTGGAGTCCTTTCAACTATGCGTTGAATTTGTCTCGTGGACTGCCTTTCTAGTGAGTTGCGTTGGGTAGAATAATTTGGGGAAAATTGTATGTTGTCTCGTAGGATCGTCGTACATTTTATTTATAGTGACAGCAACAATTGAGCTTGATTTTAACATGGATTCTATCCCAACTCATACCAACACTCCCTTTAAGATGGGCATGAGATAATAATCATGATTATCTTGTTACGTATTGTAATACTTCGCCAAATCTATCATTAACTCCGTAGCTAATACCATTACCAAGACGAAAAGATACCACTAATACCGTTACGAATACCAATTTATCTCCACCATCTACCAAGTGTTCTCAGCCTCAACCTCCTCCTCATTTATCCATACGCCCCCGGCCTCCACCATCTCTGCCCATACACCTCTTCCTCGTTTGGCTACTTACACCAACACCAACTCTTACAGTGTTGGCACCAACTAGTATACTGACACGGGCGCCACCAACCACATTACCGGCGAACTCGACAAGCTGACGGTCCGTGACAAGTATCACGGCCACGATCAGGTGCACAGGGCCAATGGTGCGTGTATGCTTATTAGTCTCATTGGTCACTCTGAAACTAATACGTACCCCAGTTCAAGATCTTTCTTTGAAAAATATTCTCCATGTTCCCAATGCCACGAAAAATCTTGTCTCTGTGCATCGCTACGCTTAGCCTCTGACAACATCATCTTTCTTGAGTATCATTCTCACTAATTCCTTGTCAAGGATGGGGCAACGAGGAGAATTCTTCTTCGCGGGGAATGCAAGAAGAGCAAAATCTAGTTTACAGGCAGGGGATGGAAGATGCGGATAACCTTTTGAAGCATCCACAGGACCCTGAGCAGTTGCTTAACTTAGCAACGGTGAAACTCCCTCAACCGCTACTGTCAGAACCGCCCACCCAAAGCCTAACCTGCAAACCTCATCGGGTTACTTTCCAAAGAAGGAGCTCTAGACTGGCAAGTAAGACCACCCCAAAGTTGACGGCAACAGAAAGGGCCCAGCTTCACCTTGCCAAAAAACTGGGAGTACTGACAGACTCCTCCACCTTGGATGAATCTGCCCTGCAAAGGTACACAGCTGTGTTCGGCAAGCCACTCTCACAGGAGGTGATCCAAGCCTTTGCCCAGCTCGCAGGAATCTCAGGCAACCTAGACCTTGCAGCGGCGACTGGTCTAGCCTCATGGGAAGTACAACCAGCCTAATGCTAACAGGTTCCGTGGAGAAGCCAGACTCCCTTTTGTGGTCCTTAGTAGCTATTAGTCTTTTAATCTTGTTCTGTAATTTCGTTGGCTTAGTTAAGCTTCTGCGCGTTTGGAGTATGTTGTTGGGTCCTGGCCGCTTAAGACCCGGCGGCTCTGGTCACTGTAGTCCGCCTTTTGTCGGCGCTGTTTGTGCCCGTCAGGTCTTACCCTGTAGAGGGGGTTTCAGTTTCCTCTGTTGTAGGCTTTTGTCCCAAGTGTAAGGCTGTTCCTTCCTCCCTTCTGGGTAATGAAAGATGTCCGTGCTGTCCTCTCGTCGACGAGTGTTTGCTGTCCTTCTGTCTCCCCTCTGGCTGTGATTTCGAGTGATCTTCAACTGCAGGAAAGTTTCTTTTATTTTACAGATTTGCAAACCCTCTCGGCAAACAGAGAGGCTTTGTTTTCAGTTGTACAGGGTGGCCAGTGCTATGTCGCTTGACTGTCGCATTCTCTGTTGGAATGTCAGAGGCCTTAATGCACCTGCCAGAAGGGCCGTCGTGAGGGAATTAATCAAGGAAGCCAAACCAACCGTTGTATGTCTTCAGGAAACAAAGCTTCAACAGATTACTCCGGATATAGTGAAGGAGACCTTGGGCATTCAGTTTGGACAGGATTTTGCTTTTCTTCCAGCAATTGGCACAAAAGGAGGGATACTCCTTGCTTGTTCGGATATGGTGTTTTCCCTCTCCCAGGTCATTGTTAACCCTTTCACTCTGTCGGCAAAAATCACGAATAACGCGACAGGTTCCTCCTGGTCTTGCACCGGGGTTTATGCCCCCAAACAGAAAATGAAAAACTGAATTTCTTGCAAGAATTAAGGCAGGTGCAGGGAGCTCTACTTCCAGAGTGGCTACTCCTGGGGGATTTCAACATGATTTATCGCTCAAGCGACAAAAGCACAGGGAATTTGAATAGGCGATTAATGCAAGCCTTTAGGAGCATGATTGATGACACTCATCTAAAAGAGATAGAGCTCACCGGAAGGAAATTTACGTGGAGTAGTGGAACGGCCAACCCTATTCAAACAAGATTTGACAGGTTCTTCGCTTCCAAGGATTGGGAAGTTCAGTACCCATCTTGCTTCTTGCAAGCACTTTCTTCCTCGATTTCCGACCACAACCCCCTTCTGCTATCCACTCTGAATGCGTCAAAATGCAGATCTTTTCGCTTTGAATCATTCTGGCCGAAAATGCAGGGCTTCATGCAAGTGGTGCAATCCTCTTGGTCCAGGCCGGTCTTCTCTTCTGATACTTACCGGCGCTTCCACATAAAAATTCGTAGAACAGCCAAAGCTCTCCGGCTTTGGAGTCGCAGCATCATAGGGGACCTCCGACTACAGATGGACATTGCAGGGGAAATCATTTAGCAGTTAGACAGAGCCCAGGAAGAAAGGGCTCTATCCCCCCAGGAGTTAGATTTTCACAAGAGCTTAAAAGCTAGGATGCTGGGGCTGGCAGCGTTACAGAGACTTCGACTAAAACAAAAAGCTCGGCTAAACTTTATCAGGGAGGGGGATGCCAACTCAAAATTCTTCCACATTAGAGCAACCACCCGAAAGCGCAAAAAGCATATTAGCGCCCTGCAGACCGAACATGGCCTGGTCACAGAGAGTCAGGGATTACAGCAAGAGATTTTTTCTCACTTTCACAGGCTTCTTGGTTCAACTCAACAGAGAGATCATACACTAAATTGGGCACTCCTTGAGCCGCCCCAGGTGTGTCTCCAGTCTTTGGACCAGCCGATCACCATGCAGGAGCTCAAGGAGGCAGTTTTCTCAATTCCCTCTGAAAAAGCACCGGGCCCGGACGGGTTCATAGGGATGTTCTACAAGAAATGCTGGAGCATTGTAAAGGACGATCTCCTGGCAGTAACAACAGACTTCTACAATCAAAAAGGGGGAACTTACATCTCCTCAACTCAGCTTCCGTAGTGCTACTCCCGAAAAAATAGGTCTGCACAACAATCGCGGACTACAGGCCCGTTAGCCTCATCCACAGTACCAGAAAAATCCTATCAAAAATCTTAGCGAACAGATTGGCACCGCTGCTTCATTCCCTCATTTCGGACAACCAAAACGCCTTCATCACGAATAGGTCAATTCATGACAACTTCATTCTGGCAAAGAACCTAATTGCTGATCTCCACTCCAAAAGAACACCGTCGCTTTTCGTAAAGCTGGACATCTCTAAGGCGTTTGACTCGCTAAGCTGGGAATACCTTCTAGAGGTGCTGTCCTTCTTTGGCTTTGGCCAACGTTGGCGAAACTGGATCGCCCAAATTCTAGCAGCATCCTCTTCCAGAATCTTACTCAATGGCATGCCGGGGGAAAAGGTGATCCATAGGAGGGGACTACGACAGGGGGACCCGCTATCCCCCATGTTTTTTATCCTAGCTTTAGAGCCCTTACAGCATCTCATCACAATAGCATCACAAAGGGAGTTCTTTTCCAAGATTGGACAAAAACCGTTTCATAGATGCACTTCTATGTATGCGGATAATGTCGTTTTGTTCTTAAGACCTAACCCAGATGAAGTTAGGCTGATGATGAGACTGCTGGATCTCTTCGGTAGAGCAATAGGTCTTAAGGTCAACCTCCTCAAATCGGAGGTGTTCCCCATCAGGTGCGAAGGTTTAGACCTTCAACACATTCTACAAGACTTCCCGGCTGCAAGGAAGAGTTTCCCATCCAACTACTTAGGTCTACCTCTCCGCCCAACAGGTCTTAAGAAAAGAGACTTACAACCCCTCATAGAAAAAGTGGAGAACAGGCTGGTAGGTTGGAAAGGACTGCTTCTGTCCAAAGCAGGAAGATTTGTACTGGTGGACTCGGTATTAGGGGCCATCCCTATTTACCACCTCACAATCTATCCAGGTACTTCCTGGGCCCTTAAAAAGATTGACAAGGTTCGTCGGAACTTCCTTTGGAGGGGACATATAAGCTGCAATGGTGGCCACTGCCTAGCTAATTGGGAAAAAGTATGCAGGCCCAAAACGCTCGGAGGGCTGGGAATAAAAAATCTAGAATTGTTTGGCAGGGCACTTAGGTTGAGATGGCTCTGGCACCAATGGAAAGAACATACGAGATTGTGGAATGTGCTGCCGGTACCCTGTAATGACGTAGACTTGGACCTCTTTAATGCGAGCACGTCCATCTCGCTTGGAAATGTAAAGCTAGCCAGGTTCTGGACCTCAAATTGGCTTCATGGCTCTTCGCCTAAGAACATTGCGCCTCACTGTTTCCAACTAGTTCGCATGCGAAACAAAACTGTGCAAGATGAGCTTCCCAACAACAACTGGATGATCCCGTTGAGACGGATCTCCACACAGACGCAGTTACAGGAGTTCCTCAAGCTATGGCAGATGTTGTAGGGGGTGGTTTTAAACCCAGAAACCCAGGACGACATCACCTGGCGATGGACATCAGATGGCCTGTACTTAGCAAAGTCGGCATACAGGATACAATTTCAGGGATCCATAGCTGATCAACACTACCCCCTCACTTGGAAGGCAAAAGCACTGAACAAGTTTAGGTTCTTCGCCTGGTTGTTACTCCAAAACAGGATCCTCACCGTGGACAACCTTATCTTGAGAGGTTGGCCACACTGTCCGATTTGCCGCCTTTGCGGCTCGGGAGATTGTCGGGACCCGAATCTGCAAATCCGGACCCTCTGTGTATTCAGCACTAGTCCAGGAACGCGCTAGTGCACACAGTCTTAACATCGGTAAATATCACAATCATACCACTCGATACTAATAAAGTACTTTAATTAAATAATCAAACTGGTTGCTTGACCTTATGGTCAAGTTACAAATATACGCCTCGCAGGGCGAAACTTAATAAGAGAGAAATAATAGCAGCGGAAAATAAGATAACTTTGTGGCGCCATCCAGTATACCACAGGCAACTGACTGGGTTCGCTCCCTAGCTAGACGGGTCTTCTGGGAGCTCCTCCTCCAAGGCTGGTGTAGACTCCTCTTCAACTGGTGTTGTATTGCGGCAAGGGTGAGTACTTGGTACTCAGCAAGTCATGCACATAATGCAACTAATATACTACATGCATGGCTTAGTACAAAGGAGTAGCTTAGGGTATATTTGCATTAAACGGCATTTAACAAGTAACATAAGTAGATTCGAAAGCAGTAGAAACAAGTATAACATCAACAACTTTTCCAGGAGTTTAATCAACATCTTTCCCATTCCTAATCCACATTTCCATCAACATCATTATTTAACCAAACCCAACCTTTCAAGTCCAAGTTATTTTCAAGAAAGTCTAACCCTTGACTGTAATTCCCGAGCGATGTCCAATACCGCGGACACGGCTATTCGAATAGATTTTACACTCTGCAGAGGTTATGCACTTTACCCACAAGATACAGTCAAACACCACAAAGGCGAGTGTCCGTAACAAAGTCTTTCGGAAACCTCTAACAGCACAAGTGGTCCTCCCCGGTGTTGCACACTAACCCTTCCCTTAGCGAAGGCGAAGTTTAGGTCAAGCCACCGTTAGATGGGTACCTGGCCGCAGCCCCGGTACGCTCCCCCGTACAACTTACACAAGGGGTGTAGTTGACAACCTGAGGTCCCACAGATACGTTATTAGCAACTTATTCAACTAGGTCCGTCCCATTACAGACATGTGGTTGCACGTTTGACCCAGTTCAAAGGCTTGCAAGGTTAAGTCCTTAGGGTGACCAGGGCAAGACTACCCGAAGAACCAAACCAACATTCCCGGTGCCACAACTGGCCCACCCGATCATTCTTGCCACATGCCCCGGTCAAATCTATTTATCAAACCCCAGTTGATTACCAAGCACCACGTGCCATCAACATCACATGATACCTTTCCAAAACAGGTTCAATATATCATTAAGTCAATATTAACGTTTGATTGTCCAAAATCATGTCATGAGCACGTAGCAGGTCTAAGCAATATACTACAACGGTCTAAATTCCCATGTTGGCAATTTAATAATGTCCAACTAGTAAACCACAACTAGGGTGACAAGGGGTCATGGCACATATTTAATTAACCAAGGTGTCATACAACAATTAGGCATTTATCTAATTCCCCAGAATTAAATAAAGTATTTTCTAATTAAACTAGCATGCAATAGTTTTAAATTGAAATAATTTGAAATTGGGATCAACATGGTCAAAGCACAACTTGCCTTCAAAAAGTACTTGCTCTTGGTCCTGAGCTGGCTCCTGGGTCAATACTTCTCCTTCGAATCCTTCCGGCACTTCAACGTCTACTCGTAAAGCGTGCAAATAGCAAATAATAAATACACAGTAGACAAAAAGTGTCCAAACATACAAATAAAGTTCATAAACAGAGAGAACATAATTTTATGAATTTTTAGAAACTGGAATCTTCAAATTCGGAGTTCAAATGAAAAAGATACAAGCATTTAAAGTTTAAATAATCAATTAAATAATAATACAGAGAAAAACTTTAGTCCAAAAATTAAATAAAATTCATCATTAGGTAGATCTCAATTTTATACAAATTTAGAAATTTGAATCACTCAAATCGGAGTTAAAACACAAAAGTTATAAGCGTTTGAAGTTTGAATCAAATTCTAAAATCAATTATTCAAATTAATAAATCATTTTCTTTTTCGGAAATTCATTTATTGCGTCAGTAGGGACACGTGGCAGCCTCTGATTGGTCGGCTGACGTCAGCCGGTCCACGGACTCGGCGCACGGTGCGGCTCGGTCCACCGTGGACCCGGTCCACGGCTCGGGTCACTGACAGGTGGGACCCACTGGGGTGACGTCATTGCTAACGTCGTGAGGACTCGGCCACTGGCGGAGTGGGACCCACTGGTGACGTCAAGGTGGACGTCATCGACGCGGGGTGGCGGCCCGACACGCGGGCCCCGCGTGTCGAGACACGCGTTCCCACGCTACGGCGGCCGATGGCCGCGTCGATTGGCCTCCCGGCCACGTGGCGCGATCTCGGCCGTTGATTTGAAAATCAACGGCCTAGATCAGATCTGGTTATCCTGCGTTGGAGCGAACGCGGTAAATCTACGCCGTTGGATGTAGATCCAACGGTTGAGAATGCGTTAACCCGTAACGTGGATTACGTTACGGGTGACGTGGCCGATCGTGGGCCGTTGGATCTTGATCCAACGGTCCAGATCCGATCTAGTTTCTAGGGTTTGGGTTACACGTGGCTTACCGTAGCCGTCCGATCTCGATCCAACGGCTGTCCGAGCTCGGGTTCCGGCGAGGGCGTCTTGGCGGGCGAGCCGACCGAGACGGGGACGACGACCACAGCAACGGCGCTGCGGGGCTCCTCCGGCGTGAAGACTGGCACTCCCGAACGCGTCTCGACGCGAGGAACTTGGATCTGGGCTCAACGGCGGCGGAGGACAACGAACGACGGTGAAAAACGGCAATAACCGCGGCGGCAACCCAATCCAACTACGGCGAGCGATTGCGGGTAGCCTAGCGGCGGCTCGGGCTTGAAGGCTAGGGCTACGGGTGCGCAAGCAAACGGGCTATCCGACACGTGTGGCGGCGCATTAAATAGGCCCTCGACGTCCGTGATACGCGCGGAAAACGAGGCCCCACGCACAGGCGGCGGTGGAGTCCGACGACGGCACGGAGAGGGCGACGTGGCTCATCGTGAGCCGTTGGATCCAGATCCAACGGTCACGCGGTTAGGGTTCCGGGCGAGCGGGTTCGGCTTGACCACGGGCGCGGTCGGGTTCGGGTCGGACTCGAACTCGAGTCTGACTCGGGCTCGGTCGGATGAACAGTGCAAACCCGGTTTGATTTTCCAGCGATTTAATATTCAAAATAATTTCCAGAAATTCATTTAATTCAAGAAAAATAGCAAAATACTCAGAAAAATTCCAGAAAAAATTCTAGAAAATATTTTAGGGCATTTGGGACTCAAATAAAATATTTCCAACAAATCTTTATTTGCAACGTTAAATTCTTTAATTATTTCAAAATGGAATAAATTCAAATAAATTCCAAATAAATCCAAATAAATTCCAGAAAATTCCAAAAATTCACCAAAGTGCCAAATTACACATGAATTTAAGAAAAGCAAAATTTTGGGGTGTTACAGAGATGAATCGGCAAATCACCTAATGATATCCTGTCCTTTCGCAAGGCATGCATGGGCGCTTCTATCAGACAGGTTACATTCCCTTCAGCTCCCTCTTGAGAACCGGGATCCTACTGTGTCCATTTCGACCTGGTGGCAAGGGCTGCATGACATCTTCCCCAAAGAGCTCCGAAGGGACTTGGATGGGTTGCTCATTTTCCTTTTCTGGAACATTTGGAAGGAACGTAATGCTCGCACTTTCAATGATCAGTACTCTACGGTGCTAAACGTTGTTCAGAAAACAATTCAAGAGTTCACCATGTTCCATCTAGTGTGAGGGAGCCGCCCAGATCGTCCTCGAGTTGTTGGATGAACAGTTGCTCCCGTCGGATTTGGATCCTAGCAACGAATCACCGGAGGTGATCCTGATGCTAATACCCAAGCCAAATGGAGACAACCCTACGAACGTCCAAACGACTCGACAACAACCCCGGTATTCCCCCGGTATGCGACCCAAAACACGCCCAGGATCACCGCATACCGGAAACCAATACGATATCAATTCAATTTGCATAAAGGGGGCAACGAATCCAAAACCTTCCAAACCACACGCAAGCGGAAACACACGGCACAAAGACGAACCCGACAACCACCAAACCAAGATTTAAAACAACGCCAAGACTCCAAACTAGGCAAGAACGGGGAAAAAGACCAAGACTCCGAAATCTGGAAAATTTCGGCACGACCTTTCTAGAACCTATGGACATCCACTCAGCAGACAAGAAAACACAATTGCAGTATAAATATAACCAAAAGTAATGCAACAACCACAACAGCAGTACGATCGCAGTTAGAAACCATCCACGAGACATCAACAGAGACTTAAACAACGACGAACACAATTTAAAAGGCTATCTATACAACAAAAGTGAACCAAATCGCAACACATTAGCAAAATAAAACTTCTCCGGAAGTGTTCTGCCCCTGAACACTTCCGGGCGTGAGCGATGTCGTGCTAAGCCCCTACTCGGTGCCCCGCCCGGTCACCGAGAGACAGTAAGGGCAGAACTCGCATCCGCCCACCTGATCCTCACCTGAAAAACCACAAAGCAGAAGCATGAGTACGGAAGGTACTCGCAAGACTTACCCGAGGGTCCGTATATGACCGACTCCAAAGGTTATGCATTTGGATGTAGCAAGGAACCAGGCTGAAGGTAGAAGTGCAGCAAGCTTAACATTTGTTATATTAATTACCTAACTACTCAATTCACAAGTTAAGCAGTTGTAACGGCACCTACTTCAAAAATGAAATTGCAATCATTAATTCTCAACGATTAAACTCATCACCAATTCATCTGGGCTCAAGCTCGATGGCGAACCTCGGTTCAAGTTCTTACTGCGTGACTGTGCGATGAAAGAGCTTGCTCATATCGGAGAGCGCGGCAATTCGAATCGCTTAATTAACCCTACAGGGAAGCATTGATCGCACGACACTTACCATAAGGGCCTAGTGTCAACCCCCTCCCAATCATACCCAATCGCTGAAGCGTCCTCCTGTGGCCCGAAAACCTAGCACCCCCTCGAGCAGCCCCAAGCCCGGCTTGGCGCTCGAGAGTCGGCCTAAGCCTCGCCCTCAACCACGTCCAACCACAGGAAGTTACGGTCCATCGATTCCGTATGAGAGAAAGAGTGGCTTACCGTACCATAATCGGGCATGCGACCAACCGGGGTGTGCTCAATCAAAGGGCAACCATCGAATCGGTCCTTAATCGACTCAGACGGGAACTACCACATCGGGTCTCCTTACCCAATGTCCCAACCTTCCCGCCCGGTCCCCAATTCAACCTTTCCTTACATAACCGTACCCATTTCATTTCATCATAAGTAAAGTAATTGATCTCAAGCGGTGGACCATCCACCACTTGGCCCAAATCCCGACCTCTAAGCAAATTCTAAGCAGTGACTCATTTAATACCCATACTAGTTCCAACGGAAGTATTCACAAATCCAAGGGACGAATGTGCAGCAAATAGGATCTAACCCTAACCCAATTCAATTCCTAATGCAGACTTATTTCACCAATTAAGCAGTTTATTCACAAAAATATAATTAATACGGGTTCAAGATGCATAGGTGCTTGCCTTGTTCTTCTGCTTGTGGGTCGGCAACAGTCGGCTCTCCGGTAACACCCTCGGTCACCGCGGCGTCAGTCTCTGCGGGATCGCTCCCTACACGAGTACAATGCATAATGAGATGCATGCCATGCGAATGAAACGAACACAAAAGGAAAACCCCGACGAAACTGTAGGATCGAAGTATACGAATATAGCAATCAGAGGGGGGGTGAATGATTGTGCGGAAGCTAAAACCAAATTCTTGACCTATTAAAAGTTCACCCCAAAACAGAACCAAATAATTGCCTCGTTTTCGACAAAAACAGAATGACAGAGGTTTGGTAAAATGAGAATTCCCGGAGATCCAACCGTCGAAACGATCTGAAATTTGGACACAAGAAACTATATTCCAATACGAATCGAACCCAAAAAGAATCAGCTCGATCGGACTTACGGATCAAAAGTTATGAGCTTCGCAAGCTTGCTGATCCAGAACTTGACGAGAATCAATCTAATCAAAACTTCAAGATTAAACAAGAACGACAAAAGATTGATCAACTAAACTTTGAGAAACACTAGATCAATATCCTAGAGAGGTTTTTGATGGATCAAATCAAGATAAAACTTGAAGAACAAAAACCAATCTAGAACTAGAACAAGCATGCAAACAAGAACCAAAACAGAAAATATCAGAGCGACGTGGTTATCAGAGCACGCAAAAATCTTGGAAGAATTGATCTTTATTTCTTGTCTAAAATACTCTCATCAAAAGAGTACAAACCCTAAAACCAAGCTCAAAGCTTGATGCGCTCAGCTCTACTTGGTGCCTTTCAACAGAGACCCCCACCTATTTAAAGCACCAACCCACAAGGAGTTACGAATACGATTCCTATTCTCTAGAAGGAATCCGTATCCAACTCAACTCTACTTGGCCCAACCAGGCCGAGTACAACTCTTGCACGCGTATGGCAACCCTACCATACTCACGTGACTAACACTTTGCACGCGTATGGCCACCTGCCATACTCACGTGACTAACACTTTGCACGCGAATGACCTCCTGCCATTCTCACGTGACTAACCATTCTTCATGTGCACCATTCTCTTAGCCCGAACGTCCCGCATGACATCCTTGACCACCAAGACCTCAGTTCCTCCTGAACCTAGTCCCGAACCTCAGTTCCTCCATGAACCTAGTTCCGGTCCCGTCATCGACCACATTCGTCTTCGAGCAATACCTGCACATGAACAAACCACAAAACAAATCCGAGCACAAGTCCACGACTTGACTCAATGTCAATCCATGCAACTACTCACATGAGCATTGCATAAAGTCCACTTCAAAAGAAGCATCATGAAATCATCACAAATTTCATAATCTCAAATTCAAATTATTTCAATTCTGCTCAAAACCCTAATTCAGCAAAAACGCATTCACGACGGACAAGGAAATATGGTCCGGCGTACACATGAAAAATCACTCAAAAAACCATTCACAACGGACAGACAAAATCGGTCCGTTGTACAAGTGAAAGTTTCGGTTCCAAGAAGAAAACCAAACGGACAAAAACACGTTCACAACGGACAAAGAAAATCGGTCCGTTGTACATGCAAAAATGACTTCGGTCATGAGCTCAAAACAAGTTCACAACGGACCAAGAAAAACTGTCCGTTGTACATGCAAAGGTTTCTGAAATCTTGGAGAAAGAGTTAGATTCAAGCGCTCAAAAGCAAGTCCACGACGGACAAAAAAACATTATCCGTCGCATGCTTAAATCGATCGGTTTTGAGGAAAAAAGAGTTTGGCTCAAAGAGTTCAAAACACGTCCACGACGGACCCAAAGACATTGTCCGTCGCAGATGGGAAACTTACTGTTTCTTGAGAACTTTGTCCGGCGCAAAAGTGAAACTTACTGTTTCTTGTCAAATTATCAAACACATGCACAAGCACATTTTGCAAATCCAATTCTAAGTTTAATTTTTCAGTTCAAAGCCAATTTTTCAGCACATGATTTCACAATGCAACCGAACAACTCGACCCAATCCGGACAGATCAGGTGAACCCGGACAGTCCGGGTATTTAATCCGGACAGTCCGGCCAACCCGGACATTCCGGACCTTTTTGTCCGGATACTCCGGCCTAGGGCGGACACTCCGGACTGGGTGTCCGGACACTCCGGACCTGGCGAGTTTTACCCAATAACTCGACGGATCGAGGTGCCGCCAAATCCTATGGCATCACGGGGACCCAATCTACGACTTTCCTACATGCGGTCGAGCTAGGGAAGCTCCAAGCTAAGCCTAACCCACGACGAATGGGCTCATTCTTAACATCTCTAACCAAACCCCAATCCGATGCTTAGAACGGCTCCATCTAACCCCGATCCACAACCCTAATACCCAACATTGCCCAAACCAACCCACATCCAACCAACCCCAAAAACCCTAACACTCCCAAAGTTCAACCCCAACCCCAATTCTACAACCCTAGCCCCAAAACCATCTCCTAAGGAACCCTAGAACTCGAGGACCCACGAGCGGATCCCAAGAAAAAGGTCTCACCTTCAATGGGGATGAAGGAGAGGGAGGGGAAGCCGGGTTGAACTAAGAGGACGCCGGCTTGGGGAGGAGCTTGAGGCCACCGGAAGGGAGGAGCCACGGAGGTTCACCGGCCGGTGGGGTTCGCCGGAATGGAGCTCGGGGTGAAGGAGACGCACGGGAGAGGTGGGAAAAAGACCAAGTGAGGTGGGGTGAGTGGAGGGCCACGAAATGGGACTTTTATATTAAACCCCCGCAAATACCGGACACTCCGGACTCTAACCCGGAGACTCCGGGTTGGGGTCTTCGGTGGAATCAACCCGGACACTCCGGGTTGGGGCGCTTGGTCAGCCCAATCCGGATACTCCGGATATTCCGGGTTGGATCCGGACACTCCGGATGTGGACCCGGATACTCCGGATGTCCCAGAATTTTTGGAACTTGGGGCCTTGACATCTAGCAAGGAGGTCGATCACCTCCGAGTAGTAGTCGCTGTGACCCAGGCGCTGGGTGTTGTTTAGTGTCCCTCTAAGGGGCCCCTCCCTTCGAGTGTTTCCGGTTTCCTTTCTTTTTTGTCTCTCTTTCTTGGTCTTGGACTTTGTATCTTTCTTCCTACTTAATTAAATCGGCAGAGCTCCTGCCCATACTTCGAAAGAAAAAATGTAGAGGTGGACTGTATCCACTTATGTCGAGTCCTGCAACTACATCCACCAAGCATGTCTACTCCGCCACTACCCCTACTCATAAAAGATGGCACAGTCGTCTCGGCCACCCATCGTCTTCCACAGTTCGTCATGTCCTCCAGTCAAATAATCTTCCCTATTCCAAGGAGTCAAATAATATGTTGGTCTGTGATGCATGTCAACAGGCCAAAATTCATCTGTTGCCCTACATTAGTTCGCATGAAATCTCTTTGTCCCCTTTGGAACTTGTTTATGCCGATGTATGTAGTTCTTCTTCTTCTTCTTCTTCTTCTTATGTGGTTCTTCTGTTTGTATGTACTGTACCCTACTACATTTCTTCCTCCCAAGCCTGCGTTTACAATTAGAGATGTTTTACACAACCCCGGATGGGAGGCCGATGCTCACCTTCTTAAATGATTACATTTATCGTTCAAGGTATGAATCATCAATTCATAATATACCATTCCTATTGTCATGGGTGAATCATCAACATTAAAGCAACAATATGAAATTAATCATTAACTAACATGATAAATCATTCATAATCATTAAACAACAATTTAATCAAATGCCTACTATTATATCATGCATTTGCCTTTTAACCATGTAAGGCAGAGTGATGAGTGGCCGAAGCCAACTCGAAGTCACACATCCTGTGTCCAGAAGTTTCGCCGAAACATCGACAACGTAGGTTCTCCGTGATTCCCACAAGTTCCCACTCCTTCACGCTTCCCAAAACTCTTGCACCACGTCCTTCAAGATCCTCGACACCCCCTGCACACGCTGACATGAACAGATCTCATATCAAGCATGCAGTTAGACGAGGAACGCAGAAAAACAACAAGGAATGACGGCGGCCACGTTTTGGACGAGTCTTCGCACGACAAGGCATGCCCATGGTGTCGCAGGTGCGGGCACAGCTTGCCCCAGTTAGCTTCCTTAGCGTGGCCCCTGTCTAGCACGGTGCCCCAGCGCGGCCTTGCACGACTCACCATGGAAGCGGCGGTCGGACGGCTCAGTGGCGATGGCGGCACGCGCGGCGAGGGTTGGGGTGGCAGTGCAACAGTTGCAAGGGGATGTAGTGACTAGGGTTTGCCCAGCCCTCCCCTTGCGCCCCTTTTATGGTTGGTCGTACCCAGTATGGAGATTGGAGACGCAACTCTCTAGATTTTCTTGCAGCAAGTTGCCCCCAACACTCTCTAACTTTTCGATGAACTCCTTGATCTATATAAATAAAAACAAGCGATGATATTTAAGGCATCTTTTTCATTTTAAGGGCAAAAAAATCCCATAATATACTAAAAGAGAAAAAATTCTAGAAATTCTCACATTAGTCAAAAGAAAAAGAGAAGGATCTCCACCGCTTATTTTGGTGGGGCTAGATTATAATGGTCCAACTTAATCATATATAGATATCATCTTTGAATGTTTTCACTACTTTTTCCAAATGTTGCAACATTGTAGCACCATGAATTTATTTGATTCGGATACATAGTAGTTTAAACCGTACCTTATCTCTATCTTTGTGGTTTTCATCCAATCTTTAGTGATAAATTTGATAGTTCCCCTAATTTTTTTAAGGATATTGGGGCTTCGTATTTCGTAGAGGAAGTTGGTGAACTTGCTGCTGAACCCTCACGTTTTGCCATATAATTATAACAATGTATAAGAAACGTCAGTAGCGAAGGACACATAATTTTTTTCTGATATATTCGTGGGTGCATCCATGTGAGTGGTACTGGTGGATAGTAACGAGAAAAAAAAACTAGTGGGGCCTGCGTAGACTTCTAGTCTACAATTTTTAAAATATAGTTTTGATCACTAATTTTTATTATAATATATTTATAAGATATAATAAAATTACAATATTATGGAATTACTTTTCAAGACAAATCTATACATGTGATTTTGATGTATCCAATTTAAATATTTAAAAAGATATTAATAGGCAAAGTTTCAAAAATTTTACTACAACTATATCCAAAATGATAAATATTTGTGACTGAAGGGAGTGCTACGCAATAATGCAACGCTTTCCCACGTCTCCATTTGCTGCAGCTGCCATAAGAGGAGGCTTTGCGTTATAAGCAAGAGATCTCAACCATTCCCTTGCTGTTGCATTAGTTTGTTCCAGCGTGTGGCAGTCTACATCTCTACTGGCGGTAGTAAGCTGAGCTCAAGAAATAGTTCAACTCTGTTCCTTCATCTTCTTCTCTACAGTTAATCTTCGTATGCTCCCTTTGCATATGGTGATGCGGGCAGCACAGGTTTCTCATGGATCAGTAGTGTTCATTTCTGTTTTCCCTATGATCCTCTAGATCGGTGGTTATGATCAACCCATATTCTGGTACTTTCTTTATGTTCTACAACTTCAATTCAAGTAATGGCTTATTTCTGATGAACTTATCGTTTCTAGATTTCTGATGAACTTATTGTTTCTAGATTTCTGATCAGAAGTATGCTCTTCGAAGCAGTTAATCTTAGCATCCTTTGGGTCTCAGTCCATCGAGCAGCTCTGACATTAGTAATGGATTGATCAGCGCAACAAACTGCTTCTGTAAGTTGATTATTGCTGATTCTTATTGCCAACCGTATTGCCGTATTGGGGTCCGGTACTGCCGCCGGACAATAGTATCATGCATTTGGGATGGTAGTTATTTTTCAGAAGGAACACTCTTTGTGTTTTTCCAAAGGCCGGCACTACCACTATTCTTGGCCAGCACTATCGCAAGTCTTGTAGTACCGCCTATTAGTTGTCTGTACATATTTATTAGAGAGGTGGTTTTGGGACTTTTTTTTAAAATCCAAAACACGGCACTATAGGCTCTTACATGGTGGTAGTACCGGGGTACTATATGAATGGCTAGTACCTATGCATTAAATATCGAAAATCGATCGTTGCCATAGAGGCCGGTACTACAGGTTCTTACATGCCGGTAGTACCGGATTTTGCTGAAATTCATACATTTCGGCCACAACGACCATTTGAGTGGTTAGGGGCTATAAATACCCCATCTCCTGCACCAAGGGTACTTCTTGGAACCTCATTGAATACTTGTTGAACCTTTGCAAGCTTCTTTTCAATATTTGAGCATTAATTTCTCATTTTGAGGTTGTTGAGAGCATTCAAGTGTGAGTATTGATTTTGAGCTATTTGAAACACTTTATCACCTTCAAGCAAGCGTCATTGGTCTATTCTCTTAGAGTTTATCGAGTCCTACATAGCTTAGAGGTGAGTTCGGTGTTCTCTTCAAGAAGATTGTGAAAAGGCCCGACATTTGTGTGAAAATTGAAGCTCACCTGTCTGGAGTAGGAAAGAGCTACCTCTAGTGGATTTAGTCCATTCTACTCAGATATGTAGCTGAGTAGCGCCGATTCAAGATGATTTCAGTGGCTTCCTAATGAGTGATGGGATATCTGGAAAATTCTGGGGACCAGGCTGTGCATGTAAAAACCTTGATTCCACTTAATAGGGACAACCTTGTCAACATGTCAAAACTGTAAATAGCATGCGAACTGTGGAATGCTGTTATCTAAATATTCTCAAAACGTGTTTGCAGGAACTTACACGACTTCCGGACTATACTGATAAGCATTATGCACTGACTGCCTATTGACTTTCCTTGATTCCTGCACACCCCTCTGTGAATCTTGTTTGATGGCGGCCATATTAGACTCTGTTATTGGATTATGCATAAGAAAGCTGCAAGAGATCATCTTAGAGGAGGCAGTACTAATGCTGGGAGCACATGAAGAGTTTACAGAGCTCCAACGGAGAATGACACAAATACAATACTTTCTTAGTGATGCTGATCGGAGGAGCATAGAGAAGACTTAGCAGTTAACAATTGGCTTGGTGAGCTAAAAGATGCCATGTATGACGCCGACGACATCATTGACTTGGCCAAATATGAGGGAAGTAAGTTACTAACAGACCGTCCATCATCATCTTTAGCACCAAGGAACTCAACTAGATGCAATGGCCTCTCACTTCTCTCTTGTTTTCGTAATATTCAGACACGTCACGAGATTGCCATTCAGATCAGAAATCTCAACATCAAACTAGAGAAGATCTCAAGGGAAAGGACATTTTTAACACTTGAAAATGTGAAACCTGTTGGGAAAGCTTCAGTAACATACCAGAGAAAAACTTCCCATCTTGTAGAGCCCAATCTTGTTGGGAAGGAGATCAAAATTGCTACTGCAAGATTGGTTGAACTGATACTACAGAATAAGGACAATAGGGCTTATAAGCTTGCTATCGTTGGAATAGGAGGAGTTGGCAAGACAACACTAGCACAGAATATATATAACCATCAAAGAATAAGGGAGTTCAGCAAACATGCATGGGTTTGTGTTTCTCAAGATTACTCCGCAACTATTCTTCTGAAAGAAGTACTACGACATATCGGAGTTCACAAAGAACTAGGTGAAACCATAGGAGAACTTCAAAGCAAGCTTGCATCATCCATTAAAGAAGAGAGTTTCTTTCTTGTATTGGATGATGTATGGCAGTCAGATGTATGGACCGATCTACTAAGGACTCCATTGCATGATGCATCTCGACTTGTAGTTCTTGTAACAACTCGAGATGATATAGTTGCACGAAGAATTGGGGCAGAACATATGCATCGCGTTGAATTGTTGTCGATAGATGTGGCATGGGAGCTACTATGGAAAAGTATGAATATCAAGGAAGAGAGAGAAGTGCAGAATTTGTGGGAAGTAGGGATTGAGATTGTTCGCAAATGTGGTCGCCTTCCTCTTGCAATTAAGGTTATTGCCAGTGTTTTAGCAACCAAAGAGAAAACCGAGAAGCAATGAAGAAAGATTTTGAGCAATAGTGCTTGGTCTGTAAACAAGATTCCTCCTGAACTAGGAGTAGGAGGTGCATTGTATCTGAGTTACAATGAGCTACCACCAAATTTGAAGCAATGTTTCCTCCATTTAGTTTTATATCCAGAAGATTGTAGAATTTATCGTGATGATCTTGTCAGGTTGTGGATTGCTGAAGGCTTTATAGATGAGCAACAAGACCAACCACTAGAAGATACAGCAGAAGAATACTACTACGAGTTAATTTATAGGAACCTCCTTCAACGAGATCCTCATTGGGTTCGTCATTGGAGATGCAAAATGCATGATCTTTTGAGGCAACTTGCTTGTCATTTGTCAAGGGAAGAATATTTTATTGGGAACCCACAATCATTGGATGCTAAAACAATGTCTAAAATACGACGTGTTGTGGTTGACACCAAGGATATGGTAGTGTTCCCTAACTTGGACAAAGAACAATACAGGGTAAGGACGTTGATGTTTAATGATGGAAATTCAACAAGGGTTGATAGTACTATTTTTACGAGATTTCCACGACTACGAGTTTTGGATTTGACTAATACAAATGTAGAAAGAATTCCTGATTGTATTAGCTAGTCACTTGATCCATCTACGCTTACTTGACATTGATGGCACAAATGTATCTTATCTTCCAGAATCCATCGGTTCGCTCACTAACCTTCAAACATTGAATATGAGCCGTTGTCATTCTCTTCACGGTCTTCCTATGGCAATCACCCAGCTGTGCAATTTAAGGCGCCTTGGTTTTCATGATACACCTATTAATCAGGTTCCAAAAGGGATAGGCACATTGGTATTCCTTAATAATGTAGAAGGATTTCCAGCTGGTCATGGCTATGGCAATATGAAAGTACAAGATGGATGGAACTTGGAAGAGCTGCAGTCCCTTTTGCATTTGAGGCGGCTTCACATGATTAAGTTGGAAAGAGCTGTTCCATGTGGCACAAAATCATTACTAATAGACAAGTGCCATCACAATGCTTTGATTCTACGTTGCACAGAACGAGCAAGCGAGCCATATTCAGATGAAGATATTAGTAAGATTGAGAACACTTTCGAGGAATTTGTCCCGCCACACAGCTTGGAAGACATATTCATTATTGGATTCTTTGGCCGAAAGTATCCCACCTGGGTATGTACTTGCTTGTCCTCACTGAAATACTTGAACCTCATAAATTGCATTTACTGTGTGCATCTTCCACCAATTGGGCAACTACCTAACTTGGAATTTCTGAGAATTGAGGGAGCATCTGCAACAACCAAGATTGGACCGGAATTACTTGGAGATGGAGTAGTTAACCCAGGGTCCCAAGAGGCTATCGCTTTCCCAAAGCTAACAACGTTGATCTTCGAGAATATGTACAACTGGGAAGGATGGTCCCTGATTTTAGAGGAAGAACAAGAAGAAGCTAAGGAAGGAAAAGAGGATTGTTCTGCTGAGAAGCAAAAAGGAGGAGCACAACCACATCCAACACCACAACTTTTTCCCAATTTTAAGGAACTAGTGCTTTGGTGCTGCCCAAATATACGAGCTCTGCCACGAGAGCTTGCACAAACCACCAGCTTGAACGATATTAGAATAAGGAATGCAAGATCCTTGAAGGTTGTGGAAAACCTCCCATTCCTTTCTGATGCCTTGAGATCAACGGATGTGGACTCCTCGAGAGGGTCTCAAACCTTCCTCAAGTGAGAGAGCTGCGTGTAGAGGGAACAAGACGACATGCCGACCTCCAGCCGCCAAGACGCTCCGTTCCCCACCTTCGCCACCAAGTCCCCAGCCAAATCCACCAAATCCCCGGCCAAATCCACCAAATCCCCAGTCAAATCCGTAGATCCAGTATCTCCTTCAGCTTCCCCCAACCTCTTTTCCCCTTCTCAGCTCTCGGTATCACCGGAGAGAGTGTCTTGGAGTTCAGACGAAGACGACGAGTTTGTGCCGGCTACCGAGGACGAGCCCGTTCAGGAAGCCTGCTCCCATGTGTCTGCTGTTCGTGAGTTTGGCTCGGCCAGGTCCTCGGCAGCTGCTCCTTTGGACCTTGCCCAGATCTACCAGGCGACCTGGCTGCCCTCGGGGGAAGGTTGTGCCCAGGAACAGCTGGTTGTTGTGGGCTCTTCTCCTGTGCTGGGAGGCGTATTTGAAACTGTACGCATTGACTCCACTGCTTTTCCTCCGAAACAACCAGTCTCAATTCTCAAGAGGACCCCCCCAAGACTTCCTTGCAACAAATTGAGATCTCCCCAAAAGATCCTCAAGTACCAGAAGCTCTCAATTGTTCTGATAAAACTCTGGTCGCCCCAGCAAATCTGTTACTTGGATCTTCTTCTGGCAGCTCTCCTTTAAACGCTCCGAACAACCGGGTTCACCGCTCCTTTATTGCTTCAGCTAAACCTTTAGCGCACCATCCTGAGGCAGTTTGGCAGACAGTCAAGCCAAAGTTCTGGTGGAGACGCAGAGCTGCATTCACTGCTTCGGCCAACAACCAGCCTTCAGTGCTTCCTAGGAGTTCCAAAGCAACCAGAGCTTCCTTGCGCTTTAATTCGGAACTGCCCACAGCCTTTAAAGGCAGGTGTTTCCGCTGCCTTGCGAAAGATCACAAAGTCATTGCTTGTAGAGACCCTGTCCGGTGCCTCTCCTGTCATCGCAGCGGGCATCTCGCCAGGCACTGCTCGTTCCGTGCTTCAAAATTTCCAGAGGCAGTCCCTGTGCTCCCTTGCTCCCGCCCAATGGCTTCCCTCCTTCCGTGCCCAGACAGCCGCCCGCTCCGTAGCGCCGGAACGTTGGTTGCCTCGGATGCTATGGCTGAGGAGGCAGTCAGGCTGGGCCAGCACGCGGTGCTCCTCGTTGTGACAGGAGACCGGACATCCTCTGTAATCTCCAACACGTTCAGAGCTGCAAAGGCGCTAGAGGCAAGACTTGGAATCCCCTGGGCTGACATGCGCGTCATGCGTCATAACCCGAAGGACTTCCTTGCTTGGTTCGACTTCCCGGAACAGAGGAATGTGGCGGTGCGTGCAAAACACATCGAGCACGCTGGCTCCGCTTTCGACATCAAGCCCTGGATAGCTGACAACAACGCTGTTCAGACCACTTGGAGGTTCAGAGCTCGCTTGGCCCTTGAGGGTCTGCCTCTCAACGCCTGGAACCACAGCTCAGCGGCGGAGCTGCTCAACGGCTGGTGCTGCTTTGATCGCCTCGATCGGCAATCGCGTCGGAGGGAGTCTTCCAACCTCTTCTGGGTCTGGGTCTGGGTCGCCAGTCCAGACGACATTCCTCGAAGCTGCTCTTGCACGGTGTTTGCGGCGGATCGCTGCGGCCGTACACCTCGAGTCTGGGAAGGCGCTCCGGATTCTTCCCCGCCTCGGCCAAGTCTGCCGGAGGGCTCTTCCTTCAATGTGTTGATTCACCTTGACACCATTGAGGACTTCTCGCTGTCCGTGCTCGCGGATGGAGAGAACTGTCCGCGTTTAAAATCCTTCGATTGGACTCTCGGGGTTCTAGATGGGGTGAACCCTCCTCGGGTCGGCATGCGCCCTTCAGCTCGCTGCCGCCTGGGAGATCGTCTGCAACCTAGCAACCCGAGTGATGAAGATGATGACCAGCAGGGCAATCCCCGCAACTATCGGCGTTCCTTTGGCCGCCAAGATCGCCGCTCGCGCGACGGACAGCGCCATGGTCGTCGACAGTCACGGGACCCCACTCCTCGTGGTGGCCAAGGAAGTCACCGCACGAGGAGCCCGCGTCGCCGCGCCCACCTGGTTGAACTACGGGGTTCGGCCTCACCTTCTCGCCGAGAATGGGAACAAGGCTGGCGTCATCGTACGAGATTGGGCGACCACCGATGTCAGCGCATGAGGTCTGGTGAGCGAAGGCAAAGGCAGACGTACGTCACTGCCCCGGGTGAAGCCTCGTGGTCGCCCTTGCTTTCGGATGGAACTGCTCCAATGGACATCTCCCCCGTCCAACCGGTGCACTTGTCTTCAAGCTCCAAGGCACCTGTGCTTGTGGCGTCACTGTCAGGCCTCCGAACGTTTCACCAAGACCCCTTCTCTGATGATCTACAAACCCTCACCTCGCTTCTTGCTATTCATTCTCCTGTCAGGTGTGACCCGATGATAGCAGAAGCGGAAGGACTGGCAGTAGGGGTTTCCACTTTCTCTTTGCGCGAAGGAACAGAGAACCCCCTTGTCGCCCCAAGATCCAATTCACTGGATGATGGGGCCGGCGTCATCGAGCAGAATGCTTCCCAAGCTGCAGGCCAATTGCAGGGAGCCGCCACCCAGATTTTCTTGCAGGAGGTGTTCCACCAACCTCCGCAACCTGTTCTCCCATACGCTGTGCTGCCGACTGCAACCACCCGAAGCAGCACGGCTCCACGACGCAGCAAAAGAATAGCCTCCAAGATTAGACCGATGCCAACGGCAAAGATGGCAGAGGAGCTGCTAACAAAACGCCTGGGCTTTTGTTCACCACAGACGGCAGAGGTCCCGGCAGCCGCAGTGAAGCAGTTCATTAAATTGTTTGATGAACCGCTGCCGACCAATGTGATCTCGGCTCTGCGAGCTATCTGTCGCCTGGATGGGGAAGATCAGCAAGCGGCTGAGGCGTTAGCGCTCGATCAAGATTTGGAGCCAACTGTCCAGGAGGCTTGATCACTTGACTCCAACTAGCTGTTCTTTTGGTTGTTAGTTACCGTATTTCATGACAGGCAGTATGGTTGTATTTTGCTCCCCTTCCACTTCTAGTCTCAGTCCTGTAACTTTCTGGACTGTGGCCTCACGTCCTTGGATTCGTAGCTTTTGTCTTAGCTCGAGCAAGAGCTTGTCTTCTCCCACTTCTGTGACTGTTTATCCAGTACTAGTGGCTTTAAGGAGGCGGCTTGATGTGCAACAACGTGACCTCTGCTTAAAACTTCGAGAAAAGATAGCAAGAATGCGACTTCTGCTTAAAACTTTGGATTTGTTTCAGTGGATGCTTTTGTCCCTATGTCTGATTGCACCATCCTAAACTGGAACGTGCACGGCTTAAACGGGCCGGCTAGGCGCGCCGCAGTGCGCCAGACAGTGGACAGTGTTCGCCCGGTCATTTTCTGCGCCCAAGAAACAAAGCTACAAAATGTAGACCAACAACTCATCAGAGAAATTGGTGGCCACCTCCTGACCGAGGCTCACTACCTGCCCGCGTCAGGTGTTAAAGGAGGTGTACTCCTTCTCTGGGACAATACCAAAATTCAAGTCGATGCACCTTTTTTTGGAAGCTATACCTTAACTGTGCAATGTACCCTCTTGGATAATGTCGCCTTCCAGCTGACAACAGTCTACGGACCCACTGATCTTCGTGAAAAAAATGAGTTCCTACAGGAGATTGCATCCTTAGCACCTCCGTCGAGATCTCCTTGGATCATCATCGGGGACTTCAATCTGATTTATGAGGCGCGGGATAAAAATAACAACAACTTCAACCGTACGCTGATGGCTAGATTCCGTGCTTTGATCAATCGCTGCGAGCTTAAGGAAATCTTGCTCCAAAACCGAAAGTTCACTTGGAGCAATGAGCGAAATGAGCCTACATTGGTAAAGCTCGATCGTGCATTCTGCACTCACGAATGGGACTATCTTTTTTCGAATCACCTGCTACAGGCTCTCTCCTCTACTATGTCTGACCACTGCCCGCTTCTTCTTGCGACCAACTCTGGGCCACCAAAACCCAGGACTTTTAGATTTGAAAACTTCTGGCCGCGACTGCCGGGGTTCCAGGAGGTGGTCAAAAAGGCTTGGGACACGTCGGTCACACACGCCAATCCTTTCCGACGACTGGCGCTAAAACTCCAAACCACCGCGTGAGTGCTCCGGAGTTGGAGCTCTTCCGCTTGGAGCGATGCCAAGCTTCAGTTCCACTTAGCGAATGTCCTCATCCTGCGCCTCGACATAGCTCAGGATTCAAGAGAGCTTTCGCAGCCAGAGTCTAACCTCCGCAAGGCACTCAAGCTAAAGGTGCTTGGTTTGGCGGCGGTTGAAAAAGCACGTAAGCGACAGGCCTCCCGGATTGTATGGCTGAAAGAAGGCGATGCAAACACTCGCTTCTTCCACGTAAGGCCAAATGGTCGCCGACGGAAAAACTTTATTCAGTCCCTTGACACTGATCAAGGTACAGTCATCCTCCATGAGGACAAGGAGCGGGTGTTGTTCCAGCATTTTTCAGCGGTGTTTGGGATCAGAGCAGTTGGCTCAAAGGTTGTCAACTGGCAATGCCTAAATATCCCTGCTCACGATGTCTCGGATGTAGAGGCTCCTTTCACAGAACATGAGGTTCTGCAAGCGATCAAACAGCTCCCGGCAGAGAAAGCACTGGGCCCTGATGGCTTCACTGGGATTTTCTACAAGCGATGTTGGAATATTATAAAACAGGATGTTATGGACACCATGCAAGGGGTGCGAAATTGCTCTGCCGGGTCTTTCGGGCCACTCAATACAGCTTACATCGCCTTAATCCCAAAAAAGGAAGGATCGGCAAGGGTGGTCGACTACCGTCCCATCAGCCTAATTCACTCCTTTGCAAAGCTCTTGTCCAAGGTCCTATCCCTGCGTCTTTCGACACACATTGACTCGCTAATCTCACAGTCCCAGAGTGCTTTTATCAAAGGCCGATGCATCCAGGATAATTTTCTATACGTCAAAAATCAAGTGAGAGCCCTGCACCGCAATCACACACCTGCTTTGATGATTAAGCTGGACATAGAGAAAGCTTTTGATTCGGTATCCTGGGAATTCCTCCTCGATCTCTTACAGGCGCGCGGCTTCGGTGCTTGGTGGCGGGACTGGCTTTCCATCTCTCTGGCTTCATCCAACTCCATGACACTCCTCAATGGGGTGCCAGGACCCCAAGTTCGACACAGACGTGGGCTAAGGCAAGGCAATCCCCTATCGCCTTACCTCTTTATCCTAGTCATTGATACTCTGCACCACATATTCAACAAAGCTACAGACGACGCCGTTCTGTCTCCCCTACAAGGATGTGCATCCCCGTTGCGACTATCACTTTATGCTGATGACGCGGTTATATTCCTAAACCCTTTCAGGGAAGAGCTGGAATCAGTCCTATGCATCCTTCAAGCCTTTGGGGAGGCCTCATGACTCAGAGTAAACCTACAGAAGAGCTCGATAACCACAATCCGATGCCAAGGGCTTGATCTCGAGAGCATCCTTCAACCCTTCCCTGGCGTCATCTCGCAATTTCCAATGAAATATCTGGGGCTTCCCTTATCTCATGGACGGGTTCGTTGGGTTCATTTCCAACACATTCTGGACAAAGCGGCAAGGCGATTGGCAATATGGCAGGCGCGACACCTAACCATGGGAGGCCGCCTCATTTTGGTCAAATCGGTACTTTCCTCACTGCCTACCTACCTTCTCACAGCAGTCAAGGCGCCAAAAAAATTTATCGTCGATTTAGACAAGTTAAGGAGGAGGTTTTTTTGGGCGGGAAACGACGATTGCTCCGGTAGCAAGTGCAAAGTGAGCTGGACAACTGTCTGCCGTCCTTTTCAATTAGGAGGTTTAGGCATCCTGGAGCTACAAAGATTTGCCAGAGCACTCCGACTTCGATGGCTTTGGCTCGAATGGTCATCCACAGAAAAACCATGGAGAGGGATGCAAACGCCGTGTGACCGGATTGACCACTCGTTGTTCTCTGCGGCCACGAAAGTAACAATTGGTAACGGTCAAAAGGCGTCCTTCTGGAATTCTAGGTGGCTACAGGGCAAAGCGCCAGCACAGCTAGCACCAACTCTCTTCAAGATCTCTAGACGCAAGACCAGATCTGTCGCGAGTGCATTACAAAACAACAATTGGATCCGGGACATCCGACGTAGGCTAACCGCACAAATGCTTCCAGAGTATGTGCACCTTTGGATCGACATCCAACAGGTGAACCTCGTGCAAGAAATAGACGATGAAATAACCTGGACACAAACGTCCAACGACGAGTTCACAACCGCGTCGGCATACCAATTGCAGTTCGCGGGAAGCTTGAGCAGGTCGTACACCGCCACCATTTGGTCAACTTGGGCACCGATGAGTTTCAAGATCTTCTTTTGGCTCGCGCAGCAAAACCGTCTATGGACAGCGCAACGTCTTCAGACCCGAGGCTGGCCGAACCAATATTTCTGTCAAATGTGCTATCGAAACCTGGAAACGAATTTCCATCTCTTCGTAGACTGTCCTCAGTACCAACGGTTGTGGGCGGACATCGCAAATTGGGCTCAAATATAGTCGCTTAGACCCCAGCTCTGGAAACCGGCATCCAGCCTGGAGCAATGGACTGTTCAGCTAGTCAGCGAACAGACTGGTTGTCGCAAGCGGGTCAAAAGCTTGATTATTCTTACTTGCTGGCGATGGTGGAAAGAACGCAACAATAGAATCTTTCAACATGAGAGCAAACCTTATGATGTCTTGTTGCAGGACATTAAGGACGAAGCTTACTGCTGGTCCTTCGCTGGAGCCAAAGGATTCAAAAAGCTGCTGTCTCGTCTAGTCTAACCTTTTTTCTTTGGGTTTTTCCTGTTTTCTTTACCTTATCTCTGTTCTTTTGTCTTAGCCCCCCTGTATCTCCTTTTCTCTTTGCAGTGCAGTCTCCTGCACTTTGTACTATTCTCTGCCCCTCTATTAATATAAGCCTCGGCTTGTTTCAAAAAAAAAGAGAGAGCTGCGTGTAGGTGACTGTCCAGACCTAAGGTGTGTTGAGAAGTTGGCAAACCTACGGCAGCTGTGGCTCTCGGAGGCTATGCAAGAGATGAGTCCACTTTGGGTATCTGAGCTTCAACAGCAGTGCCAGCAACATCATGGTGAAGACCTTGACGTATACACATGGCGTTAAGACATACCCCAACTAGAGGCAAAGAAGATACAAGGTATGAACATTGATCACACATTTCATTGTTACATCTGGATTACTATCTGCTCGAAAATGTGTATTCTTGGGACCCAAATTTGGTGCTTTGGTAGACACAATCATATTCTATATATTATCTTTTATGCCATAATATTGCATCTCGTTTTCAACATCCATCAGATTATGTGATCCATGGTGCTTCATATATACTCCCTCCATCCCAGATTATAAGGGCAAGTACAGCGCTATATAGACAGTTGCTATCTATAGCAAGTTGCCATATCACATATAGACAACTTTAAAGACAACTATACAATAGTACAAACAATCACTTTCTTTATAGATAACTAATCATCTCTACACACAGTCACCTTGGTTCCAATGCTATAGTCGACTACAAATGTATAGACAATTTCTTTCTCTTTCATCCACATCAGCAAATAAGTGACATGCCAACTCTTACAGATAGCAGCTATCTATGCATTGTACATGCTCTAAGGCGTAGTTTGACTTTGCATAATGATTAGCTCTTATAGATAGCAGCTATCTATGCATTGTTGCATTGGGGTCATTGTTTCTAAACCTCCATTTAATACACACTCTATCCTCTAAGAAACCATCTAAGGGCATGTATAATAAGGCCATCTCAGCCGGCTCTTAGCTTGTACACATCAGCTTTGGTCTATATGGAAGAGTGGGAAAAGAGGAGAGAGAGAAGAGAACTGGATCTTATTTAGGGCCTGTTTGGGGGGCCTGCGGCTGGGATAAAAAGCTACTTTTGGCTTGTTGGGCTGTAAAGAAGTTATAGCTTTTCTTCATATGTCATTTGACAAACTGGCTGCTGTAGGTGTAGCTTTTGGGGGGCAACCATTTGGGCCCAAGTGAGGAGGGAGTTGAGGAGGCGGCGCCGAAGCCCGAGGGAGTTGAGGAGGCGACCAGGCAGGGAGACGATGGGGTGAGAAGGGAGGCGGAGCGAGCAAGGAGGTGGTCGAGCGAAGCCACAGCTGAAAAGCACCTCCCTACCAGTTGTGGCTTTTAGGGGTGCTTCAGTTGTGTGCTTCTGGATTAGCTATGCAGCTGCTTTGCAGCTGGGCTGTTTGGGGGAACTTTAGGCCCAAAGCTGAAGCACAGCTGAAGTACAGCTCCCCCAAACAGGGTGTTAATAGCCAGCTTTGCATGAGAGCATAGGTAGATCATTTATGTACAAGAGAGAAGAGATAGTTATTGCATAGCATCTAGAGACAAGTTTTAGAGATAATTATTATACAAACTGGCTTTTAGCTTATTATTATCGTGTAGACGTGTACTCTCTCCGTTTCACAATGGTTATAGTTCTAGCATTCAAAAATTTTATTAAAATGGTTGTAGTTCTCATATTCCAATGCAATTTTAGAAGTAACATGATCTTTGTACCCTTCATCATTTAATTGCATCGGCATGCAAACAGTCCATCAAACAGTATTAATCACAAAGGGCATGAATTAAATGAGGGTATACAAGTCATTTTCCATGTCTCCTTATTTTTGTGTGAATTTAGCTAGAACTACAACCACTGGGAAACGGAGGGAGTAGTTTGCTTTTACTATTGTACTTGCTCTAATAAACTATGCATTGGAAATGCCCTAAGAGGTAAGGCAGATTGGATTATCAATTAAACAAATTAAGATGAATTAATTCTCAAGTTTTCTCTCTTTCCGAGTTCCTCCATGTCATGTGTTTTTGTAACATCCTCAAACTTATAAAGTAATAAAAATCAAATATTAAAATGATAAATAATGTTCTCATGCATTTCTTGATTCTTATGTGTAGTTATTGAATTGTTTGATACTTGTGATGCTTGCTTGGACTATAGAAAGAAAATGGAAAAGAGAAAATATCAAATGGTTGGATGGTAAGTATAAGAAATTACCATGGTAAAAATTTTGTATAACCTGGCCAAACCCTAGAAAATATCCATAGATGGTCAAAAGACCATGTGCATGCTTTTACTAGTGAAGAAAACAAATTTAAATAATAAACTCAATGGTTGCCCTGACCAATGTCAGATTTTTAGAGAGAGTTGTGGAGCAATCTAGACCTTGGGATTTTTACCATAAGACCTCAGACATATCACCTTCACCCTCAAAAAGTTTCAAAAAAAATTAATAAGCATTTCTGCTATGTTTTAGCATTTAATTTAGGCAGATTTGAAATTCTGCAGAAAACAGTAAAAGAATTTTAGAAAAATAAATAATGCGACTTTAATGTTGAAATTTTTATGGTAGGTCCATTGTATAGAAACACACCTTCAGTAAAAATTTCAAAAAAATAAATATGTTTATTTAATCCATAAACCAATGCAGAAATCGAAATAGAATTACAGTACAGCCGACATTGTCAGATTTATTATAAATAAATGGTAAATAATTTTAACTCCAAAATTTTACTGAAGCTAGTAGACTTAACCATCAACTTGGTCAAAAAGTTTTGAAAAATCCTGAGATGACCTGACCCCTCATTTAATTCTCTTAGTGCGCTGTCTGAGCGGAAGGAACCAGACCTCTCCATCCCTTACTCTCTTCCACGTGGGACCCACGTGTGCAAGACGCTGCCGGACGGGTCCCGTAGTTTCCCGTCACTGCCAGGTGGGACTCCACCTCTCACGCGTCCATTTCCTCCCTCCTTCTTTCTTTCCCTTCCAGTCTCACTGCAAGTGGCCCCGGGGACCACTTGTCGGTTCCTTCTTCCTCTCTCTGCTCTTTCTCTTGCTTTCTCTGCTCTCTCTCACTCTCGATGGAGCCGACTAAACCGCCTCGGTCCCTTGTCGCGACCCCGCCGCAATCCCGCGCCTCGAGGCCACCCTGGCGAGCCGCTGCCAGCTTCCAACCTCGCCCATGCCTTGACTAAGCCGAAGGGAGAACCCTGGAGAATGCCCTAGCTGGTCGCCGCCATTCTTCTTTTCAGACCAAACCTTGCCTTACCGCCTCCCGTGCCTATTTAAGGGAACGAGCAGCACGTCCAAACCCAAAACAAACACGGGTGTCACACTCATTCACTCTCATACACCCAAAACCGGCCGAGCCGAGCCCTTCTTCTCCGCAACCGGCGAGACCCGATTTGGGGGAAGTACCAAATTCGCACGACTCGGTAAGGAAGCGTCCAAATTGATTGATCTTGGGGTATCTCTGGGTGTTGATGAAGCTTATGCGCACCTTGTTTCAGCCCGAATCACACCGGAGAACTCCCGCGCCGTGCAACCTCCACCGCCTTCACCCCGCACGGTAAGAACACTACCCGTTCATTCTTCCTTCGAGTTAAGTGTACCAATAGAGTCCCTAGGACCTCCTAGAACTTATACGGTTGATCATTCAACACGGCTTGAGCCGTAGCGCCGCCGAGCCAAACCTCACCTCGAACCTCCGCCGGTCACCGCCGAGAGCTTGATTTCTCCGAACACCACCCTCATCCAAGCGGTCCCCTAGACTTGCCTTGGTCCACTGATGCCGTAGGAACCCTCCAAACTCGATCGACGCCGCCGGAGAGCCGCCGGCGAAGCCGTCGGCCATCTCCCCTGCGCCGTGTCGCTGCTTTGTGGGTCATCTGTGTCAGCCGCCCGTTTATGCGAAACCACTGCCGTGCGGGCCCAGCCACACCGTCGCGCACAGCTGCGGGTGCGCCTGCACGAGTCCCTGACGGCCGGGACCCACACGTCAGTCGCGCAAAGCATGCCCTCAACCGTGCACGAGTCACTGTCGAATCGGGCCCAGCTGCCAGCGACTGCGACCCGAGTTCGAATTCAGCCCGCGCAAATCAAAGGAATACGTTTTCCCTTTTGGAAAGCGTATTTTCCATTTATCTGGGTTTTTAGTAAACCGAATAGGTTCAAACATATATAACTTTTTACCTATAGCTCCAAATCAAGTGAAACTTGTTTGTAAATTCATCATAAATCATCTAGTTTCATAATATGCAAAAATATTTGAAACTTGTTTAGGAATTTAAATCTGAATTTGAATTTAAAGCTTGAAATTTGAATATGTGGCATGTAGAGATTTTGCAAATTAAGTCCAAATTGAGTGAAATAAACTTTGTTGGAATCCTTAGGACAAATACTACCCAAATATGTCCTTAGATTTGAATTTGGAGTTAATTTGTGAACATTTCCTAATAGGATTGATATTAATACATAATACTAATATGATTGCCATAACTTAGTCAAAAATTGTTCAAACTGAATGAAATTTGTTTCTTTGTGCTAATTACATTATTTAGGACCAAATGGTAATATAAAAGTTAGGGTGTACCATGTTACTTTGATTTGACATGTTTAAAGTTACCTTATGCAATGATTAATATTAATACAACTAACACCACACCTTGAAAATGAATTTCATTATATTCAACTTTACAATCTTAGTTTCCTGAATTCGTAAATTAAAATGAAATAATACATAAAGAAAGGTAGTCATGTTGTATGTCATTAAGCTTTTACCCTTAAGACCAAAATCTTATAACTTGGCTAATACATGAATTGATTAAGTGATTACCATCATTGGTTGATTTGAATTGATTTCATTTGAATCTTTCAACTGCTATCCTTGTTGTTTATGTATTTGCTTCTTTTATCGATATTGAAGTATTCTTTTTGCCATGTTCTTAATCGACGAATAGACGCTGAGATTACCGACTACGCTATCGACGACACAGATCCAGCTTACACCGCCGAGGAGCAAGGCAAGCACCCCTTTGATCATTCTTGAACCCAGATTTTACAACCAGATAAAATGTGATTAAGAATCTTCCTGCATGCTTATATTCTAACTATCTAATTCACGCTCTTGGTAGTTATAACCCAATGTTGATATATTGTTTTAATCATATCAACATAAACCCCATGATAACCATAGGAATGGATACTCAATTAAAGGATGGGCTATAACGAATATTAATTGCATCTGCTTAGCAATGCTTAGAATGATACATTGACATCTACACCCACATACACACTTCTTCATGAAATCTTTTTCTGGTTTATGTAAGCAGTAAAGGATACTGGTAGTTTGATAAAAATGAAAATAAAACTACTGCTTTGACGTGGGTGATTATTGGCAATAGCCGGTTGTACATGTTTTAACGTGTACGTAGCTAGGGTGGAGTTATCGCCCATGTCACTTTAAGGACCAAACATGGTGTCCCGCGATCCAAGATAACCGTACATCCACAAGTACTGGACTGGGACAGTCTTAACTTATTAAATTATCTGGGCATTAGCTTTGCACATTGGTAGGCAGTTGTAGCACGGGCATTCCGGGTATTGGTTTGCTCGAGGGAGGTGTCATCACCGAGGTGTTGGCATCTGCCGTTGTAACGGTGTACGCCTGGCTATGAATTGGGGCTGTTGTTATACCATTTGAGCCGCGGGCTCTGAATACTATTGCTTCACCGTTTGTTTGCTTCCATCATAGTCAGGAGAAATGTCACTGGGCTAGTGCAAAGTTAAGGTTCAAGTAATCGAACAGTTTCGTTATGAACTCCTCGCGGACATACCAAAGGAAGTGTGTCTTATAGCTTGCAAAAAGGGAGAACATATCTTGTGGGTAAAGCTGTACAACTCTGCAGAGATTAAACTAATCGATTAGCCGTATCCACGGTCATGGATGACTTGGTGAACCCACACTAAGTTACTTGTTTTCTATTTTTGAAAACTTTGGTAAAAAGACTTTGGAAAATGTTTTACGACTGATTGATGTCTCTTGTCATTGTATTTTCTTTTAAGACCATGGAGGGTCTTGTTCGTTATTTTACTCACAAGAGGGCCGTGAGTAAATTGTTATTAACTTTTTATTACTTGTTATTTCAATTACTTATCAAACTGTCTTTAAAATTTTATTTACGCTTTCCATTACTATTCAGTATTACTTCATTCAAAACTTTCGCTTTATGCAAAACAACCGTAGAAACCCACTTTCTATTTCAGCCTGCATATATTCCAGGAATTGCATACACTACAAAGTCTTGCGAGTACCAATGTACTCAACTTGCTTCAACAAATGTTTTTAGGTGATGAGCAAGATTACGATAATGACGGGAATGAATATGAGGAACCTGCGAATTTTAGCGACGACTGATCTTTCTAGGTTCATCTCAGCAGTTGCCTGTGGAGTTATGGAATAGTTGGCATACTATGAGACATGGTTTTAATTTCCTGCTACTTTTGGTATTGTAATAACACTATAAAACTTGTGATGTAATAAAAGTGTGTATCTGTGTGGCTGTAATATCCAAATTGTGTTTGTGCGTGCCAGCCACTGATCATGGGAATGGCACAGGAAGCACTTAAGAGCCTCATATTTATGTTACTTAGTGACATAAAAATGAGGGTTTCACAGTTTTTCAAGTCGTCACCATTTGGCCTGCTTACTACGGGAAATAAATTCTATAGTGTCGTGCTACACAAAGGGACCTGTGCAGCACCACTCGGATGGACGCCACGTGTTATATGCCAGTGAATCTGCACCGTCTGCATGCAATTAAAGCGTCAGTTAATTAATCCCCTTAATTAATGCAATTAATCCTCTTAATTAATGCAACGGTGAAGATTCACTGCCGTAACACGTGGCGTTCATCGAGTGGTGCTGCACAGGTCCCTTTGTGCAGCACGACACCATAGAATTTATTCCCCTTACTACGGTGTGGTCTGCTACAGTGCATGCACTACAATGCTCACGGTGGGCCCATGTTCTTGACAGTTACACTTCTAGCAGTTGATAACCCTCGAAATTAAAAATATTGCGTTAGCGTGGTCTGTCAACCTTCATGCATGGGAAAGTGTTCTTCAACTTGTGTGCTTATATTTTGTTGTGTTTTACTCCAAATGACTAGCGATTTTGACTGAATATTTTCATACAGCTACTCAAGGTCAGGTACTAGCATGCATGTCAGTTTCATCCTTAAACTAACAAAGCATTGCCATGGTGGCAAACCTTATCTGTGTCTACATATTTCATCTTATGCATGTGAAAACTTTATATCTAGTGGGAAGTTCCGAAAAGTGATGTAGGCACTTCCACCAAATGTTGGCCTAATGGTTATATAGATATACTTTCTCAAGTCACGCATAAGTGTTGTTTTGGACATTGACACATTCTTCAATTAAACTATAATTTTGACTGCCAATTTTTATTTTAATATATTTATAAAACCAAATAAAAATATGATATTATGAAGTGATTTTGATACAAATACACACGTATCATTTTCATATGCACTACAATAGCTCACAGCTTCAATGTAGTCTTGAACCTGGTACTTCCAGTTTGCATTTTTCTGATTAAAGTCTTTAGACCTATTTTATATGTATGTCATTATGCTTACTTTATATGCTTGTTTGTTTCGTAGGTTAATTTGAAAGGCTGGCCCTACGGGAATTTGTTTATTGACCCATGGACGCATTACCTGATATTCCTTAATTTGTCTGAGTTGAGTATTAGCCTATGTATGTAGACCAAAAAGAAAATTAACAAAAAAAAGAGAAAAGAAAAGGAAAACCCAAAAAAATTAGAAAAACTCTAGAATGGAAAAATAGTGAAATTCTCTTAACTTTGTTTCTTGTGTTTGGTCATTTCTGTAAAAGCTTGTATGGACCCGTACTGTATATCTGCTTTTCTTTGGGTGGGTGGGTGGGTGGGTAACTCCGCCTATGTCGCTACAAGTGCAATATTTATGGATGCATAGCCGGTCCCAAGCCCGGAGCAAGGAGGAGGGAGGTATATATCGTGTGTAGCCGCAGCATTGATCAGGACCAAGATAAAGAACAACCATGCATGATGAGCAGCTGAGGGAGCAGAAGAGAGCATGGAGGCAACGGTTTGTTTGCAGCCTTGCAGCGCTCTTGTTTAATTAGTCTTATTCTCGTGTGCCTGACTGAGTATAAAGTACGGTGTTGGAGTCCTTTCAACTATGCGTTGAATTTGTCTGGTGGCCTGCCTATCTAGTGAGTTGCGTTGTGTAGAATAATTTGAGCAAAATTTTATGTTGTCTCGTAGGATCGTCGTACATTTTATTTATAGTGACAGCAACAATTGAGCTTGATTTTAACTCGGATTCTATCCCAACCCGACTCTACTCCAACTCATACCAACGCTTCCCTTTAAGATGGGCATGAGATAATAATCATGATTATCTTGTTACGTATTGCTTAGCCTCTGACAACATCATCTTTCTTGAGTATCATCCTGACTAATTCCTTGTCAAGGATGGGGCAACGAGGAGAATTCTTCTTCGCGGGGAATGTAGAGGTGGACTGTATCCACTTTTGCCGAGTCCTGCAACTACATCCACCAAGCATGTCTACTCCGCCACTACACCTACCCATAAAAGATGGCACAGTTGTCTCGGCCTGGCCACCCCTCGTCTTCCACAATTCGTCATGTCCTCCAGTCAAATAATCTTCCCTATTCCAAGGAGTCAAATAATATGTTGGTCTGTGATGCATGTCAACAGGCCAAAATTCATCAGTTGCCCTACATTAGTTCGCATGAAATCTCTTTATCCCCTTTGGATCTTGTTTATGACGATGTATATGCGTAGTTCTTCTTCTTCTTCTTCTGTGGTTCTTCTGTTTGTATGTACTGTACCCTACTACATTTCTTCCTCCCAAGCCTGCATTTACAATTAGAGATGTTTTACACAGCCCCGGATGGGAGGCCGATGCTCACCTTCTTAAATGATGCTACATTTATCGTTCAAGGTATGAATCATCAATATCATAGTATACCATTCCTATTGTCATGGGTGAATCATCAACAGTAAAGCAACAATATGAAATTAATCATTAACTAACATGATAAATCATTCATAGTCATTAAACAACAATTTAATCAAATGCCTACTATTCTATCATGCATTTGCCTTTTAACCATGTAAGGCAGAGTGATGAGTGGCCGAAGCCCGTGATTCCCACAAGTTCCCACTACTTCACACTTCCCAAAACTCTTGCACCACATCCTTCAAGATCCTCGACACCCCCTGCACACGCTGACATGAACGGATCTCATATCGAGCATGCAGTTAGACGAGGAACGCAGAAAAACAACAAGGAATGACGGCGGCCACGTTTTGGACGAGTCTTGGCACGACAAGGCATGCCCAGGGTGTCGCAGGTGCGGGCACGGCTTGCCCCAGTTAGCTTCCTTGGCGTGGCCCCTGTCTAGCATGGTGCCCCAGCGCGGCCTACCTTTGCACGACTCACCGTGGATGCGGCGGTCGGACGGCTCAGTGGCGATGGCGGCACACGCGGCGAGGGTTGGGGTGGCAGTGCAACTGTTGCAAGGGGATGTAGTGGCTAGGGTTTGCCCAGCCCTCCCCTTGAGCCCCTTTTATGGTTGGTCGTACCCAGTATGGAGATTGGAGACGCAACTCTCTAGATTTTCTTGCAGCAAGTTGCCCCGACACTCTCTAACTTTTCGATGAACTCCTTGATCTATATAAATAAAAACAAGCAATGATATTTAAGGCATCTTTTTCATTTTAAGGGCAAAAAAATCCCATAATATACTAAAAGAGAAAAAATTCTAGAATTTCTCACATTAGTCAAAAGAAAAAGAGAGGATCTCCACCGCTTATTTTGGTGGGGCTAGATTATAATGGTGCAAGATAATCATATATATATAGATATCATCTTTGAATGTTGTCACTACTTTTTCCAAATGTTGCAACATTGTAGCACTATGAATTTATTTGATTCGGATACATAGTAGTTTAAACCGTACCTTATCCCTATCTTTGTGGTTTTCATCCAATCTTTAGTGATAAATTTGATAGTTCCCCTAATTTTTTTTAGGATATTGGACTTTTTTCGTATTTTGTTGCACATGTTAACCACACTTATTGCATGTATTGTGTAAAAATATTGCGACGTGTCCGATGCAAATCTTTGAATCGGACGTCTGATTCCTAGTTGCCCCTATATCATAATATCTAATCGCGTAGTTGTGTGGTAAACATGATAGCATTATGATAAAGGAAGCAGCAACTTGATCGGAAAAGCAAGGGTCTTTTTAGACGGCTAGTGGCTTAGTGCCAAGAGTTCATCGTGTAAGTTGGAGAAGACAATTTTTCATCATGTACCTAATCACATTATCAGTGCTATCAGTAAACAAGTAGCAACTTGATCGTATAAGATAGAGAAATTCACCATCATATTCTTTGGCCGGCCGTCGATTCGTAATTAATTAGTGCTAAGAGCCGAAACTAGTTGGTGAAAGGTAGACATCAGAATATGTATTAATTTGAATGATCAACTTGCTGCTATGATTGCATTATACTAGCGTCTCCATTTGCTCCAGCTGCCATAAGAGGAGGCTCTGCGTTATAATTAAGCAAGTGCTCTCAACCATTCCCTTGCTGTTGCTTTAGTTTGTTCCAGCGTGTGGCAGTCTACATCTCTACTGGCGGTAGTAAGCTGAGCTCAAGAAATAGTTCAACTCTGTTCCGTCATCTTCTTCTCTACAGTTAATCTTCGTATGCTCCATTTGCATATGGTGATGCCGGCAGCACAGGTTTCTCATGGATCAGTTGTGTTCATTTCTGTTTTCCCTACGATCCTCTAGATCGGTGGTTATGATCAACCCATATTCTGGTACTTTCTTTATGTTCTACAACTTCAATTCAAGTAATGGCTCATTTCTGATGAACTTATCGTTTCTAGATTTCTGATGAACTTATTGTTTCTAGATTTCTGATCAGAAGTATGCTCTTCGAAGCAGTTAATCTTAGCATCCTTTGGGTCTCAGTCCATCGAGCAGCTCTGACATTAGTAATGGATTGATCAGCGCAGCAAACTGCTTCTGTAAGTTGATTATTGCTGATTCTTATATGCCAACCGTATTGCCGTATTGGGGTCCGGTACTGCCGCCGGACAGTAGTATCATGCATTTGGGATGGTAGTTATTTTTCAGAAGGAACATTCTTTGTGTTTTTCCAAAGGCCGGCACTACCACTATTCTTGGCCAACACTATCGCAAGTCTGGTAGTACCGCCTATTAGTTATCGGTACATATTTATTAGAGAGGTGGTTTTGGGACTTTTTCTTGAAATTCAAAATACGGCACTATAGGCTCTTACATGGTGGTAGTACCGGGGTACTATATGAAAGGCTAGTACCTATGCATTAAATATCCAAAATCGATCGTTGCCATAGAGGCCAGTACTACAGGTTATTACATGCCGGTAGTATCGGATTTTGCTAGAATTCATACATTTCGGCCACAACGACCATTTGAGTGGTTAGGGGCTATAAATACCCCATCTCCTGCACCAAGGGTACTTCTTGGAACCTCATTGAATACTTGTTGAACCTTTGCAAGCTTCTTTTCAATATTTGAGCATTAATTTCTCATTTTGAGGTTGTTGAGAGCATTCAAGTGTGAGTATTGATTTTGAGCTATTTGAAACACTTTATCACCTTCAAGCAAGCGTCATTGGTCTATTCTCTTAGAGTTTATCGAGTCCTAGACGGCTTAGAGGAGAGTCCGGTGTTCTCTTCAAGAAGATTGTGAGAAGGCCCGACATTTGTGTGAAAATTGAAGCTCACCTGTCTGGAGTAGGAAAGAGCTACCTCTAGTGGATTTAGTCCATTGTACTCAGATATGTAGCTGAGTAGTGCCGATTCAAGATGATTTCAGTGGCTTCCTAATGAGTGATGGGATATCTGGAAAATTCTGGGAACCAGGCTGCGCATGTAAAAACCTTGATTCCACTTAATAGGGACAACCTTATCAACATGTCAAAACTGTAAATAACATGCGAACTGTGGAATGATGTTATCTAAATATTCTCAAAACGTGTTTGCAGGAACTTACACGACTTCCGGACTATACTGATAAGCATTATGCACTGACTGCCTATTGACTTTCCTTGATTCCTGCACACCCCTCTGTGAATCTTGTTTGATGGCGGCCATATTAGACTCTGTTATTGGATTATGCATAAGAAAGCTGCAAGAGATCATCTTAGAGGAGGCAGTACTAATGCTGGGAGCACATGAAGAGCTTACAGAGCTCCAACGGAGAATGACACAAATACAGTACTTTCTTAGTGATGCTGAGCGGAGGAGCATAGAAGACTTAGCAGTTAACAATTGGCTTGGTGAGCTAAAAGATGCCATGTATGACGCCGACGACATCATTGACTTGGCCAAATATGAAGGAAGTAAGTTACTAACGGACCGTCCATCATCATCTTTAGCACCAAGGAACTCAACTAGATGCAATGGGCTCTCACTTCTCTCTTGTTTTCATAATATTCAGACACGTCACGAGATTGCCATTCGGATCAGAAATCTCAACAACAAGCTAGAGAAGATCTCAAGGGATAGGATATTTTTAACAATTGAAAATGTGAAACCTGTTGGGAAAGCTTCAGTAACAAACCAGAGAAAAACTTCCCATCTTGTAGAGCCCAATCTTGTTGGGAAGGAGATCAAAATTGCTACTGCAAGATTGGTTGAACTGATACTGCAGAATAAGGACAATAAGTCTTATAAGCTTGCTATCGTTGGAATAGGAGGAGTTGGCAAGACAACACTAGCACAGAATATATATAATCATCAAAGAATAAGGGAGTTCAGCAAACATGCATGGGTTTGTGTTTCTCAAGATTACTCCGCAACTGTTCTTCTGAAAGAAGTATTACGACATATCGGAGTTCACAAAGAACAAGGTGAAACCATAGGAGAACTTCAAAGCAAGCTTGCATCATCCATTGAAGAAGAGAGTTTCTTTCTTGTATTGGATGATGTATGGCAATCAGATGTATGGACCGATCTACTAAGGACTCCATTATATGCTGCATCTCGAGGTGTAGTTCTTGTAACAACTCGAGATGATATAGTTGCACGAAGAATTGGGGCAGAACATATGCATCGTGTTGAATTGTTGTCGATGGATGTGGCATGGGAGCTACTGTGGAAGAGTATGAATATCAAAGAAGAGAGAGAAGTGCAGAATTTGTGGGAAGTAGGGATTGAGATTGTTCGCAAATGTGGTCACCTTCCTCTTGCAATTAAGGTTATTGCCAGTGTTTTAGCAACCAAAGAGAAAACCGAGAAGCAATGGAGAAAGATTTTGAGCAATAATGCTTGGTCTATGAACAAGATTCCTCCTGAACTAGGAGTAGGAGGTGCATTGTATTTGAGTTACAATGAGTTACCACCAAATTTGAAGCAATGTTTCCTCCATTTAGTTTTATATCCAGAAGATTGTAGAATGCATCGTGATGATCTTGTCAGGTTGTGGATTGCTGAAGGCTTTATAGACGAGCAACAAGATCAACTACTAGAAGATACAGCAGAAGAATACTACTACGAGTTAATTTATAGGAACCTCCTCCAACCAGATCCTCTATGGTATTCTCATGCATTTTGCAAAATGCATGATCTTTTAAGGCAACTTGCTTGTCATTTGTCAAGGGAAGAATATTTTATTGGAAACCCACAGTCATTGGATGCTAAGACAGTGTCTAAATTACGGCGTGTTTTGGTTGACAACAAGGAGATGGTAGGATTCTGTAACTTGGACAAAGAGCGATACAGGGTAAGGACATTGAGGTTTAATCATGGAAATTCAACAAGGGTTGACAATACTATTTTTATGAGATTTCCACGACTACGAGTTTTAGATTTGACTAATACAAATGTAGAAAGAATTCCTGATTGTATTAGTCACTTGATCCATCTACGCTTACTTGACATTGATGGTACAAATGTATCTTATCTTCCAGAGTCTATCGGTTCGCTCACTAACCTTCAAACATTGAATATGAGCCGTTGTCATTCTCTGCATGGTCTTCCTATGGCAATCACCCAGCTGTGCAATTTAAGGCACCTTGGTCTTAATGATACACCTATTAATCAGGTTCCAAAAGGGATAGGCACCTTGGTATTCCTTAATAATATAGATGGATTTCCAGCTGGTCATGGCTATGGCAATATGAAAGTACAAGATGGATGGAACTTGGAAGAGCTGCAGTCCCTTTTGCAGTTGAGGCGGCTTCACATGATTAAATTGGAAAGAGCTGTTCCACGTGGCACAAAATCATTAATAATAGACAAGTGCCATCTCAATGCTTTGATTCTAAGTTGCACAGAACGAGCAAGCGAGCCATATTCAGAAGAAGATATTAGTAAGATTGAGAACACTTTCGAGGAATTAGTCCCACCACAACACAGCTTGGAATACATATTCATTATAGGATTCTTTGGTCGAAAGTATCCCACCTGGGTATGTACTTGCTTGTCCTCACTGAAATCCTTGAAACTCATAAATTGCATTTACTGTGTGCATCTTCCACCACTTGGGCAACTACCTAACTTGGAATATCTGAGAATTGAGGGAGCATCTGCAACAACCAAGATTGGACCGGAATTACTTGGAGATGGAGTAGTTAACCCAGGGTCCCAAGAGGCTATTGCTTTCCCAAAGCTTGCATGGTTGATCTTCAAGAATATGCACAACTGGGAAAGATGGTCCCTGATTTTAGAGGAAGACCTAGAAGAAGCTAAGGAAGGGAAAGATGATTGTTCTGCTGCGAAGCAAAAAGGAGGAGCACAGCCACATCCAACACCACAACTTTTTCCCCATTTGAAGAAACTACAACTCATTTGCTGCCCAAATGTACGAGCTCTGCCACGACAGCTTGCACAATCCACCAGCTTGAACGATATTATGATAAAGAATGCCAGATCCTTGAAGGTAGTGGAAAACCTCCCATTCCTTTCTGATGCCCTTGAGATCAAGGGATGTGGACTCCTCGAGATGATCTCAAACCTTCCTCAAGTGAGAGATCTGCGTGTAGGTGACTGTCCAAACCTAAGATGTGTTGAGAAGTTGGCAAACCTACGGCAGCTGTGGCTCTCGAAGGCTATGCAAGAGATGAGTCCACTTTGGGTATCTGAGCTTCAGCAGCAGTGCCAGCAACATCATGGTGAAGACCTTGACGTATACACATGGCGTTATGACATACCCAACTAGAGGCAAAGAAGATACAAGGTATGAACATTGATCACACATTTAATTATTACATCTGGATTACTATCTGCTTGGAAATGTGTATTCTTGGGACCCAAATTTGGTGCTTTGGTAGACACAATCATATTCTATATATTATCTTTTATGCCATAATATTGCATCTCGTTTTCAACATCCATCAGATTATGTGATCCATGGTGCTTCACATATACTTCGCTTGCAAGAAAGGATGAAAGTGAAAGCAGTACAAATTCTCAGAAATAGATTTTCAACTATTGTATTTCACTTCATATACTATTCATAGTTTATTTGTTAATTATTTGCATCAGGTTATAATATTCAAAACTAAGCGCTTTGTTATATTAATACAGTGTATATGTAAAAGAAACTCATAATATCACAGGCATGGTCTCAGTGAGAGTTAGGGCCTGTCTGGGGAGTTTAACTTTTTAAAAAGCTGTTTTTTAGTTTTTTGGGCTGAAAAGCTGATGTAGTTTTTTTTTTTATAAAAGACCGTTTGATAAATAATTGATTTTCCTTGGTAATAAGCTGCAAAAGCAGGTCCAACCCAGCTTTCAGGCTTTGTCTTTCAACTTTTATATATGGCTTTTAGATTGTGCCAAAAACCGTTTAAAAGTTGAGTTGTTTGGAGGAGCTTGATAGCTTTTCAAAAGCTGAACCTGGCTTAAAGCCCCCCAAACAGGGCCTTACTATATAGCATGCGGCAACCCTAACTCGGTTACTGTAGAATGCACCAGTGGCAGCAGATCATTGTTATCTCCTTATTAGTTGAGATAACTCAATAGTAGTTGCCTTAAAGATCTTGATTGTCTTGCCCAGATTATATTAGTTTCATTCGCTAGATTCTTATTTTTTTAGATTATTGTAATGCCTGCCTGTTAATAGTGTGGCCCATGAGAAGTTATGGAGATGGGATAGTATAAAATGTAAGGTGCAAATATAGTACCTTCGAATTAATCCATTTACATGAAGCAAGAGCCTATCCCACGTGGGGCTAACACTAGTTGAATTTTGGGCCGAGGGTGTTACACATGTGGGCCCATCCACAGGTACCCATGGCATTGTTACACCTGAGGGTGGTTCAGGGTATTTTCTATTTATACTATGGTTGTCAGGGTGTTTAAGGGGTTGATTGTAACACTTAGCCCACTAATAGTGTTCCTACATTGGAAGTTTAAAGTGAGTTGTGGTAGAATATAATGACTGTTAACTATTTTACACGAAGTAAAGACGAAGGTGGTAAGCCATGAACTATGCATGTATAGGCCTATCCTATGTAGAGAGTGTGCATTAAGTGAAGTTTGGGCCTTCGGTGTTACAATTATACTGTTAGCGACTACCTCTATATAATAGGTAAGGCGGATTGGATTCTCAATTATACAAAGATGAGTTAATTCCCAAGTTTCCTCTCTTTCCGAGTTCCTCCATGTCATGTGTTCTTCAAGTCGTGCTACAGTGCATGCACTGCGATAGCTCACAGTTTCAATGTAGTCTTGAACATGGTGCTTCCATTTTGCATTTTTCTGATTGAAGTCTCTATACTTATTTTATATGTATAGTCATTATTCTTACTTTATATGCTTGTTTGTTTCGTAGGTTAATCTGCAACGCTGGCCCTACGGGAATTTGTTCATTGATCCATGGACGCATTACCTGATCTTCCTTTTTCTGAGTTGAGTATTAGCCTATGTATGTAGACCAAAAAGGAAATTCACAAAAAAAAGAGAGAGAAAAGAAAAGGAAAAACCCAAAAAAATTAGAAAAACTCTAAAATGGAAAGACAGTGAAATTCTCTAAACTTTGTTTCTTGTATTTGGTCATTTCTGTAAAAGCTTGTATGGACCCGTACTGTATATCTGCTTTTCTTTGGGTGGGTGGGTAACTCCGCCTATGTCGCTACAAGTGCAGTATTTATGGTTGCGTAGCCGGTCCCAAGCCCGGAGCAAGGAGGAGGGAGGTATATATCGTGTGTAGCCGCAGCATTGATCAGGAGCAAGATAGAGAACAACCATGCATGATGAGCAGCTGAGGGAGCAGAAGAGAGCATGGAGGCAACGGTTTGCTTGCAGGCTTGCATCGCTCTTGTTTTATCAGTCTTATTCTCGTGTGCCTGACCGAGTGTAAAACGGTGTTGGAGTCCTTCCAACTGTGCGTTGAATTTGTCTGGTGGCCTGCCTCTCTAGTGAGTTGCGTTGGGTAGAATAATCTGAGGAAAATTGTATGTTGACTCGTAGTCGTAGGATCGTCGTATATTTTATGAGCAGTGCTTCTATGTTTTTCCTTCTAGTACAAGTTGCACAAATCTTGAAGCAAGCGAAGGGGTAAGTAACCACCATCTACCATTCATTCATGCTTTAATAGTTGTGCAACTTTTAAAAGGAAGAGCATAGAAGCACCTCTCACATTTTATTTATGGTGTCAATTACAATTGAACTTGATTTTAACGCAGATTTCTATCCCAACCCGACTCTAATCCAACTGATACCAACACTCCCTTTAAGATGGGGCATGAGATAATAATCATAATTATCTTGTTACGTATTGTAATTGTTTGCACCAAAATTTGGCATATATGATAATTATCGGTCCACTTGTGAAACAGAGTTTGATACGATCAAGGGTTAAAAAGATACACCGTAACCGATAAGGATTCAATTGCTGAAACGGAAATAAATCGGATAGAGGCCGATATGGAATCAGTTGTCATGTCCAAGGAGGACTCGGATCGGCCGAAGCAATATAAAAGGGGACAAACCAGGAGGCAAAGAGGATCATCAACCAATCAATCAACGCAATTCTACTTACAATTTTCTGTTTTCGTCTAGTTTCGTAGCAATCTTTCCTCTGTAAGTCATCGAGATCAATAAAAGTTGCGCATCGCCGATTTGTTGCTCTCGTTGACTTGTTTCCAGGTTTGATCTACTTTGCTTGTTGCGCATCGCCTCTCAAAGTCGATCCACCTTTTCCTCGGATTAGTCCTAATCGGCTAGTCTAGTTATCCCCTCATCGGCCCTTATTCGATCGGTGTTAAGCCGATAATTGTTGTTATCGGCTGTTTAAACTCACGTTCGCATTACCTTGTCAATTCCAGGTCAAATTGACTGGCACGCTTTCAAACCCGGTGTTTGTCCTGTGTGTTCAAAGCTAAGAACCCTCCGTCACATTTTTAGCGCGAACAGTAATACTTGGCCAAATCTATCATTAACTCCATAGGCAATACCATTACCAAGACCAAAAGATACCACTAATACCGTTACGAATACCAATTTATCTCCACCATCTACCAACTGCTCTCAGCCTCAACCTCCTCCTCATTTATCCCTACAGACCTGAAACGTCTTAACATCTACCATACTTCGCGCGTCAATGCAATCCACCAAAAAAACTAGCAACACATTACAGATCACACGCATAAAAGGAACAAGCCACACCGGCCCTCTCCGCGTCTCGGCAGCCGCTCGCTGCCCTCCCACAACGGCAGATGGCTGCCTGCATGACGTGAGGCTGCGGCCATCCCGCCCGAGTCTAGCAGGCACCGGTGGCCTCCACACCAGGGCGGGGTGGTGCCCGCTCGAGGATTTATCATAAATTATGGTAAATGATTTATCATAATTTACCATTCCTATTGTCATGGATGAATCATCAACAGTAAAGCAACAATATGATATTAATCATTAACTAACATGATAAATCATTCATAATCATTAAATAATAATTTAACCAAGTGCCTACTATTCTATCATGCATTTGCCTTTTAATCATGTAAGGCACACATCCTGTGTCCCAAAGTTTCGCCGAAACATCAACAACGTAGGTTCTCCGTGATTCCCACAAGTTCCCACTCCTTCATGCTTCCCAAAACTCTCGCACCACTTCCTTCAAGATTCTCGACACCCCCTGCACACGCTGACGTGAACGGATCTCATATCGAGCATGCAGTTAGACGAGGAACGCAGAAAAATAAGGAATGACGGTGGCCACGCTCTGGATGAGTCTTGGCACGATGAGGCGTGCCCCAGGGTGTCGCCGGTGTGGGCACGACTTGCCCCAGTCAGCTTCCTTGGCGTGGCCCCTGTCTAGCGCGGCACCCAGTGCGGTCTACCTTTGCACGACTCACCGTGGGAGTGGCGGTCGGATGGCTCAGTGGCGGTGGCGGCACGCGCGGCGAGGGCTGAGGGTGGCAGCGCAACAGTTGCAAGGGGATGTAGCGGCTAGGGTTTGCCCAGCCCTCCCCTTGCGCCCCTTTTATGGTCGACCGTACCCAATATGGAGATTGGAGACGCAACTCCCTAGATTTTCTTGCAGCAAGTTGCCCCCGATACTCTAACTTTTCGATTAACTCCTTGATCTATATAAATAAAAACAACCGATAATATTTAAGGCATCTTTTTCATTTTAAGGGCAAAAAAATCCCATAATATAGTAAAAGAGAAAAATTCTAGAAATTCTCACATTAGTCAAAAAAAAAAAGAGAAGGATCTCCACCGCTTATTTTGGTGGGGCCAGATTATAATGGTGCAAGTTAATCATATATAGATATTAGAGTTACACAACCACTTATTTTGGTGGGGTCATATTATAATGGTGCAGATTAATCATATATAGATATTGGAGTTATACAACAATTATAGAAAGCAGAGGTGTATATTAAAGCAGAGTTGTACTTCAATTATAGAAAGCAGAGGTGTATATTAAAGATAACCATATCATAAGGGAAATGATATGTCATTGACGTCCACCCAATGGGAAAAAAAATCAGACACCGGTCAAACTACACACGTATTCTCTTCTGGAGCCTTCCTCCCACTGCTCTCCAGTGATTACTTGTTTACTCCCTCCAGTTTGCAAATACTTGTCGTTTTGGACATCGGCACGGTCTCAAAAATACACTTTGACCATTAAAAATTATTGCAATTAATTTATAAAATGCATTGAAATTATAATATTTTGAAATATTTATGTAACTTTTATGTGTTCGATCCTAATGGTTTAAAAGTTATTTATAGATAAAGTTTTAAAACTTTGACTTAGGACAACTCCAAAACGATAAGTATTTGCAAACTGGAGGGAGTATCACGAAATCTCATCTCCACATCTTCCTTCTCATAGACATCATGCCACATAATGTCCTTCTCGATAGCAAATTTGTCCCAAAAGTTGCTGATTTTGGCCTCACCAAGTTGTAACCAAGGGACAAGAGTTTTGTGCCAGCCAGTGCCTTATGGGGAACTGTTGGCTACATAGCTCCTGAAATGGTATCTCGGAGCTTTGCTGTCATATCAAGCAAGTCGGATGTTTACAGTTTTGGTATGCTGCTGCTGGAGATGGCTGAAAGGTGAAGAAACACGGACCAGAATGCATAGAACTCAAGTCAGGCATACTACCCGTAGTGGGTGTATGACCGGCTAACTGAGCAGCAAGAAGCGGGTGAGATATCTGCTGCTGAAATGCACGAGTTGGACAGGAAGTTGTGCATTAATTGTTGGGCTTTTGTTGTATTCAGATGCAGTCGCATGATCGACTGACGATGAGCGAGGTCATAAAGATGCTTGAAGCTGGCGTCGATGGCCTACAGGTGCCTTCCAGGCCATTCTCTTGAGCTGTATTTTGACTTATTGCATCAACATTAACATTTATATTTTGTTGCATTAGAGATGTTGAATTGTTGCACCGAGAAAATCTTGCATTCTTTTTTAGTTTTATTGCAAATATGTTTTAGATTTGTTGAAGTAATTATCACTGATTGTCGCATATGAAATTTTGCTGCAGCTATGTTGTTTTCGCTTGTACCAAAATATTTTGTTGCAAACATTTTTTCTAATGTGTTGCATGTGAAATTGTAAAATGTTGCAACAATTATATTTGAATGTTGTCACTACTTTTTCCAAATGTTGCAACATTATAGCACCATGAATTTATTTGATTCGGATACCTAGTAGTTTAAACCGCACCTTATCTCTATCTTTGTGGTTTTCATCCAATCTTTAGTGATAGATTTGATGGTTCTTCCAATTTTTTAGGATATTGGACTTTTTTTTTTGTATTTTGTTGCACATGTTAACCACACTTATTGCACGAATTGTGTAAAAATGTTGCGACACGTCCGATGCAAATCTTTGAATCGAACGTCTGATTCCTAGTTGCCCCTATATCATACTCCCTCCGGTTTGGTAATACTGTTTTGGACATAGTGATGGTCAAACTTCCGAAACTTTGACTAATAATATATTTTTAAATATTTAAATTGGATACATAAAAATTATATGTGTAGACTTGTCTCGAGAAGTACTTTCATAATATTATAATTTTATTGGGTTTTATAAATATATTATAATAAAAATTAGCAGTCAAAGTTGTGTTTTGAAGACCGTGTCGATGTCCAAAACGACAGATATTACCAGATTGGAGGGAGTAATATTTAATCGCGTAGTTGTGTGGTAAACATGCTGGCGTTATGATAACGGAAGCAGCAACTTGATCGGAAAAGCATAGCGGTAGTATTTATAATGACCCGCTTTAACCTCAAGTTGTGGTTAATAATGACTAATGCTAAGAGTCTTTCTTAGACGGCTAGTGGCTTAGTGCCAAGAGTTCATTATGTAAGTTCGAGAAGACAAACCTTTTCACCATGCACCTAATCACATTGTCAGTGCTATCAGTAAACAAGTAGCAACTTGATCGTATAAGACAAAGAAATTCATCATGATATTTTTTGGCCGGCCTTCGAGTTGTAATTAATTAATTAATGCTAAGAGCCGAAACTAGTTGGTGAAAGGTAGACATCAGAATATGTATTAATTTGAATGATCAACTTGCTGCCATGATTGCATTATACTAGTGCTAGATGAAATAGGTTTGGTTTCCAAAGTTGTATCTTTCACCAACTAGACTAGGCTGATCTTAACTAGTAGAAGACTGCAGAGTCATTAAACACTAATAGGGATTCTAAATCTGTACTCCTATCTAATAGAACATGGATGGGCTCGAGTGAGCTCGAGTTGAGCCCAAGAATAATCCGAGTTTTACAATGTTGATTTCCACCCTACCTTCACAAGTTAATTAGGATTTATGGCAAGGAGGTTATCCACCTTTGGCTACTGCGTCAGCTATCGACGATAACAATTTAGACAACAGAGTCAAATTAACCCTGGCATACACAGACACACAGGCAAGCACCAGGGAATGATTCGAGTGTTACTTTGAAGGTAGGTGACGAAGCCAAAGATTAGGACTGGGAGTTCCATTCACAGTCTAACTGAATCTACTGGATCATACAGTTGGGGAGTATACGCTGAAAAAACATCGAAACAAGAGATGATCTATCAGCAGAAGAATGTTCTTACGACTGGAGAAGAAATTGTAGGACCGAGAGGGCAATTAGAAGAGACGGCGGTTGAATAGGTGCCACACAATTAAATGCTTTTTGAAAAGCTTTTCCCTACTATGATTTTTTCAGTCTAAAAGCTATAAAGACTTATGAAGATCAGAGTCTAACCACTCACAAAGAAAGCTCAAGAAAAACCGAGCCAAATGCTCTGGGCGATCAGTTCTTACTCTTACTAATACAAAAATTAACAAGTAGTAATACAAAAATAAGAAAAAAAATGAAGCCCCTTAATTTTGGAGGCCATGTGCAGCATGCACAAAAAGAATTGATCCGAGCTAGTGTCAGCTTCTGGACAGCTTCTACTTAAAAAAAAAAACGAATGATTTGCCGAACGGAAGGATTCTGAACAGCTTCTCTAAGAATCAGAAGTTGATTTCTATATAGAATCAGAAGTTGATTTCTATATAGAATCAGAATCTGACTGAAACATGATTCTCACTGATTCTCGCCGGCTCGGTCCGAAAACTAGAAGTTGTAGCCAGCTCGGTCCGAATCTCCCATAATCAAAAATAGCTTCTCCCATAATCCAGAACCTAAAACGAATTGAGCCATAGATGCTCATCTAAGAAGTAGTCACGGAAGCACTCAGGGACTGGTGGGACCCTTTGAAATTCTCTGTTTACAATTTATTCTCCAATCAAATTCCTTTATACATCATCCCTGTGGCTGGCTCCAGGCCAGCTCTCTTTCAGACCATCAACCACTGCTTCATTGTTCGGTTTTGATGTATGCTTCTTAATGTTCCTTTATAAGGTTGCTGATTCAAGTATTCGATGGTTCATATTTTGATGTATGCTTGTTAATTTTTTTGTTTGGTCAATTGACACTTTTTCATTTCTCATTATTTTTTTGCTCTTTTATGATGATTGTCTAGTGCCTGAAGGAATCCTACCAGAGGCAGCGCTTCGTTAGGTGGCACACTAGAAACTAGCCATCGCTCGGCATTCGTATTTCGTAGAGGAAGTTGGTGAACTTGCTGCTGAACCCTCACGTTTTGCCATAATTATAATAATGTATAAGAAACGTTAGTAGCGAAGGACACATAAATTTTATTCTGATATATTCGTGGGTGCATCACCAGCGCTCCGTGTGAGTGGTACCAGTGGATAGTAACGAGAAAAAAAGACTAGTGGGGCCTGCGTAGACTTCTAGTCTACAAATTTTAAAGCATAGTTTTGACGACTAATTTTTATTACAATATATTATAAAATATAATAAAATTGTAATATTATGGAATTATTTTTCAAGACAAATCTACATATAATTTTCATGTATCCAATTTAAATATTTAAAAAGATATTAATAGATAGAGTTTCGAAATTTTTACTACAACTATATCCAAAATGATAAATATTTATGACTGAAGGGACTAAGGGAGTACTATGCAATAATGCAACGCTTTATCACATCTCCATTTGCTGCGACTGCCATAAGAGGAGGCTTTGCGTTATAATTAAGCAAGTGCTCTCAACCATTCCCTTGCTGTTGCACTAGTTTGTTCCAGCGTGTGGCAGTCTACATCTCTACTGGCGGTAGTAAGCTGAGCTCAAGAAATAGTTCAACTCTGTTCCTTCATCTTCTTCTCTAATCTTCGTATGCTCCTTTTGCATATGGTGATGCGGGCAGCACAAGTTTCTCATGGATCAGTTGTGTTCATTTCTGTTTTCCCTATGATCCTCTAGATCGGTGGTTATGATCAATCCATATTCTGGTACTTTCTTTATGTTCTACGACTTCAATTCAAGTAATGGCTCATTTCTGATGAACTTATCATTTCTAGATTTCTGATGAACTTATTGTTTCTAAATTTCTGATCAGAAGTATGCTCCTCGAAGCAGTTTATCTTAGCCTCCTTTGGGTCTCGGTCCATCAAGCAGCTCCGACATTAGTAATGGATTGATCAGCGCAGCAAACTTCTTCTGTAAGTTGATTATTGCTGATTCTTATTGCCAACCGTATTGCCGTATTGGGGTCTGGTACTACCGCCGGTCAGTAGTATCATCCATTTGGGACGGTAGTTATTTTTCAGAAGGAACATTCTTTGTGTTTTTTCAAGAGAAATTTTACAGTGGATAACATATGTAGTAAATAGTGGTAGTAAAAATCAAATATAACTATCCATTCCTTGAGGGTATTTTAGGCTTTTTCTATCTATTCATCAGAGGTATATATTTTAGATTTTTTCTAATTCGTTCACAGTTTTGGATTCACCGAAGACCTGATGATCTTCAGAGGCTTCTTATCCATTTATCCGCCATTTATCAGGATCACAGGATGTGTTTTACCGTAGAGGACAAATAATATGATAGAATTTTTTTACCCTTTTACCATTTTCTGAATTTTACTATCAATATTACAAGTGGTAGTATAACTAGATCTAAATTAATTTCAACCATTAGATTCAAAGGAATGGATAGCTTATATTGATTTTAATCCACTATAAAAGAGCTCTTTTCCAAAGGCCAGCACTACCACTATTCTTGGCCAGTACTATCGCAAGTCTGGTTGTACCGCCTATTTGTTGGCTCTCAGCTCCGGCTCTTCAGCTCGGTTATTGGCTCGGCTTTAGTTTTCGGCTCCAGCTCTTCGGCTATTCTTTGGGTCTTTTATTTTTAGCTCCGTTGCATCCATCCAAGTCCTTAACATCTTGGCTCCTTCGTCGCTCGGCTCTTTTTATCGACTCAAGTCTTTTTGTCGGCTTGGCTCTATCATCATCTTTTTTTTGTCGACTTGGCTCTATTCGTCAGCTTTTCTTAGTCGATTCGGCCTCACCATCGGCTTTTCTTCATCGAATCAACTCCATCGTCGGCTCTTCTTCGTCGATTCGGCTCCTTTGTCGGCTCTTCTTCGTCGACTCGGCTCCACCATCGGCTCTTCTTCATCGACGCGGGTTTTTCGTTGATTTTCCTTTGTTGGCTTGGCTTTTCAAGAATTGGGTGCTACGACGACAATTTCAAAACCAGGACTTTGGATTTTCCTTATTTTAGTTTAGCCCTTCCAAATGCAATGCTATTGCATATGCCTTGCATTTCTGGGGTGAGGGGGTGTTAAGGATATAGATAGTCTCATATAGACTCCCCATATATAGGTTTTTCATATATAAGTTTTCTTTGTTTAGGTATTACCTTATATATGCTTTCCTTTTATACCCTCATGTACATCTATATATTCTGGCCATTAGCCTCGTATTGAATACAACGAGTACTATTCATAACAGGAACCAGGCTGTGCATTGTTGCCCTTGCTTCCACTTAATAGGGACAACCTTGTCAACATGTCAAAACTGTAAATAGCATGCGAACTGTGGAATGTTGTTATCTAAATATTCTCAAAACTTGTTTGCAGGAACTTACACAACTTCCGAAGTGTGCTGATAAGCATTATGCATTGACTGCCTATTGACTTGCCTTGATTCCTGCACATCCCTCTGTGAATCTTGTTTGATGGCGGCCATATTAGACTCTGTTATTGGATTATGCATAAGAAAGCTGCAAGAGATCATCTTAGAGGAGGCAGTACTAATGCTGGGAGCACATGAAGAACTTACAGAACTCCAACGGAGAATGACACAAATACAGTACTTTCTTAGTGATGCTGAGCGGAAGAGCATAGAAGACTTAGCAGTTAACAATTGGCTTGGTGAGCTAAAAGATGTCATGTATGACGCTGATGACATCATTGACTTGACCAAATACGAAGGAAGGAAGTTACTAATGGACCGTCCGTCATCATCTTTAGCACCAACAAACTCAACTAGATGCAATGGGCTCTCACTTCTCTCTTGTTTTCGTAATATTCAGACACGTCACAAGATTGCCATTCAGATCAGAAATCTCAACAACAAACTAGAGAAGATCTCAAGGGATAAAACATTTTTAACACTTGAAAATGTGAAACCTGTTGGGAAAGCTTCAGTAACAAACCAGAGAAAAACTTCCCATCTTGTAGAGCCCAATCTTGTGGGGAAGGAGATCAAAGCTGCTACTGCAAGATTGGTTGAACTGATACTACAGAATAAAGACAGTAAGGCCTATAAGCTTGCTATCGTTGGAATAGGAGGAGTTGGCAAGACAACACTAGCACAGAATATATATAATCATCAAAGAATAAGGGAGTTCAGCAAACAGGCATGGGTTTGTGTTTCTCAAGATTACTCCGCATCTATTCTTCTGAAAGAAGTACTACGACATATCGGAGTTCACAAAGAACAAGGTGAAACCATAGGAGAACTTCAAAGCATGCTTGCATCATCTATTAAAGAAGAAAGTTTCTTTGTTGTATTGGATGATGTATGGCAGTCAGATGTATGGACCGATCTACTAAGGACTCCATTATACGCTGCATCTCGAGGTGTAGTTCTTGTAACAACTCGAGATGATATAGTTGCACGAAGAATTGGGGCAGAACATATGCATCGCGTTGAATTGTTGTCGATAAACGTGGCATGGGAGCTACTATGGAAGAGTATGAATATCAAGGAAGAGAGAGAAGTGCAGAATTTGTGGGAAGTAGGGATTGAGATTGTTCGCAAATGTGGTCGCCTTCCTCTTGCAATTAAAGTTATTGCCAGTGTTTTAGCAACAAAAGAGAAAACCGAGAAGCAATGGGGAAAGATTTTGAGCAATAGTGCTTGGTCTATGAACAAGATTCCTCCTGAACTAGGAGTAGGAGGTGCATTGTATCTGAGTTACAATGAGCTACCACCAAATCTGAAGCAATGTTTCCTCCATTTAGTTTTATATCTAGAAGATTGTAGAATGTATCGTGATGATATTGTCCGGTTGTGGATTGCTGAAGGATTTATAGATGAGCAACAAGACCAACTACTAGAAGATACAGCAGAAGAATACTACTGCGAGTTAATATATAGGAACCTCCTCCAACCAGTTCCTCGTTTCATTACTCATGTGTATTGCAAAATGCATGATCTTTTAAGGCAACTTGCTTGTCATTTGTCAAAGGAAGAATATTTTGTTGGAAACCCACAATCATTGGATGCTAAAACAATGTCTAAAATACGGCGTGTTTTGGTTGACACCAAGGATATGGTAGTATTCCCTAACTTGGACAAAGAGCAATACAGGGTAAGGACGTTGATGTTTAATTATGGAAATTCAACAAGAGTTGACAGTACTATTTTTATGAGATTTCCACGACTACGAGTTTTGGATTTGACTAATACAAATGTAGAAAGAATTCCTGATTGTATTAGTCACTTGATTCATCTACGCTTACTTGACATTGATGGTACAAATGTATCTTATCTTCCAGAGTCCATCGGTTTGCTCACTAACCTTCAAACATTGAATATGAGCCGTTGTCATTCTCTGCACGGTCTTCCTATGGCAATCACCCAGCTGTGCAATTTAAGGCGCCTTGGTCTTAAAGATACACCTATTAATCAGGTTCCAAAAGGGATAGGCACCTTGGTATTCCTTAATAATGTAGAAGGATTTCCAGCTGGTCATGGCTATGGCAATATGAAAGTACAAGATGGATGGAACTTGGAAGAGCTGCAGTCCCTTTTGCAGTTGAGGCGGCTTCAGATGATTAAGTTGGAAAGAGCTGTTCCTTGTGGCACAAAATCATTACTAATAGACAAGTGCCATCTCAATGCTTTGATTCTACGTTGCACAGAACGAGCAAGCGAGCCATATTCAGAAGAAGATATTAGTAAGATTGAGAACACTTTCGAGGAATTAGTCCCACCACACAGCTTGGAAGATATATTCATTATAGGATTCTTTGGTCGAAAGTATCCCACCTGGGTATGTACTTGCTTGTCCTCACTGAAATACTTGAACCTCATAAATTGCATTTACTGTGTGCATCTTCCACCAATTGGGCAACTACCTAACTTGGAATTTCTGAGAATTGAGGGAGCATCTGCAACAACCAAGATTGGACCAGAATTACTTGGAGATGGAGTAGTTAACCCAGGGTCCCAAGAGGTTATCGCTTTCCCCAAGCTTACAAGGCTGACCTTTGAGAATATGTACAACTGGGAAGGATGGTCCCTGATTTTAGAGGAAGACCTAGAAGAAGCTAAGGAAGGGGAAGACGATTGTTCTGCTGCGAAGCAAAAAGGAGCAGAGCCACATCCAACACCACAACTTTTTCCCCATTTGAAGATACTACGCCTCATTTGCTGCCCCAATATAAGAGCTCTGCCACGACAGCTTGCACAAGCCACCAGCTTGAACGATATTAGAATAAGGAATGCAAGATCCTTGAAGGTGGTGGAAAACCTCCCATTCCTTTCTGAAGCCCTTGAGATCAAGGGATGTGGACTCCTCGAGGGGATCTCGAACCTTCCTCAAGTGAGAGAGCTGCGTGTAGATGACTGTCCAAACCTAAGGTGTGTTGAGAAGTTGGCAAACCTACGGCAGCTATGGCTCTCGGAGGCTATGCAAGAGATGAGTCCACTTTGGGTATCTCGAAGCCAAAGAATAAAGGCAAAGAACATCATGGTGAAGACCTTGACGTATGCACATGGCGTGAGGACATACCCAACTAGAGGCAAAGAAGATACAAGGTACCTTCGAATTAATCCTTTTAGATGTAGCGAGCAAGGGTAAACAGGATGCTATACATAAGTGAGCCTATCCCCAGGTACCCATGGCATTCAGGTTACACCCGAGGGTGCTACACATGTGGGCCCATCCCCAGGTACCCATGGCATTCAGGTTACACCTGAGGGTGGTTCAGGGTATTTTCTATTTATACTGTGGCTGTCAGGGTGTTTAAGGGGGTGATTGTAACACTTAGCCCACTAATAGTATCCCTACATTGGAAGTTTAACGTGAGTTGTGGTAGAATATAATGATTATTAACTATTTTACACGAAGTAAAGACGAAGGTGGTAAGTCATATACTATGCATGTATAGGCCTATCATATGTAGAGTGTGTGCATTAAGTGAAGTTTGGGCCTTCGGTGTTACAGTTATACTGTTAGGGACTACATCTATATAGGAGGTAAAGCATCTCCAACAGTTCCCTGTAATTTAACTCCCAATAACTCTGGATTGGGAGCTTCCTAAAATTTTTAGGCATTAAAAAAAAGGACATTCTCCAACAGTTATCATTTTTTCCCTAAAAATAGTTATTGGGAAAGCACACGAGCGTCCAATATCTGGCCACTTCGGCAGGAGTTTTTGGGCGTGCAGAGATATTGGGATTCCGATAGGGTAACTGTTGGAGTGGTAATTTTTTTATTTGTTCCTAAAAAATGATTTTGGGAATAAGTTTTGGGAACTGTTGGAGATTCTCTAAGGCGGATTGGATTCTCAATTATGCCAAGATGAATTAATTCTTAAGTTTCCTCTCTTTCCGAGTTCCTCCATGTCATGTGTTCGTCAAGTCGTGCTACAGTGCATGCACTACAATAGCTCACAGTTTCAATGTAGCCTTGAACCTGGTACTTCCATTTTGCATTTTTCTGATTAAAGTCTTTAGACCTATTTTATATGTATGTCATTATGCTTACTTTATATGCTTGTTTGTTTCGTAGGTTAATTTGAAAGGCTGGCCCTACGGGAATTTGTTTATTGACCCATGGACGCATTACCTGATCTTCCTTTTTTTTTTGAGTTAAGCATTAGACTATGTAGCCCAAAAAGAAAATTCACAAAAAAAAAGAGAAGAAAAGGAAAACCCAAAAAAATTAGAAAAACTCTAAAATGGAAAAACAGTGAAATTCTATTAACTTTGTTTCTTGTATTTGGTCATTTCTGTAAAAGCTTGTATGGACCTGTACTGTATATCTGCTTTTGTTTGGGTGGGTAACTCCGCCTATGTCGCTACAAGTGCAGTATTTGTGGTTGCATAGCCGGTCCCAAGCCCGGAACAAGGAGGAGGGAGGTATCGTGTGTAACTGCAGAATTGATCAGGAGCAAGATAGAGAACAACCATGCATGATGAGCAACTGAGGGAACAGAAGAGAGCATGGAGGCAACGGTTTGTTTGCAGGCTTGCAGCACTCTTGTTTAATTTCTCGTGTGCCTGACTGAGTGTAAAGTACGGTGTTGGAGTCCTTTCAACTATGCGTTGAATTTGTCTGGTGGCCTGCCTCTCTAGTGAGTTGCGTTGGGTAGAATAATTTGGGGAAAATTGTATGTTGTCTTGTAGGATCGTCGTACAAATTTTAGGAATTATTCGATATATGCCACTCCTCAATTTGAAAATTGGATGCCATGTTGAAAAAAATGCCACTCAATGGCATGATTTTCAACATGCCATCCAATTTTCAATTCCTGGAGTGGCAAATATCCAATTGACAGCAACAATTGAACTAGATTTTAACTCAGATTCTATCCCAACCCGACTCTAATCCAACAATTGCTTCAAGATATTAAGGACGAGACCTCTTGCTGGTCTCTTGCTGACGCACGCGGGATCAAAGAGTTGCTGTTTCGTCTAGTGTAGCACGAGTTTCCTAGGCTTTCTGTCCTCTTTTCTTTTTTTCTTTTTTCGTTTTCTCGGTGCAGTATCCTGCTCTAAACTTTCTCTAATCTATTGATAGCTTCGGCCTTTCAAAAAAAAAAAAACCCCGACTCTAATCCAACTCATACCAACACTCCCTTTAAGATGGGCATGAGTTAATAATCATGATTATCTTGTTACGTATTGTAATACTTCGCCAAATCTATCATTAACTCCGTAGCCAATACCATTATCAATACCAAAAGATACCAATCTATCATTAACTTCTGATGCACCTCCTAACACACAGCCTTCACCACCACCAATCACTACTACAGATCAGGCCTTTCATACCGGTCCACCAGTCCCGGTTAGAATTGAACCCGTACTGATGAGGGCTTCAGTACCGGTACTGATGCGGCATCGTATTACGAACCGGTACTGAAGGTGGGGTATATTAGTACCGGTTCGTAACACGAACCGGTACTGATGCCTCGTTTTAGGAAAGTTCAAATGGAATGCACATTCTATGTATATCAGTACGCGATGGTGGATGGGTTGGTTAGAAGGGTGAGGCTGGAGTCACAAGGTTGTGGATTCGAGTACCGCTTCTCCCATACACCCTCGATATATTTTAAAACATTTATAATCCTATCAGTACCGGTTCCACCAACCGGTACTGATGCCCATTGGGCATTAGTTCCGAATACCTTGTACCGGTACTGGTGGTCATATATGTAGTAGTGAATGCACACACTTGCAAATCCCTCCTCAGCAACATGATGGATGCACGGGTACACTCCAAGGCCGCTGCTAGCACCACTCCAGCACAATCACCAGAGTCACCGCCCGACACAGCCTTCTCCCCCTGATTTATGAGCTCCCTACAGACCTGAAACGTCTTAACATTGTTAGACAACCTCGCTATCGAATAGTCCGGGGTTGCCTAATAGATCTAAACTGGAGAACAGAAAGAGAGGGCGAGAGACACAATATGAGGAGGAACCGGTCTGCTTTATTATTCTGTATGCTTGTGTACAATGGGGTGACCCCCTGCCTCCTATATATAGCGGTTCTGCTTAGAGATAAGGAAGAGTCCATATCGGATACGAATCCGGTTTCCTAACACTCCCCCTTGGACTCTTCACTGCGAGATGCATATGCCTCATTAAAACTCCATAAAAACCCAGTGGGAAAAATAATTGGAGAAAGAGTACATAGCACACGCTTCTTTGTGTTGCACGGATTGCCTCATCAAAAACCTTATGTAAGAAAACTTCAATGAAAAACTTACTTAAGGAAAAGAGTACAATCCACCCAAACTTCAATGTTAATCTTCAAGATTTACGTTGGGTACTCAAACTTCATGTTTGAGATTTATGTAGGAGTATGTGAAAAATCTCCCCCTGAAATCTGCACTTCTCTAAGCCTCATCATCCCGATTCCTCTAATACATCTTTCAAAGGAAGATGCCGGGAGTGACTTAGTGAATAAATCTGCGAGATTTTCACACGACTTAGTATGCAGTATCTTTATCTCGTTCATCTTATGCATTTCATGAGCATAAAAGAACTTGGGGTTGATATGCTTTGTAAGGTTACTCTTCACATATCCCATTTGTACTTGTGCAACACAAGCTGCATTATCTTCATAGATAATAGTGGGGGTTTGTTCCATGTTCAGACCACATGACTTCTGGATGTGGTGAACCATTCTTCGAAGCCATGCACATTCCCGAGAGGCTTCATACAATGCAATGATTTCTGAGTGGTTAGTCGACATCGAGACAAGAGTCTGCTTAGACGACTTCCAAGAAATTGCTGTTCCACCGCAAAGGAAAACATACCCAGTTTGTGACTTGCCAGTATGCGGGTCCGATAGGTACCCAGCATCGGCGTAGCCAACTAAATTCAATTCATTGTTTCTTCTGTAAAACAAGCCGAGGTCTTTGCTTCCTTGAAGGTAACGGAAGATGTCCTTCACCCCTTTCCAATGCCTTTTGGTGGGTTCTGCACTGTACCGCGCTAGCAAATTCACGGCGAACGCAATATCCGGCCTAGTGCTATTCGCAAGGTACATGAGCGCTCCAATTGCACTCAAGTATGGGAATTCCGCTCCCAGGACTTCCTCCCCCTCTTCTTTAGGCCTGTACGGGTCTAGGTCTGCTTGGAGTGACCTTCCGACCATTGGGGTCTTTGCGGGGTATGCCTTTTCAAAGCCAAATCTCTCCAACACTTTCTGCGTGTAGGATGCTTGGTGTACCAAGATTCCGCCTTGGACATGTTCAAGCTGCAAGCCTAAACAGAACTTGGTTTTACCCAAGTCTTTCATTTCAAACTCAGATTTCAAGTATGTGCATGCTTCTTCAATTTCCTCATCCGTCCCAATGATGTTCAAGTCATCTACATAGACGGAGATTATACAAAATCCATTCGTGGATCGTTGTATAAATACACATGGACAATCTTCATTGCTCGTAGCCTTTCTTGCAGAGAAAGTCACTCAAACGATTGTACCACATTCTTCCCGATTGTTTTAGCCCATACAAAGTTGATTTCTCCAATTTCACACTGTATAGGTTTCTGTTTGCTTTGTCTTGGTTCGGGATAGGGATACCTTCCGGTACTTTTATATAAATCTCCGAATCCAAGTTTCCATACAAATATGCTGTGACAACATCCATTAGCTTCATTTTCAACTTCAAGTTGACTGCCATTGAGATCAAGTATCTAAAGGTAATTCCACCCATGACCGGAGAATAGGTTTCTTCATAATCAACCCCAGGACGTTGAGTGAAACCTTGAGCGACAAGCCTTGCCTTGTACCTTATAACTTCATTTTTTTCATTCTTCTTCCGAACAAAAACCCATTTGTGCCCCACGGGGTTTATATGGGGAGGCGTATGCACACAGTGCCCAAACACCTCTCTTTTGTTTAGAGAAACTAACTCTGCAGTTGATTGCCTTCTTCCAATCTTCCCAATCGAGCCTTTTCTTGCACTCTGCGAGAGATGCGGGCTCGGGATCATGATTAATGATCGTGGCAATCTTCTTTGCAAAGTATGCATCGACATTGGCTGTTGCTCTATTCATCGATTCTCCCGTTATTACAAAGTTTATGGCCATTTCATCATGGGGTGCTTCGTGCACTTCTACTTGCTCTTCATTGCTATTTCCCATTCCAGGAGCAAGTTCCATTAGTTTTTCTCCGCCAATGTGTGCGCACACATTATTTCCGGCGGCTTCTTCCAATGGAAGGTTCAGATCTGGAATTGCCTTTTCCACAGGCTTCTTTCCAGTGCCAGGTCTCAACTGGCTCCCCTTCTTGCTTTGGGGCACTTTTGTGATTGGCTATGGTAAGTCCTCTTGCCCATTTTTCCCCAGACGTCTCCGGGTACTTTGGGTTTGAGAAGCCAGATTTCCTGTTCTTTTTCTTTGAGGCCTCTGAACAGGATGAGGGATACCTTCTGCTTTTTTTGGTATTTCCACCCTCTCTGGTGCATTTCTTGCTGGTATATGCGACTTAGCCATGCTCTTCAGATCACAAAAATGATCAGGCAGTTCATTTGCTAAATTCTGCAAATCGATTGTCTTCTTGACTTCATGATTTGCTTCATTAGTGCGAGGGTCATGCACGGGGATCCCAATGGAATGCCATATGATTTCCCGGCATTTTCATCCAATGGTTCATTTCCTCCCCCTAATGACGGGAAAGCGATCCTCGTCAAAAAAAAATGCAATTTAGCGAATCGGGCTGTCTGCAAATCTCCAGTCGTGGGTTCCAAATACCTGATTATGGATGCATTCTCATAACCAACGTATATCCCAGACTTGCGGAGAGGGCCCATTGCAGTTTGCTGTGGGGGTGGTATAGGTACATATACCATGCATTCAATTCTTTAGGATGACCCAATGCACTAGTTTGCATGGTTGAATGGATGTTGTAGGCCGATGGTCTATAATTGATGAGTGCTGCTGCGTGCAGGACTGCGTGTCCCCAACAATTGTTGGGCAAGTTACAACTCTACAAGAGCGGTCTGGCAATGAACTTAATCCTCTTTATTAGTGCTTCAGCTAGTCCATTTTGCGTATGGACATGCGGTACAGAGTGCTCAATAGTTATTCCAGTTGCTGTGCAATAATCATCAAATGCCTTGGAAGTAAATTCGCTGGCATTGTCCATTCGAATGGACTTCACGTGATGATCAGGAAAAACGTTCTTAATTCTGATGATCTGCGAGATCAACTTTGTGAATGTATGATTCCTTGTTGACAGCAAACATGTATGCGACCATTTCGAGGAAGCATCAATGAGCACCATAAAGTACCGAAAACGGCCCCGATAATGGCTGAATCGGGCCGCAAATATCCCCCTGAATGTGTTCCAGGAATGCGGGGATTTCATGTTGCACTTTCATAATAGAGGGCCTAGTTATTAATTTCCCGGTGGCACATGCATGGCACACAAAATCTTCGTGATTTGGGAAAAAATTTTAACATTAATACCATTACCTTGTGAGTTGTTAACTATATTTCTCATAATTCTAAGACCAAGATGACCTAAATATACAATGCCATAAAGAAAATAATCCAGAACTTCTAAAGAAGTATACACTGCGTGTGCATTGATTCTCGTGTAGTACAGCCCAGATTCATACGAGGGATATTTTTCTAATACCATTTTTCATACTCAGCGTGCTTCATAATGCACAAATGCTATTTGCCATTTTCTTCATTGGTTTCTACGTGAAACCCAATGGCGCGGATATCTGTTAAAACTTAAGAGAGTGCGTGTTGATTCAGGGTACAAGGAGGCTTCATCAATTACCAAAATTGTACCCATTGGCAATATAATTGTGGCTCTTCCTAAGCCTATTATATGCGTATCGCTTCTTGCGTTTTTCATAATCCTTTCAGCGTTCTTCGTGATCGTCTAGAAGTATTTCGACTCTCTTAAGATGGTATTTGTTGTGCCACTATCAACAATACATATCACCTCCATTGGGCGCTACACAATATGACAAGAAATATAATTCTAATCATATAGTGGCAAAGTAATTCAAACATTGCTTATAAAGAATACTGGAATAAAGAATAAATTGCAATTCTATTCATGAGAAAAGAAAATGTATGCTCTTCGAGAGCTTACAATTCATTATTCAAAATTCATTAACAACCACTGTTCTGTAGCCTGCAAACTTCAGGCGAACCCAATCTTGCTGTGCTTGGAGCAAGATGGTGGACTTGAGTTTCTCGAACTGCTTCTGAAGTGCAGTCCGTAACTCAAGTGTATTCACCTCAGCCATGTATTCATTCTTCATAGTGGCTGAAAAGTGATACCTGGGGAGTACAAAATTTGATCGTTTTGCTCGGCAGTAGGTTACTTGTCCTTCGAGGACCCTAAACCGATGGCAATTCAGAGCTTCTTGCTCATAAATACGATCTTCACATTTGTTGCCCATATGAGATAGTTCTGACCATTCGGGCCAGTTCTTCAAAACTAACATATGACAATGTCAGGTATTTACATATTCACAGGATTCTTTCATTAGATTACTTCGTGTAATCTAATAGAGAGTGGTTGCAAGATTCATAAATGCATAATTAAATTCTCATGAATTTCCAGCAAACTAAAAGAAAGCAATAATTTCAAGATTCATAAATACAAGATTCATATATGCAAGATTCATAAGCGCGAGATTCATAAATGTAGGATTCATAAGTACAAGATTCATAAATATAAGCTTCATAAATACATAATTCATAACTGCAAGATTCATATATACACAGATTCATAAATATTCAGAAATACAACTACGTGCACGTAGGTGATCGGCTTCGTGCAAACGATCAGATTCATATGCACGATCGGCTTCGTGCGATCGGTTTTAACGCGGCTTCATGCGCGTGGTGCATTCAGTTCCATGCGCGTCGGCCTTCCTAGCGCGACGGTGGCCGCTTCGTGCGACGTGCTTGAATTTTCAATGAATTATATTCAAGTAATAAATACAATGCATGGAACAGAATAATTGCACAATTCATGAATTCAGAGTAAACAATAATTGCGCAATTCATAAATTCATAAATACGAAAAATAATTTCTCATGGATTTTCGGTATTCTAAAACAGGGCAATTATTTCAAAATTCATGCAAAATATTCATAAATACAGAAAATAAGGCTAAGTACAAATTCAAACAGAGCCATAAAAATTTTCTGGATTTTCCTGATAATTTTCATATTTTTCTGGCAATTTTCAGAATTTTTCTGGAATTTATAATTGATTTTCTGATTTTCTAATTATTTTCTGGGAAAGAAATCAGGAAAAACATATAAAATCCTATGGGGGTAAAGGGATAATTTCCCTTTACCCCGTGCCCAACGCCATGTATTAAGCGGAATCAATACTCTGGGCTTCATGTCCAAATACTGATGGACATCACGTCCAAAGGACCATGTCCTGATTGGATTCAAAGGAGGGCATAAAAGTAAAATCCCCTTCCTATTCGGACCGGACTTGAACCCCTTTTTATTTCTTTTCTCCTGCCAAAAGAAGGTTGAGTCCGGCCAGACGGGAGGCAATCGGCTGCGGCCTGCTTGGCCTTGGCCCGATGGAGCGGCTGCGGGAGCGCTTCGCTGGCGGGCGAGGCGAGGCCGCGTGGGGAGCTGGCTAAATCGCGCCGGCGGCGGCAGGTGCTTGGTGGTGTTGCCGGCTTCAAGAGCGTCGGCGGCGCACGACCGGGTGACAGATCGGTGGCTTCGTGCCAGATCGAGGCGTGCTGCATGCACGCGTGGTTGGCGGTCGGCGTCGGCTAGACGCTGCAGCTGCGTCAGCCGAACAAGCGACGAAGCGGGGCCCACGGCGTTGGCATTGCCAGAGGCGGCGACGGCAGGGCAAGGCGGCGGGCGGAGTGCCGCCGGCAGCGCGCCGGGCGCGCTTGGTCATGCTGCGAAGTCGGCGGCATCCGTGAGGCATGCACAGCGCCGGTGGAGGCCAGTGAGACGCGCGACGATGCGGTGGGTCCCGATGGTGCACGCGGCAGGCCTGGCGCGGGAGATCGGCGGCAGTGGGTGCGGGCGGCGCTTCGAGCGCAATTTAGGAAGTATTCTGGCGATGGCTTCATGCCAAAGATTGTGCTGCAGATGCATTTTCTTTTTTATTTGAGCGACGGCTTCATGCCGATCTGTAATGGCTTCGTGCCTATGCCAAGTTCATCTGCGGTAGATGGCTTCGTGCCATGACAGCTTCGATGGCTTCATGCCATCATTGTTTACTGTTTACTGAGAATCAGAAACAATGCAATGCTAGTTCGTAGCTTCGTACCACGTACAGTATCTAGAAGCATAGATTAGATACAATATAGATTCAACGAGCGATCCAATCCTCGTTCTCACCTTTTCGATCTATTCTCCGGTAGACTATCGCGTAGGATAGAGTCGCGTAAGACTTTTCTTTCGGCAATCCGAGTGGATGCCGGCTTGATGGCGATTTGATTGCAGATCGGATCGGGCGATCAATCGCCGGTAGCAGATGTTCGTTGTAGTCGACGATCCTTTGCTTCTTGTCTTTTTCTCACCTTTCAATCTGTTCCTGCAGTAGAGCTTCGTGCTGATAACGTGTTAGACAACCTCGCTATCGAATAGTCCGGGGTTGCCTAATAGATCTAAACTGGAGAACAGAAAGAGAGGGCGAGAGACACAATATGAGGAGGAACCGGTCTGCTTTATTATTCTGTATGCTTGTGTACAATGGGGTGACCCCCTGCCTCCTATATATAGCGGTTCTGCTTAGAGATAAGGAAGAGTCCATATCGGATACGAATCCGGTTTCCTAACAAACATCACTGTCATAAAAAGGAGCCAGCCACACTGGCCCTCTCCGCGTCTCGGCAGCCGCTCGCGGCCCTCCCGCGAGGTGGCGGCGCGCTCACACAACGGCAGATGGCTGCCTGCATGACGTGAGGCTGCGACCTGCCCGCCCGGGTCTAGTCGGCACCGGTGGCCTCCGCGCCAGGGCGGGGTGGTGCCGGCCGCCGGCGGCTTGGAGACTCGAGGACGCCTGTTGCCGCTCAGAGGTACAATAGGGTTTGGCCCTGATATCATGTAGAGTAGTTTGGGAAAAATGATGTGTTGTCCCATAGCCCATAGGACCCCTCACACCCTTTATTTGTAGTCAACTATAATCGGACTCTATTCCAACTCAACTCTAATCCGACTCGTACAACATATTGTGATGAGCTAAACGTGCTGTTATCCCCTGCTTCCTGTAGTTGCATATTGCAAAATGACTGCAAATTTGATTGGGAAATGGATGTACCATGGCCTCGAATAATTTTGAGTAGTGCTCATTACAGTTAGCTTGTTTTGAGCTGACGAATATTGAGTTCCACATTCCCCAATTTTTTCCAGCCCAAGATGAGCCTGACCGGCCTCTAGAGCTGTTCCGACTCCGCTGGTGAGCTCTTCTGTGGCATAGGGGATCGGGGAGCTGCGTTGAGCTGTTCGTCTGTTTGTTCAAAATTGTTTCCCTTGTAATTCCGTGTCAAAATTGATATCCTTTTTTATGCCCCGTCCATCGATGCTGCTAATTTTGTTCAGCAGTCACTGGAGATGAGCAGAGGAGGAGGACTAGCCCTAGCTCCATGCTTGAGTAGCTAGGGCCAGGTGCCAGGTTAGTGTTGTTAAGATATTATCATGTAAACCATATATAGTAGGGTCCTTGTATATGTTAACAAGTACTGAACCATATCTCCTTGATTATAGGGATTGGTATCAGGGTTGGTTGTATTCCATCTGTACAAGAACTGTGCATATATATACGAGGAGGTATGGCTGTGTGCATCTTTAGATGCAGAGGCTGGGAGATCTAATCTTCCATTATCTAAAAAATATACGAGGAGGTGTGTGACGGTATGAGTTACACAGACCATTAATCACAAAACATATTGCCTCTTGTTTGGTTTATATATATGGTATCAGAGATTGGATCTTCCGCAAAACATCCAACCATGAGTTTCAGCTCTCCTTTGTCCGGTGCAGCGGCGCCACCCTTCAGCCTCAACAACTCTGTCACCGTGACTTTTGGTTGCAAGACTCGTAGTTTAGAAATACAACACATGTTTCGGTCCTTAATCAACTCATGCGAGACAATCCATAAACCCAACTCTCATGCAACCCCTACACCTATCTCATACCATTCGCTCGCCCAAATATACATCATTCTACAAAACATCTTCCTGTTTCTAGTGGTAACCCACCTTACCACACCACTTATCATACAAACTCCCAAGGGTTGTTGGCAATGCTTGGGTCATATTTAAATTAACCCCTAAGCATCTCTAAGCATAACCTTTGTTCGATAACGATTAAGCAAGGGCAATTCATTATGATAATTAGCCTTGGGTGACAAAGTAAATGTAACATTAACAATCAATGAAGGGAATAACAAGTATCAATTGCATAGTCTAGTTCAGCATCAACACTTAACATAGAATTTAATAAATAATAATTGTTGGGTCGTAAAGGCTTTCTCAACCTCAAAAGCTAGCTTAAGAGGTGAGGTATTCCTCAACTTATAAGTTAGGTCCTTTACCCTTCCACAACCAATGTGGGACTATTCTAACAATCCCCCCTTCACACATTGGTATCTCTCAGCCGTTCACCGCCCCTTCACCGTACACCGATGGTCCCTCAGGGCCACGGTCCATCAGGCATTCACACCCTAGTGTCCATCGGGCCAAAGATGTTAGAACCGGGCTCTGATACCAATTGTTGGATTGTAAGGGCCTTCTCAACCCCAAAAGCTAGCTTTAGAGGTGAGGTATTCCCCCACTTATAAGTTAGGTCCTTTACCCTTCCATAACCAATATGGGACTATTCTAACAATAATAAGCTGCAAGTAATATTTGAAAGCAAAGTAATTGCATTTTAAAACTAGAAGTAACAAGATCAATCGTAAGGACTTGTCTTGTTGAACAGTGGATTGCGTTGGTTCTTGATCAACAGTGAAAAGGATGTCCGAAGCATCAAATTATATAATCACGAAAATATCTGAATTATATAATCGTGAAAATATCTGAATTTAATAAACATTCAAATAAATTCAAACAAACTCCAAAAATTATGATTTTGGTATTGTTGGAAAGATATTGAATTATATGAATTTAGAAACAAAAATCAAGTCATTTGGATTTAAATCGAGGGTCAAAGAGAACGAGCTCTCCAAAGTTTGACCCGAAAGAAATTCCTAAAAATTTGAAATCTCTAACAGGTGTGGTCCATGGGGTTTTCTTTTCTTTTTCAATTATTTTTCTTAGGGAAAATACTTAGCGACTGACAAGTAGGGTCCGATCGGTTTTAATTTCTTTTATCTTTACTTTTATGAAGGAAAACCAGATAGATTGACGGTTGGGGCCAAGATCCATACGGACTCGGTCCACACAATGGCTCATGGGTCAGGAGCCCACGAATCGGCAGCTACGGTCTGCAGAACGGGTATACACAAGATTTTAAGTGGCAAGGCCCGCATGTCATACACACTTACGCTAAGATTTTCTAACTACCATGGGCCCATATGTCATACTGAAATCATCAACTAACTAATTACCGGATTAAGTTAACCTAATCATGGTCGGGTCCACACATCAGTGTCTGCGGTCATCTTCTTCCTCGTTCAAACAGAGGAATAGGCGCAGGGCAGCCATGGGCAGAATGTACGGGGACCAGAGAGAACCTAATGGTGCTGAGAGGCGGCAGAACTGTGCACATGGGCAGCACCTAATGAGGCTAGAAATTACAAATTGAAAGTAGCATCACCATATACAAATTGAAGGTAGAATCACCATATGGGCAACACCTAATGAGGCTGCAACGAAGCTAAAGGTGCCCTCGGTGCTCAAGATTGTGCTGTCCACGGTGACCTACAGCAGCGCGGCAAGGTGCGGCGGTGCTATGGTCATCTACTCGGCACATTGCCTATCCTACCAAGTTTGCAACATACTGCAATGCATAGGAACGGAAAGACTCACTGAGAAACAGTGCGAGGAAGGATAAAAACAGAGAGGAGAAGGGGGAATGAGACGGGGGCGGCGGGCCGGCTCGGTTAGCGACGCGTGAGGGAAAAGAGAGGGAGAGAAAGAAGAGAGGGAGCAGGCCGGCAGCTGGAATTCGGCCCAATCGGAAGAGAGAGGGAGCAAAAAGGTTTGACCAATTAATTTCATTCGAATTCGAATTTAAATTTTGAAATGGTTTTGCAACACAATGGTTTAAACTATTTTTGGTTTGCACACAAATTAAAATTTTAAATTTTTTAGGAAATTATTTTGAATTTTAGATTCAAGGCTGTAACATCCCGAAATTTGGCCTAGCAGGAAATGTGCATTTCGAATTTTGTTTGAGCCAAAAACTTAAATTTATAAATTTAGCTCTTTAATTTGGAGTTAGCTTTAAAAAGAAAAGTAATAGTTGAATTTGGTAAAATGATGAGAAGGTAAAAGTAAAAGAGTAAAAGTAAAAGGGTAACAAAACTTTTACTAAAGCAAAAGTGAATGCATTAATTAAAAAGAAAGGATTTAAAAACAATAAACTCTCATTGTCATTTCAATCTTGTCAATTTTGTAAAATAATTGGAAGGAAGTTTTTACTTGAAAATTTTACCGTAGGGAAATAATATCCTCGTAACTTTACGTTAAAAATCTCTTCAAGGTTTGAGTTGAATTGTTATGTCAAATAAAAGCACCTTGCACTGTAGCTCGGCCACCGTAATCTCTACTATATAAAGTGGGAGTTTCTTCCCACGTCACATTAATTGCCCTGCTTAATTGCCCTACTTAATTGCCCAGCTTAATTGCCCTACTTAATTGCCCAGCTTAATTGCCCAGCTTAATTGCCCTACGCAAGAAACGAAGCGTTGCTTTGATTAGTCAGCTTTTGCAAGAAACGAAGCGTTAAAGATAGATGTTTGATATTATGAAATAGTATTTTTTTATTTTTTAATCTTTATTTTTCGTTATCAAATTTGTTTTTCGTAACAACGCACGGGCATATAACTAGTGCACAGTAAAAATCCTCCATACCCTGCTCTAGCTCCAGCACGCGTTGAACCAGCCGACCATGGAGATGAAACCATGCGTTAGCTCCTTTCCCCCTTGCTTTACTTTTTCTCTGCTTCGCAACCGAGCTAGTCTCCACCGACCTCCCTCACCGCCCCAGCCTCTTCTCCTCCAGCCGAACGCATGCTGCATGCATGTGTTAACTATGAGTGCACAAGCTAGCTGGAACTGTGCGTTAGTTTTCTAGCCAGTCTTTGCTGCCAGCCTACCACTAATGCACACTGCTTGCTCACACCTTTGCACGCCGTTACCCCCTCGCTCCCCTTTTTCTTTGCGCGTCTCAGCCAAGCACCGCCTCTCTCCCTTGTCCTCACATGGGTCCAGCGCTGCCCCTCGCCTCGCCTCTTTGCCCACTGGTTCCAGCTTTCCCGCGGGGACGGACCGACGCCGCTCACCTGCTCTGTGTGACCACACCGTGCTCCAGTACCCTTGGTCGTGCCCTGTCCCGACGCCATGCTGCTGTCGCCTCGCCCATTACTGAAGCTCCCCGGCCGAAACATTCCACTGCCAATAAAGCTCCCCGAGCCGCTTCTTAGCATCCTGTTGCTCCCAGAAGACCACTCGCTCATTCTTCCTCCCTATAGCCAAGTCTTTCCCCTTCTGCCATTGCCGGTCAGGGAGCTACGCACTGGACCATCTTTGGTGAGCTAGTGTTTCGTTCCAAGTGTCCATGAAGTTCTTCAGTAATCTAACCATTCCTTCCTCTTCTGGTTGGCAGTACCATTCAACCACCAGATCCTCTACTCCTCTTTAGCTCTGGCCGGCTGCTTGCTACATTCGAGATGGAAGCTCAGAGAGAGAAGACCAACCAAAGCAATTGATCTGCTACCTTTCTCCCCCTCAAGCGGGCTTCTGAACAGAACAAACTTCTCACCCTTTTGTGCTATAAGTGTTTCCCTCAGTTATCTGAGTTGCCGTTCCTTTTTGTATTCCATCGCTCGCAGCAGTCGCCACCGATCGGAGACACTGTAGACGTTACGACAACTCCCAGCCGAGACTACGTGCCCTCACGCATTGAAACATCCCCAAAACTTCAAAATCAAATTGCAAAAACCCTAATTGGAGTTCGATTTGAGTTTATTGCTGGTTTTTCGTTCTTAATCCGGTTTGAGATTTTGGATTGGACGGGAGTGGTTGAACGTACCTTGGAGCCCCGCTCGGACCTCCGGTCCTTTGCTTGCGCCGCCGCTTGGCCCGGTCCGTCGCCTGCGCCTCCTGGTCCTTCGCCTGCCCAGCTCGGTCCGCCGTCGGCTCCCTCCTCGCGCCCGGTCGCCCGCGCAAGACGCCGCCGTCCTGTCCGCCACGCAGCCATTAAGCCGCCATCTCGCACGCCCCTGTCCGTCGTCTCCCCTCGGCTCCATGCCGCCATCCCATCGCTTCTCTCGCCCCACGCCCGCGCCGCGTCGCGCGACGACGCCGCCGCCGCTCTCGTCTCCTCTCTCCGCTCGGCTATAAAGCCGTTGAGCTCCGCCTCGCCCAACTCACCCCGCTCCCCCGCTCGGTGGTGAGCTCCTCTCCCTCCTCTCCCTTGCCCTCACCCCACCTCATTTGCCGCCATCCAGCGCCGCCCGCGCCTCGTCCTGCACCTAACCCTAGCCCGAGCCCCCTCCTCTCTGCTCGATCGATCGAATCGATCGATCTGTAGACACTGCACGGGCCCCACTGTCATACTCTCACCGCTCGCGTGGGCCGGCCGCTTGGGCCTCGCCCCGCGCCCGCCGTTGCCAGGCCAAAATGGGCCGTGGCCCACGAGCCAGCCCACACTGTTAAAAACAGTGTTTTCTTTTTTTTGGATTTATAATTCATTTATAAATTCCGAAAATTCGTTTTAATATCCAGAAAATCCCGAAAAATTCCAAAGACCCCAGAAACTCCACAAATACATTTTTCCGAACCGTCTCGGGCCACTGAGTCCAAAAATGCCCTCCGTTCCTCATTCCGAACTCCCAAAAATTCCAAAATGCCCAGTTTGCCCCGCTCCTTCTCGTCCGGTTTTCGGTTTCGGTTTTCGTTTTCTCTTTCAGTCGTTGTTGTTCGTCTATTTATGTTATTTTGCCCCTTCCGCGCTAGATACGATTGTCGAACCGCCGTTGGAGCAGGAGCAGTACCTGGAGACGAATTAGGACCAGACGGACGACGGGAACGACTACCTCCCCTACGGTTCAGCCAATCCGACTGCCGAGCAAGGCAAGTCGTACCCCCTTGATCATATTGAACCTATTCATGCCATGTATACTTAGTAATTATTTTATACCGCATTATTTTGCTGTATGTTGAAATATTGAAACCCGGTATTTTAGAATGACTTGATACCTAGATAATGCCGACTTGCTCATGGAACTTCCTTGAAAAATATTGAATCAGGTTAAATTCCTTGTAACCCTAGATAATTAATTATATACGCCATGCTAAATTAGTTTTAGATAATTAGCTCAAATTCTTTCAAAATAAAATGAAATGCTGCCGAGTCTTGGACTCGAGATTTATAAAAGTGCTGCAGTCAGGGGGACAGTATCGGGCTATCCACGTGGTGGAGTTGAGTCCGATCCCCGGCTGGTGATTAATACCATGGTTGAAATGGTGGCTAGCACAAGTGGTGCCAGATGGGCTCGTGAAAGTTTGCTAAGGTTTAATCTGTGGCAATATAAAGATAAAACCCCCTTGAGCAGAGTAAATAACTTAAGCCCCCGCTCAACCACAGGTCGGGCTGATCAATAGATCTGTCCTCGACATAGCTCAGTACATTAAACATTCCTGAACTAATATTAATTGAATTGGTGGTACTATTCTCTGAGGAGAATAGGGATCGGCCTCCCTGGCAGGGGAGTATACCGAAGGGGTGGAACAGGAATGGGCCGAAGTGACATTCGCTGATTCTCACAACGGTAGGTGCTAATTGGAACAATTTTGGGTTCCAATGTAGCGTTCAGGCCTATCGGTAAACAACTAAATACATGAATGATTTAACGAAATGCTGTGATAATCTCGGCCCGGCCGCATGCATTTAAGTTGCATGTTAACTCGCGATTGGCATTAACGGTCGTAGATATCTTGTGGGTAAAGCTGAGCATCTCTGCAGAGTTAATCAAATGATAATCGATTATGCCGTACTTCCGGTTAATGAAGTTAAGTTTGAAATGGGGTGATACCCGAAACCTCGCTCAAGTAATGTGTTGGAATTGGGATAAAATGGTTAACGTTGCTAAACTTGGAAAACCTCCTTTTACTACTTAATTATGGTTTGTGCTTCAAATGTAAAATGAGTTATAGAACAAAACTGCATCCAAATACCTACAACCCTATTGCCATTCTTTGGATAATTCCCTTGCATATAGTATTCATAAGTTTCCTGTACGACTTGTTGAGTACTCTGTACTCACCCTTGCAACCCCACCCGTTTCAGAATGCGAAGAAGCCGGAGCCTACCAAGAAGTCGTAGGTGGCGACTTAGTTTGGTTTTAGGTCTCGTCTGTCGCTCAGGCCTTGCCTGTGGCTTTCTTGTGGTAGTGTACCTTATTCAAGCTCTTGACGCCTCCCTTGTAAAAATTCTGGCCCTTAGGCCTTATATTTAATAAAAAGAGTTGAGTTGCTTTTGGTCTGGCCAAATACTCTTGTCTTTTCCAACAGTTAATCATCCTGGGTAACTGTTGCGAGTCTCGGATTTGCCCCTAAAAAGGCGGTCCGTCACACGCATGCGCTAGTTCCTCCCCGTGCTAGCCACCTCTCAGACATCTCCATTCAAGTTCTCGCTCCCTCTGGTTCCTGCCAAGCTCGCTGGAAGCTTACTTCATCCCTTCTGTTGCTTCACCACGAGTTCAAAGAGAGAGAATCAACAACATATTGATCCACTGCCATTCCTTCCCTAGGTGAGCTCTTGATCAAATCCTTCTCATCTTTGGAACCTCCTGCAACCAACTGAGCTTCCCTCCATGCTATTCGTTTGCAGCTATTGTCAATTGGAAGTTCTCTGCAGCTTCTTCCTCCTGCAGTCGAAGCAGCGAACTGCAGAATCGACCCAAGAGGGTGAGCTTAAATAGTTGAACCTGTATCCTTATCACAAGAACCACTGTGGCCTAGTGGATGGAGCCCTTGCCCTTTAGTCGCCGGACCAGGGATCGAATTCCACTTCAGCCTATAAACCGTCGCAATTTCCTTTTTGTCTTCTCATGTTTTTTGTAGCCGTTTCATGCTACCTCAAGTGAGCTCGTTAGCTTCTTTATACAAAGCAACTCACTTGGCGCAGTGGCTTGAGCTCTGTGCGTGGTGTGGCAGGTCCAGGGTTCAAATCCTAGTCCAGCCCATTTTGTTTCATTTTTGCTTATTTAACTCTTTTCCTTCATATCTTTTGCTAGGAATGTCCAAATAAAATAAAATAAATTCCTAAATTCACATTTCGATCTCTAGTTTCTGTTTATGCGAAAATAATGAATATTTGACCTCTGTTTGAATTTCGAATTTGAATTTAAAGTATAGGTCTAAAAATAGGCTACATGCAAAATTGAGTAATTGAGCTCCAATCTGAATGAAACCAATTTTGATAGATTCCATGTACTGTAAATATCCCAAATATGTGAAAATATTTAGGTTTCTACTTGCTTTAGATCATTTTATAAATTGGAACTTGTTCCTAGGTATTAATATTCATGCATATGTAAAATAGAAATGTAAACTTTAAAATTTGTTGCATCCACTTCATGAATCACCTAAAAACAGAAGGATATTTAATGAAATGAAAATGCTTAGGGTATTGTAATGTTTTTGGAGGCTGTTCCATTTAATAGTTAACACATGTACTTAAGTAACCTTGCTTTTAATACATAGATGATTAGAATAGGAGTTAAAGTGTAGAAATAAGTATTAGTGTTAACTCCTGCCGAATCTGTATTTAAATACCTATAGATCAGTACTAGCTAGTCTTACGAAAATAGTTCATCTGCATGCAATGTAGGATTAAATTTGTGTAAGTCGTAATGCTCCTTTAGTTGAAAAACGTCTCGGATAAGAGTGAAAAGTCGCGGAACCCACTTTAAAACACTCTTAGCGATACCCCCCAGTTGGCTCATGATAAACGGTTAAAGAACTCTAAGGTGTAGCCGCAAATGTAAAACGAAAATTGAATAGTTATCGCGTAGATTTTAATAACACTTAAGCCTTTTCGGTAGCCCGTAGAATATCTCGTCTAAATGATAATGTTAAGAAGAATGGCCTAGAATCACTCCCTAGTATATAGACTACCATAATCTGGAAAAATATTTAATTTACTTCTTGCTTTGCATCTGAATCCTATTAGCGCAAAAACCCTAAGTGTTATGTTTGTCGATAGTGTATATTGCAAATATACAAGCATAAGTACTTAGCGTAAGAACTCGTGTCGTAATAATCATGCGAAAACCTTATAAGTTCAGCCGGTAGCTTTAATCTAGTTAGCGCCCTTTTAACATTAAAAGTCGGTACTATCGGAACTCGAGAACGGTACTACAGAAAGTTGTAATACCGCGATCCGAGAGTCGGTACTACCGGAATACGATAAGTGCGTTAGCTAATGTCTTAATTCTGTTAATTTAAACAATCTTAGCTTCTTGAATTCGTAAAACAAGAATAGACAATTCATAAAAAGTTAGTAAGGGTGTAGACTAGATCATTAGTGAGAGATATAGGAGAAAAGATAGATTAACGCGTATACATTGAAATCTTATAACCTAAACCCGGAAATCATGCTTGTTATGTGTGATGATCTATTACTTGGATTTCTATCTGGTTTTTCTATCTGTATTCTTTTTGCCTCTTTGGAATTTATCTTATTGGAGTTTATTGTTATTTGCTATGTTCTCGCGGTATGACGAGTAGAGCCTGACGTAGCCGACGCTACCATTGAACGAGTCCAAACGCGTACTCGATGACAACTCCGATCTCGACGACAACACGACTCCGACTACTCCAAGCTACGACTTGGACTTCGTTGCAGACAACACAATAGCTGTGAGACCCTCATTTTTATGTCACTAAGTAACATAAATATGAGGCTCTTTTAAGTGCATCCTGTGCCATTCCCATGATCAGTGGCTGGCACGCACAAACACAATTTGGATATTACAGCCACACAGATACACACTTTTATTATATCCCAAGTTTTATAGTGTTATTACAATACCAAAAGTAGCAGGAAATTAAAATCATGTCTCATAGTCTGCCATCTATTCCATAACTCCACAGGCAACTGCTGAGATGAACCTAGAAAGATCAGTCGTCGCTAAAATTCGCAGGTTCCTCATAATCATTCCCGTCGTTATCATAATCTTGCTCATCACCTAAAAACATTGTTGAAGCAAGTTGAGTACATTGGTACTCGCAAGACTTTGTAGTGTATGCAAATCCTGGAATATATGTGGGCTGAAATAGAAAGTGGGTTTCTATGGTTGTTTTGCATAAAGCGAAAGTTTTGAATGAAGTAATACTGAATAGTAATGGAAAGCGCAAATAAAAATTTAAGACAGTTTAATAAGTAATTGAGATAACAAGTAACAAAAGAATAATAACATTTTTACCCACGGCCCTTTGTGAGTAAAATAACGAACAAGACCCTCCATGGTCTTATGTGGACAAAAGTAACAATAAGTGACATAAAAGGGGTATAAATCATTTCTCAAATCATTTAATTAAAGGTTTTTGAAAACAGAAACAGCTAACTATGTGATGACTTTACCAAGTGCTCATGACCGCGAGCGCGGCTAATCGATTAGGTTTAGACTCTGCAGAGTTTGTACTGCTTTACCCACAAGATATGTTCTCCCTTTTTGCAAGCTATAAGACACACTTCCTTTGGTATGCCCGCGAGGAGTTCATAACGAAACCGTTCGATTACTTGAACTTAACTTTGCACCAGCGACAGTGTTTAACCCTGACTATGATGGAAGCTAAAAAGGTAAAAGGAATTCCGGAGTCAGTAACCCACCAGGAATAGAAATTCCGGAGTTAGTGACCCACCAGGAATAATAATGACCCAGATTCATAACCAGACGTACACCGTACTTCTGCCTACCAGAGTGCAAAGCTAGTTCCAAATAATTTTAATTGGTTAAGACTGTCCCATTTCAGTACTTGTGGATGTACGGTTATCTTGGCCTGAAAACAACACATTAGCTCGGTCCTTATTGTGACATGGGCGATACTCCACCCTAGCTACGTACACATTAAAACATGTACATCCGGCTATTGCCAATAATCACCCACATCAAATCAGTAGTTTTATTTTCATTTTTAACAAACTACCAGTATCCTTTACTGCTTAAATAAACCATAAAAGATTTCATAAAGAAGTGTGTATGTGGGTATAGATGTCATCGTATCATTCTAAGCATTGCTAAGCAGATGAAATTAATAATCGTTATAGCCCATCTATGGAATGAATCTACCCATACCTATGGTTATCATGGAATTCATGTCAACATGATTGAAGTAATCCATCAATTTGGGTTATAGCTACCAGGGACTTAAAATAGACATTTATATCATAAGCATGCAGGAAGATTCTTAATCACATTTTAGTTGTTTATGAAAACTGGGTTCAGAATGATCAAAGGGGTGCTTGCCTTGCTCCTCGGCGGTGTAAGCTGGATCTGTGTCGTCGATAGCGTAGTCGGTAATCTCAGCGTCTAATCGTCGATTACGAACATGGCAAAAAGAATACTTCAATACCGATAAAAGAAGCAAATACATGAACAACAAAGAAAGCAGTTGAAAGATTCAAATGGATTCAATTCAAATCAACCAATGATGGCAATCACTTCATCTCTTTATCATTTCAAATATGAACTAAGATTTATGGTTCTAAGCTAAAGATTAAAGCTTAGGGACATATAACACAACTACCTTCTTTGTGTATTATTTCATTTTAATTTACGAATTCAGGAAGCTAAGATTGTAAAGTTGAATATAATGAAATTCATTTTCAAGGTGTGGTGTTAGTTGTATTAATATTAATCATTGCTTAAGGTAACTTTAAACAAGCCAAACCAAAGTAACATGGTACACCCTAACTTTTATATTACCATTTGGTCCTAAATAATGTAATGAGCACAAAGAAACAGGTTTCATTCATTTTGGATGATTCTTGATCAAGTTATTGCAACCATATTAAATTTATGCATTAAATAAAGTCCTAAAAGGAAATTTTCACAAACTAACTCCAAATTCAAATCTAATTACGTATTTGAGTAGTATTTGACCTAAGGATTCCAACAAAATTTGTTTTACTCAATTTGGACCTATTTTGCAAAATTTCTATATGCCACATATTCAAATTTCACTCTTTAAATTTAAATTCAGATTCAAATTTCTAAACAAGTTTAAAATGTTTTTACATATTATGAAACTAGATGATTTATGATGAATTTAGGAATTTATCTCATTCAATTTGGAGCTATAGTTTAAAAGTTATAAGCATTTGAATCAAATTGGTTTACTAAAAACCCAGATAAATAGAAAATACGCTTTCCAAAAGGGAAAACGTATTCCTTTGATTTGCGCGGGCTGGGTTTTGAATCCGGTGGCTGTCGCTAGCGACTGGGCCCGGCCCGTCAGCGACTTGCGTGCGAACGCATCGCCACAAGGCGATCAAGGCGTGGTCGGGACCACATGGCGACAAAGAAGGCGCCGATGTGGCGCGACAGAGCCGCGGCATAGCCACACAGGGGAGGTGACCGACGACCTCGCCGGCGGCTCTCCGGCGGCGTCGATCGATTTTGGCCGACGACTCCGGCTTCACTAGGTCATGAGGAACCTAGGGGATCGTCTGGATATGGGTGGTGTTCTCAGAAATTAAGCTCACGGCGATGACCGGCGGAAGCTCACGGTGAGGTTTGGCTCGGCGACGCTACGGGGCATCTCAGGCCTGATGATCATGCGCACGAGCTATGGAAGGCTCTAGGGACCCTAGCCATACTCTTGAATCAAAGAATAAGCGGGCGGATGGTGTTCTCACCGAGCGGCGGCAATGGCGGAAGAAGATGCTCGGTGAGGGATCTCCTCGGGTTGTTCCAATCTGGAAGGAGGTGCGCAACAACTTTGTGAGTATCTATGGGTGCTTTAGGATCAACCAATTGGACATTTTCTTACCGAGATATGCGGATTTGAGTTTTCCCCCAAATCGGGTTTCGCCGGCTGCGGAGAAGAAGGCTTCTGCCTGGATGGTTCCGGGCGTTAAGGGAGAAATGGTGGTGCGTGTTGGATTGAGGAGGTCACTATGCCCTCGGTGGGTGCTTAAATAGAAGCGAATGATGACTCCTATGGTTTGGGCAACGGAGAAGGTGGCGGCGGCCAACTAAGGCGTTCTCTGGAGCTTTCCTTCCAGCTAGGTCAAGGCCATCGAGTGGTGCAGTGCAGGTGCAGTGACACCATCACAGTGCAGGCGCGAGGCTCGAGGAGTTGCGGCGCAATGCGGACAAGAATGGAGGCGGTTCAAGTCGGCTCCGCTGAGGAAACAGAGAGAGCGAGAGAGAACGAGAGAGGAAGAAGAAGGCTCTGGCAGTTGGGGTCCACAAGGCAGTGGAACAAGAAAGGAAAGAGAGAAATGGGGAGAGGCTGACGCGTGGGCACTGAGGTGTCTGGGCCCTGTCGGCAGCGATGAATTCGCCCAAGCCGCTGGAAACGTGGCCCCCACGTGGAAGAGAAAGAGAGAGAGAGAAGGAATTTCTAGGTTTCTCCTCTGAACAGCACAGCTAACCATTAAATTCATGGTCAGGACTTCACTGGAAATTTTCGAAACTTTTTGAATAAGCTGATGGATGGATTATCTACCTCTAGAAAAATTTTGAGATTAAAATGATCTACCAATTATTTACTAAAAATCTGACAGCGAAAGCTGCACAGAAAATCCAATTTAGTTTTTGAATTAATTAAGGGACTAAATTAACCTATTTATTTCTGAAATTTTTACTGAAGGTGTGATTCCACAATATGGATCTACCATAAAAATTTCAACATTAAATTCGCATTATTTATTTCTCCAAAATTTTATTACTGATTTCTGCAGAATTGCAACTCAGCTTTATTTAATTGCCAATAAATAGTTAATCTTCTTAATAATTTTCGCAAATTTTTGTGGATGAAGTTTATATGGCTGAGGTCTTATGGTAAAAATCCCAAGGTCTAGATCGCTCTACATTGTTCTCTAAAAATCTGACATGGGACTGGCCAGAGATAGGATTTATCATTTTTAATTGTTTTCTTTATCAATAAATGCATGCACATGGTCTTTTGACCATCTAGGGGTATCTTCTAGGGTTTGGCCAGGTTATACAAGATTTTTACCATGGTAATTTCATTTCTTACCATTTTACTATTTTCTCTTTTCTTTTCTTTTCTTTCTTAAATTCCATTATTCATTTCAGCAATTAATTCAACCAATAGATCAAAAATCAATAAATGCACATAAAATCAAGAAATGCAACACAAAACTGATTTCACATTTTTAATATTTGATTTTTTTATTACTTTATAAATTTGAGGATGTTACAATAGCAAGGCAAGCCCCTTTGATCATATTGAACCCAAATGTTCAGATATTCCTTTGTCAAATCTTTCATGCATGCTTTATGTTTTATAGAATGTTATTTTGGGTTATGGTAGATATTACCTTCTTTATGGGATTTCCATAATCAATGTTGCCATGTGAACCTTGATAACCTTAGACAATGGGTAGACAAGTTAGGATGGGTATATTCGTTTATTACATGCATATGCTTAGCCATGCTTAGATTGGGAAACGAACAGATGGTTTACTGTTCGTGATGAACTCAATATTTGACACATTGGATTAAAAGATGAACACGATGAACTTTGTTTATGAACATGTTGGAATATTGATGTTTCTTTTTCTGGAAATAAAACTATGATTTGGACGCGGGCGACTTATTGGCAATAGCCGGTTGTGTGAGGGTGTGCTCACACGTAGTTAGGGGTAGATTGTCGCCCGAGTCGGATTAAGGACCGAACTCAGTGTTGTAAGATCCAAGATTACCCGTACAACCACAATGCTGGTATGGGACGGCTATAACTAATTAAGTTACTAAGGACTGGCTTTGCACGGGGAAAGGCCGGAGTAGCACGGGCTGTTCCTGCGGGATTGCTCGTAGGGGTGTCCACACAAGGGTGTGGGTTAGACACATACCAATGCAACGGTATACGTCCTACTAATGGGGAGAAATGATCCGTGCTACGATGTTCTTCTGCCGCCATTAGTAGGGTTAGACGTTACCGGGCTAGTGCAAAGTCAGGATTTAGTAATGTAAAGGTTATATATGACTTTTCCCTGGCGACACACCAAAGGAAGTGTGTAACTAAGCTTTGCAAAAAGGGAAGTCATTATTTGTGGGTAAAGTTGTACCACTCTGCAGAGTTAAAACTAATCGATTAGCCGCGCTCTCGGTTATGAGCACTTGGTGAACTTGCACTAGTTAGAAAGCTTCTTGTATTTTTATAAAATTAATTAAGAAGTTAAAATTTGGAATTGGTGAGTTTACCCTTACAGATGATTCAACTCTTGACATTCGTTGGCAAGGTTGGATTCACCTGTTGTGCCCTGTGTGGACAAAATAAATTGATTCTAGATATTGTTGGGAATGGACGATTCGATACTCACGGTGAACTGTGGGTTGTTTACTACTGTTATGTGATCTTTACTGGTTATTTTCGCACACCTGTTATTTTAATTATCTGTCTAGTTTCCTTTATTCAAACTTTCGCTTTCAATCTATTATTCAGTATTTACAATTCAATTTGGCTCCACGCAAAAACAACCCTGTTAGCCATCCTGTTGAATCAGCTTGCATATATCATAGGTTTTGCAAACACTTCAAGTCTTGCTGAGTACGCAATGTACTCACCCTTGCTATCGTTGTTGTTTTTAGGTGAATACCTCGACAGATCATACTTGACGCAGGTTTCGGGGTAATGACGATGATTTTATCTAGAGTTTATACCTTGTCAGTTGCCTGAGGGATTGGATGGGCACACCACAAGATTTTTGTTTCTTTCCACTGCAATATTATTCTAACTTGTAAGGCTATCTTGTAAAATAATTATCGTAGTGATAATGATATTTTGTATGGTTGTGATTTCCATTTGTATGTGCGTGCTAGCTACTGATCCAGGGACTAGCACAGGAAGCACATTAGAACCTGTCTTTTACGATGCATTGTACTGTAAAAGGGAGGCTCCTCACAAAGGCAAAGCTTTGGGATAGTTTTTGAATGCAACCATTTTTTTTTTGAAATATATGCATTTTTAATTTGAGCCAAAGCTTGGGATGTTACAAATGCTTGCGTTTAGCTTCCATTCATGAAAAAGAAAAATCTATCTAGCTAGCAATGTGAAAGATTAGGTTGTGAGGGGCCCATCTCCTCTCCCGTCCTCCGATGAGCCATTCTGCACCGGCCCGCCAGCCCATGCTCCGGTTGGCCGAGCCAGTCATCGTCGTCATCATCTCCTCGGTAAATCTAGCCTAGCATTATGAGCTTCTGTGGTGTGCTGACCTGGCAGGAAACCCCAATGCTTGGGTTGGTCGCTCTGTTGGGAACCGCGAGCGATGCATACCAACCGCTGTTCGTTCCTTCTTATTTGGTGTATCGCATTTTGGTTCTTCTTGTTCTGTGGTTCTGTTTGTCTGTACTATCCTCCCAAGCCTGCATTTACAATTAGAGATGATTTACACAGCCCCGGATGGTAGGCCGATGCTCACCTTCTTAAATGATGCTACATTTATCGTTCAAGGTATGAATCATCAATATCATAATATACCATTCCTATTGTCATGGATGAATCATCTCTACTATTCTAAAGCAGCACTTGGTGGCAGTGGTACATTCTTCCCACGTCATTAATTGCCGTTTAATTGCCCTATGCAAGAAACGAAGCGTTGCTTTAATTAGCCAGCTTTCGCAAGAAACGAAGCGTTAAAGATAGATGTTTGATTTTGTGAAATTTTTTTTTTTAATCTTTATTTTTCGTAGCAACGCACGGGCATGTAACTAGTCAACAGTAAAGCAACAATATGAAATTAATCATTAACTAACATGATAAATCATTCATAATCATTAAACAACCATTTAACCAAATGCCTACTATTCTATCATGCATTTGCCTTTTAACCATGTAAGGCAGAGTGATGAGTGGTCAAAGCCAACTCGAAGTCACACATACCGTGTCCCGAAGTTTCACCGAAACATCGACAACGTAGGTTCTCCGCGATTCCCACAAGTTCCCACTCCTTCACGCTTCCCAAAACTCTTGCACCATGTCCTTCAAGATCCTCGACACCCCCTTGTTTGACACGAGAAATCACTCCGGGATTTCTATACGTGGGGATTAAAGTACGGGCGTGCCAGTGTACTAAAGTACACAAAAAACAAATAAATAAACAAAGATAGGAAAACATGTATTTTATTAAATCTTCAAAGAATCAGAAAATTACAAGTTTCCTTTAAATTATTGCGCTCCATAGCCTGCTTGGTATTGCAGATACAACATAGGCGATGTGGTCTCCTGGTTCCTAGGGCCTCGAAAGGCTCCCAGTTAATTACTCTCGCGAGGTGAACTCGCGAGATACCTCCGATTAAACTGCGCGCTAGTTGTCATCTTCGGTCTTCGCTTCATATTCTCCATGCATGTATGAATGGTTGTATAGATGCGGGCGTGGCATGATCCATAGCCTCGTCGGTCTATGTGGCCATTGGAAGCATATCCTTTGCACTGGCTATGCCTACCCTCGTCGTCCAACCTCGTCGGTCACTAACGGTAAATAGAAGATAAAGTGGTTGTAAGGCATGCATAGTTCTCGCCAAGCTAGACTAATTCGACGGCACAGCGGCAGCATCAAGGTAGCTAGGTAATGTGCCGCCAACCAAAAAAAATGCTTGATTGGAGGAGAGCGCCAAGGCGTCAGTCAGTAATGATAGCCTTCCCATGGCGAATGCAGAGGCTCGACGATGATCTCGGCATCGTGTGTTGTAGTTCGATGGTGATCGTAGGGGCTCGACGACGATCTCGGCATCGGGCGTTGTAGTTTCGATGGCGAACGCTGGGGCTTGACGATGATCTCCGCGCGGTATGCGGTAGTTTCAACGGCAGACTTGACATGGTCGGCGATGTTGTGAGCCTCCGGCATCAAGCTGGTCATATATGCAGATAGCCCATCTGCATCTGGTGCTCGCTTGGCCACGTGAAGCCGTCATCACGCCAGAAGTGGACATGGGCAGATCAGGAGTATATACACGCATGCATGACATGCTGATATATACATGCATGCATGGTCAATACACGCACTAAGAAGTAAGAATGCATGCATATGCTTTATGTCTTGACAAGTATGGAAATGATCTCGGCTCCAGCAACAAACTCAATGGCACGTAGGACGGCTCCGGCGGGGAGCTCGGACAGCTTGGTGATGTGCTCAGCGACATCTCCGATGGCGCCGCCTCCAGCACTGTCATCGCCCGATAACACCATATGCTAAGACATGATGAACAAGGAAAGGCACATGGGTATTAGATAGATCTTTTACCGTCTTTGGATGTAGACACCATGCATGGCCTTTACTCTTCCTGTTCTTTGAATGCTTCCGGATGATCTTCTAGGCCTAGGGCGCCTTCCTGATTTGTTGGAGCGTGACCGGCGGCTGTGCGTCGTCTCCGCCTTCGTCCCTCTGTTCGTCCCACGCGTGAGGTGGCTCTCCGTCTATCTTTCCTCTTCTCTTCCCGCGTGTGTGTATGTACACCTGTATTTATTGGCTCCTTCTGGTGTACGTGTGCGTATGTGCCATGCATGTGCATCCCACTGAATTGGCCAATGAGAAACAAAGCATGTCTGTCTGAAATTAGACCTAGCCTTAGCTTTTTCTTTCTTTTGTTGTTTGGCTAGTCTAAAGCAAAAATCTACTAAATGTCCATCTCTACCACAATGAGTGCAAGTGTACTTAACAGGATGTTTGGCTTTAGAAGTAGAAGCAACAATTGCATTCATCATAGTAGAAGATAGCACTCCAGCAGACTTAAAGACAGTTTTCTTAGGCTCATTGTCAATTTCAAATTTTCCTCCTTCAAGTGCTTTAACAACAGTGGGAACATGTGATTTATGATGAGCATAAGAATCAAAACCTAAACCTTTATTATGAGTGCTGACTTTTGATTGATCCAAAATCATGTTTAGGTTTTTCTTTCCTTTAGTGAAACATTCTAATGACTTTTCCAAGTAATCAACCTTTTGAGAAAGAGTTAAACAGTTACTACAAAGAACGTCCACTTTTTCTTTTTGCTTGCGACAAGTTGAGCATGAAAGAACCTCATGTGTAAGCAGATCATCAGTCAATTGAGAAACCCTAGCATTTGCATATTTCAATTTCAATTCAAGAGTTGAGCATTTAGAACAAGTAGTTGAATCATGCAAATTATCAGTGGAACAGCTAGCATCTTTAACATGTTTCTCATTTTCCTCATGTCGATGTAACAAGAAGGCATGTTCTTTCCTAAGCAAGGTGAGCTCATTGTAAATTAAGTCACATAATTTGCAAGTATCATCATCAGGAATCAAAGTTTTAAGTCTAGCAATTTCAGCATTCAATGATTCAACAACAAAATCATGTTTCTTAATTTTCTTATCACGTTTATCAAGCAATTTACCAAGTCGAGCAACAGCAATAGCCAATTTATCATAGGAAGGATCTACCTCATTGAAGTCGCTGTCATGATCGTCCTCAGTGAAGCTGTCGCTGCTTTTGGCCATGAGACACAATCCCGTCAACTCATGCTTGCTTGGAGTTGCATCGTCCTCGCTGCTCTCCGAATCCACATCGCTCAAATTGACTTGTTCAAGAGCGGAAAGAACTCGGTGAACCACCTTGCGATTGATGAAACTCTTTTTCTTTCTATCAAACTTCTTCTTTTCTTTTCTTTTGTCGTTGTCCTTCTCCTCCCATGATGCTTTACCTGCAAGTTTAGGACAATTTGTGCGAATATGGTTGAGGTCACCACACTCATAGCATCTTGGAGGACCACCACCACCTCTCTTCCTCATTCTCACATTCTGCAAAGCTTTGTAAAAGCGAGAAGAGAGTGATGCCAAGTCTTCTTCCGGAAATTCCTCAATCTGTTCATTGGTTAGTGAAGACAAAAAGGACAAGGCAAAATTTGAAAAGGCATTATGATGAGACATGCTAGATTGTGATGATAAAGCAATTGATTTATGTCCATTCTTCCCAGCAAGAATATCCAACTCATGAGTCTTCAGTTTAGAGTAAAGAACATCTAATGTGAGTGTGCTCATGGTAGTAGATTCTTGTATAGGTGTTACTTTCATCTCCCACACCGACATGTCCAAAGCACTAAGCAATTATCGAGCATTTTCAGCATCAGTGTAGCTAACTCCAACAGCACGTAGATTGCTAAGAATTTTATTGAAACGTGCAAAGAAGTCATCTACAGATTCACTAGGTTTCATCTCAAAACGCATGTATTCTTTTTTGTAAATATCTTGACGAACCTCTTTGACAGTGTTAGAACCCTCATGGTAATCACAAAGAGATTTCCATACCTCATATGCGGATCGAAGATGAACCACTCGATCAAAATCGCTGCGTCCCAAGCCTTGGATGATCAAGTTGCGCGCCTTACTATTTGCTTCAACATGTGCGCGATTGGTGTCGTTGACGTTGTCGTTTGCTGGGACTTCATATGGCTTGTAAACCTTTTCCCAGATTGCGAAGCGCTGCGCCTGAATGAACGCTTCCATCTTTGCTTTCCAAAACTGAAAATAAACACCATCGAAAACACAAGGTTTTGTCGAATACCTATCCATCGCTATGGTTTCTAATCACCGGTTAAGATTAATTAGAAAGACCAAGCTCTGATACCACTTGTAGGATCGATATATACTAGCATAGCAATCAGAGGGGGGGTGAATGATTGTGCGGAAGCTAAAAACAATTTTTTGATATACTAAAAATTCACCCCAATTCGGAACCAAATAATTGCTTCGGTTTAATGCAAAAACAGATTGATAGACGCTCACTAAAACGCTAATTTCCGGAGATCCAATTGTCGGATTGATGTGAAATTTTTACTGGAGAAACTAGATTCAATTTAGAAACTAACCCAATAAGAATAAACTCAATCGGATCTACGGATCAAAAGTTATAGGCTTCGCAAGTTGACTGTTCCAAAAGTGACGCGAATTGATTAAACCCTATTTTGGTGATTAAACACAATCTATAAGGAATTAACCAAACAAACTTTTTAGATCAATAATTTGATGCCCTAGAAATATTTTGGATGAATCAAATCAAAATTATCATGAAGAAATAATGAATCAATCTGTAGATCAAAACACGCGACAAGCGAAGAACGAGATTACCATGCAAATCACCTAGGATCGAGTCCTGTGCATGCGAACACTGTAGCTACAGTATTACGGGAAATCACTGTAGCAAATTTGGTTCGTCGCTTCCTTTGATCTGGCCGCCGGCCGCTTCTTCTTTACTTGTGCATCGGTAGCCGTAGTTTGGTTGGTAGCAATCTAGATTGAATTGCCTCCAAGCCTTGAGTAGATAATCTCATTAGCGCACATCAACACATGTGTGCACTAGCAAATAGCAAGCATGCAGCAAGACGCTGGCCGGTGCGTAAAGGCAGAAAGACAGCGGCCGCAACTCGACATGACCTGCCGGTGCCCTTCTTTCTCACGGCAAACAGCAGCGACAACGACGATGTTGCCTTTTCTTTCGCTCAACTCTCGCGCCGTCAGGCTGCTCTTTTTCTGTTTTTGTGCCGCTCGGCTCCGAAGAAATTGATTTTATTTCTTTTTGTCTAGTCACAGTACTCCAACAAAAGAGTACAAACCCTAATCCTTTGCACACCATAAACAGGGGACACCTCCCCCTATTTATAAGAAAACTCTAAAAGAGTTCGCATGCATGTCCACTTGGCCCAACATGGCCCAATATATGTAAACTACCTCAAAACGATTACAACTGCACGCGTACGGCCCACCTGCCGCACTCACGTGACTAACTAGCAACCACGTGCACCGTTCTCTAGTCCGAACGCCCCGCATGACATCCTCGACCACCAAGACCTTGATTCCTCCCTGAACCTAGTCCCGAACCTCAGTTCCTCCATGAACCTAGCTAGTTCCGGTCCCGTCACCGACCACGTTCGACCTCAAGCAACACCTGCACATGAACAAACACACAACCGTGTACGAGCACAAGTCCACAACTTGACTCAAGATCAATCCATGCAACCACTCACACGAGCGCATTGCATCAACCAAAACAATTACCATGCTATCACAAGCATATCAGAATTATCTGAAACAGCACATGCACATGCACCACACATGTCATAAGCACAACCACTTTGCAATACCAAAATCATCATTAAGCCAATTTTTCAGCACATGATTTCACAGAAAAAGAGAAAGATCTCCCCCGCTTATTTTGGTGGGGCCAAATTATAATAGTGTAAGTTAATCATATATAGATATTAGAGCTACACAACCACTTATTTTGGTAGGGTTATATTATAACGGTACAGATTAATCGTATATAGATATTGGAGTTATACAATAAATATAGTTGTACTTCAACTATAAAAAGTAGAGGTGTATATTAAAGATAACCATCACAAGGGAAATGATATGACACAGTCGTCCACCCAATGAGAAAAAAGATCAGACAACGGTCAAACCACCCACGTATTCTCTTCTGGAGCCTTCCTCCCACTGCTCTAACTGCCCACATATTCTCTTCTGGAGCCTTCCTCCCACTGCTCTCCAGTGATTACTTATTTATCATGAAATCTCATCTCCACATCTTCCTTCTCATAGACACCATACCACACAAACGTCCTTTTCGATAGCAATTTTGTCCCAAAAGTTGCTGACTTTGGCCTCGCCAAGTTGTACCCAAGGGACAAGAGCTTTGTGCCAGCCAATGCCTTATGGGTTAGGTACATAGCTCCTGAAATGATATCTCGGAGCTTTGCTGTCATATCAAGCAAGTCGGATGTTTATAGTTTTGGTATGCTGCTGCTGGAGATGGCTGAAAGCCGAAGAAACACGGACTAGAATGCATAGAACTCAAGTCAGGCATACTATCCGTAGTGGGTGTATGACCGGCTAACTGAGCAGCAAAAAGCGGGTGAGATATCTGCTGCTGAAATGCACGAGTTGGAGAGGAAGCTGTGCTGTATTCAGATGAAGTCGTATGATCGGCCGACGATGAGCAAGGTCATAAAGATGCTTGAAGCTGAGCAGCAAGAGTTCATCATGTAAGTTCGAGAAGGCAAACCTTTTCATCATGCACCTAATCACATTATCAGTGCTATCAGTAAACAAGTAGCAACTTGATCGTATAAGACAGAAATTCACCATGATATTCTTTGGCCGGCCTTCGAGTTGTAATTAATTAATGCTAAGAGCCGAAACTAGTTGGTGAAAGGTAGACATCAGAATATGTATTGATTTGAATGATCAACTTTCTGCTATGATTGCATTATACTAGTGATAGATGAAATAGGTTTGGTTTCCAAAGATGTATATATCTTCTTTCACCAACTACTAGATTAGGCTGATCTTGACTAGAAGACTGCAGAGTCATTAAACACTAGTAGGGATTCTAAATCTATACTCCTATCTAATAGAACGTGGATGGGATCTAGTGAGCTCGAGTTGAACCCAAGAATAATCCGAGTTTTACAACGTTGATTTCCACCGTACCTTCACAAGTTAGGATTTATGGCAAGGAGGTTATCCACCTTTGGCTACTGCGTCTGCAGTCAACTGAATTTACTGGATCATACAGTTGGGGAGTATACACTGAAAAAACATCGAAACAAGAGATGGCCTATCAGTAGAAGAAAGTTCTTACCACTAGAGAAGAAATTGTAGGACCAAGAAGACGACCAGAAGAGATGGGGGTTGAATAGGTGCCACACAATTAAATGCTTTTTGAAAAGCTATTCCCTACTATGATTCTTTCAGTCTAAAAGCTATAAGGAGTTATGAAGATCAGAGTCTAACCACTCACAAAGAAAGCTCAAGAAAAACCGAGCAAAATGAGTCTGGACATCTCTGGGCGATCAGTTCTTACTCTTACTAATATAAAAATTAACAGGTAGTAATACAAAAATAAGAAAAAAATGAAGCCCCTTAATTTTGGAGGCCATGTGCAGCATGCACAAAAAGAACTGATCCGAGCTAGTTTTAGCTTCTGGACAGCTTCTGCTTTAAAAAAAACGAATTATTTGCCGAACGGAAGGATTCTGGACACACAAGCTGATTTCTATATAGAATCAGAATATGACTAAAATATGATTCTTGCTGATTCTCGCCGGCTCGGTCCGAAAACTAGAAGTTATAGCCGGCTCGATCCGATTCTCCCATAATCAGAAGCAGTTTCTCCCACAATACAGAACCCATAATCCAAAACCAGAAACGAACTGAGCCATAGATGCTCATCTAAGTAGTCATGGAAGCACTCAGGGACTGGTGGGACCCTTTGAAATTCTCTGTATACAATTTATTCTCCAATCAAGTTCCTTTATACCATCATCCCTGTGGCTGTCTCCAGGCCAGCTCTCTTTCAGACCATCAACCACTGCTTCATTGTTCAGTTTTGATGTATGCTTCTTAATTAATGTTCCGTTATAAGGTTGCTGATTCAAGTATTCGATGGTTCATATTTTGATGTATGCTTGTTAATTTTTTTTGTTTGGTTAATTGACACTTATTCATTTCTCATTATTATTATTTTTCTCTTTTATGATGATTGTCTAGTGCCTGAAGGAATCCTACCAGAGGCAGCGCTTCGTTAGGTGGCACACTAGAAACTAGCCATCGCTCGGCATTCGTATTTCGTAGATGAACTTGCTGCTGAACCCTCACGTTTTGCCATAATTATAACAATGTATAAGAAACGTCAGTAGCGAAGGACACATAAATTTTTTCTGATATATTCGTGGGTGCATCACCAGCGGTCCATGTGAGTGGTACTGGTGGATAGTAGCGAGAGAAAAAAAAAAACTAGTGGGGCCTGCGTAGACTTTAAATATTTAAAACATATGAAGCTCATCATATTTAAAACATATTTCAAGACAAATCTATACATATGATTTTGATGTACCCAATTTAAATATTTAAAAAGATATTAATAGGCAAAGTTTCAATAGTTTTACTACAACTATATCCAAAATGATAAATATTTGTGACTGAAGGGAGTACTATGCAATAATGCAACGCTTTCCCACGTCTCCATTTGCTGCAACTGCCATAAGAGGAGGCTTTGCGTTATAAGCAAGTGCTCTCAACCATTCCCTTGCTGTTGCTTTAGTTTGTTCCAGCGTGTGGCAGTCTACATCTCTACTACTGGTGGTAGTAAGCTGAGCTCAAGAAATAGTTCAACTCTGCTCCTTCATCTTCTTCTCTTCAGTTAATCTTCGTATGCTCCCTTAGCATGCGGTGATGTGGGCAGCACAAGTTTCTTATGGATCACTTGTGTTCATTTCTGTTTTCCCTATGATCCTCTAGATCGGTGGTTATAATCAACCCTTATTCTGGTACTTTCTTTATGATCTACAACTTTAATTCAAGTAATGGCTCATTTCTGATGAACTTATCGTTTCTAGATTTCTGATGAACTTATTGTTTCTAGATTTCTGATGAGAAGTATGCTCCTCGAAGCAGTTAATCTTAGCCTCCTTTGGGTCTCAGTCCATCGAGCAGCTCTGACATTAGTAATGGAATGATCAGCGCAGCAAACTGCTTGTGTAAGTTGATTATTGCTGATTCTTATTGCCAACCGTATTGCCGTATTGGGGTCTGGTACTACCGCCGGTCAGTAGTATCATCCATTTGGGACGGTAGTTATTTTTCAGAAGGAACATTCTTTGTGTTTTTCCAAAGGCCGGCACTACCACTATTCTTGGCCAGTACTATCGCAAGTCTAGTAGTACCATCTATTAGTTGCCGGTACAAATTTATCAAAGAGGTGGTTTTGGGACTTTTTCTTGAAATCCAAAATATGGCACTATAGGCTCTTACATGGTGGTACCATCTATATGAACGGCTAGTACCTATGCATTAAATATCGAAAATCGATCGTTGCCATAGAGGCCGGTACTATAGGGCCTTACATGCCGGTAGTACCGGATTTTGCCGAAATTCATACATTTGGGCCACAACGACCATTTGAGTGGTTAGGGGCTATAAATACCCCATCTCCTGCACCAAGGGTACTTCTTGGAACCTCATTGAATACTTGTTGAGCCCTTGCAAGCTTCTTTTCAATATTTGAGCATTAATTTCTCATTTTGAGGTTGTTGAGAGCATTCAAGTGTGAGTATTGATTTTGAGCTATTTGAAACACTTGATCACCTTCAAGCAAGTGTCATTGGTCTATTCTCTAGGAGTTTACCGAGTCCTAGACGGCTTAGAGGAGAGTTCGGTGTTCTCTTCAAGAAGATTGTGAAAAGGCCCGACATTTGGGTGAAAATTGAAGCTCACCTATCTGGAGTGGGAAAAAGCTACCTCTAGTGGATTTAGTCCATTGTATATGTAGCTAAGTAGCGCCGATTCAAGATGATTTCAGTCGCTTCCTAACGAGTGATGGGACATCTGGAAAATTCTGGGAACCAGGCTGTGCATTGTTGCCCTTGCTTCCACTTAATAGGGCCAACCTTGTCAACATGTCAAAACTGTAAATAGCATGCGAACTGTGGAATGTTGTTATCTAAATATTCTCAAAACGTGTTTGCAGGAACTTACACAACTTCCGAACTGTACTGATAAGCATTATGCATTGACTGCCTATTGAGTATTGACCTTCCTTGATTCTTCCACACCCCTCTGTGAATCTTGTTTGATGGCGGCCATATTAGACTCTGTTATTGGATCATGCATAAGCAAGCTGCAAGAGATCATCTTAGAGGAGGCAGTACTAATGCTGGGAGCACAAGAAGAGCTTACAGAACTCCAACGGAGAATGACACAAATACAATACTTTCTTAGTGATGCTGAGCGGAAGAGCATAGAAGACTTAGCAGTTAACAATTGGCTTGGTGAGCTAAAAGATGCCATGTATGATGCTGATGACATCATTGACTTGGCCAAATATGAGGGAAGGAAGTTACTAATGGACCGTCCATCGTCATCTTTAGCACCAAGGAACTCGACTAGATGCAATGGCCTCTCACTTCTCTCTTGTTTTCATAATATTCAGACACGTCACGAGATTGCCATTCGGATCAAAAATCTCAACAACAGACTAGAGAAGATCTCGAGGGATAAGACATTTCTAACACTTGAAAATGTGAAACCTGTTGGGAAAGCTTCAGTAACAAACCAGAGAAAAACTTCCCATCTTGTAGAGCCCAATCTTGTTGGGAAGGAGATCAAAGTTGCTACTGCAAGATTGGTTGAACGGATACTACAGAATAAGGACAATAAGGCTTATAAGCTTGCTATCATTGGAGTAGGAGGAGTTGGCAAGACAACACTAGCACAGAATATATATAATCATCAAAGAATAAGGGAGTTCAGCAAACATGCATGGGTTTGTGTTTCTCAAGATTACTCCGCAACTATTCTTCTGAAAGAAGTACTACGACATATCGGAGTTCACAAAGAACAAGGTGAAACCGTAGGAGAACTTCAAAGCAAGCTTGCATCATCCATTGAAGAAGATAGTTTCTTTCTTGTATTGGATGATGTATGGCAGTCAGATGTATGGACCGATCTACTAAGGACTCCATTATACGCTGCATCTCAAGGTGTAGTTCTTGTAACAACTCGAGATGATATAGTTGCACGAAGAATTGGGGCAGAACATATGCATCGCGTTGAATTGTTGTCGATAGATGCGGCATGGGAGCTACTATGGAAGAGTATGAATATCAAGGAAGAGAGAGAAGTGCAGAATTTGTGGGAAGTAGGGATTGAGATTGTTCGCAAATGTGGTCGCCTTCCTCTTGCAATTAAGGTTATTGCCAGTGTTTTAGCAACCAAAGAGAAAACCGAGAAGCAATGGAGAAAGATTTTGAGCAATAGTGCTTGGTCTGGGAACAAGATTCCTCCTGAACTAGGAGTAGGAGGTGCATTGTATCTGAGTTACAATGAGCTACCACCAAATTTGAAGCAATGTTTCCTCCATTTAGTTTTATATCCAGAAGATTGTAGAATGTATCGTGATGATCTTGTCAGGTTGTGGATTGCTGAAGGCTTTATAGATGAGCAACAAGACCAACCACTGGAAGATACAGCAGAAGAATACTACTACGAGTTAATTTATAGGAACCTCCTTCAACGAGATCCTCATTGCATTAGTTATTGGAGATGCAAAATGCATGATCTTTTAAGGCAACTTGCTTGTCATTTGTCAAGGGAAGAATATTTTATTGGGAACCCACAGTCATTGGATGCTAAAACAATGTCTAAAATACGACGTGTTGTGGTTGACACCAAGGATATGGTAGTATTCCCTAACTTGGACAAAGAGCAATACAGGGTAAGGACGTTGAGGTTTAATCATGGAAATTCAACAGGGGTTGACAGTACTATTTTTATGAGATTTCCACGACTACGAGTTTTGGATTTGACTAATACAAATGTAGAAAGAATTCCTGATTGTATTAGTCACTTGATCCATCTACGCTTACTTGACATTGATGGTACAAATGTATCTTATATTCCAGAGTCCATCGGTTCGCTCACTAACCTTCAAACATTGAATATGAGCCATTGTCATTCTTTGCACGGTCTTCCTATGGCAATCACCCAGCTGTGCAATTTAAGGTGCCTTGGTCTTCATGATACACCTATTAATCAGGTTCCAAAAGGGATAGGCACATTGGTATTCCTTAATAATGAGAAGGATTTCCAGCTGGTCATGGCTATGGCAATATGAAAGTACTAGATGGATGGAACTTGGAAGAGCTGCAGTCCCTTTTGCATTTGAGGCGGCTTCACATGATTAAGTTGGAAAGAGCTGTTCCTTGTGGCACAAAATCATTACTAATAGACAAGTGCCATCTCAATGCTTTGATTCTACGTTGCACAGAACGAGCAAGCGAGCCATATTCAGAAGAAGATATTAGTAAGATTGAGAACACTTTCGAGGAATTAGTCCCACCACACAGCTTGGAAGATATATTCATTATAGGATTCTTTGGTCGAAAGTATCCCACCTGGGTATGTACTTGCTTGTCCTCACTGAAATACTTGAACCTCATAAATTGCATTTACTGTGTGCATCTTCCACCAATTGGGCAACTACCTAACTTGGAATTTCTGAGAATTGAGGGAGCATCTGCAACAACGAAGATTGGACCGGAATTACTTGGAGATGGAGTAGTTAACCCAGGGTCCCAAGAGGCTATCGCTTTCCCAAAGCTAACAATGTTGATCTTCGACAATATGTACAACTGGGAAGGATGGTCCCTGATTTTAGAGGAAGAACAAGAAGAAGCTAAGGAAGGGAAAGAGGATTGTTCTTCTGTGAAGCAAAAAGGAGGAGCACAGCCACATCCAACACCACAATTTTTTCCCCATTTGAAGGAACTAACCGTCTGGTGCTGCCCAAATATAAGAGCTCTGCCACGACAGCTTGCACAAGCCACCAGCTTGAACAAGATTGTAATAAGGAATGCAAGATCCTTGAAGGTGGTGGAAAACCTCCCATTCCTTTCTGATGCCCTTAAGATCAAGGGATGTGGACTCCTCGAGAAGGTCTCAAACCTTCCTCAAGTGAGAGAGCTGCGTGTAAGTGACTGTCCAAATCTAAGGTGTGTTGAGAATTTGGCAAACCTACGGCAGATGTGGCTCTCGAAGGCTATGCAAGAGATGAGTCCACTTTGGGTATCTGAGCTTCAGCAGCAGTGCCAACAACATCATGGTGAAGACCTTGACGTATACACATGGCGTCATGACATACCCAAACTAGAGGCAAAGAAGATACAAGGTATGAACATTCATCAGACATTTAATTGTTACATCTGGATTACTATCTGCTCGGAAATGTGTATTCTTGGGACCCAAATTTGGTGCCTTGGTAGACACAATCATATTCTATATATTATTGTAGTCTTGAAGCTCACAGTTTCAATGTAGTCTTGAAGCTGGTACTTCCATTTTGCATTTTTCTGATTAAAGTCTTTATACTTATTTTGTATGTATGTCATTATTCTTACTTTATATGCTTGTTTGTTTCGTAGGTTAATCTGCAACGCTGGCCCTACGGGAATTTGTTCATTGATCCATGGACGCATTACCTGATCTTCCTTTTTCTGAGTTGAGTATTAGCCTATGTATGTAGACCAAAAAGGAAATTCACAAAAAAAAAAGAGAAAAGAAAAGGAAAAACCCAAAAAAAATTAGAAAAACTCTAAAATGGAAAAACAGTGAAATTCTCTAAACTTTGTTTCTTGTGTTTGGTCATTTCTGTAAAAGCTTGTATGGACCTGTACTGTATATGTGCTTTTCTTTGGGTGGGTGTGTGGGTGGGTAACTCCGCCTATGTCGCTACAAGTGCAGTATTTATGGTTGCATAGCCGGTCCCAAGCCCGGAGCAAGGAGGGGGGAGGTATCGTGTGTAGCTGCAGCATTGATCAGGAGCAAGATAGAGAACAACCATGCATGATGAGCAGCTGAGGGAGCAGAAGAGAGCATGGAGGCAACGGTTTGTTTGCCTTGCAGCGCTCTTGTTTAATTGGTCTTATTCTCGTGTGCCTGACTGAGTGTAAAGTACGGTGTTGGAAAATTATGTGTTGTCCCATAGGACCCCTCGCACCCTTTATTTGTAGTCAACTATAATCGGACTCAATTCCAACTCAGACTATTCCAACTCAACTCTAATCCGACTCGTACAACATATTGTGATGAGCTAGGCGTGCTGTTATCAGGGTTCAAAAAATCGACGAAAATCGCTCGATTTTCACGATTTTCGGCCATATCGACGCGGCCCGATATCAAAAACCGGTCGGTAAACCGATCCAATTCAAAAAAATTCAAAAATTCGAAAAAATTTACGTGTCAAAAACCGGTCGAAAATCGGTGGAAATCGGTCGATTTTCGCCAAAAATCGTCGAAAATCGCTACAAAAATCGATCGCACAAAAAAGTTCAACAAGGTCGTCGATTTTCCACACGAAATCGTCGATTTTCCACGAAAACCGGACGATTTTCCACGAAAATCGACGATTTTTGAAATTTTTTTGAAAAAATTTGGTTTTTGAATTCATCCGATTTTTAACGATTTTCGGCCGATTTTCGACTCGATTTTTGCGATTATCGAAAATCACTGTTCATGCGAAAATCGCATGAACCGATTTGGTGAACCCTGGCTGTTATCCCCTGCTTCCTGTAGTTGCATATTACAAAATGACTGCAAATTTGATTTGGAAATGGATGTACCATGGCCTCAAATAATTTAGACTAGTGCGCATTACAGTCAGCTTGTTTTGAGCTGACGAATTTTGAGTTCCAATTCCCCAAATTTTTTCAGCCCAAGATGAGCCTGACCGGCCTCTAGAGCTGTTCCGACTCTGCTGGTGAGCTCTTCTGTGGCATAGGGGATCGGGGAGCTGCGTTGAGCTGTTCGTCTGTTTGTTCAAAATTGTTTCCCTTGTAATTCCGTGTCAAAATCGATATCCCTTTTTATGCCCCGTCCAGCGATTCTGATAATTTTGTTCAGCAGTCACTGGAGATGAGCAGAGGAGGAGGACTAGCCCTCCTCCATGCTTGAGTAGCTAGGGCCAGGTGCCAGGTTAGTGTTGTTAAGATATTATCATGTAAACCATATATATTAGGATCCTTGTATATGTTTACAACTGAACCATATCTCCTTGATTATAGGGATTGGTATCAGGGTTGGTTGTGTTCCATCTGTACAAGAACTGTGCATATATAGGGCCTGTTTAGGAGAGCTCTGCTTCTCAATTTTTAGCTCCACTCCAAATTCGTGTAGCCAAACACCTCAGCTCCATATAACTCTAACTCCAGGAAAAATGCGAATCTAGGGGGCTGCTCTATGGTTTTTGTGGAGCTCCTCAAGGGGTACTCCAAGAAACACCGTTTCATACCCACTCGTGAAGTTGCTAGGTAATTACCCACTTTTGCCACTGGTTACATCAACATCCAAGGGCATAAATGGATATCCACACCAAAACCATTTATTCTTGAAGCTGGATCTAATTTGCAAGCCAAACACCTCCCTTCTCTACTTCAACTCTATAGTGGAGCTACTCAACGGTGGAGTTGATGAAGTGGAGCTGATTTTTTTTTAGTGAAGCTCTCCCAAACAGGCCCATATACGAGGGTGGTACGTGGTAGGTAGCGGTGAGTAAGGGTGTAAGTTCTGTGCTCCTCCTTTTCTTTTATACTACAACCTGAACCGACATTGGCCTGTGGAACCATGGCTGTGCAGGGGTGAACCAGCTGGGGAAGGTGCTGTGGCAGGTAGGGGCAGGTGGTGTGCATGCAGAATGGGTGGCTTCCACCTGACTTCAAGGAATGGGCAGAGGGAGGACATGGTGGCAGCTGGCTGGTGGGTGCAGAATTAATTGGCTGGTAATGTTGTAGGTCGATTTGGTAAAGGTGTGATTAGAAGTGCAAAATCTTTGTAAGCCTTAAAGGTTGTAATTAGCGTTGTATGAGATCTGAGGATAATAATGTAAGCTATGATATTTGCACTGTACTAAATAGACTTATCCTTTTCTTTTGACCATAATGGATGTGTTTTTTTACTAGAACTTGTGTTCACGAGAACTGGAACATTTGACTTGGACAATTTAGTCATGTTGAATTGTGATGATTGGATTGCATGACTGAATTATGTGTATGTGTGAAATTTATGTGTTTATATATATATATATATATATATATATATATATATATATATATATATATATATATATATATATAGATAGGAAAAATACTTCGTACTCCCAGGAGTAATTACTCCCATCTCTGAAATACCACCCAAACGTACTTGAAATACTCCTTTACCAGTTTGGATACACTCATATACTAATTATAAGATATTCCAATGAGATCCACATGAAAAAATTGCAAGGGAGTACATAGTTTTTAGCATACTTTGCAAATACCTTCATATATGCATATAAAAAGGAGTATGTCTAAAAAGTGTACATACCACCTCTGAAAAAATGTAAATGCCACCTAGATGATCTTATATACTTATATACTACACGTACATACTCTCCGTTGCGCGAAATACTCCCTACGTTGTGAGATACGGCATAGGGAGTAATTACTCCCGGGAGTAGAAAAGAGGCTTCCTATATATATATATACATATATATAGGAAAACGGTTTCATACCCCTGGGAGTACGTACTCCCACTCTCAGTATACCGTTTAAATGATGTTGCTATACCTCTTTATCCTTTTAAGTATACTCTAATACTGATTATAAGATACTCCAAAGTGAATTCCACGAAAAATTTTATCAAAGTCCACCCTTTATAGGATAATTTGTTTATATACTCTTTTTACATATGAAAAAGAGTATATAGCTAAAAAATAAAGGGCTCTGATTAATTTTTTTCAACAATATCGCATTGTAGTATCTTAGAATTATTATTGAAGTATACTGAAATTGATAAAGGGGTATAACGTATTCATTTAAGTGGTATACTGGAGGTGAGAGTACATACTCCCAAGAGTACGAAAAAGGCTTCCTATATATATATATATATATATATATATATATATATATATATATATATATATATATATATATATATATCTACTATAAAGTGAGAGTTTCTTCCCACGTCACATTAATTGCCCTGCTTAATTGCCCTCTTAATTGCCCTGCTTAATTGCCCTACGCAAGAAACGAAGCGTTGCTTTAATTAACCAGCTTTTGCAAGAAACGAAGCGTTAAAGATAGATGTTTGATCTTATGAAATAGTATTTTTTTATTTTTTAATCTTTATTTTTCGTTATCAATTTTGTTTTTTGTAGCAACGCACGGGCACATAACTAGTATATATATATATATGCGTGTACGAGTGAATAGTATTTTTACTTATGATAATTAAGTTGGATGATTAATTGAGAGTGCTTATAAATATAGTGTTTGTTTATTTTTTTATTTTTTTTGATATTTGACTTTAATTCTCGTTTGACTATTAAAAGCGTTTCCTTAAATGGTAAAAACCCATAAATTCAATAAACAATGCAAATCCACTTCAAGGTAAATTTCAAGTTTTAAATTTTAAAATTTCATTCTCCCTTTTTATTTCGAACTGTTACAAAATCGAGTCAAATTTTGGTCAAAAAACCGAAATTTCAGTGAAATTTACCGAGATCTCGGCGAAATTTTAGATTACTGTAACAATTTGAATTTTTGTTAATTTCACCGGACTATGAAACTTGGGGGGTCCAAAATCTGAAATTTCGCAAAATTTCATTGGAATTTCGACACCCCGCAACCTGCTCGCATCGGACTGCGGCCGTTCGTGGCATCTTCGAGATCGATTTTATGTTATCACTTCACAGAGAACATGCATACGTAGTTGTTTATTTATAGGTAGATAGCATGCAAATATTATATATATATATATATATATATATATATATATATATATATATCCTGGGCACTATGATTTTAAATACATAAATTCAAGCTAAATTCAAATATATTTTTACAAAATTTCAGTTTTAGATAATATACCCATATATTACAATTCAAATGAAACACATACTTTTAAAAAAATACACTCAAATTCAAATATTTCAACAAATTTAGATCACATTTTTTGCTGATTCAGATATAAAATCAGCAGATACCTGCAATCAAAGTACCATCAAAAAGGGCTTGAAAGTCCTTTGAGCCGTGGAATCCCTTTTGTCTTGATTTAGGAGAATAGGCGCATGGATAATGCAGCAAGCAAGTTGGTCAATAATTGAGACCTACACGTACAGACGTACTACACTAAGCTTCATTGACTTGACTTGCAACCTTCCAGGCTCTTTAGTTCTTGATGGCTTCAACAGCAAAAGAACTGGGCTAGCATCCACCACTCAACAAGCCATGATACTGCTTTGATGCTTACAGATTCAGAAACGCACAAGGAGGATACCACAAGTCCAGCATCGAATCTGGCCGGATCAAAGCTATAGAAGGCAGGTGTGTCCCATCTTCAACGATGTCATATTTATCAACCCTTCCTTCCTCTATCTTGTTTGGTTGTCAAAGAGTAGTATATAAGTTTTTGGAATTCTTCCAGCACCAGAGCACAATAAGAACTTCTTCAGGAAAAAAAAGGACGAGCCTGAGAGCTTCTTAATTTGTAGCGGTTGTAGTTTCGCCAAGGTCTGGCAAGCTGGTATGTATATCCAGACAGATTCCCCGCCTCCTCTTTACCTGGTTGATGGCACTCGTTCTTGTCAGTTAACAATATTGATTTCGCTGCAGTTGGCTTTAGCGCAGCCCAAGTGTATTAGAATTCCAATGGACCTTCCTGTCTTAAGTATAAGTATTGATTTGTTTGATTATGTGAGTTACATAGATTAATAGTAAGGACAAAAAGTTCGGTTATTTACCTTTCCATTGGGTCAGTAGAGTTTAAGTGTTTTGGGAAATGCTACTAGCAGAATGGATTAATACATCATATGCTTACTTCATGTCGCAGATGGTGATTCTATGATAGATATCGAGGGAAATATGGAATGAAACTAAGTTACCCAGAACTGACACATTAGCCAACTCTCAGAGCGTAATGGCAGAGACTGTGATTCTTCTAGCAATTAAAAAGATCGGCATCGCTCTTGGGAACGAAGCGGCAAAGCAAGCCAGTGTCCAGTTTGCAAAATATGTGACGCAACTGACAGAGCTCCAGGGCAGAATGGGTCGCGTTATGATGGAGCTTCGCGTGGTGCATGATTTCCTCTCTCAAATGGACATTCGAACCCGCAACAATCAGGTGTATCAAGGCTGGTTGGAGGAGGTGCGCAAGGTAGTATATGTGATCGAGGATATGGTGGATGAATACTGTCGGCGTATTTTACACCAAGGTCCCCACTCCCCCGCAATAAAAGAGACCGCCGGGCGGGCAGGGTGCGTCCGGGCACACCGTCACGGCGGGCAGCAACTCCCCAGCGCGATCGCCCAGTGGACAGGTGGCGATCAGGCCACACCACTGGGCGCCTAGCAAGGTGATCGCCCAGTGGACAGGTGGCAATCAGGCCGCACCACTGGGCGCCCAGGAAGGTGGTCGCCCAGTGGACAGGTGGCGATGACACGTGGCATGCAGGCCACTCCCCTGGCGTCCACCACCAAAGCTGCAGCGCCCTGATCAAGGACATTTAATGCGAGGCGTGCGCATTAAATGCAAAGCATGGAGGATACGGTATGACGGCGCGCCTTCCCCAGGCGTGCATTAATTACGTATGACATCACGGCAGCACCCCACCCCTTGACGGAACGGGTGGCGTTGGCGCACGTGAAGCCCGAGGCAGGGGTGTGACGGCTGCGGCAGATGTTACTGAGGTGTAAGAACAGTGACGGGCGCATTTAATGCGCCCGTGGAAGTGTAATGAGTATGGCTTGCGGTGTAAGCCTCCCCTGCGCCCCCGCCAGCCCTAGTATAAAAGGGAGCCGGGGTGCATGGGAGAAGGGGTTCGATCCATAGCTAGTAGATTTCATCCTCCCAAGTGAGAAGACAAGCAATACCAAGAAAAACAGGAATAGGGCTATTACTCTCCGGAGGGCCCGAACCTGGGAAAAAAGTTCTTGCGCCCCCTTGTTCCTCTGAGCTTCCCGGTACTCCGGTCATCTTCTTCCTTTCCCCGGCAATTGTCTCGAAAGCCCCCCGTCTGAACCTTACTAGCACCCGATCCGGAGGTGCCTGTTGGCTAGTACGCTGACAGTGGCGCGCCAGGTAGGGGCTATTGGTGGTTAGATTGCCCTCTTCCTTCCATCTTCAGTTCAAAGCTCAGCAGAAGTAGGGGCGCTTGTCTGCATGGCGGAGTTGCACTCCAAGCGCAGCAATCTGCCCGAGGAAAGCGGCGCCCGTAGCCATTCCCGGCGTTCGGGGAGGGAGCCGGGCCACCCGGGCCCCTCCGCTGCGGGAGGGCGTAGCGTAGCTCTGCGCCGGGTCGGCCGTCCAACGGCGCTTAGCGCTGGAGACGACACCCGCGAAGCCTTCATGCGGCCGGCCGCTTCTCGATCATCCTCGATATGGCTGGGGACACCCCAGCCACTCCATGGCTGCGGGATATCGTCCACCGGGTCGACGCCGCTCAACAGCAGGTTGAAGCGGCGGCCCAGCCGGGGGCTTCCGGCATGTGGCGGCAAGGAGCACGCGCAACCGACGCGCAGGGTTCCAGCCGCCACACGACTTCTCCCGGTATCAAGGACCGGGACAAGGGGAAGGGAGTCCTGGTTGCAGCCCCCTCCGTTATAGGGGGACGTGCACGTGACTCCGCTTCTTCTCGCGGTCCCCCCGAGTCAAGGGGGAATCGCGAAGATCTCAGATCGCGCTTGGACGGGAGGCAGCTCCAGCGCGACGGTGACCTACGTCACGTTCTCAGGGGGCGTCGCGAGAGCGCACAGTGGCGCGCCAATCCCCAGAGATCCGCTGGGCGACAGGGGGCTTCCCCCTCGGACTCCGGGGAGAGCGCAGGGTCGCACTCCTCGTCCTCTCCTCAGGATCGAGGGGCTGGCGAACAACGCTGCTCCCCCTACAACGTTGGATGCCAGGCGTTTTCTCTCCGCCTCCGGCAAGCTGCATGGCCGGAGAGATTCCGCCCGGCCTCCATCGAGAAATACGACGGCACCACCAACCCGGAGGAGTTCCTGCAAATTTACACCACGGTGGTGCGCGCGGCGGGAGGGTCTGAGAAGGTTATGGCCAACTACCTGCCGACGTCGGCGACGCTCTGCCGGTCTTGGTCGCTTAACCTCCCGCGAGACTCAGTGCACTCGTGGGAGGAGGTATCGACATTTTTGTCGCCAACTTTCAGGGCTCCTACGCTCAACCAGGCGTGGAGGACGACCTCCACGCTCTGGAGCAGACAGAGGGGGAGTCCCTGAGAGAGTTTATCCGGCGGTTTAGCAACGGCCGCAATACGATCCCCCGGATCTCGGAGCAATCGGTGATCATTGCTTTCCGGAGGGGGGTCCGGGACCAGAAGATGCGGGAAAAGATGGCTACCCGCATCATCTCAACCACTTCCGAGTTGTTCTCCCTGGCGCACAAGTGCGCCAGGGCGGCTGAGGCTCGGAAGTGCGCAACAAGGCCTGCCGACACCGACGACGCCGGCACCTCGAAATCCTCCGACCGCAAGAAGAAGAAGAAGAAGCGAAAGGAGGCCACCGCTAGGGAAGTCCTGGTTGCTGAGCCGGAGACCAAATCCCGGCGTCGCGATGATCGGGACCGAAGGGATGAGCGTCGGGATCGGCGCGACAACCATCTGGCAGACGAGCTCGCCCAGCTCGCCTCAACCAGATCTCCTGTGCCGGTCGGGGTCTTTGAAGAAAGGCTTCCGCGACCGTCCATCGCAGCACCCGTTTCTGACGGGGACGATGGTGATGCTGCTTCAGCCCTCGCCCCTGGAGGGAAAGTGGTTCCGGCGGAAACGCCTGGCCAGGTGGAGTACCCGGACGACCACCTCGTGGTCGCTGTGCTTAACCGGGAAGGCACTTGGATGGATCCGATCCTGGCCTACCTGCGGGATCAAGTGTGCCCCGGCGATGATGCGTCAGCAGAGAAGCTAGCACGAAAGGCCAAGTGCTATACCCTGGTGGGCGGGGACCTGTACCGCCGGGGTAAGAACGGAATTCTTCTGAAGTGCATCACTCGGGAAGAGGGGAGCAGTCTGCTCTCGGATATCCATGGAGGCGTGTGCGGGAGCCATCTGTCCGGACGAACGATGGCGGGAAAAGCTTTCCGTCAAGGGTTCTATTGGCCAACCGCCCTCCAGGATGCCTGCGAGCTGGTGAGGAGATGCGAGGCGTGCCAGTTCACGCCAAGCAGATCCACCAACCAGCCCAGGCCCTGCAAACTATCCCGCTCTCTTGGCCCTTCGCGGTGCGAAATTTGGATATCTGAGCCGTTCAGCGGGCCACAGGGGGCTACACCCAAGGGTCCAAAATTCGGCGAAATTCGGCGAAATCCCGGCGAAATCTCGGATTTCGGACCCCTCCGAGATTCAAAATCCCGGAAAATTCAAAAAAATTTAAAAAATTCAAATCTCGGATTTCTCGGCGAGATCTCGGCAATCTCGGGCGAAATCTCGGCAATCTCGGGCGAGATTTGATGTTTTTTTGCCGGATTTTGATTTTTGTGCATTGTATTTGCTTGGGTTTAGGATCAAGATCATCCACAAAAAATTTCAAATATTTTTAACATGTTTTTGACCATTTTTTGGTCGGATCAATATGTCGGTTAGGACTTTTCGAATTTTTTAAAATTTTTCAATATTGATTATCTTCTGAAAATTTTATGGAAATATTATGGATGTGTTAGGACCATTCACACAAATTTCAAAATTTTCTAAAGTGGTTTGAACTTTTTAATACACAGGAACTTTTCTCATGCCTTGAAATAGCAGAGAGAAATGATATCTGATACTGACATTGATAGTTGGAATCAATCTGTGTATGACTATGAGAGAATAGTGGAGTGGAAACAGTGGTACAAAACGCACTTCAAAAATATTGAATGACATATATTGAAAAACAAAATTTAAAACCTAAGATAACATGTATTTATAAATGGGTACAGTACTAAATCACCTATGTATATATGGGCGGGGATTCACATATACATGATCAGCGCTCATATTTATGGCATTGATCTTCTCTTACTGGTCAAAATTCAAAACTACAAGTGGTTTCAAACTTTCAAAGAAAGAATCTCTCTCAGAACTGCAGGTGGTTTCAAAGAAAGAGCCTCCCTTAAAACATAGGAACATATATAAAACTTTTCAAATAACTTGAAGTTCATTTGTTACATTTGAAAAATCAAAAATTGATTTTATATACGATTTTTATCACGACTTTACCACTGTTAGATTTATTAAAAATTCCTCATGATTGATCATCATCTCAAATTTTTATGGAAACATTAGTGATGTGTTAGGACTATCCAAAAAAAATTTCAAAATTTTTTGACGTATTTTGAACCATTTTTGAGCCGGTTCAATTTGGCCGAGATCTCGGTGATTTCGGTACGAGATCTCGATGATTTCGTCCGAGATCTCGGATTTCGATAGAAAAAACCGGATTTGAAATTTGGTTTTTGCAATTCGTCCGAATTTTGTCCGAAATTTCCGAATCTCGCCGAAATTTCGGATTTCGGGAACCTCCGAAATTTGACTCAAAACGAGATTTGGAACCTTGGCTACACCCACCTGTTCGTCGCCATCGACAAGTTCACTAAGTGGGTGGAAGCCGAGGCAGTAAGATTCATCACCGCCGCAGCTGCGGTCAAGTTCATGCAAGGGATTTTCGCCCGCTTTAGGGTCGCCAACCGCATCATCACCGACAACGGAGCACAGTTCACCAGCGCGGCCTTCTTAGATTTCTGCGAAGAGATGGGCACCAAGGTCTGCTTTGCCTCGGTCGCCCACCCCAAGAGCAACGGCCAAGTCGAGCGGGCCAACGCGCTGGTGCTGAAGGGACTAAAGACACGGGCATTCGATCGACTCCACAAGCGTGGGGCCCGATGGACTGAGGAGCTCCCGGCGGTGTTGTGGTCACTTCGGACTACCCCAAGTCGCGCCACCGGGGAAACCCCTTTCTTCCTGGTCTACGGCGCGGAAGATGTCCTCCCTTCGGAACTGGAGCTGGGATCATCACGTGTTGCTGCGTTCGTGGAAGAAGACCAGGAGGATCTGCGTCGGGACGACGTCAACCTCCTGGAGGAGGCGCGAGATCGGGCGGCTCTGCGCGCTGCAAGGTACCAGCAAAGTCTCAGGCGGTACCACGCCTCCCGGGTCAGTAAGAGAACACTGGCAGCAGGCGACCTGGTCTTGCGAAGGATCCAGTCGCATACCGGGTCGCATAAACTGTCTCCCCAGTGGGAGGGACCCTTCAAAGTGGTCTCAGTCTCTCGTCCCGGGGCGGTCAGGTTGGCCACTGAAGACGGCGAAGAACTGGCGAACTCCTAGAATATAGAAAATCTGCGCAAGTTCTACCCTTGATCGGTTGTAAGTCCCAGGCTCCGTTCCCCGACCGGCCGGAGTGTGTCTTCATCTCCACCGCGGGTCGGGGGAGGCCTTCTGTTTGAAATTAAATATTCACTTTCCTTGTCCGAAATAGTTGTTCTTCCTACCCTCTTTTCGGTCTCTTGCCCACTGTCGGGCAGTGCCAGGGCACTTGCCTCTGGTACCCTGCAGCCCTGCAAAAACCCAATAGCAAAGGCGGAGTCGCTAAGTGAGAGCGGCGTGCGGGAGTGGGTGATTGGATGGCTAGTTCAGCACGATCCCCGGCACGGTCATGACACTCCGGGTGTCCCCGTGGGGGTCGGCGACTTGAACACCATCGCCAAGAACCTAAGGTCCTGCCCCGACACACTAAGCGTTCGTTCCCTAGAGGCTATCTGGGAGGCAAAATTTTGTTAAGGCAAGGGGTTCGAGGGGAGTGATTCCCTGGCGCAAGACCTTAAGTCTTTAAGCGGTCATGTGTTTGTTCGCACGGAACCGGAAAGATTAGGGTAAAAGCGAACTCTAAGTGGCATAGTGGGAAGCCTGTGCTTCCGTTTCATTTAAAAAGTTTTGCATCTGAAGTCTTTACAGGCAAAAGCAAAAAAAACTACACTACTGGGGGAGCTGGGGGATCCTCCTCGTCCTCCGCTGCCGCCACGTCTTCAGCAACTGGGCCAACGTCCACCCACAGCGCCACGTCTTCCGCCGCCGCCTCCATCTGGGGGTTCTCCATCGCCAACTGCGCAGCGACCTGCTCGGAGGCGTCGTGGACCCGCTCCTCCGCCTGCGCCCAGTCGCCTTCAACCCCTTGGACAGTGGCCGCGGGATCGAAGTTGGCATCACGGCTGGCGCGAAAGCGACGTGCTGCGCCGCCAGAATCGCCGCTTTCCTCGGGCGGACGGGCGTAAGGCGGCGGGGAGGCTCGTGAGGAAGTCCGCGGATCGGCAAAGGCAGAACGCATAATGCTGCGGCTTCTCCTCATGGATCCGGCCGCTCGGCCCAGTGGAGCAAGGTGCCACCGTCCGATTGACGGCGTGGCGCAGCAACCTTAGGGTGTCCGCCTCCGACTGGGCCTGCTCGACCCTCGCCGCCTCGGCTCGCGAGAGCCTCTCGGCAGCGGCGCTTTGCTCCATTGCTCGCTCCCGCGCGGTGCAGCTCGGCCAGCCCCTCGTTCGTGCAAGTCTTCCACCTCCTTGCGAGGCGGTTGGCCAGCTCGACCTCCGTCGGCCGCTCCTTTCGGCGCTTGAGGCGGCGCTCGTCTTTGAGTAGAGCTCGCCAAGAGCCGCCAGCAGAGCGTCCGCGTCTGCCGAAGGAACGGAAACGGAGGGGAGCTCCGGGGTAGGGACGGGGCCGAGCGGGCCTGGGTCCTGAACGACGGCGGCAGCAGCGACCACCTGGGGATCGCCCCCCTCCATCTGCTCGTCCTGGGGATCGGTGACCCCGGGTGGCGCATCCCCTGCAGCCACGGCGCCTGGATCGCCCCCGACTTGGGCGGCGGGAGTATCCAAAGCAGGAACCCTGAAAAAAAAAGAGGTAACGGTAAGATACTGTTCGAAGAGACTTAACTTTTATATTGCATGTGTATTTTTGAATAAGTACCTAGGTGACGGCCTCGGGAACCGGGGCACGCTCGGAGTTAGGACCAGTCCTCGCTGGCAGTCTTCTTGGTGCCGGTCCCTAGCGGCCTAGGGACCGGCTGGCGGCGGGATTTAAACGCCGCCTTGGTGGCGGCGGCGGAGGAAGGCTCGCCCGGCTGGTGGCGACGCAGGCGGCGGCCAGAAGCGGCTGCTGCCGAGCGGCGGCATCTGTTGCCCCACCATCGGAGCCGGCGGAGGCGGAAAAAGAGCCGGCGCTGGAGGGTCCATTGTCATCGCCCCAGCAGGGGCGAATGAGGAGGAGGTCCCGCCGGTCGACGAACCCCCCGCCACCATTGAGGAGCCAGCCGCTGCAGCAGAAGAAGTGCCCGCGGCCGGGCCCAGGAGGCGGGGTCTTTGGGAAGGCCCGTCGGCGACGTCATCGTCATCTGGGCGCCTGCGTCTCCCCTGACCACCGGCGGGAGGAGGGTCCCGAATCGTCAAGGGCGCCTGGCGTGTCGCGTCAGGTGTGCCCATGGCGTCCATCGACGGCATGGCACGGACTATCGTCGCGCGCTCCCCTGGCGATAACCGGCAGAGCGGAACCGCGCCCTCCGGGAACGGCGGAACAAGGCTAACAAAGCCCAGCTGTCCCATCCACCTGTCGATCACGCCGGGAGTCAAGTTCCCGGCGGCTGGCAAAAAGAGAGAGAGAGAAGAGGGAAGCCCCAGGAAACGGAAGCACTGTCAGCACCAGATTCAACCATTAAAGAAGAAGGGCAAGGGATGATCCAAGGTGAAGCGGATTACCTCCAGTGATACTCCGGGTCCCGTCGCTAAGGCCCATGTCTTGCCAAAGGCGGTGACGCGACGGCCTTGAAGAGGGCACGACCTCCGGAGACGAAGTCGGATAACCATGGGCCACTGTCAGCCCGCCGTCCATGGTGGTCGACGCGGGCTAGCATAGCCTGGAGCTCGGGCGTCTCGCTCACCTGGGCCCCCCAATTGGGGTTGCTGACCGCCGGGCCAGACGGAAGCTCCAACACCTCAATGCCGCTTTCGTCCTCGACGTACACCCAATCTTCGCGCCAATTCCTCCAACTGGACCGGCAGTCCAGTGGAATGTAGCGCGACACGGTCCCGTCGCGGAGCCGCAGGTGGCGACTCCGTGCAGGCGAGTTGCCTTGCGCGCGAAGGGTGTAGAAGAAGCGAAAAAGTAGGAGGTTGGGTAACACTCCTACGAACATTTCGCAGAAGTGGGCAAAGGCAGCAAGGAGGACGACGGAGTTGGGGGGAAGATGGATGTGGTGAATGGCGTAGAAGTTAAGAACGGAAAGATAAAAATCGGAAACCGGCGGCAGCAGGCCGGCAAGAAGCTGCCACCCGAAGAAAACCACTTCCCCGGGCCGGCAGCGGGGCTCGACGGTCCCGGCGCGGATGCGGAGAGCGCCCGCGGTTATGTTCCGGGAGAGCCTGGCGGCAACCTCCTCCTCGACGGACGATGAGGGGAGAACGGGAGCCATCGGGCGCAGGAGAGTATCGAAGCGCGTCGGCGAAGAAGAAAGGAGCTCTAAAGCAGGGAGGAAAAGCAGAGCGAGGAAAGTTTAAAGGAAGAAGAACCGCTCCCCCCCGATCAACCTCTTATAAGGCTGCAGGGGAAGGCTGGGCGGGAGAACCGAAAGGGCGCAGCGGTTCACAAAAAGGAAGTTCAAAAGCCCCATTAAGAAGGCGCGTCCCAAAGATCGTGCGGCAGTTGCAGGGCGGGAATAACTGCACAAACCGCCTTGAGAACCGGAAGAAGCCAGAAGGTCTCTCGAAGTCTGCGGGGCGTGTGGGCTAATTAAAGGCCCCACCCGGGAGACTAAGCGGTTCCCCGAGGGGCATTTAAAAGAGAGGAGGAGGATGGTAGACCAAAAGGCGCTCCTGGGTGGGCCCGGGGGCTACTGTCGGCGTATTTTACACCAGGGTCCCCACTCCCCCGCAATAAAAGAGACCGCCGGGCGGGCAGGGTGCGTCCGGGCACACCGTCACGGCGGGCAGCAACTCCCCAGCGCGATCGCCCAGTGGACAGGTGGCGATCGGGCCACACCACTGGGCGCCTAGCAAGGTGGTCGCCCAGTGGACAGGTGGCAATCAGGCCACACCACTGGGCGCCTAGGAAGGTGGTCGCCCAGTGGACAGGTGGCGATCAAGCCGCACCACTGGGCGCCCAGGAAGGTGGTCGCCCGGGACAGTGGCGATCGAGCCACGCCCTGGCGACCAGGAAGGTGGTCGCCAATGACAGAGTGGCGATCGAGCCACGCTGGCGGCGACAAGGTGGTCGCCAGTGGGCGAGTGGCGATCAGGCCACACCATCGAGTGACCAGCGAGGTGGTCGCCCAGAAGACACGTGGCATGCAGGCCACTCCCCTGGCGTCCACCACCAAAGCTGCAGCGCCCTAATCAAGGACATTTAATGCGAGGCGTGCGCATTAAATGCAAAGCATGGAGGATACGGTATGACGGCGCGCCTTCCCCAGGCGTGCATTAATTACGTATGACATCACGGCAGCACCCCACCCCTTGACGGAACGGGTGGCGTTGGCGCACGTGAAGCCCGAGGCAGGGGTGTGACGGCTGCGACAGATGTTACTGAGGTGTAGGAACAGTGACGGGCGCATTTAATGCGCCCGTGGAAGTGTAATGAGTATGGCTTGCGGTGTAAGTCTCCCCTGCGCCCCCGCCAGCCCTAGTATAAAAGGGAGCCGAGGTGCATGGGAGAAGGGGTTCGATCCATAGCTAGTAGATTTCATCCTCCCAAGTGAGAAGACAAGCAATACCAAGAAAAACAGGACTAGGGCTATTACTCTCCGGAGGGCCCGAACCTGGGAAAAAAGTTCTTGCGCCCCCTTGTTCCTCTGAGCTTCCCGGTACTCCGGTCATCTTCCTTTCCCCGGCAATTGCCCCGAAAGCCCCCCGTCTGAACCTTACAAGCACCCGATCCAGAGGTGCCTGTTGGCTAGTACGCTGACAAATACCTCTATCTTGTTGGTTGGGAACAACATGTCGGATGGACATTCTACTTGAAGAAAGGGTTCAAAAAACCAAAAGCTCTGCTATCATTGAACACGATAGCTTCAATGGTGAAGGAAACAGAGACAAATCTTATGCACCTATCTCAGACGAAAGAGCGATGGGTTCCGACAATGAACAGTGGGGATATTACCAACTCCAGTTACATTGTGCAGAAGTCCCATGATCAAGCAAGCATTTCACGTTCCCTTGGTGAGGAAGATCTTGTTGGGATTGAAGATAACAAGAAAACACTTGTACAGTGGCTGGGAGATGATGAGTTGGCACGCTCTGTAATAGTTCTTCATGGCATGGGAGGGCTCGGGAAAACGGCACTGGCAGCTACTGTCTATAACAAGGAACGAGAGAAATTTGATTGCCACGCATGGGTCTCCATCTCACAGACTTACACAAGAGAAGATGTCCTTAAAAGATTGATCGTCGAGCTTTTTAGAGATAAACATAATCTTCCAGGTAACATTGCGACCATGGACATGACAGCCATTCAAGACACATTAAGGAGGTTTCTGGAAGAAAGGAAGTATTTGATTATATTGGATGATGTTTGGACTCCTGAAGTATACGATGACCTGTTTCGAGCACTCACTTCAAATCTCAAGGGGAGCAGAATAATAATCACGACACGGATTGCTGACGTAGCTCACCTTGCTTTTCAAGACAGGATACTGACACTAAAACGCCTATCAGAGGACGAGTCGTGGGAACTCTTTTGTAATAAGGCTTTTTCAGATCATGAATGTCCTGCAAAACTTGAGGCTCGGTCAAAGCAAATAGTGGGCAAGTGTGAAGATTTACCCCTTGCGGTCGTCTCTATCGGCAGTCTCTTGTTTGTGCGTGACAAGAACACAGAGGAATGGAGGCAGATACATGATCAGCTAAGCTGGGAGCTAATTAATAATCCAAGGCTGGATCATGTAAGGAATGTTCTGCATTTGAGCTACATATACCTTCCGACATACTTGAAGAGCTGTTTCCTATACTGCAGCTTATTTCCAGAAGACTATCTTTTCCAAAGGAAGAAGCTTGTACGGCTATGGATAGCGGAGGGTTTCATCGAGAAAAGGGGTCAGAGCACGATGGAGGAAGTGGCAGAAGGCTATCTAAATGAATTGGTTCATCGAAACATGCTACAACTTATTCAAAGGAACTCATCCTTTGGTAGGATGAGATGGTTCAGAATGCATGACATCGTGCGTGAGTTGGCAGTCGATTTGTGTCGGAGGGAATGTTTTGGTGTCGTGTACGAGGAGGATAAACACATGGAATCTGATCCTGGTGAGAAGGATGGACGCCGATTGGTAATACACAAAGTCAAGAAGGGTATTCCTCTCTCAATTTCAAGTGTGCACCGCCTCCGATCGGTGATCGCATTGGACAACAGCATGCCATCATCCACTCTACTACCTTGGATTGCGGAGAAGTCAAGGTATATGTCAGTGCTGGAGTTAAGTGGCCTACACATCGAGGCTGTTTCAGATGCCATTGGAGATCTTTTCAATCTCCGTCATTTGGGCCTGCGGGATACAAAGGTGAAGCTGCTCCCAAAGTCCATCGAGAAGCTTTCCAACTTATTGACACTGGACCTATGTCGATCTGACATACAGGAGCTTCCACGAGGGATTGTCAAACTGAAGAAGCTTAGGCACTTGTTTGTTGAGAAAGAGACGGACCGTTCTTGGCGATCTTTTCGGTGCCGCAGTGGTGTATGCATCCCCGAGGGGCTTGGGTACCTGACAAACCTACAGACGCTACAATCACTGGAAGCGCAGGATGAATCTATTAGACATTTGGAGGAGCTGAGGCAAATGAGAAGCATCAGGATATGGAATGTGAAGGCAAGCTACTGTGAACGCCTCTGTAAGTCCCTCGTTCAGATGGGGTTTTTATCCTGCTTGAGTATTAAGGCGAGTGATGAGAATGAGCTTCTCCTGTTGAGTGCCCTGAACCCCCTGCCTCCAAACCTGCAATTATTAAGTTTGAGAGGACGATTAGCAGAAGGGATGCTAGATGAGTCTGCTCTCTTCCAAGCTACAGCGCAAAATCTGTATTCATTGCATCTATGTTGGTCCCAGCTGAGAGAAGACCCCCTGCCGTCCCTCTCTCGGTTGTCAAATTTGACGGATCTATATTTCGCCAGAGCATACAGCGGAGAGCAGCTGGTATTTCTCGCTGACTGGTTTCCCAAATTGAAGAGTCTCTATTTATACGACCTGCCAAATCTGAAGCGGCTAGAGATACAGCAAGGTGCCATGCCGAGCCTAGAAACATTACTACTAGTCAACCTCAAAAGCATGACGGAGGTCCCACGTGGCATTGAGTTCCTCATGCCCCTGCAATACTTAGACTTTCAGGAAATCACCTCTGAGTTCTTGACGGTGCTGCGTGAACATCCAAGAATTGGCGGCATGCGGTGGTGGTATTCTCTCCGAGAATAACCTCCAATTGAAAGGTATTAGCCTGAAAGGAAGCATCACGCTACAACCTTTTGCCCTCACACTACTGTGCAAAACGATCATCAACTAGTACTAGAAACGGTGTGCCTCCATCCTTGCCATCTGACGCTAACAAAGTTCACCCAAGGCATAAATTGCATTACGTGCCGGAAACAAACCAAACTGCGACAACTTCAGTCGATGACGGCGATCGATGATGACGACTGAAACAACCCTCAAAAATTCAAAACGAATTTAGTTGCTTTTTGCGTTTGAATTTGATTTGGAAATTCGAAAATCGAGTTTGAAATTCAAACCTTGTTGGGCCGTTTTCTTCTTCCTCTTGGGCCGTGCGGCCTGCTTCCCTCGGCCCGTTCGGCCGTTCGCCTCGCCGGCCCGGCCCAACGCCGCCGCCTCCTCCGGCAGCGCCGCCTCGGCGCGTGCCGCCGCCCGCCAGCGTGGTCGCGCCGCTGCGCCGCCTTGGTGCCCGGTCGCCCGACCACGGCGGCGTCTGCGCCGCTGCGCCTCCGCGTCGCCGCCGCCGCCATTCGGCCGCTTTGCTCCTCGCCGGCTATAAAAGCCGCCGCCCTCCTCGCCATTCCAACTCGCCCGCTCCTCCTCTCCCGGTGAGCTCTCCCTCCCTCCCTTGCCCCTCGCTCGCCTCCGGCCGCCGTGCTCGTTCCGCGCCGCCGTCGAAGCCCGCCTCGCCCTCGCCCTGTAGCCCTAACCCTCCCCGCTGCCCGTCCCACTGCCGTGTGGGCCCGCCCAGCCCCCTCTCTCTCCCTCACTTTGCCAGTGGCCCCGCTCTCCTCATGGTGGGCCGAGCCAGACCTCCTCAAGGCCGCCGTGAGCCTCGACTCCATTTCAGCGAAAGCCACCAAACAAGAAAAAGGGATTTTCGGATTTTAATTTAATTATTAATTTCTGAAAATTCGTTTTTAATTCCAAAAATAGCCCGAAAAATCCCGGAAAAGCCCAGAGCCCCACCAAACACTTTTCCCGAACCGTTTCGATCCCCTGAGTCCAGAAATGCTGTCTGTTCCCAGATCCGAAACCCAGAAAATCCCCAAATCCCAGTTTTACCCTCCGTTCTCTTCCGACTCGGTTCCGGTTTTCCGTTTCAGTTTCCGTTTTCTTTTTCCGGTTATTGTTTTGTCGTTTACTTATGTTGGTTGTCTTTCCACGTTAGATTCGACCGTTGAGACGCCAGTGGAGCCGGAGCAGTCCCTGGAGTCGGAGCGATTCGGAGCACGTCGGATCAGGCGGGGCCTTGATGCGACTACTTCCTCGACGACTCATCCGATCCAGCTGCCGCGCAAGGCAAGCCGTACACCCTTTGATCATGTTGATCCTATCATGCCCTGCTATAGTAGTAATTATTTTATATCGCATTATTTCCTGTATATTGAATTAATGAAATCCAGTATTTTAGAATGACATGATACCTAGGTAATACCGAATTGCTTATTGGAACCCCCTTGAAAATATTGGACCCGGTTAAATCCTTTGGAACCCTAGTTAATTGCTTATTGCCATGAATAGGTTAGATTATACTGCTAGGTTAGTTCAAAATCTGGATTTAAGGAAAATGCTGCCGAATCTATGATTCGGATGTTTGTAAAAGTCTTTGCGATCGAGGGACGATGATCGGATTAATCCGGAGTGGATGAGATTCGATCCCTACCGGGTGATTAATGCATTGGTTGAGTGCAGTGGCGGTACCTTGGAGTGCGGGTTGGGTTTGTGGATGAAGGCTTGGTCTTTGGCAAAAGTGTAAGGTTAATGACCCCTTGAGCAAAGTAAATAACTTAGTTCCCGCTCAACCACAGGTCGGACTGGTCGGTGGACCCGTATCCGACATGGCTCAGTAAGTTAGTCATTCCTGAGATAATAACTGGACTGTCTTGGTGGCTACCATTCTCTGGAGAGAATGGGGACCGGGCCTTCCCGGCAGGGAAGTGGACCGGAGGGGTGGAACGGGAATGGTCCAGAGTGACATTCTTGGTTCTCACAACGGTAGATGCTAATGGGGACCCTGAGTCCAAGGTAGCAGTCTCTATCGGTGAACAATTAAAGGACAGGAATGATTAAACGAAAAGCTGTGATCATCTAAACTGGGCCACATGCATTTAAGTTGCATGAAAACTCGAGATTGGCATAAAGGTTATAGATATCTTGTGGGTAAAGTTGAGCCGCTCTGCAGAGTTAATCTAAATTGTAATCGATTACGCCGTACTTCCGGTAAATGAAGTTAAGTTGGAATCGGGGTTGATACCCGTAACTAAGCTCAAGTTACTGTTTTGGTATTTGTGAAGGAATTGGTTAAGTGTGTTAAACTTGTGGAAAACCCCCTTACTACCTTATTTATGGTTTGTGCTTCAAATGTAAAAATGAATTGTAAATAAAACTGCATCCAGATACTTAACCCTATTGCCATCCTTTGGAATACCCCTACATATAGTATTCAGTGGTTCCGTACGACTTGTTGAGTACTTCGTACTCACCCTTGCAAAACCCCCGCCCTTTCAGAGTTCGAAGATGCTGGAGCCTACCAGGAGGTCGTAGATGGCGATTTAGTCTGGTTCTAGGTCTTTGTCTTCGCTCAGGCCTTGCCTGTGGTTTCCTTCTTTTGGTAGTGTAAGTATAGAAGCTTGGATGCTTCCCTTGTAAAATCCGGTCGTTAGGCCGGCTATATTGAATAAAAAAAGTGTTGATTTGGCTTTTGGCCAGGTAATTTTACTCTTGTTTTCCAACAGTTAGTCTTCCTGGGTAACTGTTGTGAGTTTCGCACTGCCCCTAAAAAGGCGGTCCGTCACAACGACTTCGGCGCGGCAGCATCCAACGGCAACGACGGCACCCTGCTCTCCCGGCGGCACACTCCAGCAACATCGCACGGCAAGGGCAAACAACGGCACTGCTGCTTCTCCTTTTCTTCTCTCATGCAAATCGTGTTAGGTGTGGCCTCTTCCACTCTTGCCGTGCGCCCCCAAGGATGAAAATACCAGAAAGTTCGGCAAAATCTCGGATTTCGGCCCCCTTCAAGATTCTTAATCCCAGCGGAATAAAGAATTTTGGAGAGAAAAAAATTGGTACAGTTGCTACAGTTATTTCGGCGAAATTTCGGTGGATTGCGCTGAAATTTCGGGATTTTTGACCAAAATTGGCACAATTTGGACTGATTTTCATGATTTTAGGACCGGATTTAGTACCAAGTTTTTGTTGAAAAATTGTGATATCTTTTCTGATGAACACATGTGAAAATTTTGCAAAAAAAAATCATATACAAATTATGTATATGGAGCTAACATGTATATAAACAAATAGTCAGAGTACTAACCTTGAACTCTCGCTTTAATCTCTATAAAATGATGTCAAGGTGTAATTCTCCCATTCCTTCGATAACAGTCTGGTTGGTTTCCTCGTCTCTAGAAAAGTGGAATGATGGGTCTTCTTGAGCAAACTTGGTTAACCCATTTGCCATCTCTTGGAGATCCACATGTATGTCTTGATATGAAAATTTTGCATCAAGTTCCTCTCCTGTCCATTTAGTCGTTCAGAAGAAAGTAAACCTCATTAGCAGTACTTTTATGCTTTCCCTCCTAATACAAGTTGCACAAATCTTGAAGCAAGCGAAGAGGTAAATAATCATCATCTATCCTTCATTCATGCTTTAATATTTTGCACCAAGTTTCTTGAGAACAACTGTAAGAAAACACTACAATGATGTTATACTTGCACCTCTGTGTAAGAAAACAATACGATGATCCCCTCTGTACAATGATGTTATACTTGCAGCTCTCTAGCCTATTCTCTTCCTTCTAGTTTGTTTTTATGGGAAACACCAAATTGAACTGCTCCAGCGACCTTTTACAGAAGCCCGATCCCAACGAAATTACGAAATTCAGCATTACTTTTACAACAACTACTAAGCAGCGTAGCATTTCGTCCATTTTACAGAAACAACCTCCTTAATTGTTTATCCGGCAAAGCAACAACCCAGTAACAATCATAAGCACCGCTGCAGGCACACTGCTCTAACCTGCCCCCTTGGCGAATGCAGCGGAGTAACTAATGAGCCATCCAACAGAACAATCCTAAATTGACCATTCTGAATGTCAATCCACTGCAACTCAGAGAATGAACGAAAGACACACTCTTGGTTATTTCATCAAACACCTTCAACGCACAGAACACATCTGCACCCTCTCTTAGAGCTTGCACTTCAGCAACGGCATGTCCGAGAAAACGAACGAACTCAAAAGGAAATGCCAAACCGTGGCTCACTCACCATTGCCGGACATGGCGACGATCGAGAGGCGTGGCCTGCGCTGGCACGGGCGAAGACCGGCAACGGGCCCGGCCACCGCGGCGCAGAGGGAGGCGGGTGAAGACGGCGCGAGGAAGGGGCGGTGGCCGAGGAGGAGGCGGGAGGCAGACGCAGCGGAGACGGCCGGCCGGCGCGGCAGCTCGCACGGGCGCCTCGACGGCCATGGGCGGTGGCGGCGGCGGTGTCTCTCTGTGGTTTCCTTGGCTTTTGCCGCGAGCTCAAACCTTGCCGACATTTCGTTCATTTGGGCCGGAATTTCGGTTTTTGGAGACTATGGATTTGAAATTTGGTTTTTTGTACCCGCCGACCACCAAGCAGGCGAGCACGAGAAGAACGCACCAACCAGCATGACCACTGCCGACCTGTTGGGGGAATAAATTATATGGTGTCGTGCTGTACAAAGGGACTTGTGCAGCACTACTTGGATGGGCGCCACGTGTTATGCCAGTGAATCTGCACCGTCTGCATGCTATTAATGCGTCAGTTAATTAATTCCCTTAATTAATGCAATTAATCCCCTTAATTAATACAACGGTGGAGATTCACTGGCGTAACACGTGGCGTCCATCCGAGTGGTGCTGCACAGGTCCCTTTGTGCTGCACAGGTCCCTTTGTGCAGCACGACACCATAGAATTTATTTCCGACATGTTGACCCCGCCGAGCGACCATCAGAAGCGGATCTACAGGGAATGTCAGGTGGACAACGGCATATCCTATTGGTTGTTTGGTTGGCTGCATCTAAAAAGATTTGCATCTGCAGATATAAAAGATGTGTGTTTGGTTGTCTTCTTATTCAACTCAGCCTAGCTCTACAAATGCAAAACGCCCCTTTCAGTTTGGCTCTAGAGAAACGAGAAAATCCACCGTTTCCCAAAGCCAGGCTCTGCCAAGCCATGCATGCATGCTGACATCAGAATTTACTATTTAGTTTTTTCTTTCTTTGCTATATCTTTTTATTAGCATCTCCGATCAACGAACCGATTTCACCTATGTGTTCCTGATATTTTTTCGAACAAAACTAGACCATACTTGCTATATGAATTTCAAAAGATTAAAATTTTAGTTTTTCAATTTATTGATTTTCTAGAATATATTTTAAAACTTTTATTTTTGTTTGTGAAATTATTGATTTTCTAATATTTTTAAAATTTGTTTCATCCATCTCTTGAATTTGCCTATCACACTTCCATTCAGTGCAGCCAACTAAACAACATCTCTGTGCAGCCTGTCCAACCTCATACGACCAACCAAACAACATCTCCTTGCATCCACTCAGCCTGACTCCCACCAGCCTGGCTGAGCTCATGCAGCCTGGCTGAGCTGAGAAGGCAACCAATCAGCCCATATAGATTCGGTCCAATATAGTTCATATGAAAAAAAACAAAGTTTGTGGCTATAAAGGTTATAACTTTAGATCCGTAGATCCGATTGAGCTAATTCTTATTGGGTTAGTTTCGAAACTGAATCTAGTTTCTACAGTTAAATTTTCACATCAATCCAACGGTTGGATCTTCGAAAATTACTGTTTTAGTTAACGTATGTTAGTCTGTTTATGCTGAAACCGAAGCAATTTTTATAATTTGTTTAGGGGTATTTTGAGAATCAATAAAAAATTATTTTAGCTTCCACACAATCATTAACCCCCTCTGATTGATATATTAGTGTATATCGATCATACATATGATTTGAGTGCAAGAGTCACCTTCTGCTTATTATATCCATTGTTTTGCATATCAACTTTAATTAGTTCTTGTTGCTGTTGCCAAGGGAAATAATAATTGTGTATGGTTTTTTGATCAAGTATCACTATTGCTGAATATTGTTGGAGTTTCTTGTAAGCGTCATGGCATGCTTCAAAATGCTAGACTTGAGAATATCGTGAAAACACTTGATTATGGTGAACTTGAAACTGGGAGTGGATTGAATTAAGATATGAGTTTACCTAGACCCGGTGAAACTAAATGGGGCTCTCATTATAAAACTATTGTTAACATTATTGCTATGTATCCCACAATCCGCGATGTACTCATCACTCTTGGTAATGATGCTTCACAAAGGGAGGATTAGCCAAAAATACATACTATGGTTAGAGTATTTGAGTCATTTGACTTTATTTTCAGTGCACACTTAATACTTGTTATTCTTGAATACACAAATGATTTATCCGAGTGTTTACAAAGAAGAGAGCAAGATATTCTTAATGTAATATCACTTGTTACCGTGGCAAAAGTATAATGCAACAATTGAGATCTGATAGCTGGAATCAGTTCCTTCAAATGGTCACTTTGTTTTGCAATAAACATGATGTCCAAGTTCCTGATATGGAGGGTAATTATGTGCCTTATGAAAAATCAGCACGGTTTGCCCGAAACCAAACAAATTATGATCACTTCAGAAGAGAAGTATATATTGGGGTCATTCATCAAATTAGTCAAGAGCTTGATAATCGGTTTGATGAGATTAATATGGAGTTGCTTTCTTGTATGTCGACCTTCAATCCTATCGACTCGTTTGCTTCTTTTGATGCATAGCAGGTGCGTAGACTTGCTGAGTTCTACCCTAATGACACCATCTCAAGTACCGATTTGATAAAGCTTGAGTTGCAACTTGATAACTATATTGACGACATAAGACTAGATGATAGATTCGAAGGTCTAGAGAATCTTGTTGATCTCTCGGTTAAGCTTGTTGAAACAAAGAGGCATATAGTTTATGATTTGCTTTACTTGTTTCTGAAATTGGTATTGCTTCTACCGGTGGCGACGGCAAGTGTTGAGAGTGTATTTTCTGCAATGAGTTTAGTCAAAAGTAAGTTGAAAAATAAGATGGGTGATAGCCTTTTGGATGATTGCCTAGTCACATTTATTGAGCAAGATATTTTCTTCCAAGTTGATGAAAATGATATAAGAGAGGTGCTTCTATGCTCTTCCTTCTAGTACAAGTTGCACAAATCTTGAAGCAAGCGAAGGGGTAAGTAATCACCATCTACCCTTCATTCATGCTTTAATAGTTGTGCAACTTTTAAAAGAAAGAGCATAGAAGCACCTCTCATGATATAATCAAGAGTTTCATAGCTATTAGAAGGCGGAGGCTAGACAAGAAGGACAAAAGTAATATTGTATTCTTTGAACTATTGTAGGTGCGTAAGCTTTTTTATGCATATTTCATACTTAAAATGTTCGAACTATTTATATTGTAATTTATACTTGTATTATCATGTTTCTAGTTATTTTATTTTATACTCGTATAACGAATTTCTCTACAACATTTGTCATTGTTTACCAAATTATTTATTGGATTTTACCGAATTGTATATTATAGTATTAGCTCAGCATACACTGACTTAAAATCCTATATCCGCCTCTGGCGACCATGGAGCCGCCCCGAGCATGCCCTCGGATGACCCCGCCGCGACATACGCGGCACAAGATCGAGAACGTTTAAGCCAACGAGACGTCCTCAACACCGAGCGGCCGTGGAGGCCGTCCTGGGTGGGCTACGAGTTCGCTGACAAGGTCCTGATCGAGGAGACGCTGACGCAGTGCCTGTTGCCCAAGCACGGCGGCGAGCCCAGCACGTATGAGCGGCTCGAGTTCCTCGGCGATAGCGTCAATTGCCTGATCGCGCAGTTAGTGGTGATCTCAGGCCAAGCAACAAACTTCGAAAATTTCTGATTTCATGCCCACCACATGTGCTCTGATCGGGAGCTCTCCAATATATATTTGATTTAGGTCCCGATAGCCAACGCTAGATTAAGAAAAGAGGCAAAGGTCGGCACTCAAGATATTGAGAAAAAATCGCGAGTTCATCCTCTGCCTAACACATTCAGTCCGATCTAAGAATTGGCGCTAGACTACCGAAGGTCTCTACCGTCATCAAGTGGATCTCGGTGTCTTCCTCATTCTTCATCGCGCAAGAGCTTCAATCGAGCAAAGGAACCCTAATGGCACTGCCTTGTTCTAATCTGGGTCAGTTAACCTAACATTTATTCCGTATTACTCTTATGATCATGACCTAAACTAGATAATAACCTAGCTAGATAATGACTATGATTTGGATCTTAGCAATCTAACACGCGCTCCACGCGTTCCTCGACAAATCGGGGATGAAACCTGGCCCGCTCACCAGCCTCCACGACGTCAACGTCGACAGGGAGAAGCTTGCCGGGCCGCCATTGTGCACGGCCTCCACAGCTTCCTCAGCCACAACTTGCCCATGCTGTCACAATAGATCGATGGTTTCACGGTGGAGGTCAGCGACTACTCTGTCCACTCCAACGGGCAAGTGAAGACGCACAAGTACCTGTTGGACACCGTCTAGTCGCTCGTGGGCGCCATCTACGTCCACTCCGGCTACGACCTAGAGCAAGTTTGAGTAAGTAAACAAATACTTTCATGGCTACATGCTTGTTTTGAACTTTCACCTGAATTTTTCTCTGATCTTGAACACGATGCGTAATCAAGTGCAAGTTTTCCTGCGGCTGGCTGATCCGCTGATCGGGCCGGAGATGGGAGGAGCACCCAACGAACGAGTTCAAGTAGATGGTTCAAATCATGAATCCCAAGGCGAATATCAATGAAATAACTCGCTCAAATTAACAAGTGATTAAGAATCAAATAGCAGAATGATTAAAGACAATAATAAAAAACCATCATGTGATCAAAATAAAACTTATCATTAAAGAATTAACCTTTCATGACAATCAGTACAAACTGAGTTGGAATTAAACTACAACATAATTGAATGTCACATTACAACCTTTACATCACATATACACGAATGAGGATTATAAATTGAGCAGTGCTTTTATGCTTTTCCTCCTAATACAAGTTGTACAAATCTTAAAACAAACGAAGGGGTAAGTAATGCTCGTCTACCCTTCATTCATGCTTTAATATTTATGCAACTTTAAAAAGGAAGAGCATAGGATCCTAGTCTATTGATCTTCTGAATCATCCTCTGTTCAACCTGCAATAGAGGAGTTAATCGTGCATCAGAAAAAAGTCAGAATAAATCAATTGAATTAGAATTTAATTAAGTTAGAACTGCTGTCAGCTGGATATGTTGAGTTATCTCTAATTGAGGTATCCTAAATTGTCCGGGGGCCAATTTGGCTTCTCTAGCGGCTAGACATTGTGTCATTCGGCAGATACAAACCTGTTAAGCCGTAGACGCACGTAAATAAGAAATATTGCGCAGTAGAAGTAAGTTACCCTCATTAAAATAGTAAGAAGCCACAGTAAAGAAGATAAGATCAAGTTACTGTGTTCAAAGGGACAGCGCGCCAAGACCTAGAGGCTTCGGCCATAAGAACCAAAGCCAGAGAACGAGTTCCAGTCCAAGCCCCCAAGCCTTCAGGAGACCAGCGCTGGAAGATCCAGAAGGCCGAGCTTCAGAAGCCAGGGAACCAAACCTCAGGAGACCAGAAGGGAGCAAGATCAAGCCACAAGCAATACAGCCACCCATTTTCTTCTTCCCAACCCATCTTCCTTTTCCATCCAAGTAAGTTCCCACAAACCCAATTCCGTTAGGAGTGTCATACAATAGACTGTAGGAATGAAAATGAAATAGAAATGAAAATAGGTAGTAGAAGATTTAAATGAGAAGGATAGAATCTTCGGTCTCAGTATTTTGGAGAAATGCAAGGGTTGCATCATGTACTCCTTTAACAATACATGCTCCCCCGGCGCATTGATAGCTAGGAATACTATGACACCATCCAACTTGCGATTAATTAAAAAGGATCTTGCATCACAGACCAAAGAGAAGTATTTCACCCTCAAGACATGGTATCATTCCATCATTTACCATGTAAATAAACATTAGGAAGCCACTCTCATCATGCTGTATCTAAGCATTCAAAGATCATCAAGCATAGTCTAGTATCATTATATTCATCATCTGCTAAGCCCATTCATCCCGCCATAAATCAGTGTAATCGATCTTCCGTTAATCACTCGAGCACATCACATATCAGAAAGTATGACCTCAGTGCAAATTCATCTAGTACAAATAACAGATTGCAAGCATCATATTGCCACCATTAATCACATGCTAGAGGAGTCGGCATCCAGAGAAAAAGGGAGAAAGAAAAGGGTAAAATTAGGGATTACCAAACCCTAGCTAGAACCAGAGCTTAACCGAGGCAGCGCCATGGGTGAGATGGCGCAAAACCAGTAGGGAGCCAGAGTAGGGGAAGATGACCGGTGTAGGAACCGACGGCCAAAGGGCGGCACGGTTGCACGGGCGGGCGTGAATCGAGGGAGAGTAGAGCCATGGGAGCCAGGACCGTCCGGTGCGAGGCGGCTCGGCGGCGCACGCCGTCGTCGCAGGAGAGGAGCCGGCAAGGGCGAGACATGGAGGAGCTGGTGAGGCGGCGATGGCCAGAGCAGGCAGGGGAGGCGCCATGGAGCCAGGAGGAGAGGAAACGGGGATTTGGGGGAAATGAAGGACCAGCCAGTGAATGGATAAGAACAAGGAAGAAAAAGAAAGAAGGAAATAAAAAAGAAATAAAAGAAAATAGAAAGAAGAGAAGAGAAAACAGAAAAACAAGAAAAATATTTAACCTGTCCCTGTAAAACTTCCGAAATCAATTTAGGTAATAAATTGAGATTGTAAAACTCAATCGGTCCAACAAATTAATAAAGCGCGCCTGTATAAACTTGATTAAAACTCTAAAAATCGCGAAACAAAAATTATAAATCCTAAAGCAATATATTAAGCTCGTTGGGCATTTTAAAACATACAAAAACTTATTGCCACTAAAATATGGCATCTTTGTAATTTTAGGAAATAACAGAATCGGAATATAAATCAGCAAACGGGTGAAGAAGAATATTTCGAGCAAAATCCAGGTAAGTTTTCTTGTCCATGTTTAAGAAATGGATTTATAAAAGACTTATGAAAATTCACTGATGCATGGTAAAATCTATTTAATTAAAATTGAAATCAATTGTGGAATTGACTGCGAGTGCAGTCGGATTGTTATTCTGACTCAACCAACGAGAAGTCAGGGTGAGTTGTTAAATGGTGGGTAGAGGGTGCCATGTTTGAGATTGCCTGTGAGGCCTTCTACATAGGGATATAATATAAGGTTGAACCCACTTCACTTGGGCAATGAGCCGTACTAATTCGTGTTAATCATAGTGTGTGGAAACAACCAGAAAAGGTTGTCCTCTGATGGTATTTAAATCTCCACAATGGGTAAGTATATTGTGCTAATCTGGGATAACCGGATTCCCGGAGAAGGACATGCGGATAGCCGGTGACGGTATCCATTGGTACTCAATTGGAATTGAGTGACCGAGGCGCTAATTTTAAAGCCATGGCTGAGTATCTCTGATTGTCGTGGCGGAGATCAACTAGCTACCCCAATGTCCTAGTACCACCGATTTACGTTGTAGCACGACTGGTAGTGGCCAGGGCATATGAGTATCTCTGATTTTTGTGGCGGAGAACAACCAGCTAACCCTGGTCATAGTGCCATTGAATTAGTATAGCATACAACTGGAAGGGGCCAGGGTTGGAGATTTTAGTACCAAAATAGTGATAAACGTTCTGGGTTCTCGACTTCGATCGAGTTCGCTATGGAGAAAGCGATACAAAACCTGCGCAGGGCATAAAATCATGAATTTATGCCTGTCTCTTGGGCTGGAGGCTATGGAGCCTTGGATACGAGTGCTAGTAGAAGATTTACAAATAATAAAAACAATGTCCAAGATTTTCTTAATAAAACCTATTTGGATAAATGGATTTGCGGTATAAATTGAGAATTGGAACTGGTAAGAGTTCCGTTGATAAAACTCATTTCGAACGGAACCGGTGAAGGTTCTGGGAAATAAAACACATATATGCATATTTGATATTAATGCTTGCTGAGTACATCTTGTACTCATTTTTTTTTATAAATCCCTCTTTGCTTAGATTCTGAGTACTATGGATGCTCTGATGAGAAGGGGATGGAGAGTCACCCGCAGAACCAAGGTGATGAGGAGGCGGAGTACGACCAGGAGGACTAGGTGGAGTAATGGCCCTTATATCAGAGGCCCACGCTTCCTAGGGTAACTATTAGAATAAATGTAGTCTTGAACTTTTTTTGTAAATTATATAATAAGACAGGTGAAGATCTGTAAGAAGGTGTTGCGTGTGTAAATGGTAACGTATATCTTTGAAGTCTCTAATTAGTGTTCTGTTGCAACACTCTGAAATGATGTATTAATTAATAAATACGTCAAGCTTACTCGATGGTTTATTAATTAAATATGTCCAGATCAGTATAATTAACTCAGGATTAATGACAACTTTCGATTATTATCTAGGGTTAATTATGCGGGTCGCCACAATGAAGAGGGGATACTGGGCCAAGAACAAGACCATTAAGGTCGTCCTGTGCGGCGAGTCGGCGAGACGATCGGGAGCACTCGCCGGGAACCGGACCGTCAAGGCGGCCATGGACACGATCAAGATGAGGAAGCGGGTGGCGGCGAATACGGCGCATGGTCAGCAGCGGCACACTGCTGCTCAATAGTCAAATGGATGGTCTGAAGACGAATAGCACTGAATCCTGTCGAATAGCACTGAATCTTGGTTGACTGATTAGTTTCGTTGTAGAGATGCTAACTGTGTTGGTTGCAATTTTTCCTTCTTGGAATGAACTATGTAACGACAAACTGTGCCAAATTCATGCTAGCAATGAGATCGGAGTTTCATGCTACCAATGAGGTGAGTTGTTGACAATATATAAAGCTGCAATTCTGAACATCTACTTACACTGTAACGACAAACTCTCTGCCTGCCCTGCAGCACTGTACAGCCGGAAGTTCTTTTATGGCTACTACTTAAGTACCAAGGAACGAACTCCAAAATTACAAGAATAAATGTGCACGCAGGTCCTGTAATAACTGAAGTACGTGCTTGAGGTGGATATTGACAGACCAATCTGTCCAACAATTCTCACGGGACATCAGGATTGCCTGATCTCTGACTTGACCGTGGAATGCCTAGATTCAAACGTAAAACAAACTTAGCTGTTCCTGAAAATTGTTGCTGAACATGCAAGACTGAAAGATTAATCACCGAAGCGTGCCGGGTTCTCAAGAAATAGATACTTGGGCCAGAAATAGTCCAGCACGTAGAGATTGCCATCTCCCTCCCGATGGCCTTGACCAATCTTCTCCCCGGTCTGAATCTTCTCGATACTAAACAGATTTCGCTCAAGCACTATCCTCACAGCATACTGTTGGGCCAGCTGCCCAACGGAAACCAGATTTGCAACCGAGCCTTCAACATATAGTATGCCATCAAGCCGTATATTGCTAGTGTTTATGAACCCACATCCACATACTGGGAGAGGTGACCCATCGATTCCACTGACAGACCGTGTCGGTATCATGTTATTTATATGATCAGGGTAGGCTTGCAGAATAAATTGGTTCCTAGTCATGTGGTACTCTGCACCAGAGTCCAAGTAAAAATGCATCGGGGAAGGATTTGAAGGTGTCGAAAAAAGTTTGACGTGCTTGCCATCAAGATGGTAGCAGCAAGAGTCCACCATTGAGCCCGGAGAGCTGCACATATATATAGAGAGATAGAGCAAACACAATTACCAGATGACAAACATGAGACAGGAGAATAGCACTGCCAATTGCAAACTTGCAATTGCCGTTGCTTGTGTAATGGATGGTCACGAGGTCAAGACGTCCAGTGATTCATACCTCCAGCGCACATTGTCGTTGCAGCGTTGAGACACGTCAAGATCAGGGCGTCGTGTTAACCCAAAAATGTGCGTGATTAGCTTGGGTTTGGAGATATGGCTCTTCTGTTGCTGCCTTTGAGACGATGACCTGCAATCATGAAATGTAAACACCAGAAAATTCAGTGGAGCTTCTGGTTTGGCTTTGAATATTAGAATGAATCATTCTTTTATACTTGAATTTGAGCTTAGAAACTGATCCTCAAAAATGACTCAGCAGTTAACATATAATGCTATTTTCATTCAGTCAATTAATGTAATCGAGTCCCACTTCTTACAATTTTTAATTCTATTCTATTTGCAAACTAATTACTTTCTTTTGTTTTTCTTATTTATAGTTTATGCGAATTGCTAATAAACAAAGTGGTAGTACCATCTCAATGAAATTTTAAATTAGAAGTTAGCTTAGTTCACAGTAGAAGTAATGTAAATTTTGATCGAGAGACGCTAAACATATCTCTATTGTTGTCTCATCCCCATCAAGGAACCTCAGTTCCGTCATGGCCTCACGGGGACTGTAAAATACTCCCTATATTACAATCCGGAGGTTTTGAGAGCTCTAGAGTCTTCCACGTCGATGTGCGCTTCTCGGCCATCCGATCGCGCCGTTCAACCACCGAGATTGTTCCACACTGCCCCACACCAAAGCAAACCATAAAAGAAATTGCACGCCCATTGCTCGCCCAAGCGGGCCGCGTATCGCAGTGGTAACGCCGTTCCTTACCTCCCGGCCAATGCGGGTTCGAGTCCCGCGCGCCGGGCGCGTGCGGTGCGCGTATTTTTCCGCGCGACGCGTGGTGGGCTCGCGCCGCCGCCCGTGGCCGACACGTGTCGCCGCTGTTTTTTTGCCAAGGAATCCCTGCAAGTTTCCAAAATTGCATGCAGCTCCTACTTGACGAGTACCCAGGCCATGGGTACCCCCAGCGGCCCGAAAAGGCGCGTGGGCCGAACCAGGCCGGTCGGGGCCCAAAGCCACGGCTGCCGAGGAAAAACCGGAACCATGACCAAGTCGGCGAAATCCCTGAAGAAGCGACAGCATTTATTGCGTATCGAGCGCATTAAATGCTGGCCGTAATAATGATGACGCAGCGGCACAAGTCCCCTACTCTCGCATTTACTACGAGCGGCGCAGCAACTACGCCGACCAGCAGCAGGGCAAGGGGAGCCGGCGAATGGCCCCATCACCGCCACTTAGAGCGACTAAGAGCACTGATCTTTTTCTCTTTTTTAAGCAACATGTAACCTCCTCCTCGCCTATATAAAGGGGGGGGGAGCGAGCATGTAAGACGACGGACAACCGGGAATCAATACAATCAAACCCACACGAATGGAGTAGGGACGTTCACCGAACCAAGATACATCTTGTGCTCACCCGAGTAAGCCGTCGAGGAGAGGGAGCGTGCACCCCCCTCTTACCTATACAAATTCATTGGCCGGTGCTCGAAACACCGACAGTTGGCGCGCCAGGTAGGGGCCTGTGCACGACGTCGCCGCCATTTTCCCGCTTGGCTTCCTCGACGGTTCCCTTTCTTTCTCCGACATCGCCATGCCGATAGCGTCGATCCGTTTCGGCTCCCTCGACTTCGTCACCACCACGGCGGGACAGATAGTGATCGTCCCCGCCATACTCCGGCGCCAAGTGTCCACCGAGGACCCTGACGCCCTCACCAGCGCCCTCAGAGACCTCCGGCTCGAGGTCCCCGCACGGACCCCGACGCCGAAGCACGCCAGAGGCCCCATCACCCCAAGCGATGCGCGGAGGCATCGAGCAGTGGCGGTCGCACCCGCCGCGACCTCGCGCTTCGTGGCAATGGTCGGCCACGTACCCGACGACCACCACTCGGACAACTCCTCCGACCACGGCTCTAGCGGAGGAAGAGATAAGAACAGACCACGCTACCGCGACCCCGACACCGCGGCAGGCGCTGCTACCCCGGCCACGCCAAAGACTCTCCGCCAACACACCGAGGAGGATCACTGCTCGCCGCGCCGACCTTCGGGCCGGCGACGCGATAGCCGAGGCTCAAAAGGCCGAAGCTCGACAAGCTCCAGGCCGACTGGAGCGTTGCTCGCCGCCGCTCCACTGCACTGGCGGCAAGGCCACAAGACGCCAGTCCACCACCACCGGTAGCTAGGGGCCAGACGATTCATCGCTTTTTCCCCACGGGCCAAAACATCGCCCGGCGGCAATGCCGCTCCGCGGCATTCCCGAGCCAGACGACCTGCAGCCAAGGCTACCCACCGTAACCTCCGGCCTGGTGGAAGCGAGCGGCACAAGAAGACGCAGCGTATGGCCACGGATCGCAGCGTTCGAACGCCTCTTGGATCGCGCCATGACGCCATCCGAGGCCGCTTGAGCGAAACAAGGGCGGCGTCACCTTCCGGACAACCCCAGGCATCGCGCACCGGCACCAACGCGTTTGGGGACGAACGCGACGCCGCACCACCCTCCAAACGCGAAGAACGAGGAACGACCCGACCGGCCAGACGTCCGCCGACAGCGCTCACGGCGGATCACTCGAGCCCCGATGGCTCGGCCACGGGCATTCTGTCGTGGGATTCGCAGCTGAAGTTCCTCGCGATTCCGGCGCCGGCCAACATAGCTGGCACGCAGGGCTACAAACCCGCAGGTGGTCGGAAGATTACCGGCCAAGATGCCGCAAGTGTGAGCGACGGACGACCTTTTGTCATCCAATACCTCCCATCTACTTGGCGGACTCGGCCGGGCATGGCTCGAATATCCGCCCGCCAACATCATTCGGATCGGGCCGACCTCAAGCACCACTTCGTTGGCAACTTCCAGGGCACCTACAAGCGACCAGGGAATTCACGGGACTGAAAGTACATAGCGGCGGCCAGGGAGAACCTCCGGGACTACATCCGACGTTTTTCCCAACAATGCAATGAGCTCCCTGACATCCGCGACGCTGATGTCGTGGGGCATTCATCTACGGCACCACTTCCAAGACCCTGGTCCATAAAGCGGGGTGTCTGAAGCCCAGGACCACCAAAGAACTCCTGGACATTGCCACCAACCACGCCTCGGGCGAGGAGGCCGTAGATGTCATCTTTCGACAAAGGGAAGTCGGGCGAGGATCGCACCGAGCCCAGCCCCTCCTCCGACCGCCCGACAAGTTTAAAGCGCCACGGCAAGAACAGTCCGCGAGGACCGCCTCGTTGCGACCATCGACCGGCGGAAAGCCGCAAGGCCGGCAACCCCCGACCACTTCGAAGCCGATGAAGAGTGCGTGTCCGAACCACGGATACCCGTCGAGGCACAAGTATCGGATCGCGAAGTCCTGGCGTTTTCTTCCGGAACCCCACGACGCCACGGGGCAAAGGAAAGAGGCAAGACTTCGGCGCCGACCACCGAGATCGAGAGGCAGACGTCGGCTTCCCGAGACCGACGGTTGCCTCATGATCTTCGGCGGCCAAGCAAGCTTACGCCGACCGAGGCGGCTCAAGCTCGCTGCCGAGAGGTGTTCGCGGCAAGCCAGTAGTACCTAAATACCTTCGGTGGTGAGTCCCGATCACCTTTGGCCGCCGACCACCCCGACCACGCCCCGCAACCAGGAGGTACCCGCTCGTCATTGACCCCATCGTGGGAACAAAGCGCTGACTAAGGTGCTCATGGATCGGCGGCAGTTAGCCTCAACATCGCTTTACGTTGAGACCCTCGACGCCATGGGGATCCCCGCCGAGCCTTCGACCAAGCAGAGCACCCTTTTCACGGCGTCGTTCCTGGCGGCCAGCCCACCCGGCGGGCAGTCGACCGCCCACGCTCGGGAGCCCGGTTAACTTCCGCGACCGAGACCCTCACCTTCGAGGTCGTGGATTTTCCCGGCTCCTACCACGCCATCCTGGGGAGACCATGCTACGCGAAGTTCATGGCGATCCCCAACTACACCTACCTGGTGAAGATGCCCGGCCGCATGGGGTGATCATCAGAATCGCGTCTTTCGGCTCGCTTACGGCTGCGAAAGACGATTGCGAAGTTGGCCTCGGCGGTCGTCGCATCCATCGAGCTCGCCGGCCTCGAAAGACACCTCCCGATCCGCTCCCGACTCTAGCAAGTCCGGACGGGCTCCTTCAAGTCCGCCGAGGACACGAAGACGATCGAGGTCGACCCAGAGGACCCGACCAAAACCGCTCGGATCGGGACCACGCTTCTGCCAAATAGGAAAGCGGCGCTCGTCGACTTCCTCCGCGCCAACCGACGCCTTCGCATGGAAGCCCTCCGACATGCCGGGATCCCGAGGAAGTCGCCGAGCACTCCTCGAACATCCTACTGGTCTAGACTACGCCAGCGTCTGCGCCCGCCGCTTCGACGAAGGAAAGCGCGTGGCCATAGGAGAGGAAATAGCCAAGCTCTTGGCGAGTGGTTCATCAAAGAAGTTCGCCACCCGAGTGGTTAGCAAACCCCGTGCTTGTAAAAAAGAAGGCGGGAAATGGAGAATGTGTGTCGACTACACAAGCCTCAACAAGGCATGTCCGAAAGATCCATTCCTCTCGCCTCGCATCGACCAAATGGTAGACTCCACCGCAGGTGCGAATCCTCGCCCTTTACGGATGCCTACTCAGGGTACCACCAGATCGCGATGAAAGAAGACGACCACTCGCGACTTCCTTCATCACTCCGTGACGGTTCGTTACGCTGCGTGACAATGCCGTTTGGCCTGAAAACGCGGGGCTACATACCAGAGATGTATGCAGACGCCTTTCCGAGCGGATCGCCGCAATGTCGAAGCATACGTCGGCGACATCGTTGTCAAGACCAGGAAGACCAGCGACATCATCGCCCGACCGAGGAGACTTTCGCGAACCTTCGACGGTTCAAGATCGCTTAACCCCGAGAAATGCGTTTCGGGGTACCCAAGGAAGCTACTCGGCTTCATCATCTCCGAGCGCCAAGATCGGCCACCAAGACAAGATCTCCGCGATCTTAAGGATGGGGCCGATCGGAACCTCAAAGGGGCCCAAAGGTCGACGGGATGCCTAAGCGGCCTAAGTCGCTTCACGCCCCGCCTCGTGACGCGGCTTGCCTCTATACAAACTCCTCGAGGAAATCCGACCACTTCACCGGACGAAGGAGGCTCAGACGCCTTCGATGCGCTAAAGGTTTTCCTAACCACCCTCCGATCTTTGGTCGCCCGGCGCCAGAAGAGCCTCTGCTACTCTACATTGCCGCCACGACCCAGGTCGTCGGCCACGGCACTTGTCGCGAGCGAGCGTAAGAAGGCGGGTCCTTAAGATCCGGGCACGGTCTACTTCATTAGCGAAGTACTCTCCGAGTCCAAGGCACGGTACCAGATTCGTAAGATGCTCTACGCAGATTCGATCACGAAAAGAAAGCCGGGTACACTACTTCAACCAAAGACCACGTTCGTGGTAACTTCCCTACCACTCGGCGAGGTCATCCATAACCGCGACGCCTCGGGCGAATTGCCAAGTGGGCACTCGAGCTCAACGGGCATGACGTATCCTATGTCCCTGACCGCCATAAAATCTCAAGTTCTAGCCGACTTCGTCGCCGAGTGGACCGAAGCCCAGGCCCGCTCCGCTCGAAGACCCCGAGTCTTGGGCGATGTACTTCGACGGGTCCTTCACCAAAAGCGAGCCGGGCCGGGTCGTCATTCTTTCACCACTCGGGAACAAGCTCGACGTCATCCGGCCACTTTTCGACGCAACCAACAACGTCGCCGAGTATGAGGCCCTCGTTATCGGTCTCGCATCGCCGCCGACCTCGAGCTCTGCGGTTATGCGTGCATGGCGACTCAAAGCGGTCGTCGATCAAGTCATGAAGGCTGCAGAACCTCGCGACGATCGGATGGCGACCATCGCCGAGAGGTACGCAAAGCCCGAGCGAAGTTCAAAGGATTTGAGCTCCATCATAGCTTCTGACGGAACAACGGAGAGGCCGATCACTGGCTAGTCTCGCCTCGGCAGAGGGCCGATCCCGCCGGAATTTTCGCCCTCGACCTACACCAAGCATCCATCCGGACCGATCGCCGGACGATCGGCCAAGCGACCCGACAAAGGCCGAGCCGGTCGAGCCGGGTTGCAACGCCCCGATGACCAAAGACCGATTGGAGGAATCCTTCATCGATCGGTGACCGACGGTTCCTCCCGACGACCCAACCGAGGCCCGCCGCCTCGCTTCGTCGGGCAAAATCCTTCGTCTTCGACGCAGCGACCTCTCTGAATGAGCCCCTCCGGATCCTCGAAGTGTGTCGGTAGACCAAGGAAGAGAGCTACTCCGCGACATCCACGGCGGGGTTTGCGGACACCATTGGTCACGGAGCCTGGTCGGAAAGCCTTCCGACAGGGTTTCTCTTGGCCGACCGCCGTGGCCGACTCCGAGCAAATCATCCGGACGTCGCGAAGGGTGCCAATTCTTCGCTCGGCAAACTCACCTCCGGCCAGCCCTCCAAACGATCCCTATCACCTGGCCCTTCGCCGTTTGGGGACTCGATCCGGTCGGGCCCTTCAAGAAAGCGCCCGGGCTTCACCCGCTGTTGGTTGCGATAGACAAGTTCACCAAGTGGATAGAAGCCAAGCCGATCACAACAATCACTTCACAGGCAGCCGGACTTCATCCGCAATATCGTCTACGGTTTGGAGTCCCGAACTCTATCATCACCGACAACTAACGCAGTTCACGGAAAGGAGTTTTCGAGCTCTGCGGCTTCAAAGATCCGCGTGGATTGGCGGCCGTCGCCACCCACGAACAACGGCCAAGTCGAACGCCGCGAGCGGCATGATCCTCCAAGGGCTCAAGCCGCGAATCTTCGATCGATCGAAGAAGTGCAGCGGGGACGTTGGGCGCCGAGGTACCTCCCGTACTTTGGAGCTTACGGACCACCCCGACCCGGTCGACCGGGTTCACGCCGTTCTTCCTGGCATTCGGAGCAGAAGCCATCTTACCAACCGACTTGGACTACGGCGCCCCAAAGGTTCAGGCCTTCAACGAGACCGGGCTCGAGTCCCAAAGAAGACGTCGGCCGACCGGCTCGATGAAGCGCGAGATGTCGCCGTCGTTCGCTCGATCAAATACCGGCCAGACAACTGCGACGCTACCACGACCGCAAGGTTAGAGGCGGCGTTCAACACAGCGACACAGTTCTGCGCCAGGTCGATCCAACAAAGGCAAGCACAAGCTCTCCTCCTTGGGAGGCCCCTTCATTGTAGTAGAGGTCCTTCGACTGGCACTTACCGGCTCAAGGATCCCGACGGCAATATCTTGTCAAACGCCTGGAACATCGAAAAGATAAGACGATTCTACCCTTAGCCCTTTCTTCTACCTCGTTCATTACCATGTTCACCTTTTACCAAGGCGTGCGCGTAGCATTTTTTCCACTCGGATCGACACCCTGCTCAACCGGCCATCATCCACCCGATCATTCGGTCTTCTTTTCTTTCTTCCAACCCGAGTACCACGGCCTCGCCCCGGCTCACGGTTGCGAAGTGGTATCTCGCCAAGGAAAAAGAGACAGAACAGGATGGTATACAGTTGCCCGGGGGAACGAGCGCTCGCGCTAAAAACCTGTTTTTTCTACTTTTTTCGGAAAATGCTGGAACATGTCGATCATCGGTCGGTTGGTCCTCGCAAACTCAAGAACCATGGCCGGCATGTCTTACCAAAGAACAAACCGAAAAATAGCGAAAAATACGTGTAAAACCCGAACACCTTTGTTTTCTTCCAATTCGACGGCATTTACATTCTTTGGAAACAAGAAAGTCTAAAACCAAGAAAGCTTTTGCTCGTTTAAAGGTCTTCCCGCCGGTGATTGATCTCGGACTTGTCGTCCCTCTCCAAGCATGACCTCGGCTTCCGCTCAATTTTTGCCGCGACGACAAAGAAAAATAGCCGGGTCGCCAAAACCCGCAGCAGAGAGCCCGATCCGCCGGACGCACCTTCAAGAAGCGGCGGCCCTGCGCCCCACTGTGTGACCTCTATGGTCCCGGGAGCTTGAAGTCCGACACAGAGGACCGCCGTCGGAGAAGAGTACTGGAAGACGATCGGGCGATCGGCACGACGATCGTCGGCCAAGAGCCTAGATGTCGCGATCGACTCGGACTCCGGAAGGAGAAGAGGCGCGAGGAGAGGGCGGTGCCCGCTCCCCAATTGCTCGGCGCTCGCGGTGGCGGTTCCCTCGGCCCGACGATCGCGCGGCTTGTCGCGCCCGGCTCTCGCTCCTCCTCCTCGCCTCCCGCTCAGCGGCTCGATCAACCCGTCGTCAAGCCGGGCCGCGTATAAGACGGCGGCTCGTCGCCCCAACTTCCTCCTCCTCTCGCCTCTCGTTGAAGGAGTCGGTCGATCTCATCGATCGGTGGGTTCTCTTCCTTAGAACGGGAATGAGAGAGCGAGGCGACCATAAAAGCAAGTCGACAAATTTCGTCTCAGCGTCCGAATGAAGTCCCAGCGCCCACCCTCCGCCTATTTATAAGCGATCCGGCCAAACGAAGCGACGCGTTGGGATACCCGCCAGATTCATGACGACCGCACCTTTTGAAGGCCGATGGCGAGAAGCCAAGCGCCAAAGCAAGCGATGCGGAACCGGCGCCGCCAATTCCGCGTTGAACAAAAACCTCGCCGATTATAAAGAAAGATAAGTGAATACCTTCTTCTTACACACTCGTTATTACTCCTTCAAGTGGCGCGCGCGGTAACAAACAAACCGCCCGCCCCACTCTGGCTACAAGAGTCCCGCGGTCGGGTTGACGCAACCAATCGTCTGTCCTCCCAAGACGGCCAAACTTTCGACCAAAAGTACTACGGCCCTCGCCCGGCTACTGATTCTGAAGTAGTGCTTGACGAAGAAAGGAAGTGCCCAAGCCGGTCGACCCACGATCGGTCAGAACGACCTCCCACGGTTGAGCGTTCTCTCGATTTCCCAACTCTCTAACTTTTGTGATACACACACCGACCTATGCCCGACCCTCGTGGTCCCTAAGGCAAGAGACGGCGATGATGTCCACCACAAAGAAAATGGGCAAGAGGTGAGGACAAGGCGAGCCTCAGCGGGCCCCTAGTTGGGTCGGCGGACGACCCAATCGCCTTAACTCACGCCCGGATCACACCTCACGCTCTCCGCGGAACCCGTCGACGGGTGGCGGCCAGTGCACCTTGGATCGTGAGCGATCCAAGGTCCGACACGGATCGAGTAAGGAAAGATTCTTTATGGATCGCCCCAGCTGGGTCGGACGCCCGGCCAGGATTGTCCGCTAGGGGACCTCGCGAGGGGCCTCTGTGTTCCACCGGATCACTCGCTTGTAGCCCCACGAGAGCGGCGCCGAGCCAACGAAGGCAAGCGCTGCTTTCACCCTCCTGGTCCCCACCACGGACGGGCGTAAAAATGGGGCGGACCTGGCACCACGTGTGCTCGCCAGTATGACAACATCGCGCTGGCAAGACGACCCGGCGCCATGTGTTCGCCAGTATGACCAATACCGAGCGCCGGCAAGACGACCATGGCGCTCGACGACCGGCCATCTGCCGGCGGCCGACCGGGCGCCACGTGTCCGCCAGTATGAGCGGCCAGGCGCCTAACTCGGGCGCCACGTGCTCGCCAGCGTCGACACATCGCGCGCCGGCGGCTCAACGGCGCCACGTGCTCGCCAGTATGCTACCATCGCGCCTAAAAGGCACGACCGGCGCCACGTGTCCGCTGTGGCGAACGGCCGCGCCACGTGCTTTCGCCGGCGACAACATCATCGCTGGCAAGACGACCGGGCGCCATGTGTTCGCCAGTGGCGACCGGCCAATGAGCGCCCGGCAAGACGACCATGGCGCCGACGACCAGCCATCGCGCGGCCGGCTCGACTCGGCGCCACGTGTCCGCCAGTAGCGGCCATTACAGCGCTAACTCGGCGCCACGTGCTCGCCAGTATGACAACATCATCGCGCCGGCGGCTCAACCCAGCGCCACGTGCTCGCCAGTATCGACCATCATACTACCAAGGCACGACCGGGCGCCACGTGTCCGCCAGGGCGACCGGCCACGCGTGCTCGCCGCGACAACATCATACGGCGCTGGCGGACGACTCGGCGCCATGTGTTCGCCAGTATGCCCAGCCACCGAGCGCCCGGCCAAGACGACCATGGCGCCGACGACCGACCATTGCGCCGCCGGCGGTCCGGGCGACCACCGCCCGGCGCTGATGCCACGGCCATACCATCTCGCTTCCCGGCGACCACCCTTGACACAAAGAACGGCTGGCGCCGGCACAGATATATATCGCGATCGGACCTCCCGATACCGCAGCAACGACCAAGCAGCGAAACCCCGACCGCTTCTCCGACCACTGGGGCTCTGGCTACACTCCACGCGGCCACAAGACCCGATCGAAGACTCTTCCCGACCAAACCGTGAAACCCCGACCGCTCTTCGACCACTCTGGGGCTCAAGACTACACGGAAAGGCCACAAGACTTGGCCGGAGACTCTGATCAGGCCAAGCGAACCACGGCATCACGGCATGGAAACAAGACCCCGGCACCTCTCCGACCGCAGACGGGGCTCTGGGCTATCGACGAGTACCCAGGCCATGGGTACCCCCAGCGGCCCGAAAAGGCGCGTGGGCCGAATCCAGGGCCGGGGCCCAAAGCCACTACCGCCGAGGAAAACCGGAACCATGACCAAGTCGGCGAAATCCTGAAGAAGCGACAGATTTATTGCGTATCGAGCGCATTAAATGTCGGGCCGTAATAATGATGACGCAGCCGCACAAGTCCCCTACTCTCGCATTTACTACGAGCGGCGCGAAGCAACTACGCCCGGCAAACAGCAGGCAAGGAGCGGCACCGATCCCCATCACCGCCACTTGCGCGACTAAGAGCACGATCTTTTTCTCTTTTTTAAGCAGTGTAACCTCCCTCCTCGCCTATATAAAGGTGAGGAGCGAGCATGTAAGACGACGGACAACCGGGGAATCAATACAATCAAACCCACACGAACTGGAGTAGGGACGTTCAGCCCGAACCAGTATACATCTTGTGCTCACCCGAGTAAGCCGTCGAGGAGAGGGAGCGTGCACCCCCCTCTTACCTATACAAATTCATTGGCCGGTGCTCGAAACACCGACACTACTCTTTGCGAAAAGGCCCTTCTTGGCTTAAAAGCTCTCCGAAAAATCGCAAAAAAACCTCCGAAAATCTAAAAATATGCGTCTTAGTCCATTTTTTCGTTTCGATCCGTTTTCCCCCCAAAAAGCTTTTTTTTTATTAAAAAATGTCACTCCAAAAGACCCTCCAAAGATTTGAAAAATACATCTCGGTCCATTTCTTCTCCGAAAAAAAACAAAAAAGACCCTCCAAAAATTTCGAAGTTATGGCTTTTTTCGTTTTTCTCCCCAGTCCATTTTCCCCCAGAAAAACATGAAAACGTGAAAAGCCCGTCCAAAAATTCCGAAGTTACGCCTTGTTCTATTTTTTCCCTCCGGTACATATTTCCCCCAAAAACACGAAAATATCCCCTCTGAAAACTTGAAAAATCCGTCTTGGTGCATTTTTTCGCCCCAAAAAGGATTTCTTTTATAAACCTCCAAAACTAAAAAAACACGTCTAAATCCTTTTTTCGTGAAAACCTTTAAAAAATTACATTTTTTCGTCTCATTTAACCGATCACATGCGTGGCGTGCATCGAGCTAACCTTCATAGTGAGAATTACTTCAAAATTGAAATGCGGTCATTTCGAATCCAAAAAAATTAACCAAGTCTGGCTCGACAAAACAAGCTTTCTCGATACTTCGGTTACGTCAATTTCGACAGAAGCTCCATAGCCATCCCTTATACTACCTATTAAAGTTGGAAGCTTCAGAGCTTAACTATTAAAGTTGGGAGCTTTGGAGCTCAACTAGCTATGATATGTGTTGCCCTCCCGTGAAAGTCTAGTCCCTCCAGATACTTAACCCTATTGCCTTCATTTGTTAGCCCTTGCATATAGTATTCAAAAATTTCCTGTACAACTTGTTGAGTACTCCCGTACTCACCCTTGCAAACCCCGACCCCTTTCAGAGTTTAAAGAAGCTGGAGCGTACCAGGAGTACGTAGATGGCGATTTAGTTTGGTTTTGAGGTCTTAGTCTTTTGCTCAGGCCTGCCTGTGCGGTGTTTTGCTTGTAAGATATCCGGGCCCTGCTGCGCCCTTTTTTGTAAAAACCTTGGCCGTTATGCCCTATATTCAATAAAAATAGTTAGAGTTAACTCTTTGTTTGGCAATGAGATGCTTAATTCCCGGCAGCTAATCATCTTAGGTAGATGTCGAGGCGTACGGTCCTGCCCCAAAAAAGACGGACCGTCATAATATGCCCACGTAACGGAAAGAGGGATGGATACACGGGACGCAGTCGATAACGACGCGCGGGACGACGCAGCGACGTAGACGCGCGGTCGACAACGCAGTAGCGTGTAGGGATGGCAAAAATACCCGTGGGTACCCGACCCGATGGGTTCGGGTCCGGGTCTAAATTTGGACCCACGGGTATGTTATTTCGGGTCCGGGTCCGGGTTCGGGTCCGGGTCTAAATTTGGACCCACGGGTATGTTATTTCGGGTCCGGGTCCAGGTTCGGGTCCGGGTCTGGGTCTCATTTTGGACCCGTGGGTACCCAGACCCGGACCCGACAAAAAAATATCCATTGTATAAAATAGAATTGTAGATAACAAATATCATCTATTGTTGCTTATTGTTGCTTTGTTATTATATGCATGTAGTCTATTTCTTAATCCGAGTAATAAAGGAAAATATTTGCCTTAAAATTTAATCAAATCCTATAAACTTTAGCTACTCGAACAAATGAAAATAGAATTATATTTTCGGGTCCGGGTCCGGGTCCGAGTTTGGACCCGTGACTAACTTCGGGTCCGGGTCCGAGTCCAAACTTCGAGTCTCGGGTCCGGGTCCACGGAGGTTAGACCCGGAGGTACCCGGACTCGTTGCCATCCCTAGTAGCGTGGACCGTCCGTTGATCGCGGAGCGGCATGCACGCCTCCCGGGCGGGGCGGGGCATGCCCACTCTTCTGCCGTCCAAATTTTTACATGACGTGTTTTTTTACTATCTTAAGATATTTTTTATATTTTAATGTAAAATTAGCGTGATATTCCTTTCGTATCTCTAATAAATATCTATATTTATTTTATATTCTCTAAGTGCATACGTTAAACATAGTATTTAGAGATAATAATTATAAATAATATAGTCTTTTTCAATATCTTTTCAATCTATATGCTAAAAAGAAATATATATTATAAACTTGAACAGAGGGCAAGTAAATTATACAGAGGCAAACTTTACACAAAACCTTTTGTGCAGTGTGGATCGCTTTCGCTGATGGATGCCTGTCGACGACACGTGTACCCTTTCCAGTCGCTGTTGATCTGGGGCTCCAAAGTTGTGAGGTTCATCGGTCTTTGTCTGATGCCCGCTAGTCTCCTGGCAGAACTTTCCTTCGATAAACACAGTTATTGATAACACCACGTTCGTGTATATACCTGGGATTCTCCCAATAACAATGACCCTACGAATTTCCAAAAGGTAGGTAAGAAGATGGGGAGTTTCGAGTGTTAGATAACTTCATATAGCAAGTAAAAAGTGTTACAAGGGCTGATGTATGTGTGAATACCTGATCGTAAGAACAAAAACGCAGGTGATACCCTGGGCAAGCATCGCAAGCACTAGCAAATAAAGACAATGAAAAAGGTTTAAACCTTTCCATTCACTTTTTTCTCCCATCCATTTCCTGGAATATGTAAAAGAAACTAATGAAGAACAAATCTTCCCACATTAAGGAGAGCTTGAGGATTGAGAAAGAGCATACAGCACTGGCAGCATGAGGGATGATGCCATCCTTCTCCAAGTGGGCAGCTTACTGTGACCAGACCTGCGTATCTTAAGCAGCATCAGTTGATGCTAAATAAGGAAGAGAACAGATTAACAAACAAGAAATTGGGCAAAATTCTTACTGTGACCACCCAGTAGGAGGTAGAGCTGGGTTTGGAGCAGACGGGGGTGGGAATTCATGGCTATTAATAGGATATGGCCTTTTTTATCATCTACCCTTTATTCATTCGTTAATATTTGTGCAACTAAAAACATAACCATAATTATCTCCCCTTGAGTAACGACGAAAGAGGCTAATCCAAAACTAAATCCTCGTAAGATGCACATACAGCAATCAAGGAGAAGAGAGGAAGGAATCACAAGACCTACAACACCAAGGTGGAGATTAAACACGATTTGGAAGAATTGGACAAGACCTACTGCTGCTACTAGGCTACTAGCTAAGCTAGTCCCCCTAGAAGGTAAGCGGATTTTAGTCGTTACCGCTTGGAGAAATCGAAACGCTGCCGCTTCTTCGACTCCGCCCGGTCTCGAAGGGGGAACCCCTCTCCGATTCGAGAATGAATATTGGCTCTCAGTAGCCTCTCACTGCAAGCCCCATCTCGCGGAGGGAAAACCTTAAGTAAAGGGCTGGGGGTACTAGATAGCGTTGTAAGTACGCGATTAAACTTGTTTTTTTTTTAAGAAGATTATATCTCCCCGTCTCTGCGATTTGGACTTGATTTACACTTCGGAGCTCTGAGTACGCAAAAGTCAAGGCAAGAGGGATCAGTAGGCAAATACTACACGTGACTACGTGAGTGACAAAACAATATGATTTGTGTTGTGAAACGGATTTTACCCATGTCAATCCACGGTACAATGAAATAATTACACAAATAAAAGAAAATTAATGCACATAATAAAGGAGAAAACCTCTCACTTTTATTAGATTGATCTCTCTGTACAAAGCAATGCTCTATATATATAGTGGAGAACCTTTGAAGATTAATTCGAATTCGTCTATCAATGGATAGAGTTCTTCCATACAGAGACACGGATTCTAACCATATTTACCCGAGAAAGATGAGCTCACAAAACCTGAAGAATCAGCACAAGAAAAGTGCGCCCCAGGCTGTTAAATTTGTGACTCAAGACCAAACTCCAAAATTAGAAGAATACTAGTTACATGCCCGTGCATTGCTACGAAAAATAAAGATTAAAAAATAAAAAAATTATTTCACAAGATCAAACATCTATCTTTAACGCTTCGTTTCTTGCGAAAGCTGGCTAATTAAAGCAACGCTTCGTTTTTTGCGTAGGGCAATTAAGCAGTGCAATTAATGACGTAGGTAGAACTCACCACTGCCACCAACTGTTGCTTTATAATAGTAGAGAAATGTGCACGTAGGTCCTGTAATAACTGAAGTGCGTGCTTGAGGTGGATATTGACAGACCAATACCTCACCTATGACTTGACCGTGGACTGCCGATTCAAACACCACGTTCGTGTATATACCTGGGATTCTCCCAATAACAATGACCCTACGAATTTCCAAAAGGTAGGTAAGAAGATGGGGAGTTTCGAGTGTTAGATAACTTCATATAGTAAGTAAAAAGTGTTACAAGGGCCGATGTATGTGTGAATACCTGATCGTAAGAACAAAAACGCAGGTGATACCCTGGGCAAGCATCGCAAGCACTAGCAAATAAAGACATTGAAAAAGGTTTAAACCTTGCCATTCACTTTTTTCTCCCATCTGTTTCCTGGAATATGTAAAAGAAACTAATGAAGAACAAATCTTCCCACATTAAGGAGAGCTTGAGGATTGAGAAAGAGCATACAGCACTGGCAGCATGAGGGATGGTGCCATCCTTCTCCAAGTGGGCAGCTTACTGTGACCGCTGCTGCTGAGGTTGCCAGTGTCGTTGGCAAGTGGGGGTGCGACGCGGACGTGACAAAGGCAGCCAGGCAGGGCAGCGCGAGGACAAAAGCTGAGCACGAGCGATGGCAGGGAGTGCCTAGGTGGCGCGAGGAGTGTGGACAGGGTGCATGGGCCATCCGGCTGTGTGCGATGCTTTGCCTTGGGCAACCGTTTGCTTGAAGCTTTGGGAAAGTTGCTTTCTGTTTAGGACTATTTAGAGTATTTATCTTTTTTTTATTGGGTCAATTTGATTCAGGCTTGTCATGGTAAATGCTTTGTTTCTTTCTAGAATCATTGAGAAGTTAGGTGGGCGACTCATTGGAAACGACCACGTATTCTTTGTCATAGATATTTACTAGTTATATGCCCGTACGTTGCTACGAAAAACAAAATTGATAACGAAAAATAAATATTAAAAAATAAAAAATACTATTTCATAAGATCAAACATCTATCTTTAACGCTTCGTTTCTTGCAAAAGCTGGCTAATTAAAGCAACGCTTCGTTTCTTGCAAAAGCTGGCTAATTAAAGCAACGCTTCGTTTCTTGCGTAGGGCAATTAAGCAGGGCAATTAATGCATCGCTTCGTTTCTTGCGTAGGGCAATTAAGTAGGGCAATTAAGCAGGGTAATTAATGTGACGTGGGAAGAAACTCTCACTTTATATAGTAGAGATGTAGCAATTGAAGGAAAAAGAAAACCCTATTCTCTACTTATCAGTTGAATTGTTCGAAGACCAGCTGAAATTATATTGTGATAAAATGTTTCCAACTCCTAAAAACCATTAGCCTGTTTTATGCAAATGTTAAATAAACATTTGTGCGGTTAAATTTCTATTTTTACCTTTGCTAATTCAACTTTTGAAGTCAAGGCTATTCAAATCTTGTAGGAAATATGACATGAAAAGAAAGTGTTTAGATTACCATGCTAGAGTTCACAAGTTTGGTTTCTTTTTCATCATTGAAAGGTAGGTTTTGATTTTCTTTCGTAAAACAATTCCTACTCCAAAATGTGCGATTCAATAATTATATTGGGCAAAAACAACAAAATTTATGCCAAGTGAACACACACCTCACAAAGACTAAAGGCCTATTTGGTTGATAGCTAATTTTACCACAAATAACCTTAGCTATGTGTGGTTCGTCATATTTTTTATAACAATAAAATTTAGCGCCATAAAGTATCAAGAGTCTATGATGTGTATGAGTTATTGGATTAAATAGTATGACAAGCTGTAATCTTTTTCATCTAAGGTTAGACCTCGCGGCCTAGGCACCAAACTGAGCGGACAAAATTTGGACGGCAATTTTTGAATACAATACAACATTTGATCCATATTTACAAATCGGTACACACACGTTTGCGTAATTATTAAAAACCCATCCAAAAACGAAATTTCAAATTTCGTTTACCTATACCAAACCTAAAAATTCGGGCATCAATAAAACAAAAAATGAAATTTCGGGTATGGGGCCCACCCCATACCCAGCTTCAGTAATTAAAGACCTCTGGACTCCGGACGGAAATTAAGCTTCGGTGATGAAATGTTCGGCTAAGGCATGCATGACCAATTTCGGATTAGCAAGGATCCATCAAATGAGCCTGCTAATCAATCAAATTAATATGCCCTTTACCGAAGCTTGGTATTTCGGGTATGGGCTCACCCGTACTCGAAATTTCATTTTTCGTTTTATTGATACTCGAATTTCTAGGTTTCGATATAGGTAAACGAAATTTGAAATTTTGTTTTTGGACGGATTTTCAATAATTACGTAAATGTGTGTATCGATTTATAAATACAGGTCAAATATTATATTATATTAAAAAAATTCCAATTTGGTCGGGCTGCGCCTATACGATGTATCCCATTCACTGCAAAAGCATACTCTGCGGTCCATAGACTGTGTCCACGCAGGAAGAGAGGAGAAACGACAAAAGGAGGGATAAACCGCGTAGACGCGAGCATCTCTGCCTTCGCAGCTGCTTCTCCCATCTCCCCTCATCTCGAGTCGTCGGGAGACTCGGGACGGCGCTCGCGCCCCTTCGCCCTCCTTCATTGTTGAGTAATTCCCAACTATTTCAAACCCGCCGATGTATGTCTGAATACCTGATCATATCATGAAGGCAGTCGATAACCATACGGGCAATCTGGATAAGCAATCGTTGTAAGTACGCGATTAGGACTTGGTTTGGATCTATGTGTACGCAAAAGTCTAGGGCAGAGTGATTAGAATATATGCAAATGATGCTCCTGGGTAACAAAACAATAGGATTTGGACAGGGCATGCAAATTCTGCTGTTGGTCGTTAGAAAGGTGTGCGCGGTGGAATTAGATAAAATATTGATGATTACAGTCACCGTACAAGCTAACAGTCCCCTCCGAATCGAGGGGTATGAAGTTCGAATAAGGGGCTTTCGTGGAGATCGCTCGAGAGAGGTGGAAAGGAAACGGAGGCGAAGCTTGCAAGGGGACACTAGGGTTTATCCAGGTTCAGGCCCTCCTGAGAGTAATAGCCCTAGTCCTGTCTGGGTGTTCTTGCTTGTGTTCTTGGGGGACTGAGACAATCCAGAGCCTGCAACTCAATGTCTCTCCTCTAAGGGAAACCAACTCAAAGAGAAGAGGAACCCCTTCTCCTATGCACCCCGGCTCCCTCTTATAGCGGGGCTGGCGGGGGCGCATGTGAGCTTACATCAGTGTACTCATTACACTGCCACACCGCACTAAATGCACCTGTCACTGTTCTCACGTCACATTTAATGCTTTGACACAGCCGACTCGACCCTGGCCTCGGGCCCCGCGTACCGGCCGGCTCCGCTCGCCTCGTCGGGGGGGAAGGCTTCATCATGACATCACTTGTAATAAACGCGCGCGTTGGGAACGCGCGCCGACACACTGTGGCATTTATTACCTCCATTTAATGCGCACGATATGCATTAAATGCTCTTGACCCGCCGTGCGGCGGCACAGACCACTAGGTGGCCTCGAATCGAGCGCCAATGCACGGCTCGACGCCACTCGTCTGGCTGGTGATCACCGGATCGACCGCCACGGCGCTCGACGCCACCTCGGCCGGGAGATCACCGGACTGAGCGCCGGGGCGTGACCTGGACGCTACCTGTCCGCCGGGCGATCACTGGACTGACCGCCGCGGCGTGGCCCGAGCGCCACCTGTCCGCTGGGCGATCACCTTTTATTGCGGTGGAGTGGGCACCCTGGTGTAGAATACGCCGATAGTAGCCCCCTAGGCCCACCTGGGAGCACTTTTGATCCCTCCCTCTATTTGGAAAATGGTTCGGTCTCCCAGGTGGGCCCACCATAAATGCCCACGTAACGTTGCAGCTTTAAATGCCCGCAGCCGTTTCTGGGCATTAAGGCGGAACATGCAGCCACCCTTGCCTTGTAACCGACGTCGGACCTTTGGGGAACGTGCCCATACCTTTTCAGCCTTTTGAGCTTCCTGCTTTTGAACCGTCGCGTCGCTTCGGGTCTCCTGCCGGATCGTCCCCCCGCGTGCCTATATATATACAAGTTGGCATGGGCGGAGCGGTTCTTTCTTTCAGCCTCATCCGCCTGTCCCTCAACTGCCCTTCTTCTCGCGAACTGCCTTCTTTGCTCAGATGGCGCCCCCGGCACCCTTGCTTCCGCCGTCGACCATCGAGGAAAGGGACACCACAGGATTTTCCCGGTACATCTCCAGCGGCTCCCTCGACGTTCGTGCCAGGACCACGGCGCCCGGCTGCCGCCCAGGAGAAGTGATCTTCTTTGGCTGGGCGATGCTGGCGGGCCTACTCCCGCCGGTTTCTGACTTCTACATTTTTGTCCTCAACTTCTACTCTATCCACAACATTCATCTTCCTCCCAATTCCATCATTCTTCTTGCTGTCTTCGCCTACTTCTGCGAAATGTTCGTGGGAGTGGCCCCCAATCTTCCCCTTTTTCGCTTTTTCTACGCTCTGCGCCCGGCCAGGGACCCTTCCATCCCGTCGGGGTGCTGCCACTTTCGCCTCCGAGACGGCGTGGCTTCGCGCTACATCCAGTTGGATCTCGGGTCCAACTGGAAGACTTTGCGCAACGAGTGGCTTTATGTTGCGGACGACAGCGGCATAGAGGTTCTGGAGCTGCCGACCGGGCCGGCGGTCAGCAACCCCACCTGGGGAGCACAGGTCGACGAAACGCCCGAGCTCCGGGTGATGCTGGCCCGCGTGGACCAGTTGCGGACAGCGGGCCTGACGGGAGGTATGATTCTCCGAGACTACATTTCTCGGCGGATCAGCCTCCTCGCGCCGTGCGTTCGCCTACCTAGCAAAGACACGGCCTTGACGACGAATCTTGACGGTTTCCGGAGGTATGCCTCTTGTCTCCCCTTTTCGGCGATTTTGGCAATTGTTGCCGAGTTGAAGATATTCTTTTTTTCTCTTTTACTTCTTAACAGCTGCGGGAAACTTATCCTCTGTGAAAGTCGACGCCTGGATGGGGCAACTGGGCGCTCCCAGCGCCGTCCCGCCTTTCCCGGCGGGTGCGCTCCCGCTCTGCCGCATGGACTCCCGGGAGTGCGTGGCGATCACCCGTGCCATGCCCGTAATGGACACCACGGGGCCGGTGAACACGCCGCGCCAAAGGACCCTAACGATCCGGGACCCTCCCCCAGCCGGCGACCAGGGAAGGGGCAAGCGCCCTGCTGACGACGATGCTCCTGGAGCCAACCCCAGGAGGGTCCGTGCCTCGCTAGGGGACGCGGCGACCTCGATCGCCCCGCAGGGCTCCACCGGGGCGGGGGGCTCTATGGCGGCCGTCGCTGCAACTTCAACTACTCCCATCGAGGTGGTTGATGTCGACGCGGCTCCGACCATAGCTCCGCCGACACCGATTGTGCCTCCATCGCCACCGCCGCCGGCATCGATTCTTCCTCCGCCGGCTCCAGTTTTTCCTCCGCCGCCACCGGCGCAGGTCGATCCGCCGGCTTCGGTTCTTCCTCCGTTGCCACCAGCGCAGGTCGATCCGCCGGTCCCGATTCTTCTGCCTGCGCCGACTGCACCGATCATACTGGCGCCGCCACCGGCATCGCGAGGGGGCTGACCCTCCCCCCGGCCGCGCCCCGCTTCAGGATACCTTCCGCCGGGTACTTAATCCAAAACACGGCAACCTGTTGAGTTCTTTTTTAATCTGAGGCTTACCTCCTTTTTACCTTTTTCAAGGCGACCACTTCAAGTGTCGGTCGGCGGCCCAGGAGATCAGAGCGGCCGCACTGTTGTGTCATTTGTCGGCTGCCGGGCGACGCAGTGATGCCAGTGTGGTCGCCATGGCGACTGTTTTACCGCCTGAAGGGGGCTTGGGCCTGCCGCCCACGCCAGAGGCCCTCATCGCTTTAGTCCCTTCGACGGACGCAGACGCTCTGCTGGCCGCCGTTGGCGAGCTGCACTCCAGCGTGAGTGGCCGCCTCGCGACGAGCAAGGAGAGGCTGAGGGAGGCCACCGTGGAGATCAACCGCCTCCGTAAGGAGGCGCAGGACTGGCGCGGTCGAGCGGAGCGATCGGAACGGGCTCTGCAGCAGGAGAGGGAGCAAGGAGCCCTCCGCGTCGAGGCAATCACCCAGGAGCGCGACGAGGAGAGGAGCGAGCGGCTTCGTGCTGAAGCCGAGACTACCTCCATGTTGCGCCCCGCCTTCGACTGGATGGTGGCCAGCCTGGCGCCACTGGGACTGGAGCAACCGCCTCCCCTTGAGCAGATGGCTCGACACTATGCCTTCTGCGTGAGCCGGATCGCCGACTTCCTCACCCTCCTGCCCGCCGCCTTAGCCACCGGTCCGACCAAGAGGCGCAGCGATCGCGGCAGCGGCGACGTGCGTGCTACTTTCTTTGCGCTACCGACGCTAACCGACCCCCTAGACGCCATCCAGGGAGTAGAAGGGGATCGGGCCAGCAGAGGCGCAGTCCGCGACGCGCCGTCCGAAAGCGAGTCGCCGACTCACCGAGATGGTCAACCCAAGATCGAAGCAGTGGCCGAGGACGTGGCGCTCGGGCTGGATGTCGATCCGGCAGAGGACCAGGGGGCCGCAGAGGCCGCGGCGGACGAGGAGTGAAGACTTCTTAGACTTTGCTTTTCTTGCTTTTTGTCTTGTTTCTGTAAAAAGTCATGCGAGTTAGTCTTCTATTTATAAATATACTGCACTTCCCTTTATACGTTTTATGTTTAGATATTCGTCTGCGCTTCCACTTTGCTGGTTCTGTACGAACAAACAAGCAACCGCACGCTTTAAGGGTTAGTTGGGATGCAGGGCCCGGAACCCCTGTGCCGGAAAGTCGCCATCTCAGGACCTTAGGACCTTGTCAAGTTAATTACTCTCGTGGTCTCTTGGAACCGGACACTTGGTGAGGTGTGGGAGGGCAGTAGGTTTTCGGTAGTGGTGTTTGAGTCGCCGGTTCTCACGGGGACACCCTGAGCGTCATGACCGTGTTGAGAATCGTGCCAAACTAGCCGCCCGATTGCCCATCCCTGCACGCCACGCTCACCCAGTGGTCCCACTCTTACCATCGAGAATTCAGAGGACCGTAAGGTACTGAGGGCGCAAACCAGAGAAAAAAGGACGAGGATGACAACTTCTTTGAACAAAAAACTGAAAGCTTGATTTAAATAGAGGCTTCTCCCGACCAGCCAAGTAGAGAAAAACCAGCCCGGCGGGTCGGGGCACACAGCTCTGCACTTACAGCCATTTTTAGGGATAGAACTTGCGCAAAAGCTCTATGTTCTGGGAGTTCACCAATTCTTCCCCGTCTTCAGTGGACAACCTGACCGCCCCAGGACGAGAGACTGAGACCACCTTAAAGGGGCCCTCCCACTGGGGAGACAGATTGTGCAACCCGGCATGCATCTGAATTCTGCGCAAGACCAGGTCGCCTACTGCCAGTGTTCTCTTACTGACCCGGGTGGTGTGGTACCTCCTGAGACTTTGCTGGTACCGGGCAGCACGCAAGGCTGCGCGGTCTCGCACTTCTTCCAGGAGATTGGCTTCCCCCCGTCGCAGCTCTTCCTGGCCTTCCTCCGTGAACGCCGCGACGCGCGGTGACCCCAAGGACAGCTCTGAAGGCAAGACAGCCTCCGCGCCGTAGACCAGGAAGAAAGGAGTTTCCCCGGTGGCCCGGCTGGGTGTGGTGCGAAGCGACCACAACACCGCCGGGAGCTCTTCAGTCCACCGGGCTCCGCGCTTGTGGAGTCGATCAAACGCCCTGGTCTTGAGGCCCTTCAGCACCAGCGGATTGGCCCGCTCAACTTGGCCATTGTTCCTTGGATAGGCCACCGAGGTAAAACAAACCTTGGTGCCCATCTCTTCGCAGAAACTCAAGAAGGCAGCGCTGGTGAACTGTGCGCCATTGTCGGTGATGATGTGGTTGGCGACCCCGAAGCGGACGAAGATTCCTTGCATGAACTTGACTGCGGCGGCAGCGGTAATGGCTCTGACCGCCTCAGCTTCCACCCATTTAGTAAACTTGTCGATGGCGACGAACAGATGGGTGTAGCTCCCCGTGGCCCGTGGGAACGGGCCCAGGATATCCAGCCCCCAGACCACGAAGGGCCATGAGAGCGGAATGGTTTGCAGAGCTTGGGCTGGTCGGTGGATTTGCTTGGCGTGGAACTGGCACGCCTCGCACTTCCTCACCAGCTCGCAAGCATCCTGGAGGGCGGTTGGCCAATAGAACCCTTGGCGGAAAGCTTTTCCAACCATCGTTCAACTAGACATATGGCTCCCGCACCAGCCTCCATGGATATCAAAGAGCAGACTGCTCCCCTCTTCCCGAGTGATGCACTTCAGAAGAATTCCGTTTCTACCCCGGCGGTACAGGTCCCCGCCCACCAGGGTATAGCACTTAGCCTTTCGTGCAATCTTCTCTGCTGACACATCATCGTCGGGGCACACTTGATCCCGCAGGTAGGCCAGGATCGGATCCATCCATGTGCCTTCCCGGTGAAGTGTGGCGACCACAAGGTGATCGCCCGGGTACTCCGTCTGGCCAGACGTTTCCGCTGGTACTACTCTCCCTTCCAGGGCGAGGGCCGAAGTAGCGTCACCATCGTCCCCACCAGAAACGGGGGCTGCGATAGACGGTTGCGGAAGCCTTTCTTCAAAGACTCCGATCGGAACATGGGACCTAGTCGGGGCGAGCTGCGCGAGCCCGTCCGCCAGGTAGTTGTCACGCCGGGGGATATAAGTATACCCCAGCCCATCGAAGTGCCGCTCCATCTTTCTGACCTCCACCAAGTATTCCGCCATGACAGGATCAAAGCAGGAAAACTCCTTCCTCGCTTGGTTGACGACTAGCAGCGAGTCGCCCTTGACTTGCAGGCGCCGAACACCGATGGCTGCGGCGGCACGAAGTCCTGCCAGCAAGCCTTCATACTTAGCAACGTTGTTGGTGGCCTTGAAGTCCAGGACGATCACGTACTTGAGGAGGTCTCCGGTTGGAGAAACCAGGAGGACCCCAGCCCCCGCGCCTTCGAGCCTGAAGGAGCCGTCGAAGTAGAGTGTACAGGGGGAGGGCACGGGGGTTTCTTCAGTCTCAGATTCGGCAGGAGTCCACTCAACAACGAAGTCTGCCAATCTTTGACTCTTGATTGCTGTGCGGGGGGCGAATTTGAGGCCAAACTCGCCCAGCTCCACAGACCACTTGGCGATGCGTGTGAGACCCTCATTTTTATGTCAGTAAATAACATAAATATGAGGCTCTTTAAGTGCATCCTGTGCCATTCCCATGATCAGTGGCTGGCACGCACAAACACAATTTGGATATTACAGCCACACAAATACACATTTTTATTACATCACAAGTTTTATAGTGATATTACAATACCAAAAGTAGCAGGAAATTAAAACCATGTCTCATAGTATGCCAACTATTCCATAACTCCACAGGCAACTGCTGAGATGAACTTAGAAAGATTAGTCGTCGCTAAAATTCGCAGGTTCCTCAAATTCATTCCCGTCATTATCGTAATCCTGCTCTTCACCTAAAAACATTATTGAAGCAAGTTGAGTACATTGGTACTCGCAAGACTTTGTAGTGTATGCAATTCCTGAAATATATGCAGGCTGAAATAGATAGTGGGTTTCTACAGTTGTTTTGCATAAAGCGAAAGTTTTGAATGAAGTAATACTGAATAGTAATGGGAAGCATAAATAAAAAAAAAAATTTAAGACAGTTTGATAAGTAATTGAGATAACAAGTAATAAAAGAATAATAACATTTTTACTCACGGCCCTTTGTGAGCAAAATAACGAACAAGACCCTCCATGGTCTTACATGAACAAATGTAACAATAAATGACAAAAAGGGGTGTAAAACATTTCCCAAATCATTTAATCAAAGGTTTTTGAAAACAGAAACAGCTAACTATGTGATGACTTTACCAAGTGCTCATGACCGCGAGCGCGGCTAATCGATTAGGTTTAGACTCTGCAGAGTTTGTCTCGCTTTACCCACAAGATATGTTCTCCTTTTTGCAAGCTATAAGACACACTTCCTTTGGTATGCTCAAGGGGAGTTCATACGAAACCGTTCGATTACTTGAACCTTAACTTTGCACTAGCCCAATGACGTTACTCGACTATGATGGAAGCTAAAAGGTAAAAGGGATTGGAGTCAAGAACCCACCAGAATAGAAATTCGGAGTTAGTGACCCACCGGGAATAATAATGACCCCAAATTCATAGCCAGGCGTACACCGTTACAACGGCAGATGCCAACACCTCGGTGATGACACCTCCCTCGAGCAACCCATATCCGGAATGCCCGTGCTACAACTGCCTACCAATGTGCAAAGCTAGTTCCAAATAATTTTAATAGGTTAAGACTGTCCCATTTCAGTACTTGTGGATGTACGGTTATCTTGGCCTGAAAACAACACATTAGTTCGGTCCTTATTGTGACATGGGCAACACTCCACCCTATCTACGTACACGTTAAAACATGTACAACCGGCTATTGCCAATAATCACCCACGTCAAAACAGTAGTTTTATTTTCATTTTTATCAAACTACCAGTATCCTTTACTGCTTGAATAAACCATAAAAGATTTCATAAGGAGAAGTGTGGGTGTAAACATTTTCGAACTTTGATCTAAAGCAGTGCTAAGCATATGCAGGTTAATAAGCGATTATACCCAGTTTAATGAACTTAATCAATCCTAGGGTTTTTATGGATCGTATGTCAACATGATTAAGGGAATCCATCAATTTGGGTTATAACTACCAAGTAACACAAAATAAGGATTTATAGAAATATGAGCATGCAGGAAGATTATTAATCACATTTTAGTGGATTATGAAATCTGGGTTCAAAATGCTCAAAGGGGGTGCTTGCCTTGCTCCTCGGCGGTGTAAGCTGGGTCTGTGTCGTCGATAGCGTAGTCGGTAGCCTCAGCGTCTATACGTCGATTAAGAACATGGCAAATAAGATACTTTAATATCGATAAAAGAAGCGAATACATAAACAACAAGGATAGCAGTTGAAAGATTCAAATGAAATTAGTCCAAATCAATCAATGATAGTAATCACTTAATCAATCCAAATTAATCAAGTCATAAGATTTTGGGCTTAAGGTAAAAGCTTAATGACATACAACATGATTATCTTTCTTTATGTAATATTTCATTTTAATTTACGAATTCAGGAAGCTAAGATTGTAGGATTATATTTAACAAAGTTCATTTGTAGGGTGTAAGACTAATTATACTAATACAAATTAGCATATAAAGCAACCCTAATCACATTTAATGAAAGAACATGGTAAATTCTAACTTTTATCTTACTAACTAGTCCTAATCAGTGTAATGAGCTCAAAGAAACAAATTTTATTCATTTTGGATCATTTTTGAGTAAGTTATTGCAATTATATCAGATATATGCATTAAGTAAAGTTCTAACATGAAATTTTTCACAAACTAACTCCAAATCCAAATCTAATTACATATTTGAGTAGTATTTGACCTAAGGATTCCAACAAAGTTGGTTTCACTCAAATTGGACTTTATTTGCAAAATCTCTATATGCTACATATTCAAACTTTGTTATTCAAATTTGAATTCAAATTTAATTTACTAAACAAGTACCAAATATTTTTGGATATTATGAAACTACATGATTTAATATGAATTTAGAAATTTATCTCATTCAATTTGGAGCTATAGATTGAAAGTTATAGCAATTTGAAACTACTCGTTTAATAAAATTCAAGGAAAATTGGAAAATACGTTTTCCTTAAGGGAAAGCGTATTCTCAGCGTATGCGCGGCTGGCTTTTGAATCAGTTCACGATCACTGACGGCCGGGCCCATCTGCCAGCGACTCCGAGCAGAGTCCTCCGTCTCCGAGCTCGCCGGCGGAGCTCCGGCATCGTCGATTGGTTTTTGATGGCTGCCACAGCTTCAGTGGATCACGACGATCCTAAAGGTGTGCTCGGTTATGGGTGGTGTTCGGAGGTTTTGGGCGCTCCGCGATGGACGGCGGCGCGCTACGGTGAAGTTCGGCACGGCGGTGCTACAGGGAGTTTCGGACTTGATGATCACCCGTGTGGGTTACGGGAGGTCCTAAGGACTCTATTGCCGCACTCAAACCAAAGAATAGATGGCCGATTGGTGTTCTCACCGTGCGGCGTCAGCGGCGGAAGGGGTTGCACGGTGAGGGAGCTTCTCGGGATGTCTCGGCCTGGAAGAAGAAGCGCAAAAGCTTCGTGAGTATCTAAGGATGCTCTAAAACCATTCAATTTGGACGTGCCCTTACCGAGTCAAGCGAATTTGGAATTTCCCCCAAATCGGCTTCGCCGGCGACGAAGAAGATCGGCTCGGTTTGAATGATTTTGAGCGTGATATGGAAAATGGTTAGTTGCTCCGGGTTCACTGAGTTTGGAGGCACTCTCCGTTCGGTTAAATAGATGGGAGAGGCGGTAGGGAGTGGACTTAGCCAGAAAAAGATATGGCGGTGGTCTCGGGTAAGCTCTGGAAACCTTCCCCGGCTCGGTCAAGCCCACAGGACAGCAGGGTATGGGCGAGGACTCCGTGGCAGAGGTGGCTCAAGCCTCAAGAGGTTGCGGCGGGGAAAACAGACAAGGAATGAGGCGGTTTGGCTGGCTTTGTCGGCAGAGAGTGAACGAGAGAGAGACAGAGATGAGAGGAGAGGAGGAAGAAGGAACAGACAAGTGGGTCCTGGGGCCACCGGCAGAGAGAGAGAAGAGAGAAAGAGAGAAATGGGGAGAGGCTGACGCGTGGGCACTGAGGCGTCTGGGCCCTGTCGGCAGCGATGACTTCGCCCAAGCCACTGGAAACGTGGCCCCCACGTGGAAGAGAATGAGAGAGAGAGAAGAGATTTCTAGTGTTCTCCTCTGGACAGCTCACAATCCCAATTAATTCCTGGGTCATTTCATGTCCAGATTTTTCGAAACTTTTTGTACAAGTTTATGGTTAAGTTATCTACGTCCAGTAAAATTTTGGGGTTAAAATGTGCTATAGTTATTTAATTAAAAATCTGACAATGAAATCTGCACAGAAAAACCAATTTAGTTTTTGAATTGATTAAGGGACTAAACCAACGTATTTACTTTTGAAATTTTTACTGAAGGTTTGGTTCTAAACAATGGACCTATAATAAAAATTTCAACATTAAATTCTCATTATTTAATTCTCCATAAATCTTTTATTGATTTCTGCAGAATTTCAAATTTGCCTAAAATAAATGCTAAATCATAGCAAAGTTTCTTATTAATTTTTGAAACTTTTTGAGGGTGAAGGTGATATTACTGAGGTCTTATGGTAAAAATCCCAAGGTCTAGATTGCTCCACAACTCTCTCTAAAAATCTGACATGGTTCAGGACAGAAATAAAATTTACCATTTTAAATTGTTTTCTTGACTAACAATTGCATGCACATGGTCTTTTGACCAGCTAGAAGCATTTTCCAGAGCTTGGCAAGATTATCCAAAGCTTTTTACCATGGTAATTTCTTTTCTTACCATTTTACTATTTTCTCTTTTCTTTTCTTTTCTTTCTTAAATTCCATTATTCATTTCAACAATTAATTCAACCAATAGATAAATAATTACACAAGAAATCATAAAAGCAACACAAAGAAGATTTCACATACTTAATAGTTGATTTTAAACTTTTATAAATTTGAGGATGTTACAATGCGGCCCTCCGCTTCACGATTGTGGAGAATCTCACGTAGGGGGTAGGCCGAAACTACCGTGATCTCCCTTCCTTGGAAATAATGCCGCAACTTTCTAGAAGCCACCAGCACGGCGTACACCATCTTCTGGGCTTGAGGGTACCTTGTTTCTGCATCGTGCAACACCTTGCTGACGTAGTAAACCGGCCGCTGGACGCCTTCCCGCTCTGCCACCAGCGCCGCGCTAACAACCGCAGGACTGGCCGCCACATATAATAGTAGCGGCTCGCCTGGCTCGGGGGCGACCAGCACTGGAGGGGAGGAGAGGTACTTCTTCAAATCTTCGAGTGCATGTTGCGCTTCAGTAGTTCATTCGAAAAAGTTAGTCTTCTTTAATAACTTGAAGAAGGGGAGGCTCCTTTCCCCCAGCCGGGCTATGAACCGGCCGAGAGAGGCCAGGCGACCAGCTAAGCACTGCACTTGCTTGAGCCGTGTGGGCGGCTGCATGCGCTCGATGGCCGCGATATTCTCCGGGTTGACCTCGATTCCACGACTGGAAACGAGGAACCCAAGCAGCTTTCCAGATGACACACCAAACACACATTTCTCGGGGTTCAGCTTCAAGCAATACTGCCAGAGGTGGGAGAAAGTCTCCTCTAGATCTTAAACCACCCCCACAGTCTTTTTGGTCTTCACAACCAAATCATCAACATATACATCAAGTTTTCTTCCAATCTGTGACCGAAATATAGTGTGCATAGCTCGCTGGTAGGTTGAACTAGCGTTTTTCAGCCCAAATGGCATTCGGATATAACAGTACACACCGAGAGGGGTCACAAAGGCAGTCTTCTCCTTGTCTTCCCGCGCCATGCTGATCTGGTGGTAGTCGGAGTAAGCATCCAAGAAGCTCAAGACCTCGCACCCTGTTGTGGAGTCGACGATAATGTCTATCCGCGGCAGGGGTAACGGGTCCTTGGGGCAGGCTTTGTTGAGGTCGGTGAAGTCGATGCACATCCGCCACTTCCCATTCGACTTTTTGACGAGCACAGGGTTGGCCAGCCACTCGGGGTAGGCAGCCTCCCGTATGATTCTTGCCTGCAACAGTTTTCCCACTTCATCACGAATGGCATCTTGCCGCTGCGGGGCCTACCTCCGGACTTTCTGCCGGATTGGGTGCACTCTCGGGAGCGTTGCCAAACGGTGCTCGATCACCTCCCTAGGGACCCCGGTCATTTCAGATGGTTCCCAGGCGAACACGTCTTGGTTAGACCGGAGGAAGGTGACGAGCGCGTCTTCCTATTTGGTGTTGAGGTTGGCACCGATCTTCACGACCTTCCCAGAACCGTCCTCGCCCACGGGGACCACCTTCACCTCACCCGAGGAACCGGGTGAAGCGCGGGCCTTGACCGGGGGGACTTCTGGGCAGTCGTCCCCGTCTCGGGCCGAGCAGGTGGTGCCGGCCAGGTCCTGCACCTGTTTGCTGAGGCGCAGGGCTTCCAGTCGATCCACCTTCACGGTAATTGGGCCTCCGGGCCCAGGTATCTTCATCATCATGTAAGCGTAGTGTGTGACCGCCATGAACTTGACCAAAGCTGGTCGGCCAAGTAAGGCGTTGTAGGGGAGGTCGAAGTCGGCGATTTCGAAGTTGATTTTCTCTGTCCGGAAGTTTTTCCATACTTCCGAAGGTGACAGGCAGCCGGACTTATCCCAGAGGCATCAAGCCTACCCCGGGGGCAACTACGTAGAAGAGGGGGGCCGGGCGCAACTCCTCATAGGGAATTTGGAGTGCCCTGAACGCCCCAACTGACATGAGGTTGATGGAGCTTCCTACATCAACAAGCACTCGCCCGAGTCTCGCATTTCGGACCGTGGGGGAAACCACGATCAGAAGATGGCTCGGACCGGAAGTGCTCTCCGGGTGGTCGGCTCAACTGAAGGTGATCGGCTCCTCCGACCACTTCAGTGGCCTACTCGCCCCGGGGGTCGGCATGGTGCTGCACACCTCCCTCAACTCTTGCTTGTACTGTGAGTTTAAAGAGTAGGTGGCGGAGCCGCCGTGAATGAACGCCAGCGTGTGCTCCGCCTGCTGAAAGGCCAGCGGAGCAGGGTCTTCATCCGCGTCGTCGCGGTCGTCTTCGCGGCGTTTTTTGAGCCGCTGCTCCACTAGCTTGGACACGACCTGGCAGTCGGCCAGATCGTGTCCGCTGGTCCTGTGGATGGGGCAGTAAGGTCTACCCCCGTCATCTTCTCGACGGGGCGAACGACGGTCCCCGCGATCGTCGCACGGGTCCCGGCGGTCGCGCCGCTGGGGCTTGGGTTTCGATTCAGCGGCCAGGACCTCTCCAGCGCCGGTCTCCTTGCACTTGTTCTTCTTCTTGTGATCGGAAGCTTTTGAGATTCCCGCATCGCTGTGACCGGAGGGCCCCGCCGCACGCTCCCGGGCCTCCGCCGCCCTGGCGCATTTATGCGCCAAGGAGAACAGTTCGGAGGTGGTTGATATGGTACAGGTAGCCATCTTCTCCTGCATCTTCTGATCCCGAACCCCCCTCCGAAACGCGATAATGACCGACTGCTCGGAGATTCGGGGGATGGTATTACGGCAGTGGCTGAACCGCCGGATGAACTCCCTCAGGGACTCCCCCTTCATCTGCTCCAGGGCATGGAGGTCATCCTCCACGCCTGGTTAAGTGTAGGAGCCCTGAAAGTTGGCGACGAAGATGTCGCACAATTCCTCCCACGAGTGGACAGAGCCTCGCGGAAGGTTCAGCAGCCATGAGCGGGCGGATCCCGTTAGTGACGTCGGGAGTTAGTTGGCCATGACCTTCTCGGACCCTCCCGCGGCGCGTACCACCGTAGTGTAGATCTGCAGAAACTCCTCCGGGTTGGTGGTACCGTCGTACTTTTCAATGGTCGCAGGGCAGAATCTCTCCGTCCACGCGGCTTGGCGTAGACAGAGGGAAAATGCCTGGCAACCAACGTTGTAGGGGAGCAGCGTTGTTCGCCCGCTCCTCGGCCCTGAGAGGGGGTCGAAGAGTGCGAATCTACGCTTTCCCTGGAGTCAGGGAGCGAAGTCTTCCCTCGACCGCTAGACATCGGGAGGCCAGCGTGGCGCTGCGGAGGCTCGCGATGCCTTCTGAGAACATCGCGCAGGTCATCACCGCGTTGGAACCTCCTCTCGTCTAGGTGGGCCCTCAAATCCTCGCGACCCCCGCCAGCTTGGGGGAACCGCGAGAAGAAGTGGGAGCATTGCGCGTCCCCCTGTACCTGAGGGGGCTGCAACCTGTGCACCCTTCCCTTTATCCCGGCCCCCGTGGCCGGAGAGAACTCTAACGGGACGGCTGGAAGCTTGCACGTCAGCTGTGTGCATGTCCTGTCGCCCAACACCGGAAGCCCCCGCACGAGCCTGCCGCCTCCACCTGCTGCTGGGCGGTATCCACTAGGCGGGCAATGTCCCGCAACCATGGAGCGGCCGGGGTTTCGCCACCTAGCGCAACTGGAGGATGATCGAGGAGCAGCTGGGCCGCATGAAGATTCCGCGCTGGGGTGTCGTCTCCCATCGACAGGCGCCGTCGGACGAGTTGTCCTCCTTGCGCGGGAGCCCCCGCGCCCCTCCCTGGACGGAGGGACCCGGGGGGTCCGACGCCTTGGCCGAGCGCCGGGGTCGGCTGCGAGTGCTGCTTTCCTCGGGTAGGTTGTCATGCTTGGAGCGTGAAGCCGCCATGCTGACGACCGTCAAAGCTTCTTGCAAGCTCCGCAAGGAGGTGGAAGAAGAAAGGGCGATCCAGCCACTAACCCTCTACCTGGCGCGCCATTGTCAGCGTATAAGCTAACAGTACCCTCCGAATCGAGGGGTATGAAGTTCGAATAAGGGGTTTTCGTGGAGATCGCTCGAGAGAGGTGGAAAGGAAACGGAGGCGAAGCTTGCAAGGGGACACTAGGGTTTATCCAGGTTCGGGCCCTCCTGAGAGTAATAGCTCTAGTCCTATCTGGGTGTTCTTGCTTGTGTTCTTGGGGGACTGAGACAATCCAGGGCCTGGAACTCAATGTCTCTCCTCTAAGGGAAACCAACTCAAAGAGAAGAGGAACCCCTTCTCCCATGCACCCCAGCTCCCTCTTATAGCGGGGCTGGCGGGGGCGCATGGGAGCTTACATCAGTGTACTCATTACATTGCCACACCGCACTAAATGCACCTGTCACTGTTCTCACGTCACATTTAATGCTTTGACACAGCCGACTCGACCCTGGCCTCGGGCCCCGCGTACCGGCCGGCTCTGCTCGCCTTGTCGGGGGGGGGGGAGGCTTCATCATGACGTCACTTGTAATAAACGCGCGCCGCCACACTATGGCATTTATTACCTGCATTTAATGCGCACGATATGCATTAAATGCCCTTGACCCGCCGTGCGGCGGCACAAACCACTAGGTGGCCTCGGGAACTGAGCGCCAGCGGCGCGGCCTGGATGCCACCTGGCCGCTGGGCGATCACCGGACTGAGCGCCAAGACGTTGCCTGGACGCCACCTGTCCGCCGGGCGATCACTGGACTGACCGCCAGCGGTGTGGCCCGAGCGCCACCTGTCCTCTGGGCGATTGTAACATCCCAACATTTTCAAAAATTAGAAAAATAAAAATCTAATATTTGAAAATAAAATCAAATAGCAATTTTAGATTGGAATCAAGAATTTAATTTGAAATTTGATATCCTCATATCTTTTCCCTAAAACTTGACAAAAAGTAAATTCAATTTGGAAAATTCTTTTCCAAAAGAACAAATTATTAAAATGAGATTCAAAGATGATCTTAATTTTTAATAAACATCTTTTCTAAATTTGTAAAATCATTTATTGATTTCCTTCTTTGAAAAGGGAATTGATAAAAAGATAAGAAGTAAAAGATAAAGAGGTAAAAGATAAAATGGTAAAATGGTAAAAGATTAAAATTACCATAGTAAATTTTAGATAACCTTAGAATACCCTAGAAACAACCTTGGCTGGTCAAAAGTAGGTGTGAAATCATTTTGCAAGATGATAAGATAAAATAATTGGAGAACCTTATCTTTGACCAGGCCCTTGTTAGAATTTTGGAGAAAAGTGTAGAGCTCTCCAGCACCTAATATTTTTACCATGTGAGCTCAGTAACCTTATCCTCATCCACGAAAATTTTCAAAAATAAATAACTGGTTTTACTATTTATTATCATTTATTTATTCCCATCCTGAAAATCAGTAAAATAGAGTAAAAGAATTATTAGGAAATAAATACTAAATTTTTAGATATAAAATTTTTATGGAATGTTCCTGACAACATTATAAACCTTGTGTAAAATTTTCAAAAATTTATAATTTGAATTAGTCCCTCAATAAAATAAAATTCCGAAATATAAATTCTGTACAGTCTTGATTGTCATAATTTTAATTAAATAATTACAATGAATTAGCTTCTAAAATTTGTACAGTAGCAAGATAACTTATCCAGGACTCTCCATAAAAATCTACGAAAAATCTAGACGTGATCTGGCCACCCGATTAAATGCGTTTGAGCTGTGCTGTCTGCACACCGACTTAAAATGGTCTACTATTGATGGGGCCCACTTGTAAGAGCCTTCTCCTTCCTCCCCACGCCCAGCTCGAGCCATATAACAGCAGCCTCTGTTTCTCTCTCATTTTGGACACAAATCAAAGCAAGGATCAATCTTCAACCAACCATGATCAACTATGAAGCTTCCCCATCCTCCCTAGCATCTCCTCCTCCAAAATCAAGCATCAACTCCTTTGGAAACACCTTCAATTCCTCCAATTTTCTCCATGGCCGAAATTCCCCATTTCAACCTAGCTCCTCAATTAGCTAACCATTTTTCAATTAAATGGGCATGAAGCATCTCCATCCATCCAAGACCAAAACACCCATATCAATTTCTTCATTCTTCCACCGAATTGAACCACCACCATGAGCCATCATGCCCTTTGGTTCATCTCCATGGCGCCACCACTATGGTCCATCCCAACCCAAACCGAGACCACCTATGGACTCGTTGCGATCTCGGGTTTCCATTTTTGTGCTCGGTTCATCCTCTACATGCTCGCTTCACCGCCGGCCATACCTTGCAGAGCCTCCCATGGTGGGGGCACTGTAGCTGAGCTACTGTAGCATGTCGCTTTGTTCTGTGACTTCTCCAACCGATCAATACCACAAGGTACAGTAGCATGTGAGCCTCAGTTAGTTCATTGATTCAATAATCAAATAGGACCGATCAGTTGATTGTTTAAATAGCTGTCTAGTTCAAAACTTAGAAGTTTTAACCCATTTATGTTACTTGACCTAGGTACTCATATATCAATTCTTTAATTTAAGCAAACTTAAATCCAAATGATCCTTATCTTAAGTGAAGATTAAAATAGATATGTGTGTTATATACATGTTATAATTATTCATTTGTACTTGTAAGATCTTTGTTTGAATCACTATAGGTCATCTAATCCGACAAAGGTATACGTGTTTAGATTAGATTGAACCAAGTTCTTGTAGCTTGTTATCCATATACAACAATCAATATGTGTCTCTTTCCCAAGTAATTGATAATAGGCGAGAAACTAGTTAGTATGTGTTTTATGGGTCCTGAACATTTAATCCTATAAAAATACAGTGTTTAACTTTAGTTAAATCGAGTTCCTATATATTTTTATCTTCCATGTACAGAAAGTAAGCATATACATATATCACGTCATGCAAATATCACAGGCTCAAAATAATATTCCATTATATAATGTCAAGTAGTCCTTTTGTTCTGTTATAGATGAAACTAAAATAAACAGTGGCTAGCTAAATGATTAAGTTTATAGAAGTTATAAACTTGTTCAATATTAGTTACCAATTATTTTGGCTAACTCGATCATAACTGGGAAGTTAAAAGAGGGAGTATCTTTTGGTCTAAAACTAGCTACGTGTAGAAATTATGCAAATGAAATCCAAATTGAATGGAACTTATTTTATTTGAATCCTTGTAGAATATTTTATCTAAATATGCAATTATATTTAAATTTGAAGTTGGTTTGAATTATTTTCTGCTTAGGTTTGTTCTCAATATGATAAAGATTCGAATAATCATAACTTATTTAAAATAAGTCCAAATAATATGAAACCTGTTTTGTTATGGTAGTTAGACTGTAGAGAACATGATTCTGCAAAAATACTTAGGGTGTACCATGCATTATTTATATTTTAATAATTGGTGACCTTAAGTATTGTTTTAGATCATATTCAAAGATTAACCTTTGTTTGAACCAAACTTATAAATAGATTATTATTCAATGCATGAAGACTTGAGTAGTTATAGTACATAGAAGAAGATCCTAGACTCCCTTATGAAATCGTAATACCTAGCCATGTAAGAATATTTTATAATTGATTAGATCTGGATTAGGTTAGTGAATAATCATGCTAATCAAATACTAGTATAATTGAGATACACATGTGAGCAATAGTGCATATAGAACCTATTAGGGATGAATCATAATACAAGACTATTTAATATTTCAAAAATGATTAGATTCAACCCTAGTCTATGATAGTTTCAATTTGTACATCAGATTCTAGTCATAGTGTACCTTTAGCCCTTAGTTAACATATGTTTCCCTATAATAGATGTAACATAATTTAATAGATGAGCTAATATGACCCAAATGCTATAGAACTAATATTGAAATATCCTTAAGGTGAAGACCCTATTAATCTGCAAGAATGATTGCATATCATTTTTAGTCTCAAACCTAAGGATTAACTATCCATAACTTAAGAAGTGAATAGGGCATCACCGATAAGCACTAATAGAACTAGCTTTAGAGTACTTCCTAAAGCTAGACTATTTCATTATGTGGAAGTAATTCTATTATAACATACTTTGCAACTGAATCCTATTCAAAACATAACACTGCACATTATGAGCCCTAAAAGCCCATAATATATAAGTCAATAACTTTGCTCAATAATTAGTACCATAGGTTAAGCTTTACCCGCATTAATGATTAATTGTTAGATGCCTGGTGTTTGCTTAAATTGAACCATGCATGCACTAGTGATTAATTGCTGATGTCTGTTATTACTTAAATTCAATAATGCAAGTTATACCTGCCTTCACCCTGTGGTTTTATGTCATAATTTATATTAATATAAACAGTCTTAGCTTCTTGAATTCGTAAAATAAAATAGAATGAATCATAAGGAATAGATGTTGTGTGCGATGCGACCTTCAAACCCTTAAATCAGTAATAAGACTGCAATGTGAAAGTAGTATGTTTGCTTATGCGGTCTCGAAACCCTAACTACAACCATGCTTGTTTTATGTAATGTTTGTTATTTGTTTTTCCATCTGATTTCCTTTTGCCCTTATTGAAAGTGTTATTTGCTATTTGTTATTCTTTTCCGTTATACGACGTGTAGAATTCGACGTCTCGAACTTCGTCGTCGTCAACTTCAAGATTTTGTCATCGACTTCGTCGCTAAAGACAACAAGTAGCAAGGCAAGCACCCCTTGATCATATTGATCCTAATTTTCCATAATTAACTAAAATGTTAATTAAAACTTGCATGCATATGCTATGTTCCATAAAATTGTATTTGGGTACTGGTAGAAATACCTTATCATTGATAAACTTCCTCAATTGATATTGATATGAGAACCTTGATAACCCTAGCTCGTGGATAGACACTTGATGTCAAAATGGGTATAATCGATTATTATATGCATATGCTTAGCCATGCTTTAGACTGGGAACACGAACAGATGGTTATACTGCTCGTGGAACTCAAATTGTAGATATGATGAACTCTGTTCATGGACATGTTGGGATATCGTGATTATTGAAACTTTCTTTTTCTGAAAACAAAACTATGATTTTGATGCGGGTGATTATTGGCAATAGCCGGAAGTGCAATTAATGATGCACGTAGATAGGGGGAGATCTATCGCCCGTGTCGTATAATAACCGAGCTGATGTGTTGTTTTCAGGCCAAGATAACCGTACATCCACAAGTACTGGAGTGGGACAGTCTTAACCTATTAAAATTATTTGGAACTAGCTTTGCACATTGGTAGGCAGTTGTAGCACGGGCATTCCGGATATAGGTTTGCTCGAGGGAGGTGTCATCACCGAGGTGTTGGCATCTGCCGTTGTAACGGTGTACGCCTGGCTATGAATTGGGGCTGTTGTTGTACCATTTGAGCCGCGGGCTCCTGAATACTATTGCTTCACCGTTTGTTTGCTTCCATCATAGCCAGGGGTAACGTCATTGGGCTAGTGCAAAGTTAGGTTCAGATAATCGAACGGTTTCGTTATGAACTCTCTGGCGGCACACCAAAGGAAGTGTGTCTAATATGCATTGCCACAAAGGGAGGACATATCTTGTGGGTAAAGCTGTACAAACTCTGCAGAGTCTAAACCTAATCGATTAGCCGCGCTCTCGGTCATGAGCACTTGGTAAAGTCATCACATAGCTAGACATTTTCTATATTCTTATAAAATTGGACCAGATAATTTGAAATTGGCGAGCTTACCCTTACAGATGATTCAATACTTGACATTTCGTTGGCAAGGTTGAATTCAGCTGTTGTGCCTTGTGCTTGGCAAAATTAAATTGATTACAGTTATAATGGGAATGGACGTGTTATCACTCACGAAGAAATTTGTGGGTATTTTGTTACATGTTATTCACAAAGGGCCGTGAGTAATATGTTTCATTTCACTCACGAAGGGATGTGAGTCTCTTATTTTGTTTATGTTATTCTTACATATTATTTATGTATTTACATACTTGTTATTTCATTTTCTTTACAAGTTTCGCTTTCACTCTATTATTCAGTATTTACAAATTCAAATTTCGCTTTATGCAAAATAACCGTAGAAACCCACTTTCTATTCAGCCTGCATCTATTTCAGGTTTTGCAAACACTACAAGTCTTGCTGAGTACGCAACGTACTCACCCTTGCTATTATTGTTGTTTTTAGACAGGAATCCTCGACAGGTACTGCGACGCAGGAAAACGGGATTATTAACGACATTTCTTTCTAAGGCTTTACCTTGTCAGTTGCCTGTGGATTATGTGGCAAACTACAAGACATCTGATTCTTTTGGCTATGTTTAGTTGACCTTCTCGGTCATATTGTATCATTACTTCCGCTGTAATAAAATATGAAACTTTTGTATGGTTGTGATTCCAAATTGTGTTTTGTGCGTGCCAGCCACTGATCATGGGAATGGTACAGTATGCACATTAGAACCTTGCTTTTATATTTGCACTGTAGCATAAAAGTGAGGGTCTTACAGCGATCACCTTTATTGCGGTGGAGTGGGCACCCTGGTGTAGAATACGCCGACAATTACAGTTACAATATAATTTGCTTCCTAACATAAGTAAACAAGGGCATTTGGTCTAGCGGTATGATTCTCACTTAGATAAAATCAAAGCTTATCTGCAAAGTTCTTTTGAAACGAGGGCAGGAGCACGGCCAATTCATTAAGGGAAATATGCAAATTTCTGAATAAACGTTTGTGTGCAATTTCATACTCTCATCTAGATTAATTGGCATCGGTAATGGTTTTTAACAAGAAGCAGCAGAAATTAAGAAGGGTGAAGGTTAGATCACAGCTCACAAACATATAATGATACAGTACATATTGTAGTTTCAAAGACTCTCTTCAAGGATAACTTCTGAGCTAGAATTACAGACCATTTATACTAGCTATCCCCAGAACGCGTATACAGTCTCTCTCTCTCTACTCGATGGCGGCGTTGATGGCGAGGACGTTGCTGGAGAGCTGCGCGAGCGTCTTGTCGTGGTCGGCCATGAGCGGCTTGAGCCCTTCGCGGTCCAGGAACCCGTTCTCGCAGGTGTCCACGTCGGTGCGCGCCGTGTCGAGCATGGTGCCCACCGTGCCCTTGTCCCCGCGCTTCAGGGCGTCCATCGCCGTGTCGAAGTTAGTGCTCATGTCGTCGTACATCTCGAGGCAGTCGTTGATGGCGGACTTGGACAGCTGGTCCGTGCCGGGGTCATTCACCATGTCTGACGCCGCGTTCTTCGCCTCCACGATCTTGGCGCGGACGGCGTCCATCGCCAGCTTCAGCACGCCGACGCCGTCCAGCTGCCTCGGCGGCGCCTCGGGGAGCTTGGCGATCGACGACTCGCACAAGTCTGGGTAGTCCGTCTTGGTGCACAGGGTTTTGATCACCGGGCTCAGCAAGCTCAGCACCGGCTTCGTGATCATGTCCGGGATCGACTGCATGGTCACCGCCGGCTTCTTCGGCGCGGCCTCGCCGTCGGGCTTGTCCTCCTTTGGTTTGCCCACGGCGGCAGCCGGCTTCTCCGGCGTGGCCTCGTCCTCGTTGGCCTTGGTGCCGGTTTTCTTGGACAGCACAGATTCATTGCCGGTGGTCTCCGCGGCGCTGGGAACGGCGGCGTCGTCCTTGGAGGCGTGGCTCTTGCCTTTGGATTTCTTCTCGGCGTCGTTATCGTCGTCCTCGGAGGCTTGGCTCTTGCTTTTGGATTTCTTCTCGACGTCGTCTTCGTCCACGGAGGCGTTGCTCTTGCTGTTCGATTTCTCGTCGTCGTCGTCGTCCTCAGAGTGGTCGCTCTTGCTGTTCGATTTCTTCTCGTCGTCATCCTCTGAGGCGTCGGCCTTGCTTTTGGATTTCTTCTCAGCGGCACTCTGGGCGGCGGCATCGTCGTCGGATGCACGCTTCTTGCTTTCAGATTTCTTCTCCGCGGCGCTGAGTGCCGCGGCGGCGTCATGCTCGGAGTTTTTGTGCTTCTTTTTTTCGGATGTCTTCTCCGAGGCACTTGGGGGCTCAGCGCCGTCCTCGGAGGTGTCCTTCTTGCTCTCCGATTTCTTTTCGTGGCGCGGGACGCATACCGCCGACGCGAGAGGTGCTGTGGCGGCGACGGCAAGGAGGAGGAGGAACGCGAGACCGAGCTGCGTCCTCATTGTGATCCTTGGAGACATGCGGACAGGGCGGTGTCGCGATCAAAAATTTGCAAGGGAGGTTGGAAGCGAGGAGGGGTATTTGAATGGGGGAGGGAGAGAGTGGGATTGGCCGCATTTGGCGGGAAAAATGAAGTCTCGTTGGTCTTTGGCATTTTCCCGGGAAAGTTGGGGACAAACAATGACAGCCGGTAATACGTAACTAACCCTCTTCTGTAAAAATTATGCGTCTGCCGTGAAGATAGGAGCGGAAAGACGAGAAGAAATGAAATCTCACCTTGTCAGAAGACTCAGAATTTACCTACTTTTCCTTTGCTAAAAAAAGGAATAACTTCTTTTTTGGGGGGTTAAAAAAACGGTGTTTTCCCGCTAGGCCGCATGGCAATTTTGCATTTACCACCGAGTTCTTCCATTGACACGTGGGCCCAGATCCCACCTGTCACTGAGAGCGCAAATGGCAGAAAAGCAGATTTGGGCACGGCAAAATTTTACCCAACTCGAAGGTAGAATAACAGACCACCTGTGCATGCATTGAACATGAAACAATAAGACAGCTTCACATTAAGAAGATGACATGATGATAGAATATAAATAGCACAGACCTGTTGATTTAGGAATATTAGCAGACCAATCATTAAACAAACCATTGCCTCTCACACGTTATATAGGAACACAAGAGAAACAAAACATGATATTTTCAGCCAAACTCAACAATCAATCCAGCAAAAGTCATGATAAATGATATTGAATTATGTTTCTTCTAAGAAGCAAAAGCTAAAATCACTTAAACCTGATATGGGCATGAGATAGGTTCAGGTGCTAATGTCATTAGGGCTATATATTTTGATCATGGGACCATATAAAAGCTACCACAGAAGTCAACATTTTAGTCGTATGTTCTGGCAAGCAGGACAACCAATGTGACATCTTCAAGGAAAAACACTGGATCTCACCCTAGAGAGAGGAGTAGGATCTCACCCTAGAGAGAGCACACCTCCGTTGGCATGTTTCAGAAGAACAGGGCAGGATCGACTGAAGCAATCCTTCTCTTGAGTTGCTTGTTCATTGATCATTTCCAGAATCCAAGCAGAACACTGTTCACATCTATGGTGTTTCTCCATACAAAGAATCTCCTCTGCCACAGGAGGATTTATCTTATGACTGGAATCCCACAGATCTCTACAGTCTGAAAGGAGCAAATCATGCTTTCCAGGGTGCATCCACATCGATGGCAATATGTTTTTCTCCTCTAAGGGTGCCCCATCAGCATTTGGAACTAGATCTTCCTCCAAGAGTTTGTTCTCCTGGTTTGGTGAGATTATTTTCGAAGAATCTGTTCCCTGGGCTGAAACTTCCCTGGGGTCACAAACTACCACAGATAGCATAGCACCGGGCTGAAGAATCTCAGCATGATCAACGGCAGATGCTTTCAAAAGATGAGAGCCAGTAGAGGAATCCCGAGGAGGATCAGTTGATGCAGACAAATTACTTGTGCTAAGTACACTGTTGATTATACTTGAACTGCATTCATTAAAAAAACATAAATAGCATGCGTGGACATCATTATTTTGACAGACAAAAAAGGACTTGCCTGCTAACTGGGTCCAATATACTCTTAAGAGATTGCATAGCCTTGTATCCCATGACTTCCAATCTTGCAATTTCCCCCTCTGATGAGCAACAGTTGACCACACCGCCAGAATCGTGCGTCTGCAAAGGAAGGCCCCACATTGGATGGTGATACAAGAGTAAGAATGATGTTACTGCAGAGAGGAAATGTGTTTGTAATTCTTGTGCTGCGGTAAGAATTAAGCTGCATAAGACACATTAACCTAACCAATAGAAGGTAGATTGTTCCTTTCAGATCATAAAAAATGTATGTCTGAAGTTTCTAGATACTCAGCAGGTGGATGTGCATCACCAGAATGTAAGAACTAAGAACTTTTAAATGCTATCTTTTATGTTAATCATTTAACCATGAAACAACAAAATTGACTAGTATTTTCTGTCAGAGCACATAACTCAACTCATGGCTATGATGACATGAGACAAGCAACCAAGAAAAATCGCAATTCTATTGTTGTTCCTCTTAAGCCCAAGTCTTGATGCAGCCTTGAGAAATGACAATTCCTCGTGTTTGCCATGAGTTGTGCACATTTTAATTCTTTGAATAGGAAGTACACATACAGATTTACTTCAAGTCAAATGATGTGCTTTAGATAAACCTAAGAGCAACAAAAAAAAAAGCATTCTACAGAAATGTTACTTTATCCCGAAACTAATAAGTGCAGTTTACAGCTTACAGAAGAAAATAGATGAAGCACTTGCTTCTCACATGCAAATCTTATTGCATTAAGCCCCTCATCAAGAGCAGCAGGATGGATGTTACGAGCCGACTCAAGCCGAGTAAGCTCGTAAGCACGAGTTCCCGGCCGAAGGCCGGGTCGCAAGTTCGACGACGACGATGAACTCGCCGCGGCGGCTTGCGCCTTGGATAGCTTGGCTGTTGTCGGAGCCACCGCCTGAGACTGAATTTGTGGCACAGAAAGCATGCCCTTTTCTCTCCTCTCCCTTTATTTTATAACCGGAACTTATGCGCAGTCCGTAATCGAACTGACGCAATACAACTTTACTCGTAACTAAATAGGACTCGTACTAATAAGGACTCCTTTAATTTATTTGCTAACTCACGCTTACTAACTCATGCTTACTAACTCACGCCGGCCCATAAGGCCTCAATCCGGATATGTCTCCTGCATGGCGCTGTTCGGCTGGAACCCGGCAACCCTGTCGATCTCTACGGGTTTTCCGAGGATACGCCAGACGTATACGCGGTCTAGCGTGGGCCGCGTAACATCACTCCCGTCCTCCAAAACAAGCTTGTCCTCAAGCTTGTAGTCTGAGTACGTCCTTCTGAATGTGATGGCATCCATCCATGTTGCTTCTTCTGATGACTCCCCTGTCCAATGCACCAAGAGCTGTCTCTTGCCGCCAATAAAACGCTGAGCTAATATGCGATGAGGGACTGCCTGTGGCTCCCCTCTGCTTGGCAACGAGACTTCTTCTGGTAATTCAACTGGTGCGCCCGGTGGTTCACCCTTGTACTCCTTGAGCAACGAGACGTGGAAGACATTATGGAGACGAGCGGTTACCGGAAGCTGCAAGCGATACGCAACTGGTCCCACACGCGCCACCACCTGAAAAGGTCCGAAAAAACGTGGCGCCAACTTGGATTGGGTTGTCGGGCGAACGGAGGCTTGACGATGTTTTTGTAGCTTGAGCCAAACCCAAGAACCGACCGCAAAGTCTACCTCTCTGTGATGCTGGTCATACCGCTGCTTCATTCTATTTTGAGCCTGAAGAAGATGCTGTTTAGCCCGTTCGAGGAGCTCATCCCTGTCCACCAAAGCATAATCGACTGAATCAATGGAAGTTGAACCCGCTTGATATGGGGTCAACGATGGAGGAGCTCGGCCGTACACTAGCTCAAAGGGTGTCAGCCGGTGTGCAGTGTGGAAGGATGTATTGTAACAAAATTCTGCCCATGGAAGCCAATGAACCCATGTGGTTGGCTTGTTCCCGGCGAGGCATCTTAAGTACATCTCGATGGTGCGATTGACGACCTCTGTTTGGCCATCCGTCTGAGGGTGATATGCGGTCGACATCATCAAAGTTGTTCCGCTCTGTTTAAACAGGTCTTGCCAAAATGCACTAAGGAACACTGGGTCGCGGTCGGAGACGATGGATTCCGGTAAGCCGTGTAAACGCACCACTTGGTCGAAGAAGAGTTTAGCTACTATGGGAGCGGTAGCTGGTCGAGCCATTGGGATAAAGTGACCATATTTTGATAATCGATCAACCACCACCAACAGAGCAGTCTTCCCTTGAGATTTTGGTAGCTCAGTAATGAAGTCCATTGAGATGTCAGTCCAAATCTGGCGCGGAATAGGCAACGGCTGGAGAAGGCCAGCTGGAGACATGGTGCTAGTCTTGTTTTGTTGACATACCCTGCAATGACTCACATATTTTTCGACGGATGCTCGCTGCTTCTCCCAGTAGTAGTCAGCCTGCAGCCGATGGAGAGTCTTTTGTACCCCCTCATGGGTGAGATCATGAATTGATGCAATGATCTTTCCCACTAGTGGAGATGTAGCCGGTAAAACCAGACGACCATTTCGGAACACCAGCCCGTCACGGGTCGTCCACTGGTTCTGCGATCCCTTGGAAATCTGCATGGTAGGCTGATTCGCCGGCACGCGTTCCTCAGATGGCGTGGCTGCGTGGGATGTGGCTGGTGGTCCCACATTCCCAGCATGTGCAGTGCTCCACCGCTCTACCAATTGTTTAACTTCATGATCCCGTCGTAGCTCATCATGCCACTGGCTCCGTGTCACCTCCTCAGGTCCTGAGACGATCGCAGACCGTGTGGTTCCGGCTGCGGATCATGGGACAACGCGTCCGCTGCTGCATTGTGTCGTCCCGGCTTGTATTCTACTTGGAAATCAAACCCCATGAGCTTGCTAAGCCAATGTTGTTGAGGAGGGGTGATGAGAGCTTGCTCTAAGAGAAACTTGAGACTGCTATGATCTGTGCGTACAACGAAAGGGCGTCCCCATAGGTATGGTCGCCAATGTCGCACGGCCTTCGATAACCCAATAAGCTCACGCTCGTATGCCGCCAATCTCCTGTGTCGTTCTGCCAATTTTCGGCTGTAATATGCAATGGGGTGACCATGCTGCTGAAGAACCGCCCCCACTCCTGTGCCAGATGCGTCACACTCGACCACGAACGGCGCGGAGAAATCCGGCATCTGCAAAACTGGCGCTGATATAAGGGCTTGTTTGAGACGTTTGAATGTTTCCTCGGCTTCGTCCGACCAAACGAAGTTATTCCGGCGAAGCAGAGTAGTGAGAGGCTCCGCAATGATGGCGTAGCCCTGGACGAAACGTCGATAGTACCCGGCCAGTCCCAAGAACCCTCGGAGAGCTGATACTGTGTTTGGTCGTGGCCATTCGGATACTGCCTGCAATTTTGCCGGGTCCGCAGACACCCCGTTGTGAGAGATGACATGGCCCAGGTACCCCACCCGTTCTTGTGCAAAGGCGCACTTCGAGCATTTGAGGTAAAGTCGGTGAAGTCGCAGGCGCTCGAAAACTTGACGTAGATGATCCTGGTGCTCCTCTGCCGAGCGACTGTACACCAGGATGTCGTCAAAGAATACTAGCACGAATTTCCGCAAAAATTCATGCAACACCTCATTCATCAGTGCCTGAAAAGTAGAGGGTGCATTAGATAATCCAAAGGGCATTACAAGGAACTCGTAATGTCCGTGGTGCGTCCTAAAGGCTGTCTTGATTATGTCGGGGCCCCACATCCGGACTTGGTGGTAGCCGGAGCGTAAGTCTAGTTTGGTGAAGAAACAGGCTCCCCCGAGCTCGTCTAGTAGCTCCTCCACCACTGGAATGGGAAATTTGTCTTTGATTGTTCGTTTGTTGAGCTCACGGTAATCCACACAAAATCTCCATGTCCCATCAGCCTTCTTTACCAATAACACTGGTGAAGAGAAGGGAGAGCGACTCGGACGAATGATTCCCTGCTTCAACATGCTAGCACATTGTTCTTCAATCTCATCTTTTTGTCGATATGGATACCTGTAGGGCCTCACCACCACCGGGTTCGTACCTTCTGCTAGTGGAATCCGATGGTCACACTACCTTGCTGGGGGTAGTCCTTGGGGCTCCTCAAATACATCTTCATAGGTCTTCAGGAGGCAGTGGATGGCTTCCCTTTTCTTCAGGCCGATCTGCATCATGGAAGGGTGTGGTGGTCGCTGCATCCCTTGCAACGCCACAGGCCTTCCAGCTTGCTCAAATTCCATCGACAAGTTCCGGAAATTCCAACGAATGCTCCCCAACGTCCTCAGCCATTGCACTCCCAATATTACATCAAACACGTCAATAGGAAGGATGATGAATGAGGCTTTGAAGCACTGTCCTTGGATTACGAACTCTGTTTCTACGTGGCCCATGCATGGCAAGTGTGCCCCGCCAGCGACTCGCACCTGCTGGGGCCCCGCGCTTGATGAAGTGTGCACTGGATGCTCCCAGATGCCATGGCGGGCTGCATATGCGCTCAAAAAGTTATGCGTGCTTCCACTGTCAATGAGGCCCGGCCACTCTTTGCCCTGGACGTGCACCATGACCTGCATTGTGTCGCCCTGTTTCGGTCCCATGGCTGCGATTAAGGATAATGATGCCTCCACTTCTGGCTCCTCTTCTAATCCATCATTGTTGCCTTCCTCCACATCTTCCACTTCTAAATGGAACAAACGTTTGCACCGATGGCCTGGGAAGTACACATCGTCACAATTATAGCAAAGCCCCTTCGTCCGTCGTTCGGTGATTTGGTCGGGTGTCAATCGCCGCCGGCCCGGAGTAGATGCAGCACTGCTTTGTATGCTTGTTGCCGGCTTGCCGACGCTTGCATTTTCTCGCAATGCAGTGCTGTTTCCTGTTGATGGATGAACTCCGCTAGTGGTAGCCGTCTTTAGATGGAACGATCGACCCTGTTGTGCTCCTCCCGGAACTAGCCCCGGAACTGACGTCGCGGTGCGCAAGCCTGATGAGTTGAACCCGCGCAAAGTGGTCCCCCGATCCTTTTCTCCACCTGTCATCCCCTGTATAGCTTCCGCAATCCATGCGGCCTTCCGAATCTCTGCTTCTCGTGCGAACCCAATCGCCTCGGACAGGTCTCGAGGTCGTTCGCGGCGTACATCTGCCCCAAGTGCTATCGTTAGTCCCGCGACGAAGGTCTCGATCTGGTCCGATCTTTTTATCTTTGGAACGCGTGCTAATAGCCGCTGAAACTCTCGGGCATACTCATCCACCATACTGTTGCCCTGTTTCAAATTCACAAGGTCGCCTAGTGGTCCAACGCTTGAATGCCGCGTGAAGCGCTGGATGAATGATTCCGAGAAATCCTCCCATGCGATCCACCTCTCTTCTTGTTGCCAGTTATCCAGTACCTCTTGGGCTTCCCCGGTGAGATGGAGACCGGCGATCTCCACATAATCCTCTTCGGCAATGCGGTGCACCCTGAAGAACCTCTCGCATTTTCGCAGCCATCCCAAAGGATCTTCCTGGCCGTTGTACTCCGGAAGGTCGAAGCGTGGTGCACGCGGTGTCCATCTCCGGTCTTCCTCCTCGTCAACCCGTGCAGCCCCGCGCCTCCTCTGGCCGAACGTGGGCTCCCCGCGCGCATGCCTCCTGCGCGAGTCCTCTCTCCTCTGCGGGAGTTCGGACCTCCCTACTCCGGCCTGGTTACGACTCGCGACGGGACCCTCCTCGTCGTCTGCCGTCTCATTATCGTTCGCCGGATCCTTGTTCTGCAAGAGCCTTGTGATGTTCGCCAACATTCCCTTCACTTCTTTCATGTCTGATTCGAGAGCCGTGACGCGGTCCTCCATCGAACGCGTCTGAGTCCCGGACTCGATCGGCTCTGATACCAAATTGTTACGAGCCGACTCAAGCCGAGTAAGCTCGTAAGCACGAGTTCCCGGCCGAAGGCCGGGTCGCAAGTTCGACGACGACGATGAACTCGCCGCGGCGGCTTGCGCCTTGGATAGCTTGGCTGTTGTCGGAGCCACCGCTGAGATCGAATTTGTGTACGAAAGCATGCCCTTTTCTCTCCTCTCCCTTTATTTTATAACCGGAACTTATGCGCAAATTGTAATCGAATCGACTTAATACAACTTTACTCGTAACTAAATAGGACTCGTACTAATAAGGACTCCTTTAATTTATTTGCTAACTCACGCTTACTAACTCATGCTTACTAACTCACGCCGGCCCATAAGGCCTCAATCCGGATATGTCTCCTGCATGGCGCTGTTCGGCTGGAACCCGGCAACCCTGTCGATCTCTACGGGTTTTCCGAGGATACGCCGGACGTATACGCGGTCTAGCGTGGGCCGCGTAACAATGGATCCATATCCATAACTGGCGCCGTAAAAAACTGCAGCTTCCTTCATCGAATCTGTGAGAATTGGTCAGGTCTCCTTCTCACTCCAATTTGCCATTATTGTTTGAGGATGGACGCCACATATATGCCACTGGTCAAACAATTTGAGAATGAGGACTATCAACATGCCAAAGCTGGAAAGAGCAATTAAGTCACAGTTGTTATTCCAAATAATCTTCTAGCTATACTACATGGGGTAAATATGTAAATACCATAGCATTCTCATAGCAAAAACCTTGCATAACTTGATCTTGTAGATTCTTCAAACCAGCTTGTTTATCTGCAGCAGAGGGGCACAAAACCATTCTGAGAATGGATAACAGGGAGTCCTGCAAAAGTTAGCCAACACTCAAATTAGATTGTTGAATTATTACAAGATGACAACCGCTAATAAAGAAAACCAGAGGATAGAAGAAGAAAAAAAGATGCAAGCAAGCAAAGGAAAATGTAAAGAACATCTACCTCTGGACCATCTAGCTGAGTTGGAATGAAGTAGCTAGCATCATGAACAACTGTACCATTTTTCAGCCACTTGAGAACAGCCCTTGAACCCCTCCCTCTGCAGAACGGTGTGTTAACCACATTAGTCATTCAAAATCACATATACGATCAATCATAGTGTCAAGTTTGAATTTAATGTGGATTAATTTCTAGAGTCTACATATCACATTATACTCCTCCAAAAGATGAAACAGATTAGTAAGGACTTACTCCCGTGACATGACAAATGTGGCATAAAAAAAGAATTAGATAAATCATTTCATAACTTCTTTGCATTTCAAGTTGGTCTACCTTGCTACTAGAACTTTATTTCTAAGCAACTAAACAGTGAAGCCAATGTTACCCTATGAAACACCAAAATGGCACGCAAACTTTGCCTATGTCACTTTTTTCAAGAGAGAAGATGATATGGTAATCTAGGATTTTTGCTATTCAATAATGCTACTTCACAAAAGAAATTCACACAAGAATGCGTACTAGGAAGCTAGCTGCGGCAGAATCATAAGAATTTCTTTCTGCATAAATCAACACTACCGATCTGGCAGATAATGAAAACTCGCTGAACTGCTTTTGAGCCTGTAACGCACTGCAGTCTCCCAATCGGCTCTAGGACAGGAACCCAAGAGTCATAAAGATCAAACATCTGAAAAGATTAGAGAGCTTAGTAAAGATATCTCATTTCCCCTCTCCACAGGTCAAGCAGATCAGATGATACCTCCATAAGCGTCCTTACAATCCCTCGAACGAACCAATTCTATCATGTTGAGTGAACAAAAGAACACAAAAGAATATGCAATGAAAGAAGAAGGAAACTTCATTGCTGCTGACCTCCCCTGGGCACCGATGGGCAGGACGAAGACCCACCGCCTCGCCATGGAGAACCTCCTGGCGTGCCACAGGTGCGTGCGCAGACGCCGCGCGCCGTCGCCGGCAACCGAGAACCCCTCCGCGGGGTTGCCCGCGAGCTCCCGCCGCCTCCTCACCCTCCTCGACTGCCGGGCCGCAGCTCTCCAATCCTCCGGCCTCTTAGCCGCCTCGGCATCTCTGCTTCGCCGGCGTCGCTTGGAGGGGAGGTGCCCCTTGGTGCGGCGGCGGGTGGAGCGGGGCTGCTGGAAGCGGCCGTCGAGGCGGGCGGATATGGAGTTGTGGAGGGAACGGAGCTCGTCGGCGCGGGCGGCCGGGCATGCCGACCATTGGAAGGGAGGGTTCAGTGGGACTTTTTGCGATGAACTCCTTCTCTTTTCCGTTCTTCTCTCTTTGACGCCCCGACATTTTAGAGAAATCTGACGATTTGCTCTCTTTTTTATGGTGTAATTGATCAAGTGTTCTGTATATTTTACTGACGAGAGATGCTTCTATGTTCTTCCTTTTAAAAATTGCACAACTATTAAAGCATGAATGAAGGATAGATGGTGATTACTTACCCCTTCGTTTGCTTCAAGATTTGTGCAACTTGTACTAGAAGGAAGAGCATAGAAGCAACTGACATGTAGCCTTAAAACTTGTATGCCAATAAAATATCATAGAATAAATAATCAATAGTACATATAAGTAAGAATAAATCATCAATTATTCCGACATTTTACGTGTGACGAAGCTGCCGCTGCACGTCCTCATTTCTACGGATCTACCCCATGGAAGGAAGGAAGCGCATCCTGAAACAACCCAAAAATTCAAAACGAATTTATTTGGAGTTAATTCGAATTTCAGGTTCAAGTTTTGAATTTGGAATTTGAATTTTTGCTTTTTGATTTGCATTTGGTTTGGTTTTCGGTTTTGGGCCAATTTCCTTTTTGGGCCTTCCTACTGCTTCTCCGTTTCGGCCGTTGGCCTCTGGCCCGACCGCCTCATTGAGCGGCCGGCCGCTCCGTCCGCCTCCGGCCCGGCGCGCCGCCGCCGCGATACTGCTGGTGCCGCGATACTGTGATGCCGCGCGTCTCACGCTGCCGCCTTGCCCGATGTTGGCCGCCGCGTCGCTGTTGCTGCCGCCTCGCGCCCTCGCGCGCCGCCCTGAGTTCCAGTCTCCGGCCGGACCGCTCCGTGGCCGCCGCCTCGGCTCGGCCAACCAGCCGCCGTCGCGCTACTGCCGATTCTGCGCCGCCATGTCTCGCCAAACCGTGCAGGCCGCGCCGCGCTCGGCTCCGCGCCACGCTTGAGCCCCGCCGCCGGTGACCGCCCGGCGCGCTCGCTCCGCTTCGAGCTCGCCTCGCCTCGCGCTCGCGCTATAAAAGGCCGAGACCCTCGTCTCCCTCGCCCTCCACTTGCTTCTTGCTCCGCCTCGCCTCGCCGGTGAGTCCCTCCTCCTCCACCTCCGTCGCCGCTTGTGCCCGCGCCGCTAAAGCAGCCGCCGTGCCTAACCCTAAGCCGCTCGCCCCGCCTCGACAGGCGTGGCCGCTACCACCTCCTCCTCTGCCGCTCGCGGACCAAGCCGAGCCAGCCGCCCGGCACTGGTCTCGCCAGCGCCAGGCTGGCCCATGTCCTCGTGAAGCCACCCAACACTGTTTGGAACAGTGTTTTCTTTTTCGGAATTTTTAATTCAATTATTAATTCCGAAAATCGTTTTTAAATCCAGAAAAATCCCCAGAAAATCCCCGAAAATTCCGTGAGCCCCAGAAACCCACCAAAGACACTACCCGAACTGCTTCGATCCCTCGAGTCCAAAATGCCCTCCATTCCTCAATCAGGAGTTCCCAAAATTCGAATTGCCCAATTCGCCCTTTCTCTCTCTTGGCAGGATTCGGTTTCGATTCGTTTCGTTTAGTTTCTTTTTCGTTTCGTTTCTTTATTTGTCGCTCGTTCTTGTCGCTAGATCCAGACGTTGTACAATTCGAAGCGATCCACGGAGCCGGAGCGGTTCGAGGAAGCGAGCGTGGATCGGAGAAGTTTCCCGGAGCAGACGTTGGACCCGACGGAAGCCCCGAACGACTACTTCCTCTGCAGTTCTTCTGGCCCGTTCGCCGAGCAAGGCAAGCCGTACACCCTTGATCATGTTGATCCCAAACATGCCATGTATTACTTAGTAATTACTTTGTATCGCATTATTTTACTGTATGTTGAATTATTGAAAACAGTATTTTAGAATGACATGATACCTAGGTAATGCCAAATTGATCATGAAACCTCCTTGAAATTATTGGACCAGATTAAATCCTTTGTAACCCCAGATGATTTCTATTACCTTGTTAAGTTAGTTATTACTGTTAATCTTGTAGTTAGCTCAAATGCTTTCGAAAATGGAAATAAATGCCGAATCTCGGATTCGTATGTTTGTGAAAGTGCTACAGTTTGGGGGACAGAATCGGATAAATCCCAGAGTGGATGTAACTCCGATCCCCGGCTGATGATTAATGCCTTGGTTTGTTTGGTGGCCGGTATTATGGGATACCGGATCGGGTTTGCGGATGAAGGCTTGATCTCTGGCAGTATAAGGTTAACAAACCCCCTTGAGCAAAGTAAACAACTTAAGTATCCGCTCAACCACAGGTCGGACTGGTCGGCAGACTAGTATCCGACATGGCTCGGTAAATTAATCATTCCTGAACCTAAAACCGGATTCTTTTGGTGGCTACCATTCTCTAGAGAGAATGGGGACCGGGCCTTCCTGGCAGGGAAGTGCACCGGAGGGGTGGAACGGGAATGGTCCTTCGCGACATTCTTAGTTCTCACAACGGTAGACGCTAATGGGGACCCTGAGTCCAAGGTAGCGGTACTATCGGTTAACAACTAAAACAACAGGAATGGTTAACGAATTGCTGTGATCATCTCGACCGACCGCATGTATTCTAGTTGCCTGTGAGTAACGGTCGTTGATATCTTGTGGGTAAAGCTGAGCACCTCTGCAGAGTTAATCATGATGGTATTCGAATACGCAGTACTTAGGTTAATGAAGTTAAGTTTGAACTGGGGTGATACCCGTAACCAAGCTCAAGATAATTGTTTTGGAATTTGGAAGAAGTTGGTTAAGTGCTGTTGAACTTGCGAACCCCCCCTTAACTATTATTTATGGTTTGTGCTTCAAATGTAAAATGAATTATAAATAAAACTGCATCCAGATACTTAAACCCTAGTTCCTTCCTTTGGATAATCCCCTGCATATAGTATTCAGAATTTTCCGTACGACTTGTTGAGTACTCCCGTACTCACCCTTGCCCCCGCCCTTTCAGAGTTTGAAGAAGCTGGAGCGTTTCAGGAGTTCGTAGTTGGCGATTTTGTTGGTTTTGAGGTCTTGGTCTTTTGCTCAGGCCTGCCTGTGCGGTGTTTTGCTTGTAAGTTATTCGGGCCCTGCTGCGCCCTCTTTTGTAAAAAACCTGGCCGTTAGGCCCTATATTGAATAAAAAGTGTTGAATTGGCTTTTGGCCAGGTAATTTTACTCTTGTTTTACAACAGTTAGTCTTCCTGGGTAACTGTTGTGAGTTTCGCACTGCCCCTAAAAAGGCGGTCCGTCACAAGTGGTATCAGAGCTCCTGGCTTGACCATAGATTAAGACCTTAAGTTGGTATAGGAAATTTTACGAAATTATTTCCAGCTTACAAACAAAATGAATTGCGAAAATATAAGTATTATTGCTTCTCGTCCTTCCCCTGCTACCTTATCTTCTTTAGAAGCTTCTTTTTCCCTCTTGGTTTTGTTTTAAAAAGTTTCGTCTGCCCGTCTAAATTTCAAAATCCTCGTCGATCTTCGCCAGCAGTTTGGAGGTGATGTCGTCGGCAGTAGTTAGATCGTTAGTTGTAGAAGTTGTGCCCTTTTCCTGTAGGTCTTTTGGTAGTGTAAAATAGGTTGTTTTGGATACCTTATGACGGTATTGTAAAACAGTCTATGTATAAAAGCTATGTTTTCTATCTCTCTGTTAAATTGTTTGTATTAAGTATCCTTATACCTTCCGGCCAAAATTCCACTAATTCTTCTCCTTTCATCTTGCTTCTCACCTACTCAGTCTCTCCGTACCTCATGTTCTAAATCTTACTTACCTTCTGCTTTACCCCAAAACCCTGCTGCAGACCGAACAGAGAAAGTCAGATTGAGACCATGGCAGATTTTGGATCAGAGTTCCTGCATGACAGTTCGAGCGGTAATGAAGAGTCAGGAAACCACCCAGTCCACCTAGCACAAATACTGGCCATAATGGAAAGAAACAGACAACAAGCAGAAAGGCACCACACGTGTGAGACCCCGGATCAGCTATCCAGAATCTCCTGTGTATTTCCGTACTAGTCCCAGATCAGTAGCTAGTACACACGATCCGCGATGATACATCATTGCGAACATAACGAAACTTGTAATATAAATATTCAAGTATGGGCCACATGGCCACTTATTACAATACTCGGTCCAACGACCGCCACACAAAAGCAGCGGAAGCAAAGAAAGCAACTAGCGAACGCCACAACGCCACAGCGGCGACTAGAACGCAACTAGTCCTCTGGCAATCCTCCTCGAAGAACTCCTCCTCCTCTTGGCATCTTGATAAATCTCTGATGATTACAATATTGGTGTAGCACGTGAGTACAAAAGTACTCAGCAAGTCGGGAATTATGATCATGAGGGGCTTTCCAAAGGAAGCTTAATAGGGTTTATTTGCATAAAGCCACATTTGATTAAATCATACTTCAGTAATAAATTTCACAAAGCATATTTTACAACTCTTTTTAATAATTGAATTATTTATTATTGTAGTGAGGTTCTATCCACCATCACTAACATAAAGGCTCTATCCGCCAACAGTTTAAAGGATCAAGGTTAATCATGTGACTCCATCCGTCAAAGGTAAACAGGTTCTAACCACCTGGTTGGCTCTTTCCGCCAAACAACATTCGAGAGTTCTAACCACTCCCGAACCCCAAAACAAAACACTTTTCGGTTTTAAAATCAAAATCAAAGTCTACCAATATGAAAGCATTCTTCGCTTTGCTCATGCAGTAGGCACGGCTATTCGAATAGTTTTACTCTGCAGAGGTGTACAACTTTACCCACAAGACAAGATATACCCTTGTTGCCATGCAATTAACACACTTCCTTAGGTGTGCCGGCAGGGATATCTTGACAAGGCCGTTACAATGTATCTACCTAGCTAGACCCACCCGCTGAGGTTTCACCGCTGTTAGGGTTCCCTCCACGCAAGATCTGAAGCCCCTCTTGCGCCGTGTGAGCAAAACAACATCCACAACACTGCCTCCGTCCGGCTCTCACACAACAACCGAGTGGCGAGTCTAAACTAGGCTTCTACAAATTAGTGAGCCAGGTCGTACCATTATAGACATGTGGTAGTACGGTTATGCTTAAAATGGCAATCATAAGCGTCGGTCCTTATATGACTTGGGGCGGTACTTTGCACAAAAGGATCAAGACTTGATCCGCTTCCACCCGACATTCCAGGCCGCCCAAGTCGAAATCATTTTACTTTTCTTTTATTTTAGAAAACAGGACCAAAATCATAATAATAACTTTCAAATACACATTTAATAACATTCTTTTTGAATAATCCCACCCATGGGTTGTTTTATCGGAAAAGGTCCTAAGCAATTCTACAGTACTACATAGCAACGGATACCATATAAACATAAGCATGGTATAAACAATGTTCTAGAGTTACAACGGATATGATTATCAATGTCAAGGAGGAATTATCAAATTCGGATTAACTATCACTTATATTTGACATATTTTATTAAACATAGCCATGCAACTTTATAAACAGTTTTAAATCATTTACGCAAACATAGGAGCAAAGTGCATCAAGGAGACTTGCCTTCGATTCTTGTGTGAGTGTCGAACTCGGAAGGCTCGGCAGCGAAATCGTGATGTGGCGGGATCGTCGACTACACGCAAAAGCAGGCAACAAATAAATAACGGAAAATAAATAAAATCCAAAAATTATAAAATTAGTACTGGCAGGAAGGTCTTGATTTATGATGAATTTAGAAATTTGAATGAGGTCAAACGGAGTTCGGATGAGAAAGTTATGAGCTTCCGAAGTTTGAATTTCGAATAAATCGAAAACCGGGAATATTCCGGGAATATTCCCTTCGGGTTTGACCGGGTCAAAGGTTGACCGAAGACTTGACTTTGACTGGACTTTGAGCCTATGACAGTGGGGTCCCACATGTCATTGGGATGGAGGAGGCTTCTCCATGAAGCTTGCTTGGTCATGCCAATGGAGGAGAGAGAGAGTGAGAAAGAGAGAGGGAGAGAGAGGAAGGGAGGGGCTCGGGAGGGGCGGCGGGCGGCGAGGAGGTCGCCGTGGCGAGCCGACGCCGGCCGGCGGCGGCATGGCAAGACGGGGCGCTGGGCTGGCAAGACGGGCGGCGTATGGCACATGCATGGCAGCGGCGGAAGCATGGCGTGGCGGCTCACGACAGGAGCTTCACTCCAAGAACAGAGAAGGCCAAAAAAAGGAAAAAGAACACAAGTTTTTCCAAAACTTGATTTTTCTCCCAATTTTGCATGGATTTGGATCAAACAAAAACTAGGATCATCTAGATAACATCCTTAGGAACCTATAACCGGAAAGAATCGAACCAAAACTCACCGAGCAAGATGAATTTGATGAAAAACCGAGGTTCGGCCGAAGCGAGCAAAGCGAAATTAAATGCCCACTGGCCGAGGAATCCTGAAATTAACGGATGAATTAGAAGCTAGACCTCCCCACGAACCCAAAGAAACAAACGGTGAGAAGAATGAACCACCGAGGAGGAAGATATGAGCAAGAACACGAAGAACGCGAAGAACAACCAAGTTCGTCGGTTTTCTTGATCTTGCGGCCGATTGGGTTTGAGAGGCTAACGAAGGGTTACACCAACGGAAAGAGGACTCTTATACGGAGAGAAGAGAGGTGGAATCACGCGGAACGGACTAGGAACGGCCGCGCAATCTCCAAAAGAGTGGATTTCGGGTTTCTAGCAACCGCTCAAAAACCAACGCGATTTCGGGTGCAACAACTCCATGGATAGGAAGAGGAGTCCGTTGTGATCCCAACGGATCCGGCGGTGATTGATTTGGAGTTGCGTGGAGGGAGTTACAAGGAATTAAAGATAGCTCCCACCATTTTTGCTTGCATGAAGCTTCATCCCCCATGCATGGCTAGAGGTTGAAGATGACACTATTCATGTGCCACGTGGCAGCTCCTCATTGGCCCTCTTTTACGCAAATGATTCGCCCTAGAGAAAAATAAGGAAAAATGGCCTAAAAATTCCGGAAAAATTCCTAGAGCCATTTTAGAATATTTGGAACTCAATGGAAGTGGTTTGGTTGAATTTGGATGATTTTTGTGGAATTGAATAATCGGGCGCGGATCGCAGGCATTAAACAAAAGCCGCGCGAGATAAAATAGGAACGGAGGTCCAAAAATCCGGGGAATGATTCCTAAAATCATTTCGGAATATTTGGGACATTTTAGAAGTGGTTTGGAGATTTTTGGAGCACTTTTGGACTCGGGTGAATTTTCTGCACCACAGTGATCGAAAATCCGATTTTTCGCCCGGGAGGGAATTAATTCCCGATTTCGAAGGAGAATGGATGCCAGGTTAATATAAACACCAAAGAAACTCCAAATTTTGAATTTACTTTATTTAAATTAGGTTTTTTCTCCAGAAAGCCAAAACGAGGATGTTACAAACCTACCCCCCTTAGAGAGAATCTCGTCCCCGAGATTCAGACGGAGAAAGAAAGAGGTCCGGGAACTCTGCTCGAAGATCTTCTTCACGTTCCCAAGTAGCTTCCTTTTCCGAATGGTTGCTCCACTGAACCTTGCAGAACTTGATTACTCGGCTGCGCGTCCGACGCTCGGCTTCATCCAAAATCTTGACGGGATACTCCGGGTAAGACAAGTCTTCTTTGAGTTCCACGTCTTCCAACGGCAACTGATGTTCTGGCACTCGGAGACACTTCTTTAACTGAGACACATGAAAGACATCATGTACCCCTGACAGCTGTGGCGGCAATTCCAATTTATAAGCAACTTCGCCTTTTTGGGCAATCACCTTGAATGGTCCGATATAGCGGGGTGCTAATTTTCCACTGACGCGGAATCGTCTCATTCCTTTCAAAGGGGATACCTTCAAATACACATGATCTCCAGGTACAAAGCTTAAGTCCCGTCGACGATTGTCCGCATAACTTTTCTGTCTGGACTGAGCTGTCTTCAGATTTGCCCGGATTTGTCTGACTTGCTCTTCGGCTTCTTTCAGAACATCGGGTCCGATGATTTGTCCTCCTTCGGTCTCTTTCCAATATAAGGGTGTTCTGCACTTTCTTCCATACAAAGCTTCAAAAGGTGCCATCTTCAAACTGGCTTGATAACTGTTGTTATAGGAAAACTCTGCATAGGGCAAATTCTGATCCCACGAGCCTTTATATGTTAGAGCACAAGCTCTCAACATATCCTCTAAGATTTGATTGACCCTTTCGGTCTGGCCATCCGTCTGGGGATGGTAAGCGATCTTGAAATTCAGATTCGTGCCCAATACCTCATGCAATTCTTTGCCGGAATCTCGAGGTGAACTGGGAACCTCGATCGACACAATCTTCTTTGGCACACCGTAAACACACAATCTTAGCCATATACAACTCGGCAAGCTTATCTCCGAATAGGTTGTCCTTACGGGATAAAGTGGGCCACTTTGGTCAATCGATCCACAATAACCGGATGGAATCATAACCGGACTTGGTTTTGGGTAAGCCGATTATAAAATCCATTCCAATTTCTTCCCATTTCCATATGGGCACTTGCAACGGCTGCAATAGACCTACTGGTCTCTCGATGCTCCGCTTTTACTAATCGGCACACGCCACACTGCCTAAGTCTGCAACTTCTTTCTTCATATTGGACCACCAGTACTTGTCCTTCAAATCTGCATACATCTTGGTGCCTCCTGGGTGAATGGAGTAAACTGAATCGTGAGCCTCTTTCAAGATCACGTTCTTGATTTCTTCTTGGTTGGGGACCACTATTCTTTTCCCGAACCAAACAGTTCCCTGGTCATCTTCTGAAAATCCGGGGTGCTTTCCTTTCTTTAGGCCTTCCTTCAGGTTGGCAATACCTTTATCGTCCTTTTGAGCTTCTCGGATCTGATCTTCAAGGGTTGATTTGACCTCCAAAGAATAAATGCACCCTTCATTTACTATTCCCAGGTTAAGGCGCCGAAATTCATCGTGAAGCGTCGGTTGGCTTGGTTGCACCTTCATATTGTTGCAGTGAGTTTTCCTGCTCAAAGCATCCGCAACTACGTTCGCTTTTCCAGGGTGATAATGAATTCCCAGATTATAATCTTTCACCAACTCCAACCATCTTCTCTGCCTCAGGTTAAGATCAGGCTGAGTGAAGATATACTTCAGACTTTTATGATCCGTATAGATTTCACATCTATTGCCGATCAAGTAATGTCTCCATATCTTGAGCGCGTGCACAACTGCGGCTAACTCCAAGTCATGAACAGGATAGTTTTCTTCATGAGGTCGCAGTTGTCTTGAAGCATAGGCTATTACCTTTCCTTCTTGCATCATAACACATCCAAGTCCTTGTTTCGAAGCATCACAATACACTTCAAAGCCCTTATGGATGTCTGGTAAAATAAGCACTGGGGCTGAGGTTAATCTCTTTTTCAACTCCTGAAAACTTTGCTCACAGGCTTTAGTCCATTCAAACTTCTTTTCCTTTTTCAGAAGCTGAGTAAGAGGTCTGGCTATCTTCGAGAAATCTTCAATGAATCTTCGATAATAACCAGCTAATCCAAGAAAACTTCGGATCTCCGGGACTGACTTGGGTTGTGTCCAATCCAAAACATCTCTCACTTTCGCTGGATCTACTGCTACTCCTGCAGTGAGAAATGACATGACCCAGGAAAGACACTTCCTTCAGCCAGAAGTCACATTTGCTAAACTTAGCATACAGCTGATGCTCTCTTAGCGTTTCCAAGACTATCCGCAGATGGTCTTCATGCTCTTTTCTGCTCTTGGAATAGATAAGAATGTCGTCGATGAAGACTACTTTAACTTGTCTAAATATTCCATAAACACCTTATTCATCGATTCATGAAATAAGAAGGAGCATTGGTTAACCCAAAAGACATGACGGTGAACTCATACTGATCCATATCGGGTGGTGAAGGCTGTTTTGAATATCCTCTTTTCTTATCTTCACCGATGATATCCCGATCTCAAATCTATTTTGGAGAAGACTTGAGCTCCCTTCAACTGGTCAAACAGATCATCTATCCGAGGCAACGGATACTTGTTCTTGATCGTGAACCTCATTCAACGACATTGTAGTCGATGCACATTCTCGAGACTACCATCCTTCTTGGACACAAAGATCACAAAGCGATCCCCAAGGTGACGAACTGGGTCTGATGAATCCTTTTTCTTGCAGTTCTTCAATCTGCTTCTTCATCTCAACCAACTCGTTAGAAGGCAGTCGGTACGGTCTCTTCGAGATTGGAGCGGTACCAGGTACTAGCTCAATCACAAATTCCACATCTCGATCTGGTGGCATACCAGGCAACTCATCCGGGAACACATCCGGGTACTCATTGACGATCAGTACCTTCTCCAACGAAGTACCTTTCAAACGGTTTAGGGTGCTACCCCCCTTAGAGGCAAGATTAGATAAGAACTTCACTCTAATCCCTCGTAATGGTAAGAGAGATAGCTCTACTAGCACAGTCTATCTGACCCTTATACTTGGTTAGCCAGTCCATTCCAAGGATTACTTCTATACCTTTAGTATCCAATAGTATTAAGTTCGCTAGAAACTTTACCCCTTTTATTACTATATCCATTTTTGGACAAACAGAAGATGTTCTTAATTCTTTTCCAGGGGATTGCACTAGCAAAGGGTTTCTTAACTGTAAGGTGTCCCAGTTATGCTTTCTAACCAAGTACTCCGAAATAAATGAATGAGTTGCACCAGAATCAAACAGAATCAAGCAGTGCATCGAGTTCACAACGAACGCATCAGACCACGCCTGGCGCATCCCGAGCCTCTTCCGCGGTGATGTGGTTCACACGCCTCTTCCTGCAGTCCTTGGCGTGGCGCGAGTCCGAGGGGTTCCTCTTCCTTGAGCCGCAGGGGCGCGGCCGGGCGTCGATCCAGGTTGAACCTCACCGGGTGATACTGACGCTTCGGGGCGATTGTTGGCGTAGTGCCCCATCTCCTCGCAGTTGAAGCACCGCACTCGCCATCGCTGTCCCACTCCTCCGGGCTTGAGCTCTGCTTTGCTCGCGAGGGCTTGTCGATGGCGCGAGGTAGACATTAAGTCTGGGGCCCCGCCAGCTCTGCGCTGCTAGGCTCGCTTCTTTGAAAAGTGCGGGGCACTGGCTCGCGGCACCGCCGAGTCTGAAAACATCATTTTTCTCTTGCGCGACTCAAAAGGCGTGGCCGAGCATCCTCTTGAATCGGCGCCTTGTTGATCATGTCTTTGGAGCAGCGACGGTAGTCGCTTGAAACCCATTTGTACCTTCAAGTTGGGGTCAAGGCCCTCCATGAATCGCCAAATCTTGGCCTCGTCGATCGCGACATCTGCGGTCGCGTCTGGACATTGAGTGAAGCGGTTAAGGTACTCCGAGACAGACAAGTTTCCTTGCTGAAGCTTGTGAAACTCACGACGCTTCATTTCCATAATCCCCCTTGGGATATGTGTAGCCCTGAAGGCTTCCACAAACTCATTCCATGGGATGTTCTGCGGGTCGGCATGGGCGGCACAGTAGTTCTCCCACCAGTTGGCTGCAGTTCCTTTGAGCTGGTGAGATGCGTACTGCACACTCTCTATATCATCGCACTGAGCCAAGTGTAGTTTACGCTCAACTTCCTTGAGCCAGTCATCCGCATCCAGCGGATCTGCGGATCCAGCAAAAGTCGGGGGTCGAGTCCTCATGAACTCCCCGAACTTAGATTGGGGCGGTTGAGCTTGAGCGGGTGCTGCCGCGACTTGAGGTTGGTTCAGGACGTTCTGAGCTAACGCCTGAAGAATCTGAAGCTGCATCGCCATCATTTGTTCCATGTTTGGCGGCTGAGCTGGTGGTGGGGGCGGCGGCGGATCATGCTGAGCGGAAGGGTGTTGCACTTGCTCTTGTCCTTGCGGCTGCAGTGGCTCCACATACTCTGCTTCCTCTTGAAAGTGCACCGGTCCACGGGCTCGTCCACGACCTCTACCACGGCCTGCGGGCCTTCCACGACCACGACCACGACCAACGTTCTCCATCTGCACAAGGCGGTCAAGCACAAGGAAAGAGGGAGAAGCATAGGTAAGCAACGGGGAACTAAACTACATCCTCAACACAAGGGCACAACCACAAGAGCACACAACCGAAGGGAAAAACCAACTAAACTTCAATTAAAATCAAATAGTTTTGGAGGTGGCTGTATCACAAATGCCTAAGGGCACGATACAATCCAGCAATCACTTATTCAACGCTCTAACGCGACAAATTTAAGATCCTGCAGACTAGCGAAACTATCTAAGAATCAAGCGTCGGGCCGGCGAAGACGCGGGGACGGGTCCTCCTCTTCCTCCTCCTCCTCGCTCCTGCTGCGGGAAGGTGAAGCGGCTGCCGAAGATCCTGCTCCTTCAGCGGCAGCCAAAGCAATCAGAGTAAACTCTGGCGGCGAAGGGAGACGAACGGACTTGCGCGCAGTAGTCCGAAGCCTCAGGCCTTGATGACGCTTAGCTGGTGGCGCGTCCTCTGGGATGTCGCGGGCCGGCGGTTCCTCCCGAACCGGGGCTGGTGGCGGCGGCACCACGGGCTGTGCCTCCTGCACAGGCGCTGGCGGTGGAGGCGATGGGAGGCTCCTCCTCTCCTCCTCGAGCCGAGAGATCCTCTCTCTCGCTGCCGTCAAGTCCCGACGCAGACCCAGCAGCTCGTCAGACATCCGGACGTAGGCCTCATCCTGCGCCTGGACGAGTGACCCCAAGTGCACCTGCAGGTCGGGTCCTCCTGGGCCAAACTCCTACCCTGGCTGTACACCCGCCCAACCTGGAAGCGGGGAAACAGCCGGTACGGAGAGTTCTCCAGCATGTCGCGGTAGCTCTGCCCCTACATGAGGATAGCCTTTTCGGCGCGTCTGCGCAGCACAGACGCGAGAATCGGTCTCTCGGCCGTGAAGTAAAACGGCCGGTCCTCGACGCGAAGACGGCTCCTCGCGAAGACTAGCAAGCGGACCTGCCACATGTCCTGGACAAGACCAGGCATCGACTGGTAGCGATACTCCGGGCGATGGGGAAATCCCAGCTCCTGGAGCATCAGTGACAGTTCCTCGCAAAAGCCTCCAGCCTCGCCGGCAAAGGTGGTGAAAACCGACATCTGATTTTGAAAGAAGATGAATTAGTAACCAAAGTTTAAATAAAAGAGAGGATGAGCACAAGATACTAAGATAGAAGAGATAGAAGCAAAGGAACTTAAACTTTTGCAAATATATTTTTATAAAATATGAGTCCTTAAGGCTTTGCCATGCTAACTAGGTCACGTCCTACAGTCGTCCAGGCTCTGATACCACCGCTGTGAGACCCCGGATCAGCTATCCAGAATCTCCTGTGTATTTCCGTACTAGTCCCAGATCAGTAGCTAGTACACACAAATACAAAGTGATACATCATTGCCGAACATAACGAAACTTGTAATATAAATATTCAAGTATGGGCCACATGGCCACTTATTACAATACTCGGTCCAACGACCGGCCACACAAAACAGCGGAAGCAAAAGAAAGCAACTAGCGAACGCCACAACGCCACAAAGCGATTTACTAGGAACGCAACTAGTCCTCCTGGCAATCCTCCTCGAAGAACTCCTCCTCCTCTTCGGCATCTTGATAAATCTCTGATGATTACAATATTGGTGTAGCACGTGAGTACAAAAGTACTCAGCAAGTCGGGAATTATGATCATGAGGGGCTTTCCAAAGGAAGCTTAATAGGGTTTATTTGCATAAAGCCACATTTGATTAAATCATACTTCAGTAATAAATTTCACAAAGCATATTTTACAACTCTTTTTAATAATTGAATTATTTATTATTGTAGTGAGGTTCTATCCACCATCACTAACATAAAGGCTCTATCCGCCAACAGTTTAAAGGATCAAGGTTAATCATGTGACTCCATCCGTCAAAGGTAAACAGGTTCTAACCACCTGGTTGGCTCTTTCCTTAAACAACATTCGAGAGTTCTAACCACTCCCGAACCCCAAAACAAAACACTTTTCGGTTTTAAAATCAAAATCAAAGTCTACCAATATGAAAGCATTCTTCGCTTTGCCTGTAACCGTAGGCACGGCTATTCGAATAGTTTTACTCTGCAGAGGTGTACAACTTTACCCACAAGACAAGATATACCCTTGTTGCCATGCAATTAACACACTTCCTTAGGTGTGCTTACAGGATATCTTGACAAGGCCGTTACAATGTATCTACCTAGCTAGACCCACCCGCCGAGGTTTCACCGTTAGGGTTCCCTCCACCCAGTACAGAAGCCCCCTCTTGCGCCGTGTGAGCAAAACAACATCCACAACAATGCCTCCGTCCGGCTCTCACACAACAACCGAGTGGCGAGTCTAAACTAGGCTTCTACAAATTAGTGAGCCAGGTCGTACCATTATAGACATGTGGTAGTACGGTTATGCTTAAAATGGCAATCATAAGCGTCGGTCCTTATATGACTTGGGGCGGTACTTTGCACAAAAGGATCAAGACTTGATCCGCTTCCACCCGACATTCCAGGCCGCCCAAGTCGAAATCATTTTACTTTTCTTTTATTTTAGAAAACAGGACCAAAATCATAATAATAACTTTCAAATACACATTTAATAACATTCTTTTTGAATAATCCCACCCATGGGTTGTTTTATCGGAAAAGGTCCTAAGCAATTCTACCGTACTACATAGCAACGGATACCATATAAACATAAGCATGGTATAAACAATGTTCTAGAGTTACAACGGATATGATTATCAATGTCAAGGAGGAATTATCAAATTCGGATTAACTATCACTTATATTTGACATATTTTATTAAACATAGCCATGCAACTTTATAAACAGTTTTAAATCATTTCGCAAACATAGGAGCAAAGTGCATCAAGGAGACTTGCCTTGATTCTTGTGGCGGTGTCGAACTCGGAAGGCTCGACGGCGAAATCGTGATCATGGCGGGATCGTCGACTACACGCAAAACGAGGCAACAAATAAATAACGGAAAATAAATAAAATCCAAAAATTATAAAATTAGTACTGGCAGGAAGGTCTTGATTTATGATGAATTTAGAAATTTGAATGAGGTCAAACGGAGTTCGGATGAGAAAGTTATGAGCTTCCGAAGTTTGAATTTCGAATAAATCGAAAACCGGGAATATTCCGGGAATATTCCCTTCGGGTTTGACCGGGTCAAAGGTTGACCGAAGACTTGACTTTGACTGGACTTTGAGCCTATGACAGTGGGGTCCCACATGTCATTGGGATGGAGGAGGCTTCTCCATGAAGCTTGCTTGGTCATGCCAATGGAGGAGAGAGAGAGTGAGAAAGAGAGAGGGAGAGAGAGGGAAGGGAGGGGGCTCGCCGGAGGGGGGCGGCGGGCGAGAGGAGGTCGCCGGCTGAGCCGACGCCACGGCCGGCGAGGCTGGCCAACAAGACGGGGCGCTGGGGTTTCGGCGGGCGACGGCGGGCGGCGGCACATGGCGGCGGCGGCAAGGAAGCATGGCGGCATGGCAAGGCCCACGCACAGGAGCTTCACTCCAAGAACAGAGAAGGCCAAAAAAAGGAAAAAGAACACAAGTTTTTCCAAAACTTGATTTTTCTCCCAATTTTGCATGGATTTGGATCAAACAAAAACTAGGATCATCTAGATAACATCCTTAGGAACCTATAACCGGAAAGAATCGAACCAAAACTCACCGAGCAAGATGAATTTGATGAAAAACCCGAGGTTCGGCCGAAACGAGCAAAACGCAAAATTCGTCGCCCACGGTCGAGGAATCCTGAAATTAACGGATGAATTAGAAGCTAGACCTCCCCACGAACCCAAAGAAACAAACGGTGAGAAGAATGAACCACCGAGGAGGAAGATATGAGCAAGAACACGAAGAACGCGAAGAACAACCAAGTTCGTCGGTTTTCTTGATCTTGCGGCCGATTGGGTTTGAGAGGCTAACGAAGGGTTACACCAACGGAAAGAGGACTCTTATACGGAGAGAAGAGAGGTGGAATCACGCGGAACGGACTAGGAACGGCCGCGCAATCTCCAAAAGAGTGGATTTCGGGTTTCTAGCAACCGCTCAAAAACCAACGCGATTTCGGGTGCAACAACTCCATGGATAGGAAGAGGAGTCCGTTGTGATCCCAACGGATCCGGCGGTGATTGATTTGGAGTTGCGTGGAGGGAGTTACAAGGAATTAAAGATAGCTCCCACCATTTTTGCTTGCATGAAGCTTCATCCCCCATGCATGGCTAGAGGTTGAAGATGACACTATTCATGTGCCACGTGGCAGCTCCTCATTGGCCCTCTTTACGCAAATGATTCGCCTAGGGAAAAATAAGGAAAAATGGCCTAAAAATTCCGGAAAAATTCCTAGAGCCATTTTAGAATATTTGGAACTCAATGGAAGTGGTTTGGTTGAATTTGGATGATTTTTGTGGAATTGAATAATCGGGCGCGGATCGCAGGCATTAAACAAAAGCCGCGCGAGATAAAATAGGAACGGAGGTCCAAAAATCCGGGGAATGATTCCTAAAATCATTTCGGAATATTTGGGACATTTTAGAAGTGGTTTGGAGATTTTTGGAGCACTTTTGGACTCGGGTGAATTTTCGGGTACCGGCGGTACTGGAAAATCCGATTTTTCGCCCGGGAGGGAATTAATTCCCGATTTCGAAGGGGAATGGATGCCAGGTTAATATAAACACCAAAGAAACTCCAAATTTTGAATTTACTTTATTTAAATTAGGTTTTTTCTCCAGAAAGCCAAAACGAGGATGTTACAACACGCAGTTATTAGAAGGGATTTTGGAACAGCTAGTTGACAAACCTCAAGAACACACCAAAGGAAATCAGGACCGACAAGAGGAAAGTACAGTAGTGGGATGTCTGCACGCGTCCGACTACTTTGCCAGTGACATTCCCGTAGAGATGGACATTCAAGCTAAAGAGATGAGAGAATTCTTGGAAGGATTACGGAAAAGCTTGAAATTCCACACCTTAGCTATCAAGGACCTGTCAGCTGTAATGGACAGTTGGATAACAATCAAAGAAGCCCGGAATGATTTGGAAAGAATGAAAAAGAAGAAGAGAAAACTTCAGCAGGCTTGGATACAGACCTCCGCCCGCGTTGGAGAGAAGACCTCAGCTTTCACTCATGGATTCCCCAATAAGAAACAGATAATAAAAGGAGAGCAGCCAACACCCGCAGTCACTCAGCCCAAAATAGTGAAGTGCTATAAATGCAATGGGAACCACTATGTCAGAGATTGTCCCCAAAAGATTTCAGGATGTTTCATTGTGGGCGGCCGGACACATCGACAAGATCGCCTGAGAAGGACCTACCAAGCTGCGATAACGGATCACAGACGTCAGCCTCAGCCCCCACCAACGGACCGTCGGTGTCTCATCAACAGCAATCCCAAACCTGAGGATACTAAGAATTTCCAGTTAAGTCAGAAGGAAACCCAAGCAGTCAAGGTCAGAACACTTCAGGACACGTCCAAGGGAGAATCAACCGTGTCATCGCCAAGGAACAGCAACAAATTGCCCTGTACCCCGTCACCACTCCCTGGAGATTCCAAGCCACCGGAAGTAGACTAATAGCTAGATTTGAATGTAACAACTTGGAGATGGAGATCCAAGGGATCAAGATTAGGACCAACTTGTACTATCAAGAATGTATGGTCTGAACAATATTTTGGAAATAAAGCAGTGTTTGACACATGAACTGTGCGAATGGTGAACAAAGAGCAGTGACTACTGAATTAAATCAGATTGTTTCCCTATAACACGTCCCTAAAAGATGGAATGGAATTGGATTCCAAAAGAATAAAACAGTCTCAAAGTGGACATAACATCAGTTACAGAAGCCGCAGAAGTTACAAGTGTCAGAATCAAGAGTCAGAAAAATAGTTAAGATTCTGGTACAGCTTGGAGACGGAAATCCAAGAAGACTAAAATCCCAAGATAGTTTGTCATGGAAAAGGGATAGCCTGAACATCGTTCTGAAGAGGAATTGATTATTCGGACATAAGGTCAGGATGGATTGTACGCAGAAAACAGTAACACCAAGGGATCTCACAGACAGGAAATGATGAAACAAAATGACCAGAGAATTATAAAAGGAGTCAAGGTCACATCAACGCCTACCACACTCGGATTAGACAACTCACCCCTGATTCATGGACAAGTAAGTTGCCTCAGAGTAATGACCTGTTGACCAGTTAAAGGAAGCCAAAGGATCCTCCGAATTGGAATCAAGGACAAAGTACCGTCAGTTGAAAGTCAAGTAACCGGACAGTGAGAAGACCACAGTCATTAAGCAGTATGGACCGCGAGAATTGAAATGGTTCTGTTTGGACTCTCAGATAACCTGGCATATTTCATGAACCCAATGAACCAATTATGTGGAGTATATGGACAGTTCATTGTAGTGTTTAGAAAAATTAGAGAACACCGGCTTGCGCCAAATTCTCTAAATGAATTCTGGTTGGGTAAAACCACTTTCCTAGGTAACAACATCACTAGAGGTGGAATAAAGATGGATCTCAGTGACAGGACAGTTATGGAATGGAATCAACCCGTCCGTAGCAGAGTTAGAAGTTTTTCTGAGAATAGTGTGACAGAAGTTTAGTCAAAAGATTCTTCAGAGATAACCAAACCTGAGACTCAGCCTCTCAAGTAGTACGGCCCTACAGATGGACATAGAAGTGTGAGGACAATTTCCAGGAATCTGAAAGCAGAATTCAACGTCGATACCAGTCGCCACACTCCCAAGAATCAAACCAAGACTCCCGGACAGATTTCAGTGCTAAGGAGAAAGGATCGACAAGTGTACTGATACCGGATAAAAATGATTGAGTACGTTTTGTGACAGCTCAAGCCGTACAAGGAGAATGACCCGATACATGATAAGAAGCCAGCCTAGACCGTTCATGTTTTTGGAAAAGACTAAGGGGATGAAAGAAAAATGGATGGAGTCAAGTAAAGGATTGCGACTCCAGAGTTCAGTGCCTTCCATGAGAAAGAACTAGTGTGATAGCTGACGCCTTAAGCAGAAGGGCATGCTGTCACTTAGCTCAAGGAAAGAACATCTCCCCACAGCTAGAGTCAGAGTGATGACAGTTAGACCTGCAGACAGTGTCAGAAGCGTCACGAGACTTTCCACAAGGTACAGCCCGGTTTATGGAGTCAGATTCACCACCAATGCATGCATCAGAAACTCGGAGACACGAAAAGAGATGCATAAGACTAGACCGACAGAATCATCGGAGCAAGGACATGCATACTACGACCCCATCATTACAAGTACTCCTGATGATAAGGATATAAGATGATTGATTTTGACAGAAGTTCACCCGTCTAAATGATCGATACCCAACGGAGTGCGAGAATGCACCAAGATTTGAGAAGGGAATACCAGCAGGAAGTAATGAAGAAAGATGTGAACAAATACGTGGATGGATGCAACAAGTGTCAGACAGATGAAGTGGACCACCAAAGCGACAGTCAGGTAGCCACAGTCACTTACAATGCCCGTGTGGAAATGAAAGGGAAAGGAAAAACCTTGCCTCTAGGTTACCTAAAAACTCAGCAAGGATGGACGACAGATAGAACATCACTTATGGATTGACCAGAATAGCTCACCTCGTACCTATCAGACAGATCGTCAGAAAGGACAAGTTGGCAGAATTAGATTCAGCTCAGATCAACAGACCACAAGGAGCCCCACTGAGTCAGATTAATGAGCTAGTTAGCTCAATGTTCAGGGAAAGTCTGCATAAGGCTACAAGGACAGATTTGAACTTTGACCCCGTACACCACCCTCAGCCAGATAGACAAGCAGAGAAGAAACAGCCAAAATCTAAAGGAAGTGTTGAGAGCCTGCGCTCTAACACATGGGACCGAATTGGACCACTTAGTGCCGTCCACAGAATCTCAGTACAGCCTCAGTTGCCAAGTCAGTCTGGATATGATACCCTTCGGAACCCCTTACGGAGGAAAGTGTCGACCCTTTTTTTAAATCGGATAAAGGACTAAATAGAAATGGCTTTGGACCACATCCCATTTATGATACAGAAGTTCATGTGAGAGTTGTCAGAAAGTTTTGATGACTGATGTGATACGACGGAAGAGTTATGCTGAAGAAGGGACTTTAGCTATCAAATCAGAGACTTCATTGTCTAGGAGTGATTCCATTAGAGTCAGCACCGTTTGGATAAAGAACAGAAGCTAAGCCTAGCTAGACCGAACCACACCAGGTTTCTAACAGAATCAGAGAAGTGACATACAAGTTGTAGTCAATTCAGGATTTTTCAAGAGTTCGCAGCATGCTTCGGATATTCCCGACTGAGAGGACATTTCCGCCAGCAGTCAGGTCAGGTACCGCTAAAGGATTTGGTTCTGCATAAAGAGACCAGTCAGGAACATGGAAGTCATGGAGAAAAGATTGAGTTTAAGATCGTCAGATTTACCGAGTGTCGTGGGAGGATCACACGCTCGAAGGACCCTTGGAAATAAGGAATCAGTTTGCAGCAGTAGTTTCCCAACCTTTCTCCCAGGAGGAATAAATCTCGGGGACGAGATTTGTTTTAAGTGGGGTAGGTTGAAACAACCCAAAAATTCAAAACGAATTTATTTGGAGTTAATTCGAATTTCAGGTTCAAGTTTTGAATTTGGAATTTGAATTTTTGCTTTTTGATTTGCATTTGGTTTGGTTTTCGATTTTGGGCCAATTTCCTTTTTGGGCCTTCCGGCCCGTTCTCCGTTTTCTGGCCGTTGGCCTCTGGCCCAGCCCGCCTCGCCCGGCCAGTAGCCGACTCGTCCCGCCGCCTCGCTGGCCGGCCGCGCCGCGCCGCGATACTGCGCCGTGCCGTGCGTCTCCCGCCTTTGCGCCGCCCGATGTTGGCCGCCGCGTCGCCTTGTTGCCCGCCGCCTCGCGCCTCGCGCCGCCGCCCGCGAGTTCCGGTCTCCCGGTGGACCGCTCCGTGGCCGCCGCCTCGCTCGGCCAACCCAGCGCCGTCGCGCGCTGGCGCCGGTTGCCGCCACTGTCGATCTCGCCGACCGTGCGCCGCGACGCCGCTCAGCCTCCGCGCACGCTGAGCCTCGCCGCCCGGCCGACTGACCACTTGTGGCCGCGCCTCGCTCCTCGCTCGAGCTCGCCTCGCCTCGCGCTCGCGCTTATAAAAGCGAGACCCCTCGTCTCCTCGCCCCTCCACTTGCTTCTTGCTCCGCTCCCGCTCGCCGGTGAGTCCCTCCCTCCACCTCTCGCCGCCGCTTGTGCCAGCGCCGCTTCATCGGCCGCCGCCAGTGCCTAACCCTAAGCCGCTCCGCCCGCCTCGGCGACAGCGTGGCCACTGCCGACCTCTCCTCTCTGCCGGCCGGACGAGCCGAGCCGCTCGACTTTGGTCTCGCCCGCGCCCGTGGGCCGCTTGGCCCATGTCCCCGTGAAGCCAGCCCAACACTGTTTGGAACAGTGTTTTCTTTTTCGGAATTTTTAATTCAATTATTAATTCCGAAAATCGTTTTTAAATCCAGAAAAATCCCCAGAAAATCCCCGAAAATTCCGTGAGCCCCAGAAACCCACCAAAGACACTACCCGAACCGTTTCGATCCCCTGAGTCCAAAAATGCCCTCCATTCCTCAATCCGGAGTTCCCAAAATTCCGAATTGCCCAATTCGCCCCTTTCTCTCTCTTGGCCCGGTTCCGGTTTCCGATTTCGTTTTCGTTTCCGTTTCTTTTTCGTTTTCGTTTCTTTATTTGTCGTTCGTTCTTGTCGCGCTAGATCCAGACGTTGGACAATTCCAGAAGCAGTCCCTGGAGCCGGAGCAGTTCCAGGAGCAGACGTGGATTCCGGAGAAGTTTCCCGGAGCAGACGTTGGACCCGACGGAAGCCCCGAACGACTACTTCCTCTGCAGTTCTTCCGGCCCGTTCGCCGAGCAAGGCAAGCCGTACACCCTTGATCATGTTGATCCCAAACATGCCATGTATTACTTAGTAATTACTTTGTATCGCATTATTTTACTGTATGTTGAATTATTGAAAACAGTATTTTAGAATGACATGATACCTAGGTAATGCCAAATTGATCATGAAACCTCCTTGAAATTATTGGACCAGATTAAATCCTTTGTAACCCCAGATGATTTCTATTACCTTGTTAAGTTAGTTATTACTGTTAATCTTGTAGTTAGCTCAAATGCTTTCGAAAATGGAAATAAAATGCCGCCGAATCTCGGATTCGGATGTTTGTGAAAGTGCTACAGTTTGGGGGACAGAATCGGATAAATCCCAGAGTGGATGTAACTCCGATCCCCGGCTGATGATTAATGCCTTGGTTTGTTTGGTGGCCGGTATTATGGGATACCGGATCGGGTTTGCGGATGAAGGCTTGATCTCTGGCAGTATAAGGTTAACAAACCCCTTGAGCAAAGTAAACAACTTAAGTATCCGCTCAACCACAGGTCGGACTGGTCGGCAGACCAGTATCCGACATGGCTCGGTAAATTAATCATTTCTGAACCTAAAAATCGGATTCTTTTGGTGGCTACCATTCTCAGGAGAGAATGGGGACCGGGCCTTCCTGGCAGGGAAGTGCATCGGAGGGGTGGAACGGGAATGGTCCTTCGCGACATTCTTGGTTCTCACAACGGTAGACGCTAATGGGGACCCTGAGTCCAAGGTAGCGGTACTATCGGTTAACAACTAAACCAACAGGAATGGTTAACGAAATGCTGTGATCATCTCGACCGACCGCATGTATTCTAGTTGCCTGTGAGTAACGGTCGTTGATATCTTGTGGGTAAAGCTGAGCACCTCTGCAGAGTTAATCATGATGGTATTCGAATACGCCGTACTTCCGGTTAATGAAGTTAAGTTTGAACTGGGGTGATACCCGAAACCAAGCTCAAGATATTTGTTTTGGAATTTCGAAGAAGTTGGTTAAGTGCTGTTGAACTTGTGAAACCCCCCCTAACTATTATTTATGGTTTGTGCTTCAAATGTAAAATGAATTATAAATAAAACTGCATCCAGATACTTAAACCCTAGTTCCTTCCTTTGGATAATCCCCTGCATATAGTATTCAGAATTTTCCGTACGACTTGTTGAGTACTCCCGTACTCACCCTTGCCCCCGCCCTTTCAGAGTTTGAAGAAGCTGGAGCGTTTCAGGAGTTCGTAGTTGGCGATTTTGTTGGTTTTGAGGTCTTGGTCTTTTGCTCAGGCCTGCCTGTGCGGTGTTTTGCTTGTAAGTTATTCGGGCCCTGCTGCGCCCTCTTTTGTAAAAAACCTGGCCGTTAGGCCCTATATTGAATAAAAAGTGTTGAATTGGCTTTTGGCCAGGTAATTTTACTCTTGTTTTACAACAGTTAGTCTTCCTGGGTAACTGTTGTGAGTTTCGCACTGCCCCTAAAAAGGCGGTCCGTCACACATCCTATCCTACCCTAGTTGCAACCACAGACAGAATGGCCTTCCCATCTGTTGGACCAATACGCATGATCAAACAAAGTGCTATCTCATGTGTTCTCTTTTACCCGACTATGATTAAAACTAGGTATGGCCGCTACGCCGTGCAAAATTTAGTTTGTTAATTATATCTAAAAAAATATATAAAGACCAAAACGTAATTTCAACAATGTAATTTTGTTTTTTACTGCAGGTTATTTTATTTTGTGTAAATTCAGTTTTCTTTTTTTTTTTAAAAAAAAATGAGCCGCTAGAGTTGTCATTGAATTTGCGAACTCGCGTGCATCTTTTTTTTTTTGCCAAAAAAACTTGCAGGGACTTAAATGTAATTTTAAAAAAGGTGTCGTCGTCGACTGCAAGCTCGCGCGCTTCTTTTTTTAAAAAAACATGTATGGACTTAAATGTAATTTTCTAAACAAAATAAGTTGCTAGAAGCCATCGCCGATTTGCGAACTCACATGCATCTTTTTTTGAAAAAAGAGGTGTAGGGACCTAAATATAATTTTCAAAATCGCTAAAAATCGAGCGAACTCAAAATTCAATTTTTTTTTTTGAAAAAATCAAAAGTCGTCGATTATCGTGGGAAATCGACAAACTTGGTTAACTTTTTTGGTGGTCGATTTTTTAGAGCGATTTTCGTCGATTTTTAACGAAAATCGAGCGATTTCTACCGATTTTCGACCGATTTGTAACACGTACTTTTTTTAATTGTTTTTTGAATTGAATCGGTTTATCGACCGGTATTTAATATCGGACCGCGGTGATACGGACCAAAATCGCGAAAATCGCACGATTTTCATCGATTTTGTTAACCCTGCTCATCCCCCTTCTTAGCCTGTCCAATATCACCTCTCTTCACCGTCTCCTCCCTAGCTACCTCTCAAAATTTTCCCCTTGATGCTTTCATCTGAACCCACCTCCCGCCCGACGAGCTCGTCGACGTTGAGTGGGAGGGGGTACCACCCCTTCATTAGCAGCTTAATGGGTCATCAGCGGCGAGCGGCTTCACCCGCTGGGTCCTCCTAGCGGCGAGTCAGTCGATCTACCCCTTGCCCGAGCCGCGCGCGGTGGTCACTATGAAGCGACAGGTATCGAGGATTCGATCCGCGTGGGCTGAGTGATGTAATGGGCTGAATTCAATGAGCCCATGTCATATCTACGATGTAACGTAATTAAGTATGCATGCATGCATGCATGGAACCACGCAATTCACATACACAGATACACTCAATCGATCGATTCGATGGGCATACAATGATACATATACACACAGTCGTATTGACTATTGAGACCAACGTGCATATTTAAGCTTGGTCGATCGATGGGAATTAAGAACGTACGGTTCGGATTGAAAGACAAACCGAGTCGCAACAATGCAAACACGAGAAGCTAGCTAGCTAGTTTGAGGCTTGCCGTCGTCGATCGGCCGCGCCAAAGGGCGAGTCGCTGACACCGCCGAGGCGACGGATCGAGCACACAAGCTACCACCAAGAAGAGGTGTTTGGGAGAGGTGGTGGGGGATGGGGAGGTGGTGCAGTACGCACAGTTGCTCGCCGTGGTCGCCATCGAATCTCGCCGGCCGGCCGGCCGGTGATGTGCAGTCCGGTGAAAATAGAGTAGCGTCGTTGGGATCGCACGAGTAGGTGATCGAGTGCGTACGTACTCAATGTATATATGCTCGATCTGCTGGAGAAATTTTCTAGCTCGAAGGATACGATCCATCGGTAGAGGGATCGAGAAGAGCAAAAAAGAGCGAGCTTATTGATCAGAGGCGGCCGCCAACCACACGTGACAAGTCCCAAGTAGGTAGGTAGCTAGAGCGGCTTCACCGACCCAGGTTATAAATAATTCAGAGTCGGGGGTCGTTCTCGTGAACACGCGCGGTGCACGTACGCTTCAATCTCGTTCCACCAGATATGAACCGGATCGATCAATACGTATGCATGCTATCATCCATGCGAGGTTGCTGTGGTGATTGTGATCTGGGTTTACATTATCTAATGGACATTGAAAATCGCTCGTCGGCTGGTACCGATTTTCGTAAAAAAATCACTCTAAAATTATTAAAAATTAAAGGATTTCGAAATCAATTTTTTTGAAAAAAAAATAAAAGGAATAAAAAATTGACCGTTTTCACCGAAAACCGTTTGACTAACCAATAAATATTTTTAGTGGACGATTTTTTGAGCAATTTTCTTCGATTTTTCAGCCGGTAATTTACGTTAAATAATTTTTTAAAAAAAATTAGACCGATCGATTTTTATTTTTGAATCAGCTCGATACGAACAATTATCACGATATTTACGACCCTGATTGTGATACCATGCTCGCGACGGATCTTCAGCTAGCTGAACTACTTCACCAAATTAATTATGGGAGAATTAAATCCCACTAACTGGAACGTAAGATCCCTGTAACATTGCCGACACAATAGGAGGATGCCGTTCTGGTCGTTTTGGAAGCACTGTCGACTCATGCATGCATGATCCATGAAAGCAACGCAGCACGTAGCTAGGATCGATACTATTCAATCAATGTAGATGAAGCAGCTATATAGTCCGGTCCTTTTATTTCTTCCGTCCAAAAGGAATATCCTCTCATCAATCTAACCATCGATCCTGTTGCCTTTTCAAGCTAGCCAGATAGCTAACTACTGCTCGTGTTTCGTTTACGCCATGTCAACGTAATCGATCTGCAAGCTAGCTCTTCCAAAGACAGCTAGCTTTTGCGGCGCATGCATGATCCATTGCTCAAATACTCCTACTTTAGAGGCCAAAACTAGTGGTGCGCAAGCGCGCGATGTGTTCCATCGTCTTCCCTGCGCGCGCGCGGGGTCTGCATGCTTCTTGCACGTGAGCTTTGATTAATTCTCGCCGCAGACTTGCAACTTGCAAGACGAGCGTGCTAGGTTTTGGCTGAACGTCGATCTCTCGTTCTGCAAATGGTGGTGACTTTAGTTTCAGTCTTCTTCCACGGTGGAACAACTTGATTTGGATCGACGACCTTTCTCATGGTGAAACAGCTTTGCAATTATTCTTTCTCCAGGCAGCAAAAGATTATGGAACTCGTATCTAATCGAAATCACATCTATCTATCTATCTATCTATCTATCTATTAAGGCAAAGGCAAAAAAGCCAATTAACACGCTCACTCTCAATTAGATTTAATTTATATACGAAATTCCAACCAAAACTTACTGAAATTTTGAATAAAAAATAATATATAATTAGCGATTTGATTTTGATATGAACTCTAAAGTAAAATCCTCAAAGTTTTGTTTTAGAGATTATATCAATACCCAAAACGGGACAAGAGGAAGGACTAGAGAGACTACTCATGATCAATATTAAGCTGCTAGCGTGAGCCAAGCTATTTAGGGGGAGACTAAATTTGTGCCCATAGGCTGAAATGATTTTTTAATCAAATATTATTATTATTCAATTACATTTTCTCGAGGTCTGTTTTGTCTTTAAAATTTATTAATATTTCAAATATTATATACAAAGAAGTATATACATCTCAGCTACTTTAATACTAAAGAAATTATAATAAACCCAGTCATACAAATGCATAACACCCTGCTAGTTCTAACGTAAAGCAAAACATAATATTCAGAATTTGTATGCAGTAATAAATTAATTAATATTGGACATCACACGCAACTCGCTAGTAGTTTATATTTTCCTTATTCCAGATGAATGCCGTGCATGCGGGTCAACTATATATGCTACAGACGTACGAGTAGTCCTTCTCGATTTTTTTTTAAATAATACTTTTTTTAAATTGAATTGCGTTTTTAATATACGGAATAAAAAATTTGCAAAAATAATATGCCGTCGCCAAACCGTACGGCGAATACCCTATTTTCGCCGAACCGTGCGGCGAACACCCTATTTTCGCCACACGGTTCGGCGAAAATAGGTTAATTGCGCTATTAATGTCTGTCAACCATGGGCTATGGTATTTTCGCCGTACCGTGTGGCGAAAATAGGGTATTCGCCACACGGTACGGCGAAAATAGGTAGTCGCCGTACCAGCTGGCGAAAATATAGTATTCACCAAGCCATGTGGCGAAAATATGTAGTCGCCATACCAGATGGCGAAAATATACAAAACATGGCTCCAAAAATTATAAAATAATTATACCATATTCATATAGTGTTGGATGTTCCATTTATGCAAAAATATGTAGGTATCAATTGAGTTGAATACCCTATTTAAATACTGAAGCACTTTCGGTAGGATGTAAATTATTTCGACACGAATACCGCAGATTGGCTCTTTGATACATGGAGTACCATATTATGGAAAAATATTTCATCTACGCCTTTGTTTCCGCTGACATATACCGCCGCAAAAACCCTAAAAGGTATATGTCAACCATAACTTTTAAGCCTTTTCGGCAGCCTGTAAAATGTCACGTTCGAATGTATTTTTCGGCACGAATACCGCAGATTGGCTCTTTGATACATGGAGTACCATATTATGGAAAAATATTTCATCTACGCCTTTGTTTCCGCTGACATATACCGCCGCAAAAACCCTAAAAGGTATATGTCAACCATAACTTTTAAGCCTTTTATGATCTGTAAAATGTCACGCTCGAATGTATTTTTCGACACGAATACCGCAGATTGGCTCTTTGATATATGGAGTACCATATTATGGAAAACAATTTCATCTACGTCTTTGTTTCACGACATATACCGCTGCAAAACCCTAAAAGGTATATGTCAACCATAACTTTTAAGCCTTTTCGGCAGTCTGTAAAATGTCACGTTCGAATGTATTTTTCGGCACGAATACCGCAGATTGGCTCTTTGATATATGGAGTACCATATTATGGAAAAATATTTCATCTACGCCTTTGTTTCCGCTGACATATACCGCCGCAAAAACCCTAAAAGGTATATGTCAACCATAACTTTTAAGCCTTTTCGGCAGCCTGTAAAATGTCACGTTCGAATGTATTTTTCGGCACGAATACCGCAGATTGGCTCTTTGATATATGAGAAAGGACAATAATAAAAGCATGTAGATGCAGCCAGCAATCTTAGTACGCAAACTCAACCTTAGTACGGAAGATACAACGAATATTACAACAGTGACGACATTGCTAGGAGAAGTGCCAAAAACACTTATTGTAATGGTGGAACAAGTGATCGTTCCGCCTATGTTCGTAGAGTGGGAATGATGCCATATATTTTCTACATATTACATCACCTGTCAATCTTGTGCGATTTATTCTTGGACACCGCTCAATCTCTTTTATGAAAGAGCTCCATGGCCGTGCGCAGTGCTCCCAGCTGTCGCCGAATGGGTAGCCTATGCCATACGTCTCTGGGGTGTAAGAAGTAACTTGTTTGTATGCATTCTGTGGAGTCATGCCCTCCCATATCGGCATGCCATCTCGATTTCCGGTGCCCCCTATGTTAATACCACCGGGGTTGCCGGATGGCCTTTGTAATGCGTCAAGGATTTGTTGCGTATTGCGGACCTCGGCCGGCTGCTTCCCCTTATCCCGTACCATTCGAGAGGACGAACCCTCTTGCCCTTCCGGAGACTTGCCGAGACGCCTCCTATGTTTCGGCTCGCACTCCACGATATGGTCCAGGAGGTGTGTGTTGGGCTTCTTGTTGTACAACCGAAAACGTGCCCTGCAGTCAATGCAGTATGCTCGCTGTGGTGGTTGGAGAATACCGTATGCGTACTCGGGGTCCGGCTTTTCTGGGAGGTAGTAGCACCACGGCGAGGGTTGCTCTCCCCAGTTATCAAATACGGGAAGTTTGAGATATGGGTGGTACGTCTCCGGGTCCACCCAGTTGAAGTACCAAAGACCATGCATCCTCGGACAAAGGGCACGGTAGAATCTTCTCGTCCGCTAGATCCTCGTCGCCGGTATCAACCACTGCCTGGAGGCCGTGGTCGCACAGTTCCTGGCTTTGCGTTGGCCCCTGAGGAGGATTTTCTTGCCTTGACTTGAGCCATTTTGCAAACTTCTTTTTGAAGTCCTGTATGCGATGAACTGATTTAGAATGGGTACTTTGTAGCTGAAACATGAGGCACGTGAAACTCACCGATTGGTTCGTCCCTTGCCCACCGGCCCTTAACTCCGGTCGATCTAGGTAGGGGACATATCCCGGCGGCCTCTCCCACCGTGTGAAGTTCTCAGGCGAAGTGGGGTAGGCGTCGTGGCAGTTGTAGAGAAATTCGTAGTCACGTCGTTCCGGCCCGTCGATCCATTGGAAAAATCAACAATGGTCCTCGTCCTAAAAAAACAAATAACGATGCATGAAATGGTATTGTTACCCTAATTAGGGTATGGACATCATTTGGTTTACCCGGCCGCGCACAACAAAGAGTGAGCGCGGAGGCCGTATCTCCGCGCGTGAAGCTGCGTAACCTTCGCTACTAGGTTGCGATCACATTTCGGCGTAGCAACTCCGTGAATCAAGGCGTCAACGCTACTCTCATCCGGGTATTGGGGGGGTTAGCCTTCGCTTGCTGAAGAGGCGACGGTAGAACGACATCGTGGCCTACTGTGTGTGTGGGGAAAACAGACTAAAGTTTATGGAAGTTACGGTGTGTGATGCACATATCCCTCCCTCGGTGGGTTTATAAAGAGCTGGCGAAGGGGCAACCAAAGGAGAGTCTCGCGGACTTTAGAGTATTTCAAATCCGCGAGCATCGGATGCTTCTGTAGCTCATGATGACATGAGCGTGGCTATGCCCACACCTTTATCTGAGGAATCTCGCCATAGCCGGCTTTTAGCGACATTATGTTGAAATGACAAAGGTGGAAAAGTTGATATGACAAAAGCTGAAAAAGCAATAATGACACGCGGTTGATATGACTAAAGATGACAGAAATATATAATAGACCACGTATATGAGAAAGTACACAAAATAGATGGTAAAACATAATAGGACAAAGTACCCAAAAATAACGCACATCCTAAGCCTGATCACCCCCCAGTGGTGGATCTCGACTGCCACGACCCTAGCTCTCTCCTTCGCCGACGCCGGAAGGGGTGCATCGTCGAGAGGTCGTGGGCGGCACTCGCGATGGTCCCTTTGGCCGTAGTCCGAAGGGCTGTACCGAACCGGCGGGACACGCAAGCGGGGAGGCAACGGGTCTGGAGGAGGCTGCGTGATCTGCGTGGCTGGAGGAGGCGGCGTGTGCTACGTGGCTGGAGGAGGCTGCGTGAACGGAGCCCCTGCGAAGAACTGATCGGTCCCAAAGAGTCGTGACGCCGTGCTCGATCGGGTGTCAGTAGAGGCATGTCCTAGGAGGCCTACTGATCTGAGACATTAACATTTAATTATAGTGAGAAGATTAGATTCAAACGGGATCAATCGAATGTTTATCGGCTTACGGGTGTGGGGACCATGGTAGGCCGCGTGGTGGCGTCGCTAAGCTGGATCCTCGGTAGTTCGAGCCGGAGGCACTGGGTGTGGAAGCCGGACCGTGGGTCGTAGCGGTGGTCGAGAAGGTGGTGTCGAGGTGAGCCGGGTGGCGGCCTAGACGAGGTGCCGGTAAAGCGATGGGCGGGGCCTGCCAAGCAGCACCAATCTCCACGATCCGTCGGGAGTGCAGCTCCACATGCCCCATGGCCTCTGATAGCTGCTGCGGTGTGAAAGTGGTCCCCTGCTGCGGCCTGAGCGGAAAGTCGGTGGCATCTTCTTTGCAAGCCCTCGCCTCGTCCACCTATCACGTACAAACAAACATTAAACATAACGACATAGCATTGAAATTACAATTGCATTAATGAGTAAAAATACAACGAGACTTACCATCTGGTGCAGTGCCAGTCCTGCGTGGCTCGAGTACAAGTCTGCGATGCTAGGAGCAAACACCTGGGCCGGCTGCTCCTCGCGTAGGAGACGAGTACGGGTCCGGGGCACGTACCAGGACAAGTACTCCTGGTAGGAGGAGGGGTCGTAGGGCGCGACCTCCTCGACAACGTCCTCCAGCGCCCCCTCCCACAGCGCAAGCCACGGCGCCATCCTCTGCAGCAAGGTCACCATGGCCTTCTTGAGTCCCTGGGTGGAGTACCTGCACAAAAAACCTCATTACTACAAATATGTCGTAAGCACTTAGCATACCTGTAGTGGCGAGTAACTCACGAGTGCACTTTCGCCGCACGCGTTTCAAAGGAACAGGGGACAACCTGGCGTAGTCCGAATCGCTCGAGGACTCGGTGCGGCGCGTAGTCCTCACGAAGACGTCGAAGACGAACTTCCTCCTCGTCATCCAAAGAAGGCCGGGTCCTCGCCGCAGAGCATGTATAGCCTCTCGCGCAGCCTCTCTCTCTCCTACACGCCGTCGTAGGGGGTCCCGACGACATGCCCGCCCTTCAAAGTGGTCGAAGGCCTCGTGAAGGAGAGGTACGCCGCACGCACTGGACACCGCCACCGTGGGTGCAATAGAGTAGAAATAATCGTAGCGGATGGCATTGAAATTACAATTCCATTAATGAGTAAGAACATGTACCCGCCGCCTGGTCCAGAGCGAGCCCATCGCTTTGGTCGGTCCAGCCGCATCACCGCCAGACATGTCTGGTGTAGTGCCGAGGGTCGACAAGGGGTCGACCCACTGAGAAGCGCCGAATGACCAAAGTCGAAGAAGAAGCGGCATCCCGGCCGATTGGAGTTCTCGCTTTTCTTCACGCGACGCAGCGTCGCAAAGGGCGCTGATGCGTGGAAGCAAGAACCGCCGAACCCCAGGATACCGCCGGTACATCGCCAGGCTCGAGTCCGCAATAGCCCGTCGTAGGCTATCCAACGCGGCGTCCACGGTGTCACCGTGACTCGACGCGTGAACATCACCCACCGAACAACCAAAGCAGATAGGCCTCGACGTGCCTAGCAACCTGGTAGTCCGTGGGTCGGGCCGCCATCCGCCGCACTCGCAACAATTGAAAGAGTGTGATATCACGTTAATGCTATGCAAAGCTGGAGTAACATAGTAATATGTACAATCACTAACCTCGGCTGTGCCAACCACCTCCTCGATGGCCCGTGCTTCGCCACGGTATCGTGGGTCGACCTCCGCGACCCGGCCAGCAGGCGATAAGTCCGCGTCCCCACCCGGCAGAGCCAGGGGCCGATCGCTGCCGGCGATCGGCAATCCAATGAGCATGGCGACGCCTGCTGGCGTCACCGTCATCTCCCGAAAGGTAGGTGAAAAGTGTGCGTCTCCGGCCTCCGGCTGGTCGACCAAACACGCTAACGAGTGGTCGAACGGAAACGCCGCGATCACGGGGTCATCACCCCGAGCCTGGGGTCATGCTCGGCGGTCGGCGGTGAACCCTTCACCATGCGGACAAGTGGAAGCAGCCCGGCACGTGCCAGCCTAACGAGGAACAACAGAGTTTAATCAATTGAATGTAATAAACACTAATTGTACGAACAATGAAACATGTATAAGTACTGCAACTAACCTGGATGTGGAAGCGAGGGTCAACACACCATGCCTTATTAGGCACACGAATCCGCAGTAAGGCCAACTTGTCATTCCCCTCTGTCGTGTGGACGTGCGCACGGTGCCGCGCATCCAAGACAGGGTCCAAGAGTGAGTCGACCTGCTCCATCCCTGCACATAGAAATGTTTCAACATAAATCATACTACACAACGTACGGCAAGCACGACATATGTGAATAAAAGTACACAACGTATAATAATAAAAGATATGAGGGTTGAACATAAATAAAGGTACACAACATGTGAGAAACACAACATATTTGAATAAAAGACACAAGGGGTGAACATAAATAAAAGTACACAACATGTGAGAGACACAACATATATGAATAAAAGACACCCAATCGCGTCAATATTACAATAAAAGACATCCAACGTGCATATAATAACATATTTCGATACATAGCCACCACCACTTTCAGAACATACACCCTACGTGCACTGGTTTGCCTTGTGGCCATACTCGCCGCACTCAGAACACCTCTTAAGAGGGCCACCCACTTCAGATTCATCCATATCGTTGCGAATGCGCCTAGCCTGTGGACGACCAGACTACCCTTCCGCACACCTCCGCAAGGTTGGATCCGGCAAACAGATGCCCTCATCTCTGTTAATCGCAGTGAAATCACCGTGTGCACGAAAACCACGAAACTCACCCGACCATATATGGACAACATGATCCTTCAAGTAGAAAGGGGACATGTATTGCGACGTGTTCATCCCAATTTGCCCACAAGCAGCCATCACGTGTGAGCAAGGAATATGGAGAAGTCTTGGCTTATTGCAGCTGCATTCACACCATCCAGATGCCCGTTGGCCTAGATTAACCTCGTGCGTAATAACCGCTGTGTCCGTTCCCAATCCCCTTTTGCACCGAAGAGTCACCTCGAAGAGGTATTCAGTGACCCCGTAGCTACGCACCATATGCTGCTGAGCTTTCATGGTTCGTTCCTCCATGTAGGTCATCATCCACGAACAATACGGCGTTTGCAATGTGGATGCATGAAGTACCGCTTCCGCATGCCTTTTTTGGTAGTAGCTAACGATGCCGTGCAACATGCCTTCAAGGATGGCCACAAGCGGAAGCGGATGGAGGCCTCGGATGACCCAATTGTAAACCTCGGCTATGTTCGTTGTCATCACGCCAAACCTGTTCAACGCAAAACAGTTTAAAACAACAGGCCAAATTGTTTAGCGCTGTTTTGATATTTTAATGTACCATACTAACCTGGCGCCCGGTGTCATGGAGCAATGCCCACTTCTCTAGAGGCTCGGCCTCTATCCAAAGGCGAAACACTTAATGTTCCTTGACGTTCGTCTCCTCATATTAGGAGGATCGAGCTCCTCAAGGGGTGTTAGCCTTTTGGGTGGACATTCGTTCGGCGTAGGTGGTTGCTTCTTCATCTCTTCGATATGCGCACTGGTGTGCTTATCCAACTCGGCAAATAGCGCGTTGAACTTACGTGCCTGATTCTGCTTGCATAACCTCTTAAACAGATTCATCAGTTTCTTGCTTTTGAACTGCCTGAAGAAATTGGCACCCAAATATCTCATGCACCACCTGTTCTGCAGGTCAGGCCATGAAAATGGTTCATCTCGGTCCTCCTGTAGAGTCTTGATTGCCGAGAGGATACCTTTGTGACGATCATGAATGATGCACATGCCGGGCCGATCACCAACTACCCCCACCTTGGATGTCCGAAAAACCACACCTACTATCCCGATTCTCACCCTCAACAAAAGCAAAGACCAATGGAAGTATGTGGTTATTCGCATCAATTGCAATGGTCGTTAGAATCGCCTTGTATTTTCCAAGTCAAAAATGTGCCATCAACACAAAGCAATGGACGACAAGACTGAATGACGCAATGCAAGGCCCCAATGAAAAGAAAGCACGATTTAAATGTACATATCCCATTTGCAGACGCCGCTTTCTTTGAAAGCTGTATGTGCCAGATTGGTTTGCTTCAAGATTTCAAGCACACGAGGTAGGTTGCAATACGATGCCTCGTATGTGCCAAACCTCTTCTCTAATGCTTTCGCCGCACGCCAGGCCATGGAGTAGCTTATCTCGATACTTAAATGTTCGTGAACATTGCTTTACGAATATACGAACACTCGATATCCCGCTTCTCAATGATTTCATTAAACATCACGCTAGCTATTACAGTGCATTCAAGTTACGGTGTTTAACAAGAACATTTTCTAGTCTCGCATGTGTGCTCGTCCACTCTTGATGCAATCCAATATGTCTCACACTTCGCTTGTATGCATGTACTTTAAATTCACAACCATCGATTACGCACTTCACTTGTGTACTTATTTGGGCTAGACAGACAACCCGAAACTCTCTTTGCGGCGATAGTGCCCACAAGCTCACCGCCAACTTCAATTCGTAATTGTTCGAACATTTGATTCAACCGAATGGCACCGCATTACCATACTCACAATGCGAGTCATGGCCCCACAAAGCTTCCACACCCGCTTTGTTCGCTGCTCCATTCATCGGGATGGGTACCTCATTGAGCGAGTACTACCATGCATTTCATCATCTTCCTCCCGGTCATCATCTTCACGATGGTATCGACCGGGTCCAACATTTCACTTCCTCTTCATGCCGCCATGCGGTCCACCCAATCCAATTGATCCACAAGTTGATCGATATCCTCCTTCATCACCGACCTTCTGCGCTTGTCGCATCCATGTGATCATCCTCGCCGCCGCCGCTTCAACCGACACCGGGCTGAACTTGTTCACCAGAGTCGATGTGTCGCTCTCACTCACACCAAGAGTACTCACCTCTTCCCTAGGGCAAGCTTGCACCAAAGATCACACAATCGAGGCTAGATCCCTTGCACCATCTTAACCATTTCTCGCCTGGCGTGTTCGACCCATCGTCTTCAACTCCCACACAGCCGGGTCACCCTTGCTACGCGTGTATACGATTTGGATGCTAACAGAATAAACACTTGGATCCAGGGGAAAAAATTGGGTCAACCAAAGTTTTATATCACGAATGCTAACAGTATCGGGGGACAAGTGCTCGGCCATGGTGACCGCAAAGCAGCTTAAATCCACTCCATTCTGCCCATTTTTTACTTCACCATCACCATAATATACCCTGAATTTTACTGGTTCCGACATCACTAAGACGACATAGACATAGACATAATTAATTTTTCCTTCCCTACTTAAAATGGAATATCAGAACCGTAATTTCAACCACGCTAATTAACTACCCCGCTATCGATACTATATTCTTATAATATTATAGCGCATGTGTAATATGTCTATTTGCTAAATGTTCGAAAAAATGGCCCGATTAGCCGATTAACTGGCCGATTGGCTCGTGATCGAAGACCTAAAGATTCCATTTTTTATGTTTACGGTGATAAAGCGTGGCCGACCAATCGATAAAACAGGATTAATCACTTTTTCAATATTTTTGTAATTACATCGATATATTGCCCTTGCGGACCTACCGACTAATGATTGACCGATTACTTCAGTTAATCCTAGGTCGACCAGTTAGTTACCGATTAATGATTTCTTCAACAATGCTAATAAGTAAATTTCATTACTGTAAATTTAAAAACGTTTACATATGCAAACTAATCTCACCACTGTAAATTAAATAACTAAAACTGCTACTCTAAATTAAAGAACTAGAATCACTACTATAAATTGCACTGATCTAGATCGCTACTATAGATTGCACTGATATAGATCGCTACTGTAGATTGCACTACTCTATATCGCTACTCTAAATTGCACTACTCTAAATTAAAAAACACGAAATTAAACGAAATTGCGATGCGAGGTTACCTCCTCTTTTTCTTCTTCTTCTCCTCTTCTTCTTCTTCTTCTTCTTCTCCTCCTCCTCCTCTTCTTCTCCTCTTCCTCTCTCTCCCTCTCTCCTTCCCTTCCTCTCTCTCCCTCTCTCCTTCCCTTCCTCTCTCTCCCTCTCTTCCGGCCGGCGGCGCCCGCTCCTTTTCCTTCTCTGGCTCGGTAGCGAAACGAACGAACGATCGATCGATCGATCGATCGATCTGGCGTGGGCCAATTTTTACCGGGCTATTTTCGCCACACCGTGCGGTGACAACCTATTTTCGCCGTACGGTTTGGCGAAAACTCTGTGTTCGCCGTACGGTTTGGCGAAAACTGGGTGTTCGCCGTACCGTGTGGCGAAAATACCCTTGATTCCCGTGCGGCCGGTTAATAGCGCAATTAACCTATTTTCGCCGAACCGTGTGGCGAAAATAGGGTGTTCGCCGCACGGTTCGGCGAAAATAGGGTATTCGCCGTACGGTTTGGCGACGGCATATTATTTTTGCAAATTTTTTATTCCGTATATTAAAAACGCAATTCAATTTAAAAAAAGTATTATTTACAAAAAAAATTCGTCCTTCTCTTGTAAGACTAGCTACTTTGGTTCTTCCCGTACACTACTTGCCATTTTAAAATTCTAACGAAAATGCAAGTAGACGAGGGCGTACGTCGACTTGTTTGGAATGGATTGCACTCGAAAGATGATCCAATTTTAGTTGCCTCGATGGCGTTTGGAATATTCACAGTGGTGCCTGCGCTTGGCTCCTGAATAACATGGAACCTGGGTCTGACTTAATGGAGAAATTTTATAAACAAACTTGCGTATATATGATCTTACGTTTGACTAGTGTGCATGAAAACAAATACATCACACTCCGCCATGGAGACGGCTAGAGCTCAATCAATTTATCAATAGAGCTTGTGCATGTTCTGCTAGATGAACTGATTTTGTGTTACTCTAGACACCAATACCATTGCTACATAAACCGAATTGATCAGGGAGAGATTGTTGCTCCAAAACGTGTTATGTTACTCCACGGCAATGATATGGAAAAGTTTTTTTAGAGAGCTCATATGTGATGCTCAATTCAGCATTTCTTTCATTGCGAGATATTAGACAAACTTCTTTTATTGGTGTGAGCCCAGGATATATGTCACCCTGAATACACAGCTCCAGCTTAGCCGCATGCATATTATTATTACTAATTGGGATGAGAAAGCAAGCACACCGACTGCAACAAAGACGCAAGGCGCAGCCGAACAAAATCTGTTGTGTGAAGACAAAAGGAGATCGTCCAAGCTTCGTTGGATAAGTCATAAGCGCGCCACTGGCTCCAGAAGGCACTAGACAAGACAACGCGTGGCTGCCTGCATGGTGTGAAGTGAGAGGAAACTTATAAACAAAGTTTGGGTTTCCAAAGGAGGCAAGTTGCCTCGCACAGCCGACAGCGAGACCATGAACAGAGCAGAGCAGAGCCACATCTCCATTACCATCGTCATCCCCCGAGGAGAGGATCCAGTCCGGCGGCCGCCTTACGTTACGTCATGCATGCATGGGCTAGGATAGATCTTCTAGTTTCGTTGATTTAATGCTTCCTTCTTTAAGGTCTTTCGTTTTGATTATACGGCTCATCAATTGCTCTGTTAAGAAAATGCTGTATAATAAATTCATAAATATACGTCGCGTCATAGAGTTGTACTTGTAGTTGGACTTTTGTAAGTTCAACTAATAATACAGGTAAACACATCTGAATTGGCTTAGTGAAAATAGGAGCAGTAGTTTTCCATTAAAAAATACTCTCATAACAATACGTTTTTATAGAATTTTACCATCACATCATGATGTAAATTAGTAGGCGATACTGTATTTCGGAATCTATGTTCATATACAAGACTATGCATATTTATGAACGGGAAATAAATTCATCCTTTCCGAGAATCAAAAACATAAAACGACGTATCACAGGGCTTGCTAGCTAGCTGCATGTGCATCAACCACAGAAAAGAAAATAATTAATGTATGATAGGAGGCAGGAGGGTAAAGAAGAGAGACGAGAAGCCAGATGATGCAAAGCGGTGGTGAGCATTGGGCAAACGTGTGGTCTAAAAACCGGTCATTGCTCAACCAGAGATGCACAATAAAAAGGGCGCCAAAGCCACAGATGATATCAATCACATCACATCCAGCAGAAAAGGGCACTAAACAACAACAAGAGCAATAATTTTGGAAAGATAGGCGCATATTTATAATGCAAAAATATTACAAGACCACAAGACCAGGGAGGAATAGTAGTTTAGTCAGATTGGCATTAATAAAACAAAGATGCTTTTCCAAGGTGATGAGGTAGACTTGCAACAGTTGGGTTGATAGAGGCAGAGGCAGACTCTGCAGTGATCATCCCAACATGCAAAATCCAACTGAAAAGAAATATGTATTCCATATAGCCAAAATAAAACCATAGCCAAAGCAAAAGGCGAGAGAGAGAGAGAGTGATATATTCCATCCTCATTTGCTCCATCTCTAAACAAGACATAGACACCAACCTGAAACTGAAACAGGAGGCCAGGACATCTAGAACTCCTGGGAAAGCTTGCTTCTTTCGCCCATTTTCTGAGCCTTTGATCCATTTTTGAGCAGACACGGTGCTCGTATCTCTGTCAGTGGCCTCCCAGAAACGGAATTACGACAAATTTCTTCTCCAGATTGGCCGGAAACCAATAGAAGGCACCATTGCAAGAAATCAATACAACACGCCATTTTTGGGCTCCTGGATTGCAGAAATCTCCAAGAACGGAGAAAGGAGCAACCTTGAGAGCTCCGGGGAAGCCACGGATGCCCCGGGGTGTTGCCATTTGATTCAAAAACAATCGCTTCGCCGGCGATGGAGGCGGAGGAGCTCCTGAAGAAGATTCGGGAGCTGGAGGAGGGCCAGGCCGAGCTCAAGCGTGAGATAGGCAAGCTCATGCCGGAGCGCCGTGGCGCGCAGTCCGCCTCCTCGCGCCGCCTCTGCCCCGCGCCGTCGCCGCAGCTCCCGCCATCGCGGCGCGCCCTCGCTGCGCTCCCGCAATCGTTACGGCTGAAGCGCGAGAGCCGCACCGGGCTGTCAGACAGGCACTACATCAGGATACTGCAGTCGCTGGGGCAGGCCGTACACATCATTTCCCTCGACGGGAAGCTCCTATACTGGTGAGGTTTCTTGCATGTATTGGCTTGGTTGTGCCTACTCAATGTTCACCAAATGTTTGAGGAAATGCTGGAGTAGTGTCAGAAATTGAAACAAATTTTGTCTGGAGTTGTTAGTTACTTAGTTATGCAATCATGCCTACTGAAGTGAAAAAGAACGCTGCAGGGCCTATACAGAGATTAAAACATGTTCTCTGAACTTCGTTTGGGTTAATGTGCATGAAGTTGGAGTAGTCTGGTATGTTGTTAGACCAAGGATACAAATCTCGTTTTGAACTAAATCTCGGAGATGCCCGAAATCCGAAATCTCGGCGAGATTTCGGAAATTCAAATAAAATCCGGTCGAAATATAAAATTCAAATCTCAAATCCGGTTTTTTTTTTTCTACCGGGAAATCCGAAATTTCAACAGACCAGACTACTCCAACAATATATTGTATTATTTCAAATATAAAATTCAAATTTCAAATCCGGTTTTTTTGTATTATTGCATGATTGCTTCTATTGTTCAACAATATATTGTGTTGTTTTAGTATTTTTTTACTACGCTCTTCTTTTTTAAAGTTGCATGAACATTACAGCATGAATGAAAGGTAGATGATGATTACTTACCTCTTCGTTTGTTTTAAGATTCATGCATGAAGCATCATGCCTGCTTTTGAGATCTATATAGTCTCAGATTTATTGGAATAAAAAGGTCAAAACTCTATGCCTGATGCCAATATTTGGTGTATCTTGGTTATATGGTGGATATTTAACAGGCGGCTTTCGTGGCTATGGATATAACTCGTAGTCTCTGGTTGTCACATATAATTCTAATGCATAAATGTGGTAGAGCCTTTTGTTTTATATTTTCAATTTTAAAATAGCTTACAATATTGTTGGCAAAGTTTTGCTGGTTTTCCGGCAAGCTGGTATAATGTATAGTATGAGACTTAAAAAGGAATATCTAGAGAAAATGTCGGTCATTTTTCTCTTGTGCCCTATAATTTTTTTTCGAGAAGTGCTTCTATGCTCTTCCTTTTAAAAGTTGCACAACTATTAAAGCATGAATAAAGGGTAGATGGTGATTACTTACCCCTTCGCTTGCTTCAAGATTTGTGCAACTTGTACTAGAAAGAAAAGCATAGAAGCATTTTTTTATTCAATAGCGTATTTCTATGCATGTAATTACTGTAGATCCCATGCTCTCTACTGGTCGTCAACTTGGCTCAAGAATCATGACAAATTCTTTGTGTATTCTGCACACACCTGATCCCTGTTTGATGCTATGAATACTACTTCTCACTGTTCCAAAAAACGGGATTAGGCGCCGCCTAGGCGCCGCCTAGGCGTTCCGCGGGATCCGGCCGCCGCGATCCGGGCCTCGGCGGGCCGCTAGGCGGTTCCACCGCCTAGGCGGTCGCAGCGGTCGCAGCGCCGGCGCGGTTTAGGCGCGGCGGGAAACGGCGGCGTGAAACGGCGGGCGCCTAGGCGGCCGACTCCGCACGCAGGCGAGGATGAAGCCAGCGAGGATAAAAACAGAGGTTGAGCTAACCCTAGAGGACACGGCAAGACGGAGGACCTTCGGTGGAGTGGAGACACGGGCGCGACGGAAAACCTAGCCGTCGTCGCCGTCACCTCCGGTCCTCCGCGCCTCTCACGGCTGTCGTCGTCGTCCCCTAAGCCGTCGCCGGCTCGCCGACAGTCACTCACTGCTTCCTCCCTCTGCCGCCTCCTCTCCTCTGCTCCCTCCCTTCTCGATCTCTCTATCTCTCTCTGCCGCCTCCTCCTCTCCCGATCTCTCGCCTCTCCCCTCTCGCTCTCTCTGCTTCTCCCTCTTCCGATCTCTCTCTCTCTGCCTCTCCCCTCTCCCGATCTCTTTCCCTCTCCCCTCTCGCTCTGTCTCTCCCACTCTCCCCACTCGCTCTCTCTGTCTCTCCCTCTCCCGATCTCTCTCCTCTCCCCTCTTGCTCTGTCTCTCCCACTCTCCCCACTCTGTCTCTCCCACTCGCCTGTCTCTCCCACTCTCTATCTCTCGATCTCTCTCGTCTGTCCCACTCTCCCTCTCGATCTCTCTGTCTCTCCCCACATTGATTTGTATATATTATTTTGCTAAATGCTAATACCATTTATAATTTTGTAATTTGTATATTAGAATCAATGTCGTCATCCCAAGCATCGGTTGCAAAAGAATCGAGTTCTAACATTCTCAAAAGAAATTCGATGATATAGGATGGGAATATGGGATCCTTGTGGATGAAAATAATTTGGATAGAGTGAAGTGCAAATTGTGTGGGAAGGAAGTTAGTGGGGATCTATAGAATTAAACAACATGTTGGACATATAAGAGGCAATGTCAAAGCATGTCCCAAGTCTAACAAGGAAGATCAAGATAAGTGCAAAAAATCAATTGATGATGTTAGAGAAAAGAAGAGGGTCAAGAATACAAAAGAACAGGAGGTAAGGAACGAAGTGGTCATCGATCGTAATGAAGGAGAAGGAGAAGGGTTTGATGTGATTGGGTCGTCCTCGGGACCTCTGGCAAGAGGGCCTATGGAGAAATATGCGCCCATTGATCCTTCTATTCCTTTATCACGCCAATAGACAAACAAGCATTAATCAACACATCGCTAAAGAAAGACTTCACATGTGCAACCAATATGTTGCTAGATGGCTTTATGCTCATGGTATGCCTCCTCAACTAATATATTGGTTATTTTTTATTATGTCATCGCTATTGGCCTATTGCTAACATTATATTCTTGTGTATGTGATTCATGTAGGCATACCATTCAATGCCATCAACAATTATGAATTCAAGCAAATGTTGGAAGCTATTGGTCGCTTTGGCCCAAACTATCCCTGGTCCTTCCCAATATGAATGTCGTGGAGAAGTTGTTAAAGGAAGAAGTGGAGAGAGCCAAGAATTTGTTGAAGCCACATGAACAAGAAAGGGCCTTGAGTGGATGCTCTATCATGACCGATGCTTGGACAGATCAAAAGGAGAAGCATAATGAACATATGTGTGCATTGTAGCTTAGGGACTAGTTTCCTACAATCAAAGGAGGTTTCAAGAAGAATCACACACAAGTGAGTGATCTTTGAGTATGTTGATAGTTGCATTGAACAAATAGGTCCACAAAATGTAGTGCAAGTTGTCACCGACAATGCTTCAAACAACATGGGGCAAGAGACTTGCTATTAGAGAAGAGAAAAAATATTTTTTGGAGCTCATGTGCAACTCACACTATTAACTTGATGCTACAAGGAATTGGTGGCATGGCCAAGTACAAGAAAACGGTTGAGCAAGCAAAGGCTATGACTATTTTTATTTATTCGCACCATAGGACATTGGCTTTGATGAGAAAGCACACAAAGAAAAGAGATATAATTAGGCAGGTGTGACTAGATTTGCTTGACATTTCTTACTTTGCAAAGTCTAATTGAGAAGAAAACCGAGCTAAGGAACATGGCAGCTTAGCAAGGAATGGGATGATTACCCTCTCACAAAGAAAGGTAAAGGACTAAAGGCAACGGGCACAATCATCAGAGGGCCTTTTGGAATGGTGTGAACAATTGTTTGAAGGTAAAAAAGTTAATACTTGCTGTCCATTAATTCATTTTTCTTTGTTTGCAATTTAGAAGTGTCATATATTGCCATTACATGTAGGTTTTTGAGCCATTAGTTCGAGTTCTTCGCATTGTTGATGGAGATGGTCCTTCTATGGCTTTTGTCTATGGAGAAATTTTAGAAGCAAAGAAGCAAATCAAGGAGGCCTTGAACAACCATGAGCCCAACTATAAGTTGTTGATGGAAGCCATTGATAGAAAGATGAAGAGAAGGCTTGATTCTCCATTACACTTAGCATGTTATGTCTTGAATCCATATTATAGCTATCGTGACCCAACTATCTTTTGGATCAAGCTATAAATGAAGGATTATATGAATGTGTTGATCGTTTTTACCATGGTGATCTTGAGGAAATGGATGTAGTGATGAATGTGGAATTTGACAAATTTAGACATAAAGAAGGATTATTTGGGAAGGCTATTGCTCTAATTGGATGCCAAAAATCCTCTATTATTCCCTTAATCCATTGTTCTTGTTCATTACTTCGATTTCATTGATAGAATGATAGATGCATATTGTTTATTTCAATTCTCATTGTCATTGATCGTCGATGTTGTTTCATTTGGATCCTATTATCTAGCAAGTTGGTGGACCAAATATGGAGGTCATGTTCCACATTTGCAAAAAATGGCAATAAGATTGCTCTCTTTGACGGCAAGTTCATCGGGTTGTGAAAGGAATTGGAGCACCTTTGACATGGTAACTAACTAACTCTCAAGTCCTATAATTGATTATATACTTAACTTTATTATGTCATCTCATTCTTTGCAACCTTGTGATGTAGGTCCATACTAAGAAAAGAAATAAGCTAGATACTCGCCGTCTTAGAGATCTAGTCTTTGTTCAATTCAATGCAAAATTATTGAGAAGAAAAGAGGAAAGCAAGACCAAGAATATTGATGTCCTTTTAACTAGCGATGCTAGACATGCACAAGCTTGGTTGATTGATGGTGTGGATGATGATGAGGTGGATCCTAAACGGGCCTTTCTTGGAGGATTATTGATGAAGCAAGTGGGGCGGGTGAAGCCATGCAACATCGTAGGAGCTCAAGAGTGAGAGAATTACATGAAGATGATTGGGAGTCCGAAGGGGAAGGAGAAGAGGAAGAGGACGAGGAAGAGGGAGATGATGATGAAGTTGAGTTTGAATCAGAGCAAGAAGAAGTGATCCCAACCAAGGATTATGGTGTAGAGGACGAAGACTGAGATTGAAACCTTAATCACCATTTTATCATGCTTGAAAACTTGTGTTTTGCACTTTTGCTAAATTTGAACTATGAACGCTTGTGTGGCTTGTTGCTTGTGGGTTATTGTGTGAGAACTTATTTCTTTGGGTGGTACTATGTCATTATGTCTATGTTATTTATCTAATTGTGTGCTTAACTGCTTAGTTATTTGGTTCTTTACATCCTACATATCTACCATAATCTATTTTATCCGACCGCCTAGGACTGACCGCCTAGATCCGATTAATCCCCGATTAATCCGTCTAGGCGCTGGGCCCTACCTCACCGCCCGACTAGCGCCTAGCGCCTTCTTGAACACTGCTACTTCTTTTACCAAATTCTCCCATTTTTTACTGTAACCTAGGAACCGGTACGCCGAGCATCTGTATGGCTATTCTGCATCAGAAGCAATTGGGCAGGATGCCCTTGAATTAATTGTTGATCCTGGTGACTTCGGTTCAGCAAACGACATCATTCGGAATATATTTATGGGAAAGTGCTGGAGAGGGAAGTTTCCTGTTAAGAACAAGTTAGGCGAGCAGTTTTTTGTTGTCGCCAATAACACTCCTTTATATGATGACGATGGTAGCTTGGTGGGCCTCATCTGTCTCTCAACTGATGTACGAACATTGGAGGAGATAATGGGTCCTTCAACCTCAGCGAAATCCTATCCAAATTCAGCAAAGCCCCGTTTTGAAGTTAACAACCAGCCTAAAAATGGTTTGCTAAACAAAGGTTCTCTTGACTCTCAACAAACTCTCCCATCTGCTATCACCTCCAAGATAACAACTTTGGTAAGTTGTATTTCTGAGTAAACAGAAGAAGTGACTACAATGTTTAGTGGCAATAGAAAATTTCTCTTCTGGTATTTCTTCTTAATTTATTTCCTAGTGTATTCTTTTCTTGATTTTTAGAATAACAACACAGGCTACCAAGGTTACAACTAGAGTTTGTTCTCGGATCAGGATGGCTCAGAATTGTGATGAACAGTATGGTGGCGGCTGTGAGAGCCAGTATTCTGAACATGATGCCAGGGAGGAGCCGACATCAAGCGAAGCAAGTACCCCAAGTGGGGATGTACTGCATGGTGCTTTTGTTACTGAAGAGAGTTCCGCTGGGAAGTTGAGCAAAACAACTAGTGATAATTCAGGAGAAGGAAAAGTAGGGCTTCACAAAATTTTTAGTTCAAAGGCAGAGGCATTATTGGCCAAGAAGGGGATATTATGGCCTTGGAGAGGGCATGGAAATGATGGGGTTTATGCAAAAAATGACATGACCCCGCCACAGTTGCATGACGAGCAAGAGAATGACCAGATTCAGCAGGGAGTTCCAGTTCCAGAGCCTATCATAATTCCAGACTGCCAAGACACTGAATACATCCCGGCAAGCAGATATGAAGTCGCAGGTTCCTGGTGGTCTTTCAACAATAACGGCACCAGTACTATGAGCAGCACTACTGGAAGTACTAATAGCAGTGCTGTCGAGAGAGTAGATCATGAAGCAGACTGCCTAGATTATGAGATTCTGTGGGAAGACCTCGCAATTGGAGAACAAGTAGGTCAAGGTAGTCACTTCTCCCTTTGCAATTGCTCTCTGTCTGCACATGTAAACACACACACACACACACACACACACACATCTATTGTTGCCATATACTTCAAAATATTTATGCATATGCATAGCTTGTAAATTTGAGAACTACTTAAGCAGTTGGTTCTTTTCAGTAATTGCTCACTCTGCATGCTTCTTAATAATAGCTCATATGCTCATGTATACTCCTTTTATCTTTGGCAAATCCAAATCAATTGTGCTTCTTCTAATCTTCGGTGATCATAATTTTGCGATTTTACAGTAGTCTTGGTGGCATGAATGTCTGCTCTGAGCTTTTAAGTGTTACACTTGCATATCACGACAGTGATGACATTTTGCCTTTGTATTGTCCTCTTTTCTAATAGATGTTGCTCATTTGTGTTATTTTCATGTTTGGTCCATGCAGGTTCTTGCGGAACAGTGTATCATGCTTTGTGGTATGGTTCGGTATGTACGTTATGTTGCATGATTACGAATGAAGCTTTACATCTTAACAATAAATGCTGAATGTCGATTCATGTCCCTGTAGGATGTGGCGGTCAAAGTATTCTCCAAACAGGAATATTCAGAGGAAATGGTACTCACCTTCAGACAAGAGGTGGACATCTATATCTAAATTCGGTTTCTGTGGACTCTTATTTGCTCATGAAATTGGGTGTTTTGTCAATTAAAATGTATTATGTTTATTGCATTTTAGTCAGATACTTTAGCACATAAACTATAATTGCATAATGCAATTGGACTTGTTGGCATTCACCGAACCCATAATTGTTGTTTTCTCTATTCTATGTTGATATAATCATGAGGATAAATATGAAAAAGAAAGGATATGATGTTAAGAAATCTTCACTTTATTTTTTTTGCTGAGAAGTGTTTTTCGTAGGCTATAGTAATTAGCAATACATTCTTAACTTTCCAAATCCCATTCTTATGATTTCTTTTCCATAGTTTGTGGTCATGATTATATTTTCCTTCTTCAAATGTGTAGGTTTCACTAATGAAGAAACTACGTCATCCCAATATAATACTTTTCATGGGTGCAGTTGCGTCTCTGCAACGACTTTGTATAGTTACGGAATTTCTCCCACGGTATGCCTTATATCTCCTACATTTTGTTCTGTGGTTGTTACTTTCTCCTTTGCTTGGTCTAGTTTAATCTAGGTATATGGCTTGCTTATGATTTGGGCCAATACAAATAATAGTAGAATTCATATCTGTTCTTGAGGAGTTCTCAATGGTCTATCTCGCAGTTTAGAGCCCAAGCCAAGCTCAAATTGAGCCTAGAGCGAGCCGAGCTCAAGCTGCCTGCGAGCCTCAAATCTTTTTACAACCCTAGATCCAAGAAGTAAACCGCCAGGTTTTTGTTGGTTCCACTGTTCCCGAAGTAGGTTGGATTGGAAAGACGCATTCTATTTCATAAGTTCAAACAAAAAGTTTCACATACTAATATATTTCAGAAAAAAAAGGAAGTTCCAAACCATAGATTTTGTATGTGTGGGGCGCACAAATTGGAGGTAGGAGATTTAGCTGATCATGGATGGCACAGATACATTGCAAACTTGAGGATTCTGTTATCCTTTACTTCAACCCCACACGGCTGCCTCTCCTAGTTTCCCTGTCCCTTGTGCATTGGGATGACTATTCTCCAAAACTCGACCATCCAAACTTTGATCATAAGCCAATGGACATCTAACGTGAGCTTCTCGACCTACTTCATCGTTATTCCACTGCCTTTGGTTCAAAGTAGTGCATATGTAATCTGTTGAAGTATAAGTAAACTGTTCGTCTTTCCTTATCAGCTTAAACTGTTGGGTGAACTGGTTGATGCATGCAACTCAATATAGTATCAAAGCCAAAAGGTCTTGAGTTCAAGACCCAGTTGGTGCAATTAAAAAATAATAATTGCAGCCACTTCTATTCCACCTCTTAGGGCTGAGGGAGCTTACACGTGAGATGGTGTGTTGAAAATATGGTAGTTGACTCTTAGTCTACTAACTGCAGGGACCTATCATATTTTCAACACACCACCTCACGTGGTAGGCTCCCTCAGGCCTAAGACGTGGAATAGAAGTGGCTGCAATTATTATTTTTTAATTGCACCAACTGGGTCTTGAACTCAAGTCATTATTTTTTAGACCTTGGCCCGCTGCTCTGGTTGGGCCTGCGAGTGTAATGCGGCCCAACGATCTGGGATCCGGACGCGCTAGGTGTGGCGGTCCGGCTGACAAGTGGTATCAGAGCCCAGGTGGTTCCTAGATAATCTCGGCCCGATGTGTGAGGGGGAGATTGTTGGGAATAGTCCCACATCGGTTGTAGAGAAGGCTTGAGCTTGAACATGGTTTATAAGGGTGAGTTAACATAATCCATGTGACGTTTGTGCATTGGCATCTGTATTATAGGGAGATCCTTTCTTGGAAGGCTTCACACAAACAAAAGAAAAAGGAATAACATGTGGGCCTATTCCACTTGTATTTCTGTTTATCTTTCCATATCCACTAACATGCAAGCCTGTCAACCCAGGTTGGTCTTGCGCCTAGGGATGGCAATCGGGCGGGCACGGGCGGGTAGACCTCCCGTAGACCCGAACCCGAAACCCAAAATTCATACCCGAACCCGAACCCGAAATCTCTCACGGGTACCCGCCCATACCCGAACCCGATGGGTACCCGAATCCGAACGGGTACCCGAACCCGAAATTAAATTCACCTCGCAATCAAATTTTCAACCATCAATTGTCAATCAATTCATTTGTAATTTCTATGTTTAAAGGAAAAATATATGGTGTATATAATCATGAAAGTTACCGCATCTTACATCTCGAACGATGCTTGAAAATCTTGAATTAACTTTCCATTATTTTTAATTTATATTAATTAATTCGGGTACCCATGGCTACCCATGGGTGCAGAACCGAACCCGAACCCGAACCCGAAATTTGAAACCCAATCAAACCCATACCCGAACCCATCGGGTCGAATACCCTAACCCACGGGTAATTTTGCCATCCCTACTTGCGCCACTGTCAGTAACCAGGGAATAGCCAATGGGAAGGCTAGGAACATACAAGGCTCACGCAATTGGAGTTCATCACTTTTATAGTCATGCGTGTAACATTTTTTTTTTTTGTTGTTGCAAATTTGGTCCTCTCCCAAACGCAATTGCAAAAATAACTCCATCCCCGGCCGCAGAAGCGCCGAAAGATGTCACACATCACCTCCCGTGCTTTCGTACCACGAAAGCTCCTACCGACCTTGACAAGCCACCGAAGCTACCGAGCTTTGAGAGCTCGGTAGGAGAGCACGGAAGGTGACACGTGTCACCTTCCTATGCTTTTACGGTCGGGGATAGAGCTATTTTTGCAATTGCGTTTAGGAGGGGGCTAAATTTGGGGGGGCTTATTTTTTGGGGGGAGAATTTCGACGTATGAATGATCTTGGTAGTCCATTGAAAGCTAACCACATGTCTTTTTCCGTGGTGTTGTGCCGATGCTGCAAGATCACCTGAAAGTTCTACTTGTGCTAGCCATGCTATTCTTAAAACACTTCTTGATGATTGCTGCCTTATCATGTATTGATTTTGTAGAAAGTGAACTAGTTTTTTTCCCCAGGATTTGAACCATTCGTTGCTATTGGAAATTTAGTTTTGACATTCTTCTGTAATTGTTTAGAATCTCTTAAAAGGTCAAAAATTTTCTTTTGCCTTTCTTTGTATCACATTTACTGTGCCCCATAACACAGAGGGAGTTTGTTTCGCTTACTTCAAAAGAACTCTGCCAAGGTGGATGCAAGACGGCGAGTTCACATGGCTATCGACATCGTGAGTGCATTTTCTCTTAACAGATAGTTCTAGGAAATGGCAAGCCAATTAAATTCGATGAAACTTTGGAGGAATGAACAGATTGTAGCAGAAGAACTGGATGAACATTCTTCACTTGCAGATATCCAGAGACATTTTGAATAGATACAAAAGAGAAGTTGAATTGCATGTAAACAAAGTTATATCAATTAGCTTCAGCATATGAAAGAATGAGACAAGAAAAGACAATGGTATCATGTACCTGCCATCTAACACGGTATCTTGTGCTATATCACACATTCTATTACTATGATACCATTGTACCTGCCATCTAACATGGTATCTTGTGCTATATCACACATTCTATTACTATGATATCAATTAGAAAGCATAGAAGCCAGGGTTAACAAAACCGAATTTCGTTCGGTTTTCGAGATTTCGAGCCCCATCGAAATATAAAACCGACCGGTAAACCGGTCCAGTTCAAAAAAAATTCAAAAAATTCAAAAAATTTTAAAAAATTTATGCTATGTAAACCGAGCGGTTTTTCGAGGAAACCGAGCGGTTTTTCGAGCAAACCGAGCGGTTTTCGAGGAAACCGATCGATTTTCGATTTTTTTGAATCTGATTTGAAATTTTTTGTTCAAACACTCGGTTTTCAAACCCTTCGGTTTTTACCGATTTTCGAGCGGTTTTCGCGAAAAACCGCTACTGGCAGGGTCTCAATTTTCAATTCGAAAACGGTTTTGTAAACCCTGATAGAAGCACTGCTCAAAATTGTTTGGAGTAACAATGTTTCACAGCATAATCACATGCATTGGATGTCTGGTCTTCAGTGATAGAATCTACACCTCTCAACAACTTGAGAGGTGCTTCTATGCTCTTCCTTTTAAAAGTTGCACAACTATTAAAGTATGAATGAAGGGTAGATGGTGATTACTTACCCCTTCGCTTGCTTCAAGATTTGTGCAACTTATACTAGAAGAAAAAGCATAGAAGCACTGCTCCAACAACTTTTGTTGCATGCATATTCTCATTGGGGACTCTGAACCCAAGGAGATAAAAGTTACTTGGTATTTTGTTAGACAAGTACGTACAAAAGTGCTTCTATGCTTTGCTTTTTAATAGTTGTACAAATATTAAAGCATGAAGAATGGTAGATAATGATTACTTACCTCTTCGCTTGAGAAAATTTTGTATTTGATACAAGATTTGATCTGTATTCACAAAACGATACAACACTTTCGCGTAATTACAGAAAAACCAATCATACTCGGAATTTAATATTCTGGTTTTGAATACCCGGAATTTCAAATTTCGGTTTTTGCGTATTCGGATTTTCAAAAACCGGATACCCGGAATTTCAAATTCCGGTTTTTTGCGTATTCGGATTTTCAAAAACCGGATATTGCGTATTTGGAATCTGGAAAACCGGATATTGCGTATTCGGTACGTGGAAATCCGGGTATTGCATACCTGGTTCCTAGAAACCCGGGTATGGAAGCCATACCTGGTCAGGGATGGCAAAAATACCCGTGGGTCCGGGTACCCGACCTGACGGGTCCGGGTCCAAATTCGGACCCACGGGTATATTAGTTCGGGTCCGGGTCTCATGTTGGACCCGTGGGTACCTAGACCCGTGTAACGTCCGTGTTTATAATTAAGATTAATTAGGCTAACTAAGTGTGGAATAGTGCTCTGTAAAGTTTCCATTTTGGATTTGGAGTTATTTGCCCTTGAATTCGGTTTTGTCGTTTCGTAGATTGTTTTCCCCGATTGGAGTCTCAGAATCCGGAATCGGGAAAAATTTAAAATCGTGAGAGCTAAATCCCAAAGTTAAGTTTTAAAACCTTTATTAGGACCCCTCGAACCTATTCCAATAGTCCTCAAGTTAGTTGATTGGAGAACCATCGCGAAAACTGTAAAATTCCCGAGTTTTACTGTAGGCGGCAAGATGGCACTTTTGCTCATGGTACTACGGCCGCTTCCAGCAGATCGCCACGAGCGGCTGTGTTTTGGTCCTGTGCTCGTGTTTATCTCTTTGCCTCGGTTTGCGTGCACGTCGGCTCTCTTATATGCACTGGAGCACCTCCTCTCCCTCTCCTCTCTCATTTCTCCTCCTCTCCTCCTCCTTCTTCCTCTCTTCTCCTTCCTCTCTCCATTGGAGCTCTCTCCTCTTCCTCGCCATTTCCGGTGGTTGGAGCTCCAGGAGGCCGAGTGGAAGCGAGAGCAAGGGTGGAGAAGCGTCTCAAGCAATCAAGGAGCTTCACACGAGGTAGGTTTTAAAGTTGAGCTTGAACCCTAGGTGGAGATGCAAACCCTAGCTCTTCCTTGGCTTGTAATCGTTCTTTACGTCCTAGTTAAACTCTAGAAACCCTAGTTGTAGTGGTGCATAGTCGTTTTTGGAGTGGTTAAAACGAGGTGAAGGGTAGAAGAATACTTCCGCGTGGTGGAGTAGTTTACGTAACCCTGATCTACGCCGTTGGACTCATTCGCTGCAAGAAGCCATTTCTCGAATTCTCGGAGCCTTTTTCCTTTTGAAACCCTAGCTCCGGAAAGTCGGGAAAATGACCCGCGAATATGTTCTTAGAGTCTCGAAGGTCGATTCCTGCGGAAGAATCGAGTTTGAACTCGATTCAGGGTGAGAATCGGATTCGGAGAGTATATTTAGGTTTTCGGGTAGTAGAAGTCGAATAGCGTATTTCAGAGGTTCCATTCGGTAGTTAGATCACGTAGGACCTTAGTGTTCTAGCGGGCCTAGTGCGCGTGTTGCGAAATCCGTTTTCCCGAAGGATTTGCAAGAGTTGCACTCTGGGCATTCGGAGCGATTTCAAGTTCCGAAGTCCCAAAGCTCTCAAGCCTAGCGCGCATAAGTCCCTAGAGTCGTAGAGAATCCGTTGCCGCGAAGAAACTCGAGTTTCGACACCTTTGGGTCGAAATCCGCTGGCGTCATTATCGGGAGAGAAAGGATCAGAAAAGTGAAATTTTGTGCAAACGAGCTCGAATTTGTGAAACACTGCGTGAATAGGTCCCATGGGTCCCCAGGAACCTATCCATGGAATTACGTCGAAGTCCCGGGTTTAATGCAAATCTCACTTTTGGGATTTTGGACTCGGGGAAAAAGACTACCGCTAGTGTGAAGGCTGATCTGGAGAGAGTCCAAGACTCAGGGGTTAGACGCCGGTAGTTATTTTCCAGAGTGACCCATTTCGGTTCGACTGACCGCACTACCGCCCAATCAGCCTGCAGATCGCCGGCCAGGCAGACTACCGCCCATTCAACAAATGCAGATCGGGCCTGGGAGAAAGTTTAGAATTTCCTTTTTCCGTCTAGGTTCTCGTTTCCCGTTTTCGCTTCTTTTTGGATTTTGATTGCTTCTTTGCCTACCTTGATCGATGATTTTGGGTCTCGTTGCTTTTCGTGTAGACGTAGACGCTTCGAACGTCGCCGACGATCCCGACTACGTCCCGGAGACCGATTTCACCGAAGAGCAAACAGGCAAGCACCCCCCCTTGACCATTTTGAATCCCATATTTGAAATTCTTATTTTGATTGCCAAAACTATTATGCATGCTCATAAATTTATTAAAAATGATAATTTGTGGGAAGTAGTAGTTAAGCCGAAAATTGTTGGATTACCTCAATTTAATCTGAATATGCAATCCTTGATAGACTTAAGAATAATTTAGACACGTTAGTAAGTGTCAGAGGGTATTAAAGAATAATAGCTGCATATGCTTAGTTCAGAAGTAGAATTGGTTGCAGGGGATCATGATGTTCTTATTCATAAACTCCTGGAACTATTAGGATGGGTGAAGGGTGTCAGGTTGGAATTGGAGATTTTGGGGTTTTGTTGGAAAAAGGGGATGGTTGCGTGAGTAAAATGGAAAACTTGGAGAGTTTAGACCGGGCGAGATGTTTGGTGATTCGAAGTTGGTGGTATTTGGCCGGGTAGTAGTTCCGGTTGGTAGGCTGGTTTCAGGTTCGGATTGGTTGTCAGGCCGTTGGCTGGTTTGGAGTGAATTGGTCTCAGTTGGTCCCTTGCTATGGGGAGGTTGAGGGCTAGTGTGTGCTCGGCGGGGCCGCTAGTGCCGACCCTCTGTGGCCATAGCATGTGGGATTGGAAGATCTCGCCTGAGTCACCCTAAGGACCGAACTTGGTGCTATTTACTGGGTATAATTCGTGCAACCACATGTGCCAGTATGGGATGGCCTCAGCCTAGTACGGGGAAAAGGGATCTAACCCTGCATTATTGGAGGGCAAAGAGGATTGGATGCATTTGTGGTGTCGGTGCATTCTAGGGACTTTCTTGTCGAGGCATCGAAGGAAAGTTTACCCAATACAACGGTAATGCCTACTACAGGAGGTCGTGGGCTAGTGGGTGCTGTGGGAACCATGGCGGCCTCTGTGGTATGAGTTAGGAATGCACGTTCACGGCCGGCAGTGATTAGAACTCCAATCTCTCGAAAGGTTCCGTCCTTTGTCTAGCAAATCGGGTACTTCGGTATCGCGAGGCATGGATGACATGATTGCTAGAACGTGTCATGTGGGTGCAAAGGCGATCTCTGCAGAGATAAATAAACTAATCGATTAGCCGTGCTCATGGTCATGAGCGACTGGAAAGTATTATCAAGTATAGATTTGGTGCAGGTTGAATTACGAAAAATGGGTTTTCAAGGTTGGACCGTGTTGGTTGGGTGTGTGTTTGGATCTTGGGTTCGGAAAAAGCCGAGGTGATTGACTGGTTTGGTGGAAGGAATGGTCGGGTGTTGATTTGGTTAATGGTTTATCTATTATTAATTGTTTGAAATGTTTTCTTCAGCTTCTTTTGTAAAGGTGCGAATGTGAATCTATTATCATAGTGCAAGCAAAATCTGCTTTGTGCTCAACAAGACTAGTGTAGTAACCTATTATTCATTGATTTAACCTACATTTTATATGTATACATTCCATACACTAAAGTCTTGCGAGTACATACGTGTACTCACCGTTTGCTCTAACGGACTTTGGTCAGAAGGAGAAGAAGCAGGTAATGATGCAGATGTTCCAGGCATTTAGTCGCAGTCAATGATGACGCCGACGATTCACTGGGCTTAGCTGGTTTCCTTTCGATCGATTGTTCGAGGTGGAGGCACTGCTGCGTGTTCTTCTTTTGGAGTTTCCGCTGGCGTTGGAGGATTCTTTTGGATTTGTGCCGGCTGTAAGCCGAGACTTGTAAAGTTAAACTATTTTAATAACGTTACCTTTCATGTGTAATATATTTACTCTTGCATAGTTGAGACCTGTCTTGTATGACAACGCGTGGGTACTGGGCTACTGATCCAGGGAACCAGTACAATGCATGCGGTTGCGGGAAGCTCGAGTTGGGATCAATCAGTTGGCATGTATAGTCCTCACGACTTTTGCCGATTTATTGGCCCCAATCCGAGTACGGAGTTGGTTTAGCGGTCAGGAGACGTTACGGGTTGCATTCATCTTCAGACCGATGCAACAGTAATGACCTGCATCGCTAATCTGATTCCGGAGCCCCCACAACCCGGACCCGACTCTAGGTAGAAGGTGAGGTTAACTTAAAATAGAGTAGTATGCACCCTTGTCACAAGTCACATCATAGCTCAATGAAGAGGTCTTGTCTTCAAACCCCATTCTAGCTAATTTTTTTTTCATTTTATTTGAATATCTCAATGACCTCATGCATGCAAACCTCAAATAACGGGTTCGGGTCCGGGTACCCGTCGGGTCCGGGTCCGGGTCCGGGTCCGATATTGGACCCGTGATTGATTTCGGGTCCGGGTCCGAAATTCGGGTCTCGGGTCCGGGTCCACGGAGGTTGGACTCGGAGGGACCCGGACCCGTTGCCATCCCTATACCTGGTTTCTCAGAAATCGGGTATGGGGGCGACGCGACGGGTCTCCAGGTCGAGCAATACAGACGGGATAGAAGTATCAAAGTAATTAGCAAACGTCACCGGTCGAGCAATACAGACGCAATGGAAGTATCAAAGTAATTAGCAAACGTCACCGATGCACCTGAGAAACTGGGTATGGCTTCCATACCCGGGTTTCCAGGAACCGGGTATGCAATACCCGGATTTCCACGTACCGAATACGTGATACCTGGTTTTCCAGATTCCAAATATGCAATATCCGGTTTTTGATAATCCGAATACGCAAAAACTGGACTTTGAAATTCCAAGTATTCAAACCCGGAATTTCAAATTCCAAGTATGATTGGTTTTCCTGTAAAGACGCGAAAGTGTTGTATCGTTTTGTGAATACAAGTCAAAACTTGTATCAAATACGAAAATTTCACTTCGCTTGTTTTAAGATTTGTAAACTTGTATTGAGAGGGAAGGCAAAGAAATACCGCTCGCACGTATTTTTGGCTGTATAGAAGCTTTGATTGTCATGTTGATTTGTAAAACATAACTTTATATTTGTGCAGGCAAGGGGTATGAATTATCTTCACAACTCGAGCCCCCCTGTTGTCCATCGTGATTTAAAATCGTCAAACCTGTTGGTTGATAAGAACTGGACTGTAAAGGTAACTGTGGAATTTAGATTTCCATATTTCCATGCTTCCTCTTCTCATCTACTCGGTTCAATTAGGTTGCAGACTTTGGTATTTCACGTCTCAAACTTGAAACATTTCTGACAACAAAAACTGGGAAAGGAACAGTAAGTACAAGCAAACTTTACTTGATTTGGCATGGATTCTCCATACTAACAAGATTGACATAAACTTTAACCTACTACAAACTTTTCTGTTTATTTACTAAATATCTGATAGTTTAGCTTTCATATCCAGCCACAGTGGATGGCTCCAGAGGTGTTACGTAATGAACCTTCAAATGAAAAGTAAGCTTAACGTGGACATTTTTTAGCAATAGATGTTCCTGCTATCCATAGATGGTTACTCATTTCTTCTTCTTCTTTTATGGTTAAATATAGGTCTGATGTGTACAGCTACGGAGTGATCTTATGGGAGTTTGTTACTCAGAAGATACCCTGGGATAATCTCAATACAATGCAGGTACTTTTTTTTCTATGTATCTGCTGTTGGTTATTCATCTGATTTCCGATCATATATTTGGTGACCACATTGTGATAGTGAATTTGGTAGCATGGTTAACTTCAGCTGGTAGGAAAAAGGTGGCAAGCTTTATGCCTTCATCTGGATTAAAAATCTACTTAGATACAACCAGTCATGATGAAAAGTTTTAATGTTTCTCTGCATCATATTTCCTCCATTCACCTTTCAGTCTGGTTGCAAGATTAGCACTAAGATGCTTTTGTCAGCGCATAGTTTTTCTGTTGCAGAATTGCTAAGTAAAAGGTCCTTAAAAGTTCACTCTCCCAAGGGTAAGGGTGTCCTTTTTCTTTTTAACCCTAGGAAAAGTTTATAGATACTCCCTTTTTACTTTTTACGATGTCCTAGAGCCAATTTTCCCTTACAAAGTAGTACTAGCTTACTGGCGAATCTTTTTCGAGAATTGAAATTAACACCATTACAATCCAAGACAAACCAAATTTCTTGCTTATATAAGCATGCTATTACGTGGGAAATCCTATATATCGATCCCCACTAACTGCAATCAATGCCTTTTATCTCTTCTCATAGTGTGCCACATCATCTGGATTAAATCTAGTTCTTGATATTGTGATCCCCTTTGTTGCAGGTTATTGGAGCCGTGGGTTTCATGGACCACAGGTTGGACATTCCCAGCGACACAGATCCTCAGTGGGCATCAATGATCGAGAGTTGTTGGGATAGGTACATACATACTGTTTTCCCTATGAATAACTGGTCTGGTACTATCAAACGACTGATCCCTACTGAACGATCATCCTTTCTATGAGCAGTGACCCACAACGTCGCCCTTCGTTCCAAGAACTCCTAGAGAGGCTTCGCGATCTGCAAAAGCAGTATGCCCTGCAGGCTCAGATGCAGCGAAACGCTGCTGGGGATGCCAAGATGAGCGTCGAGGATTGCTAGCTTCAGATCCTAACTGAAATGGCAGCTGCCATTGTGAGTGTGACCGGAGCGAGCAGCAAACGGGATGGTTTATCTGCAACGCAAATACGTGAATCTAGAAGGTTATGCGGGGCACCTTCCATGGTTAACTTCCAGGAGCTATGGCCGGAGTTGAGCTGTAGTACCAGGAAGGTGGTGCATGCGCGTGGCTTCTCTAATCTCAAGCCTGAAGCTTTGAAATGCAGCATATCTTCTTCAAACAAGAAGGCTCGTGACATGAGATGAGACTGGCAGTCGTTCGCGGCCCAGTTCGTCGTAACTCGTGATGGATTCTTTTGTTCTCAAAAGTTGTATACGTGCTCTCAGATAACCCTGTAACTAGTTTTATGCCCGTGCGTTGCTACGAAAAACAAAATTGATAACAAAAAATAAAGATTAAAAAAAAATACTATTTCATAAGATCAAATATCTATCTTTAATGCTTCGTTTCTTGCAAAAGCTGGCTAATTAAAGCAACGCTTCGTTTCTTGCGCAGGGCAATTAAGCAGGGCAATTAAGTAGGGCAATTAAGCAGAGCAATTAATGTGACGTGGGAAGAAACTCTCACTTTATATAGTAGAGATTAGATGGAAACTCAGTGATGATACCATGGGAGCCTCTCCTCCCCTGTGCCTCTTCTCGCCCCCAACCACTCCAGTACCATCAGCGGCTATCCGGAGACCTCACAGGACTTTGCCACTGCAGCTACAAAAAGAACATTTCAACTTGAGGTTTCAAAGGCTTTCGATTTGAAATCAAACTCTCAACCGGGTGAAAAAAAACCAAGTTCAACTAAGGGAATCAAAATTTTCAAACTGTGGGATCAATGTTTCACCTTCGGATTCGGAAGCTACAACTCAAGGCTCGCCTCCGCTGGAGGTTCCAACTTCTAACATCGAACTTTCGACTTGGGCTTGGACCTTTCTCCTCACCTCTGCTACCGGCGACGTGTTGGGGCGGTGGCTGGAAATGAGGTGGTGGTGGTGAAGGGAGGCAGCAAGGCCAAACGATTTGGGCACATGTGGTGTGATTTTGGCGCTAGGGTTTACGTGAACCCAACATACATAGCGGTGGCGGCGGCAGGGGGAGAGCGTAGGATTGGAGTGGGAGAGGAGAAGTTGATGGCTAGGCTAGGCTTGACAGGGATGACGGAGTAGCTCGGATTGAGAAGAGAAACGGCAAAGGGAGGGGAAATGGCCAAGATGCAAGTGCGGAAAGAAGAGAAATGGAAGGAGAAGGGGGAAGAAGGCCTTGACGCGAATAGGCAAAAGGAGGAGAAGAGAGAGAAAATTGATATTACGCCACTCTCAAGAGTGACGCAAGCCAAAATATCATTCTCGTCAATGACTTCGTTAAAATGCCACTCTTCTCGTGTGCTTCTTGCCAAAATGCTATTTTCGAATTTATAAAATGAATTTCGCTTCTTTATACATTTTAAGTCACTGGAAATGACCATCCTGCCCTCGAGCCAGATCTATGTGGTGAGCCCAATCGGTCCCGATGCGGTCCAGTGTCCTCCCCCCCCCCCCCCCGCCGAGCGCATCCGCTACCTCGCCGTCGCTGCACCACGTGCTCGTCACTCAGGGGCGAAGCCACCGGGGGTGCCAGGGTGGGCCTGGCACCCCCCAACCAAATTGGGGCAAGACCCCCACCCCCCAAGGCCCAGCAGCCAGATGCCCAGATCCCATATGTCAATACGTGGAATTTATCATCTCTGGCTGATTTAACAAGTGGATTAGTTAAGCTGGGTAAAAATTCTTCTTATCCGATGGTGGATAGGCTGTTGAGATTCTTTTGACTCTCCCTGTGTCAACTGCGACCACCGAGAGAGCCTTTTCAGCTATGAAAATTGCGAAGACACGTCTTCGAAACAAAATGGGAGATGCCTATTTGCGGGATTATTTGGTCATTTATATTGAAAGGAACTTAGCAGCAATGATTAGTTCTGATGATATTATTAAGACCTATGATCTAGCTAATACTCGTAGAGCTAAATTTAACTTAATTGAGATGTAATTTTCTTTGGTTTGGCAAAGTAGATGCTATTTTATTTTGCTATTTATGTAATGGAAATTATATATATACGCATCATGGTTAGTGGTGTTGCCTATTTTATCTTGTGTCTTCGCTGGCTTGCCCCCCAACCTTAAATCCTGGCTTCGCCCATGTAGTCACTCTCGGCCTCGATGGCAGGGTAAAGGTCTCCTCCACGCACGCCTCGTCGGTGCTTGCCGTGTCGTTCCTGCCCTCGGCTGGCGCGTTCGACGCCGCCTCCATGGATGTCCTGCGCCCCATGCTGCGGTTCCTGTCCGACACCGGCACGCCCTTCATGGTGAACACCTACCCCTTCATCAGCTACGTGAACGAACCCGCCAACGTTCAGCTCGGCTACGCGCTGTTCGGCGCGGGCGCACAGCCAGTGCGCGACGGCGCGCTGGGGTACCCCAACTTGTTCGACGCGACAGTGGACGCGTTGGCGGCCGCGCTGGAGAGGGAGGGGTTCAGGGGCATGCCGGTTGCGGTGACAGAGACTGGGTGGCCGACCGCGGGGCACCTGGCCGCGGCCCCGCAGAACGCCGCAGAGTACAACGCCAAGATGGAGAGAGTGGTGCGCGGCGTCGGCACGCCGCGGCAGCCCGGTGTGCCCGTGGAGGTGTTCCTGCTCGACCTGTACGACGGGGACGGCAAGCCCGGGGCCGAGTTCTAGAGGCACTTCGGCATCTTCAGGGCGGACGGGAGCAAGGTTTATGATATCGACTTTGCGTACAGTTGATTGTATTGAATTTCATGGGCACGTTGTTGATTTGGGAATCAACTAGTTGCTGTTTTTCTTACGTTTTGAAATTCCACCTTAATGTATTTCTCAGTTCTCACCTTACTGGTTGTGACCTGTGAATTTCATTCACCTTATGCTGAGTTGATTTCCGCCCACGGTGAAAGCGTACAGAAATCATGCCCTCTCGATGCTTTCTGAAAATATTCTTTAAAACCATTATTATTTGCAACTCCTGGCACCACAATCTTAGAAAATTGTTCAGATAACCTTTTCTTCACCACGAATGAACCGGAGGACGACTGAGAGCTGGCCTGGTGGCACATTCGATCTGGCTCAGGGGCAGGATGGTCATTTCCAATGGCTTAAACTGCACAAAGAAGCAAAATTTATTTTATAAATCCGTAAATGGCATTTTAGCGTGGAACACACGAGAAGAATGGCATTTTAACGAAGTCAATGACGAGAGTGGCATTTTGGCTTGCGCCACTCTTGAGAGTGGCATAATATCAATTTTCTCGGAGAAGAGAAATGGAAGAGAGAGGCTGAGAAGTGAGAAATGGAAGGGAAAGAGGCAGAGGAAAAATGGAAGGAGAAAGGTGAATGGCCCTGGACATGGTTCGCCTTACCTTTCTGGATCAGAAATTCGCTACTCTATCTGTATGATTTTTCGCGATTTTCAAGTGAGAGCGAAAGGGGCATTGTTTCTGGGCTCACCCCCTCCGCCCTAGAGGCAGCTATGGCATGCTGCAGTTGGTTTTCCTCATTAGCATCACCCGTATACTCTGAATAGGCAATTCTCCTAGGCGGGGAAGCTGCAGCTGATGCTTCCTTTCTAAGCCTATCCTCCATCCTTTCCTTCCTCTTACATCGAAATCCGGTCCTCACCTTCTCACCAATCACCATGCTCCCACACAACGTCGCCCTGGTCTGTCATATGCTAATGTAGAACAACAAAAAGATCATTTTCTATTACTCATTCACACAGTGAAGTGCTCACGTTCAAAATTTTGATTGTAATATTTCATTTCAAATGTTGAATTAAAGTATGAAAATGTAAATGACAATCACCATACACAAAGTGTGCTTTGTACTGCATAAATACATATGCTAATTTATGGTTGCAGCCCACACGGTGCCAGGCTTCACTGTTTTTTTCTTTTTGCCTTTTCTTTTTTCTACATTCGGTCTTGACTAAAAAAACATGCCAAAAATTTTATGATTTCAAATAAATTTCGTCCTACATATCAAAACCTTATTAATACTATTTTTAGGGATATTTTGATGATTTTTTTTTTGCAAATTTTATGATTTTTTTAATTTGAATTTCAAAATCACTGATTTCCCTGTCGGTTTTGGATTGCGCGACCCGGCGATACAGGCAATTATCAACGATTTTTAAATCCCTGGCCCCGAAGTGAAAAAGGAAAGGAGAAGAAGTATAAGCTTGCATTTCTTTGTTTGGCATGGCGATAGTTTTTTTTTTCAAGAAGCAGTTTTTAACTGGGTTGTATGGCAGAAGAGCTATAAGCTGAATAACTGGGTTGTATGGCAGAAGGGTTGTACGGCTAAATAATTGAGCTGAAAATGTTTGTTGTTTAATAGTCTGGTTGTTGTGAGTTAGAAAATGTTTGAAATGCCTCTGACAGAGAGCACAAATCAGGTGGCGTTCATGCCAAACTCACCTTGCAGGTGCACTTGGGGACGAGGATGGCGTTATTGGGCACAGGCGGAGAGAGGGTTGCATGGTCGTGCGAGGTGTCGGCCGCCACACTTGGTGAAGATGATTTGGTTGCCCTCAATCGCGATGGTGATTGCCCCACCCCTTAAGCCCCTCTCCGATTGCAACGTTAGACGGAATGACGACCGAGGGAGGAGAGTGTGTGTGGGGGGATGGGGGGGCATGGTGCTAACCCTACCACCATCACTTCGTGCAAGTGTGAGGGATCTGGGCGAGTGGAGTGGAGTTTGAGATTTTATACTTGGTACGAGGGGTAATTTTTTTCAACTCTAGTAGCAAACCCGGAGCCCCAATTCGAAACCTTGAGAAGCTACCCCAGGCTAGCTTTCAGCTTCTCCATGTTATGGATGACTTCTGGCTCTTAGTTTCTACCGACAAAAAGTCTACTGTTTAGGACAGCTTCGGGCTTCCATGAAGTCACGACCAGTTGGAAAGTCGTCCCAAATAAGCCCAAAGCTGGATCAGACGGTTGCACATCGTGTATAGCGGCATCTGACGGCTTGCACGGACGCCTACAGACAAGTTGACTTCGGGTGCCTGTAAATTAGCAAATTCAAATGCCATGTATCCCGGCGTCAAGATCACCATGTTATTAATCATGGTTAATAGCAGAGGATGCAAAAGATAGGCACAGATCAGTCGAATTCATTTCTTTTTTTTGTTCTTTTTGGCACGCGGAAGGAAGGACACGTATAAATGGCTTGCTTATAGTGAGAGGTACCGGAAAACAGAGTTCATCCGACTAGTAAGTATATACAGATATAGTGTCACATCATTTGCAAATCCGGATCACGGCATACTAGGTGATGGGCAGCGAAAATTATGTATGCTTAGTATGAACGACCGATTGGCCCATGTAATTGAGCGGTGTAGTGTGGTATTCTATAATATAAGTATAAAATTTTCTAATCTTTGAGATCTAAACATGGTGGCTTCTTTTTAACTTTTCTATTAGATAATAGATGAGAATAATAAATTTTGATGTTATCAGTTTTTATTCAAACTAGCAAATTTAGCAAATTTTTAACTTTTCTATTGAATTCAGGACCGAGCTAGCTAGCACTGGATAGTCTGGATCGTCTGTGACGGACCACCTTTTTAGGGGCAGAACCGTACGCCTCGACAGCTACCCAGGATGACTAGCTGCCAGGAACCAAGCATTTCATTGCCAGGCAAAGAGTCAAATCCAACACTTTTATTCAATATAAGGCCTAACGGCCTAGGTTTTTACAAAAGAGGGCGCAGCAGGGCCCGAATAACTTACAAGAAAAACACCGCACAGGCAGGCCTGAGCAAAAGACAAAGACCACAAAAACCAACTCAAATTGGCATCTACGGAAACTGATTGGGTTCTCCTTCTTCAACTCTGAAAGGGAAGGGCATGGGTGAGTACGGGAGTACTCAGCAAGTCGTACGGAAAACTCTGAATACTAAATGCAAGGGATTAACCAAAGGATGGCACGGGTTTAAGTATCTGGATGCAGTTTTATTTGTAACTCAATTTTTGCATTTGAAGCACAAACCATAGGATAATAATAAATTGGGGGTTTTTCAGGGTCAACAACAATCTTAACAAATTCCAACAAACTTTCCAAAGTGATTACTTGAGCTTGGTTACGGGTATCACCCCAGTTCAAACTTAACTTCATTAACCGGAAGTACGGCGTATTCGAATACCATCATAATTATCTCTGCAGAGGTGCTCAGCTTTACCCACAAGACATCTACAACCTTTAATGCCAACTCGAGAAATTCATGCAACTTACATGCATGTGGCCAGGTAGAGATCATCACAGCATTTCATCAATCATTCATGTTGTTTTTAGTTATATACCGATAGGCATGATGCCATCCTGGCACTCCAGACATGACGCCTACCGTTGTGAGAAGCAGGAATGATACCAGAGATCAAACCTGTTCCACCCCTCCGGTATACTTCCCTGCCAGGAAAGCCGGTCCCTATTCTCCGAATAGTTCCACCAGTTAGTTGTCCGATTAATTTGGTTTCAGGAATAACTGATTACCGAGCCATGTCGGGGACAGTCTCATCAACTGGCCCGACTTGCGGTTGAACGGATACTTAAGTTGTTTACTTTGCTCAAGGGGTTCATTAATCCTTATACTGCCAAAGATCTAGCCTTTTCTTTCCACAAACCTATTCCGGCATCCCATAATACCGGCCATCTTTCTGAGGCATCGATCATCAGCCGGGGATCGGAGTTACATCCACTCCGGGATTTATCCGATAGTGTCCCCCAAACTGTAGCATTTTCGAAACAGAGCCGAACCGGGGTTCGACAGCACTTTCCTTCTACTTTAAAAGCAATTAAGCTAACTACAGGAATAATGATTATTTATCTAATAATACCAATATCTAGAGTTACAAAGGATTTAATATGGCTCAATAATTTCAAGGAGGTTCCAAGAGCAAATCGGTATTATCTAGGTATCATGTCATTCTAAAGTAACCGTTTTCAATAATTCAACATATCGTAAAATAATGCGATATAAATTAATTATTAAGTATACATGGCATGAATAGGATCAACATGATCAAGGGTATACGGCTTGCCTTGCTTGGCGATCGGATTGGAAGGACGGTGGTCGAAGTAGTCGATGCGGTCGAAATCGACTCTCGTCAGGTCCGGCTCCTACTCCGGGAACTGCGACGGCTCCTGGAACTGCTGGCGCTCCACAAATGGTCAACTGCCGGATCTAGCGCGGAAGAAAACGAACGAGAATAACTAAACGAAAAACAAGAAACGGAAAAAGGAAGGAAAAGCTGAAACGGAAACCGAAACGGGCCGAGAGAGAAAGAACGGGGAGAAAAAGGGCAGTTTGGGGATTTTGGAGACTCCGGATTGAAGGACGGAGATCATTTTTGGACTCAGCGGATCGAAACAGTTTGAAAAAGTATATTGGTGGACTTCTGGGGTTTCCGGAATTTTTCGGGGATTTTCTGGGGATTTTCTGGAATTAAAACGGATTTTTGGAATTAATAATGATATTAAAAAAATTCCAAAATCGCTTCATTGTTCACGGGCTGGCCCTTACGGGGGATTGGGTCGTGGCCCAAGCGGGGAAGGGCTGGCGGGGCGGGGGAGCTGGGCCGTGCGGCATGCTAGGCTTCGGCCCAGCCGAGCGGAGCAGGGGAGGGGTTAGGGTTTCCCCTCCCAGGAAACCTTCTTGTGTGGCGCGGCTGTGGCATGGCGCCACACGTGTGGTCGGCCGGAGAAGAGGCGAGGCGGGAGCTTCACGCGGAGAGAAGGCGGGCGAGATCGAACGGAGGAGAGGGGCCTTTTATAAGCGAAGGCGAGCTCATGGCAGGGCGAGGCCGCGGCGGAGCGAGGCCAGCGAGGCGCGGATCGCAGCGCAAGCGCGAGCGGCTGGAGAGCGGCCTTGATCGGCGGCTGCGAGGTGGTTGGCCGAGAGGAAACCACGGCGAAGCGGCTGCTCATGGCCTTGGCGTGAGACTGGCGGGCGGCGCGGCGAGCGCGAGGCGGCAGGGACGGAGGCTGGGCCGCAGGCCACGGGACAAGCCGGGCCGGAGCAAGGGAGGATGGGCCGAAGGCCCACAAGCACGAAGGGAAAGGCCCAAACCAAAAACGGGAACAAAGAAAAGAATTCAAAACGCAAACTCAAACTCAAAAGCAAAAGCTCAAAATTTCAAATTCATATTTGAACCTGAAATTTGAACTAACGCCAAAATAAATTCATTTTGAAATTTGAGGTCGTTTCATCGTCTTTGTCCCCTTTCTTCTGGAGCCACATTAGATGGTATCTCGTTGCCCGGCTGGAATTGAGAAAAGAAAGTAGTAATTAAAATTTTGTAATAAGCATGAGTAGTAGTAGTACATGTATTAAGGGATAGGAATGGGGATTAGAAGAGAAGATAAGAGGGGGACCTGTTGGTGTTGGTAAGATAGCATCATTTTGTCTTGGTTGCGTCTCTTCATTTCAAGCGTGGGATGGTTGGGATGGACTTCGGTTGCGAACCTGAGAGCCGCTTCCGCTTCCTCCACCTCCACAAGCGTAGCCTCCTCGCAGTCGATGGAAACGCGACTACAGCAATGGTGTTAGAGATCTGATCGGCAGTGATACTGGTTTCAATGATCAAAGATTAAGATTTGGTGGCTATGCAGGTGGACACAATCGGGGACGTGCTCGATGGCAGCCCCGTTTCGTTGGTCGAGGACGAGGACATTATAGCAGAGCTCAAAATTTTGGAGGTCGAAGCAGTGGTCGAGTGGGATCTGATGGGGTCTCGAAGACAAAGAACTTTGAAAAAATGCAAGCTGCAGCGGGACAAGGGGCTGCGCGGACTCAAAGATGTTTCAACGACACAACTTTCTCCATCCGCTTTCGATTTCAGAGATTGTTGATAAGTTCAAATTCATTTGTTCACGTTGTCGGAAAAGAGGTCACAATCACTTAGATTGCACGGCCTTGATTCTGTGTGATATCTCGTGAAGATGATCGACACATTGCAAGTAAGTGTCATTGTTGAAGCTATGAAACCAAGCGCTAATCTGTGTGGATATGCAGCGGATGGACTTGGGTTTTATCAAATCCCTTTTTCAGATCAAAGAAACCCCTTGATCGATTTCAACAAGTTAGCCTTGGTGAGAATTGAGGGAGTCTTTGGAATGTTGAGAGGCTGCGTGAAGAACTTAATAGAGTGGTTCGATTAAATGGCAATGGGAGATTAAGGATCATTCCCAGGACTTCATTCTTAGTTACTTTTCCATCCAAGATTGAACTACTGAGACTTACAAGCATTGGTGAAGTCAAAGTGAAAAATCAGGAAGGGGTTGTCATGTTTTTTGAGGAATGGAATCCTAAAGCAGATACTAAATTGCAGCTTGAAAAGGTTTGGGTCCAGGTATATGGTGTTCCTCATGAGATACGCAATTATTTATCTTTATGCATTTGTGGGATCTATCATTGGAGCAACCCAATTTGTTGATATGGTCAGCATGAGGAAAACAGGAATTGTGCGGTTGCAGGTGGCTGTGACAGCCGCTGAGGTAATTCCGCATAGCACTGATATTTGTGTGGGAGATGCTTTGTACGAGATATTCTTTGTAGTTCAGAATAAAGATCAAGCGGGTTTTGCCGCTTTGGATGATGAGGGTGAGGATAAAGATAAAGGTAAGAAACAGATGGATGAGGATGAAGACATCTTTGGGACAGAGAAGTGAAGCAGACTAAATCTTCTTCGAAAGAATCTACCAGTACACATCATTCTTTGCAGGATGTGCCCATGCAGTCTGCAAAAAATGTGGCAGCAGATATTTCAGTGGATATGATTCGCATTGAGGATCTTTATTCATCAGAAGACAGGAAGGTACAAGTAGAGAAGTCTAGCTTGACACCTGAATTCAATGATTTAGAGTTTTCAAATTGCAAGGTTGCTGCTGGAAAAGATACTGTCAATAATGAATCAGTCGAACAGGATCTGGCTTCTGTCCCTGTTTCGGTTGGCAATAATATATGTGTTACAACTCATGGACTAGCTAGTGATAGTATTATAAAAGCTCATCTGGTTGATTCAGTCGGTGCTAGTTCAGTCGAACAGGGTGTTGTCTATGATATCTCGGTCCAAAAAGACTTTGTTGGTTGTGAGCCAAGATTGCTTAATGTCAATGATGATCATCGATCTGGAAAAGATATTGTCAGCATTGACTCAGCTGAACAGGAATTGGGACTTTCTGTAATGGTTCCGGTTGATAAGAATGTAAGTGCTTCTTTGCATGATGCCTCTTCAGCTGAACCTGGAAGATTTTTTGCGCCAAGTTTTAGTGATAATGTTGTTGATCACCCAGATGTTGCAGTTCTTGGAACTAACCAACAAGTTAGTATCATTAAAGTGTCTAGTGCTGAAAAAACCGAGCAGGAAGTTTTGTCTTCTGCAATGATCTCTTCTGATGTGGTTGCTTCGGCTGAAACTATTGCTGCTAGCTCCATGACTTGTCAGGCTAAAATGGCAAATGACAGCAGGGTAACAAATGTGTACATGGAGATTGCCAAATATCCATTGGAATGTGAGGTGACTGGACCACTTGTTGTGCAACCGGATGTTCTTCTAGAGGGACCAACTAGATGTGGAAGGTTAAACACCCCAGTCATGCCAGGTGGGATAGCTATGAATAAGGCCAAGTTGACAGATTCTATCCACAAACTGAATGCTTCTGAAGAATCTCTCAACTTGAGAACTGGCAGATGTGGGAAACCTGAAATGAGCGTTAATGCAAATATTTTTGTTCCTCCTGAGCTTCCTCTGGTGGGTCCACGAAGGAGTGAGCGCCTAAACAATCTAGTTGGGGGGATGATGCAGGCAGATGCGGACATTATGGAGAAGGCCAACCATCGGGCTTCAATTCGCAACCTGGAAATCCCAGATAGTAAGTTATCTAATTCCTTTTTATCTTTTACAGACACTTCTATTTCATCTAATTTACAAAATGTTGGCATTTCTTTGGGTAAAACTGATGATGAGGTGGCAATGTCGATAAAACAGATTAGAAATTTAGAAAAAAAAACCAATCGAAGGCTTCTTTAAGAAAAGCTAATAAACTCCATCAAGTTACAGAGGATGCAGATCAAGATTTTCTTGATGATGCTACTCTCAATCACTTATGTAGTGATTTAACTGATGAGGTCGTAGACTTTAAGGATGATCATTTATGTAATGATGCAATCCTAAGGAAAAAGAGAGACAAATTTTCTAAGAAAAAGGTTCGGTGGAAAACATCAACAAAGAAAACTCCAATTTAAAATGAAAGGTATTTTTTGGAATAGCAGAGGTCTGGGAGACTTGGCTAAACATAGATACATCTCGGATTTAACGAAGGAGCAACACCTTAATTTTGTTGCTATCCTTGAAACGGGTAAAAGTGAGTTTGCTACATCAAGTCTAAAACAACTTTGTGGCGGGCAAGGCTTTTTGTGGCATTGTATGCCTCCACATGGGCGATCCGGTGGGATTCTTATGGGAGTTAATTTGGGATCTTTTGACATTGGGTCCATTGATGAAGGAGACTTCTATGTGAAGTTTCACTTGAGAAACAAGGATGATGGTTTCCAATGGATCCTAATAGCTGTTTATGGTGCAGCTCAAAACCAGCTAAAAGATAAATTTTTAACCGAGTTAGTTCATACATGTAGCAAGGAATCATTACCCATTCTGATAGGGGGTGATTTTAATATTATCAGACGACAGGACGAGAAAAATACGAATCATTTTGATAATCGCTGGCCCTTTTTATTCAATGCTGTCATTGATAGCTTGGATATGAGAGAAATCGAATTATTTGGTCGAAGATTTACTTGGGCCAATAATTTGGTCAATCCTACTTTTGAGAAGCTTGACAGGGTACTCATGAGTACAGACTGGGAACAGAAGTTCCCTTTGGTCACTGTCAATGCCCTCGAAAGGTCTTTATCTGACCATACTCCTCTATTACTCAATACTGGAACATGTTTCCATGTCGGAAACCAATCCTTATTCAAATTTGAACTTGGATGGTTAACCCGGGATGGCTTTTTTGACATGGTATCCAATTGTTGGCATAATGAGAATAGGGGGAATACTTCTTTAACACGATGGCAGTATAAAATCAGAAGGCTAAGACAATTTTTGAGAGGTTGGGCCAAGAGTACTAGTGGTACTTACAAAAAAGAAAAAAGAGATTTACTCTGCATAATTAATGATCTTGACAAAAAAATTAGAGATTTCCGGGTTAACTAATGAGGATATTAACCTCAAGAAACGCTCTAATGAGAGGCTCGCTCAATTGTTACGAGAGGAGGAAATTAAATGGTATCAAAGAGCAAAGGCAAAACACTTAATTGAGGGGGATAATAATACCAAATATTTCCATTTGGTTGCAAACGGTAGGTATAGGAAACAAAGAATATTTCAACTCGAACAAGATGAGGGAACAATATGTGGGGATGTCCAACTTAAGAGGTATATAACCAAGTATTATAAAGGTCTTTTTGGACCACGGAAAACAATCATTTTTCTATGATTGAATCTTACGAGATGACATACCTCAAGTTTCTACTACAGAAAATGAGTTACTTACGAAGTATTCACGAAAAAGAGGTGAGGGAGGCAATTTATCAAATGGAACATAATAAGGCACTGGACGGATGGGTTTCCAGCAGAATTTTATCGACGTTTTGGGAGGTCATTAAGGATGACTTAATGGCAATGTTCCATGACTTACATAAAGGTGTACTTCCTTTGTTTAGTTTAAACTTTGGTATTATCACGCTTTTACCAAAACATAAGGAAGCAAAAGGATACAACTTGATGTCGACCGATCTGTCTTCTTAATGTTAGCTTTAAAATTTTCACTAAAGTTGGCATTAATAGGATAGCTAGTGTCGCCGAAAATGTTGTTCGACCGACGCAAACTGCCTTCATGCCAGGTCGAAATATCATGGACGGAGTGATAATTTTGCATGAAACAATCCACGAGATGCACAAGAAGAAATTGGATGGGGTAATTTTTAAAGTGGACTTCGAAAAAGCATATGATAAAGTAAATTGGTCCTTTCTCCAACAGGTTCTTAGAATGAAAGGTTTCTCCCCAAGATGGTGTAAGTGGATTGATAACTTTGTATCCGGAGGGAGTGTCGGCATTAAGGTTAATGATAACATTGGTCCTTACTTTCAGACCAGAAAGGGACTCCGACAGGGAGACCCTTTATCCCCTATTTTATTCAATATTGTTGTCGACATGTTGGCTATTATTTTAGAACGTGCAAAAGAAGATGGACAAATAAACGGTTTATTACCCCATTTAGTTGATAATGGGTTGTCTATCCTGCAATATGCCGATGACACAATTATTTTTATGGATCATGACTTTCAACAAGCAAAAAATATGAAGCTTCTGCTCTATGCTTTTGAACAGATGTCGGGTCTTAAAATAAATTATCATAAAAGTGAAATTTTTTGCTTTGGTGCTACTAAGGAGTTTGAACTCCATTACACACAACTTTTTGGGTGTGAGTTAGGTAGTTTTCCTTTTAAATATCTTGGCATACCAATTCATTACCGAAAACTAAGAAATAGTGATTGGAAGGGGGTAGAAGAACGTTTTGAAAAGAGATTGAGTAGCTGGAAAGGAACACATCTATCAGTTGGAGGCAGATTAGTCCTTATAAATTCTGTGCTCAGTAGTTTACCCATGTTTATGTTATCTTTTTTCAGGATACCGCATGGAATTCTTAAAAAATTAGATTATTTCAGATCTAGATTTTTCTGGCAGAATGACAACCATAAGAAAAAATATGGACTTGCTAAGTGGGATATTTTGTGCCATTCTAAGGATCAGAGTGGTTTGGGTATTCAGAACATTAACGTAAAAAATATATGTTTACTTTGTAAATGGCTCTTCAAGATTTTAAATGAAGAGGGTGTTTGGCAACGCATCCTAACTAGGAAATATTTGGGCAATAAGACCCTGACTCAAGTAGAAAAGAAGCCAGGAGACTCGCATTTTTGGTCGGGGCTAATGAAGGTTAAACATCACTTTTTTAGATTTGGATCTTTTCAACTTCATGATGGATCACAAATACGGTTTTGGCAAGACACCTGGCTTGGGAACCACCCACTTAGTACTCAGTACCCCCGATTATTTAATATTGTTCAGAAAAAACAGGTCACAGTGGCTGAAGTTTTGAACTCTGGATTTCTCAATATGCCTTTTCGTAGGGCTATTGTGGGACCTAACTTACAAGCCGTGCATGAGCTTATTACAAAGGTTATCGGTATACAATTGTCATCTGAAAGAGATACTTTTCGCTGGAATCTCCATCAAAATGGACAATTTTCTGTTCACTCGATGTATGTAGCTTTATTGCATCAAAATTTACCAACTACAAATAGACAACTATGGCGGATTAAAGTACCTTTAAAAATAAAAATCTTTCTATGGTACTTACGTCGAGGAGTGATCTTGACGAAAGATAATCTAAGTAAAAGAAATTGGATTGGCAGCAAACAATGTTGTTTTTGTCATAATGAGGAAACTATTCAACATCTCTTTTTTGATTGTCCGGTTGCTCGACTTGCATGGCGTGTTGTACAAGTGGCTTCAAATCTGCATCCCCCTAATAGCATAACCCATATGTTTGGGACTTGGCTAGTGGGATTGGAAAAGGAGTTAAAGAATCAATGTTTAATTGGGGCTGCAATTTGTATGTTGGTCTATTTGGCTATGTCGAAATGATGTTATCTTTCATAGAAAACAACTGTCCAATCCATTGCAGGTTATTTATATGTGCATCAATTGGTTGCGATCATGGGCAGTACTACAGCGCCAGGAGGCTCAAGAGATGATTTCAACGGCATGCAGTTGCCTTTATGCTGTGGCTAGGGACTTCTTTGTTGGCCACGGTTGGAGATTTCACAGAAGACTGTCTGCAGCTTGAGCGTTTTTATTCTTCCTTTAATTAATTGTTGCAAGAGTTGGTCTTTCTTAAACTATTAAGTTTTAATTCTTACTTGACAGTTTTTTAGCTAGAACTTTGAACTCTGTAATAATGGTTAGGCTGTGTGCATCTCAGTATGCTGAGGCCGGAAGATTTTTTTATTCTTCCATTATCTAAAAACAAAACTGTAAAACAAATCGGCCTTAAAAGATAGAGGGAGTATAAACGAATGCGATGATTGGTGCTAAAGATTTACGAATTAAGCGTCATCGATGTCATGCTGGCGAATAGGACTGCAGAGGGAGTTGGTACCTGCACTGCATGCAGGCCGGATCCGATTGAATCCAGGAGCGAGCGAGCGAGCTAGCTAGCACTGGATCATCTTTCTCCCCTTTCTTCTGGAGCCACATTGGATGGTCTCTCGTTGCCCGGCTGGAATTGAGAAAAGAAAGTAGTAATTAAAATTTTGTAATAAGCATGAGTAGTAGTAGTACATGTATTAAGGGATAGGAATGGGGATTAGAAGAGAAGATAAGAGGGGGACCTGTTGGTATTGGTAAGATAGCATCATTTTGTCTTGGTTGCGTCTCTTCATTTCAAGCGTGGGATGGTTGGGATGGACTTCGGTTGCGAACCTCAGAGCCGCTTCCGCTTCCTCCACCTCCACAAGCGTAGCCTCCTCGCAGTCGATGGAAACGCGGAATGTCTCCACGCAAGGATGGGACAGCAACCAACAGAAGTTAAAAAAATGATTCTCATCCTTCTCCTCCCGCACATTGACATCGTGGTTAGCGACTTTACTACAGAACACGGCAAGCTCCTGAGAATGAGAGAGATGAAGAGGGATCAGTATGCTAATAAAGAAGTAAGTAAGCCCAACAGAAAAACAAATAAACTAGAGCTGAAAGTATGCGGAAGGAGAATTAGGCTCCATCCAGCTTTAGTTTCCGTGTTCAGTCATGCATAAATGTTACTTAAGAGAAAATAAGAAAGATACAAGAGCAAAAGATACAGAATAGCATTGACACATTATAATTTGCAACAAAACTGCAAAACAACCAGAGCTTAAAAGATGGAGGGAGTATAAACGATGAATGCGATGATTGGTGCTAAAGATTGACGAATTAAGCGGCATCGATGTCACGCGGAAGAATAGGGCTAACATACACGATAATTCAAATGGATCGAAATGGAGCACTGTAGAGGGAGTTGGTACCTGCACTGCATGCAGGCCGGATCGGTTTAGATGGTCTCTCGTTGCCCGGCTGGAATTGAATAAAGAATGTAGTAATTAAAATTTGGTAATAAGCATGAGTAGTAAGGGATAGGAATGGGGGTTATCAGAAAAAGATGGAGGGGGACCTGTTGGTGTTGGTCAGATAGCATCATCTTGTCTTGGTTGCGTCTCTTCATCTCAAGCGTGGGATGGTTGGGATGGACGTCGGTTGCGTGCCTGAGAGCCGCTTCCGCTTCCTCCACCTCCCCAAGCCTAGCGTCCTCGCAGTCGATGGAAACGCTGAACGTCTCCACGCAAGGATTCGACAACAACAACAAACAGAAGTTAAAATGATGCCGCCTATCCTTCTTCTCCCGCACATTGACATCCCATCGAAGGACTTTACGATTGAGGAAGGCACGCTAACAAAGAAAAAAGTGGGATCAGTACGTTAACAAAGAATTAAGGAAGCCCAGCAGAAAAACAAACAAGCAAAAATACAATTTTTCAACTTGAATACCAACTAGAAACATAACGGAGGCAGCGGTGATTAAAAGAAATTTTTTTTTTAAAAAAAATAGTAGCCAAGTATCGACCGAGTACTTGTACTCCAACCCGGCCAGTAGTAGCTAGTGGTAATTAATCCGAGGAAAATAGAAAGAAAACTTGGTACTATACTAACTGGTGGTAATTAATTGTGAGTACGTACGTACCTCTTCACGTCGGTCATCTGATGAGAGCATTCTATCTTCACCTGTCCTTTGCATTTGAAGGGTGGGACGGTTGGGATGGACGGCGGCTGCGTGCCTCAACGCCGCCTCTGCTTCCTCCACCTCCGCAGCACTGGCGAGATCACAGTCGATTTGAGCGGTGACTTTCTGGAGCGAAGAAGGGTGGTTGTTCTCCAAGCCAAGATTGTCAAAACCAAGGTTGGCATCCTTTAGGAACCGGACCGGGACATAAAAATCAAGGGCTTCAAGGCTTGGCATAATACTACTAGTAGTAGTAGGTGCCACGCCGTGCAGTCTCTGGACTCTCCAGTGAAAAGCAAGGGTCTTCGTCTCGAGGAATCTCAACTTGTGGAACAAGTGCTGCTGCCCATCCCCAACAACAATACTGCTGCTTACTACTCGGGTGTACCTCGACCACAGCCTGAGTTCATGGAGCTCCGGCAACCTCCCAAGGGTTTCCATGTCCTGCTCTTGCACAACATGCACTTGCACTAGTAAGTAGGAGAGGTTCGGAAGAAGCGACGAATTCATCCATGCCGGCAGCCTAGAGAACTCCAAGCATAGCAAAGACAAGTAGCGGAGATGTCGAGGGCAGACAAATCCTGCTTCCCACGTGGCACCATTCCCAAATAGATGTTTGCCCGCAATATCCACGAACTGGATCTTGGGCAGATTGCCTAGAGACTCCATCAAAGCTCTCTCCAGACACTCATCCAATATATCAATCTCAGTGACGAGCACCCTCAGTTCCGTCAGGCTGCCCAGTTCCTTTACAAATCCTGCTGCAGACCTGTCGTCGGCAGCAGGCCATATCTGCAGCTCTTGCAGGGACGTCAAATTCCCAATCCAATCCGGCACCCTTGTAGGTATATTACCACGTAGGCACATTAACTGGGTTAGTAGGCCGACGCTTGATGGCAATTCTTCTATGCCAGTTGCCTCCAACTCCAGTGTCTGCAGAAACTTTAGATGGCCTATTCCTTTTGGGAGCTCACCAACGGGTGTACCTGTTAGTCCGAGGTACCTCAGGTGAAGTAAATTCCCAAGATGCTCCAGGCCGCCGTTGTAACCTCCTTCCATAAGGTTACAATGTTCTATAGCTAGTACACGCAAAACTTGAAAGCTTGGGGATACTATCATACTAGCAACACACCCAACGGCAATGAATGACCTCACACGGTGCACGCCCATATCAGCCAGAGGATTGTGCTCTTTGATTCTTTTCTGAAGAGCTAACCTGCGAACATTGCTTCGTGGAAACGCTGGTTGCCTCTTGTCCAATATAGAAATGAAGTTTTCTTCTTCCGACAAGGAACGAATGAGATCAAGCACCATATCATGAACACGGCAACCATGTACGTACACATCATCTGGGAACTCTACCGGTTGGATCATACTTCTATTTACGAGCTCGTTGAAGTATCTCTCTCCAACCTCTAATAATCCTATCCCTTGTTCCTCATGGACGAAACCTTCAGCTATCCACTTCCATATCAACACGTTTTTATCGATCAAATAATCATCCGGAAATACGCTTAGATACAATAAGCAAGCCCTTAGATGAGAAGGTAGATTGTAGTAGCTAAAAGACAATATCTTTCTAGTATTCTCCACATGGTTGTTATCTGCATGGCCAAAACCGATAGAGCTGTACACCTCAGACCACTCCTCCTCTGGTTTACTAGCCAACAAATTAGCTATTGTAATGATAGCTAAAGGTACACACCTCCACATTTCTTCAAAATTTTGTCATATACCTCTGTGGATTGATTACGGGGACACTTGCCTTCACAATCAGAAAGGCTTATATTGAGTAATTTTTTAGAGATATCACGAGAAAGTGGCTCTAGTCTGTAATCATCACCGACATATTTGGCAACTTCGTAAATACGAGTAGTCGCGACTATTCTACTTCCACAACAATTATCAACCAAAGCACATCTGATTATTTCCCATGGATTCATATCCCATATGTCATCAATGACAATAAAATACCTACACATCCGCATTACATCGCAAGAGCCATGAGTTAGTAAAAGTATTTGAAGAATTTACATAAAGAGCTCTTTTATGGTACACTAAATTTAATATAGACCGTTCATTCTTTTCGATATAATGGATAAGATTAGCTAGTATGTATTTATACTTCCTCATGTAGTAGAGTAGTATGAATACCCTTAACAAATCAACAATTAGATCTGATTTCTATTAACTACTATATACTACAGTAGAATACATAGTAAAATTTCTCTATATAAAAGCAAGGCGCGGGAAGAAACACTTAAGTAGAAAGGAACAAAAAGTAAGGAGAAAGAAAAGGGTGACGAGGATTTACTCACTCCATCCAAGTTTATAAGGCATATTTTTAATGGTCTTGTTCTTAAATATATATCGTATTTCATATCATAATGCAAAATTAGTGTGATGTTCCCTATATACCCGTAATAAATATCCATATTTACTTCATATTCTCTACATGTGTGTATTGAATATAGTACTTAGTGATAATAACTAGGGATAATCTAGTCATTTTCAATATTTTTTTGGTCTATGTGGCAAAAAAAAAGCTTATAAACTTGAACGGGGGAGTAATTTGCTATCTGACAAGTGGGATCCAGTTACCAGCCCGCCCACCTGAACCCCTACTGTGTCATATGTGTCCTCTAAATTAAGGCCCCCTCAAGATAGCTTGTGATTGTGCATATTCTAGATTATGAGAGAAGATGCTTCTGATTGTGGGAGAATCAGGTGGGCCGGATGCGCGTGGAGGCTCCAGACCAAGCCGACGAGAATCAACTGGCACCCGGCTTCTAATTCTATATAGAGGGTAGCTTCTAATTGTAGGGAAAGCTGTCCAGAATCCTTCCGTTCAGTAAACAATCTGTTTTGTTTTTTAAACAGAAGCTATTCCGAATAGGGCGTAAGTACCCTACAATAAGTCGCTGCCATTGTTTGCCATGCACCTGAACCTTAACCGTAAACATGGCCTCCATTCTCAATTTCTGGAGGATGCAAGGGCCTCCAAAGATCATGCTTTTAAGAAATTTTGCTTGCTACTGGATATTATACTCTTTTATATATACTCTTAAGTCTTAAACAACTAATTACTTCACAGATTGAGAGCAACTAGCCCTCGGAATCCTGTCAGGAGCTCTCCCATAGCATGTTCCAGAACTGAAAGTATATTGGCAAATGGTTGCCACTGGAATTTTGGAAATGGTATGAGAACTAAAATATTTTAGAGGCAATTGGACGAATATATATGGTTGTAAAACATAATTACATAGAACAAAGTATGCGGGCATAGGTGGCCCGAAAGAAGGTACTGGTATTAAAGCCTAGAATGTGTAGTATACAGGTAGAATATAAGGTAGAGTAGAAATCATATCTAACCGTTGATTTGTTAAGAGTGTTTTTACTACTCTACCACCGGATGAAGTATAAGTAAATTCTGGTTAGTCTGATTCATTGGATCAAAAAAGAATGAACAGTTTATATTCAATTTAATGTACCGTAAAAGAGCTCAAACTTTAAGCTGATGACTAGGGGCACTAGGTGATTCGCGCGTACCTCTTGTTCTCAACGAGTTCTCGGATTTCATCGATGAGGTGCCCTTCATCCCACATCGTCGTATTTAAATTCTTGTACTTTTTCCTGTCAAGACCAATGAGGATGTCCTTGAAAACTTTCTTGAGGTCAGGATTCTGACCGATCGGAACAAAAGCCCCGCAATTGAAATCCGGTTTAAGCTTGTTATACACTGCTTTGGCAAGGGTGGTCTTGCCCAATCCTCCAAACCCGACAATTGAGACAATCTTCATCGTCTTCTCCGACGCATCATCCCCACTCTCGGACAGCATCTTTATGAGCGCGTCCCTTGGCCCATCAACGCCGACGAGCTGTGCCGCATCTTTGTACATAGCGAAGAGGCGAGGATCGATGGTCGTCGACGTTGCGGCAGGCTTAGCCACGATGCTGTTGACTGTGTACCTGCCATGCTTTTTGGTCACCTCCTCGATTTGGTTGTTGATTTCTTTGATCGTGTTAGCGATCTGATGGCGATCCTTGCCCTTGCGGAACAACTTGCCCATCTTTTCCGGAAGCTGTTTGAGCTTGTGCCGCTGGTTGGTGGCCTCAGGGCCATCCACGCGCACAAGGAGGGCATCGACGGCGTCCTCCATGTCGTAGGACTTCTCCCTGACATTGCGTGCCCAGAGCTTGACCTGCTCGTCGAGCTGGTCCCGCGGCACCTGGCCGACCTTGCAGAGGGCAGCTTGCATGATCTCAAGCTCTTGTGAGAGAGACTTGACTTGCTCCCTGACGCCCGTCTGCAGCTTGTACTCCTCCTTGAGCAGCTCGCCTAGCTTGGGGAGGAGGCTGCTCATGGCTTCCGTCGCAAACTCCATGCTCGATCGGTGCGTGCGTAGCTCTCTCTTGCTTTACAACTGGTGGTGGTAGTGCTTGCTCCGTGGTAGGGAAAAAGGGAGATCGAGATCCACATATATATAGTCAGTCCAGTCGATGACGCAGATGCCAGCTGCACTTGACTGCACGTTGGATCGATGCAACTTGCTATTAAGATAGTGGAAACTCGAAAGAGAGTTAATAGAAAAGTTATAAAGTCTGATCGTGGGCAACTTGCTGCAAGAAATATACTAGAGTATTGCGTCTTCAATCCCTATACGTTCACAGGATGGCCAGCCTAGAAACGATTCCTCGATCAGCCTGTGAAATCATGTGGACTCCTAGCTAGTTTACTGTAATTGAATAGTAATTGCCATCGGCGCACGGAAGATGTGTCGGGTGAAGACTGCTTTTGTAACTTCGGCTGAAAATTGCTCCCGTAGCAAACTCCATTCTCGATCGGTGCGTAGTATTAGCACTCTCTTGCTTTGTTTAGCTCGAGTATACTGGTGGTAGTGCTTGCTCCGTGGGAATGCTGTGTTGGGTTTAACTCTGGATTATGAACACGCATAAATATAAAGAAGATTTAGGACGATTTTTTTTCTTATGTTACTTCTTATTTTCTTTCTTCCTTCTTATATTTACATGTTACAATCCCATATTTATATAGCACAGAATATCAATCCAAACAAGCTGGTTTAGGGAAGAACGCAGATCGAGAGCCACATATAGTCTGTCGTACGACCAGGGCTAGCAGAAAGTCAGATGCCAGCTGCACCGCACGTTGCGCCTCCTCCGATGCAAGTTGTGTTACAAGTCAACTCGGGGTGAGCTAACTTGTAAGCGCGGGTTCCCGGCCGTTGGCCGGATCGCAAACTGCTTGACGACGAAGTTGTCTTGACTGCTTGCGTCTTAGATATTTGGCTGTTTTCGGAGCCACCGCCTGAGACTAGTTTGCGGCAAAAATAAGCATGCCCTTTTCTCTCTGTTATTTCTCCTTTTATTGACGCATTACAACGCACTCCACCGAGTCCTTACGTTGTACATAACGGACTCGTAATACTTCTAAACCTGGCACACACTCCTTAACCCCTACGCTACTAATACGCCCTTGCATGGTACTGCTCGCGTGACTGTTGGTGTTATCCGGCTCGGTCACGTACTGCGCACCGTTGCAACCATCGACCCTTCCTCCACTCGCGTCATTGTTGTTTCCTCCTGCCTTGGCGTCTTCCCTCTACGCACATAGACACGATCCAGCGCATGGGATATGTCATTACTCCCTCCCTTAACATTAAGCTTGTCCTCAAGCTTACAGTCTGGAAAGGATCGCCGAAAAACCACCGCATCCATCCAAGTGGCTTCTTCCGCGGCCTCACCCGCCCAATGTACTAGAAGCTGGCGTTTGCCATTAATGAAGCGTTGAGCCAGGATAAGATGAGGTTCAGGTTGTGCCGGCTCCACCGATTGATTGACGTCGGGAGGTAGGTCACCTGGTTGCTCCGGGGCTGTACCCTTAAACTCCTTTAGCAGTGATACATGAAATACATTATGGATTCGTGCCGATGCCGGTAACTTCAAGCGATAGGCCACCCTACCTACGCGAGCTTCCACTTGGGATGGGCCATAAAACTTAGGTGCCAACTTGGTCTGTTTACTGGTACGTATGGAGATTTGACGATGCTTCTGCAGTTTGAGCCACACCCAGGCGCCTTCCATGAATTCCACTTCTTGATGATTCTTATCATATTGTTGCTTCATTCGGTTCTGTGCTTGAAGAAGGTGATGTCGAGCTTGCAGTAGTAACTCGTCGCGACCCATCAAGGTACAATCTACTGAATCAATGATCGTGGCGCCCTGCTGATATGGTGCCAAAGGGGGCGGTTGTCGACCATACACCAGTTCGAAGGGAGTCATCCTATGGGCGGTGTGGAAGGAAGTGTTGTACCAGAATTCTGCCCATGAAACCCATTGCACCCAAGAGGATGGGTTAGTGCCCGTCAAGCAACGAAGATACATTTCAATGGTGCGGTTGACCACCTCCGTCTGCCCATCTGTCTATGGGTGGTATGCTGTGAACATGAGCAAAGTAGTGCCACTTCTTTTGAATAAATCTTGCCAGAAAGCACTAAGGAATACTGGGTCCCGATCCGATACAATGGACTCAGGAATGCCATGAAGTCGCACCACATTCTCAAAGAACACCCTTGCCACCGTTGGAGCGGACACTGGTCTTGATAACGGAATAAAATGGGCATATTTGGACAAGCGGTCTACCACTACCAATAGAATGGTCTTGCCTTGGGACTTTGGCAGGTCAGTTATAAAATCCATAGATATATCAGCCCATACTTGATGTGGTATGGCCAGGGGCTGTAGAAGCCCTGCAGGGGACATGGTGCTGGTTTTGCTCTTCTGACAAACCACGCATTGGCTGACATATTTTTCCACCGACTCCCTCTCTTTTTCCCAATAGTATGCTGCCTGAAGACGGTGTAGTGTTTTCTGAACTGCTTCATGAGTGAGATCATGGATGGAAGCAATGAATTTTCCCACCAATGGCGAGGAGGCAGGCACCACTAAGAGATTATCTCGGTACACCAATCCGTCTCGTACTTCCCATCGCCTGTGGTTTGCGCTGGAACCTTGTGGTCTGGACTGGGTTTTATTAAGCTCTACTGTCTTGTCTGGCGTGCTAGGGAGTTCCGGCGACAGCCTGGTTATGGTTGGCTCCCCTCGTTCCGAGGCGCCTTGCAATTTGGCGATCAGCTGACCCACCTCCGAGTCTCGACGTAGGAAGTCAACCCATTGAGCTCGGGTTACGTCCTGTGGCATGGAAATAGCAGCACACTGTGGCTCATCAGTGTGTATCCTGGAGAGGGAGTCGGCTGCTAAGTTGTGACGACTGGGCTTGTATTCCACCGTGAAATTAAATCCCATAAGTTTACTGAGCCAATGCTGCTGGGGTGGAGTTATGAGGGCTTGATCTAGTAGAAACTTGAGGCTACTATGGTCCGTGCGCACGGTGAAGGAATGTACCCACAGATAGGGCCTCCAATGTCGCACCGCTTTAGACAGCCCAATAAGCTCACGCTCGTAGGCCGCCAGCTTCCTGTGTCGATCTGCTAGCTTACGGCTGAAGTAGGCTTACGGCTGAAGCATTCTACTACGAATGGTGATGTGAAATCCGGCATCTGCAGGACCGGAGCGGTCACCAGAACTTCCTTGAGGCAATGGAAGGCCTTCTCGGCCTCTTCGGTCCACTTGAAACAATTTCGACGAAGCAGGGCGGTGAGAGGCTCGGCGATGTGTGCGTAGTTCTGGACGAAACGTCGATAGTAGCCCGTGAGGCCTAGGAATCCCCGCAAGGCTGTGATGGATGCGGGTTGCGGCCATGTGAGTACCGCCTGGAGTTTGTCCGGATCCGCCGCTACCCCATTGTGGGATATAATGTGACCGAGGTACCCCACGCGTTCCTGAGCGAAAGCACACTTTGACTGTTTGAGGAAAAGTCCATGTTGGCAAGGCCACTCGAAAACGTGCCGTAGGTGCTCCTGGTGCTCCCTTTCGGAACGACTATATACTAGGATGTCATCAAAGAAGACAAGGACGAACTTTCGTAAGAATTCCTGCAACACTTCATTCATTAGCGCCTGGAAGGTAGATGGAGCATTGGATAACCTGAAAGGCATTACGAGAAACTCATAATGGCCATGATGTGTCCGGAAAGCTGTCTTCTCGACGTCGGTGGGCCACATTCGGACTTGGTGGTATCCGGACCGTAGGTCGAGCTTGGTGAAGTATCGAGCTCCACCCAATTCATCTAGTAACTTCCCTGTCGTGCGGCATACACGCTCATGAAATTGTGAGTGCTTCTGCTATCAATCAGGCCTAGCCAACGCTTGTCATCCAGATGTACCATGACTTGCATCGTACTTCCGTGCTTTGGCCCCAAAGTGGTGATCATTGAAAGTGATATGTCTTCTTCCTCTTGCTCTGTGTTACCCTCGAGGTCCGCGTCCTCATCTTCCACCTCCAGGTGAAATAACCGTTTGCAACGGTGACCCCTTGTATACACCTCATCACAATTGTAGCACAGTCCCTTCGCTCTTCTCTCGGCGAGCTGGTCGGCGGTTAATCGGCGACGCCCTGGAACTGATGCAACGCTACTCTGAGCACTGGTCGTAGGGGCCGCCCAATGCCCCGTATTCAGACTGCCCGCAATATATGTGCCGCCCCCGTCCTTGAGTTCTCCATTCAGCATGGTCGTTGCGGTAGCTCCATACGATCGTCCTGATGATGCTCCTGCTGTCGTCGGTGCGCTTACGACTGATGTTGGTGCGTGGTGTTGGGTAGTCGGTGTTGGTGTCCAGTTGCGACCGATTGGTACGCGTCCTCGATTTGCACCTGCTATTCCTTGGATTGCCTCAGAAATCCATGCAGCCTTCCTTGCCTCCGCCTCTCGTGCGAATCCAATCGCCTCGGAAAGATCCCGAGGGCGTTCGCGCCGCACGTCTGCGCCTAGGGCCACTGATAAGCCGGCAATGAATGTCTCGATTTGGTCAGGTCTTCTCATTCTTGTAGTCCTCGCCAAGAGCCGCTGGAACTCTCTTGCATATTCATCTACACCACTGCTACCCTGTTTCAAGTTCACGAGATCGCCTAACGGTCCCACACTTGAGTGTCGCGTGAAGCGCAATATGAACGACTCCGAGAAGTCTTCCCATGCGATCCACCTCTCTTCTTGTTGCCAATTGTCTAGGACCTCTTGTGCCTCCCCCGCGAGGTGAAGACCAGCAATCTCCACATAGTCTTCTTCCGGTATATGATGAACTCGGAAGAAACGCTCGCACCGCCTCAACCACCCCAAAGGGTCCCCCTGACCATCGTAGTCGGGGAGGTCGAAACGTGGTGGTCGTGGTGTCCAACGTCGGTTGTCCTCCCCATCCTCACGCCCTGTTCCGCGCCTTTTTCCGGGCGCCGACTCCTCTCGACGCCGTGGTGGGTATTCCCTTTCATGCCCCCCGCTTCTCCTCTGCTGGGCCATGGCAGGGTCGTGGTCTATTGCTCGGCTTCCCTCTCCATCTGCGCTGTCAACTCCCCCTTCCCGAACGTGGGTTGTTCCCTTGTTGGTGAGCAGCAACGTGATATTGGCCAACATTCCCTTCACCTCCTTAACTTCTGCTTCTAGGGCCGCGATGCGATCTTCTGATGAAGATGCCATGATCCCGGTTACGACCGGCTCTGATACCAATTTGTTACAAGTCAACTAGGGGGTGAGCTAACTTGTAAGCGCGGGTTCCCGGCCGTTGGCCGGATCAAGAATCGCTTGACGACGGTCGTCGTGGATCGCTGCGCCTTAGATATTTGGCTGTTTTCGGAGTCACCGCCTGAGACTAGTTTGCGGCAAAAATAAGCATGCCCTTTTCTCTCTGTTATTTCTCCTTTTATTGACGCATTACAACGCACTCCACCGAGTCCTTACGCTGTACGTAACAGACTCGTAATACTTCTAAACCTGGCACACACTCCTTAACCCCTACGCTACTAATACGCCCTTGCATGGTACTGCTCGCGTGACTGTTGGTGTTATCTGGCTCGATCACGTACTGCGCACCGTTGCAACCATCGACCCTTCCTCCACTCGCATCATTGTTGTTTCCTCCTGCCTTGGCGTCTTCCCTCTACGCACATAGACACGATCCAGCGCATGGGATATATCAAGTTGCGTTATTAAGATCGTCGGAAGAGAGTTATAGCTTGTTTGGTTAGCTAGAGCTGCGCGGCTAGGCTCGTCTAAGAGCAAGTACAATAAGGTCACGTCAGCTGGCTCTTAGTCTGTACATGTCAACATTAGTCTATGTGGAAGAGTGAGAAACGATGAGAGAGAAGATAGCTGGCTCTTATTTAGTAGCCAGCTTTGCACGGATGCATAGGTAAATCATTTATGTATAAGAGAGAAGAGATAGTTATTGCACAACATCTAGAGACAACTTTTAAAGACAGTTATTGTATAAGCTGGCTTTTAGTTTACTATTAACCTGCAGTGGACTTTATTATTATACTTGCTCTAATGTATTGATCGTGCGCGAGCTCATATTTGGTTCACTGTATCGTGAACGCGCAACCCAACACGCTATTAATTGGTAGAAAAGTTACAAAGTGTCGGGGCAACTTGCTTGAAGAAAATCTAGAGTATTGCGTCTTCAATCTCGGTACGTACGTTCACAAGATGGACTCATAGAGTCTCATATGCACGCCAATAATAGATTCCTCGACCGGCCTCTGAAATCATGTGGATTATTTTACGCTAATGGAGTACTCCCCTAATCAAAAGCACGAGGACAACGCTATCGGCGCACACAGGCTGTCGGCTGAAGAGTGCTTTTGTGACTTCGGCAGAAAATTGCTATGCTCACACGAAACTGTAGCAGGAAACGTTCAAGATTCTCTTGCTTTGTGTACACGGGAACTGTACCAAGGAAATCGCAATTTATTGCAGGTTCACATATCTAGAATGAAACATAAATAACGCAGCTTTGTCATGACAGAACAATCCTGAGATGGTTGAGCTTTGCTCTATTGAAATTTCAGTTGAAATTGTTGATGTATTCCATAAAAAAAATGTTGATTCAAGATATTATATTAACTCACCAAACAAATGTGAAAACTGAACAAACCTTTATTTGATTCAACTCTTGTAACAAAGAAGTCTAAGAGGAACAAGTGGTTCCCTTTGAACAGTGCAACAAGGACATTATATATTCAACACGATGCTGAATATTACTCTTTTGTGAAGGGTAAACAAATTAAACTAACCTAAAACAGCAGAGAATACCCTAAATGGACAACTTGATCTTGACGGGGAAGGACATCGATGATTCGCCATTCTCGATCAGCACCGTGTTGACGCCAGACGACACGATTGTGTAGGCCGTCTTCTCGACGATGTCGAAGGCCTTGTAGACATTGAGTGTGATGTCAGACAAGAACAATATAAATCTTGGCAGTGCTTCAGGCCTGCACGAACAATGTTTGAGAAATTTAGTTGATTCTGGAGTGGTCAGATTCTGGAAATGCATGTCATGCTACTAGTGGTTAAAAAGTTAACTGTAGTCGGAGATTTCAAGTCATGCTACCGTTTCCGTTCTTGTCCCTCCCCCCTGACCACTCGAGATCCTTCGTCTCGCTTTTCACGCTCGGGGGGAGGGCTTCGGCTCTGCTGCTCCACTTGTCGCTCCCCGCCGCCTCGTCGATTGCTTCGCTCGTCAACGTAGTGAATTCTCCTTCCTCCATCCCTTTCGACCGATTCTGGACGTTGATCCTTCGCTTTAGCCCTGGGCGGAGGTTCCCTTTCTCGGCCCCTTTTACATGGGGTTCGCTCCTGAGGTTCACGTCGTGGCCTGTCCTCCCTCCGAAGATTGTCCTCCTCCGCTCAAGCATACTCTCTCATCTTAGCAAGGAAATGATAGTACCACCTTACTTGTGGAGGGGAGAGAATACCACCTTAAAAGGGAGAGCAACCCTCCCCCCATCAGACTAGTCTTTTGGGGGCCACATGGGACTCTTATGGCCTGGCTATAGTAGCCAAGGTGTGTATTTCTCTCGTTGGGCCAAGGCCCACGCCCGGGCTTGATTAGGCGATCCGCTCGTCAGGCGAGGCACGTCGCGCCATACAATTTGGGCCGCTGAAGACGCAGTGCACTTTGGGAGGGATGTATCAGTTGGTATCAGAGCTAGGTCCCGAAACAAGAGGGTGAGAATGATAGTACCACCTTGCTTGTGGAGGGGAGAGAATACCACCTTAAAAGGGAGAGCAACCCTCCCCCCATCAGGCTAGTCTTTTGGGGGCCACATGAGACTCTTATGGCCTGGCTATGGTAGCCAAGGTGTGTATTTCTCTCGTTGGGCCAAGGCCCACGCCCTTGGGCCAGGTGATTAGGCGATCCGCTCATTGGGGCGAGGCACGTCATATCTGGCTGGGCAGCGAAGAACCGCAGTCGCACGGGAGGGATGTATCAGTTGGTATCAGAGCTAGTCTTTTGCACGGATCGAGTCTCTTTTCTTGGCTATGTTGTTACTTCACAGGGAATTGAAGTTGATCAAGCCAAGGTTGATGCAATACAGAGTTGGCCGACTCCTAACACGGTCACACATGTGCGAAGTTTTCTAGGACTTGCTGGGTTCTATCGTCGCTTCGTGAAGGATTTCAGCACAATCGCCGCACCATTGAACGAACTCACCAAAAAGGGTGTGACTTTTGTTTGGGGCGAGGCACAGGAAGATGCCTTCAATGTTCTGAAAGCTAAGTTAACACATGCACCCTTACTCCAACTTCCAGATTTTTCTAAGACTTTTGAACTAGAATGTGATGCTAGTGGAATTGGTTTAGGTGGTGTTCTGTTACAAGAAGGAAAACCGGTTGCTTATTTTTGTGGACACATGCACCGGTTTGCTCAAGGGGTTCATTAATCCTTATACTGCCAAAGATCTAGCCTTTTCTTTCCACAAACCTATTCCGGCATCCCATAATACCGGCCACCATTCTTTCTGAGGCATCGATCATCAGCCGGGGATCGGAGTTACATCCACTCCGGGATTTATCCGATAGTGTCCCCCAAACTGTAGCATTTTCGAAACAGAGCCGAACCGGGGTTCGACAGCACTTTCCTTCTACTTTAAAAGCAATTAAGCTAACTACAGGAATAATGATTATTTATCTAATAATACCAATATCTAGAGTTACAAAGGATTTAATATGGCTCAATAATTTCAAGGAGGTTCCAAGAGCAAATCGGCATTATCTAGGTATCATGTCATTCTAAAGTAACCGTTTTCAATAATTCAACATATCGTAAAATAATGCGATATAAATTAATTATTAAGTATACATGGCATGAATAGGATCAACATGATCAAGGGTATACGGCTTGCCTTGCTTGGCGATCGGATTGGAAGGACGGTGGTCGAAGTAGTCGATGCGGTCGAAATCGACTCTCGTCAGGTCCGGCTCCTACTCCGGGAACTGCGACGGCTCCTGGAACTGCTGGCGCTCCACAAATGGTCAACTGCCGGATCTAGCGCGGAAGAAAACGAACGAGAATAACTAAACGAAAAACAAGAAACGGAAAAAGGAAGGAAAAGCTGAAACGGAAACCGAAACGGGCAGAGAGAGAAAGAACGGGGAGAAAAAGGGCAGTTTGGGGATTTTGGAGACTCCGGATTGAAGGACGGAGATCATTTTTGGACTCAGCGGATCGAAACAGTTCGAAAAAGTATATTGGTGGACTTCTGGGGTTTCCGGAATTTTTCGGGGATTTTCTGGGGATTTTCTGGAATTAAAACGGATTTTTGGAATTAATAATGATATTAAAAAAATTCCAAAATCGCTTCATTGTTCACGGGCTAGCCCTTACGGGGGATTGGGCCGTGGCCCAAGCGGGGAAGGGCTGGCGGGGCGGGGGAGCTGGGCCGTGCGGCCTGCTGGGCTTCGGCCCAGTGAAGCGAGCTTGAGGGAGGGGTTAGGGTTTCCCTCCCAGGGGAAACCTTGGCGTGGCGGCGCTGAAGCTGGCAGCGCAGCGTGTGGGGGCTCCGGTCTCAGATTAGTGTCCAATCGCTTATCTGAAACCGTACTCGGATTGAGACCAACCAATTGGCGCATACTCATGCTCCTGCCAACCGGTTGAAAACAATTCGAGCTTCCCTCATATGTGTTTTAGTGCTAGTTCCCAAGATCAAAGCCTAGCACACACACATACTTAGCACAACGAGAATGATACATCACACATACTCATGACTTTAAGTAAGTGGCGATTATTACAAGCGCTTAGATTACAAGTTCAGGGCCGACCAGGCCAAATATACAAAGAAAAGAAAGTAAAGTTCAGCGGAAGAAGCATAAGCCCAAAAGGCGATCTGCGGAATGCCGCCCAAAACCCAACAAGGCATCCGGATCGGGGAAAGACTCAGCTTAAGTCGAAGACGTCGATTACCGAATCGCAAAGACGAGTTGTCAGGAGCAACATCGTTACCTTCCTCTAATCATTTTTAAGTAGAGCAAACGGTGAGTACACGTATGTACTCGCAAGACTTTAGTGTATGGAAGAAATATTATACATGCAAGGCTATTCAATAAAAGAAAACTTCTGCTCTAGGTTTGAATTTCAGCATAAAGCAACTTTTATTTGTAACCATGCAATTGTTAAACATCGATAACATTTTAAATGAGCATTTGATAAAAGCTATAAGTAAGTAGCATATAAGTAATTGAACAATCATTCATGACCCTCCATGGTCATAAACAATATCCGCAACATAACCAACCCACCATAACTTACACCAACACAATAACACCATTTTCCAAGTCATTTTGCAAAACCAAAACCAAAACACTATACTTGACATTATGTTTCCAAGCCGCTCTTGACCGTGAGCACGGCTAATCGATTAGTTTTAAATCTCTGCAGAGAGTGTACACTTTACCCACATGACATATTCTAGCAATCATGTCAACCATGCCACGCGATACACACGTATCCGTTTTGCTAGACTATGACAAAACTTTTCAACTAGCTAAAGCCTAACCTTGCACTAGCCCGAGTATGATCTGTCCTTGCTGTGGCGGCAGAATTTCAACAGTTACGATGGTCCCGCTAGCCATCGCCCTCGTTCTCCCCACAGCAAGGCATACTCGTTGTATTGGAATGCTTTGTTCCCAACGCCTCAGTGAAGGGAGCACCTAGAACGACACCGCTCACTCGGTTCGTCCATACTCTTCGGCCTACCAACGTGCAAGGTTCGAACTTCATCTAGCTTACTAAGTTAAGGCTATCCCATACTAGCACATGTGGTTGCACCAGTTAACTCAGTTGATAGTATCAAGTTCGGTCCTTAGGTTGACTCAAAGTAGTACTTCCCTATCTACGTGCAATGACCGGTTTCCATACAACACCAATCCATTTCCTTGTACCGCATAAGTGGCGGTTGTACATTGCAAGACATCCCATTGCACTTTCAGATATACATAACTTCGCCTGTCTAAAACATACTTTCATTTCCATTTTTAACCACATACCAAGTATCCTTATCGCCGTTTTCAACATTTGCAAAGTTTCATAAAGATTCAACCTAACTTTCTACCCAACTAAAGCATGGCTAAGCATAGCAATTTAATAAACGATAATACCCATCTTTCATTTCATAGCATGAATAGTCCCTAGCCTAGGTTTGACAAGTTTTCATGGCAATGTAATTAAGGTAAACCCGCAAGTTAGGAATATAACTACCATGAACCACAATATAGCAACTTTACAGAAATTAAACGCATGCATAATAGTTTGATTAAAACAAATTAGACTTTGTAAAGTATGGGATCAACATGTTCAAAGGGGGGTGCTTGCCTGTTTGCTCTTCTTCCGGATCGTTTTCAGGGATATAATGGGTCGCCGACCTTGATTCCGGCCAGCGTCGTCGACTACGCGCCTGACGATAAAAACCGAAACAAAAGCAAATAACCACGAATCAAAATGGAGCAAAAGGAAATCAGATGGAAACAACAATTTAAGCTCAACAAAAGAACAAGCAATTCCAGGCAGGATTCAATCAAGTGCTAGCATACTAGTTCCACACACAGCAGGTTAATTTAATGTATCTTAGTATTTAAACAATCGAATTCAGGAAGCTAAGATTGTTTGGATTAAAAGATGTCTAAGACTAGCTACTTAAGCTTTGCATTTAGACGAGTAGTTTTACGGAAGATTAAAAGGGCCTAAAAGATCACATTTGCACATGTATAAAGTTAGAACTTACATGATAAAACTGTGATGGCAACATAATAAACTAATCTAACCAACCTTAAGGGTTATTAAGAAGTGCATAAGAAGGTGACTTACAGTTGGGTTTATCATGTCATGAAGTCTATTGCAAGGTTAATAGTATAATTGAGCAAGTAAGCCTTATTGTCATTTTCATTATTCCCTAATGAGCATGTAACAAAAGTGATACTAAGGCATGCAAAGGCGGTAAATAAGACTTAAGCAGGTCATATGGCAGCATGATCAAGATATTTCAAATCCCTAGGAACAAGCTATCATGCATTAGATTTATAGTTGCACTTGTTAATAGCATTTTAACCTGTTTAAGCATTGAAACAAAGCAACCATCACAACATTACAAAGCAAGTCCAAATTCAAATATAATCACAAATTCAGCAAGTTTACAGACCAAGGATTGCAATGGAATTGGTTTCATTTAAATTCGAAGTTGAAATGCTCAAATAGTACATTATGCAATTTCTAACCCTAAGCATATAATTGATCTCATTTCCTGTACATTAGCCCAAACTGAAATATTTTTACACAATCCTAAAGTTCATGATTTTACAAAATTTCTGGAAGTGGTTTCATCTCATTTGGAGTTTCCTAGCAATAGATATGGATTTTTGAACTTGATTCGGTTGATTAAATCAATTTGAAAAAGGATAAAGTGTTTTCCCTGAGGGAAAACGTATTTCGGGCGGGTGCGTGTTCATCGCAACACAGCCCGTGACGAACACCCCACTGTCGTGACAGAGAACAGAGGAAGAGCACGGGCTTGCCGTGGCGGCGGGCGGGAGAAGGCCGGCGACCCGGGAGAGCAAGAGTGAGACGATACCAACCTGTAGGTGAGGTTGAATGATGTCGAGCGGCAATGAGGCGGTCCAAATGACGAGCGGGCGGAGCTCAGTGACGGCCTCTGCCGGCAAGGAGGAAGAAGGTGTTTAGACCCGGGTCGGAGGAATGACATACTAGGAGTCACGGGAACCTTGTGGAGCTGTCGGTTTCGGCGTGAGACGGCTCGAGTAGCCCTAAGACCGAGTGACCGGAGACGGAGACGAAGGGCGAGGTCGCGACGGTGGTCCGGCCGACGGGACCTGCAAGGGAGGGTTCCACGGCGATCAGTGAGCATCCAAGGTGCTTGAGCTCCGGCGAATTTGGGCGAAGGCTTACCGAGGCGGAGGATTGCTCGAGGAGGGCTCGCGCGGCTTGTTCCCGTGCGAAGGCAATGGGGCAAGGGAAAAGCGGCGAGCAGGCGAGGAAGTAGGATCGGAGCGGCTTAAATACGGTCACGACGGAGAGGGCAATGCCACAGTGCCGGTATGGGTGGCGGAGCTCTCGGCGTGAGCGCGCGGCAGCCGCGTGGCGAGTTCGCCCTGACCAGCGACATGGCCGGGAGAGAGACGGGATGAAGGGCAACGCCGTGAGCTGGCTACGCGAGCAAGGCACGGGCGGAGAAGGCCAGGGGAGCAACGGCAACGTACGGCGTCCAAAAGCTTGCTCGGTCAGCAGTACGCCTTGTTCGTACCTTTGTGATGAGAGAAGATTCGAGGATTTGCCGTGAATTGCTGCTGATGCACATTCGACGATAAGACAAATTGATTGATTCAGGAGGTGTTGAAGATTGATCTGAGCAGCTTTGGCTTCATGCATCGAGTTGTCAAACCAGGCATTGAATTGCTTTAGCGGTATGGCAAAGATCGTGGAAATGTCATACTTCAAGCCTTTGGGCGGTGTCCGCTCACAAGATTCAGTAAGTGTGGAGATGAATGTTGGATCAGTAGTTTGCCATGGCAGCTTCAGTATTAAAAGGCTGCACTGCTCGCTAGCTCAGACAACGCAGAAATTCCATTTTCCTCAAGGAGTTGTCAGGTCCAAGCTTTGGATTGGTCAAAAACGATTCTGAAGATCTTTGGGTGGAAAAGCTTGGATACAATGGTTCCAGATCAAAATGAATTGATGAAGCAACGATCAGGTAGGAATGGCAGGGAAAAGGAGTTCAGAATCGAGCTTCCAACGCCATACTTGAAATACAAATAATCGACTAGAAATGATTGAAACGGCTCTTTAGTCAGTTATCAAGGTTTCAAACAGTTACAAAAAGCCTTAACTGATACTTTGAGTTGGAAAGTTGAAAGCGAAGTCCTGGATGTAGTCTTTCACCACTCAAGTCGGTAATGCAATGATTAGAATTGCTTGTGATGAACTACTTTGTCCAGACAACAAGGTTCAAACAATGCAGAGAAGCTGAAGATTCCAAGATTTGCCAAGGCGGCTCTGATTGCAAATTTCAGGCAACACAGTATCTAAAGCTGCTATACTGTGTTGTCAGCTCAAACATCGAACTGGCCGAAATGATCTGAAGATCCTTGAGATAAATAGATTGGCAGTAAGGTTTTGGGACCAACCATCTACTGCACAAATGGAAAGTTTGAAAAAAATTAATGAGGTGAGTGCTTTCTTCAAACCAATGAAGCTTTACATAAAGCGGTGCTGGTTTGCGACATTGTGATGATTGACATCAACCAGGAGGATTGGAAGAAGGATTCCAAGAAGCATTCTATGCTTGGCCAAATCGAAATGACATAGTTAGCTTAGCAAAGCATAAAATGAAACTTTATTTCATTTACAAAGTTTCGGTCGTTACAAAACCCAACCCCCTTACAATAATCTCGTCCTCGAGATTAGTTGGATTCATCAAAGAAGTAGGGGAATTCGGATCTAAGGCGATCTTCACGTTCCCACGTGGCTTCAGCCTCGGCATGATTGCTCCACTGGACTTTGAGCATTTTGACTGAGTGGTTGCGAGTGTGGCCTTTCGGTTCGTCGAGGATGCAAATTGGATGCTCGCGATAAGAAAGATCCGGCTGAAGATCAACATTGTCCAGAGGAATCGCTTCGGTGGGAGCCCGAAGACACTTCTTCAGCTGGGACACGTGAAAAACGTCGTGCACATCCGAGAGCTGGGGCGGTAACTCAAGTTGATATGCCACTTCACCTCTTTTTGCAAGAATTCGGTAAGGGCCGATATATCGCGGGGCCAGCTTCCCGCGAACTCGGAATCGACGAGTGCCACGCAACGGTGAGACTTTGAGATAGACAAAATCACCCACTTCAAAGCTCAGTTCGCGGCGGCGGTTGTCAGCATAGCTCTTTTGTCGCGATTGAGCTTCTTTCAGTCGACTGCGAATCCGATTGACCTGATCTTCAGCCTCTTGTATTATTGATGGCCCAAAGAATTTCCTTTCACCTGTTTCAGACCAAAATAGAGGCGTCCTACACTTCCTCCCATAAAGTGCTTCAAAGGGTGACATTTGGAGACTTGCCTGGTAGCTATTGTTGTAGGAGAATTCAGCAAAGGCTAAGCACTTCTCCCAATTAGCATTGTAGGATAACACGCAAGCTCGTAACATGTCCTCTAAGATTTGATTTGTCCGCTCTGTTTGTCCGCTTGTTTGGGGATGAAAAGCTGTGCTGAAGAACAGCTTGGTTCCGAGGAGCTCGTCTGAGCTCTCCCAAACCGAGAAGTGAATGCTGGACCTCGGTCAGAGATAATGACCTTTGGAACTCCATGAAGCCGGACGATGTGGTTCATATAGAGCTCGGTAAGTTTGGCTCCATTGTAGGTGATGTGAACTGGAATAAAGTGAGCCACTTTGGATAAACGGTCAACGATAACCCATATGGAGTCATGACCGTTGGAAGACCTCGGTAGACCCGTAATAAAGTCCATGCCAACTTCTTCCCACTTCCACTCCGGAATCTTTAGAGGCTGGAGCATCCCTGCAGGTCGCTGATGCTCGGCTTTTACGCGTTGGCACACGTCACAGATTGCAACATGTGCAGCAACGTCCCTTTTCATGCCGGGCCACCAGAACTTTTCACGAAGGTCCCGATACATTTTAGTAGTTCCCGGGTGGATAGAAAGTGGAGACTCATGAGCTTCTTTCAAAATCACATCTTTGATTTCTTGGTTGTCTGGGACATATATCTGTCGTCCACGCGTGACCAACCCATCGGTATTTTCAGAGAATTCGGATGAGGCGCCTTCTTGAATCTTGCGCTTAATCTCGGCCATCCCTTCATCTTTAAGCTGGGCGGCCTTGAGTTGAGACTCCAAAGTTGGTTGTAGGGTCAATGCAGCGATATAACCCTTTTCCACCACTTCCAAGTTGAGCCTTCGGAATTCGTCAAGTAGCTGTGGCTGACTGACGATGCTTATAGCGTTAACTGTGTGTAGCTTTCGACTGAGTGCATCAGCTACAACGTTTGCCTTGCCCGGATGATAGTGAATGCCGAGATCATAATCCTTGATTAATTCCAGCCATCTTCGCTGTCTCAAGTTCAGATCCGGCTGAGTGAAGAAATATTTCAGACTCTTGTGGTCAGTATATATTTCACAACGGTTGCCGATGAGGTAGTGTCGCCATAACTTGAGAGCATGAATGACGGCTGCCAATTCCAAATCATGAGTTGGATAATTAACCTCATGAGGCTTCAATTGGCGCGAAGCATAAGCCACTACCTTGCCTTCTTGCATTAACACACAACCGAGGCCTTGACGAGAAGCATCACAGAAAACATCAAAGCTCTTGTGTATGTCTGGCAAAACAAGTATGGGAGCGGTAGTGAGTCTTTTCTTTAACTCTTGAAAGCTTGCTTCACATGCTGACGACCACTCAAACTTCTTCTCCTTCTTGAGTAATTCAGTCATTGGTTTCGCAATCTTTGAAAAGTTCTCGATGAATCGGCGATAATATCCAGCAAGACCGAGAAAACTCCTGATCTCGGGAACAGTTCGGGGTTGTTCCCAAGCGAGCACATCTTTCACCTTGCTCGGGTCAACAGCGACACCTCCATTAGAAAGAACATGACCAAGAAAACCCACTTCCTTGAGCCAGAACTCGCATTTGCTAAACTTCGCATAGAGTTGATGCTCACGAAGCTTGTCAAGTGCCATGCGTAGATGAAGCTCATGTTCTTCTTCAGACTTGGAGTAAATGAGAATGTCATCAATGAATACCACCACGAATTTATCCAAGTATTCCATGAATACTTTGTTCATAAGATTCATGAATGTGGCAGGTGCATTTGTAAGCCCAAAGGATACTACGGTATATTCATATAAACCGTAGCGAGTGGTAAAAGCAGTCTTCGGAATATCCTCTGGCCTGATTTTAAGTTGAAAGTAACCTGACCTCAAGTCAATTTTGGAAAAGACTTGTGCTCCGCTTAATTGATCAAACAGATCATCAATTCGCGGAAGAGGGTATTTGTTCTTGATGGTGACTTCGTTCAAGGATCGGTAGTCAATACACATACGGAGACTGCCATCTTTCTTTTTGACGAATAACACCGGCTTCTACGGGACGAGCTAGGACGAATGAAGCCTTTATCTAGCTGTTCCCGGAGTTGTTTCTTTAGTTCAAATAACTCATCTGGGGGCATACGGTAAGGACGTTTGGAAATTGGTGCAGACCCGGGCAGCAATTCTATAATGAATTCCAGGTCACGGTCTGGTGGTATCCCTGGTAGTTCTTCAGGAAAAACATCAGGGTAATCACAGACAACTGGCACTTGAAGAATCTCCGGGATTGAAAGAGTGTTGAGAGTGGGCTGACATGAGTTGAAGGCTTGCTTGGAAGAATAAGTGACATGAATGCCATTGGAATTGACCAAAGAGATGGCTCTATTGGCACAATCAATATGCCCCTGATTCCTTGCTAACCAATCCATGCCAAGAATAACATCAAGCCCTGAAGTATCTATGTTGATTAAGTCACCCTCAAAATCTACTCCATTGATCTCAATTCTTACTCCCGGGCTTACAAGTTTTGCTTTCATAATAGAACCAGGTGAAAAGATTAACATGTTGGTATCTAAACAAATAACCTGGACCTTATGTTGTTTAACAAACCTTGTTGAAATGAAAGAATGCGATGCACCAGAATCAAATAAGACCAAGGTAGGAACTGAGTGCACAAAACGTACCCAGCACCACATGCAGTGCGTCACTAGCTTCCTCGGCAAGCATGATTGAGACGACCACGCCCAAAGCCCCGAGTGGCTTAGGGGCGATCGGCTACCTTGGGAAGTTCCACGTCCACGGGCGGACCTTGTGGTCGAGGTGGATCACCACGAGCTTGAGGACGAGCGGTGGCTGCTTGCGAGGGCGATTGGTGAGAATGTGTCCTTTTTCCCCGCAACCGTAACAAGTAATGGAAGCAAAACGATTCTGGCTTCCAAGAGATTGCCCTCCGCGGTTATAAGATTGAACCGCAGGCGGAGAGGGGCGAGGGGCATTCACTTGAGGCTTTGGAGTTGGTGATGAAGTAGATCGCACACTGGATGATGGTGCCGCACGCAGTTTAGAAAAACCGGTGCTTGCTGATTTTTGCGCCATCCACTTGCGTTTACGACTTTCAGCCACTGCCTTTGCGCTGTCCTCAACGCGAATGGCCTTGTCAACTAACTCCTCCATGTCGGGGAGGTCGAGTGCAACAAGAGAGTGCCTGATTTCCTCATTAAGGCGCTCTCTGAAAAGAGCAACCTTCCTTGGTTCGCTTGGTATTTCATCAGCCACATACCGAGCGAGATAGTTGAATCGGTGCAGAAAGTCCACGACAGACATGGAGCCTTGCTTTAGATTATAGAACTCCCTCTTTTTGATCTCCATCAAGCTGGAGGGAATATAAGCCTTGCGGAAGGCACGCTTGAAGTCCTCCCAAGTGATCATCTGACCTGGTGGGCGAATAGCTTTAAAGCTACCCCACCAAGCCGCGGCAGCTCCTTGCAGATAGTAAGCTGCGAACCGCACTCTTTCATCACCGAGGCACCCCGCGAGGTCGAGCTTGTCCTCAATATCGCGAAGCCAATCGTCAGCATCCAACGGATCTGATGCCGAGGAAAAGTTCGGCGGACGAGTTCGCTGGAACTCCGCCAAGCGGGATTGGTGAGGTGCAGCTGCCGTCCCACCATAGGCGGCCGTGTTGAAGTTCTCTGAATTCTGGACCATTCTCTCCAGAAGGTGTGTTTGCATTGCCAGAATCTGAGCGATAGATGGAGGAGGTGGCAGCACCTCACTCTGATGAGCCTCATGCTGACTATGTCCTTCATTAGCCCCACCAGTTGGAGTACTAGAATGCTGGGCCTCATGGCTTTGAGACCCTGAATTCAGCGGGTTAGGACGTGCCGGCTTGGGTACTGGTGCATTTGGATCATAATCCGCATTGGCAGCGCTGTCTGCCAAGAGAGCACGCACCGAACGTGATTTTGGCATCCTGCAATACATACAAGACCCAAAATTGCGTAAGGCGAGTGTTAGTACCGCATGGGGTGGCATTGAAATGAGCAAGGAATGGATAACATCGCTTTAATCAGCTCAGATCTAGTCGAAATGCTCAAATTAAATTGCGGGCAGCAAAGAGAACTTTTGCAAATACCAGGACATTGCAAAAAAAACAACATAGCATAACAACATGCATACGCAAGTTCATCATGGGGATTCATTACAAAGGCTTCCCAAGCCTCCCATGGCATGTTTGTGCATAGCAAAAGTACATCCCAAGCTAGCTCACAATAAAACCCAAAAGGTGAGCGCTACCAACTAGATCAACAAGGCTAACTCTAGAAGTTGCCGCCATTGGCGGTGGCGCCTGAAGTGCCGGGGGCGTCTGAATCCGCTGGCGGGGGCGGCGGCACTGGCATCAATAACTGGTACTCGCGTCCATTGACGAAAATGTTGCGGCCTGGCTCCACGCTCCAAGGGACACTGGGGCGCGGGGCGGGGACGCGACGCCTATGCCCACCAACAGACATCCGTGCCTGACGGAAGATGCGCCGATAAGTGCCATATGGGCGCGGGAGGTCTTCTGCTGGCTCCCACGCGTCATGCTCCCCATACAGCAAGTCATCCGTGAAGAACCCACAATGGCGAAGAGGCGCCATATGGGCCTCCAACTCGGAGACTCGACGACGGGTGCGGATCAGCTCCTCATGGAGCCGCAGGAGGTAGCGATCAACGGACCCCATCATCCCGACGTACCACGCCAGTGTTGGGTCCATTGCAGCGTTGACGGGCACGTAGGTGTTGTCCAGACTGTCCGGCTCCCTTGACGGACAATACGGATATGCCTGTGCCAGATCGGGGTCGTCATGGCGAAGGCGGAGGATGGCAACGTATGCGCCGTCCAGCACCGCCAAGAGGGGGCTAGTGCCTGTCCCATGATATCTCCTGGCTGCCTCGCCTTCACGGTGTCCGTGGACGGTTACCTCTACGGCGTAGAGGAAGGAAACCGGGCCAACAGCAGCGCGGGATACCAAATACTCTGGCTGCTCGGTGGAGCGACGGGCGCATCATATCCCAAAGGGTCTCCTGAGTAGACCCCTCCAGGATAGCGCGAGTATAGTAGCACGGTTCCCAGCGCCCAGCCATCTGGAATCATAGAGAAGGATCAAGTTAGCAACTAATTGCACAAAAGAAACAAGATTGCAATTACGGAGAGCGAATAAGCAGCAAAACAGCATCAAGTGAAATCTGTACAGCAGTTTCGACGAATTTTTAGACGTGGTTACAGAGGTGCAAAAATTCTGAAAAATTTTGGGTGGCTCCCTGCAGAAGTATTATGCCACCAGAAAAATTTCCAAAATTTTTGGACTTATAAACTTCCCTGCAAAAATTCGCAAGTAAGGTGCTGTCCAGAACTTTTTGCTGCAAGCCTATCGCTATGCTATCTCCTTTTTGCTCTTGATCCGCAACTTGGAGATCTACCAAATTTTTATGGGATTGCTATAGACTCCGCGAGATCACTTTCACAAATTTTTAGTTGCAGGTTTTTAAGTTCTAGCTCTTTTATTCACATCCACCCCTATCTTTTCTTATACTCGCGGCTAATCGATACACATCTAGTATTGGAATTAGGGAAGCTTTTAAAAGTTTTTAAATTACAAAGAAAATGGTTTGGAGTATGATAAGGGTTGGGAGCTCTCTAAAATCCTTACAGTTTTTAAGGTTCAAGTTTTTCCAAAACACTTTTAACTTTCAAAGTTTCTTCTTTGAGCGGGGCGAGAAATGAAATAAACTCATCTTTCAGATTTTTGCTAAAATGGGGTGAGAGGAGATTTGCCCTTAAGCCTATCGTCCATTCTAACTAGGGCCTTCCTACAGTCGTATGGCTCTGATACCACCTCTTGTGGGGGCTCCGGTCTCAGATTAGTGTCCAATCGCTTATCTGAAACCGTACTCGGATTGAGACCAACCAATTGGCGCATACTCATGCTCCTGCCAACCGGTTGAAAACAATTCGAGCTTCCCTCATATGTGTTTTAGTGCTAGTTCCCAAGATCAAAGCCTAGCACACACACATACTTAGCACAACGAGAATGATACATCACACATACTCATGACTTTAAGTAAGCTGGCGATTATTACAAGCGCTTAGATTACAAGTTCAGGGCCGACCGGCCAAATATACAGCAAAAGAAAGTAAAGTTCAGTGGAAGAAGCATAAGCCCAAAAGACAGTCTGCGGAATGCCGCCCAAAACCCAACAAGGCATCCGACTGGGGAAAGACCCAGCTTAACCGTCGAAGACGTCGATTACCCCGAATCGCAGTACGAGTTGTCAGGAGCAACATCGTTACCTTCCTCTAATCATTTTTAAGTAGAGCAAACGGTGAGTACACGTATGTACTCGCAAGACTTTAGTGTATGGAAGAAATATTATACATGCAAGGCTATTCAATAAAAGAAAACTTCTGCTCTAGGTTTGAATTTCAGCATAAAGCAACTTTTATTTGTAACCATGCAATTGTTAAACATCGATAACATTTTAAATGAGCATTTGATAAAAGCTATAAGTAAGTAGCATATAAGTAATTGAACAATCATTCATGACCCTCCATGGTCATAAACAATATCCGCAACATAACCAACCCACCATAACTTACACCAACACAATAACACCATTTTCCAAGTCATTTTGCAAAACCAAAACCAAAACACTATACTTGACATTATGTTTCCAAGCCGCTCTTGACCGTGAGCACGGCTAATCGATTAGTTTTAAATCTCTGCAGAGAGTGTACACTTTACCCACATGACATATTCTAGCAATCATGTCAACCATGCCACGCGATACACACGTATCCGTTTTGCTAGACTATGACAAAACTTTTCAACTAGCTAAAGCCTAACCTTGCACTAGCCCGAGTATGATCTGTCCTTGCTGTGGCGGCAGAATTTCAACTGATTCACGATGGTCCCGCTTAGCCATCGCCCTCGTTCTCCCACAAAGAAGGCATACTCGTTGTATTGGAATGCTTTGTTCCCAACGCCTCAGTGAAGGGAGCACCTAGAACGACACCGCTCACTCGGTTCGTCCATACTCTTCGGCCTACCAACGTGCAAGGTTCGAACTTCATCTAGCTTACTAAGTTAAGGCTATCCCATACTAGCACATGTGGTTGCACCAGTTAACTCAGTTGATAGTATCAAGTTCGGTCCTTAGGTTGACTCAAAGTAGTACTTCCCTATCTACGTGCAATGACCAGTTTCCATACAACACCAATCCATTTCCTTGTACCGTACAAGTGGCGGTTATGTACAAAGGCAAGACATCCCATTGCACTTTCAGATATACATAACTCGCCCGTGTCTAAAACATACTTTCATTTCCATTTTTAACCACATACCAGTATCCTTTACTGCCGTTTTCAACATTTGCAAAGTTTCATAAAGATTCAACCTAACTTTCTACCCAACTAAAGCATGGCTAAGCATAGCAATTTAATAAACGATAATACCCATCTTTCATTTCATAGCATGAATAGTCCCTAGCCTAGGTTTCAGCAAGTTTTCATGGCAATGTAATTAAGGTAAACCCGCAAGTTAGGAATATAACTACCATGAACCACAATATAGCAACTTTACAGAAATTAAACGCATGCATAATAGTTTGATTAAAACAAATTAGACTTTGTAAAGTATGGGATCAACATGTTCAAAGGGGGGTGCTTGCCTGTTTGCTCTTCTTAGGATCGTTTTGGGGATATAACTGGGTCAAGTAAACAGATTCGGCCAGCGTCGTCGACTACAGCGCCTGACGATAAAAACCCGAAACAAAAGCAAATAACCACGAATCAAAATGGAGCAAAAGGAAATCAGATGGAAACAACAATTTAAGCTCAACAAAAGAACAAGCAATTCCAGGCAGGATTCAATCAAGTGCTAGCATACTAGTTCCACACACAGCAGGTTAATTTAATGTATCTTAGTATTTAAACAATCGAATTCAGGAAGCTAAGATTGTTTGGATTAAAAGATGTCTAAGACTAGCTACTTAAGCTTTGCATTTAGACGAGTAGTTTTACGGAAGATTAAAAGGGCCTAAAAGATCACATTTGCACATGTATAAAGTTAGAACTTACATGATAAAACTGTGATGGCAACATAATAAACTAATCTAACCAACCTTAAGGGTTATTAAGAAGTGCATAAGAAGGTGACTTACAGTTGGGTTTATCATGTCATGAAGTCTATTGCAAGGTTAATAGTATAATTGAGCAAGTAAGCCTTATTGTCATTTTCATTATTCCCTAATGAGCATGTAACAAAAGTGATACTAAGGCATGCAAAGGCGGTAAATAAGACTTAAGCAGGTCATATGGCAGCATGATCAAGATATTTCAAATCCCTAGGAACAAGCTATCATGCATTAGATTTATAGTTGCACTTGTTAATAGCATTTTAACCTGTTTAAGCATTGAAACAAAGCAACCATCACAACATTACAAAGCAAGTCCAAATTCAAATATAATCACAAATTCAGCAAGTTTACAGACCAAGGATTGCAATGGAATTGGTTTCATTTAAATTCGAAGTTGAAATGCTCAAATAGTACATTATGCAATTTCTAACCCTAAGCATATAATTGATCTCATTTCCTGTACATTAGCCCAAACTGAAATATTTTTACACAATCCTAAAGTTCATGATTTTACAAAATTTCTGGAAGTGGTTTCATCTCATTTGGAGTTTCCTAGCAATAGATATGGATTTTTGAACTTGATTCGGTTGATTAAATCAATTTGAAAAAGGATAAAGTGTTTTCCCTGAGGGAAAACGTATTTCGGGCGGGTGCGTGTTCATCGCAACACAGCCCGACTGACAGGGCACCCCCACCTGTCAGCGACAGAGAACAGAGGAAGAGCACCGGGGCTTGCCGGCGGCGCGACGGCGGCGGAGAAGGCCGGCGACCCCGGGGAGAGCAAGAGTGAGACGATACCAACCTGTAGGTGAGGTTGAATGATGTCGAGCGGCAGCGAGGCGGTCCAGCGACGGAGCAGGGCGGAGCTCAGTGACGGCCTCTGCCGGCAAGGAGGAAGAAGGTGTTTAGACCCGGAATTCGGAGGGGAATGACATACTAGGGAGTACGGGGAACCTTGTGGAGCTGTCGGTTTCGGCGGAGACGGCTCGGAGTAGCCCGGCACCGAGTGACCGGAGACGGAGACGAAGGGCGAGGTCGCGACGGTGGTCCGGCCGACGGGACCTGCAAGGGAGGGTTCCACGGCGATCAGTGAGCATCCAAGGTGCTTGAGCTCCGGCGAATTTGGGCGAAGGCTTACCGAGGCGGAGGATTGCTCGAGGAGGGCTCGCGCGGCTTGTTCCCGTGCGAAGGCAATGGGGCAAGGGAAAAGCGGCGAGCAGGCGAGGAAGTAGGATCGGAGCGGCTTAAATACGGTCACGACGGAGAGGGCAATGCCACAAAGGTTTAGATGGGTGGCGGAGTTTCCTGGCAGAGCGTGGCGGCTGCGTGGCAAGTTCGCTCGACCAAATGACATGGCCGGGAGAGAGACGGGATGAAGGGCAACGCCGTGAGCTGGCTACGCGAGCAAGGCACGGGCAGAGAAGGCCAGGGGAGCAACGGCGACGTACGGCGTCCAAAAGCTTGCTCGGTCAGCTTGGTCTGCCACTGTTCGTGCACTGTGATGAGAGAAGATTCAGGGATTTGCCGTGAATTGCTACAGTGCACATTCAGACAGTAACAGCAAATTGATTGATTCAGGGAGGTGTTGAAGATTCAGTCTGAGCAGCTTTGGCTTCATGCATCGAGTTGTCAAACCCAGGCATTGAATTGCTTTAGCGGTATGGCAAAGATCAGGGAAATGTCATACTTCAAGCCTTTGGGCAGTGTGCTGCTCACAAGATTCAGGAAGTGTGGAGATGAATGTTGGATCAGGAGTTTGCCATGGCAGCTTCAGTATTCAAATGCTGCACTGCTCGCTAGCTCAGACAACGCAGAAATTCCATTTTCCTCAAGGAGTTGTCAGGTCCAAGCTTTGGATTGGTCAAAAACGATTCTGAAGATCTTTGGGTGGAAAAGCTTGGATACAATGGTTCCAGATCAAAATGAATTGATGAAGCAACGATCAGGTAGGAATGGCAGGGAAAAGGAGTTCAGGAACTGAGCTTCCACTGCCATACTTGAAATACAAAGTACTGACTAGAAATGATTGAAACGGCTCTTTAGTCAGTTATCAAGGTTTCAAACAGTTACAAAAAGCCTTAACTGATACTTTGAGTTGGAAAGTTGAAAGCGAAGTCCTGGATGTAGTCTTTCACCACTCAAGTCGGTAATGCAATGATTAGAATTGCTTGTGATGAACTACTTTGTCCAGACAACAAGGTTCAAACAATGCAGAGAAGCTGAAGATTCCAAGATTTGCCAAGACTGGCTACAGTGCAAATTTCAGGCAACACAGTATCTAAAGCTGCTATACTGTGTTGTCAGCTCAAACATCGAACTGGCCGAAATGATCTGAAGATCCTTGAGATAAATAGATTGGCAGTAAGGTTTTGGGACCAACCATCTACTGCACAAATGGAAAGTTTGAAAAAAAATTAATGAGGTGAGTGCTTTCTTCAAACCAATGAAGCTTTACATAAAGCGGTGCTGGTTTGCGACATTGAGATAATAGACATCAACCAGAGGATTGGAAGAAGGATTCCAAGAAGCATTCTATGCTTGGCCAAATCAGAAATGACATAGTTAGCTTAGCAAAGCATAAAATGAAACTTTATTTCATTTACAAAGTTTCGGTCGTTACAACGGCGCCACAGCGGCGGCGGGTCGAGGCCGGAGAAGAGGCGGGGAGGCGGGAGCTTCACCGCGGAGAGGGGGAAGGCGGGGCGAGATCGGAACGGAGGGGAGAGGGGCCTTTTATAGGCGAGCGGGGCGAGGCGAGCTCGCGGCAGGGGCGAGGCCGCGCGACGCGAGCGAGCGGCGAGGCGCGGCTGCAGCGCAAGCGGCGGAGGCGGCCGAGAGCGGCGCGTCGAGGGCGGCTGCGGCGTGAGACACGGCGGCGTGCGGGCGGCGCGGGCGAGAGCGCGGAGGCGACGGGGACGGAGCCGGCTGGGCCGCAGGCCACGGGACAAGCCGGGCCGGAGCAAGGGAGGATGGGCCGAAGGCCCACAAGCACGAAGGGAAAGGCCCAAACCAAAAACGGGAACAAAGAAAAGAATTCAAAACGCAAACTCAAACTCAAAAGCAAAAGCTCAAAATTTCAAATTCATATTTGAACCTGAAATTTGAACTAACGCCAAAATAAATTCATTTTGAATTTTGAGGTCGTATCATCGTCTTTCTCCCCTTTCTTCTGGAGCCACATTGGATGGTCTCTCGTTGCCCGGCTGGAATTGAGAAAAGAAAGTAGTAATTAAAATTTTGTAATAAGCATGAGTAGTAGTAGTACATGTATTAAGGGATAGGAATGGGGATTAGAAGAGAAGATAAGAGGGGGACCTGTTGGTGTTGGTAAGATAGCATCATTTTGTCTTGGTTGCGTCTCTTCATTTCAAGCGTGGGATGGTTGGGATGGACTTCGGTTGCTAACCTCAGAGCCGCTTCCGCTTCCTCCACCTCCACAAGCGTAGCCTCCTCGCAGTCGATGGAAACGCGGAATGTCTCCACGCAAGGATGGGACAGCAACCAACAGAAGTTAAAAAAATGATTCTCATCCTTCTCCTCCCGCACATTGACATCGTGGTTAGCGACTTTACTACAGAACACGGCAAGCTCCTGAGAATGAGAGAGATGAAGAGGGATCAGTATGCTAATAAAGAAGTAAGTAAGCCCAACAGAAAAACAAATAAACTAGAGCTGAAAGTATGCCACACGCGTCATCTCACTTGTTTGATGTCTTAGATTTTCCAGTGCATTTATTTAGAGAAAGGCGCTACGATGATCGCATGCTCGTAGTAAACTGTGTACCTTACTAGGAGTAAATCGTTAAATAGCAATGTCTCTCCTCAAATTCTATCATATTAAAAAAAATACAAATTTTCGACTCGTAGAACACCAACTTGAAAAAGAACGGAGGAAGTAGTAGCTAGTGGTAATTAATCCGACGAAAATGGAACCCATGGAAAGAAAACTTGATTACTGGAACAGGGGAAGAGAAACATTAATTGGAGGCAGCTAGCTAGCGACGTGAGTACGAACGTACCTCCTCACGTTGGTCATCCGATGAGAGCATGTAATCTTCGTATATCCTTTGCATTCGAAAGGTGGGACGGTTGGGATGGACGGCGGCTGCGTGCCTCAACGCCGCCTCTGCTTCCTCCACCTCCGCAGCACGGGCATACTGACAGCCGATTAGAGCGGTGACTTTCTGGAGCGAAGGGAGGCGCAGGTTATCCAAGCCAAGCTTGTCAAAACCGAGGTTGGCATCCTTTAGGAACCGAACTGGGACATAAAAGTCAAGGGCTTCAAGGCATGGCACGCCGTGCACTCTCTCGACTCTCCAGTGAAAAGCAATGTTCGTCTCGAGGGATCTCAACTTGTGGAACAAGTGCTGCCCATCCCCACCAATAATGCTCACTACTGGGGTCCACTTCGACCACAGCCTGAGGTCATGGAGCTCCGGCAACCTTCCAAGGGTTTCCATGTCCTGCTCTTGCACAACCTGCACTTCCACTTGTAAGGAGTAGAGGTTCGGAACTCTAGACGAATTAATCCATGCCGGCAGTCTAGAGAAGTCCATGCATCCTAGAGACAAGTAGCGGAGATGTCGAGGGCCGACAAATCCTGCTTCCCACGTGGCACCCTTCCCAAATGGTTTGCCAGCAATATTCACATGCTGGATCTTGGGCAGATTGCCTAGAGACTCCAGCAAAGCTCTCTCCAGACACTCATCCAATACATCAATCTCAGTGAAGAGCACCCTCAGTTCCCTCAGGCTGCCTAGCTCCTTCACAAATCCTGCTGCAGACCTGTCGTCAGCAGCAGGCGATATCCGCAGCTCTTGCAGGGACGTCAAATTCCCAATCCAATCCGGCACCCTTGTCTTCCTATAATCACCACGTAGGCACATTAATTGGGTTAGCTGGCCAACGCTCGAAGGCAATTCTTCTATGCCAGTTCCATTCAACTCCAGTGTCTGCAGAAACTTGAGATGGCCTACTTCTGTTGGGAGCTCACCAACACGTGTACGTGTTAGTCCGAGGTACCTCAGGTGAGGTAAATTCCCAAGATGCTCGAGGCCGTTGTAACCTTCCATAAAGTTACATTTTTCTATAGCTAGTACACGCAAAACTCGAAAGCTTGGGGATACCATCATACTAGCTCTGCACAAGACGGCAATGAATGACCTCACACGGTGCACGTCCATATCAGCCAGAGGATTGTGCTCTTCGAATCTGCTTTGAAGAGCAGCTAACCTGCGAGCATTGCTGTTTCGTGGAGACGTTGGTTGCCTATCGTCCAATATAGTAACGAAGTTTTCTTCTCCCGATAGGGTACGGACGAGATCAAGCACCATATCATGAACACGGCAACCACGTACGTGCCCTGTGTCTGGGTGCTCTACCGACTGGATCATGCTTCTGTTTACGAGCTCGTTGAAGTATCTCTCTCCAACCTCAACTAATCCCGTCCCTTGTTCCTCATGGACGAAACCTTCCGCTATCCACTTCCATATCAAAAGATTTTTATCAATCCAATAACCTTCCGGAAATACGCTTAGATACAATAAGCAAGCCCTCAGATGAGATGGTAGATCGTAGTAGCTAGCACTGGATAGTCTCCCGTTGCCCGGCTGGAATTGGGAAAAGGAAGTAGTAATTAAAACATGGTAACACGCATGATGAGTAGCAGCAGCAGGGCATGTAGTTAGGGATAGGAATGGGGGTTATCAGAAGAAGATAAGACGGTTGACCTGTTGGTGTTGGTCAGATAGCATCATTTTATCTTGTTTGCGTCTCTTCATTTCAAGCGTGGGATGATTGGGATGGACGTCGGTTGCGAACCTGAGAGCCGCTTCCGCTTCCTCCACCTCCCCCCGCGTAGCGTCCTCACAGTCCATGGAAACGCTTAATGTCTCCACGCAAGGATTGGACAACAACATACAGAAGTTAAAAAAATGATGCCTATCCTTCTCCTCCCGCACATTGACATGGTGTTCAAGGACTTTACAACTGTAGATGGCACGCTGCTCATAATGAGAAAGAGAAAGAGGGATCAGTATGTTAACAAAGAATTAAGTAAGCCCAACAGAAAAACAAATAAACTAAAGCTGAAAGTATGTCACGCGTGTCATCTCGCTTGTTTGATGTCTAAGATTTTTCGAGTGCATTTATTAAGAGAAAGGCACTACGATGATCGCATGCTCGTAGTAAACTGTGTACCTTACTAGGAGTAAATCGTTAAATAGCAATGTCTCTCTTCAAATCCTGTCGAAGGTTAGAAAATCGACGGTGAATTTGTTACGAGGACCTTCGGGGATTCGCAGGATCAACGGGCATTGGCAAACAAGATTTATATAGGTTCGGACCCCAGGAACGGGTAATACCCTACTCCTGTTAGTTGGCACTATCAACAGAGTACAAAGCCGAGCTCTCGTTCTCAAAAGGGAAAACAGAAAACCTCTAGCCCTAATCCCTCAGCTACGCCCTCTGCCCAGTATCGTGTGTTCTGTGCTTTTTTTATCTTCCGCCCTCTCCTCCGTGCGTCTCCCTCCATCTTTATAGCTGGGCATACCGTCTTCGGGGAATCTCGCCGGATAAGGACTCCGAGTCGTTTCCAATCAGGATTCTGCATTCCGGGATCCTATCACCTTCCCTTCTTTGTGAGGCGTACTCGATCCGGTCTCCTCACGGCCGGAGCAAGGTCGAAACCTTCCTAATAGGGGGATATCTTTCCCCTTCAGACTTATCTTCTGTAGGGATAAATTCCGTGGGGTATATGGTTTTATTTCTACTTATCCAATACACGCGCATATCCCATATTTAGATATTTGACAGTAGCCCCCGAACTCTGTCCAGCGGAGGATCTTTACCGAGGATCGTGGTCGATTACCGGCCAAGACTAAGCAATCGAGCTGGGTGGCCTTTTGTGAGTCGAGACGAGGTGCGAGGTCGATGACTCACCTTGCCAGCCTTACTCGAGTCTTCGTCCTTCCCCGTCCTTTGGCTTTGGAGGACTCGATGTTTGACATAGTACAAGACTCTATTCAAAGTATCGCCGTTTCGGAAATGCACGGCTTTAAATGCGACAGTCTGCAAAAGCTGCGGTGTTTCGCGCGCTCGCCCAACTTTTCAACTGCTCTTCCGATTGACGCGCCGTGTTGTGGGGGACGGAACCACCCGCCCCTGGCACGAGAGCCAGTCCATGGAAACGCCGACTTCCGCTTGTCATCTCACTTGTTTGATGTCTTAGATTTTCCAGTGAATTTATTTAGAGAAAGGCGCTACGATGATCGCATGCTCGTAGTAAACTGTGTACCTTACTAGGAGTAAATCGTTAAATAGCAATGTCTCTCCTCAAATTCTATCATATTAAAAAAAATACAAATTTTCGACTCGTAGAACACCAACTTGAAAAAGAACGGAGGAAGTAGTAGCTAGTGGTAATTAATCCGACGAAAATGGAACCCATGGAAAGAAAACTTGATTACTATAATATGGGGAAGATAAGAGAGGTGCTTCTATGCTCTTCCTTCTAGTACAAGTTGCACAAATCTTGAAGCAAACGAAGGGGTAAGTAATCACCATCTACCCTTCATTCATGCTTTAATAGTTGTGCAACTTTTAAAAGGAAGAGCATAGAAGCACCTCTCGGAAGGATAAACATTAATTGGAGCCAGCTAGCTAGCGATGTGAGTACGTACGTACCGCTTCATGTTGGTCATCTGATGAGAGCATTCTATCTTCACTTATCCTTTGCATTTGAAGGGTGGGACGGTTGGGATGGACGGCGGCTGCGTGCCTCAACGCCGCCTCTGCTTCCTCCACCTCCGCAGCACTGGCATACTCACAGTAGATTTGAGCGGTGACTTTCTGGAGCGAAGGGAGGTGGTTATCCAAGCCAAGGTTGGCATCCTTTAGGAACCGGACTGGGACACCGAACCAAAGGGCCTCAAGTGAAGGTGCCACGCCGTGCACTCTCAACTCGTGAAAAGCAAAGTTCGTCCTGAGGGATCTCAACTTGTGGAACAAGTGCTGCCCATCCCCACCAATAATGCTTACTACTGGGGTCCACTTCGACCATAGCCTGAGGTCATGGAGCTCCGGCAACCTTCCAAGGGTTTCCATGTCCTGCTCTTGCACAACCTGCACTTTCACTTCTAAGAAGGAGAGGTTCGAAACTCTAGACGAATTAATCCATGCCGGCAGTCTAGAGAACTCCAAGCAGTCTAAAGACAAGTAGCGGAGATGTCGAGGGCAGACAAATCCTGCTTCCCACGTGGCACCCTTCCCAAATGATTCGCCCGCAATATTCACATGCTGGATCTTGGGCAGATTGCCTAGAGACTCCAGCAAAGCTCTCTCCAGGCACTCATCCAAAACATCAATCTCAGTGACGAGCACCCTCAGTTCCCTCAGGCTGCCCAGCTCCTTCACAAATCCTGCTGCAGAACTGTCGTCGGCAGCAGGCCATATCCACAGCTCTTGCAGGGACGTCAAATTCCCAATCCAATCCGGCACCCTTGTCTTCCTATAATCACCACGTAGGCACATTAATTGGGTTAGCAGGCCGACGCTTGACGGCAACTCTTCTATGCCAGTTCCATACAACTCCAGTGTCTGCAGAAACTTGAGATGGCCTACTTTTGTTGGGAGCTCACCAACGGGTGTAAATGTCAGTCCGAGGTACCTCAGGTGAAGTAAATTCCCAAGATGCTCGAGACTGTTGTAACCTCCTTCCATAAAGTCACAATTTTCTATAGCTAGTACACGCAAAACTTGAAAGCTTGGGGATACCATCATACTAGCAATACACCCAACGGCAATCAATGACCTCACACGGTGCACGCCCATATCAGCCAGAGGATTGTGCTCTTCGAAACTCCTTTCAACAGCAGCTAACCTGCGAGCATTGCTGTTTCGTGGAGACGTTGGTTGCCTATCGTCCAATATAGTAACGAAGTTTTCTTCTCCCGACAGGGAACGGACGAGATCAAGCACCATATCATGAACACGGCAACCAAGAAAGTACCCTGTGTCTGGGTGCTCTGCTGGCTGGATCATGCTTCTGTTTACGAGCTCATTGAAGTATCTCTCTCCAACCTCTAATAATCCTATCCCTTCTTCCTCGTGGACGAAACCTTCAGCTATCCACTTCCATATGAAAAGATTTTTATCGATCCAGTAATCTTCTGGAAATACGCTTAGATACAATAAGCAAGCCCTTAGATGAGAAGGTAGATCGTAGTAGCTAAAAGACAATATCTTTCTAGTATTCTCCACATCGTCGTTATTTTCATGGCCAAAACCGATAGAGCTGTACACCTTAGACCACTCCTCCACTGGTTTACTGGCCAACAAACTAGCTATTGTAATGATAGCTAATGGTACACCACCACATTTCTTCAAAATTTTATCATATACCTCTATTGATCCATTTACAGGACACTTGCCTTCACAACCAACCAGTCTTATATTGAGTAATTTCTCAGAGTTATCACGGGAAAGTGGCTCTAGTTTGTAAACATCACCGACATCTTTGGCAACTTCGGAAATACGAGTAGTCGTGATTATTCTACTTCCACAACTATCAACCAAAGCACATTTGATTATTTCCCATGATTTCTTATCCCATATATCATCAATGACTATAAAATACCTACACATCCGCATTGCAGCGCAAGAGCCATGAGTTAGTAATACTATTTGAAGAATTTATATAAAGAGCTCTTTTATGGTACACTAAATTTAATATAGATGTTCATTCTTTTCGATCTAATGGATAAGATTAGCTAGTATGTATTTATATTTCCTCATGTAGTAGAGTAGTATGAATACCCTTAACAAATCAACAATTAGATCTGATTTATATTAACTACTATATACTACAGTATAATACATAGTAAAATTTCGCTATATAAAAGCTAGCAAGCCGCTCGAAGAAACACTTATGTAGAAAGGAACAAAAAGTAAGGAGAAAGGAAAGGGAGACAAGGATTTACTTCCTCCATCCAAGTTTATAAGGTGTATTTTTAATGGTCATGTTCTTAAATATATATTGTATTTCATATCACAATGCAAAATTAGTGTAATGTTCCCTATATACCCGTAATAAATATCTATATTTACTTCATATTCTCTACATGCATGTATTGAATATAGTACTTAGTGATAATAATTAGGGATAATCTAATCATTTTTAATATCTTTTTGGTCTATGTGTGTGAAATCATGTGCTAAAAAATTGACTTAGTGATGAATTTGATATTGCAAAGTGGTTGTGCTCATGGTATATATGGTGCATGTGCATGTGCTGTTTCATATAATTACTTGATATGCTTGTGATAGCATAGTAATTATTTTGCTTGATGCAATGCGCTTGTGTGAATGGTTGCATGGACTGATCTTGAGTCAAGTCGTGAACTCGTGCTCGGAATATTGTTTCGTGGTTTGTTCATGTGCAGGTGTTGCTTGAGGTTGAACGTAGTCGGTGACGGGATCGGAACTAGGTTCATGGAGGAACTGAGGTTCAGGACTATGTTCAGGGAAGAACCGAGGTCCTAATGGTCGAGGATGTCATGCGAGACGTTCGGACTAGAGAATGGTACACGTGAAGACGAGTGAGTCACGCGGTAGCGGTAGGTGGGCCGTACGCGTGCATGTCTGAATTTTGGATTGTGTGCATATATTAAGCCATATGTAATTGGGTCAGGTGGATATGCATGCATGTATCTGTATACAAATTCTTTAGATTTGCCTATTATAAATAGGGGTAGGTGTCCTCTGTTTATGCAGGGCTAGGTATTAGGGTTTGTACTCTTTTGTTTTAGAGTATTGTAACTAGACTAGATAAAAAAAAAATAAAAATTAATTTCTTCGAAGCCGCACGGAGTAAAGGAAAAAGCCAGGAGCATTACGGCGGCGCTGTTCGAGCAAGCCGTGCGGCAGGAGGCTTTGTCGAGGCCGAAAAAAAGCTTAAATATACAATATATAAATCAAAATTTCAGAAATATACAACAAAAAAAAAAATTTCAAAAATACCCACCGCTCCCGCCGCGCCACGTGGCGGCCGCCACGCCGCACGGCGGCCGCCACACCCCATGGCGGCAGCCACAGCTGCCGCGCCACTTCACGGCGGCAGCCAGGTGGCTCCGCCTCGCGCCGCCACGTGTCCCCAATTTTTTTGATTTTTATTTGATTATTTCGCGTTGAATTTTTTAGTTTTGATGAGTTATTCGACCGACATTGAAATGCAAATAACTTTCGCTAGACAACTCCAAATTTGATAAGAAAAGTTTATAAGTTTTCGCCAAATCATACGGATTAAGAATATGCTTTCGAATTGTATTTTTAAATATTATTTGTGTACACTGTACCGATAATTTTGTAATACCTTTTTAATTTCGTATTCTTGTTTGAGTCTATTTTACCTTTGTGGAATAGTAGTATCTTTGTTGTATTTTAATGCTAATACAACACCCTTTGAATAGATTATCTATAATACTGTCTCATGTGGCGCTTATTTTTAGTATATTATTATATTATGTAAAAATAACTCATACAATAGATTATCTATAATACCGTCTCATTCTCTTTTTTCCTTCTTTGGTTTATTCCGTATCACTTAAAATTTAGTGGAATGTTAGACTTGACCACTGTATAGGACATTACCGGCTGTCATTCGCGTCCATATTCGAGCGGTTGGCTCTGTTAGTCGGTGGGGAAAACGGTTTTATATACAACATGTAAATAAAAAACTGTAGAAATCTACAACAAGAAATAAAAATATAAAAAATAGCGACGGTTCGCTTACGACCTTTATTTATTTTTGTCTCATTATTTCGCCGAATTTTTTTTAGTTTTCTCTGGTTATTCGACCGGATCCGATTGAAATGCAAATACCGATAATTGTGTAATATTTTATTTGTACACTGTACCGATAGTTGTGTAATAATTTTTTTGAGACTTCCTGTAGTTTTGGTCAAAGATGGGCAGATAAATTACGTGACGGCTTACTTAATGGTAAACAACAATGGCATACAGGACTAAACCTAACATGCCTTAGGGAAAGGGAACAACAAGAAGGGCCCCTTTGTCGTACATTTTATCGAGAGCGGCGAGGATATTTTCCCTTACGCAATCCTTCGGCTCCCGCCTCGCCCTAGCTGCCCTCTCACGCTTTCTCTACTTTCGGCCTCCCTCTCCGCGGCATGGCGCTGCCGTTCGGCCTCCCTCTGTGCAAGCATCTGTTCCAAACGCTGCTTGCGCTTCTCCTCCTGATCCTGCTCACACCACTGCTGCTCCACCATAGCCCTCCGATGCGAGTACTCCCGATTCCGCATCCTTTCCATCTCGAGAGTTTGTTCCGCGTCGTAGAATCGGATGAACTCGCACAGTGGAGGCTGCAATTGGTCACATCACATGGTGTTAGACACATGCAGGTTCGATGCAACACAAAATGCGAGTATGAACATACCGGGCTTCTCCGCCACCGCATCCCCACTTTGGCTCAGTCGTGGTTGCGGCAACTCCAAGACCTCATACCGTGACGTGTATGAGTTGTCTATGGATCGCCGGAAGCGGCAAGGATCCCGCATAGGCACATGGGGACCTCCGTGCCGTCGGGGATGGTTTGGACAACGCTGTGCCTTGGGGCGAGGGAAACTCCATTGGTCGCTCGTTTGGTTTGCGGGGATGGTTCTCTTTGTTGTATTGGAGCGATCGTTCGGTTGATGCAATCTTTGGGAAGCCAGGAAGGGGTTAAATAGCCTGAATTGATAAAACGGCGGACTTGAAGCAAGAACGAATCCGCGAGAATCGGATTCCTTTGCGGCTCTGCTGTGCTTGGAAGGCGACAAATGCATGCAGCTTTGTAGCTGCTAGGAGGTGCCGGTCGGGCTTTGGCGGCTATGCTTTGACATGACGACTAAGGCATTCTACGCCACGCATGCATTTGATGACATGATATATCCTGCAGGCTTTGCCGCAGTGCTTTGACAGACGCCTCGTGCCAATGCAACGAAAGTTTGGATGATGACAACTTAATGGATAATTATAATAGTCGCGGAAAAATATGACAACTTAAGCATATTCGCGCCGTGAAATATCACGTGTGAGTCCATTTTTTGGAAGAATGCAGCCCATTTGGTCTTGTGTATACCGACTACGATATTATGGAAAAATATTATAATTACGACTTCCTTTGTATGTACTTTCGTATAGTTCAAAAGGGCTAAATATAATAGTCGCGGAAAAATATGACGACTTAAGCATATTCAAATTTGTGAAATATCACGTGTGAGTCTATTTAGGAATAATGCAGCTGATTTGCTCTTACGTAATCGACTACGATATTATGGAAAAATATTGTAATTACACTGCCGTTGTATGTACTTTCGTATAGTTCAAAAGGGCTAAATATAACGGTCATGAAAATTGCATGTACTACGTCTTTACGAGTATTAAAATGGAATGAAGTTGTTAAATTAACTCTTCGTATGTTGTGTTGGTGTATCCGGTGTTGTGCCGCTTTCGTATGGCTTGTAACGACAAAAGATATTAAAGGCGGAAAATACAACGTTGAAATATATAAGTTACGACATAACATCACAACACGGAGAAACAACGTTGGAATACCGTACATCGACAACGCACATGACGGGTACATGACTACTACATATTATTTGAACAACTCACGCACTCTGGATTAGAACTTTCCCGGAATCATCACTATCTGCATCAATACCCTCCTCTTCTAAAAACCGCCAATGGCCGTCGCGTTTGCCCTCGTCATCGCCTCGTAGTCACATGGAAGACAACGATGCAGGTCTACACCTTCGGTGTCCTCCTCTTTGGCAACGAGCTTAGTGTCCTCTTGTGGTGGTGTGGGGGGTTTGACTGCAGCAATTGCTAGATTGTATGGCGACATGTTCGAGGCTACTAGCAATAGCTTCGATGTCAAGAATAAAGTCGTTGAATTCGTTGGCGCTTGAACTGCCGGGGATGAAGTTGTCTTTAGCAATTTTATTCAGGTCACCGCGATGCCATCTATTTCTTTGATTGTCCAGGCCCGGCCTTTCTTGAGCCGCTCAGGATCCTTGTCCATCTACACATTGGAATCAATTATATTTCAGCCTATAAGAGTAGGATACAAGCATAACTGAAATGTACTTGATCAAAAACATAAAAGGAACAGATGGCACGAAAGCCCCCAAGAAGCCATCAATATCCATCGTGATTGACCCAACAACACAACAATGTGACTGACCGTCGAAAATAAATTTCATAAATAATACCTTTGAAACACTCGCGTTGTGGGTTGAACTCAGTCGCAACTTACTGAACTCACTCACGATTGCCCGATAGAAATGCATGCGGCGTTGTAATTTATAGGGAGGGCACAAGGGACAAACAAGACAGCTGGCGGCACAGCAGCGCGCGGAGCGAGGGTCCAAGACAGGCATGTATTTACGTGGGAGCGTTTGCAATGCGCGGTGGGGGGCCTGGCTGTAGTTTCGTATAGTTGAAAATGGCTAATTATAACGGTCGCGCAAAAATATGACAACTTAAGCATATTCGGCCGGCCGTGAAATATCACGTATGAGTCCATTTTTTCGGAAGAATGCAGCTGATTTGGTCTTCTCTATACTGACTACGATGTTATGGAAAAACATTGTAATTACACATTCCGTTGTATGTATTTTCGTATAGTTGAAAATGGCTAATTATAACGGTCGCGCAAAAATATGACAACTTAAGCATATTCGCGTAGTGAAATATCACGTATGAGTCCATTTTTTCGGAAGAATGCAGTTGATTTGGTCTTCTCTATACTGACTACGATATTATGGAAAAATATTGTAATTACATATTCCGTTGTATGTATTTTCGTATAGTTGAAAATGGCTAATTATAACGGTCGCGCAAAAATATGACAACTTAAGCATATTCGGCCGGCCGTGAAATATCACGTCTGAGTCTATTTTTTCGGAAGAATGCAGCTGATTTGCTCTTCTCTATACTGACTACGATGTTATGGAAAAACATTGTAATTACATATTCCGTAGTATGTATTTTCGTATAGTTGAAAATGGCTAATTATAACGGTCGCGCAAAAATATGACAACTTAAGCATATTCGGCCGGCCGTGAAATATCACGTATGAGTCCATTTTTTCGGAAGAATGCAGCTGATTTGCTCTTCTCTATACTGACTACGATGTTATGGAAAAATATTGTAATTACACATTCCGTTGTATGTATTTTCGTATAGTTGAAAAGGGCTAATTATAACGGTCGCGCAAAAATATGACAACTTAAGCACATTCGGCCGGCCGTGAAATATCACGTCTGAGTCTATTTTTTCTAAGAATGCAGCTGATTTGCTCTTCTCTATACTGACTACGATATTATGGAAAAATATTGTAATTACATATTCCGTTGTATGTATTTTCGTATAGTTGAAAATGGCTAATTATAACGGTCGCGCAAAAATATGACAACTTAAGCATATTCGGCAGTCCGTTAAATATCACGTATGAGTCCATTTTTTCAGAAGAATGCAGCTGATTTGCTCTTCTCTATACTGACTACGATGTTATGGAAAAAAATTGTAATTACACATTCCGTTGTATGTATTTTCGTATAGTTGAAAATGGCTAATTATAACGGTCGCGCAAAAATATGACAACTTAAGCACATTCGGCGCCGTGAAATATCACGTATGAGTCCATTTTTTCGGAAGAATGCAGTTGATTTGGTCTTCTCTATACTGACTACGATATTATGGAAAAATATTGTAATTACATATTCCGTTGTATGTATTTTCGTATAGTTGAAAATGGCTAATTATAACGGTCGCGCAAAAATATGACAACTTAAGCATATTCGGCCTACGTGAAATATCACGTATGAGTCCATTTTTTCAGAAGAATGCAGCTGATTTGCTCTTCTCTATACTGACTACGATGTTATGGAAAAATATTGTAATTACATATTCCGTTGTATGTATTTTCGTATAGTTGAAAATGGCTAATTATAACGGTCGCGCAAAAATATGACAACTTAAGCATATTCGGCCGGCCGTGAAATATCACGTATGAGTCCATTTTTTCGGAAGAATGCAGCTGATTTGCTCTTCTCTATACTGACTACGATGTTATGGAAAAACATTGTAATTACACATTCCGTTGTATGTATTTTCGTATAGTTGAAAATGGCTAATTATAACGGTCGCGCAAAAATATGACAACTTAAGCACATTCGGCCGGCCGTGAAATATCACGTATGAGTCCATTTTTTCGGAAGAATGCAGTTGATTTGGTCTTCTCTATACTGACTACGATATTATGGAAAAATATTGTAATTACATATTCCGTTGTATGTATTTTCGTATAGTTGAAAATGGCTAATTATAACGGTCGCGCAAAAATATGACAACTTAAGCATATTCGGCCGGCCGTGAAATATCACGTATGAGTCCATTTTTTCAGAAGAATGCAGCTGATTTGCTCTTCTCTATACTGACTACGATGTTATGGAAAAATATTGTAATTACATATTCCGTTGTATGTATTTTCGTATAGTTGAAAATGGCTAATTATAACGGTCGCGCAAAAATATGACAACTTAAGCATATTCGGCCGGCCGTGAAATATCACGTATGAGTCCATTTTTTCGGAAGAATGCAGCTGATTTGCTCTTCTCTATACTGACTACGATGTTATGGAAAAACATTGTAATTACACATTCCGTTGTATGTATTTTCGTATAGTTGAAAATGGCTAATTATAACGGTCGCGCAAAAATATGACAACTTAAGCACATTCGGCCGGCCGTGAAATATCACGTATGAGTCCATTTTTTCGGAAGAATGCAGTTGATTTGGTCTTCTCTATACTGACTACGATATTATGGAAAAATATTGTAATTACATATTCCGTTGTATGTATTTTCGTATAGTTGAAAATGGCTAATTATAACGGTCGCGCAAAAATATGACAACTTAAGCATATTCGGCCGGCCGTGAAATATCACGTCTGAGTCTATTTTTTCGGAAGAATGCAGCTGATTTGCTCTTCTCTATACTGACTACGATGTTATGGAAAAACATTGTAATTACACATTCCGTTGTATGTATTTTCGTATAGTTGAAAAGGGCTAATTATAACGGACGCGCAAAAATATGACAAGTTAAGCACATTCGGCCGGCCGTGAAATATCACGTCTGAGTCTATTTTTTCTGAAGAATGCAGCTGATTTGCTCTTTAGTCCGTTACGCACATACGTTTGACGAAATTAAAACCTATACATTTCATGTTTACCACGGACCAAATATCAACTTTGTCACGTATGTCACGGACCAAATTGAATGGTCTGCAGTAACTCGCATTTTTGGAGGTCTTCATGTGCTGCAATCATTTTTTGGTCTACATGAAAGTTGTAGAGAATTCCAAGACGCAACTTTTTCATGTCGACAAGTTTTTCATTTGAGCTACAGAAAAAATCAAAGAAAATCGGAAAGGTAAATGCATTTGCGTCGGACCAAAAATTTTTCGCGACGGACCCTTCTGTAATTCTCGATTTTGGAGATTTTCCAGTGCTCTAATCATTTTTTGGTGTACACGAAAGTTGTAGATAATTCCAAGATTAAACTTTTTCATGTTGACAAGTTTTTCATTTGAGCAATATAAAAATCATAGATAATCGGAAAGGTAAGTGCATTTCTTGTAGGACACCAAAAACTGTTCGCGACGGACCCTTCTGTAATTCACGATTTTGGAGGTCTTCCTGTGGTCGAATAATTCTTTGATCTACATGAAAGTTGTAGAGAATTCCAAGACGCAACTTTTTCATGTTGACAAGTTTTTCATTTGAGCAACATAAAAAATCAAAAGAAATTTGACAAGTTTGAATGACATAGATTAAAGAAGTTAACATAAGTCTCATACAACACGATCTAGTTCCCCCTTCCTCTTCCCCTGCGCGTCCCCCTACCACGACGTTCTTGGTTATCGTAGTCCGACGGTGTGAAATTTCTGGGCGCTTGGGGACACGTGAGTCGGCCGCTGCGCTGGACCTAACTGCATCTCGCGTTCGGCGTCGAATCGCCTGACATTGGACTGCGTCTGACGACGCGCTGTGGATGCCCCATGCAGCCATCGGCTGGTCTGCATGGTACCCTGATGCACGTCGTACGTCCGAAGGCTGCAGCGCCTGCCAGTTCGCTCCACCGGCCTCCTCGGGGTTCTTGGGACGCGATTCCAACCCTAGGGATTGCAAACACGTCGTCGCGAGCAAATCGGTGAATGTAGCCGGATCCCATAAGATCATCGTACGCCCTCGACACGTCCTCCCATGTTTGTTGATGCTGGACGGGGGTACTAAAAGACTCCTGCGGCAATGATGGGGACGGTGACATGTTGATGTGTACTCCTCCTTGAACGTTTGCCCCAGCACCTATTTCAACGTACTTCGCCTCCATGGCCCGGCCGCTCTCATGGCTCGGGACCGGGAGGAAGTCGATGCTCAAGGTGGGTCTTGCTGCCGCCGAGGAGCCACAGGCGTTGCACGTCTATCCATGGACATGCTCCTCATCAGGGGGCTCGGTGCGGGCGGCGCCTCGTACGGTACATCCTCGTAATCACGTTGGGTAGACGGTCTATGGCCACCAACATCTCTGACCGCATTTCTTATCACGGTGGCCCGTGCGGCGAAGAAGGTTCCGTAAAGGATTGCTTGATTGACGTTGCTGCTCCTGTGACTGCGTGAGGATCTCGTCCGCCTGGTCATGCATGTACTCCGCCTCACGCCTCTGCAAATTAATACGTATCGAATGTTTAATTGGGTATATCCCCCGTTTTTAATATGTGATAGGTGCGATCCGTACCAGTGTGTGCATGCGCTCTGCGTACTCCTCAGCATAGCCATGTTGCACTGGCATCGCCACACCCCTGTCTAGGAGCACCGCCCGTGTGCGAGGTCTGTACCAGTCGAGGTACCCAAGTGTGTCCGTCTCGTGGGCTGCGCCTGATGGGTTCCAGACGTCCTCAGTGGCCATCGAGTTCCACCTCTCAATATGCCGGCTATTCCGTGCGACCCAGTTGTAGTTGTGCCCCGATGTACTCCTCCTGCGGATCAATCCAACACGTTATTAATGGTTTCCACAGTAAGCGTGAAAGTAATGTGACATGTAGAGACATACCCATGGGAGCTTTCGGAGTCTGTCGGAGGCGGTGGAGGGAAAGACTGCCGGTACCCAAATTGGCGCTGAACGCGCTCCGGAGAGTATGGCTCAACGGCACTCATGCACAGGAGGAAGCATTTCGTCATCCAATACTGAGGCTCCCCCGTGCACAGATTGGAGATACGGCCTCCCGACGCAACCTCCGTCGCGGCCTGGGTGGAAAAGGGATCCCACGTGACCTGCGCTGATGTCAGGAAGTCTAGGTCCCCCACGAGACGAGGGTAGGAGCCGCGGTCGATTCTCGGGCCCATCGGAGTCGCCATGCATCCATTTGTAACCCAAGGTTGGCCTTGCGAGTGGATGCACGTTAGCTTCATCGACGGGCCTTTGGGTAGTACAGCGTTGACTCTCTTGGTCGCGCTTTGGGCATGTACGACCAGGACCACAATCAGAGAAGCCAGGGGCACCCTCCCATTATTGAAGTTGGTCATGTGGCCGTGGCGGGCCGCACACATCTCGCGATATGTGTCTGCGAGATGCCGAGCCCCAGTGTAGAAGTCGGTCTTTGCATCTTCTCGCACCTGCTCGGCTAATTCGAGCGACCCAAGCGAGGTGGGGGCAGCGGAATCACCATTTCCGTTTGTAAATAAAATTCCTGCAAGGAGGAAATAGAGGTACACCTCGAAATGCCTATTTATCGACCAGGGTCGGCGTTTTGAGACATGGTCCAGCCTCAGGAGACTGCCGAGCCATGTGAAAGAGACTCACGATCACGGTTCCCGTGTCGTTGTGCCAAACCTGCATCGAAGAAAATCACATGTTAGGAAATCACGTTAGCTCCCGGATAAGTGCGGTCGGTGTGCTTTCACATTTATTACCTTTCCTCTACATAGTTCTTCCATGCCTCTTTGGAGGGCTTGCGCACTACGAGGGGTTTCTGGAAAGTGGAAGGCCAAATAACATGGCGACATCTCCGAGGGTCACCGTCATCTCGCCGAAGGGAGGTGGAAAGTATCGTCTCGGACGCCATCTGTCGACCAACGCGGTGATAAGGGCCCCGTCCGATCTAGGCATCGGGGTCCACGCTCCCTTCCTTCGTAGGTTCCTTCGTAGGCTCCACGCACCATAAATGCGAAAGCTAACAGGCCCGTCCGTCGGGCCGTATATGAGCGAGGGTCCAATCTCTTGATGTTACGGAGCCACGCATGCGGAGAGTGTTAAGCTGCAAGGACAAAGCAAGTAAGCGTGCTTAGCATAACGAAGGTGCGTGCGCTTGCGATACGTTACGACGATGTAGTAATGGCGTTACCGTCTGGCCGGAGGCCCACTTCCGAGCCTGTGGTCGCGTCATCATGCGCCGATCGCGACTCACGGCAACTCCATAACAAGCCTGCATAATCCCCAGGGAATGAAACAATGAAATACGAAAAAATAACATCAGAAGAAATTTCAAAACCACTGTACATACCCAAAGAAATTTAGGTTCATAAATTACATAACTGAAATTTCACGAAGAGAATGCAAAAGGAAGGTATTAGGAAGATGTTGCATGTCTAAGCGTATAGTTGAAATATTACATTGGACAACATCACCCTCTGTTTGGGCAGCTTCTACGGTCATGCCCTGTCTGCCTGCAGATGCGACAGCGCCGAAGGCCATCGTCTCGCTGAGACGCATCCATGTCACCCTCAAACCGCGGCGGGCAGTCTACCCGGCGTATCGCGCCTTAGTGTGGGGTACGGGAGCCACGTAGGGGGTTCGGAGGTCTTGTAGTTGTTGCCGACGTTGAACGGTTCGAAATGCCCCGTCCATGTTGCTCTAACGGCATCCATACGGTAGTACGGTGTGACATATTGTGTGCCGTCGTTGCCCCCCATGTCACGGCACGCTGCTAGCACGTGCGAGCAGGGGATGTGCTCTAGGCGAGGCTTGTTGCATGAGCAGGTCGCCTCATACGGGCCGAGCTGGCATCTCTGGTTTGTGTCCCCCGCGGAGTATCCCGAACGGTGCTTGCGCTTGCACTCGACGAGAAAAATGTTAGCGAGGGTCCATCATGCGGCGTCGCGGTGGAATTGAGCTTTCTGCCTACGACGCTGTAACAAAGCCTCGACACGGGGAGCGAAGGTTGAGCCGCAGTTGTACGCCGCCCTTTGCCGATCAACAAAGTATTTCGCGGTCCTAAAAAATGTGAGCTCAATGATTGAGCAAATGGGTAGGCAACGAGCCCCCCGCAGCACATTGTTGTACGACTCGGCGAAGTTCGTCGTCATGATGGAGTATCTGCAGAAGAGAAGCATACCGCTTAGGTGGAAAAGAGTGCTGTCAAATGATGTGCTACCGTACTAGAGAGGGCATTATCTTACCGAGCACCATTTGTATCGTGCGCCCAGGCCCATCTCTCGGCGGGTTTACGAGCTATCCATTGAGCGAATGTCATCTTGCGCCGTACGGAGACCTCCGAGCCACCAATTACCTGTGTGCCCTCCGTGGTCTCTTCCGCCACCAGTTCCTTTGAGCGCTCGTTCAGCTGGTTAAATATCGTATCGAACTTGTGATTGGTTTTGCATGCATAGGGTTTTGAATAGCTTCACCATGTTCTTGTTCACGCACATGGTGTACTGTGTTCGCCCAAGGTGGCGCATGCACCATCTACGCTGAACGCCTCCACCGGGCAATGGCAATCTTCATCCTCCGCCATTCTATCGAGGGCGTTCAGCAGCCTCGCATTACGGTCGATACGACGACACACCGGGCCTATCCCGCACCACGGGTCTTCACCAGGGATAGGAACCAGAACCGGTATCGTTGCTTTCGCCCTCAACCACGGCGAAAGCCGCGGTAGTAGCCGGTTGTTTGCATCGGCGACTAGGGCGGTGAGTAGGGTGCCATTGTACTGGCCGGACAGAAATGTCCCATCCACGCATATAACAGGACGGCAGTTGCTGAATGCCGTGATGCACGGACCGAACGCCCAGAACACCCTGAGGAGGTAGTAGTGTTCCGGAGCAATCGTTCCATCGGGAAGCTGCACGGGTTCGACAGCAATAGCATATTCGGAGCCCGGGTTTGTTGCAGCTATCCGCCTTAGTAGTCGTGGAGCCCAATTGAATGACTCCATAAAACTACCAAACATCATTTTCAAAGCCATCTGCTTTGCTCGCCAAGCTTGCAAGTAGTTTATGGACATCCCTGTCCTGTTCTGCATCTCAGCAATTATGGTTGCGGGCCTGAGGCTAATGTCGGCCTTCAAAGACCGTCTAACGAGATTTGGCGCGATGAATCTTGATTTCACCACACCGCTTGTGTTCGAACAAGCGCCTGCATGCATGTGTGCGGTGTGTACCGAGTTATAACGAAATGGTGCCGATGTTTAGGGCGGTTCGCACGAACATAGTATTCGCCTTCTTGCCCTTTCTTACATCTAAGCTCGGCGAGTCTGGTCCGAGCGAGTCACACTGATGGTCACGCCGGTCAAGACTGCGTAATTAGTGCGAAGTGCATCGCTTCCTCCTTTGTGGCAAACTCCTGCTCGAGTTCTATATCGCTATAGTCTTGCCCACGCCTAGAAATATCCTCCAAGCGGGCCAGAACACAGTCGGCCGGGTTCAGCAAGTGCAAAAATGCGATTGCTGGCCCCGGGTCCTCATCTTCGTCAGGACCGTCACCATAAGTAGGGTGAGGGTCATCCGCTAGGGCATCCGCATCAACCTCAGGGACGGGCGCATCCATCTCGCCAGTCCCTGCCAAGCCCCCTTGAGCGGGGACTTGCTGCGAGCTCATCGCAATTTCCTCTTCGGGGTCGGGTTGTTCGTCCGCATTGACCCCCACGTCCTCCTCCTGGGCTCGGCTCGTCCCTGCCTCCCAGTAGTGCGAGGACCAGCTTCACGTGAACACCTAGTGCGAACCCTTCTGTGCGGCCTTCTCCATGTAGAATCGCCAGGCACTCGTTCTCTGAGCTCGAATAGGTTTGTACACGTAAAGCAAGCTATTTGGCACTACATGGGGCCTAACCCCATCTACCACGAGCTTGTACAACGTACGGTCAACACTAAGAGCGCGTGCAACCGCTCTTGCTACTGTACGCAACTCTATCGGTGGATTCTGATTGTCTCTATGTGTGCACAATTATGCATCTTGACAAATGGGCCTCGCAATTTTCGGGCTCCCCATGCCATATATGAAGCGGGATCGCCATCGAGGACTGTAGAATTACATAATTGTAGTCATCAATAAATGCACACACGCACCGCTAACATCTTTAAACATATTGGCATTACTCAAATTTTAATTACGAAAGAATTAATGTTACGGTTACGTACAGTTAAAATGTATGGCAACATATAGTTATATATATGTTACATAACATACTATCACAAGACATATGCAGTTTACGAAATCCTAAAACCACATTCCACACTCGTAATATCATGTAAAATACTACTACGAGAAAGACATTGTATACTTTACATTTCAGGTTAAATGCGAACTAAGTCAAACAAACATACGTAGCTAACAAATTAATTGGTTGTTTTTTCGATCTTTTTGTGCGCATGTATTTCTAGGTGATACGATTAATTCACAATTTTTATGGATTGCGGGGATTTATCTACCAGGTTCGCAATATATGGTGTTCACTCGGAGAAACGCATGCATACATACATTTCATCGTAACAACATAAGTTTGGTTAAAGTGTGCTAGCAGCATGATATAAGGGGAGATGCTTGCCTTGCTCTGAGTTCTGAGTTTTCTGGAACAGCGTCGAGGTCAACGTGTGCGGTCTCTGCAGTGTCGGTACCTACACGAAGCAAAAACAACAATACGAAGTCCAATAAGTAATAAGGAAAAATAGCTTACAATGGTGCGGAACTTCGGCCCTCCAATATTTAAGTCGGATTAAGTGGATACTTTGGTTCGAGTTGTAAAGTTCAGAAAGGAGGTCAACTCCTTTCGGGTCCAAGTAGATATTACGTCCGAAAAAACAGTCCTTCGCTGCAGCGAATCATCATGCGAAATAAATACAGTGCAACGTTCGAGCATAAGCTCGACAGAGGGTCCTGACCTCTGCAGAGACTCCTTTCAGGTCAAAAAAATTAACTCAGATTAAGCTACTACTTTGGTTCGAGTTGTTAGGTTCAGAAAGGAGGTCAACTCCTTTCGGGTCCAAGTAATGATTACGTCCAAAAATAAGTACAGCAATACAAAGTCGAATAAGTGATAAGGCACAATGAATTAACTTAGTCTACAACTTCGTGCAACCAATATTTAAGTCAGATTAAGCAGCAGCTTTGGTTCGAGTTATTAGGTTCAGAAAGGAGGTCAACTCCTTTCGGGTCCAAGTTGTGATTACGTCCAAAAGTAAGTACAACAATACGAACTCGAATAAGTAAAAAGGCAAAATGAATTAACACAGTCCAGAACTTCGTGCAACCAGTATTTAAGTCAGATTAAGCAGCAACTTTGGTTCGAGTTATTAGGTTCATAAAGGATGTCAACTCCTTTGGGGTCCAAGTAATGATTACGTCCAAAAATAAGTACAACAATACGAAGTCGAATAAGTAATAAGGCAAAATGTATTAACACAGTCCAGAACTTCGTGCAACCAGTATTTAAGTCAGATTAAGTAGCAACTTTGGTTCGAGTTATTATGTTCAGAAGGAGGTCAACTCCTTTCGGGTCCAAGTAATGATTACGTCCAAAAATAAGTACAACAATACGAAGTCGAATAAGTAATAAGGCAAAATGAATTAACACAGTCCAGAACTTCGTGCAACCAGTATTTAAGTCAGATTAAGCAGCAACTTTGGTTCGAGTTATTAGGTGTCACGGTTAATTCACATTCTTCGCACATAATATCACATAGATTACTGCTACACACATAATATCATAATAGCATTGTACTAATGTTTCCTAATACCGTCGTAACATTTCACTATAGCATAACACTACACATCGTCAACAATAATAAATTGCACAAACGTAAATACGACAATCTAACCTAACAAGTTGGTCACTCAAACTGCACTGACCAAAACATACTACTATTTATGAAGACTTGTAACTAACCTTCTCCAAGTAGTACAGAAGATCAAAAAAACTCGAGCTTTGACCCAATAAATGTTCGTCAAAAATACCTGCAAGATACAAATCATGTATGAAATAAAAAAAAAATTTAAAACTTTGTGAAAAAATAAACAAACCACAGAGTATTAAAGTAGGTCACCACCATATATAGGGTGTTAATTGAATGTAACACATGCGTACATACATTTCTTCATAACAACTTAATCTGGCTAAGATAGTGGTATGAACATGATTGAAGGAGGTGCTTGCCTTGTTATGAGTTTTCTGGTCCGGCGTAGAGGTCAGCGTGTGCGCTATCTGCAAGGTCGGTATCTACACGAAGCAAAAACCACAATAAGAAGCGAAATATGTAATAAGGCAAAATAACTTACCAATGTCCAGAAGCCCGCGCCACCCATATTTAAGTCGGATTATGCGGCTACTTTCGTTCGAGTTGTAAAGTTCAGAAAGGAGCTCAACTCCTTTCGGGTCCAAGTAGTGCTTACGTCCAAAAATAATAACAGTCCTTCGCTCAAGCGAATAATCGTTGGAGTGGAAGCTCGCCAGAGGGTCCTGACCTCTGGGGATACTCATACACCCATCTTTATGCAAGAATATTTAATTCAACTTTTTACTCCGTTTGAATATTTCTACAAACATAGATATTTCTAGTTGCTACGATTAATTACTAGTTTATATGGAATGTGGGTATATATCTACCAGATTCAAAATATACGGTGAGCATACATAAATTGCTAGTTTATATGAAATGTGGTATGAACATGACTAAAGGAGGTGCTTGCCTTCCTTCCCGAATAGCGTCGAGGTCGCCGTGTGCACTCTCTACAATGTCGGTATCTACACGAAGCAAAAACAACAATATGAAGTCAAAGAAGTAGTAAGGGAAAATAAATATCACGAATGGATTCCAACAAACTATAACCACCGACTAATTAATCTACTGTTTTTGCGCTCTCGGTTTGTTGGCCTTGCCTTCAAGCTCTCAAAGCAAGCACCGCAAAAAGAGTCGCTATGCTCTCAAACTCTTCTTTCACACTCTGCTCTGTAAGGAGAGCGACGCACCCCCCCGGTTTTATAGGCACAAAGCTCATCAACGTGGCGTTTACATAAATGACAATTATTACGGATTAAGCGCGTTACTTAGCTCTATTATTAGCCGTAATCTTGATTTTATGCGGCATTGGATTCCAACACGGTAGAAATTGACGTGACACATCGTGCTATTTCAACCACCTGGTCATTGTTTCAACCACATGCATGCACCTTTCGGCGTCCAAAGTATCCAGCAAAATGAATTGGCGCATTAAAAAAATGAAAGTGCTGTCCTTCACGACCAAGCAACGGGTGGGAGGGAGACACCTGCGCGCGGAGGGGAGCCGTGCGAGAGGGGGTCGGGAGGGGGCTCGGGCGGGAGGCCACTGGCTGCCGCCGTCCTGTGGCGGCAGCCAGGGCCGTGGGGACCGGTGCGTGGGGGAGGGTCGGGCGGTCGCCACTGCTGCCGCCGTCCTGTGGCGGCAGCCAGGCCGTGGGACCGGGGACAGGGGAGGGTGCCGCTGGCTGCCACACTGCTGCCGCGTCCTCGTGGCGGCAGCTGTGGTCGACGCTGCGTTCGTGGCGGCCGCCGCCCCACATGGCGGCCCCACTGTCACTTTTGCAATTTTTTAAAAATATTGTATAGTTTTGAAATTTTGTAATATATGTTGTATATTTAGGCTTTTTTTCCGCTCGAGTACTCGCGTGGAAGTAGGGCGGAGCCGAGAGAAGTTTGGCTGCACGGCCACGCAAGGGCGCTCGGAGCCTGGAGGCAGAAGATGAGAAGCTACGAGCGGAGACTTCCTTTGTGCAGCGACATTAGCAACACAAGGAACTAAAAGAGAATAGGAAGCACCACAGAGCTTTCTTTTTCTTTCCTGTTGCCCATAGGTCCAGCAATAAATGCTATTGTCCTGATTTCATGTCTGTTTTCTCTAAGAGCATTACTGCCGTGGCTTGAAACAGAGAAAGGTACTCCCTACGTTTCTTTTTATAAGGCGTATTTGGTTTTGTTAGGACAAGGCTTTGACCAATAATTTCTCTATTAACACATAATTTTTATGACACAAAATTGATATTAGCAGATTTGTATTCAAAAGTACTTATATATAATTATGATTTTGTATTGCATAAATGATATATTAATGAAGTAATCGTTGGTCAAAGTCTTGTCCTAACAAAACCAAATACGCCTTATAAAAAGGAGTATTTGAGATTAAGATTTGTTTCAAGGTAGATTGATTCATTATTTTATCGTATTAATTTTGATTTTATTCGTTCAAAAACTTTTCTAGGGCATTAGGTTAGTGATCTAAAAAATTTGATTTTAGCTTCCACGCAATTATTCACCCCTCCCCTCTGATTGCTATACTAGTATATATTAATCCTACAATGTGGCAGAAAAAATACACTTATAAACTTGAACGGAGGGAGTAATTTACTATCTGACAGGTGGGGTCCAATTACCAGCCCGCCCACCCGAACCCCTACTGTGTCATATGTGTCCTTTAAATTAAGGCTCCCTTCAGGACAGCTTGTGATTGTGCAGATTCTGGATTATAAGAGAAGCTGCTTCTGATTGTGGGACAATCAGGCTGGGTCGGATGCGCGTGGATGCTCCGGACCGGGCCGACAAGAATCAGCTGGCACCCGACTTCTGATTCTATAGATGGTAGCTTCTAATTGTAAAAGAAACTGTCCAGAATCCTTCCGTTCGGTAAACAATCCGCTTTTTTTTTTTAAGTAGAAGCTGTTCCGAACAGGGTCTAAGTACCCTACAATAAATCGTTGCCATTGCTTGCCATGCACTGAACCTTAACCGTAAACATGGCCTCCATTCTCGATTTCTGGAGGATGCAAGGGCCTCCAAAGATCATGTTTTTAAGAAAGGCCTCCATTCTCGATTTCTGGAGGATGCAAGGGCCTCCAAAGATCATGTTTTTAAGAAAGGCCTCCATTCTCAATTTCTGGAGGATGCAAGGGCCTCCAAAGATCATGTTTTTAAGAAAGTTTGCTTGCTGCTGGATATTATACTCTTTTATATATGCTCTTAAGTCTCAAACAGGTAATTACTCCACAGATTGAAAGCAACTAGCCCTCTGTATCCTGTCAGGATCTCTCCCATAGCATGTTCCAGAACTAAAAGTATATTGGCAAATGGTTGCCACTGGAATTTTGGAAATGGTATGAGAAAATAAAATATTTTAGAGGCAATTGGACCAATATGTATGGTTGTAAAACATAATTACATACAACAAAGTAAGCGGTCATAGGTGACATGAAAGAAGGTGCTGGTATTAAAGCCTAGAATGTGTAGTATACCGATAGTATATAATGTATAGTAGAAATCACATCTAACCATTGATTTGTTAAGAGTATTTCTACTGCTCTACTACCAGATGAAGTATAATTCAATTCTAGTTAGTCTGATTCATTGGATAAAAAGAATAAACAGTTCATATTCAATTTAATGTACTGTAAAAGAGCTCAAACTTCAAGCTGATGACTAGGGTCACTAGGTGATTCGCGCGTACCTCTTGTTCTCAAGGAATTCTCGGAGTTCATTGATGAGCTGTCTTTCATCCAACATTATCATATTTAAATTCGTGTACTTTTCCTTGTCAAGGTCAATGAGAATGTCCTTGAAAACTTTCTTCATGCTAGGCTTCTGACCAACCGGAACGAAAGCCCCGCAATCGAAATCCGCTTTAAGCTTGTCATAGACTGCTTTGGCAAGAGTGGTCTTGCCCAATCCTCCAAACCCGACAACTGAGACAATCTTCATCTTCTTCTTGGACGCATCATCCCCACCCTCGGACAACATCTTTATGAGCGCGTCCCTTGGCCCATCAACGCCGACGAGCTGTGCCGCATCTTTGTACATAGCCAAGAGGCGAGGATCGATGGTCGTCGACGTTGCGGCAGGCTTAGCCACGATGCTGTTGACACTGTACCTGCCATGCTTTTTAGCCACCTCCTCGATTTGGTTGTTGATTTCTTTGATCACATTAGCGACCTGACGGCGAGCCTTGCCTTTGCGGAACAAATCGCCCATCTTCTCCAGGAGCCCTTTGAGCCAGTGCTGCTGGTCGGTGGCTTCACGGCTGTCCACGCGCACGAGGAAGGCATCGACGGCGTCCTCCATGTCGTAGGACTGCTCCCTGACATCGCGTGCCCAGAGCTTGACTTGCTCGTCGAGCTGGTCCCGCGGCACCTCGCCGACCTTGCGGAGGGCAGCTTGCATGATCTCAAGCTCTTGTGAGAGAGACTTGACTTGCTCCCTGACGCCCGCCTGCAGCTTGTACTCCTCCATGAGCAGCTCGCCCAGCTTGGGGAGGAGGCTGCTCATGGCTCCCGTCGCAAACTCCATGCTCGATGGGTGCGTGCGAAGCTCTCTCTTGCTTTGTTAGCTGGAGTACTACTGGTGGTGGTGGTAGTGCTTGCTCCTCCGTGGGACTACTGGGGTAGGGAAGAAGAACTGAGATCGAAACTAGCCAGATATAGCCGGGCCGGTCGTATGATGAGATAGTCGGAAAGTTCATGGAAGTGTCGGGGGCAACTTGCTGCAAGAAAATCTAGAGTATTAGATATTCAATCTCCGTACGTTCACAAGATGGCCTCACAAGTCATAGGCACGCCAAGAAAAGATTTCTCATGTAGGCAACTTCGTTGTAATGGGGCACTCCACTAAGCAAAGGCACTAATCAAAAGCACGAGGACAATTGTATTAAATATGATTTTTTCCGGACAATTGCTAGCTATTGCATGGCGCACAGAAGCTGTCGGCTGAAGACTGCTTTTGTGACTTGGGCAGAAATTGCTATGCGCAAACGAAAGTTGTAGCATGAAGCCTTCAAGATTCTCTTTTTGTGTATACTCGCTTCCAATGGAAATCGCAGTTCACTGCTAGGTTCACAAATATGGTACCCCTTTCGTTTTGAAATAGTTGTTGTACATTTTCTTTTTCGAAATAATGTTGTTGTACACTTTCGTTTGATAAAGGAAAGTTATGTTCCTTTTTTTTCCTATTCTCCTTTCATTGCATGCTGTGCAATTGTTTCGCATAACTATACTTGGGCTCATTTATTTTTCATCTAGATTGAAATAAATAGCGCAATTTTGGCATCAAAGATCGATCCTGAGATGATTGAGCTTTGCTCAACAGTCGATTTTTGTTGGACTTTTCTTGGCTTTGGACCTCCGCAGCACTGGCAAGCCAACAGTCGATTCGAGCGGTGACTTTCTGGAGCGAAGGGAGGTGGTTGTCCAAGCCAAGCTTGTCAAAACCAAGGTTGGCAGCATCCTTCAGGAACCGGACTGGGACATAAAACCAAAGGGCTTCAAGGCAAGGTTGGCAAGTACAATAAGGCCACGTCAACCGGCTCTTAACTTGTACATGCCAGCTTTGGTCTATGTGGAAGAGTGAGAAAAGATGAGAGAGAAGATAGCTGCCTCTTATTTAGTAGCCAGCTCTGTACGGATGCATAGGTAAATCATTTATGTACAAGAAAGAAGAGATAATTATTGCACAACATCTAGAGACAACTTTTAGAGACAGTTATTGTACGAGCTGGCTTTTAGCTTACTATTAACCTGCAGTGGGCTTTACTATTGTACTCAAATTGATCTTGGGCTTCAACCTTATAGAGCTTCGTGCTGATAACGTGTTATAAAACATAGTCGTTTATTCGCATTCAATCAACAACAATCCAAAAAATCACACGAACAAGAATAGGGAGCACACAATATAGAGAGCAAAGTACTCTATCTTTATTAGATTGATTTTTTTTTTGTATAAGGGATGCCCAATACATAGCAAAGCCATTTTACTGATAGGTTCGAATTTGCCCACTAATAGATAGAGTCATTCCATACTTGGCCTGAGATTCTATCTATATTATAACAGAGACTACCTATGGCTCACCTACCTCCTCTCCTCCTCAGCGTTGATACGTGGGCCTTGCCTCTCTTCCAAGTTTGTTGCTACTACTGTGCTCTTTTGTTTCCTTTCCTATTCTCTCTCAAATTAGTTTGTCTAATAGACCCTAACAATCTTGCAATATTTACTCATCTGATCGCTCTCACCTCTCATTGACATCTAATTCCACTCTCCATCTCTAGTTCTTCACAATGGTAGCAAGTAAGTGGTGCTCAATTGGAAGCGGCGGGCGACCAGTGAGGCGGTAGCGACGTGGCCGGTTTCAACCGTTTTTTGCCTCCTTTTGTTAGGATCATTTTACTATGGACACGGCTACAACACGGTATACCGTCGGAACCAATTTTGACGGGATAACTCGTACTTCAAAATGCAGTGCAGGCGGGCTTAATCTTGATGTGTTTGCTCCTCTTGCACATCATTGTGTGCCCCAACAGCAACACTACAACATATGAATATGAATGAATACCACGCTATACCGTTCGGATGCAACTATACTATTTCACGAGTTTTAGTGTTTAGTTTCACGAGTTTTAGTATTTAGTTTCATGAGTTCCAATGATAAGTTTTATGAGTTTCAGTGTTTAGTTTCATGAGTTCCAACGTTTAGTTTCATGAGTTTCAGTGTAATTTCGGTGATAAGTTTCATCAGTTTCAGTGATAAGTTTCATGAGTTTCATTATAATATATTCACGAGTTTCGGTGATAAGTTTCATGAGTTTTGGTGTTAAGTTTTATGAAACACTAGGAAAATTCATGAAACTTATCTTACAGATAAGTTTCATCAGATTTCACAAATAAGTTTCATTAGGTTTCACGGATAAGTTTCATATGTTAAGTTTCAAAGGTTTCATGAGTTTCAGTGTTAAGTTTAAGATGGATCCATGGATGTCTGGCAGTCTCAGATGGATTGGTAAAGCTAACGCATGAAATCGATCGATGGGATTAGAAGGCTTTTCTTTTATGCTCGTCAAACTTGAATTTAAGGAGTTACTGACCTTCTAATCCAGCCTATTTATGCTCGTCTCAAGTCTCAACCACCGAGGGCTTTACTCTTCACTGTGCGCGTAAGTACGAAGCATGCACCAGCTGGAGCTTCACGTCGCGTACCGTTGAAAACCTAGGAACGGTATACCGTTTCCTAGTTTTTCTCTTTTACTATTTATCATCACCACTTTCTACCGCATCTTTAGGTCGATAGAACCGGATCTATGGGTGAGGATACGAGGATGGCAATGCATGTCTGGCATGGTGCAACCCAGGCAATAGCGGAGGGTGCAGCTATAGCGCAAACCAAGTGTCGCGGCGAAGGCACGATGCGTGGCACAACGGGGCTGGTAGGGCGTAGCAGTGAAGCCAAGGGCATTACGTTCGGTAATGTTATTTTTTTCCTTCTCATTAACGTCCTTTGGTTTAGACTGAGCATGGTGGAGAAGATTCGACGTAAGTCGGGACAGAGCTCAGCAGGTTGTTTCAATGATTTGATGGTTTAGTGCAAGACAAGCTTGCCAATTTACAGATAGGTTCGAATTTGCCCACTAATAGATAAAGTCATTTCATACTTGGACTGAGATTCTATCTATATCATAATAGAGACTACCTATGGCTCACCTACCTCCTCTCCTCCTCAGCGTCAATGCGTGGGCCTTGCCTCTCTTCCATGTTTGTTGCTACTACTGTGCTCTTTTGTTTCCTTTCCTATTGTCTCTCAAATTAGTTTGTCTAACAGACCCTAACAATCTTGCAATATTTACTCATCCGATCGCTCTCACCTCTCATTGACATCTAATTCCACTATGCATCTCTAGTTCCTCACAATGGTAGCAAGAAAGTGGTGCTCAAGTGGAAGCGTTGGGCGACCAGTGAGGCGGTAGCGACGTGGGGGTTTCAACCATTTTTTGCGTCCTTTTATTAGGACCAATTTTACTATTTATCATCACCACTTTCTACTGTATCTTTAGGTCGATAGAACCGGATCTATGGGTGAGAATATGAGGATGGCGATGCATGTCTGGCATGGCGGCGGGCCAAAGGTGCGGTGCAACCCAGGCAATAGCGGAGGGTGCAGCTATAGCGCAAACCAAGTGTCGCGGCGAAGGCACGATGCGTGGCACAACGGGGCTGGTAGGGCATAGGAGTGAAGCCAAGGGCATTACGTATGCAAATTACAGTTGTGAAGGTGCTATGTGGGCCAGGGCGGAGCTAGACCGGGCGCCATAGCAAAGCCGATGGTGTGGCATAGGCCAAGCACAGCGATGGAGTGATGGGTCATCAACATGCTTCGGTAATGTTATTTTTTTTTCCTTCTCAATAACGTCCTTTGGTTTAGGCTGAGCATGGTGGAGAAGATTCGACGTAAGTCGGGACAGAGCTCAGCAGGTTGTTTCGATGATTTGATGGTTAAGTGTAAGACAAGCTTGGCAATGGTGCCTCCATCCATGTACTGGACAACATCATTTTTTTTTAATTTGTAGTACTCCCTCTATCCTGAAAAAGAAGTCGTTTTAGAGTTGTCCTAAGTCAAAGTTTTAGAACTTTATCTACAAATAACTTTTAAACCATTTGGATTGAACACATAAAAGTTACATAAATAGATTTGTCATGAAAAGAGCTTTCAAATATTATAATTTCAATGCATTTTATAAATAAAATGCAATAATTTTTAATAGTCAAAGTTGTATTTTGGAGACCGTGTCGATGTCCAAAACGACTTCTTTTTCAGGATGAAGGGAGTAACACATGGACATTTAGCTAGTCTAATAAAATATTGTATGCTGTTTTGCTGCTAGTGCGATACATGTATTTGCTAACGCACGGTTTTTTAGCAAATTCAAGCAAGATCAGCTTCTGTTGATTACACTGTGCATGAAAATGCAATATGGTGATGACTGGCGAAGAATCTGCTCTCTCTTTTTTACCCTGCAACGATTTGCGAGACTTGCAGGCTGCAGCCTCTATCTTTTCCCCTAAGAAACATCCTCTGATTTATATCACTAAAAACCCATGAATAAAGTATACTAGTTATATGGCCGTGCGTTGCTACGAAAAACAAAATTGATAACGAAAAATAAAGATTAAAAAATAAAAAAAATACTATTTCATAATATCAAACATCTATCTTTAACGCTTCGTTTCTTGTAAAAGCTGGCTAATTAAAGCAACGCTTCTTGCGTAGGGCAATTAAGCAGGGCAATTAAGTAGAGCAATTAAGCAGGGCAATTAATGTGACGTGGGAAGAAACTCTCACTTTATATAGTAGAGATAAATACCAACTTCGACATTGAAAATTATAGATGAACGCGTTCAACTTCTTTATTTTTCCCATCAAAGAAGGGAGAGAGAGACTGGCGGCGGATTGACAGATTTACAGCCAGTGGCTAGGGTTCCAAACTTGCTGGCTGCTGTTGGGTTGATCTCGCGCCCTGATCGGGGGCGCAACCAACCGTCATGGTTGTGGCCCCCTGTTGCACACGCGCTATAAATAGAAGGGGGTAGACCAGCCCACGAACACACGTTCTTGAAGCACATACCCCCTAACAAACTAAGAGAACCCGATCTATTGGCGCAAGGGAGCAACGGGAAGGTCACAGCCCTCGTCGTCTTCCTTCTCGCAGGCCACCACTGTCACGAAGCCTGACCGGAGGTCGCTACCACGTCCTCGTCCTCATCGCCAACGCTGCTGCTCCGTCCTTCCCGACAAAGGCAATGGCGTCTTCATCCTCAAGTAACCCCGAAGGTAACTCTAAGAACCACATACTCTAGGTGTTTAATCTAGGCATAAGATCCTTAGCATCCAACAATGGTATCTGTGACGGCCCGCCTTTTTAGGGGCAGATCCGTACGCCTCGACAGCTACCCAGGATGATTAGCTGCCAGGAACCAAACATATTATTGCCAGGCAAAAGTCAAATTCCAACATTTTTATTCAATATAAGGCCTAACGGCCAGGGTTTTTACAGAAGAGGGCGCAGCAGGGCCCGAATAACTTACAAGCAAAACACCGCACAGGCAGGCCTGAGCAAAAGACTAAGACCTCAAAACCAAATTGCCATCTACGCACTCCTGGAACGCTCCAGCTTCTTCAAACTACGAGAGGGTCGGGGTTGCAAGGGTGAATCTGGGAGTACTCAATAAGTCGTCTGGAAAACTTGAATATTACATGCAAGGGTGTAGCACAATATTGGTACAAGGTTAAAGTATTTGTGGATGCAGTTTTATTTGTAACATCATTTTACATTTAAAACACAATCCATAATAATAGTAATCCAGGGGGGTTCCATTCACAAAGTCATCACCATTAAACCACATTCTCAAACATTCACCAAGATCTACTTGAGCTAGGTTTCGGGATTCACCCCAATTAAACTTAGCTTCATTTACCGGAAGCACGGCGTATTCGAATACCATTTATTCACTCTGCAGAGGTGTTCAGCTTTACCCACAAGATTCCACGATCGTTAATGCCAACTCGAGTTTAACACGCAACTTAAATGCGTGCGGCCGGATCGAGGTTATCATAGCTTTTCGTTGGATATTTCCCTCTTTAGTCCCTATCCGGTAGAGTTTTGGTCCACATTAACCCGGGGTTCCACTGGCCAGTGTGGAGTGCTTGGTCCCGCTTACTGTGGACACCTACCGTTGTGAACCCGGAATGCCACAGTTTCCTCGTGCACACTTCCGTTTCACCCCTCATAACTTTGGACCATCTCCCATACCTGGGAAGGTAACCCTGCTCCTATAGGTATTCCGAGGGAAAGTACAATGTACTGAGCTATATTGAGTCAAGCCAACGAAGTTGACTGGCCCAACCTGTGGTTGAACGAGTTCTTAAGTTATTTACTTTGCTCAAGGGGATTATTATCCTTATATTGCCAAAGACCAAGCCTTTTCCGATCCACAACCCTATTCCGATACCCACGGTACCGGCCACCAGACAAACTAAGGCATTAATCATCAGCCGGGGATTGGAACTCATCCTCTCCGGGATTTATCCAATTCTGTCCCCCAAACCGTAGCACTTTTCCAAACAGAACCGAACCAAAGGTTCGGCAGCCTTTTATTTCCATTCTCAAAAGCATTTGACTAAACTAACAGGATAATAATAATTAATACCGGAATATTAATTAACCTAAGGTTACAATGATATAATTAGGTTCAATAATTTTCAAGGAAGTCTAATGAGCAAATCGGCATTAACTAAGTATCATGTCATTCTAAAATAAACGGATTTGCAATATTTCAACATACCGTAAAGTAATGCGGTAGAAAATAGTAATTAACTATAATAAGGCATGAATAGGTTCAACATGATCAAAGGGGTACGGCTTGCCTTGCTGGCGATCGGATCGGACGAAGTGTCGTTGACGCGGTCGAAATCGGCTCTTTGTCGGGTCCGGGTCCTGCTCCGGGAACTGTGGCGGCTCCTGGAATTGTCCAACGTCCGGATCTAACGCGAAAAGGACAAACAACAATAAAGAAACGAAAAACGAAAAGAAACTGAAACGAAAACGGAAACGGAAATCGGAACCGAGCCGAGAGAGAGAAAGGAAGGGCGATTTGGGCATTTTGGAATTTTGGAGACTCCGAATTGAGGAACGGAGGGCATTTTTGGACTCAGTGGCTCGAAAGGGTTCGGAATATGTATTTTGGGAATTTTTGGGCTTTTGGGTATTTTTGGGACATTTTTGGATTTTTAAATGAACTAAAACGAATTTCTGGAATTAAAAACCGAAAAAGGAAAACGAAAAAGGGTTTCGATTAAATGGGCCGCGCCAAAAATCGATTTCGGCCCGTAAACGCTGGCGCACGCGGAGAGCTGCTGGGCCGGCCCAAACTGGTGGCCAGGCCGCCCTGTCACGTGGGTCCGAGCGGCAGTGAGAGAGGGAGAGGGCGAGGCCGAGCGGGCTGACCGGTGGGGCCAAATGGCAGCGGGGAAGGAGACGGGCGAGTGGCAGCGGCGGAGCCGGCGAAACCGAGCGACGCTAGTCGCCGGAGTCGAGGGAGACGAAGGCGAAACTCGCGTTTGAGGGCATGGGAGCCCACGGGACTTTGGGGAAAAGGGGGAGGAGGTTACCCCAAACTCAAGGCGTGGCACGGGAAAGGGCGAGCGGCGGCGGAGCGAGCCGGCGGCGGAGATCGACCGGAGCTGGGGGAGACAACCGTGGGGCGGCCATGGGAGAGCTCAAGGGAGCACGGGAGAGAGGGGAACGGAGAGAGGAGATGAGGGTGAGCTCGGGGAGCCCTAAATGGCGGCCGGTTAGGGCTTAAATAGCCGGCGAGCTCGGGGGTTTGTTGGCTTCATCATTGAGCGGGGGACTGGCGGCGCGGCGATGGGACGGGGCAGTGCAGCGCGGGGCTCGGCGGTGCTAGGGTGGCGAAGGATGGAGTGCCCTACGGGCTTAGGGGCTAGGGCGGCGACGTGACGGCGGAGCGGCAGCTCTGCCATGGCAGGCTTGCGTGGGGGAGAAGCACAGTGCAAGGCGGGTTTCGGCGGGGCGTCGGTGGCTTGGCGCGGGCGGGTTTCCGAGCGGGCGCAGGCGCGCGGGGGCAGGCGGCAACGCGGGCGAGGCGCAAGGAGAGGAGGAAAGCGCATTGGCCGAAAGGGGAAAGCGCAAAAGTACCGAAACTTTCCCAAAACAGCAAAAACTCGAAATCAGCTCAAATAAATCCAAATAAATTCGAAAAAAATCCAAAAATTTCAGAAAAATCATAAAACTCAAATAAAGTCTAATTTAAACTTATTTGAAAATTTTGGGGCATTTCAGTATCAGAGCTAGAGTTGGAATGCCTAGATCTAAACACGAAGATCCACTTTCGGGTAGAAGTGCATAGCAAATAGAAACAAAAGAAATCTCCAAATCCTTAGTACAGAGAATAAAGAACAATGGCCAGCTTGGGTAAGGATCGAATCCACGCCATCCTGAGACGTATACTCACGCCATACCACTATGCAAACTCAAGGAGTGCTGGGTAAGAACCAAATCCTTACCATTCTGCATGCATGCGGGCGTCACGGGTGCCTCACGCGGGAGCTCGATGGGGCGCTCCATCCAGCGCCACCGCGCAGTGCGCGCCACCGCACGACTCCCACAGCACGCGCCGCCTCCTGGCGTTGCTGCCCGCGTCCTCTCAAGGCCGCTTCTTCAAGGCGTCTGCCCTCTGCGCGCTGGCCCGCTAGCCGCGCCTGTCGGCTAGCGCTGCTTCATGAACCGCCAGCCGCCGCTCACTACGGCTCCAGATCCGAATTTTGGGGATTTTTGTTAGGGTTAGTGAAAGGATCAACGATGTCGCCTAAAGGGGGTGAATAGGCGGATTAAAAAATCACAGCGGAATTAAAACTAGCCGAACTGGTCAATCCGGAGTCTCCGGGTATTTGGTCCGGAGTGTCCGGCTTGTCCGGAGTGTCCGGTATTTTATCCGGATACTCCGGGTTAGCTGGCTCGGGAGCGCGACTAAGAATACTCTAGCAAGCACAATAAACTACAATAAATTGATAGCAAGAGCAACTTAGAACAAAAGCTAGTATGGATTTGAATTAAAGCTAAGCAAGGAGCAAGATCTAGCTTTACAAAGACAAATCCACACAAGCTCGACTAGGAAGTAAACGAGAAAGAGAGGGACACGAATTTTTCACCGAAGTTCGGATTCTTGAAGGGAATCCTACGTCTCCGTTGAGGTGGCTCGGTCACACTTGAGCCGGGGTCTCTTTCAACCCGCTTTCCTCCCGGTGTTGCACAAAAGCACTCGCCGACTTCACTTCTTGTCTCTTCCCTTTCGGAGGCGAGACACGCCTTCACAAACGACCGGGGCTCACCACACGCGTTGGTAGCTCCCGGTGACTCCTAGCCGTCTAGGAGACATTCAGCCTCCAAGAGTAATAACACCACGGAAGTCGCTTGGAGGATGAACTAGTGCTCAACAACTAGAAATGAATGCACCTAGCACTTCTCTTCTTCCTCACCACACCAAAAGAGATCAAACAACAAATCAAATGGTGGGAAGAAGTATGAGCTCTATTGAATACTTGGAAGAGGTTAGGAATGTCTTGAATGCTGCAATGAATGAGCTCAATCCAGATCCTAGCCGTTGGGGTGGGGTGGAGGCTTTAAATACCCTTTTTGAAAACTAGCCGTTTGACCCCATTTTGAACTGTCCGGAGACTCCGGACAATTAACCCGGAGACTCCGGGTTGTCCGGACTCTCCGGACAAAATGTCCGGAGACTCCAGACTCTCTGGAATTCGAGATTTGGCCGAGAGGGTTAACCCGGAGACTCTGGACTAAATGTCCGGATACTCCGGACTGAATCCGGATACTCCGGACATGATGTCCGGACTCTCCGAGTTTACTGGCTCGGTTTGAATTCCAGATTTTGAAAAATGCAAGTGTTTGAGTGCTAGTTTGTATGCAAGTCTTGACCTTGAGCACATGCACATCCTAAAACCGATTTTCCGTCGCATCCTCTTAATATTACGGCTATCCTTAAGACTCAAAACAATATGAAAATTACAAGTCTTCGTCTTGATGCCGTTTTCTCGAAATTTGAAGTGCTTATAAGCGTCCAATCTTATTCCGAGCTTGATGTGATCTCGAGATCTGCGTTATTCTTTAGTTGAAACATTAGATCTCTTTAATTGTGTCATCATTAATCACCAAAATAAAATGAGGGGCCTAGATGCACTTTCAGTTAGGATTATTGCTTTCCAAAAGCAATCTCAGCCATTTGTTTCAATCGAACGGCGCTAGTGCTTTGGGCCTGTTTTCGGCCGAAATAAATTGAGGGGAGCACAGGGTTGTTTTGGGCCATTTCGGCCCAAACAAATTAAGTTTTTTTATGCATAAAAAGAAATTAGGGCTGTTTTAATGTTTGTTCTTAAGTCTGAGTTTATCTATTTTATGCATAATTAGATTAAGCATTGGGTTAAATTATTTTTCCGCTGCTAAAGTCTAAGTTTAATTTTCTGATTAAATTTGATCCAACGTGAAAATTTAATTGGAAAATTGTATTAAATTTATTGACTCATATTTAGTTCAAGCGCTGAATTGAGTTATTTTCTTCCGCTGCTAAGATTAAGTTAATTTTCTGATTAAATTAGATCTAACGTGAAAATTTAAATCAGAAAATAGTATTAAGTCTATTAACTCAATTATTTTAAGCCCTGAGTTAATTAGTTCATTTTCTTCCGCTGCTAAGTTTAAGTTTATTTTTCTAATTAAATTTGATCCAACGTGATAATTTAATTAGAAAATTGCATTAGGTCTGTTCTGTCAGCATGGAAATTTTATCTTCTGACCAACGTTGATGATAAAATTTGCCAAAATTAAGTTTAAATTTTTGTTCTATTCTAATTCTGCCCAACGGTGATTTAGAAGTAGAACAATTTTGATTAAGAGCATGTTATTAATTGAACCAACGTTAAATTAATTCATGCAGTTAATTTAGTATTATGATTAAATTGTATTTTCTTTCCGAAGGTTCAAACACTTCGAACGTTCTGAGTTTAATCTCTGCGATTGAGCCCCTGAAGGGGGAAATTATCCCTCTTGGAGGGAGGAGATTGAGATGGCACTTGCTCTCTCGGATATTGATTATGCAATTACGCATGATCGTCCCACTGAGCCTCAGCTGATCCCTGATGGTCAATCGGGTGCTGAGAATAATCGATCCATAAGAATCGCATACGACCTTGAGCGTGTGAAGTGGGAAAATTCCAACTGTAAGTGCATGATGGTGATTAAAAATTCCATCATGTAAGCAATAAGAGGTGCCATCCCAGAATGTGCAAGTGCTAAGGAATACCTTAACAAAGTTCAGAGCCAGTTCACTGGCTCTACTAAGATGTACGCGAGCTCTCTCATACAAAGCTTTCAAATGAGAAGTTCGACGGACAAAGCAACATAAGAGAGCACATTCTGAGAATGAGCAACATAGCTGCCAGACTTAAGACCATGAAAATGGAAATATCAGAAGGGTATTTGGTGCAATTTATCATGAATTCCTTTCCAAAGGAATATGAGACTTTTGCAGTCAATTACAACTCCATGAGTGAAAAATGGAGTATAGAAAAATTGATGGCTATGTGTACTCAAGAACAAGAAAGGCTTAGAGCTCAAAGCTTGTTTCAGTATCCTGTTTAGATGATGATGGCTATTCATGTCTTTTTGGGAATAAGAAATGTTTGATTCAATTCAATAATATTGATGTTCGTCTTGCTTTCATGCAAGACAAGCTTTATTTAGTTTCCCAAAGCAATGATGTGAATGTTGTGAATGCCTCTTCATCTGTGAATGAATGTAATAAGCGTAAGAGAATATCAAATGAGACGTCTTCGAAATTATGGCATTGTCGTTTAGGCCATATTTCGAGGGGGAGAATTGAGCGATTAATCAAAGAAGATATTCTCCACTCGTTAGACTTCTCAAATTTAGAACATTGCATTGATTGCATTAAGGGCAAATATGCTAAACAAATTAAGAAGACTGCCAAACGAAGCACAGGAATTTTAGAAATCATTCACACAGACATCTGTGGTCCTTTTCCTATGAAGTCAGTGGATGGTTTTGATTCATTCATAACATTCACTGATGATTTTTCGCGTTATGGCTATATCTATCCAATCAAAAAACGATCGGAAGCACTAGATAAGTTTAAGATATTTAAAGATGAAGTAGAAAATCAGCATGATCTAAAGATTAAAGTAGTAAGATCAGACCGTGGAGGGGAGTACTACGGAAGACATACCCCTTATGGCCAGGTTCCTGGACCTTTTGCAAGGTACTTACAGGAAAATGGCATAGTGGCCCAGTATTCAACACCGGGCGAACCTCAGCAAAATAGAGTAGCTGAAAGGCGTAATCGTACCTTAATGGATATGGTACGTAGTATGATAAGCTACTCCACTTTACCGGTTAATTTATGGATGGAGGCATTAAAAACCGCTGCCAATATTCTTAATCGGGTCCCCAGTAAGTCGGTGCCTAAAACACCATATGAGTTATGGACTGGGAGGACGCCCACTTTAAATTATTTACATGTGTGGGGTTGTCCAGCTGAGGCTAAAGTATTTAATCCAAATATTGAAAAGTTAGATGCTAAGACTGTCAGTTGCCATTTCATTGGCTATCCTGAAAGATCAAAAGGGTACCGTTTCTACTGTCCTGACAGACATACTAAGTTTGTAGAAACAAGACACGCTGTGTTCTTAGAAGAAGATATGATCAGAGGGAGCATGGTATCCCGAGAAATAAGCCTTGAGGAGAAGCGGGTCTGTGCCCCAACTCCGATGATTCAATAGCCCATTTTCTCGATACCTGTTGTTGTTGCACCTCCAGTGGTTGCAACATCTGCCGTCGGCTCTCCTAATGCAGCCATTGACATTCCTGAGGTTCCTGTTGTCATGGAGCCCCATGAACCTGTTATAGCTGCACCTGAAGAGCCACATCAGCCTCATGTATCGAACAACGAACCTGCTCCAGAACCTCTCAGGAGGTCGCAACGGAACAGGAAATCAGCTATTTCTGCTGATTATGAAGTTTATATAAGTGAAGAATTAGAAACAGAAGGTGATCCCACCTCATTTGAGGAAGCCATGAGAAGTCCCCATTCATCTGAATGGTTTGCAGCCATGGAAGATGAAATGAGGTCCATGGACACTAATAAGGTATGGAACCTAAAAGAAATTCCTAAAGGAGCCAAAACATTAGGCTGTAAATGGGTCTACAAAACTAAGCGTGACTCCAGAGGGAATCTCGAAAGGTTCAAAGCAAGACTCGTGGTAAAAGGGTTCACTCAGAGAGAAGGGATCGATTATAATGAAACCTTCTCGCCTGTTTCGACAAAGAATTCTTTCAGAATCATTATGGCGCTTGTAGCACATTACGATTTAGAATTACATCAAATGGATGTTAAGACGGCATTCCTTAATGGAGATTTATATGAAAATGTATACATGGCTCAACCCAAAGGTTTTGTCGTGGAAGGGAAAGAAAACATGGGATGCCGATTGAAGAAATCCATTTATGGGCTAAAACAAGCGTCTAGACAGCGGTACCTTAAATTTGATGAGACTATAAGAAATTTTGACTTTAAGGAAAATGAGGAGGACAATTGCATTTATGCTAAGTTTAAGAATGGAAAATTCATTTTCCTAGTCCTGTATGTAGACGATATCCTGCTGGCAAGCAGCGATAAAAATCTACTTCTGAAAACTAAGAGTTTCTTGTCCTCAAATTTTGATATGAAAGATCTCGGTGAGGCATCTTATGTCTTAGGAATTGAAATTCACCAAGATAGAACAAAAGGGGTATTAGGCCTATCGCAAAAGGCATACTTAGAAAAGGTTCTTAAGAAATACAGTATGCATGCGTGTAAGGCTTCGCCTGCTCCAATAGTCAAGGGTGATAAGTTTGGGAATTTTCAATGTCCCAGGAACCAATATGAGATCGATCAAATGAAGTCGGTTCCATACACTTCAGCTGTCGGAAGTATAATGTATGCTTAGGGATGAAAACGGGTCGGATACGGTCGGATAGTAGGTGATCCCGTATCCTACCCTAATTATTTTTACTCGAATACGGATCGGATACGGATAGTTAAAATCGGTGCGGATCTGAATCACGGGTAACGGGTATCTATAAAAGGGTAGAAAACGGGTACCGGATAGTATACGGACGGGCATAATACGAATATCGGGTAATTAGTCGGATAGTATGTGAATTGTGTAGCATTAAAATTTACTAGTTATATGCCCGTGCGTTGCTACGAAAAACAAAATTGATAACGAAAAATAAAGATAAAAAAAATACTATTTCATAAGATCAAACATCTATCTTTAACGCTTCGTTTCTTGCAAAAGTTGACTAATTAAAGCAACACTTCGTTTCTTGCGTAGGGCAATTAAGTAGGGCAATTAAGCAGGGCAATTAATGTGACGTGGGAAGAAACTCTCACTTTATATAGTAGAGATGATAAAAATAATCTAACCAAAACAGATACCGACACAAATAATACAAAACATACAGTCGAACTAACGCGTCAAAGGGCATAAACCATATAACATAGCACTAGGACATGAAAATTGACAAGTATACAACACAGGACATCTTCATATAGCAGTCTATACATATATATAGCACCATATATATGATTTTTTTTCTGTTGCTCAAATGAAAAACTTGTCAACATGAAAAAGATGTGCCTCAAAATTCTCTACAACTTTCATGTAGACCATATAATTTTTCGATCATGGGAAGACCTCCAAAAATATGAATTACTGCATGCTATAAAAGTTAGTCCGTCTTAAACATAATTTTCTCTGTTACCCTTCCCGATTTTCTATGATTTTTTTTGTTGCTCAAATGAAAAACTTATAAATATGAAAAAGATGCTCCTCAAAATTCTCTACAACTTTCATGTAGACCACAAAAATTTTCGAGCACGGGAAGACCTCAAAAAATGTGAATTACTGCTGTCCTGTATCCGGGTACCCGATTTTAAAAATTATCCGGGTACCCGTATCCGACCCGAAAATCCGGGTATTTACCGGGTATCGGCTGTCCCGTATCCGACCCGTATCCGAAAGAAAATTATCCGGGTAATTACCCGTATCCGACCCGACAAAAAAAATACCCGTATCCGTATCCGAATTTTCGGGTAGAATTTTGCCGGGTACGGATACGGGTCGGGTATTACCCGACCCATTTTCACCCCTATGTATGCTCAAGTATGCACTCGCCCTGACTTAGCATTTGTAACCGGAATGCTTGGCAGATATCAGTCAAATCTAGGAATAGATCACTGGAAAGCAGTTAAGAAAGCCTTGCGGTATTTGCAAGGAACTAAAAGCCTCATGTTAACGTATAGAAAGTCGAGTACCCTCGAGATTGTGGGATACTCTGACGCAGATTTTGCGGGGTGTGTAGACACTAAGAAATCCACATCAGGTTATGTATTCACCCTCGCAAGGGGAGCTATTTCGTGGAAAAGCTCTAAACAAACAGTCATTGCATCGTCGACAATGCACGCTGAGTTTGTAGCTTATTATGAGGCAACCGGGCAGGCACTATGGCTTAAGAAATTCGTACCGGGATTGAGAGTGGTAGACAGCATTGAAAGACCACTCACGTTATACTGCGACAATGAACCAGCAGTATTTTACTCCTATAACAACAAGTCAAGTGATGCTGCCAAACACATTGACATTAAGTTTTATGTTGTAAAGGAGAAAATCCAGGATCAAACTATAAAGATTGAGCATATAAGTACCAAGCGAATGCTTGCGGATCCATTGACTAAGGGCTTACCACGAGATGTGTTCAGAGAACACGTAGCCGGCATGGGATTATTGGAAAGCCTATGATTCTGGAAATAAGGGGTCAAATAAGCAACCATCTCCCACAAGATTAAGTTTTCCGTTTTAAAATAGAAAGGTGTATTATAGTCATTGAGTTCAACAAAGACAGAATCGGGTCAGTTTAACACCTTGGTCTTGATGCACTAATCTATTAAGAAGCGGGGATGATATTAAGTTAAACTGTTTTAGCCTCGAGATCAAGGGGGAGAATGTTGGGTTGATCTCGCGCCCTGATCGGAGGCGCAACCAACCGTCATGGTTGTGGCCCCCTGTTGTACACGCGCTATAAATAGAAGGGGGGTAGACCAGCCCACGAACCCACGTTCTTGAAGCACATACCCCCTAACAAACTAAGAGAACCCGATCTATTGGCGCAATGGAGCAACGGGAAGGTCACAGCCCTCGTCGTCTTCCTTCTCGCAGGCCACCACTGTCACGAAGCCTGACCGGAGGTCGCTACCACGTCCTCGTCCTCATCGCCGACGCTGCTGCTCCGTCCTTCCCGACAAAGGCAATGGCGTCTTCATCCTCAAGTAACCTTGAAGGTAACTCTAAGAACCGCATACTCTAGGTGTTTAATCTAGGCATAAGATCCTTAGCATCCAACAGCTGCGACTTACTCATCTGTTGAGACGTTGGGCCGAGGCCTTTGAGACCACCGGCCGAGAACGGCCTGCATTGCCGATGGATGGCCCAGGAAGGGTGGGCAATGGGATGCATGCGTCGTGCCACTGTTGACCACGGTGTTCAATGCTGCCACTGAGATCGCGCCTGCAGTTCCGTCGATATACGTACAACTATTACCACATGTGTTTAATACTATTGCCTTCGTGTATATATGCATCCTTCCGTGAGGTCACCTCGTTCATGCAGGCCAGTTAACCTCTGAATTCTTCGACATCGAGTGGCTTGGTTAGATAAGAGCAGAGGCATTATGTTTTGCCTGCTCTGCTCTGAATCGAATCGAATTGCATTTGTGCCAATGAAAGATGTGCGCAGTAATCATCCCACAACAATATTATTTCGACCACTGAAACGAGACTGGCGCCCGTTCAACATAACGTCCTTTTTTATAGCATTAAGTGACAACATTGTACAAGATAATCCATATGATCTATTCTCAGGCATTCATGTGCCGCTGCCAGGAAACAGTGTGCATACTCCAAGAACGCCAAATCCAAACAAAGAAGTACGGCGTGCAGGCTCCGATGCGGCTAGCCTAGACGTGCTGGCTTCCCAAATCCCAAATCTCTGTCCTGAAGCTAGCTCAGAAGTGCAGAGTGACTTCTGATAGAAAACTAGACGACACGCGCAGTCCTTCAACATATGCCAGAGAGACCGAAACCCGCTTCAGAGATCAAGAGGTTTCATTGACGGTGTAACGACCGACGTGGATCCTGGAAGAGGCATGACACGAGTTGAGCCACTCAAACTGGAACCTCTGAAATGCAGTATGGGCTTTTCTTCGACTACAAAACTTTCTGAGGGTGTTTCTGCAGTTTTTCTTTATAAAACGAGGGAAATAGTAAAAAAGAAAGAAAGCGGCAAGGCAATAACATCGTTCCTCAGAGGCTCCTTCGCCCATGTTTGGATGTGCTAAAACTAATTGTTAGCTGGTTAATGGCTATAGCTAATTGTTAGTCAGCTAATAATTAGTCCATCTAAAATTAGTCTAGGGATGTTTGGATACATGCCTAATGGTTGGGCTAATTTATTAGAAAAGTCATGTCTGCCCTCCTCATAATGGGTGAGGAAATGAGGATAAGGTCAGCGCGTGGGTATTTCAGACTTTTCTCAGCGTGTTACATGCTATTAGTCCAAATTAGCTCCTCCCTACCAACTAATGGACTAATTGTTAGCTAAGGGGTTGGCTAAAAATTAGCCCACCTATTAGTCTTCCTGTTTGGATAGACTAGAGCTAATTTTTAGCCAGCTAACAATTAGTCCAGGGATCCAAACATGGCCTTAGGCAGATTGCGATTGCGAAATCCCCAATTCCTCATCGCCCTTGCAGATTGCGAAATTGATCGGGAAGACGGCAAAATTTGCAGGCAATCTGATCCAAGTGAGATTGTTTACTCAATTTAGTTTTTGTTCCAGACCTTGAGCAGTAAGTGGAATCAGAGCAGGTCTGCGGACGCTTGGTCAAATCTCTTATCCCTTCTTTGGTTATTTCATTTGTTGTTGACAAATTATCAAATTCATCAAGCTAGCTGAGATAAAGATTGCATCTTTTTACCATGACAGGGCTGTTTCGATGTTGACGTTAATCATGGACGTGATGTTGGACGCCTCGACAGGCATTTTCTTCGCCGCGTTATTAATGCTTTGCGTGGAAATGATACGTGCTTGCGTGCTGTGGCTAGTGCGAGTCACTAATGGAATCGTCGTTAATGTGATGCTTGTTTATCTTGTCTGTGGATGGGCGATTTTCAAGGTGCGTAGCAGAGCTCCCCGTGGCAGCAGAACCAACGGATCACCAGGAACACGTGCAGTTTATATGGAATATGGCTTCAGGTTGGTATGGCTAGCACTACGAGAAATTGTTTAAATTGCTAACAGATCATAAAGCATAAAAGATAGAGAAATTTTATGGTGGATTATACTTGTAGTATAAAATATGTAGTAGAAATGACATCTAACCGTTGATTTGTTAAGGATGTTTCTACTACTCTACTACCAGGTGTAGTATAAGTAAACTCTAGTTAATCTGATCCATTGGATCGAAAAGAATGAACGGTTCGTATTCAATTTAGTGTACCTAAAAGTGCTCAAAAGATAACATGGTGTTGGTTGTACGGCTTGGGTTTGTGTTTGATGCTATGTATTAATGTAAACTCTCATGTGATCCGTTGCAACGCACGGACACCTTACTAGTATATATATATGTATGTATATATATGTATGCATGTATGAAATTATGTTTTTGCTGCAGTGCTCATTTTGGTGCTTTTGTTTTTTGGGCAGGGAGGTGTCCAAGTTGGATCGCATCATAGACGGGATGGCATCAAGGAAACACAAACCCAAGCCGTACAACCAACACCAATATTTCATTTTACACATCAAGGAAACATATATACAAGCATGTGTGTGCATAATGAACACTGGTATTTCGTTACACACATACCTCTTCATTGGCAGGATTGAAAGCATTGAAGTATTTGATAATATCCTTACCACCCTGGTTTATTCTAAACATGATTATGCAATGGTGATTCAGTGGTAGAAATCATCTTTTTTATTTCCATTAGCCTTTCCAGTTCACATGATATTCATCAAATCCACATCACCATTCACCAGCCAAGAGCCGTCAACCTAGTCATATAAACTTGACATGAAGAATTTTTTCTAGTTTGGTCGAGATTCCTAAACAAAATTCTTCACAAAAACATGACTCAAATATAAGTGATAGGGAGACATGTACCACAACCAAATATGTATACCGGTAGTTTGGTTTGAACCAACCAAGTGTTTGCTTTACTTTCCTCTCTATTTTCCAATAGGCCACTTCCTGAAAGGCAAAAAAAAGTTAGTTTTGTAGTACATGTCACAATCTGGCAGAAATCATCTTTTTTTTCCCATGGAATATGTAACAGAGTAGAGCATACCCCTAGGAGCACCATATTGTCAAAGAAGTACATGGCACTGGCAACAACCACACACTGAATCATACATGCCATCATCCAATGCAGGCCATGGAATCTTGAAAAGCACTTGTCTATAGCTGCTGGGCAGCACTGGACCAACTATGAAATTTGCTTGTAGTAGTTAGCAAGAAATATTTTCTGTCAGCTACAAAACTTCTAACAAGGGAGCATACCCATCAGATAGACCATGAATCAGAGCTGAGTGTGTATTTAGCAGATTTCTGATAGATAGCAGCTCGCCTTAAAGGTCTGATATCTCCTTTGATGTTCTGATAACCACGAGGTTAGTTTTCAGACATTGTACTCCAAAGTAATGAATTGGATAGAAGAGAGGAAGAACATAGGAAGTAACAAAAAGAACACTAATTTGAAAAGGTCCTAATGTGAAAACCATAATTGTGATTTTGTGTCTCACAAAATAAACGGTTTTTGCATAGGGAGTTACTATAAAGGGACAAGAAACTTAAAACAACACTACTGTAGCATCCACTCAGAACAAAAGAAGAATTTCTACTAAGAAATTTGTTGCCTCTTTTTTGTTCTCAAATATTTGTTGGATTGTGGTTCTTACCAAATACTAATTCAAATTCGTGACAATAGTTATTCCAAGAAGTGTTGCTACTTGTATGGACTGCAGCACTTGAGAGACCAAAGTATTATCTGAGAAACATGCTAGTGAGCACACCATTTTAGAGAAACAAAAAACAACAAAGGGGGGTTTATCAGACAATACTCCATGTTAAACAATTGCTTTCACACCTGATGAATGCAGCATAATTTGCATAAACACTTTTACGCATCTCTTCAGCAGAAGCCTTCTTTAGATCTTGCAGATAAGAACACAAGTGTCTTATTTCCTGTCATAAACTTTGAACGTCAGTCCTGTTTGATTTTTCCAAGCATTTCATGCATTTTATCACAGTAATACTTTGAATACAATATACTTCAAAAATACCATGCACAAAGGAAACACCGACATCTGAAAGATTGAGGTTGCACAGTAAGATATATATTCTTTGGAAGCAGGAAAAGACGGCATCGTGACGGAAGCAGGAATAGCAGCGTGAGCAATAGTACCTATTACAGTAAGGACAACATGGAGGCAATGATGATAATTAACAAATCTATTACAGTAAGGACAACACGAAGGCGATACAACGGTAATTAACAAATCATAAAAGGAAAAGAGTATGAGTAAGCGTTGTAGAAATAACAGTGAGCTCAAAAGCAAATGCAGTTAAGTTATGCAGCTACGATGAAACCAGCATAAAAGAAGAAGCATAGATAAAAATGACGGGAAAATGAGGCAATAAAAGAGCAGGACCAAGCGGTAAGCACAAAAGAAAGCAAGGAAGGAAATAGACCTATTGCAGTATAAAGCCAATACAGGTTAGATAATCTTCTTCTTTTTCTATTTTGAACTGCATCAGCTGAAGTAACCAATGGTGGAAAGGAATCTGCTGTATGCAAAAGAAGAGAGGAAAACAGAAATGAAGATCACAATATAATCGCTGGCCAATCGAGAAGACAATAGTGCAGAAAAGCAAGCAACAAACAGAGAGTGATTAGGATGGAAGAAAGCGAAACATAATACGTTAACGGAATTTGAGCATTAGAGGAAGCAAAATAATGAGGGGACGGGCTGCTTGCCACACCAAACGACCCGTCGGTGAGACTGGCGAGAAGAATTGGAATCCATAGAATCGTATAAGCAAGAAGAGACCAACAGTATAGAAGAAGGAAAAGTAAGGGCGTGATTGGAAGATCAGACAAGAACAATTCTCCGATCGGGCAGCGCCGCCGAGCGCGCAAGCTGAAATAAACGCTTCCTGGCCGCATAGCAGCTTGGAACGGGATGGCCGGCGGCGGAGCCCTGGAGGCAAATAGCAGCCGCTCCCACGGAGGCAGCGCGGAGCGGTCGCCACGACGGCGAGGGCAGCCAACGCATAGAGGGCACGAATGGAGGCCATGCCCCAGCCACCTCTGGCCTCTGTGAGTCCTACCAGCTCCAGCCTCCGCAGCCCTGCTGCTCAAGCTATGTCGGTGGGGAGGGAATCGGGAGGACGGAGAGAGGAGAAAAACTGGCAAGGAGATCGTGGGGACGGTGGTTGGAGTGCAAACTAAATCTTTTAATCTTTTATTAGTTGGGCCGGGCCGACGCGTTTGTTTGGTGTGGACGATCCACAAGGAAGGGTAAACTCCTTCTTTTATTAGTTTAGATAGATAGATTCAGTGAAGTTAATGTTTCTGGTAATTTGAGTTGCGAAGTTGCAAGTACAGTTACCTGAACGTTCAAAATGATCAGTCGTTACGAACTAAAGAATGATCGATGTTGGAACAATGCCTGCTGAACTACCATTCTCCAACTGCGCAATGATAAGATCGAAACATAGGAAACTTGTGTGAATTGGCTGTACATGAAACTCAATAGAATGGACGCAAGGATAAAAGCATTGGTGCATTCACATTCACATTCACATGGATTCCAGCATGCAATTGGGGTTCACATATGCATCATTTTACAACTACCAATAGCTTACTTATGTCCTGGTATATCACTATTGCTCGAATGGAAACTCTTTATGTATCTCATCCTTTCTGCTTGCTTACAAGGTGAGGTGCCCTTTCATGTCAAAACTCGCATGGGTTCTTAATACAACGGACAATTGGGAGGCAAATAACCTTTCCAACAAAAACAGGCTTTTGTGCTGCTTGATTGATGGTGCCAATGTAATGCATCCAGACTATATATGTTAATATGTAAAAGCAATCCCATTACCGACCAACCAGAATTTTTTTTAAAATAATACTTTTTTAAAAATGTATTGCAGTTTTAATACGCGAAAAACAAAAATTGCAAAAATAACACATATTCGCCAAATGGTATGGCGAAATAGCTATTGTCGCCGAACGGTATGACGAAATAGCTATTTTCGCCAAACAGTGTGGCGACTAATGCCTAATTACGCAATTAACTGCTAGACGATAAATTCCATGGGGAACAAGGGTATTATCGCCAAACCGTTTGGCGAAAATAGAGTTTTCGCCATACGGTACGACGAAAATAGCTATTATCGCCATACGGTATGGCGAAAATAGCTTCTTCCCCTTAAACTCTAACGGCCGACTGTTAACTGCATATTTAAGCAGTGGTCGCCGTACTGTTTGGCGAAAATAGCTATTTTGCCGTACCGTTTGGCGAAAATAGCTATTTCACCATACCGTTTGGCGAATATGTGTTATTTTTGCAATTTTTGTTTTTCGCGTATTAATACCGTAATTTATTTTTTAAAAAATATTATTTAAAAAAAAAAATCGACCAACCGCCACTCCTGCGGGCCGCCGCCCCCAGAATTTTTTTTTTAAATATATTATATTTTATTCCGAATTGCAGAAATAAATGTCTTTCGCAAGAAATTACAGTTTTATACGCCTGCTGCCTGGTCCATCGGCGATATAAACTGTCGCTCGATGGACGGGCGACAGAGGCTTTCGTGTTTTCGTCGCCCGTTAGATGACAGAGCTTCGTCGCCCGATCAACAAAGCGGCTTTAAAATCCCGATGGACGGCGATGATAGCATGCGGGGTTCTTGTCGCCGATGGACGGCGGCAGTATATTTTATAATCGCCAGCGTTCGGCCCGGCCAGAGGCATCAGAAGGAGGAAAACAGAAAGAAGAGAGAAAAGAGGAGAAGAAGAGAGGAAAAAAGAGAGAGGGAAGAAAATTTCTGCGCGATTTTTGAGCCCGTCACTTCATACTCAGGTAATTTCTCGTTCTTTAGTTTTTGTATTTGTAGATCTAGAAAATCTAGTTAAGAAATGTAGTTAGATGTAGAAAGATTTAGTAAACCTAGTTTGTAGTTATATGTAGTACAGACATAGCAAATCTAGTTAGGTGTAGGTAGATTTAGCAAACCTAGTTTGTAGGTATGCAGTAGTCGTTCTAATTTTTGTAGCAGTAGGTTATGATTTAGTAGAAATGATTTTAGATCTTGGTTTGTGTGCGTTGATATATCGAATGTAGATACTTTGAACGGATAGAAGTATTCATTTCTTAGGAATGCAGTTGGGTACATATAGCGAAAGTAGTTTGATGTATGTCGAGTAGAAATTAATCGTCTGTAATGTAGTTACAGAGTTGTTCAATTCTTTAGTAGTAGATCTATTGAATGTAGATATTGTATACCGATACGAATACATCCATATAGATATTCAATTCTTACGAATGTAGTACGACAGAGATAGCGATTGTTACGATCGTAGATATGTATTGTTAGAAATGTTGCAAATTCTTATGCGATTAAATAAGTAATTTTGTAGCATATAGATATACCAACGCAAAGTTGGGGTCGTAATATTTTTACGGAAAGTATTTAATTCGTGGGTGAATGATTGGATTGCAGATATGGCAGAACGAGTTCAATTTAGAATATATTATGGCGAAGGGGTTGTAATATATGGTTCGGAGGGTGCAGATCTAAGTAACTTCCAGTATGTAGACGAAGTTTGAGTAGGGTCGAAGAGCGCACATTTTCTTCATGATGAAGTGGTTGTATTATACTTTTCGGATGGAAGAAGAGAAGTGGCAGCTGAAGGTATTTTTGCCTCTGTAGTATGCAGAACAATCCATTTTGTTGGGAGCTAGTTGAGTTGAAAGGAACCGCATCGTGGAGATCATATGTGAGGGGGACAGAGCAACGTGGATGGAACCGGGTGCTTTTAGTGCAAGCCTATGCCCGGGATGTAGCCCCCAAAGAGCTAACGGTGGTGGGGAGTGTAGTCAGGCTCAAAATGAGTTAAGTTTTGGTGACACCGAAATTGGGGGATCTAGCCGTGGGCAGTACATCCAGACAGCGAACGAGGACATTATTTGCGAAAGTGGTGAACAATCTGAATTTGGGGAGGACGAAGCAAATGTTGGACAAGTAGCGCTGGGAGTAGCGCATTTAAGGTGAGCAAATTGATGAAATAACAGTTAGGATGGAAGAGGAAGACCTTGAGTACGGCATAGCGAAGTGGAAGACGGCGATGAGTCCGACGAGGAAGATGGAGGTGCGGAGCCGTCTGCATGCCGAGTGGAGCACACATCAATTTGATAGGTTGGTTGTTAATGAAACCAACGACATACGTTAGCGATCTGACCCCAACAAGGTTAGGCCTGACGGTATGTACGCGACAAAGGAGGTCGTGCAGGATCTTTGTGAAAGATTGGGACTTATCATTAAGAAGGACTTTCAGGGGTAAGAAAAACACGCAGACCTGATACGACGTGGTGTGTGAGATCAATGGCTGTCCTATGAGAGTTCACGCGTACAAGCAGAAGTGGGGCACCCATTGGTTATTCTTTCGAAGGTTGAAGCGACAATTTGTATGATTGAGGAAACAATGATGGCTCACAGAACTCGTCATCTGGGTTTGTCGCGAATCTCATGTACTCAGAGATAGTGGAGAACCTGGCTTATGAGCCCCGTGCTATTATCCGAGCTCTCGATAACAGATATAAGTACACAATTATCTATGCTAAGGCTTGGAGGGCGAAACAGAAGGCCTTAGAAACGAGGTTTGGAAAGTTTGAAGACTTCGTACCACAATCTGCTCAAGACCGCTCGGTTGCATTCAGGGAAGAAATCCGGCACTTACTATGATTATCAAGATTGTCCGTCAATCAAGTGGCCAACTAAAAGGCATCCGAGGAGAGTGTTCTTCGTATTCTGAGCTTGCATTAAGGCGTTCTACCATCGTCCATTCTTGTGCGTGGGCGGCACATTCTTGACCGGGAAATACAAAGGGCAAATTTTGATTGTGGGTGTTGACGGAAACAACCAGATTCTGCTGTTGCATTCGCCAGAGAAAGTGAGAACTATGAGAGTTGGCTATGGTTCTGCGGAACTTGAAGATTGAGGTGGTCAAAACTCGTCAGGATGTGTGCGTCTTTGCACGGCGAGGCATCTTTGATACGCTTAGTGCGATCAACCAGTTGCAAACAGGGGCAGAGGAGCCATTTCCATGGCCTGACTTGCAGAGCCGATGGTGCATGAGGCATTTGGGCGCAAATTTCTACAAGCAATTCAGGAACAAGGAACTCATGAACATGTTCAAAAGACTATGTAAGCAGAACCAGGAGAGCAAGTTCCGGACTCTGTGGAAAAATATCGATGAGCTGACAAGAAAACACAAAGAGGAGACGGCGAACAAGAGTACTGCCAAGGGCACAATGAGGCGGAGCCTCTTCCCCCACTGCCAACAGAAGATGACGCGACTAATCGTCGTCGAAGGCAAAGGCCAATCAAATGTTTCTGATGGATCAAGCACGAACCGATGGAAAAGTGGGCACTGTTACATGACACACATGGTGCCGATCACGGTGTGATGACCAAGAACTTTGCGTAAGTTTACAATCGGGTAATGAGAGGGATGAGGTGTCTCCCATTGGTGGGAATTGTTGAGGAGTCTTTGCGGGGCACAACCAAGTACTTCGACAGACATCAAGCCGCCTGAGATAGTCTTTGAGAGATGAGAAGCTCCTGTACTCCTCCATGATCAGTAAATACATGGAAGAGAAGAGTCAGAAGGCGGCCAAGCATAGAGCTATAAAAGTTGGTGCACGAACACTGCGCTTCGAGGTGATATGTAAGGATAAAGGACGGCGTGGAACCAACCAGCGGGTTGTCATTCAGGAGTGCGTATTACAGGACATCTGCAAATGCTCGTGTAACAAGCCCGACCTTTTGCACATGCCGTGTTCTCATGTGATAGCCGCATGTGCTTTATTTGGAATGCAACCTGGTACCTATCTATCTGAATATTTCAGGAAGGAAAGGGTGATGGCAACTTGGAGCGAGGAGCTGTATGGTTACGGTGTTGTGGGTTCTTTCACGGCAACTCCTAGTGCTGATGAAAGGTTCTGGGTCCCAGATTTTAATGCAGGTAGATGGAAAGCAGGGCGTCGGAAGACAAGACGTATCAGAAATGACATGGATGAGTCAGAAGCTGGCAAGCGCGTGAAGAAATGTTCATTGTGCAAGCAAACAGGACATACGTTCAAGAATTGCCACGCACAAAACGAAGGAGATGAAGGAGGAGATGGCAATCCGACGGTGGCGGGTGGATCGTCCTGTGCGACGAGTGCTGCACGACGCCAACGTACCACATGAGAAGCAATTTAATCGCAATGTAATCGATGTGATGTGTGTTGTGTGAACCCTGTGTGGACCTTGTGTGTAAGCCTCTTTGCATGTGGTGTGAGTGTTGTGCACTTTGAAAAATTATTGTAATCAAGCTTTACGAATATTTATGATGCTTGAACAATTTTACGTGAATGTTTGTTTGAACACATTGTTGTGAGAAACCTATAGTATTCGGACGATTTTCTTTTGATATGGTTTTGAAATGTAACTCACAATTTGTTATTTACGGTATGGTGACTCACCAGGAGATGACGAGTGGCCATTCGAGTTCTTGGATCCGGTGGTCGACGGTAGTCAACGTGCTCGCCGCCACCGGTTTTCCAATGGAGGAGGCCAGGCGACACGTTAGGCGCCCTTCGTCCGAGGACACCGCGAAGACGCTGGGATATCGATCCTCGTTGGGTCCCAGGTAACATATTACAATTCAGATTTCCTTATATGTTTGAGGTAATCGTTCTTACTGGTGTTGTCTTGGAAAAAATTACATGTTTTTCCTTCGTAAGCTTTGAGCTTGTGGTTGCTCCCTTCGGCCGGATGGTGCGGGATGTGGAGTCGGCGGTTTCCGTTCGACAGTCCTCGATCACCGCCTGGTGGATCGGTGGAGGCCGAGACCCACACCTTCCACCTACCCGTCGGGGAGATGGTGATCACCTTGCGGGGCGTGTCGCACTGCTCGGCCTCCCGATCGCCGGGCGACGCTTTGTGGTGCCACATGACGTCGACCTGCGTGGCGCCCGCAGCCTACTTCAGTTCATTGGTGTGCTTCCAAAGCACCAGACTATCGGGGCCTTCACCGGACACACGGTCCTACGCTGCGGTGGCTTCAACGATTCGTGATGCGCAACTACACTATGAAAAACAAGTACTCTTCAATTACAACTTACAACAACATGTAATATGTGATCTTCTATCTTGCGGCCTTCGCGGCTCGTCGAGGGGGCTGACGACTACAGTGGTCACCGCCACTTGAGGCGTACTGCTTTGTGGTCGTTTGGTGGTGCTTGTTCACGAGCTCCCATGGGGATAGCGTGGACAGGCACCTCGTCGGTCGCGAGGGAGATAGCGGGCGCCCCTCGGCGACATGCCGCGATACTCGGGGGTCCGCTGTCTCTGCGGCGCGTCACGGAGCCCTCTGCGACGGTGTACCGGACCGGCGCCGAGTCGACCTTCATGGATGCCCTGGCCGGTACATTTGTGGGAATACGAGAGGTTCCAGATCGGACGCCCGCCATCACCTGAGTCGGTTGACCCTACAGCGATGGCGACGTCGACGGTCCGACCATGGGCACCATCCGGTGCCACCGACGGTAAGATATTTGAACCGAAAGTTTGGTACTATTGCTTGTACATTTTTAATACTAACGGTAACGTTTTGTTTCATCGCAGCCTAGGTGGGCACACCAGGCGGTGCGCCAGGGCTACCCGCATTCGTCGCGGCGTTCGACCACCTCACGGACGACCACGTCGGCGCTGACGCCAGTACACTCAGCGCGCAGTACAACCGTGACCGGCGGCGCCGTGTCGACTGCGGCACGCGAGACACGGCGCATCGCTCACACGGGCGGTTCCTGGTGTTCGACAGAGTTCCCGATCGCCGGCCGTCTGCTCCCACACGCCGCCCAAACGAAAGTTCCATCAATCGATGTTCCATAATTACTATCGTGTGTTGCCATCTAATATTTATACATTCATTTCTCATCCACAGCCAGACTAGGAAGGGGGTGCATGGGGCCACCACCTTGCACGTACGGATGGCGCCATGGATCAAGGAGTGGGCCGAGCCTCGAGGACGTCCATGCCGACGATGCGCCATACGATCCGGAGACTTACCAGCGCATCGAGCGATGGTTCACCTCTCGCACACGCAGCGCCTGGTACGCTGTCGACCGGATCCTCCAGGCACGCCCCCGCCCAGAGACACGTATCCCGCCCATACGGACGCGGCTCAGACGCGCTGCGTACGTTGTATCCGATATATCGTTTAACCATTTCAAATCGGTGCTATCTAATTTGCGATGTATTTTCCAGACCGACATGCTAGGCCGCTTCTACGAGGAGTCGCCGAGGATGCTCGCGATTGACCGGGTCGGCGGGTGACGAGCGACGTTGCCACCGCTCGGTAGGTTCCGAGACGACTCTGCACGACGCTACCGGAGTTGGCCGGATCACCCCGCCTCGTGGTGTGGTCCCCGACGACCGCCGCGCCACGGAGGGACTGCGGGCCGGGTGCAGGCTTCGACACCAGTAGTCGCTTCTTCACAAAGACGGTGGAGGTGCAGGCTTCCACACCGGAGGTGCCGCAGTGTGTGTTTTTTCATGTTTTGCATTCACTTTTCATGCTTTGCACTCACCAAGTCACCGGTCTTAACATTTCTTCCCTTTCGCACCGCTGGAGGTCTCGCAGTGTCGGGCCAAGACCGTGGTTGCCGATCGCTGGCGATGACTACGACGGCGGGGTGATGATCTTGGCGACTACGAGGACGACACCGTGTGGAGGTACCTCGTTGATCCACCCCGCTCAGCTTGGTACCGACAAAGAAGAGCGATGGCGCCACGACCGACGCACTGGTCGTCGCGATGGGTGCCGCCACCTCCACCGACCCAGCCGGGTCGTCGAGTGGGTGCCGCCACCTCCACCGACCCAGCGCGATGGGTGTCGCCACCTCCGACCGACCCGCGCGATGGGTGTCGCCACTGCGGCGACCCACCTGGTCGTTGGTGCCGCCACCTCCACCGACGCGAGTTGGACCGACGCAAGACTGACACCCCCACCACCGCAGACAGTTGACCCGCTGGCACGCCACACCTCCAATGAGACCACAGAGGGCCCACTCACCGCCGACGCACCGACGTACTCCCGAGGTCGATCCGGAGGAGGACTACACACAGGAGGCGCCGCGAAGAGGGGCGGCACTAGTTTCTTTTATGTTTGATGTTTGTAATTTTTTTGTTTATTTTGGTTGGCAGTTTCGATTAGGGCGGTGATTGTTGGTACTATGTTATGTAATACCATCTATTTTGTGTACTTTGTCATATTACGTGGTTCATTACATATTTCTGTCCGCTTTTCCAGCTTTTGTCATATCATCTTTTTAGCTTTTGTTATATGACCTTTTGAAGCTTTTGTCATATCACCTTTTCCAGCTTTTGTCGACTTCCTCGTTTGAGCGCGAGAGATTACAGGATGCGAACATCGGGGACCCAGCACAGCGGCAACGGGCCGCCGAAAATCCTTAGGGTTGTTGGGCGTTGTCGATGGCGCGAGTATAATACTTAGGGTTGTTGGGCGTTGAGAGTTTAAATGCGAAGAGAGTTGTAACTGAGATATTTTTACAGAATATGGTAGTCCGTATACCAAATAGCAAACCTGGTACCTCCGGCCAAAAAAATAACTTCCAACATGCATTTCTACGGGCCGCCGAAAATCCTTCATCGTTAGGGTTCGTGCGCGAATGTAATACTTAGGGTAGTTGGGCGTTGAGAGTTCAAATGCGAAAAGAGTTGTAACTGAGATATTTTTACAGAATATGGTAGTCCGTATACCAAATAGCAAATCTGGTACCTCCGGCCCAATAAATAACTTCCAACATGCATTTCTACGGGCCGCCGAAAAACCTTCATCGTTAGGGTTCGTGCACGAATGTAATACTTAGGGTTGTTGGGCGTTGAGAGTTTAAATGCGAAGAGAGTTGTAACTGAGATATTTTTACAGAATATGGTAGTCCGTATACCAAATAGCAAACCTGGTACCTCCGGCCAAAAAAATAACTTCCAACATGCATTTCTACGGGCCGCCGAAAATCCTTCATCGTTAGGGTTCGTGCGCGAATGTAATACTTAGGGTAGTTGGGCGTTGAAAGTTCAAATGCGAAAAGAGTTGTAACTGAGATATTTTTACAGAATATGGTAGTCCGTATACCAAATAGCAAATCTGGTACCTCCGGCCCAATAAATAACTTCCAACATGCATTTCTACGGGCCGCCGAAAAACCTTCATCGTTAGGGTTCGTGCACGAATGTAATACTTAGGGTTCGTGCGCGAATATAATATCTCAGTTACAACGCTCTTCGCATATAAATCCTCAACGCCCAATAACCCTAAGTTTTATAGTCGCGCACAAACCATGTAGTCATTTTCTTTCCTGTTGAGCCATGAAAGCCAGCCTAGATTGCATCTGCAAAGCTGTGTACTCCACTGCCATGACCCGTCGATGTCATCTGCAATGATGTGTACTCCACTGCCATGATCCGTCGATGTCATCTCAGAAGTCAGAAAGCGGCATGCATCTGTCGATGTCAAGCACAGCCACAGTTGCAAGGGAATCCGATGCTCCTGGATTTTTCTTTCCTGTCGGGGACCGCGGAAATTCGAATTTCAAAATGAAAAAAAAATACCGCAACGAAAAGCCGCGGTTTTACGATGTTACTGTTCAGCCAGGCCCCCACCTCGCGCGCTAATGCTCCGCCAACTGGTGGCCACTCCCAAGCCATCGCCACCGCAGCTGCACTTCGAGCGCACTGCAAACGCTGCCACGTTCCGATTTTCTGTCTTGGCCCCTCGCCCCGCACGATGATGTGCCGCCAGCTGTCTCGTTTCTCCCTCGCTCCCTGCCTATAAATTGCAAGGCCGCGTGCACTTATATCAGGCAAAAGCGATACATTGCTCTGAGTTCATAAAGTTTGGATTGAGTTGAGAAAACCCAAAGCGCAAAGAGGAGAACTGGTAGTTTAGCTTTCCTTTTTTCCAAGATTTTATTTCGGCGTCTTGTTCCACAGGTATTATTTACAAAAGTTATTTTGTACGGTGAGTCACATTGTTGTGTTCTTGGTTCAGTACATATAAATTTGTACTTTTTATGCTTCTTATTGATGTTTTTGCTTCGTGTAGACACCGACTTAAGTGTTCGTCCGTTCTGTGAAAGCCATGTCGAAGGCGTCGAGCTCAGTGGTTGCCAATGCAGCGGGTAATTTGCCCTAATCGCCATGTGGATGCTCAAACTCGCTACTCCACCATGCGCCAAATAACGGACGAGCGTTCTATAGATGCCCAAATTTCTTTGTACGTCTAAATGTATTTCGATATCTTCATATTTCGATGATTATTCTCTTGCTCCAGTTTTAAATAGCCATGCTCACACTGTCGTGTAGTCTACCGGATGCCAATATCAAGAAGTGGGCGACGGTATAAATACACCGACATCTTTAAACAGACGCTTCCAATGGTAGAGCAGAGGACGGATCTCGCGAGAACTTAATGTGCTAACTGATACGAGAATTACCGCAAAGAGAGGGAGTTCGGCCTGAACAAAAAGAAAACCGTGAAGCGTATGATCGCTTACTTGAGCACGCCGTACAAGATAACCACGAAGCTGTAAGCCCTGATTTGGTTGTTCCTCTTGACGGCCCTAGCGTTGAAGACTACAAACGTGACCGTTGGGAGTTTTTCGAAGAAGAGGGTGTTGAATTCTATGATAGTGATGATTCTGGAAAGTTCTAAAGCCACTCAACCTTGCATCCATTTGTATGTTAGTTCTTATTCACAAGAAATGCTGTTGTAGTTGTTCTCCCTATTGTACTTTGTAATATGAATGTCATGCTTCTTGGTAACTCAGATTTGTCATCAGATTTGTTGCACACCAAACAATACAAGGAAGAACGAATTTTTAATTTTTAAAAACTGCAGTGATTATTATAAACAAACAATGACAACAAAAACAAACAACAAACCGTAGCAAACGCACGCTTACCACTGCAGTCATTATTATAAACAAACAATGATATTAGCACTTAGTCCATACACCATGAGTTTTCTCATCCCATTGATTGTATTTTATAATCCAAGCAAAGGCCGCTCGGTACGTCATGTGAAAGCATTCCGGCAAAGCAGAGGACATATCATGTCATAATCATGTCGATCAGTTCGTCCAGAAATGTCATGTCAAATGCATGTGTGCGATATTGCCTCGAGTCGTCCCACAAAGCATAATCGGCAAAGCTTTACCGGCACCTCCTCCAAGATACAAAGCTGCGTGCATATGCTCGGTATCAAGCACAGTGCAGAGCTGCAAAGGAATCCGATGCTCGCGGATTCCTTTTAAGCTTCAAGTCTGTCGCTCTATCCGCTATTTAACCCCCTTCATGCCTTCGCAGCGTTGCATCGACCAAACCACTGCTCCAATACAACAAAGAGAACCATCACCGCCAACCCAAACGAGAAGCACCAATGGAGTTCCCCTTGCCCCCAAGGCACAACGTTGTCGAAACAATCCTCGAAGGCACGGAGGTCCCCATGTGCCTATGCGATCCTTGCCGCTCCGGCAGTCAGAGACAACTCATACACTTACGGTATGAGGTAATCGAGCTGCCGCAACCACGACTCCGAGCCAACGCTGGGATGCGGATGCGCGGAGAAGCCCGTATGTTCATACTCACATTTGGTGCTGCTCCCAATTCATACATGTTGTAACACCGTGTGATGTGACTAATTGCGGCCTCCAGCATGCGAGTTCATCCGATTCTACGACGCGGAACAAACTCCCGAGATGGAGAGGAGGCGGAATCGGGAGTACTCGCATCAGAGGGCTATCGTGGAGCAGCAGTGGTGTGAGCAGGATGAGGAGGAGAAGCGCCAACAGCATTTGGAACTATGCATGCACAGAGGGAGGCCGAACGGCAGCGCCATGCAGCGGAGAGGGAGGCTGAGCGCGAGAGAAAGCGTGAGAGGGCAGCTAGGGCCAGAGCGGCAGGAGCTGAAAACTTGCGTAAGGGAAAATATCCTCGTTGCACTCAGTAAAGCCCAAGAGAAGGGCCCTTATTGCTGTTTCCTCTGCCTAAGGCATGTTACGTTTAGTCCCGTATGCTCGGTAGAGTGTGCCGTACATGCCATTGTTGTTTAGCATTTCTAAGCCGTTTGTTTAGCATTTCTAAGCCGTATGCAATTCAGTACATTAGTATTGCTCCCCATCTATCGGTACAGTGTACCGTACATATATTTCACATCTTTGAAGATAACTACACGAAGTCTTCAAAAAATAATTACGAGTTGACCGGGAGTGAAGAAGGGCCACCTAAAAACCAGAATACTGTATTTTCTCATGCTCGCATCGAAATTTCTAGCGACACACGTATAAAACTGAAATTTGTTGCGACATTTATTTCTGCAATTTGGAATAAAATATAATATATTTTAAAAAAAATTCTCATAAAAACTAACAAAAATATCAAAAATGGTATATGTCGCCCGTCCATAGGGCGACATCAATAATGTCGCCCGTCCGTCGGGGGATTTTTAAGCTGTCGCCTGTTGATCGGGCGACAGAAGCCTGTCGCTCGTCTAACGGGCGACAGAAAACACGAAAGGCCTCCTGTCGCCCGTCCATCGGGCGACAGGCTTATATCGCCCGATGGACAGGCGACAGACGTATAAAACTGTAATTTCTTGCGAAAGACATTTATTTCTGCAATTCGGAATAAAATATAATATATTTAAAAAAAATTTCGCCGCCCCCATCCCCAGCGTCGCCGCCCTCGCCCTGCCACTCCTCGCCAAGGCTGCACAAACTCGCGTCCAGCTGCCGGTAGTGGTCCGCCACCCCCGGCTGCGCCACGCCCGACCGCTGCCGGCAAATGCTCCTGTTGGTCACCGGCCGTAGCCAAGATGCGCTTGCCGCACCGTTGTGCCGGTCGTGCTGCTTTGTAGCACGCCTGCGCTGTGCCGGCCGCATCCAGGAACATCGCTTTCTGTTTTTCACATTCCTCATCAAACCTGTATCTGATCTATGTTTTGTTCGTGACACCATGTGCACAGGAGGTGTTGAAGATCTTAAAGGACATAATGTACGTATTTCGGTGTCGAGATCCTGCCTTCTAGCGTAAAATATCGAGAAGATCTCTTGCGCATATAGTGCTAGTCCCATCATTAGTGACTAGTACGCACAGTTACAACATTGTCATCACATCCATATACAATGACACGAAATATATTAGTGGATGCAATTTATAAAAAAAGGCTTTAAAGTCGATTAAAGTGCAGCGAAAAAAGAATTGATCATGAGCTATAGCTAGCGTCGAAGCAGAGCAACTGGAAGCTTCCATGCATGCATCTAGCTAGCTAGCAACACGCAGGAGGCACCTTGGAAATTTAATTAACGGTTCATGAATTGACACGGAAGCTAAAACAGCACTAGTAGGGTGTCCGTGCGTTGCAACGGAATCCTAAATATGACGATTCATATTAGTAGGTAGGATCTTAAGCCGTACAATAAAGTACAATTTTATTTCGTACACACATCAAGCAGATCTTAACAAGCTACTCCCTCCAGTTTGATAATAGATGTCGTTTTGGATATCGATACGGTTTTCAAAACACAACTTTGACCGCTATTTTTTATTATAATATATTTATAAAACCCAATAAAACTATAATATTATGAAAGTATTTCTCGAGACAAGTCTACACATATAATTTTCATATATCCAATTTAAATATTTAAAAATATATCGATAGTCAAAGTTTTAGAAGTTTGACCATCACTATATCCAAAACGACATCTATTATCAAACTGGAGGGAGTAATAAATAAATCAAATTGTGAACAAATGTTTTATGTTGTGTGTGGTCCAACATTAATACAAATAAAACAACTTTCAGTAGTAAGTACTTAAATGTGTAGCGTAGCATCGTCGGTTGGTAAACAGAACTAAAGGAATCTTGCCTTCACCCTGGGAAGCAACTCTTCGAGTAAAGGACCTCCCGAGTAGCAGATGAACTCAGTGAATACATCCACCACACCAAGATCAAGGCTTGGTTGCAGAATAATCTGAATTAACTCATCTGTCATCGCAGACGTCATGGTAGCACGGAACAAATTTCATCAGAACTAGAAAAGCACTAAGGTGAAAAAGAAAGTTAAAGTTCTCTAATAGTGTATATTTTTTTTATTGCAAGCTAGATCTTATACTAACTTAATAGTACAAAGCAAAAATAAATAACTAAAGTAAACTACCATTTGGATGGGGCAAAAATAGATATTGCTGGAATCGTACTTTACTACTCCTTTTATGGAGAATCAATGAGTTCTAACTTGTTACATTTCCTTTCTAGATGGATAATGGCAAGTCAATAGTTGAGCAAAAAACTGGTCAATGGAGATTCCATATTTTTTGAGTCGCTCTACGGTAGACTGATCTATAGCCTTTCTGCAGGGCACATTTCTTGTCAAAAACATAATGTCAAACAAACCTCAAAATTTGCCAAGCGGTAGATGAGACATGGATCTATGTCCTGAATCTGTACTGGTGGAATTTTCAAGTAGATTTTCCTTCTATTACATCCGAGAAGGAACATGTAAACATGTCACAGCCTCACAGGACAAGATAGCTCTTCTAGACTTCTAGTTCAACATGCATTGGCTGACAAGAACTGTGATAATTTCATCTTTAACAGCCTGGGTTCAAAAGAAATTTAAGAGGTCATTTAACAGCATAAACTGGAAGTAATCTATAATGAATTAGTACAGATGGTCACAAGTTAACAATTTTAGAGTTGAGAATTCTTTACTACAGTGAGATCGGATGGATTCAAAGCATGCACCATATTGTTCAATAGTTCTGTCACATTTCAGATGTTTTTTAAATCCCCTAAACTGTAATAGCAAATGGGAGAGAAATGTTAAAATCACGAAATGAGTAACTGGGTGATAACGGAGCAAGTCAAATGGGTCCAATACACTAAGAAAAAGGGCATAACCTCAGAGTCTCGCCATCAAAGGACATTCTCTCATTCAGACTTCCCGCAGCATATCTGGGTGAACCATAGGTTTGAGAATTATGTGTTGCAGGAGGAGTAAATATTGGTGGGGCATCTATGGGACGTCTTGGGAATGCTACACCTGTCCTCTGTAACAAATTTTCACAATTCGCACAGATGGTTACATCTAAAAGAATTCATTATCCAAAAAAAGAGAACATAATCACATGATCCGCGTAATGCTTTTGGAATCATATCCAGTTGAACATGACACAAAAGATATTGCAACTTCCTAGGGAACAAACATGATTAGTTGCGTACCTTGACTTCAAGATACGCCCAGTGAAATTGCGGGTAATTACCTCCAGGTCCACCAAATGCTTCTTGCCATGAGTCTAAAAGCAACAATACCTTATCCCTTACTTGCATATCATTCTGAAAGCAAATTCCAAACAAGAAAATGCTTAGAATCTTAGCATAGAAATGTTTTGTATTTAGTATGTACTCAGATTTAGGAAAGGAGAAGGGCAAGTAAAAGTAAGGTGGGGGAGTAAAGTAACCTTCTTCTGGATGGTTTTAACCATTTCTTGCAGAACATGCTATTCAGAAACTTCAAACTGAACATATTCACTGCAATTCTTCATCATTGTCTCTAACAGCTACACCAATTTTGGAACTAATATGCATAAGATAAATAGCATTTTTGAATCTTATTATATACGAAAGTATTTCTCAAGCTAAGATCTTTTTAAGAAAAGTAATAACATGGAAATTTATGCAACCAAAAAGATTATTTTTTACAATGTCAGATCATGTCATAATGGTAGGACATACCGTCAAAGCATAGAATTGAACCTTCGGGTCTTTGTTTTGCAATTGCTTCTTCACTGCCTTTACCACATCCTTTGTTTGCCTGATTCAGATGCTTAGAAAGTAGCATGTTAAGAAAATAACTACTTGGACCACATTCTCAGGCCACATTCTCATCTGCAGTCTGCACTGCACATGAGGGCATGCAGAACAGAAGAAGTAGCATTTCAGCAATACGCTGTAGCTATTGCAGGATTGCAGCAACGAAATATGCCCATCATTCATCTTCTCCAGATTGTATCAGACAATTTGCCTGTTTCGTGCTTGTTCTGATCAAGTCTTTAAGGCTTTTAGACGTAGCTTGTTAGATACCTTGTTGTTATTGGTTAAAACCAAGCATTATTTAATAGCATAGCCTAAATCTGGGACTGACATTTTCGTACCATGGTAATCAAATGCTATAGTAGCATAGTGTTTGCCATCCGCCGACTCTGCCTTGTTGATGTTTGAATGCAGCCGTCACCAGCTATTTAAGCTATGCCCCTACCATGTTCGTCAGCCAACTGCTGATTCATTCGTACAGTAAGCACAATTGAAATGGTTGCAGCTATCTATATATCCAAAAACATTACGATTCATAGTTCAAATAAGGTGGCATCATTTTGAAACTACGTAAGCAATTTATGCTAATTGCAAAAATGGACTTGGCCAGAAGGGAGTTCTTTGCACCAAAAAATAGAAGAAAGACATAGGCTCATTCTGTCTCATTTCTTCCCAAATAATATTATTCAACTTTCAACACTACATTTGTGTGAAATGTAAGACACAAAATAGAAAATCTAAACAATAGCACACATCAATTAGAAGGAATGGCTGGCAAGCACCTGAACACCATGGGGCAGTAGTCCTTCCATTTGAAATCTGATGACGAATGTGCTGGTGTGACCTTTGACCCCTCTTCGTGCTCTTCGTTGCCACCGTCCTCGCATTCACGCTCCTCGCCGCCGTCCATAGTCCCGACGACCCGTTACTGCACCCGTCGTCCCACCAGCTCACTGTGTTCCTAACCTCTGCCACATCCAACTCCAACTTCCTCGCCGACGACTCCGTCCTCCGCACCGGGGAGGATTTCGTCGCTGCCGCGAGCTCCAACTCCTCCGATCCCGCCGAGGCCTCCGTCGTCGCTGAGACGGTCCCGTACATCAAGCTCTTGAACGTCGCACCCGAGAAGACGGAGGCGGAGGCGGAGACGGAGCGGGCCGTCACCGTCGACACCAACGCCAGCTTGGCCGCAGGGGCGGCGGCCGAGGAGAGCCCCGTCGCTAAGCCGTCTCTTGCGATACTGAGGCACCAGTGGAATGCACTGGGGATGGGGATCTCTTCAACCTGCTCATGCGCACGGCTATTGAGCGGATCCCCGATCTCCACTTCTACCGCTTCGGCTGCCCCGTCGCCATGCCGGGCAGCCGCATGGCCCTGTGGGTTCGGCATGGCCGCACCGTGGGAGGAGGGCCGAGCTAGCAGGGGGCGGCGACGGAGGTGTGGGAGGGGAATGGGAGGAAGAGTGGGTGGAGCGGCGGCGATTGGTGCGAGTGTGGAGAATAGGGAACGAGACGTGGCGGGGGTGGGGGACGGCGTGGGCAGAGAGGAAATGGGCCGAAGTTGGGCTTAACGCTTTGGGTGGACGATCAATATGGCAGGGTAAACTCCTCCTTTTTATTAGTTTAGATTAGATAGAGCTAATTAAGAAGCACCAAGATATCTTATTATGGCCATGTTTGTTTCGGCTTAGGTTTTTTAGCTTTTGGCTTAAAGCTAGCTTTTTGGTTTTTGGCTTAAAGCTAGCTTTTTGGCTTAATAGGCTTTTAAGCCGTCTGCTTTTAAGCCAAGGCATGTTGTTTGGTATACTGGCTTTTTGATGAATTAGATGGTGTAGCTTATTGTTTGAAAGTCCAAAATACCCTTTTATACTTTCTCACTGAATGCAGTATTGCAAGATCTTGATGCTCATGTAAAAAACTGTGGTATCGCTAACACGTTAACGCTCATGCTCAAATATAATCTTAATGCTCATGTCAATCCATCGAATTATTGATTGTATGGCTATGTCACAACATGTTCACTGGACGTATGACCTCACGTATTCTAAAGGGAGCATATTTTCAAGTGATTTTGGTACCTGTTAGTAGACCTCACGTATTCTAAAGGGAGCATATTTGCAACCACTAGTAAAAGCGCACACATGTCAAAAGTAAAAGCGCACACATGTCAAAACCGAAGGACATAAAATACGAAAAATTGCATTAGTTATTAATATCCTTTTTACAGTAAAATGTTAATATAATAATGCAACAACATGTATGTCTATACCCTTGCAACCATCAAGGAATTAGCAATACTTTCGCGAAAAGCACACATGTCTCTATCATCCATTGCCGATATGTTATCACCGCCTCCTCCAGATGATTCAGCTTGTGTAGTGTTAGGATCATAGTCTTCATCAACATCGCATCTATCAAAAAGTTCATCACGTAAAGCACTATCTCGAATGAAGTTGTGAAGAGCCATACAAGCAATAATAATCTATGTTTGGTTATCCATGTTATAACTTGGCATAGATAACAAGATTCGCCACTTCATTTTCAACACGCCAAATGAACGTTCAATCACGTTCCGAAGCAAGGAGTGAGCATGATTAAACACCTCGTATTTGCCACTCGGTTCTCGACCCCTTCGAAATTCCGGTAGATGATACTTTTGTCCCTTATAAGGAGCTAGATAGCCCTTTCGATTGGGATATCCCGCATCAACAAGATAATATTTCCCTGCACGTTAAAAATAAAGGTGTTGATATTGCAAACCAAGAATATCGTTATATAATTTAATTTAATTTTCGAAGAAGAAAAGTACCATCCGGAGGATTTGGAAACTGATTTGAATACTTGTCCAAAGTATTATTGAATATCCTTGTGTCATGCGTCGATCCCGTCCATCCGGCAACAACAAATGTGAATCTCATGTCGAAGTCACATACCGCCATCACATTTTGAGATGCATATCCATGACGACCTGTGTGGACAACCTGCTCGTCCGATGGCACAACAACAGGTATATGCGTGTCATCAATTGCCCCTATGCTCGTCCGATGGCACAACAACAGGTATATGTAGACTAGAGAGCACGGGCTTCCTTTTGACGGAGAAGGAAATTTATTAAATGGCATGGCAGGTATGTGTAGTGCCGATCTTGACTGTATTTGCTTGGAGGCAACAAGGGAGATGCATGGGAGGTTTGCACGATTGAGTCCATCGATGCCGACGAAATCACCTCCTGCTCTGCTTGTGTAGCTGTAATGGCATGCGGAAGGAGAATTAGGTTCCATCCAGCTTTAGTTTCCGTGTTCAATCATGCATAGAAGTTAAGAGAAGAAGAAAGATATTGTTAGACAACCTCGCTATCGAATAGTCCGGGGTTGCCTAATAGATCTAAAGTGGAGAACAGATAGAGAGGGAGAAACACAGAGAGACACAAAGTATGAGGAGGAATTGATATGCTATTATTTATTGCTTCATTATCTATACAAAGGGGAACCTCTACCTCCTGTCAGATGGGTTTCCCAACAGATATATGAGCTAAAGATACAGAATAGCATCCACACATTATAATTCGCAACAAAACTGTAAAACAACCAGACCTTAAAAGATAGAGGGAGTATAAACGATGAATGCGATATTGGTGCTAAAGATTGACGAATTAAGCGGCATCGATGTCACGCGGGAGAGTAGGGCTACTAACATACACGATAATTCAAATGGATCGAAATGGAGCACTGTAGAGGGAGTTGGTACCCGCACTGCATGCAGGCCGGATCGGATTGGATTGAATTCAGGAGCGAGCGAGCTAGCTAGCACTGGATCCCCTTTCCTCTGGAGCCCTATTAGATGGTTTCTCGTTGCCCGGCTGGAATTGATAAGAGAAAGTAGTAATTAAAACTAGGTAACAAGCATGAGTAAGGGATAGGGATGGGGATTAGAAGAGAAGAAAAGAGGGGGACCTGTTGGTGTTGGTCAGATGGCATCATCTTGTCTTGGTTGTATCTCATCATCTGAAGCGTGGGATGGTTGGGATGGACGTTGGTTGCGAACCTGAGAGCCGCTTCCGCTTCCTCCACCTCCACAAGCCTACCGTCCTCACAATCGATGGAAACGCTGAACGTCTCCAAGCAAGGATTCCACAACAGCCAACAGAAGTTAAAAAAATGCCGCCTATCCTTCTCCTCCCGCACATTGACAACGTCGTTGAGGACATTACAATTGTAGATGTCACGCTTATGAGATTTGAGAAAGAAAAGGTGGGATCAGTATGATAACAAAGAATTAAATAAGCCCAGCAGAAAACAAATAAACTAAAGCTACAAGTATTCACGCGCGTCATCTCGCTTGTTTAATGTGTTAGATATTCTAGTGCATTTATTAAGAGAGGCACCACGATGATCGCATGCCCGTAGTAATATGTGTACCTTACTAGGAGTAAATCGTTAAATAGCAATCTCTCTCCTCAAATCCTATAATATCTAACCCAAAAAAAAATACAAATTTTCAACTTGTAGAACACCAACTAGAAAAAGGACGGAGGCAGCGGTGAGTAAAAGAAAAAAATGAATTATTTCTATCTTTTAAAATGTTGTATAAATATTAAAGCATAAATGAAGGGTATATAGTGATTACATATCCATTTGCTTGCTTTCAGATTTATATAATTTGTGTTGGAAAGAAAAGCATAGAAACACTGCTTAAAAAACTAAGAGTAGCCAAGGATCGACCGAATACTTGTACAGAACAACATATGGGGTGGAATTACTTCAACCTGGCCAGTAGCCAGTGGTAATTAATCCGACGAAAATGGAAAGAAAACATGGTACTATACTACTAGCTGGTGGTAATGAATTACTGGAACAGGGGAAGAGAAACATTAATTGGAGGCAGCTATCGATGTGAGTACGTACGTACCTCTTCATCCGATGAGAGCATGTCATCTTCACCTGTCCTTTCCATTTGAAGGGTGGGACGGTTGGGATGGACGGCGGCTGCGTGCCTCAACGCCGCCTCTGCTTCCTCCGCCTCCGCAGCACTGGCGAGCGAACAGTTGATTCGAGCGGTGACATTCTGGAGCGAAGGGAGGTTCTCCAAGCTAAGCTTGTCAAAACCAAGGTTGGCATCCTTTAGGAACCGAACTGGGAAAGAAAAATTAAGTTCTTCAAGGTTTGGTATACTAGTCCTAGTAGGTGCCACGCCAAGCACTGTCTGGAGACGCAAGTGTAAACTAACGCACAACATATAAGGTGCAAGAACTCCAATGATAATTCTAGCAATAGGTGCCCCGGCGAGCTCTTCCTTGACGCTCAAGTGAAAAGTAAGGTAAAACACAAGGCCTGCCATAGCAGCAGTAATAGTAGGTGCCTTGGATGGCACTCGCTTGACTCTGGAGTGAAAAGCAAAGTTCGTCCTGAGGGATCTCAACTTGTGGAACAAGTGCCGCCCATCCGCACCGATAATGCTTCTTACTGCTGGCGTGTACCTCGACCGCAGCAAGAGTTGACGGAGCTCCGGCAACCTCCCAAGGGTTTCCATGTCCTGCTCTTGCACAACCTGCACTCTCACTCCTAAGGAGGAGAGGTTCGGAAGAAGCGACGAATTAATCCATGCCGGCAGTCTAGACAACTCCAAGCATCCTAAATACAAGTAGCCGAGATGTCGAGGGCAGACAAATCCTGCTTCCCACGTGGCACCCTTCCCAAATGGATTGTTGCCCCCAATATGCACAGACCGGATCTTGTGCAGATTGCCTAGAGACTCCAGCAAAGCTCTCTCCAGGCACTCATCCAATACATCAATCTCAGTGACAAGCACCCTCAGTTCCCTCAGGCTGCCCAGCTCCTTTACAAATCCTGCTGCAGACCTGTCGTCGGCAGCAGGCCATATCCACAGCTCTTGCAGGGACGTCAAATTCCCAATCCAATCTGGCACCCTTGTCTTCCTATCAGCACGTAGGCACATTAATTGGGTTAGCAGGCCGACGTTCAACGGCAATTCTTCTATGCCAGTTCCAGACAACTCCAGTGTCTGCAGAAATTTTAGATGGCCTACTTCTTCTGGGAGCTCACCAACGGGTGTAAATGTTAGTCCGAGGTACCTCAGGTGAAGTAATTTCCCAAGATGCTTGAGGCCTTCCGTAAAGTCACATTCTTCAGTAAAGTCACATTCTTCTATAGCTAGTACACGCAAAACTCGAAAGCTTGGGGATACTATCGTACTAGCACTACACCGAACGGCAAAAAATGACCTCACACAGTGCACGCCCATATCAGCCAGAGGATTGTGCTCTTCGAATCTCCTTTGAACAACAGCTAACCTGCGAGCATTGCTGCTTCGTGGAGACGCTGGTTGCCTGTTGTCCAATATAGTAACGAAGTTTTCTTCTCCCGACAAAGAACGGACGAGATCAAGCACCATATCATGAACACAGCAACCATGTACGTACCCATCACCTGGGACCTCTGCCAGCTGGATCATACCTCTATTTACGAGCTCATTGAAGTGGCTCTCTCCAACCTCTAATAATCCTATCCCTTGTTCCTCTTGGACGAAACCTTCAGCTATCCACCTTCATATTAAAATATTTTTTACGATAAAATAATCTTCCGGAAATACGCTTAGATACAATAAGCAAGCCCTTAGATGAGAAGGTAGATGGTAGTAGCTAAAAGACAATATCTTTCTAGTATTCTCCACATCGTTGTTATCTGCATGGCCAAAACCGATAGAGTTGTACACCTCAGACCACTCCTCCGCGGGTTTACTGGCCAATAAACTAGTTATCGTAATGATAGCTAATGGTACACCACCACATTTCTTCAAAATTTTATCATCAACCGGGAAATCCGAGATCTCGGCCGAAATCACCGAGATCTTGGGCGAAATCACCGAGATCTCGGCCAAATTGAACACGCCGAAAAATGGTCCAAAATATCTCGGTTTATTGGCCAATTTTCTAATTAAATTTTCACGTTGGATCTGAGGTGTCAAAATTTTCTAATTAAATTTTCACGTTGGATCTGGCCAATAAATTTGCGGGAATCTTGTCAGGGTTTTGGGGGAGCCAATTTTTTTCAGGTCTTAAGACATCACGAAGCAATCCTGGCTGTCCGATTCGATCGGACGGCGCAGGTGCACCCGCATCCTTTGCCCTATTTTTCATGGGCCGATGTACAGTCTGAGGCCCACGTAAGTGCAACAGCAGCAATGTTGGTTCCATGCGTCCATAAAAGTTTTGGCAGGATGTTGAGTTTATTTATTTATTGTCATGTTTAAGTTTATTTTTTGCTATGTATGATTAATTTAAGCACTGAGTTAGTCAAGTTATTTTCTTCCGCTGCTAAGATTAAGTTTAATTTTCCAATTAAATTAGATCCAACGTGAAAATTTAATTAGAAAATTGCATTAAGTCTATTAGCTCAATTAGTTTAAGCACTGAGTAAATTAAGTTATTTCTTCCGCTGCTAAGATTAAGTTTAATTTTCCAATTAAATTAGATCCAACGTGAAAATTTAATTAGAAAATTGCATTAAGTCTGTTCTGTTAGTATGTCAATTTTATCTTCTGACCAACGTTGATGATAAAAAAAAATGCCATAATTAAGTTAAATTTTTGTTCTATTCTAATTCTGCCCAACGGTGATTTAGAAGTAGAACAATTTTGATTAAGAGCATGTTTTAATTGAACCAACGTTAAATTAATTCATGCATTTAATTCAGTATTCTGATTAATTTGTATTTTTCTTTCCAAAGGTTCAAATACTTCCAATATCCTGAGTTTGATCTCTGCTATTGAGCCCCTAAATGGGGGAAATTATCCCTCTTGGAGGGAGAAGATTGAGATGGCACTTGCTCTCTCAGACATCGATTATGCAATTACGCATGATCGTCCCACTGAGCCTCAGCTAATCCCTGATGATCAATCGGGTGCTGAGAATAATCCAACAATAAGAATGGCATACGACCTTGAGCGTGTGAAGTGGGAAAATTCCAACCGTAAGTGCATGATGGTGATTAAAAACTCCATCATGGAAGGAATAAGAGGTGCCATCCCTGAATGTGCTAATGCTAAGGAATACCTTAGCAAAGTTCAGAGCCAGTTCAGTGGCTCTACTAAGATGTACGCGAGCTCTCTCATGCAAAAGCTTTCAAATGAGAAGTTCGACGGGCAAAGTAACATAAGAGAGCACATTTTGAGAATGAGCAACATAGCTGCCAGACTTAAGACCATAAAAATGGAAATATCATAAGGGTATTTGGTGCAATTTATCATGAATTCCTTACCAAAGGAATATGAGACTTTTGCAGTCAATTACAACTCCATGAGTGAAAAATGGAGTATAGAAAAATTGATGGCTATGTGTGCTCAAGAACAAGAAAGGCTTAGAGCTCAAAGACTTGACCATATCAACCATATCAAGTCATCTGCAATGAAAATGAGCAATTTTCAGAGCAAATCTAAGCCTTCTTTTAAGAATAAGGGCAAACCTCACAATAAGAAATTTTTCCTGAACAAGAAGCCTTATGAAGGCAAGGGCAAGGCTCCAGCAGAGGTGGACAAGGATACATGTAGGCATTGCAATCAGAAAGGGTACTACATGAAGGATTGTGTTCAGTTTCTCAAATGGCTGAACAAAAATGGTAAGGATAAGATTACATTTATAGATGAATCCCTATACTTAGACTTTCCCACTCATACATGGTGGATTGACTCAGGTGCAACTGTTCATGTTGCAAATTCTTTGCAGGGATTAAATATGAGGAGGATCCTGAAAAGAGGAGAAAAAGCATTAGAGTCGCCAATGGCATCGAAGTTGAAGTCGAAGCTATTGGAGAACTCCCATTAGAACTAAATAATGGCTTCATTCTTCATTTACATAATGTTTTAGTTGTACCCTCCATGAGGAGGAATTTGATTTCAGTATCCTGTTTAGATGATGATGGCTATGCATGTCGTTTTGGGAATAAGAAATGTTTGATTCAATTCAATAATATGATGTTGGTCTTGCTTTCATGCAAGACAAGCTTTATTTAGTTTCCCAAAGTAATGATGTGAATATTGTGAATGCCTCTTCATATGTAAATGAATGTAATAAGCGTAAGAGAATAGCAAACGAGACATCTTCGAAATTATGGCATTGTCGTTTAGGCCATATTTCGAGCGGGAGGATTGAGCGATTAATCAAAGAAGAAATTCTCTACCCGTTAGACTTCTCGGATTCAGAACATTGCATTGATTGCATTAAAGGCAAATATGCTAAGCAAATTAAGAAGAATGCCAAACGAAGCACAGGAATTTTAGAAATCATTCACACAGACATCTGTGGTCCTTTTCCTGTGAAGTGAGTGGATGGTTTTGATTCATTCATAACATTCACTGATGATTTTTCGCGTTATGGCTACATCTATCCGATCAAAGAACGATCGGAAGCACTAGATAAGTTTAAGATATTTAAAGCTGAAGTTGAAAACCAGCATAATCTAAAGATTAAAGTAGTAAGATCAGACCGTGGAGGGGAGTACTACGGTAGACATACCCCTTATGGCCAAGTTCCTAGACCTTTTGCAAGGTACTTACAGGAAAATGGCATAGTGGCCCAGTATTCAACACCGGGCGAACCTCAGCAAAATGGAGTAGGTGAAAGGCGAAATCGCACCTTAATGGATATGGTGCGAAGTATGATAAGCTACTCCACCTTACCGATTAGTTTATGGATGGAGGCATTGAAAACCGCTGCCCATATTCTTAATCGGGTCCCCAGTAAGTCAGTGCCTAAAACACCATATGAGTTATGGACTGGGATGACACCCACTTTAAATTATTTACATGTGTGGGGCTGTCCAGCTGAGGCTAAAGTATTTAATCCAAATATCGGAAAATTAGATGCTAAGACAGTCAGTTGCCATTTCATTGGCTATCCAGAGAGATCAAAAGGGTATCGTTTCTACTATCCTGACAAACAGACTAAGTTTGTAGAAATGAGACACGTTGTGTTCGTAGAGGAAGATATGATCAGGGGGATCATGGTATCCCAAGAAATAAGCCTTGAGGAGAAGCGGGTCTGTGCCCCAACTCCGATGATTCAAGAGCCCATTTTCTCAATACCTGTTGTTGTTGCACCTCCAATGGTAACAACATCCACCGTCGGCTCTTCTAGTGCAGTTATTAACACTCCTGAGGTTCCTGTTGTGATGGAGCCCCTTAAACCTGTTATAGCTGCACCTGAAGAGCCACAGCAGCAGGGTTCCACTTTTCAATCACGAAAAACCGTTCAAAGAAATGAGTTAGCGAAAATCGGTAAAAACCGTTCGAATTTCGCTTGAACAGTAGCGGTTTTCAACGAAATGCTTTTTCGAACCGTAGCGGTAAGGTCGGATTTCGCGAAATCCGAGCGGTTTTCAACGGAAAGTTGAACCCTGCACAGCAGCCTCCTGTATCGAGCAGCGTACCTGCTCAAGAACCTCTTAGGAGGTCAGAACGGAACAGGAAATCAGCCATTTCTGTTGATTATGAAGTTTATATAAGTGAAGATTTAGAAACAGAGGGTGATCCCACCTCGTTTGAAGAAGCCATGAGAATTCCCCATTCATCTGAATGATTCGCAGCCATGGAAGATGAAATGAGGTCCATGAACATCAATAAGCTATGGGACCTAGAAGAAATTCCTAAAGGAGCCAAAACAGTAGGCTGCAAATGGGTCTACAAAACTAAGCATGACTCCAGAGGGAATCTCGAAAGGTTCAAAGCAAGACTCGTGGCAAAAGGGCTCACTCAGAGAGAAGGGATCGATTATAATGAAACCTTCTCGCCTGTTTCGACAAAGGATTCTTTCAGAATCATTATGGCGCTTGTAGCACATTATGATTTAGAATTACATCAAATGGATGTTAAGACGTCATTCCTTAATGGAGATCTATATGAAAATGTATACATGGCTCAACCCAAAGGTTTTGTCGTGGAAGGGAAAGAAAACATGGGATGCCGACTGAAGAAATCCATTTATGGGCTAAAGCAAGCGTCTAGACAGTGGTACCTTAAATTTGATGAGACTATAAGAAAGTTTGATTTTAAGGAAAATGAGGAGGACAATTGTATTTATGCTAAGTTTAAGAATGGAAAATTTATTTTCCTAGTCTTGTATGTAGATGATATCCTGCTGGCAAGCAGCGATAAAAATCTACTTCTGGAAACTAAGAGTTTCTTGTCCTCAAATTTTGATATGAAAGATCTCGGTGAAGCATTCTCTGTCTTAGGAATTGAGATTTACCGAGATAGAACAAAAGGGGTATTAGACCTATCGCAAAAGGCATACTTAGAAAAAGTTCTTAAGAAATACAGTATGCATGCGTGTAAGACTTTGCCTGCTCCAATAGTCAAGGGTGATAAGTTTGGGAATTTGCAATGTCCCAGGAACCAATATGAGATCGATCAAATGAAGTCGGTTCCATACACTTCAGCTGTCGGAAGTATAATGTATGCTCAAGTGTGTACTCGCCCTGACTTAGCTTTTGTAACCGGAATGCTTGGCAGATATCAGTCAAATCCAGGAATAGATCACTGGAAAGCAGTTAAGAAAGTCTTGCGATATTTGCAAGGAACTAAAAGCCTCATGTTAACGTATAGAAATTCGAGTACCCTCGAGATTGTGGGTTACTTTGACGCAGATTTTGTGGGGTGTGTAGACACTAAGAAATCCACATCAGGTTATGTATTCACCCTCGCAGGGGGAGCTATTTCGTGGAAAAGCTCCAAGCAAACAGTCACTGCATCGTCGATAATGCATGCTGAGGTTGTAGCTTGTTATGAGGCAACCGGGCAGGCACTATGGCTTAAGAAATTCGTACTAGGATTGAGAGTTGTAGACAGCATTGAAAGACCACTCACGTTATACTATGACAATGAACCAGCAGTATTTTACTCCTATAACAACAAGTCAAGTGGTGCTGCCAAACACATTGACATTAAGTTTTATGTTGTAAAGGAGAAAATCCAGGATCAAACTATAAGAATTGAGCATATAAGTACCAAGCGAATACTTGTGGATCCGTTAACTAAGGGCTTACCACCACATGTGTTCAGAGAACACGTAGCCGGTATGGGATTATTGGAAAGCCTATGATTCTGGATATAAGGGGTCAAATAAGCAACCATCTCCCACAAGATTAAGTTTTTCGTTTTAAAATAGAAAGGTGTATTATAGTCATTGAGTTCAACAGCACATAACTGGCTGTCGGAACACCTTAGTCTTGATGCACTAATCTATTAAGAAGCGGGAATAATATTAAGTTAAACTGTTTTAGCCTCGAGATCAAAGGGGAGAATGTTGGGTTGATCTCGCGCCCTGATCGGGGGCGCAACCAACCGTCATGGTTGTGGCCCCCTGTTGCACACGCGCTATAAATAGAAGGGGGGTAGACCGGCCCATAACTCTCACGTTCTATGGTGCACATACCCCCCAACATACTCTAAGAACCCGATCTACTCGCGAGTGGTTGCAACGGGAAGGCCACAGCCGCATCGTCCTCACCTACGGCGCCACTGTTTCTTCCCCATCTACGGCAATGGCATCATCAAGTTCTACTCCCGAAGGTAACCCTAAGATCCCTCATCTAGGCGTTCTAATCTAGGCATCAAGATCCTAAGGATTCAACATAAGCCACTAGCCGTCTAAAAAATAGTATTGGCATTAGTCATTACTCCCAGCGGTCTTCAACCATATATAATTTTTATGTATCTAATTTAAATATTTAAAAATATATTAATAGTTAAAATTTCGAAAGTTTGACCATCACTATGTCCAAAACGTCATCTTTTTGAAAACTGGATTGAGCATTAATCACGACTTGAGGTTGTGTGTTTTGTTAGTAAGATAAGGTTGAATGATCGAGATAGGATGGTTCTGTACAATTTAGTTTAATTATTTTGGGTGAATGGAATAGTTCAATATCTATAGAGAATATTCTTATCAATGATAAAGTTTTATAAAAAATCTGACGATACATTGTTCCTTTTCATTAATTGTTGTTTTTTATTTTTCCAAATCACTAAATGAATTAATTTTTTTTAAATTTCTCTCATGTCTTTTATAGATTAGTTGGGATTTATTCACATTTTCTGTATTTTTCTATTTTCTTTGAATTTTTTCAATTTTTCTTGAGTGCCAAAAATCGAATAAAATCGGTCAAAAATCAAAAATCGATAGAAAATTGAACAAAATCATTCAAAAATCAGTCAAAATTGCTCGAAAGGTTTCTCTCTCTTACTGTTGTGTTCTCATTACATGCTGATCTGATTGCCAAGACATGTCCAGACTCACTTGGCTCGGTTTTTCTTGAGATTTCTTTGTGATTGGTCAGACTGATCTTCATAACTCCTTATAGCTATTAGAGTGAAAGAATCACAGTTTTGCCTGAAGGGAAAATATTTTCAAAAGGCGTTTAATTGTGTGGCACCTATTCAACCCCCGTCTCTTCTAATTGCCCTCTCGGTCCTACAATTCTTCTCCAGTCGTAAGAACATTCTTCTGCTGATAGATCATTGTTGTGTTGATCTCACGCCCTGATCGAGGGCGCAACCAACCGTCATGGTTGTGGCCCCCTGTTGCACACGCGCTATAAATAGAGGGGACTAGACCGGCCCAGGTACCAACATTCCCCGGAGCACACACACCCTAACAGACACACCGATTAGATCTACTCGCGTGGAGCAACGGGAAGGCCCACTTCATCAGGCGTACGGGCATGATCTACGGAATTGCCGAACGTGGACCTACCGCCTGGAGCAATTTTACAGCGGCAAGGGACCCATGCCATCGCTCCCAGAACAGGGCAAGAATAGCAAAGGCAAACAGCCCGTCGAAGGTAACGAGGATGACATGGAGTATCAAGAACCCCAGAACCACATTGCAGTTATCTTCGGGGGCTCCTCCGCATACAAATCTCGCCGGGATTTGAAGGACGCCGCGTGGGAGGTGCACCATGTTACCCAAGGTAAACCTCCCGTGCAGCAGCTCAAGTGGTCCAAACTGTCTCTTACTTTCTCTAAGGATGACTATCCCCTTGGAATGACCAAACCACAGAGGCTTTCGATGGTCGTGAGCCCCACCATCAGTAATACAGTCGTTGCCCGGGTCCTCAGACTCCGGAAGCTCTTTGGATCTAATTTCCGCCAAGGTCTTGGACGAGATGCAAATCCCTCGCTCCAAGATTAAAAGCATAGCGGTACCCTTCTTCGGAATAGTCCCGGGCACCTCGATCAAGCATTTAGGCCAGGTCATTTTGCCCGTTACCTTTGGTAGCCCGAGTAACTTCCGTACCGAGCTGATCACCTTCGAGGTAGTTGACTTTGAATCGGCCTATAACGCCATTCTCGGCAGGCCGGCTTTGGCCAAATTTATGGCCGCCTCGCATCACGCGTATCAATGCCTGAAGGTTCCTGGGCCAAACAGGGTCATAACTGTAAAGGGGAACCACAAGTCCACATTAAACTGCGACGAAAGGGTGTTGGATATGGTCGGCCAGCTGCCTACCCGCGGTCCCGACCAGGAGCCGAAGCATTCCCGGGCCAAAGTTGCTCTCCAGCCTGGAGGAGAGACCAAAGCCGTTCCACTCGACGAGTCGGAACCTACTAAGGTCGTGCATTTGGGATCTTCCTTAGATCCCAAATAGGAACTCGAGCTCATCACCTTCCTCCGAGCAAACCCGGATGCGTTCGCCTGGGAACCATCCGACATGCCCGGGGACCCAAGGGAGGTGATCGAGCACAGGCTAGCGGTTCAGCATGATAAAAAACCAGTGCGACAAAAACTCAGACGGGTTTCCCTGGAGAAACAAGCGATCATCCGGGAAGAACTCGACAAGCTCCTTAAGGCTGGCTTCATAAGGGAGGTCGAGCACTCGGAATGGCTGGCCAATCTGGTCATAGTCAGAAAGAAAGGAGGCAAGTGGCGCATGTGCGTTGACCACACGGGCTTAAACGCAGCATGCCCAAAAGACAACTACCCGCTGCCTCGCATAGACCAATTGGTCGATGCAACTGCGGAGTCGCAAGTCATGAGCTTCCTGGATGCATACTCGGGATATCATCAAATCAGCATATCGCGCGAAGACGAAGAGAAGACCTCCTTCATCACCCCGTTCGGTACATTCTGCTACACGACCATGTCCTTCGGTCTGAGAAATGCCGGAGTGACCTTCCAGCGCCTCATGCAGAAAACCTTTACAGACCAAGTGGGTCGGAACTTGGAAGTTTATGTAGACGCTATAGTCGTCAAGAGCAAGCACGCTCCAAGCCATGTCGCCGACCTAGAGGAGACATTTTGTAATCTCAATAAGCATCGAATAAAATTGAACCCGGAGAAATGCGTCTTCGGTGTAAAGGCCGGCAAGGTTCTCGGCTACATAGTCGGCCCACAAGGCGTTGGGGCAAATCCAGAGAAAATCGAAGCCATCGAGAATATGAGATCGCCCACATGTGTGAAGGAAGTAAAAGTCTTGACCGAATGAATGGTCGCCTTGAGCCGCTTTATTTCCCGGCTGGGTGAGCGAGGGCTACCTTTCTGCAAAGCCCTTCGAAGGCACGATGGTTTTTTATGGACAGAAGAAGCTAATCGTTCTTTTGAGGAGCTAAAGCAATACCTGTCCAAACCGCCCGTCCTGGTCACACCTAAGACGGAGGAAGAATTGCTGCTATACCTGGCGCGAACCCCTCAGGCCGTAAGTGCAGTACTAACGGTGGAAAGGGATGGTATCCAACGACCTATCTATTATGTTAGTGAAGTACTACACGGACCAAAGGAGCGTTACCCTGAGGTCCAAAAACTCTTGTATTCATTACTGATGGCTTCCAGGAAGCTGCGCCATTACTTCCAAGCACACAAAATCGTGATACTGACCAATTTCCCGCTCAGGGAAATCCTGAAAAAACAGGACGCCAGTGGTCGTATAGCTAAGTGGGCCATGGAGCTGGCCGAATTCGAGATAGTGTTCTCGGCTCGCACGGCGATCAAGTCCCAGGTTCTGGTCGACTTCGTGGCAGAAAGGTCGGCTCCAGCTCCGCCAGCAAGCGAGCCTGCCAGATCGAGGGAAAACCACTGGACCTTGTATTTTGATGGATCCCGAGCATACGAGCGCTCGGGGGCTGGCGTTGTGTTGGTCTCCCCGGATGGAGAATGACTCCAATACGCTGTGCAATTGCACTTTGCCGCAACCAACAACATGGCAGAGTATGAAGGCCTCTTGGCCGGACTGCGAGCGTGCAAATCGCTAGGAGTCTAACGGCTCACTGTGATGGTGATTCACAGTTGGTCGTGAACCAGGTCAACAAGGAGTATCAGTGTTCCGATACCTCAATGGCACTTTACCTGGTCGAAGTAAGGAAGATGGAGAGGTACTTCAAGAACTTCGAAGTACTCTACATCCCCAGGAAGGATAATGCCCTGGCCGACCAGCTGTCCAAGGTCGGTTCCTCTCAAATCGCCGCCCCGGCGGGGGTGCTCATCGAGCACCTATACAAGCCCTCCATTCCCTCTGAAGAGGCCGTCGGTAGGGTCTCCTTCCTCGAGCAAAGTGCAAGTTGGATGACGCCATTCGTCCAATACCTTGCGCATGGGACATTGCCCGAGGGAGAAGCCGAGTGTTCCCGGCTAACAAGGCGATCTTCTCAGTACAAACTGATCGAAGGCGACCTATACCGAAAAGGTGCATTAGGAATCCTCTCCAAATGCATCTCTCAGGAGGAAGGCCAGTACCTTCTTCGTGACATCCATAAAGGAATGTGCGGAGCTCACTCGTCGTTCAGAACACTTGTGAGCAAAGCCTTCCGATTGGGTTACTATTGGCATACGGCCTTGGCGGATGCACGAACGATCGTGACGACCTGTCGAGCATGCCAGTTTCATGATCGCAAAGTCCATCAACCGGCATATACGCTACAAACCATACCACTCTCGTGGCCGTTTTTGACCTAGGGGCTCGATATCCTCGGACCTTTCCATCGAGGTCGGAAGGGTTGCAAGTACCTGCTCGTGGCCGTCGACACTTTCACCAAGTGGATAGAGGCCGAACCCATGTCAACCATCTCGGCCCAGGCGGCCAAGAGGTTCCTCCAAAGCAACGTGGTGACGAGGTTTGGGATACCCAATCGTCTCATCACGGACAACGGAACTCAATTCACCAGTGAATTGTTCCAGGCTTATTGCGAGGAGGTCGGGATCAAGGTCTGCTTCGCTTTTGTGGCACATCCACAGAGCAACGGAGCAGTCGAACGAGCAAACGGGCAAATAGTCCAAGGCATCAAAAAGAGGGTCTTTAAGAACCTCAGTCAGCACAAGCAGGAGTGGGTGGACGAGCTACCCTCCGTTCTGTGGTCGGTTCGCACCAGCACAAGTCGAGCCACGGGCGAAACCCCATTCCAGCTTGTCTACGGTGCAGAGGCCGTTTTGCCTGCAGAAATTTTGCTGGGTTCCCCAAGGGTACAAACTGGTAGATTCCATCGACCAGGAAATCGAGCGACTCGTCGACCTATAACTCATAGAGGCAACACGAGAACGGGCGTTGCTTCGGTCCACGGTTTACCTACAGGCCTTCGTAGGCACGCGGCCAAGTCGGTTCGACCAAGGGCCTTGCAAGTTGGCGACATGGTCTTACGGAGAGTTCAGGACTTGTCAAAAGCCAACAAGCTAACCCAAAGATGGGAGGGGCCCTACACGGTCGTATCCGCAACACGCCCGGGGGCTGTTCGCCTAGCGATGGAGGACGGTCGGGAGCTCGCCAGCACCTGGAACATTGACCAACTGCGTAAATTCTACGTTTAAGCGTGTATCTCTATTTTGCGCCCGCTGCGCTGCCTTTGGCAAACCGGTTCTTTTTCCCTATTTCATTTTTTCTCGTTTTCTTCCAAGACCTTTATGAACTGCCAGTACGGCAAACGAGCTTGGCCGACGATGCGTGTGTACCATCCCCTTTGGGCACCGGCTGGGCATTCGCCCGCACCGATCACCGTCCGCAGTAGCACTTCACTGCATGAACGATCGTGCGCAGACATCCTATAGCCCGGTACAAACTCAGTCCCTACTTGGGTTCGGTAACTCTACATATTGTCGGAGCAAGCCCGTCTGTCCTACACGCGTGACCATGCCCGCGCGCGTCCCTTTCTCGACTCGAGCGGCAAATCCGATCATTTACAACGCGGTGTGCTGAAGGATTTTTTTGACTCTCCTATGAACAAATTCATGCCCGCAACTTTAGGGGCACGACCTTTGTCCATAGCGGGGGCTCCGTACAATAGGGATGAATCGTTCTTTTCCTGGAGTTTTACTCTTGATCGGAATCTTTGCTCGTAATGCCTTGCCTTTATACGGGAATCAAGTTTATACCCTTGTTCTCTCCTGTGGTTGTTTTCTTCTCTGCAGGACGAGCTTCGAGCAAGCATAAGTACATCTAGAGTAAGGTCTACACAAGCAAAAGGAAAAAGAAAAGAAAAAAAAGGGGCGTCTAAAATTAACTCCTACGCTCGGCCTGGAGGACAGGAAGCTCCTCCTTAAGGGAATCGACCTCGGCCTCGAGGTCCAAAACCTTCCGCCGGGCCGCACGACCTTCGGCCGCGCTTTCCCGAAGGCGCTGCACCTCCTTGAGCTGGGCCTCCTCGCGCTCCCGAGCTCCTTGGGCGGCGCGGCGCAGGTCGGGGACCTCCTGTCGTAGCTTCCCCAGCGCCTCCTCAAGCTCGGCACACCTTCGCTCTAAGGTGGTCTTCGCCGTTTCACTCTGGAGTTGGTCCCGAAGCTTGGCGACGATGCCCTTCGCCGACTCCAGCTCCTTCTGGTCAGAGGCATGCACCTCAGAGATCCGACGCTCAAGATCGGCGATCTTGGCATCTTGCTCGCGGTGGTACCTCCAGTACTCGTCCGCAGAAACCGTGGAGGCATCGATATCCTCCATGGCCTTGGCAGCGAACTGCGAGCAAAGAAGAAGAAGGGTTAAAAACGCCTTAAAAAGTTTTTTATACAGAAGAAAGGGGCGAAGTACTCACCAGAAGAGCACGGCTGACCAGCTTGTTGTAGGGTCGAGGATGCGCCTAAAGGGGGGGTGAATAGGCGTTTTAAAAATTTTTCTTACTAATCGAGGATCGCCTCTAATTACCCCTATGTCAAAACCTACACAAAGATTATGCGCAAGCGGAATATTACGATTTTGACAAATAAAGCCTAAATCATCTAGGCTCACTAGTGCACTAACTAATTATGTCTCTAAGCTATAATTGCTAGGTTGATCAAGCAAGCTACACTAAGCAATTCTAATCACAATCAAGTAATTGATAATATTGCAATGAAGTAGATGCTTGAATGTAAAAGGGCAAGAGACACAAAACTTTTTACCGTGGTTCGGAGCAAACCCTCCTACTCCACGTTGAGGAAGTCCAACTCATTTTGGACCGGCCCACTCACTTGAGCCTTCACCTCGAATCCACTATGGTTGCTTTTCACCCCGCCGGGTAGGCTAAGCACCAACATTCACAATCTTTCGCCGGGGCTTCTCACAAACCTTGAGAGCTCCCGCGCACGATGCACCAACGCCGTCTAGGAGGCCACTACCTCCAAGAGCAATAGGATGAGCACTCCGCTCAAGCTTCACCAAACGCACCTCCGCGTCTCCGGTGATCACCTAGTGCAACTCATGCAACTAGGGTCCTCTCAAACTCCCTCTAATTACTACTCATGCAATTAGGATCACTCTTGAGCTCAAAACCGAATTGGAAGAGGCAAAACCATGCAAACCCTCCCACAAACTCAAACCTAGCTCAAGAACACCAAAAACACCAGCAACATTCACCCTTGCCCCCCAAGGGGGTCTTATATAGCCTCACAAGCCAAAACTAGCCGTTGGGGGGAAAACCCACGAAAAATCAGCAAAACCGGCACTACCGCCCTCATAGGGCCGGTAGTGCCGCCCCCCAACCCAACGGTCGGCTAACGGCTGTAAACCCGGCACTACCGCAGTAAACCGCCAGAGTGTTGCTGAGCAGCGCAAAGACGGCCCCACTGGGCGGTACTGCCGGCCTTAGGGCAAACCACAGAACACCTGTTCTGTCAAATGACTACCGGTTCAACCCTGCATCGCCAAGACATCCGGCGATCGCCCCACATGGGCGGTAGTGCCGGCTAACACTCGCAGCACATCGCTTGCTCTTCTGGAAAACAACTACCGACGTTATATGCCCGGTAGTGCCGACTTGAGCGGCAGTACCGCTCCCATAAGCGGTACTGCCGGCCTCAGCGGTACTACCGCCATACAACCTCCGATAGTGCCGGCCTTAGGAGAAAAACCAGTTTTTCGCTAAAAACTTTTCTCCAAAACTTCAACCGACAATTCTTTGAGCCAAAAGGTGATCAAACCACGATCACACTTAGTTGCAAAACACTTTTGCAACACCACTGAACCATGCTCAAAGAATTCAACCAAACTCCAAATCGTTTGCGAAAAACGCACCTCGCAAACGTCTCAAAGATTATATTTGCAAGAACGTATTAAGCAAATAAAACCCGGAGTCTATAAGGTTTATCCTCTTAGCCATGTGGTGGTCAAACCACGACCAAACGGACTTGCAAAAAACACGGTGCAAGTATCACATGCTTTCAGGATCGGAACCCATAGACCTCCCGTTTATTCGCACAACGAACTCACAAATAAACAGTCAAACCACTATATGCTTGAGCATTCTCTTTTTTTTGCAACAAATGCAAAAAGCTTGGCTCAAAGCAAACTCCAAACACTTTGCGAAAACACTTTTCGCAAACAACTCAAAGACGTATTTGCAAAAACCATTAAGCAAATAACCAACGAGTCTATGAGTTTGCTCCTCCTAGCCATGCGATGGTCAAACCATGACCAAACGGACTTGCAAACACCACGGTGCAAGTATCACATGCTCTCAGGATTGAAACCCATAAACAAACTAAATCAAATCAGAATGCATGAGCTCTCTAATTGCAATGCCTGCAATTCTTTAGCTCCATGCACTAAAACAAACACTTGCTTGAGCTCTCTCCGTTTGCAACCCGTGCAAATAGAGCTCCAAGCAATACCAAATAAACACAATAAAATTTTGTTTGTAAAACAAAAACAAAAGCATGAAGCTTCATCTATTGCAACACATGCAAACAAATGAACTTCATGCAAAAGCCAACGCATTAGCTTATCCTATTTGCAACTAATGCAAATCAAAGCTCAATGCGAAAAACTCCAAGCACAAGCTTGACCTATTTGCAACAAATGCCAAATAGAGCTTATGCAAAAACCAAGCACGGGCTTCACCCATTCGCAACACATGCCAAATGGTTAGCTCCATGCAAAAACCAAATCCAATTAAGATTTGAGCTTGAGTGACTACGGGATTGAGATCATCACCACATGATGAAGCTTAAAGCAAATACTCAACCCCTCTTAATAGTACGGTGCTAAAACTAGACACAAAGCTAGGAAAATCCTTAGCCTATCTAGTTATACCTTAGCCGCAGCCAAGCAATCCCCTTTGGGGTCTTTAAGATCTTCAATTAACTTGTACCCCCGGGATCATCACTCTGGCTGTCTCTTGAAGTCTTTTATGATCTTCAATCATCTTATCTTCAAGATCGTCACCCAGCTCTATAAGCTTGTTCATCTCTTCTTGATGAACCTTCTTCTTTTCAACCTTTGGAACTAACCTGGCTCAATCATCACTTATAGAAATGGTTAGTCCAAGATTCATGGTTGTCTCAATCATCTAAGTACTCCATTAACACATAATGGATACCACTTACATCAATTGAGCACAACTTAAATCAATCAAATGAACTTATATGTGTCTTGAGTACATGATGCAACTAATGCTTCATACTACTCAAGAACTCTTCATTTGCCTTTAATCAATCACAAGAACACCATCAACACATGATGAAATGTTCTTTGATGATTAAAAGACAAATGAACTCAATTTAAACATTCATTTAAATTGATATGTTCCAATGTATTGATCCTTTAAATATATGGAGTGAAGAATAGATCAATACATCGATACATCAAGTTCAAGTGTGAACTCCCCCAAGATATGTGCATCCATGTAATATATGGATTGGGAAATTAATGCACATTTTGTGGTTAATGCAATGGAGAATTCAAACTTAAACTTGAATCCAAAGTATGCAATTAATACTTAGAATGAATATGCATACATACCTTGGGTTTTCCATTTTCCATCCAAATATGAGACTATTGAATGTAACTCAATAAACATGTTAGTCTCAATAAGATTAGATTTGTCATTAAACAAAGATTAAGCATTAATCTAAACCAATCACCAAAACCAAATAGAGCTTGAACTTACACTTATCCTGGAGCCGCTGGCGGTCGGTCGCGCCAGCTCGAAAGAATGGATTGACCCACGCAGGATCATCCTGGCCCCGAGCGGCCACGTCAAGGTCCTGCCCCTCCGGGCACTCGGCGCACCCAAGAGGTCAGTGGCGGCCTCTTCCTCGGCCATCTTCTGGTCGCCCCGAGGTTGGTCCTCCCCGAGGGCTTGCAGCTCGTGGCTGCCTTCCCCCTGCTAGGCCACCATGCTCGGGGGCTGGACGCCAACCGCGGCCGCCTCCGCTCCTTGGTCCGCGGCCGGAGGCAACTGGTCGACGACGACCAATTCTCCGCTCCTTGGTCCCGGGTCGGAGACGACTAGTCGAGGACGACCAACTCTTGGCCTTCGGAGCCCGCCGCCTGGGTCTCCCTCGTGCTTGGCACCGCGCCTGTCCCTTCATAAGGGACCAAGGCCATGGCCCCTTGGTCCTCGGCCCCTTGCGGGTCTTGCTCCTCTGCGGCTGGAGCGGGCTCGACGTTCGCCGGGCGAAACTCGGGTTCCTCCGGAAGTGCGGCCCGTGGCGGCTCCTCCTCATCCTCGGCCATCACTTGGTCAAGGATGCGATCAAGCTCGGCGTCAACTGCATAGTCGAGAATCCTCTCAGCCATTCGCTGGAAATCCAAGGACAGGAGCCGAGCTATCACGCCCACACCAAGCGGAGTGGGGTTATCCCGGAAAATCGCAAACAAGAACAAAGGACTCAACGAAGAGACTACGCGAGGATTACCTTCCACTCGGCGAGCAGCATCCTCGTCCTTGGCTTCCTCGCTCTGAACCACGGGCGCCCTGCCCGCGGCGGCCTCGTAGGCCTCAGTGACGGCCTCGGTGCACTCCGCGGCGGCGTCGCTAGCCTGTGCCATCATCGGGTCGACCTCGTCCATGTCGACCCCCTTCAGCGCCGAGGTCAGTTGAGGCGACGACCTTCTGCTCCTCTTAACCAGGGCAAAGGCATTTTCCTCCTCTTCATCCTCCTCGGGGTCCTCGACCAGCTGAGCAAGTTGATCTTGGAGGGCCTTGATTTGCCTCTCCAGCTGCTCCTTGTTCGCGGTAGACTTGGCTGCCTCCTCGGCCTTCTTCGCCTGCTCGGCCAGCTGTTGCAGTCAACCCATCAGCTCCGGCTTCTTCCGCTTGAAATCAGCAAACCATTTTCGGAGCCCTCTTACCTCCTTCCGGTCGGTGTACTCCAGGTGCTGCGCGGTCGTGACCCTGGCCGAGGCTTGGAGCTTTGAGCGCTTGGCACGAGGAGGCGATGTGGGTGGTCGGCGGCTTCGACCCGCCGTCTTCTTGTGAGGACCCCTGGCTGGGGTATCTCCTTGCGGCAGTGGCTCCGCGCTCGACACAGCGAGCTTGAGGGCGACCCTCTCCTGCAACCAGAAATCAAATTGGATAAGCTCGGAATGAGTTCTTCGTGCGAGAACAAGCACGGGTACTTACCGTGTCGCTACGGTCGAGGACGTTTTTTGGGAACTGACGGTCGACCTTCAGTTCCTTCTCCTTTGGGGCGCCGAACATCTCGGCGACCCTCTCCTCGACCCAATCCATCCTTGGAGCTGCGACTCGAGCAAAAAGAGCGCAGGATCAAACCCATGCTCGACCAAAGACGAAAACCAAGGAATGGACCAAAAAACTTACCCGCATCGCCCTCACGGGTGAGGTCCTGCCACCCGGTCACCTCGAAGAATGGGTGCTCCCGACGCCGCAGTGGGGACACCCGGTTGAAGACGAAGTCGCGCGCGATGTCCTTGCCAGTGAGCCCCATCTGGGTGAGCTCACTGATGGTCCTAAGGATGCGATCCTCCTTGGGCTGGACGAGCGGGCGCGCGGTCTCGGCCGCCGGGGCGACCTCCCCGGTATAGACCAGTTGGCTCCCTTCGGTCTTCTGTTGGTAGAACCAAAGGTCGGCCCAACCCGACACCGAGTCCTTCAAGGAAAGGAGGGGGTACTCGTATGGGCGGTTGGGCCGGAGATGAAGGTAGATGCAGTCGGCGGGGGTATTCCCGCCGGTGCGGAAAGGAGAGTAAAAGTGAAAGAAGAGGCTGGCCGTGGGCGCTACCCCCACGTACGCCTCACAAAGGTGGGAGAAGATCTTGAAAGCAAGGATAGAGTTGGGGTTGAGGTTAGAAATCTCGCACCCGCAGAAGGCGAGCACGGAGACAAGAAACTCGCTTTCGGGCAAACGGAGCCCATTGACGGCGTAGAGCTCGCAGGAGATGATCTCCCCCTCCCGCGGCGCCGGCGCCTCTTCACGGCCGGGCGCTCGGGCGGTGTTCGGGTCGACGTGACCATCATCCACAAGCGCCTGGAGTCTCCTCCGGTTCATCTGGCTGACTCCGAATCGCGCCATTGCTATGGGATGAGAAGGAGCAAAGGTCGCTAAGGAGCAGAGAGTGATGTGAAGAAAAGGGCACCAAGGGCGCTAAGGGTTTGGAGAAAAGTTTAAGCAGGTGCCGAGCAAAGCGCGAAGTGACCTCATCTGTGCAGTGTCCGGGGTTAAAAAGGCTACGAAAGGGTGCATTAAATGCTGCCACGACCTTTCGCGAAACGGCACTTGTCCGTTACTAAAAAATTTCAAAGAAATGCACGCTTTCCGAGAAACTGCTTTACCGTTACAGAGAGGCTTCTCAGAGAAGGAATCAAAATAACTAAACGTCGCACCACCGTGGCATGGACGTTTGACCAGCAAAACAAGACGGTAAGGTCGTCTCCCGTCACAGGATGGTCGTGAGACACGACCAGGGAAATCTAATCCCTCCTTTGAGTTTTCAGGCTCAAGGGGAAGCCCGAGCATAGATAACTCCCCGCTTGAGCCTCGGGGGCTAGCTGTCGGGGATTGACTATCCACTAAAAACGACCATTTTACCCCTAAGGGTCCAAAAACACCGACCACACGGGCCCCCACGGAAGAAGCTCGGGAAACTTGCCCGAGCGGCCAAGGCATCCGAACTTGCATGCTCGGGGACTCGCCTGCGACCATGCAAGCAACCACGCTCGTGTGTACTACGCAGATGGTCGGGGGACTTGGTCAAACCATTAGAAAGGAAGGTGGCAACATGAAAGGACCGAAGATGTTGCCTAGAGGGGGGTGAATAGGCAGATTAAAAAATCACAGCGGAATAAAACTGGCCGAGCAGGTCAATCCGGAGTCTCCGGGTATTTTATCCGGATACTCCGGGTTGTCCGGAGTGTCCGGTATTTTATCCGGATACTCCGGGTTAGCTGGCTCGGGAACGCAACTAAAGTTACTCTATCTAGCACAAGATATTACAACAAATAGATAGCAAGAGCAACCTAGATCAAGGGCTAGCATGGATTTGAATTAAAGCTAAGCAATAAGCTAGATCTAAGCTTTACAAAGACAAATCCACACAAGCTAAGGTAGGAAGTAAAAGAGAAAGTGAGAGACGCGATTTTTCACCGAAGTTCGGATTCTTGAAGGGAATCCTACGTGTCCGTTGAGGTGGCTCGGTCGCACTTGAGCCGGGGTCTCTTTCAACCCGCTTTCCTCCCGGTGTTGCACAAATGCACTCGCCAGCTTCACTTCTTGTCTCTTTCCTTTCGGAGGTGAGACTCGCCTTCACAAACGACCGGGGCGCACCACAAGCGTCGGTCGCTCCCGGTGACTCCTAACCGTTTAGGAGACCTTCAACCTCCAAGAGTAATAATGCCACGGGAACTCGCTTGGAGGATGAACTAGTGCTCAAGGACTAGAATTGAATGCACCTAGCACTTCTTTTCTTCCCCACCACACCAAATGAGATCAAACAACTAATCAAGAGGTGGGAGGAAGTATGAGCTCTATTGAATGCTTGGAAGAGGTTAGGAATGGCTTGAATGCTGCTATGAATGAGCTCAATAGAGATCCTAGCCGTTGGAGGGGAGTGGTGGCTTTAAATACTCTTTTTGAAAACTAGCCGTTATTCCCCTTTTTGAACTGTCCGGAGACTCCGGACAAATTAACCCGGACACTCCGGATGGTCCGGACTCCGGATTCACTGGAATTCGCATTTTGGCTGAAGGGGTTAACCCGGAGACTCCGGACTGAGTCCGGATACTCCGGACTAAATGTCCGGACTCTCCGAGTTAGATGGCTCGGTTGGAAATACTGTTTTTGGAAAATGCAAGTATTTGAGTGCTAGTTTGTATGCAAATTTTGACCTTGAGCACATGCACATCCTAAAAACGATTTTCCGTAGTATCCTCTTAATAGTACGGCTATCCTTAAGACTCAAAACAAAATAGAAATTACAAGTCTTCGTCTTGATGCTGTTTTCTTGAATTTTAATGTACGTAGGAGCGTCCAATCTCATTCTGAGCTTGATGTGATCTCGAGATCTGCATTATTCTTAGTTGAAACATTAGATCTCTTTAATTGTGTCATCATTAATCACCAAAATAAAATGAGGGGCCTAGATGCACTTTCACAACCAATCCGCCGGAGATCAAGGGAAGACGCGCCCGAAATTCAAATAACGCGCAGATCAAGGGCGCCGGATCGTGGGCGCTACGGTTATGGAAGCACGACGTAAATCTAGGCAGTTGTTACCTTCTATGTATCTTCAGCTTCTGTATTTAAACCCCCAAGAGCATCTGCAGGGGAGAACTTTTTACCGATTATAGACACAATAAACTGGAGTAGGGCTGTTATCTCGGCGGTGAGAGGCCCGAAGCAGGATAAACACCACGCGTCTTTCTCCCGAACTCGCGTTGCTCGGACGAACACCCCGGCTCGCACGAAGGGGCCCTATTGATCCCTCGTTCAACAAGTAAGCTCGGCGGGAGCCCGTTCTCCAATCGTCGACAAATATTGATGTTGGTCTTGCTTTCATGCAAGACAAGCTTTATTTAGTTTCCCAAAATAATGATGTGAATGTTGTGAATGCCTCTTCATCTGTGAATGAATGTAATAAGCGTAAGAGAATAACAAACGAGACGTCTTCGAAATTATGGCATTGTCGTTTAGGCCATATTTCGAGGGGGGGATTGAGAGATTAATCAAAGAATCAATTCTCCACCCATTAGACTTCTCAGATTCAGAACATTGCATTGATTGCATTAAGGGCAAATATGCTAAGCAAATTAAGAAGAACGCCAAGCGAAGCACAGGAATTTTAGAAATCATTCACACATACATTTGTGGTCCTTTTCCTATGAAGTCAGTGGATGGTTTTGATTCATTCATAACATTCACTGATGATTTTTCTCGTTATGGCTATATCTATCCAATCAAAGAACGATCAGAAGCACTAGATAAGTTTAAGATATTTAAAGTTGAAGTTGAAAATCGGCATGATCTAAAGATCAAAGTAGTAAGATCAGACCGTGGAGGGGAGTACTACGGTAGACATACCCTTTATGGCCAAGTTCCTGGACCCTTTGTAAGGTACTTACAGGAAAATGACATAGTAGCCCAGTATTCAACACCGGGCGAACCTCAGCAAAATGGAGTAGCTGAAAGGCGTAACCACACCTTAATAGATATGGTACGAAGTATGATAAGCTACTCCACTTTACCGATTAGTTTATGGATGGAGGCATTAAAAACTGCTGCCCATATTCTTAATCGGGTCCCCAGTAAGTCGGTGCCTAAAACACCATATGAGTTATGGACTGGGAGAATGCCCTCTTTAAATTATTTACATGTGTGGGGTTGTCCAGCTGAGGCCAAAGTATTCAACCCAAATATTGGAAAATTAGATGCTAAGATAGTCAGTTGCCATTTCATTGGCTATCCTGAAAGATCAAAAGGGTACCGTTTCTACTGGCCTAACAGACAGACTAAGTTTGTAGAAACGAGACACGTTGTGTTCTTAGAAGAAGATATGATCAGGGGGAGCATGGTATCCCGAGAAATAAGCCTTGAGGAGAAGTGGGTTTGTGCCCCAACTTCGATGATTCAAGAGCCCATTTTCTCGATACCTGATGTTGTTGCACCTCCAGTTGTTGCAACACCTGCTGTTGGTTCTCCTAGTGCATCTACTAACGTACCTGAGGTTCCTGTTGTTTTGGAGCCCCAAGATCCTGTTATAGATGCACCTAAAGAGCCACAGCAGCCTCCAGTATCGAGCAGTGTATCTGCTCAAGAACCTCTCAGGAGGTCACAACGGAATAGGAAGTCAGCTATTTCTGCTGATTATGAAGTTTATGTAAGTGAAGAGTTAGAAACAGAGGGTGATCCCACCTCGTTTGAAGAAGCCATGAGAAGTCCCCATTCATCTAAATGGTTCGCAGCCATAGAAGATGAAATGAAGTCCATGAACACCAATAAGGTATGGGACTTAGAAGAAATTCCTAAAGGAGCCAAAACAGTAGGCTGCAAATGGGTCTACAAAACCAAGCGTGACTCCAGAGGGAATCTTGAAAGGTTCAAAGCAAGACTCGTGGCAAAAGGATTCACTCAGAGAGAACGAATCGATTATAATGAGACCTTCTCACCTGTTTCGACAAAGGATTCTTTTAGAATCATCATGGCGCTTGTAGCACATTATGATTTAGAATTACATCAGATGGATGTTAAGACGGCATTCCTTAATGGGGATCTGTATGAAAATGTATACATGGCTCAACCCAAAGGTTTTGTTGTGGAAGGGAAAGAAAACATGGGATGTCGGCTGAAGAAATCCATTTATGGATTAAAGCAAGCGTCTAGACAGTGGTACCTTAAATTTGATGAGACTATAAGAAAGATTGATTTTAAGGAAAATGAGGTGGACAATTGTATTTATGCTAAGTTTAAGAATGGAAAATTCATTTTCCTAGTCTTGTATGTAGATGATATCTTGCTGGCAAGCAGCGATAAAAATCTACTTCTGGAAACAAAGAGTTTCTTGTCCTCAAATTTTGATATGAAAGATCTCGGTGAAGCATCTTATGTCTTAGGAATTGAGATTTACCGAGATAGAACAAAAGGGGTATTGGGCCTATCGCAAAAGGCATACTTAAAAAAGGTTCTTAAGAAATACAGTATGCATGCGTGTAAGGCTTCGCCTGCTCTAATAGTCAAGGCTGATAAGTTTGGGAATTTTCAATGTCCCAGGAACCAATATGAGATCGATCAATTGAAGTCGGTTCCATACACTTCAGCTGTCGGAAGTATAATGTATGCTCAAGTATGCACTCGCCCTGACTTAGCATTTGTAACTGGGATACTTGGCAGATATCAGTCAAATCCAGGAATAGATCACTGGAAAGCAGTAAAGAAAGCCTTGCGGTATTTGCAAGGAACTAAAAGCCTCATGTTAACGTATAGAAAGTCGAGTACCCTCGAGATTGTGGGATACTCTGACGCAGATTTTGCGGGGTGTGTAGACACTAAGAAATCCACATCAGGTTATGTATTCACCCTCGCAGTGGGAGCTATTTCGTGGAAAAGCTCCAAACAAACAGTCACTGCATCGTCGACAATGCATGCTGAGTTTGTAGCTTGCTATGAGGCAACCGGGCAGGCACTATGGCTTAAGAAATTCGTACCCGGATTGAGAGTGGTAGACAGCATTGAAAGACCACTCACGTTATACTGTGACAATGAACTAGCAGTATTTTACTCCTATAACAACAAGTCAAGTGGTGCTGCCAAACACATTGACATTAAGTATTATGTTGTAAAGGAGAAAATCCAAGATCAAACTATAAGAATTGAGCATATAAGTACCAAGCAAATGCTTGCGGATCCGTTGACCAAGGGCTTACCACCACATGTGTTCAGAGAACACGTAGCCGGTATGGGATTATTGGAAAGCCTATGATTCTGGATATAAGGGGTCAAATAAGCAACCATCTCCCACAAGATTAAGTTTCCGTTTTGAGATAGAAAGGTGTATTGTAGTCATTGAGTTTAACAGCACGTAACTGGTTGTTATAACACTTTGGTCTTGATGCACTAATCTATTAAAAGGCGGGTTGATATTTAGTCAAACTATTTTAGTCTCGAGATCAAGGGGGTGAATGTTATGTTGATCTCGCGCCCTGATCGGGGGCGCAACCAACCGTCATGGTTGTGGCCCCCTGTTGCACATGCGCTATAAATAGAGGGGACTAGACCGGCCCAGGTACCAATGTTCCCCGGAGCACATACCCCCTAACATACTCACCGATCAGATCTACTCGCATGGAGCAACGGGAAGGCCCGGCCTCAGCCGCACCGTCCTCATCTACGGCATCATTGCTTCTTCCCCATCAACGGCAATGGCGTCCTCGAGTCATAATCCCGAAGGTATCCCTCTAGGACCCGCATCTAGGTGTTGTTCTAGGCATTAAGATCCCTAGATTCTATCAATCATCTCTTGTTTCGACGTTTTTTCAGTGTATACTCCCCAACTGTATGATCCAGTAGATTCAGTTAGACTGTGAATGGAACTCCCAGCCCTAATCTTTGGCTTCGTCACCTACCTTCAAAGTAACACTCGAATCATTACCTGGTGCTTGCCTGTGTGTCTGCGTATGCCAGGGTTAATTTGACTCCGTTGTCCAAAGTGTTATCATTGATATCAGACGCAGTAGCCCAAGGTGGATAAATCCTAACTTGTGAAGGTACGGTGGAAATCAACATTGTAAAACTCGGATTATACTTGGGCTCAACTCGAGCTCACTCGATCCCATCCACGTTCTATTCGATATACATTTAGAATCCCTACTAGTATTTAACGACTCTGCAGTCTTCTAGTCAAGATCAGCCTAATCTAGTAGTTGGTGAAAGAAGATAACAAATTTGGAAACCAAACCTATTTCATCTAGCACTAGTATAATGCAATCAGAGCAGCAAGTGGATCATTCAAATTAATACATATTTCTGATGTCTACCTTTCACCAACTAGCTTCGGCTCTTAGCATTAATTAATTACGACTCGAAGGCCGGCCAAAGAATATCACGGTGAATTTCTATATCTTATACTCCCTTCAGTTTGGTAATATCTGTTGTTTTGGACATAGTGATGGTCAAACTTCCGAAACTTTGACTATCGATATATTTTTAAATATTTAAATTGGATACATGAAAATTATATGTGTAAACTTGTCTTGAGAAGTACTTTCATAATATTATAATTTTATTGGGTTTTATAAATATATTATAATAAAAATTAGCCGTCAAAGTTGTTTTTTGAAGACCGACTTGATTCCGTCAAAAAAAAGTTGCTACTTGTTTAATTAATGATAGAACTGATAATGTGATTAGGTACATGATGAAAAGGTTTGCTTTCCTGAACGTATATCGCGCTGGATTGGACTCTTGGCACTAAGCCTCTAGCCGTCTAGAAAATACTCTTGGCATTAGTCATTATTAATCACGACTCGGGTTTAAAGGTGTGTTTGATTGGTTAGATGAGGTTGAATGGGATAAACGGTCTTGTACCATTCACTTAAATCCATATTTCAAATGATCAAGTCGAAATGTACATTAGCTTTTGTTCTTAAAAAAAAGTGAGAGGTGCTTCTATGCTCTCCCTCCTAATACAAGTCGCATAAATCTTGAAGCAAACGAAAGGATAAGTAATCTTCATCTACCATTCATTCATGCTTTAATATTTGTGCAACTTTAAAAACGAAAAGCATAGAAACACCTCTCAAAAAAAGTGTAATGGATTTATAGGCCGTGTTGAAGATTCCACTGCCCCATCTAAAAATTAAGTATAGATGCATGTAACTGGGAAAAATTGATGATTTGCCCCGAAGTTAATCAGGATCCGCATGTCAGTGAGATATCGTAGAGCAAATCATTAAAGACCGATCAACTTCGGGGCAAATCATCAAATCCCCAGCGACAGATTCCATGTATACGTTGAGCTCAATGGTGAAGTTACTAGTAGCTACTAATGTGTAAATACTCTCTTCCCTATAATGGATACGCGGCTTCCATTAATACAAGCGTACAACTCCCAATTTTTTTGCTTCATTGTCTGTATATTTGTTGAGATATATTAGCATGTGCTAATTGTGGACAAATTTACTTGTGTCTATGACATTAACTACCATGTAGTTATGTACATGAGGAGGCACCTTTTGTAACAAGTGCCTTTTAGTGGCACCTTTTCACATGTATATAAAGGGGCTTTGCCCTCCTTGTAAGAATACTCCTAATGAATAGAAAACTCTCTCTTGTGTTATTCATCTCTTTGCTAATAGACTCAAAACACGTTATCAGCACGCTCTTCCTGAACACAAGAGAGTTTTCTATTCATTAGGAGTATTCTTACAAGGAGGGCAAAGCCCCTTTATATACATGTGAAAAGGTGCCACTAAAAGGCACTTGTTACAAAAGGTGCCTCCTCATGTACATAACTACATGGTAGTTAATGTCATAGACACAAGTAAATTTGTCCACAATTAGCACATGCTAATATATCTCAACACTCCCCCTTGGACAAATTATATCTATCTTCGTGTTCCTTTAAAAACTCCTTCCAAAAACCCTGTGGGAAAAACGGATGAAGAAAATAGGAATATATGTATATGCCTCATTAAAAACTCTCCCAAAAACCCAGTGGGAAAAATGGACAGAGAAAAGAGTACATAACATATTTAGCTTGTATTATATTGCCTCATTAAAAACTTTTATGGGAAAATACCATGTAAAAACACATAAAGGAAAAGAGTACAATATATCCTTTAAAAACAGGTTTAAAGTTCAGAGGACTCTCCCCCTGATCCTTGCAACATACAAAGTCTCCTCATACCAATTCCATTAACACATTTCTGAAATGTGGATTTTGGTAAGGATTTGGTAAATAAATCAGCCAAATTTTCACAAGACTTTGTTTGTAAAATTTCTATCTCACCGCTCTTTTGAAGCTCATGAGGATAGAATAATTTAGGAGCAATATGTTTCGTAATGTTGCTCTTTATATAACCTGTTTGCATTTGAGTAATACAAGCCGCATTATCTTCATAGATAATGGTAGGGGATTCAATTGTATTTATACCACATGCTTTTTGTATGTGATTAATCATTCTACGAAGCCATACACACTCACGTGATGCTTCATAAAGTGCAATTATTTCAGAATGATTAGTGGAAGTGGCCACTAAAGTCTGTTTACTAGACTTCCATGAAAAAGCCGTTCCACCGTATAAAAATACAAACCCAGTTTGTGATCTGGCATTGTGGGGATCAGACAAATAGCCAGCATCTGTATAACCCACTATGTTCATATCTTGGTTTTTCTTATAAAATAGACCAAGATCTTTTGTACCTTGGAGATACCTGAAGATATTCTTAACGCCAGCCCAATGTCTCTTTGTTGGTGCTGCGCTATATCTAGCCAATAAATTAACTGCAAATGAAATATCAGGCCTGGTGCAGTTTGCTAGATACATCAGTGCCCCAACGGCACTAAGATATGGAACCTCTTGTCCTAAAATATCTTCATCTCTAGGTTTAAATGGGTCTTTATCCCTATCTAGAGATCTAACAACCATAGGGGTCTTTGATGGATATGATTTATCCATATTAAATTTACTCAAAATCTTTTGAGTATATGCAGACTGGTGTATCAATATCCCTTCAGGGAGATGCTCAAGTTGTAAACCTAAGCAAAATTTGGTTTTACCCAAATCTTTCATTTCAAACTCCGTCACAAGATGTTTACTTGCTTCCCTAATATCCTCTGTGGTTCCGATGATATTCAAATCATCAACATATACTGAGATTATGCAAAATCCATTTTGGGATTTCTTTATGAACACACAAGGACAATCATCGTTATTTGAGTATCCTTTCTTCAAAAGAAACTCACTTAGTCGGTTGTACCACATCCTTCCCGACTGCTTTAATCCATATAGTGCCTTTTTCAATTTGACACTATACATGTTGCGATTTGCATTTGGATTCGGAATAGATATCCCCTCTGGGACTTTCATGTAAATATCCGAATCAAGTGACCCATATAAATATGCAGTCACCACATCCATCAACTGCATGGATAAATTCTTGTTTGCTGCCAATGATAATAAATATCGGAATGTTATTCCACTCATTACCGGTGAATATGTTTCATTGTAATCAATGCCGGGTCTCTGCGTAAACCCTTGTGCTACAAGTCTCGCTTTATATCTCACCACCACATTATTTTCATTCTTCTTTCGAATGAAAACCCATTTATTTCTGTAACATCCTCAAATTATAAAAAGTTTAAAATCAAATATTAAGTATGTGAGATCATCCTTGTGTTGCATTTTATGATTTCTTGTGTAATTATTTATGTGTTGGTTGAATTATTTGTTGAAATGAATAATGGAGTTAAGAAAGAAAAGAAAGGAAAAGGATAAAATGGTAAAATGGTAGAAGTGAAGAATTACCATGGTAAAAATTTTGTATAACCTGGCCAAACCCTAGAAGATATTTCTAGCTGGTCAAAAGACCATGTGAATGCATTTAGAAGTAAAGAAAATAATTTAATTAGCAAATTCCATTGCTGTCCAGACCAATGTCAGATTTTTAGAGATAAACGTGGAGAAATCTAGGCCTTGGAATTTTTACCATAAGACCTCAGTCATATCACCTTTACCCTCAAAAAGTTTCAAAAATTAATAAGCATTTTTGCTATGTTTTAGCATTTAATTTAGGCAGATTTGGAATTCTGCAGAAATCAATAAAAGATTTATGGAGAATTAAATAATGAGAATTTAATGTTGAAATTTTTATGATAGGTCCATTGTTTATAACCAAAACTTCAGTAAAAATTTCAAAAGTAAATACGTTGATTTAGTCCCTTAACCAAGCTGAAAACCAAGTTGGATTTCATGTGCAGCAGTTAATGTCAGATTTTTAATTAAATCACCATAGATCTTTTTAACCTCAAATTTTTACTGGAAGTAGATAACTTAACCATCAACTTGGACAAAAAGTTTCGAAAAATCTGGACATGAAATGACCCGGGAATTAAATGGGTTAGTGTGCTGTCCAGGGAATGAGCTAGAGCTCTCCCTTCTCATTCCTTACACGTGGGGCCCACGTGTGCACGGACGCTGCCGACGGGTCCCGTAACTTCCCGTCACTGCCAGGTGGGCCTCCACCTTGCACCAGACCCGCGCGTCATGCTTCTTTTTCTCCCTCTGCCTGGTGGACCCCGAAGGCCAGAGCCTTCTTCTTCTTTTCCCTTCTCTATCTCTCTATCTCTCTCTCGTTCTCTCTGTGTTGCCGACAACACCCACAATACCACCTCCATTCTTGTCCATATTGCGCCGCAACTCCTCGCGCCTCGCGCCTGCACTGTGATGGTGTCACTACACCTGCACTGCACCACTTAATGGTCTTGACCTAGCTGGAAGGAGAGCTCCAGAGAACGCCCTAGTTGGCCGCCGCCACTTTCTCCGTTGCTCAAACCATAGGAGTCATCCTTCGCTTCTATTTAAGCACCGGCCGAGTACGCAATGACCTCTGCAACTCAACGCGCACCAGTATTCCTCTCCTAAAGTCTTAGAACACCCGAGTCGAGCCTTTCTTCTCCATCTCTGGCGGAACCCGAATTGGGGGAAATCCCAAATTCGTTCACCTCGGTAAGAGAACGTTCAAATTAATCGCTCCTAAAGTATCCTTGGATACTCACGAAGCATTCGCGCGATTTGTTTCAGCCTGGAGTACTCCGAGTTGATCCCGCACCGTGTAACCTCTTCCGCCGTCGCCGCCGCACGGTGAGAATACCACCCGGCCACCCGTTCCTCGGCTTAAGTGTGTGATTAGTATCCTCTTAGCCCACTAGAGCTTTTGTGCATAATCATTCGGCTCCGGATGAACCGTAGCGCCGCCACGCCTTGCGCCGCCGTGAAGCGCCGCCGTCCATCGCGGAGCGCCCAAAACCTCCGAACACCACCTATAACTGAGCACACCCCTAAGTTCATCATGGTCCACTGATGCCGTAGGAGCCCTCCAAACTCGATCGACGTCGCCGGAGAGCCGCCGGCGAGGTCGACGGCCATCTCCCCTGCTTAGAGTCGCTGTCATGCGGGCCATCTCTGTCAGCTGGCTCGGGTTCAGCTAGCTGTCATGTGGACCCGGGCGGACAGTTGCTTGTACGGGCGCGTCTCGCTGCCGTGCGGGCCCACCTTCTCAGCCCGCGCGTGAGCCACTGCCAAGTGGGCCTAGGAAGTCAGCGACCGTAACTCAGTTCAAAACCCAGCCCGCGCAAACGTTAGAAATACGCTTTCCTTTAAGGAAAACGTATTTTCCTTTTTTCTGGTATTTCTTTGAACCGAATGACTTTAAATGGCTATATCTTTTGATCTATAACTCCAAATCAAGTGAAACAAATTTGTAAATTCATTATAAATCCCCTAGTTTCATAATCTGCAAAAATATTTCAAACTTGTTTAGCAATTTAAACTTGAATTTAAATTTAAAGAGTGAAATTTGAATATATAGCATATAGAGATTTTGCAAACAAAGTCCAAATTGGGTGAAACCAACTTTGTTGGAATCCTTAGGTCAAATACTACTCAAATATGTAATTAGATTTGGATTTGGAGTTAGTTTGTGAAAATTTCATGTTAGAACTTTACTTAATGCATAGATTTAATATAGTTGTGATAACTTAATGAAAAAGCATCCAAATTGAATGGAACTAGTTTCTTGGTGCTCATTACACTGATTAGAACCAGTTAGTAAGATAAAAGTTAGAATTTACCATGTTCTTTCATTAAATATGATTAGGGTTGCTTTATATACTAATTTGTATTAGTACAATTAGTCTTACACCCTACAAATGAACTTTGTTAAATATAATCCTACAATCTTAGCTTCCTGAATTCGTAAATTAAAATGAAATATTACATAAAGAAAGGCAATCATGTTGTATGTCATTAAGCTTTGCCTTAGGCCCAAAATCTTATAACTTGCTTAATGCATGAATTGATTAAGTGATTGCCATCATTGATTGATTTGAATTGATTTCATTTGAATCTTTCAACTGCTATCCTTGTTGTTTATGTATTTGCTTCTTTTATCGATATTGAAGTATCTTATTTGCCATGTTCTTAATCGACGTATAGACGCTGAGGCTACCGACTACGCTATCGACGACACAGACCCAGCTTACACCGCCGAGGAGCAAGGCAAGCACCCCCTTTGATCATTCTTGAACCCAGATTTTACAACCAGATAAAATGTGATTAAGAATCTTCCTGCATGCTTATATTCCGATAAATCCTTATTTTGGTCACTTGGTAGTTATAACCCAAATTGATGGATTCCCTTAATCACGTTGACATACAATCCATGAAAACCATAGGACTGGTTAAGTTCTTTAAACTGGGTATAATCGTTTATTAACCTGCAAATGCTTAGCACTGCGTTAGGTCAAAGTTGGAAATGTTTACACCCACACATCATTCTTTATGAAATCTTTTATGGTTTATTTAAGCAAGAAAGGATCCGGTAGTTTGATAAAAATGAAAATAAAACTACTGTTTTGATGTGGGTGATTATTGGCAATAGCCGGTTGTACATGTTTTAACGTGTACGTAGCTAGGGTGGAGTTATCGCCCATGTCACTCTAAGGACCGAACGTAGTGTTGCATGATCCAAGTAAACCGTACATCCACAAGTACTGGACTGGGACAGTCTTAACTTATTAAATTATTTGGGAATTAGCTTTGCACATTGGTAGGCAGTTGTAGCACGAGCATTCCGGGTATTGGTTTGCTCGAGGAAGGTGTCATCACCGAGGTGTTGGCATCTACCGTTGTAACGGTGTACGCCTGGCTATGAATTTGGGGCTGTTTATTATTCCTGGTGGGTCACTAACTCCGGAATTTCTATTCCTGGTGGGTTACTGACTCCGGAATCCCTTTTACATTTTTAGCTTCCATCATAGTCAGGGGTAACGTCACTGGGCTAGTGCAAAGTTAAGATTCAAGTAATCGAACAGTTTCGTTATGAACTCCTCGCGGACATACCAAAGGAAGTGTGTCTTATAGCTTGCAAAAAGGGAGAACATATCTTGTGGGTAAAGCAGTACAAACTCTGCAGAGTCTAAAACTATTCGAATAGCCGTATCCACGGTCATGGATGACTTGGTTAACCAGCACTAGTTAATTGTTTTCTATTTTCAAAAACTTGTTTAAATGTTTTGGAAATGATTTAAATCTGTATAAATGTCATTTACTGTCATTTTGACTTGTTAAGACCATGGAGGGTCTTGTTCGTTATTTTACTCACAAGAGGGCCGTGAGTAAATTGTTATTATCTTTTTATTACTTGATATTTCAATTACTTATCAAACTGTCTTTAAAGTTTTATTTACGCTTTCCATTACTATTCAGTATTACTTCATTCAAAACTTTCGCTTTATGCAAAACAACCGTAGAAACCCACTTTCTATTTATTTTGCATATATTCCAGGAATTGCATACACTACAAAGTCTTGCGAGTACCAATGTACTCAACTTGCTTCAACAATGTTTTTAGGTGATGAGCAAGATTATGATAACGACGGGAATGGTTATGAGGAACCTACGAATTTTAGCAACGACTGATCTTTCTAGGTTCATCTCAGCAGTTGCCTGTGGAGTTATGGAATAGCTGGCATACTATGAGACATGGTTTTAATTTCCTGCTACTTTTGGTATTGTAATAACACTATAAAACTTGTGATGTAATAAAAGTGTGTATCTGTGTGGCTGTAATATCCAAGTTGTGTTTGTGCGTGCCAGCCACTGATCATGGGAATGGCACAGGAAGCACTTAAGAGCCTCATATTTATGTTACTTAGTGACATAAAAAAATGAGGGTCTCACAATTTCCAACCGGAAATATTTTAGGAGGTGTGGTCATAATTGGACCAAATACCTCTCTTTTCTTAAGCGAGCTCAATTCAGCCTCAATTGCTTCCTTCCATTTGACCCAATCTGAGCGCTTCATGCACTCTGCCATGGACTTTGGTTCTGGATCCAGTTGAAGGGTTTCAGCAATCTTAGAGGCAAAATAAATGTTGACAATTGTAGTCTTTCTATTGTATGATTCTCTTGAATCAGTATAATTAGTGGAAATTTCTTCATCCAACAATTCTTTATTTTTGCCTTGTGACTCATCATGATTTCCCAATACAATTGAGTCCAAGGGTTCCGATGTCCCAACATTGAAGTTTGTGCGCACAATTATGTTGGGTTTACCAATCACTAGAGGACTTCCAACCTCTTTTTCATTTACTGACATAGGTAATTTACCTTTATTGATCTTTTGTTTCTGCGGACGTCTCCGCGAAACTAAGTCCTGTGCATCCGGAATTCTCCCCCTCTTATTCACATTAGGGGCAAGAGTAGTTTTCTTTGGTACCTCTACTCTTTCCGGAGCATTAACAGCAGGTATATGAGATTTCATAACCCCCTTATAATCAGTAAATGCATCTGGCAAATTGTTTGCAATGTATTGCAAACTTATAATCTTCTGAACCTCTTGTTCAGTTTCTTTTGTACGTGGATCTAAGGACTGAATGCCTATGGCATTCCAATCAATTTCCTGGCATTCCTTGTGGTACAAATCTCCCCCTAATGCCGGGAAATTATCCTCATCAAATATACAGTCAGCGTACCGAGCCGTAAACAGATCCCCTGTCAATGGCTCTAGGTATTTTATAATTGACGGAGAACTATACCCCACATAGATCCCCAACTTTCTTTGAGGACCCATCTGTGTACGCTGCGGTGGTGAAATCGGTACGTATACTGCGCAACCGAATTTTCGCAGATGGGAAATGCTTGGTACATCTCCACGTACTAACTGCAATGGGGAGACCGTATGGTATGCAGTTGGTCTAATTTGGATTAAAGCTGCGGCATGTAAAACCGCATGTCCCCCAACAACTTGTTGGTAATTGACAATTTTGTAACAGAGGCCTAGCTATAAGCTTTATCCTCTTTATCAAAAACTCTGCTAAGCCATTTTGTGTATGTACATATGGTACAGAATGCTCTACATTAATGCCCAAAGCCAAACAATAATCATTAAATGCCTTTGAAGAAAATTCAGCGGCATTGTCCAACCGAATGGACTTTATCCTATCATCAGGATGATTGGCTCTTAATTTTATTATTTGGGCAATTAATCTGGCAAAAGCATGGTTCCTTGTAGAGAGTAAACATACATGGGACCATCTTGTAGATGCATCAATTAACACCATGAAATACCTAAACGGCCCAGACCAAGGCTGGATAGGTCCACAAATATCTCCTTGAATCCTTTCAAGGAAATTTAATGGCTCATTTTTAATTTTAAGGTATGAAGGCCTCAAAATTAATTTCCCTTTTGCACATGCAGTGCACATGAATTCATCATATTTTGGGAAATCTGAATTTATAATATTATGGCCAACAGAACCTTTGACAATTTTATGCATCATACCCAAACCTGGATGACCTAATCGGTCATGCCAAATCTTGAACTTATCAAGATAAGATAAAATTGTCTTTAACGCAACATGTGGTTCGGGTTTAATATATGTGTAGTACAATCCTGATGAAAAAGAAGGAAGCTTTTCAACCTGCCGCGCGTCCCCCTGCGCGCCGGGCGACACCGACAAGGGCGGCTCCGCGCCTTGGGCTGCTGCGCCGCATGCCGACAGGGCACGAGCCGTCGCGGCCGGCTCACCGTGCGCCACCGCGCCGAGTCGCCTTCCCATCACCGTGCCAGCGCGCCGAGTCGCTGCCGTGCCATGGGGCTGTTTCACTGTCGCCATGGAGTAGTAGGGCGAACGACCTCGTCGAGCCGCCATCGTTCCATGGGGATTGATCGTTTTATTGATGGTATGAATGCTACCATGAGCCATGTCTTACCTTTTCTTCTGTGCTCTTGGTATTCATCTCTTTGCTAATAGACTCAAAACAATATTAACTGACTAGAGTGCTTGTGTCAATACTCACTTCCCTATAAAAAGGAGTCCAAGTCAGTAAGAAGATATTATTTTTTTTTAAAAAAAAAAAGAGGGCAGAGCGCTGCCAATCCACTAGGTAAGGAGGAGAGGGTCCGTAAATAACAAAAGGATCGTTTCTACACGCAACGAGAAGATACTGAGAATTTAGAAATTGACTAAATGAGCTTCACTTAAATCAAATCCCAAAACAAAATCTAAATAGCCGGGGGTTTCTTTCTGCTCTCGAAAAATATTCAGTTTTCCAAAAAAAAAAAAAAAAAAAAGCACCAAAGTAAGTAAGTTAGGCTATCAGCTTTTTCTCAACAAATAAAATATCCATTTTGGTTTTTTTTTTTTTTTTGAAGAAATTGATCAGAGCGCCTGTGTCTAGGGGTGAAAACGGATCGGATACGGACGGATAATGGCTCTACCATATTTGTTTTCATATTTATACGAATACGGATAGTCTGGATACGAATACGAATAATATCGAATACAGATACGGATCGAATACGAATCGAATCGGATACGGTTACGAATATTTATCGGAACATGATAATCCCTTAGATTGTATATAAAAAATCAACAAAAATACATAACTAGTTGATTTGATTAAAATATTATTGAAAATTGAATAAATATAAGTATTTTCATTCACTTAGACAATAGTTAGATACCATGTTGCAAACAAAATTATGTAAGACTTAGTTCATCACGTACATACGATTAATTTATCATACATGTAGATCAAAACACAAAATAAATGTGATCCTTGTTCAGAGATACAAATGGAAACAAATATAGAACATACAAAAAGTTTGATAATACTTAATTACCATATCTCTAGAAAACATATGTAACACTTACATGTAACGACCCCAAGATTTGTATTATTTATTAAATTATATTTAAAATAATAAATTATGTATTTTATGAGTTTTTATGCATTTTAGCTACTCATTTAAGATATTTTCTTATTAAAGACAACAAATTTTGATTTTTTTAGAAAATTTAAAATATGATAAATTTTAAAAACAATTTTTTAAAAAATTATAGACTATGTTAGGAATTTTATCAAAAAAATTCATAATTTTTGGAGCTAGTTTGCTAATTTTAATAATTTAAACTTGATTTATGGATTAATTAAATTAGAAAACAAGTTAAAATTTAGTAACCTTTTTGGGCCAAAAGAGTAACTTGGCCCAGCCCACATGTATATCCGGATATCCGATCCATCACTATCCGGATTATCCGAATCCGTATCCGTATCCGACGGATAGTGAGCTACCGAATCCGTATCCGTATCCGACAAAAAATATCCGTATCCGTATCCGATCCGATACTATCCGATAAATATCCGATCCGACAGAATCCGTATCCGAAAATTATCCGTTTCGGTCGGAAACTATCCGATCCGTTTTCATCCCTACCTGTGTCACTTGCTGTGTGTATTCTCTTCCCTCCAATTAATGGAAGGCTAGTAGGCTCCTAAAAATTTCTGTAATGAAAAGCTACTGAAAATTTATAAATTGACTTCACAAGTTTCGCTGGAGTCAAATCCCAAAACAAAACAAAACAAAACAATTTCCTTTCCTTGAATAAATAAACAACCAAAGTAGCCAAGCTGAGAGCCTAAGGACAATGAATGGGCCGGGCTGCAGGGGCAGGTCGTTTCGGGCTTATGGGCCGTCAGTTAGCGGTGCCGCTATTGTACGGCCTGAGCTTGGAAGGAGATGGTGAATTTTTTATTTAATATTTATTTTAAATGTTTTAAAAAAATAATCAATGGAAAAAAATATTACGAAAATGGGTTCCCATCGCTTGGATATAGGGTGATCGACCCATATTCGAGCTATAGGAGTTTTTTCATCTAAGTAACGGCCGGCTAGAAGTTTTTTACATCTAGATACCTATCGCTCCAGTATCAGGCGATAGGTACACATATACAAAAAAAAGATTTGCATCCAAGTCCCTGTCACCCGATACTAGGGCGATAGGTACCTTGATGCAAAAAAAATTTACATTCAAGTCCTTATCGCCCTATATTTGGGCGATAGAGATGGCATTTTTTGCATCCAGATCCTTATCGCCCCATATTCGAGCGATCGCCCCATATCCGAATGACGAGAGCCTATTTTCGCAATTTTTTCCCGTTGATTATTTTCGAAAAAAGATTTAAAATAAATATTAAATAAAAATTTTTGAAGATGGTCGGCATCCAAAGGTGGGGAGGTGTTGGCCTATGTATCATACGTATACTAGTATGGCGATAGGTAATTTTTAAAAAACAAGAATTCGACGATACTGCAAGTATATATGTATTAATTTTTTTTAAAAATATAAGTAGACAATAAGAGATTTAAGACAATAATTTGTTGATTACCTTGATAAAAAAGTTGAAAAGTGAAAACTATAAATGTGTTGCCTCCTTTCCTCCTCTTCATACCTCAGTCCATGCAATTTGTGAGGGCGGTGGATTAGATGAGGTTTTGAAACAATTATGAGCACTTTAGGCTGGTTTCTAGCACAAGTTTTAGGCATTGATGAAAGTGCATCTAGGCCCCTAAATGAGTTTTGGATAATTAATGATAAACGATTAAAGGGACTAATGCGTTCAACAAGTGTATGAACAGGTGAAAGTCCAAAAGTGAGATCATCTACGAACGATGGCTACCCTAAAAAAGGAACGAGAAAGAAAAACGGCGTCATTCCAATGTATTGTACGTTTATTGTTAAGTCATAGGCATGCCGTACTATTAAGAGGGACGCAATGTAGTTGATCTAGGATAAGTCTCCATGCTCAAATTAATGATTACTCCTTCTTGTTCCTGCTATCCATAAATGGTTACTCATTTCTTCCTCTGATGTGTACAGCTACGGAGTGATCTTACGGATAATCTCAATACAATGCAGGTACTTTTTTTTTTCTATGTATCTGTCTGTTGGTTATGTAAGAGGTATTCATCTGATTTCCGATCATATATTTGGTGACCACATTGTGATAGTGAATTTGGTAGCATGGTTAACTTCAGCTGGTAGGAAAAAGGTTGCAAGCTTTATGCCTTTATCTGGATTAAAAATCTACTTAGATACAACCAGTCATGATGAAAAGTTTAATGTTTCTCGGCATCATATTTCCTCCATTCTCCTTTCAGTCTGGTTGCAAGATTAGCCCTCAGATGCTTTTGTCAGCGCATAGTTTTTCTGTTGCAGAATTGCTAAGTAAAAGGTCCTTAAAAGTTCAGTCCCCCAAGGGTAAGGGTGTCCTTTTTCTTTTTCACCCTAGAAAAAGTTTATAGATACACCCTTTCTACTTTTTACGATGTCCTAGAGCCAATTTTCCCTTACAAAGTAGTACTAGCTTACTGGTGAATCTTTTTCGAGAATTGAAATCAACACCATTACAATCCAAGACAAACCAAATTTCTTGCTTATATAAGCATGCTATTACGTGGGAAATCCTATATATCGATCCCCACTAACTGCAATCAATGCCTTTTATCTCTTCTCATAGTGTGCCACATCATCTGGATTAAATCTAGTTCTTGATATTGTGATCCCCTTTGTTGCAGGTTATTGGAGCCGTGGGTTTCATGGACCACAGGTTGGACATTCCCAGCGACACAGATCCTCAGTGGGCATCAATGATCGAGAGTTGTTGGGATAGGTACATACATACTGTTTTCCCTATGAATAACTGGTCTGGTACTATCAAACGACTGATCCCTACTGAACGATCATCCTTTCTATGAGCAGTGACCCACAACGTCGCCCTTCGTTCCAAGAACTCCTAGAGAGGCTTCGCGATCTGCAAAAGCAGTATGCCCTGCAGGCTCAGATGCAGCGAAACGCTGCTGGGGATGCCAAGATGAGCGTGGAGGATTGCTAGCTTCATATCCTGACGGAAATGGCAGCTGCCATTGTGAGTGTGACCGGAGCGAGCAGCAAACAGGATGGTTCATCTGCAACGCCGCCAATACGTGAATCTAGAAGGTTATGCGCACCTTCCATGGATAACTTCCAGGAGCTATGGCCGGAGTTGAGCTGTAGTACCAGGAAGGTGGTGTGCATGCGCATGGCTTCTCTAATCTCACGCCTGAAGCTTTGAAATGCAGCATATCTTCTTCAAACAAGAAGGCTCGTGACATGAGATGAGACTGGCAGTCGTTCGCGGCCCAGTTCGTCGTAACTCGTGACGGATTCTTTTGTTCTCAAAAGTTGTATACGTGCTCTCTGATAACCCTGTAATTAGATGGAAACTCGGTGATGATACCATGGGAGCCTCTGTTTGGCGATCGTCTCCACCGCCTCTCCTCCCCTGTGCCTCTGCTCCCCCCAACCACCCCAGTACCATCAGCGCAGCGGCTACCCGGAGACCTCACAGGACTTGCCACTGCAGCTACAAAAAGAACATTTCAACTTGAGGTTTCGAAGGCTTTCGATTTGAAATCAAACTCTCAACCGGGGGAAAAAAACGAAGTTCAACTATAAGGGAATCAAAACTTCCAAACTGTGGGATCAATGTTTCACCTTCGGATTCGGAAGCTACAACTCAAGGCTCACCTTCGCTGGAGGTTCCAACTTCTAACATCGAACTTTCCACTTGGGCTTGGACCTTTCTCCTCACCTCTGCTACCGGCGACGTGTTGGGGCGGTGGCTGGAAATGAGGTGGTGGTGTGAAGGGAGGCAGCAAGGCCAAACGATTTGGGCACATGTGGTGTGATTTTGGCGCTAGGGTTTACGTGAACCCAACATACATAGCGGTGGCGGCGGCAGGGGGAGAGCTAGGATTGGAGTGGGAGAGGAGAAGTTGATGGCTAGGCTTGACTTGACAGGGATGACGGAGTAGCTCGGATTGAGAAGAGAACGGCGAAGGGAGGGGAAATGGCCAAGATGCAAATGCGGAAAGAAGAGAAATGGAAGGAGAAGGGGGAAGAAGGCCTTGACGCGAATAGGCATAAGACCATCTCCAAGGTGTCCCTTCCCCTCCGCGAAGGGATTCCGATTCCCTTCAGCGCTCCAACGGATTCCGATTCCCTTTAGCGCTCCAACGGATTCCCTTCAGCATTCCCTTTCCTTTGGGATTCTCTCTCCCATTCTCTCTGAGAAGGGATTCTCTCTCCTTTCCCTATACAATTCTCTTTAAAGGGAATATGTTGGAGATGAGGGGAAATAAAGAGAATGAGAATAGGGAAGGGAATGAAATAAAGGGAATATGGTTGGAGATGGTCTAACTATCTCCAGCAGCTTCCCTTCAGTCTCCAATCCCTTCACGAATAGATCCCAAGTGCTCCAACAGATTCCCTTCGCGATTCCCTTCGGACGAGATTTGGAGAGAGAATCTGGATAGAAAGGAATTCTCTCTCCAATCCCTTCACAAATTCCCTTAAGGGGATGCTGTTGGAGATGGCAGGAAATAAAGGGAATGAATATGGGGAAGAGAATAGGGAAAGGAATGGAATGAAGGGAAATTGCTGGAGATAGTCAAGGAGGAGAAGACAAATGGAAGAGAGAGGCTGAGAAGTGAGAAATGGAAGGGAACGAGGCACAGGAAAAATTGAAGGAGAAAGGTGAATGGCCCTGAAGAGGGTTCATCTTACTGTTTTGAACTAAAAATTCGCTACTCTATTTGGATCGATTTTTCTCGATTTTCGAGTGAGAGCGAGAGGGGCATTGTTACCGGGCTCACCCCCTTCGCCCTAGAGGCAGCCATGGCATGCTGCAGTTGGTTTTCCTCATCAGCATCACCCGTATACTCTGAATAGGCACTTCTCCTAGGCGGGGAAGCTGCAGCTGATGCTTTCTTTCTAAGCCTCTCCTCCATCCTTCCCTTCCTCTTACATCGAAATCTGGTCCTCACCTTCTCACCATGCTCCCACACAACGTCGCCCTGGTCTGCCATCTGCTAATGTAGAACAACAAGAAGATCACTTTCTATGTTACTCATTCACACAGTGAAGTACTCATGTTCAGAATTTTGATTGTAATATTTCATTTCAAATGATAAATTAAAGTATGCAAATCTAAATGACAATTACAGTACACAAAGTATGTTTTGTACTGCATAAATACATATGCTAATTTATGGTTGCAGCCCACACGGTTCCAGGCTTCACTGTTTTTCTTTTGAGAATGACTACAACACGGTATACCGTCCAGCGGTATTTAGACGGGATAGGTTGGCATGGTTGATCTGTTTTAATCGGATCATCTCACATATGCCTTCTTTGCTGAGTCCGTATAGTCCGTTACCTTTGTCTGCCAATGTGAGGCCCCCTTGTCGTCCTCCGAAGCATGACTTACGGTATAGCCATAAAACTTATGAAACTTATTAGTTTCAGTGCTGGTTTCATGAGTTCTAGTATTTAGTTTCATGAGTTTCATGTTTTATCAGTTTTTTAGTGCTAAGTTTCATGAGTTTCAGTGTAAAAATTCACGAGTTTCATGAGTTTCAGAGGTAAACCGTTGGAACGGTATACCGTAGGTTATTTTTTCTATAAAACTTATTCGTGAAACCTAATGAAACTTAGCCACGAACCTTGTGAAACTTTTCGAATCCTGATGAAACTTAGCAACCATGTTTCAGTGTTTAGTTTAATGAGTTCCAACGTTTAGTTTCATGAGTTTCAATGTAGTTTCGGTGATAAGTTTCATCAGTTTCAGTGATAAGTTTCATGAGTTTCATTATAATGTTTTCACGAGTTTCGATGATAAGTTTCATAAGTTTCGGTTTTAAGTTTCATCATATTTCACAAATAAGTTTCATTAGGTTTCACGGATAAGTTTCATTAGGTTTCATGGATGAGTTTTATGATTTTTTACGGATAAGATATTTCATAAATGAATTTCAGGGGGAAGTTTCATGATGTTTATGCCCATTTGGTCACTAATAAAGTTTTTTGAAAGATCGGGATGTTACAATAGTCGTAATAGTCGTACGGTGATCAGATATACGGGACTGCATGTTTGCAACCACATGCCTCATGTTTCTTGTCATCATAACCGTGTGGAACCGTTCTGTTGTATGGGCAGCTCTCTTCACCATTGGCTTCGGATCCATTGAGCTCCTCTACCTATCAGCATGTCTCGCCAAGGTCCCCCATGGAGGTTGGCTGCCTCTCCTGTTATCGCTGATCACACTGCTACTCATGTCCACATGACACTACGGGACCGCGAAGAGGCAGGAGTACGAGCCGCAGAACAAGGTCTTCCGTTATTTTGCCTTTGAACGATATACCGTTCTTTAGACTTTCCCTTTTCTTTTTCTTTTTGCCTTTTCTTTTTTCTACATTCGGTATTGACTAAAAACATGTCAAAATTTTTGTGATTTCAAATAAATTTCATCCTACATATCAAAACCTTATTAATACTAATTTTAGGGATATTTTTGATAAATTTTTGCAAATTTTATGAATTTTTGTAATTTGAATTTCAAAATCAGCGATTTTCCTGTCGGTTTTGGATTGCGCGACCCGGCGATACAGGCGATTATCAACGATTTTTAAATCCCTGGCCCCAAAGCGAAAAAGGAAAGGAGAAGAGGTATCAGCTTGCATTGCTTTGTTTGGATGGCGATAGTTTTTTTTTTCAAGAAGCAGTTTTTAACTGGGTTGTATGGCAGAAGAGCTATAAAGCTAAATAACTGGGCTGTATGGCAGAAGGGTTGTATGGCTAAATAATTTAGCTGAAAATGTTTATTGTTTAACAGTATGGTTGTTGTGAGTTAGAAAATGTTTGAAATGCCTCTGACAGAGAGCACAAATCAGGTGGCGTTCATGCCAAACTCACCTTGCAGGTGCACTTGGGGACGAGGATGGCGTTATTGGGCACAGGCGGAGAGAGGGTTGCATGGTCGTGCGAGGTGTTGGCGTTATTGGGCACAGGCGGAGAGAGGGTTGCATGGTCGTGCGAGGTGTCGGCGGCCACACTTTTTGAAGACGACGATAGGTGGGGTGTGTAGAGACTTGGTGAAGACGATTTGGTTGCCCTCAATCGTGATGGTGATCACCCCACCCCTTAAGCCCCTCTCCGATTGCAACGTCAAACGGAATGACGACCGAGAGAGGAGAGTTTTTTTTTTTTTTTGGGGGGGGGGCATGGCGCTAACCCTACCGCCGTCGCTCCGTGCAAGTGCGAGGAATCTGGGTGAGTGGGGTGGAGTTTGGGATTTTACACTTGGTACATGGGAGTAGTTTTCTTCAACTCTAGTAGCAAACTCGGAACCCCAATTCAAAACCGTGAGAAGCTATCCCAGGCTAACTTTCAGCTTCTCCATGTTATGGATGACTTCCGGCTCCTAGTTTCTACCGACAAAAAAGTCTACTGTTTAGGACAGCTCCTAGCTTCCATGAAGCCACGACCAGTTGGAAAGTCGTCCCAAATGAGCTCAAAGCTGGATCAGACGGTTGCACATCGTGTATAGCGGCATCTGACGGCTTGCACGGACGCCTACAGACAAGTTGACTTCGGGTGCCTGTAAATTAGCAAATTCAAATGCCATGTATCCCGGCATTAAAATCACCATGTTATTAATCATGGTTAATAGCAGAGGATGCAAAAGATAGGCACAGATAAGCCGAATTCTATAAATGGCTTGCTTACTTAGTGAGAGGTACTGGAAAACAGAGTTCATCCGACTAGTAAGTATATACGGATATATTGTCACATAATTTGCAAATTCGGATCACGACATACTAGATGATGGGCAGCAACAAACTTAGTATGAACAGACCGATTGGGCCATGTAATTGAGAGTTGTAGTGTGGTATTCTATAATATAATGTATAAAATTTTCTAATCTTTGAGATCTAAATATGGTGGCTTCTTTTTAACTTTTCTATTAAGATAATAGATGAGAATAATAAATTTTGATGTTATCAGTTTTTATTCAAACTAGCAAATTTAGCAAAATTTTAACTTTTCTATTTAATTCAGGAGCGAGCTAGCTAGCACTGGATCGTCTTTCTCCCCTTTCTTCTGGAGCCACATTAGATGGTCTCTCGTTGCCCGGCTGGAATTGAGAAAAGAAACTAGTAATTAAAATTTGGTAATGAGCATGAGTAGCAGCAGCAGCAGCAGTACATGTAGTAAGGGATAGGAATGGGGATTAGAAGAGAAGATAAGAGCGGGACCTGTTGGTGTTGGTCAGATAGCATCATTTTGTCTTGGTTGCATCTCTTTAACATTTCAAGCGTGGGGCGTTTGGGATGGACGTCGGTTGCAAACCTGAGAGCCGTTTCCACTTCTCCACCTTCACAAGCCTACCATCCTCACAGTCGATGGAAACATTTGTCATATCTAACTTGGTCCGGCGCAAATGCTAAGCACGGGACCTAAGGTCCGCCGCAACCTAACAAGCCGACACAAATCAAAATGCTTCCAAATTAACCTCCATTTCAAATCCAAACTTAAATCTCTACTATATAAAGTGAGAGTTTCTTCCCACGTCATTTCATCAAAATTACCAGTTCTGCCATTCTTTAATTACCCACCTCTTTAATTAACCACTCCAGGTGTGAATGGGAGACAGCACACAAGACCATTCTTTTAATTACCCCTCTTTAATTAATTAACCACTCCAGGCGCAAGAAACGAAGCGTCAGAACGCTTCATTTACATAGAAATATAGAAATACTGCTTCAATAGTGTCCTATTGTATAAGGTATTATTTGCACAACATATTTTTTGTTTCATGTTATCGTAATAGCAGGACAGCCGTTCAAAATGTAGATATCGTTGCAACGCACGGACACCTTACTAGTCAAACTCAAACCTGAGCAATCCAAACTCAAGTCAAGTCAAATACTCATCGCAAATAAGAATGGACCTCCGAATGGTCCTGCAAATGGTGGCTTGCACGATTGAGTCCATCGATGCCGATGAAATCACCTCCTGCTCTGCTTGTGTAGCTGCAATGGCATGCGGAAGGAAGGACACATATTAATGGCTTGCTTACTTTAAATGGTACCGGAAAACAGAGTCCATCCAACTAGTAAGTATATACAGACGTACTGTCACATCGTTTGCAAATCTGGATCACGATATACTAGTTGACGGACAGCAACAAATTACATACACTTAGTATGAACAAGGCTATTGGGACGTGTAAGTGAGCGGAGTAGCGTGGTATTCCGGTATAAAATTTTCTATCTAAACGTGGTGGCTTCTTTTTAACTTTTCTATTAAGGTGATAGATTAGAATAATAAACTTTGAGGTTATCAGTTTTTATTCAAATTGCTAAATTCCATTCCACATAAATGGAAAATTGGAAATGTTGAAATTCAGAATTCTCGAAAATTGCCAAAACCCAGACATCCAGAAACAGAGGTCCCTTTTCCTATTTTGAGATCATGCAGAAGACAGAGTTGAATGGCCCAGAAATAGGCTCCATCCAGCTTTAGTTTCTGTGATCATCATGCATAAAAATCAAGAGAAAAGAAGAAAGATATAAGAGCAAAAGATACAGAATAGCATTCACACATTATAATTAGCAACAAAAGTGTAAAACAAACAGGACTTAAAAATGGAGGGGGGAGTATAAACGAATGCGATGGTTGGTGCTAAAGATTGACAAATTTAGCGGCATCGATGTCATGCCGGCGAATGGGGCTGTAGAGGGAGTTGGTACCTGCACTGCATGCAAGCTATCACTGGCTCGTCTTTTTCCTCGTTCTTCCGCGGCCACATTAGATAGTCTCCCGTTGCCCGGCTGGAATTGGGAAAAGGAAGTAGTAATTAAAACAAGGTTAGCGTCATTGTAGCAGCAGTGCATGTAGTAAGGGATAGGAATGGGGGTTATCAGAAGAAGATAAGACGGTTGACCTGTTGGTGTTGGTCAGATAGCATCATTTTGTCTTCGTTGCGTCTCTTGATCTCAAGCGTGGGATGGTTGGGATGAACTTCGGTTGCGAACATGAGAGCCGTTTCCGCTTCCTCCACCTCCCCAAGCCTAGCGTCCTCGCAGTCCATGGAAACGCTGAATTCCTCGACGCAAGGATGCCACAAAAACCAAAGGAAGTTAAAAAAATGATCCGCATCCTTCACTTCCCGCACGTTGACATGGTGTTCAAGGACTTTACAACTGACGAAGGCACGACGCTGAGAATGAGAAAGATGAAGAGGGATCAGTATGTTAACAATCTTCATTCTCTAGTGCATTTATTAAGAGAGGCACTACGATGATTAAAAGAACGGAGGCAGCGGTGATTAAAAGAAAATTAAAAAAAAAAATTGGAGTAGCCAAGGATCGACCGAGTACTTGTACAGAACAATATATGGGGTGAAATTATATACTCCAACCTGGCCAGTAGCTGCTAGTGGTAATTAATCAGAGGAAAATGGAGCTCATGGAAAGAAAAATCGGTATACTAGCAGGTTGTAATGAATTACTTGAACAGGGGAAGAGAAACATTAATTGGAGGCAGCTAGCTAGCGATGTGAGTAGGTGCGTACCGCTTCATGTCGGTCATCTGATAAGAGCATCTCATCTTCACGTATCCTTTGCATTCGAAGGGTGGGACGGTTGGGATGGACGGCGGCTGCGTGCCTCAACGCCGCCTCTGCTTCCTCCACCTCCGCAGCACGGGCATACTTACAGCCGATTCGAGCGGTGACATTCTGGAGCGAAGAAGGGAGGTTCTCCAAGCCAAGCTTGTCAAAACCAAGGTTGGCATCCTTTAGGAACTGGACTGGGACATAAAAATCAAGGTCTTCAAGGCTTGGCATAATACTAGGTGCCACGCCGTGCACTCGCTGGACTCTCGAGTGAAAAGCAAGGCTCGTCCTGAGGGATCTCAACCTGTGGAACAAGTGCCGCCCAACCCCACCAATAATGCTTACCACTCGGGTGTACGTCGACCACAGAGTGAGGTGACGGAGCTCCGGCAACCTCCCAAGGGTTTCCATGTCCTGCTCTTGCACAACCTGCACTTGCACTTGTAGGAAGGAGAGGTTCGGAAGAAGCGACGAATCAATCCATGCCGGCAGTCTAGAGAAGTCCAGGCATTGTAAAGACAAGTAGCGGAGATGTCGAGCGGAGACAAATCCTGCTTCCCACGTGGCACCCTTCCGCGATGGGTTGCCCCCAACAAGCACAAACTGGATCTTGTGCAGATTGCCTAGAGAGTCCAGCAAAGCTCTCTCCAGGCCCTCATCCAATACATCAATCTTAGTGTAGAGCAACCTCAGGTCCCTCAGGCTGCCCAGTTCCTTGACAAATCCTGCAGACCTGTCCGCAGCAGGGAATATCCGCAGCTCTTGCAGGGACGTCAAATTCCCAATCCAATCCGGCACTCTTGTCTTCTCATCAGCACGTAGGCACATTAATTGGGTTAGCAGGCCGACGCTCGACGGCAACTCTTCTATGCCAGTTTCATCCAACTCCAGTGTCTGCAGAAGCTTTAGATGGCCTACTTCTTCCGGGAGCTCACCAACGGGTGTACCTGTTAGTCCGAGGTACCTCAGGTGAAGTAAATTCCCAAGATGCTCGAGACTGTTGTTACCTTCCATAAAGCTACAATTTTCTATAGCTAGTACACGCAAAACTCGGAAACTTGGGGATACTATCCTACCACTACACCCAGCTGCAATAAATGACCTCACACGGTGCACGCCCATATCAGCCAGAGGATTTTGGTCTTCGAATCTCCTTTGAAGAGCAGCTAACCTGCGAGCATTATTGCTTCGTGGAAGCGTTGGCTGCCTATTGTCCAATATAGTAATAAAGTTTTCTTCTCCCGACAAGGAACGGAGGAGATCAAGCACCATATCATGAACACTGCAACCACGTACGTACCCTTCATCTGGGCGCTCTACCGGCTGGATCATACTTCTATTTACGAGCTCATTGAAATATCTCTCTCCAACCTCAAATAATTCTATCCCTTGTTCCTGTTGGTCGAAACCTTCCGCTATCCACTTCCATATCAAAGGATTTTTATAGATACAACAATCTTCCGGATATACACTTATATACAATAAGCAAGCTTTTAGATGAGAAGGTAGATCGTAGTAGCTAAAAGACAATATCTTTCTAGTATTCTCCACATCATCGTTATCTGCATGGGCATGGCCAAAACTGATAGAGCTGTACACCTGAGACCACTCCACCGCTGGTTTACTGGCCAACAAACTAGCTATTGTAATGATAGCTAATGGTACACCGCCACATTTCTTCAAAAGTTTATCATATACCTCTCTGGATCGATTACGGGGACATGTGCCTTCACAATCAACTAGTCTTATGTTGAATAATTTCTCAGAGTTATCACGAGAAAGTGGATGTAGTTTGTAAACATCACCAACATATTTGGCAACTTCGAAAATACGAGTCGTTGCGACTATTATACTTCCACAACAACTATCAGCCAAGGCACATCTGATTATTTCCCATGATTTCTTATCCCATATGTCATCAATGACAATAAAATACCTACACATCCGCATTGCAGCGCAAGAGCCATGAGTTAGTAAAACTATTTGAAGAATCTATAAAAGCAAGGCGTTTGAAGAAACACTTAAGGTAGAAAGGAACAAAAACTAAGAAGAAAGAAAAGCAAGGAGAGAAAAACATGCACGAAGAGGGATACGAGGATTTACTCTCTCCATTCAAGTTTATAAGATGTACTCTGTCCGTTCACTTTTATAAGGTTTATTTTTTGAATAATCTTGTTTACAACTATAAAGTTTGTATGTAGATTTAATGAGGACTTTCCTTCTATACCCCTATTTATTCTCTCTTAACTATATATATTTATTCATTACCACCCACGCTAAGTATATCTTGTATCTTCCAAGACAATTAAGTGGAGGGTATCTAAGTCATTTTCTCCCATACCTTTCTCAATTTTAACACAACCTTACTTCTTGTGTAAAGTCAAAATACACCTTATAAAAGTGAACGGAGGGAGTATTTTTCTAGGGGCTGTTTGGTTGCCTGCATGCACAGAGATTTGCATATACAGATGCAGAATCTTGTTTTTTTTTCTCGTGTTTGGTTGCATGCATCTAGTTTTGAGCTTGGCTCTCTGGATACAAGATTCTCCATGCAGCCTGGCTCTAGAGATACGTAGAAAATGGGCGCATCTCTGGATGCAGCCTCGTGTTCTGCGCAAGGGGCCACTATCAACCACAATAGTAAACCATGTATGCAGTGCCACGTGGGTATGTAAGTTTTTTTTTTCATTTTTGTTTATATCTTTTGATTAGCATCTCCGATTACTGAACCGATTTCAAAAATAGGTTTCTGACATTTTTTCGAACAAAACTAGACCACACTTGCTATATAAATATTAAAATATTTAAATTTCAAAATACATGCCTACTAAACACTCAACCAAACACCGTCTCTGCATCTCTGCATCCCGTATCCCATCAACCTAGCTGAGTAGAACGGGCCAGGCTCGCGAGAGAAGGCAACCAAATAGCCCCCTAATGGTCTTATCCATAAATAGATCACACTCCCTTCGGTTCACAAAAACTTGTCGATTTGCAATACATGCAGTCAAACTTTTGAAACTTTGGCTATCGATATCTTTTTCAATACTCCCTTCGGTCAAAAATAGTAGTCGGTTTGGGATGCGTACAGTCAAACTTTTGAAAGTTTAGCTATCGATATCTTTTTAAATATTTAGATTGGATGAATGAAAATCATATGTGTAGATTCATCTCAACATGTACTTTCATAATATTATAATTTTATAGGATTTTTTAAATATATTGCAATAGAAATTAGTGGTCAAAGTTGAGTTTTGGGGACCATGTTGATTTCCAAAACGACTACTATTTGTGATCGAAGGGAGTATTTAGATTGGATACATGAAAATTATATGTGTAGATTCGTCTCAAAATGTACTTTCATAATATTATAATCAGAAAAACTAAAAAACAGTATACCGTTGCAACGGTATACCTCTGAAACTCATGAAACTTATGATTTTTTGCACTGAAACTCATGAAACTTAGCACTAAAAACTGATAAAACATGAAACTGATGAAACTAAACACTGAAACTCATGAAACCAGCACTGAAACTGATAAGTTTCATAAGTTTCATGGCTATACCGTTGCAACGGTATACCGTTCCCTAGTCATTCTCTATTATAATTTTATTAGATTTTTTAAAATATATTACAATAGAAATTAGTGGTCAAAGTTGAGTTTTGGTCACCATATCGATGTCCAAAATAATAACTATTTGTGATTGGAATACTCCATCCGTTGATAAATATAAGGCGTATTTTGACTTTACACAAGGATTAAGGTTGCGATGAAATTGAGAAAGACATGAGAGAAAATGACTTACATACCCCCTCTTAATTGTCTTGGAAAATGAGAGATAATACTTTGTTTGAGGTAATGAATAAATGTATATGGTTGAGATAATAAATAGATGTATAGTAGGGAAGGTTCATTAAATTTACATGCAAACCTTATATTTCTAAACAAGAATATTCAAATTATAGACCTTATATTTATCAACGGAGAGAGTACTTCAGATTCTAATGTAAAATTAGTATGATGTTCCCTATATACTCGTAATAAATATCCATGTTTACTTCATATTCTCAACAAGCATGTATTAAATATAGTACTTAGTGATAATAATTAGAGATAATCTAATTAATTTTAATATCTTTTTAGTCTACATGTCAAGAAAGAAATATGACTTATAAACTTGGACGGAGCGAGTAATTAGCCATGAACTGTTTGCTTGCCTTCTCTCGCGAGCCTGGCCCGTTCGACTCAGCCAGGCTGATGAGATACGGGATGCACAGATGCAGAGACGACGTTTGGGTGAGTGTTTAGTAGGCATGTATTTTGAAATTTATATAGCAAGTGTGGCCTAGTTTTGTTCAAAAAAATGTTAGGAACCCATTTTTGAAATCTGTTCGGTAATTGGAGATGCTAATCAAAAGATATAAACAAAAAAGAAATTTTTACATACCCACGTGGCACCGCATGCATGGTTTACTATTGTGGCTTACGGTGGCCCCTTACGCAGAACACAAAGCTGCATCCAGAGATACGCCAATTTTCTACGTATCTCCAGAGGCAGGCTGCATGGAGAATCTTGCATCCAGAGAGCCAGGCTCAAAACTAGATGCAAGCAACCAAACATAAGAAAAAAGCAAGATTTTGCATTTGTAGATGCAAATATCTGTGTATACAGACAACCAAACAACCCCTATCTGACGGGTGAGATCCGGTTACCAACCCGCCCTCACGAACCCCTATTGTGTCATGTGTGCTCTAAATTAATTACCCTACAATAAATGGCTGCCATTCTCGATTTATGGAGGACGCGAGGGCTTCCAAAGGTTATGCTTTTAAGAAATTTTGCGTGCTACTAGATTACTAGCACTAACTAGGTGATTCGCGCGTACCTCTTGTTCTCAAGGAATTCTCGGAGTTCATTGATCAGCTGCCTTTCATCCAACATTGTCATATTTAAATTCGTGTACTTTTCCTTGTCAAGATCAATGAGAATGTCCTTAAAAACTTTCTTCATGTCAGGATTTTGACCGACCGGAACAAAAGCCCTGCAATCGAAATCAGGTTTAAGCTTGTCATAGACTGCTTTGGCAAGAGTGGTCTTGCCCAATCCTCCAAACCCGACAACTGAGACAATCTTCATCTTCTTATTGGACGCATCATCCCCACCCTCGCACAACATCTTTATGAGCGTGTCACTTGGCCCATCAACGCCGACGAGCTGTGCCGCATCTTTGTACATAGCCAAGAGGCGAGGATCGATGGTCGACGACGTTGTGGCAGGCTTAGCTACGATGCGGTCGAGTGTGTACCTGCCATGCCTGTTGGCCACCTCCTGGACTCGGTTTTTTATATCTTCGATCGCGTTAGCGATCTGACGGCGAGCCTTGCCCTTGCCGAACAAGTTGCCCATCTTCTCCAGGAGCCGTTTGAGCATGTGCTGGTCGGTGGCCTCATGGTCGTCGACGCGCACGAGGAAGGCATCCAAGGTGTCCTCCATATCGTAGGACTGCTCCCTGACATCGCGTGCCCAGAGCTTGACCTGCTCGTCGAGCTGGTTCCGCGGCACCTCGCCGACCTTGCGGAGGGCAGCTTGCATGATCTCAAGCTCTTGCGAGAGAGACTTGACTTGCTCCCTGACGCCCGCCTGCAGCTTGTACTCCTCCTTGAGCAGGTCGCCCAGCTTGGGGAGGAGGCTGCTCATGGCTCCCGTCGCAAACTCCATGCTCGATCGGTGCGTGCGCAGCTCTCTCTTGCTTTGTTAGCTCGAGTACTATACTATTGGTGGTGGTAGGTACTAGGTAGTGCTTGCTCCTCCGTAGGTACTGAGGTAGGGAAGAACAAATAGTCGGTCTGGCTTAGAAAGTCAGATGCCAGCTGCACCGCATGGTAAAGACAAGTAGCGACGAGTTAATCCATGCCGGCAGTCTAGAGAGCTCCAAGCAAGGTAAGACAAGTAGCGGATATGTCGAGGGGGAGACAAATCCTGCTTCCCAAGTGGCACCCTTCAACAATGGTTCGCCGGCAATATGCGCAGACTGGATCTTGTGCAGATTGCCTAGAAAAACTACCACGGAGCTCCGGCAACCTCCCAAGGAGAGGTTCGGAAGTAGCGACGAGTTAATCCATGCCGGCAGTCCAGAGAACTCCAAGCATCCTAAAGACAAGTAGCGGAGATGTCGAGGGCAAACAAATCCTGCTTCCCATGCACGTGGCACCCTTCCGCATTGGTTTGCCAACAATATCCACGAACTGGATCTTGGGCAGATTGCCTAGAGACTCCACCACAATTCTTGTTAGAGATAACACACTATCATATTCATCATTCAAATAAGAGATTGTTAGACTATCTCCAAAATCGTTCTTTAAATTTGAATCTCTATATTTTTATATACAGAATTTCTCAAAAAGATTCATTTTCTATATCTCTTTCCTCTCCAACAGTATTCCCTAAATCTAGGGATGAAAACGGAGCGGATTCGGTCGGATAGTGATATTTCCATATCCGCTCACATTTTTTTTCACCCGGATGCGGATACGGATACGGATAATTTAAAAACGGATCGGATATTGAATCGGTATCGGATAATAATAAAAACGGATAGTAATCGGAGTCTGATCGAAAACGGAAACGAAACCGAATATTTAGTCGGATAATATGTAAACGCCAAAACACAAGTTTCAACACAGAAATATCTCCTTGTTGTAACCTGGCAAAGCAAGCAAAAATAGACATACAAGTGCATTGCGAATTCAACTTTGATTTTGCTTGTGCTTCATGTGCTAACTATTAAGAGCACGTAAATATGCATGTACGCATTTGATTAGAAATTAGAACACAAGTATTTCAAGTGCATTGGCAATTCAATTTAGCCTTGTATTCACAACAATAACATTCACCACTTGTGAGTTGTTCATCATGGCTCCCTTTCAAGATCAACCAGAAGCAAAGCAAAACATTCACCACTTGTGAGTTGAATCAGAATATCAATTATCAAGTAAAATTATGCAAACAAACTCAAGCCTGTGAATCCACTTCTACTAGTTTTTTTTACCACAAACAAGGCGGCGGAGCGCCGGTACCGTCCGGTGGCGTGGCTGGCATCGTCCGTGCATCGTGAGGGCGTGAGGCTTGGAGGCAGCGGGCGGCGGCTACAGCTAAGGTTGGGTGATTTGGGGATTACCTGGGACTGGGGCGCCCGAGCCAGACCGAGACCGAGACTGGTGATTGGTGAAGCCACACCCACGCTGGAGACCTGGAGACTAGGAGTCGGAGACCGGACCAGTGGGTTGTGGCCTGTGGGTGGCCATTTGGCGGCCAGGGGCTGGGGCATTGGGCCTTCAACTGGCGTGTGGGCCGTGTGGCATTCCACACCTTATACGGATATCCGGTTTTCGGATATCCGTATCCGCTCCGTATCCGCTGAATATCTTCTTCCCCATATCCGCTCCGTATCCGCCTGCCCGATCCCGGATAATTATCCGTATCCGTATCCGTATCCGACGGATATTAGATTCTTTTGCCATTTCCCTAAAAACGGATAGCGGATACGGATACGGTCCGGATATTATCCGCTCCGTTTTCACCCCTACCTAAATCTCACTCTACTTTCTCCCTCCTATGTTATAATGATATTTCATAACCGACATACGAACAATATTTATTTTTTACAAAAAAAATTCGAACGGTTATTTTTAAATGCGAAAATTTAAAATTTGTAATTTATTCTAACGACTATATTATAACGATTATATCATAACGGCTATATTTTTGCGGTCTATATATACAGAGCCATTTGCACTTACAAGCATACAATTGAGCATGCTTAGACTTACAAGCCAATAAAATGTGTAGAAATAACTCTAGCAATGTTGGAAGAAATCTGAAAGAGATGCTACTACTATGAATCTTGCTTTAACAACAACCCCTAGCTGACCAGTGACCAGTTCCATACTTCCACCCCATCTCCATGCCCACGAGCATAACAAAATTTGCAGGGAAGAGGTCTAGTTTTCACAAATCATGTTAATACATCTTCCTGGCATACAAATACAACATGCTCACTATATTGTAAGGACTATATCATAGCGATATCCTGTCAGGAGCTCTCCTATAGTATATTCTAGAACCGAAAGTGTAAGATATATTGGCAAATGGTTGCCAGTACTGGAATTTTGGAGATGGTACAAGAAACTAAAGTATTTTAGAAGCAATTGGACGAATATGTATGGTTGTAAAACATAAATACATACAGAGAGGTGCTTCTATGCTCTTCCTTTTAAAAATTGCACAACTATTAAAGCATGAATGAAGGGTAGATGGTGATTACTTACCCCTTCGATTGCTTCAAGATTTGTGCAACTTGTACTAGAAGGAAGAGCATAGAAGCACCTCTCATACATAGAACGAAGTAAGCTGTCATAGGTGACACGAAAGAAGGTACCGGTAATTAAAGCCTAGAATGTAATGAAGTTGACTTTAAGCTGATGACTAGCACTAAGCCTAGAATTGGACGAATATGTACGGTTGCAATGGATATTTCAACAGTTATTTCATCACTAATCGTTATAAAATTAATCTTATTATTCTTATTTATTCGGCACTTCAGCACATCTCCCTTGCTCTCATTTATTTAGCACATCCACTCGTTATCTTATTTATTTGCTCTGTTTACTCTCTATTTGCTCTCTTTTTTTGGCTCCTCGACTATGAAACAAAATATCAGGCAAGAGTAAGAGCATGAGAGCATGCTTTCGCTCTCCAAGTCTCCCTCATCAGGATCAAAAGATCGATCCGCGTCAACTCCTCCTCTAGCATAGGAGACTATAGCATGGATGGTTGTATCTAAAGACATATGTTGGATATTTCGTACTCTACTAGAGATGCGTATGCCACATCATTAATCTCATTGTGTAGTCATATTTGCATGTAATAAAACCTAGTTTGGACAGCATATGTAAAGCTATCGATTTTGCTACAAGTTTGACTGTAAAGTATGCCTAGTTCTCAGAGTACTGCAGGGCCAACAAACTCATACCAAGAAGATTCAACCTTGATATGAAGGTTAGATGGAGCTCGACATATACTATACTGGAGCGGTGCAAGGACTACGAGTACATTATCACGGTCTTCATTAATTGTAATAATAGTGAGCTGTTGGTTACTGATGTGGAATGGGACATTGCCTGTCATTTTTGTCATTTTTAGAAAATTTTCCAATGTAACTAAGATGCTATCTGATGTATACTAAACTTCTTGCTTAATCATCGAGTGACTTTGGACTATTGCTAATTCTTTTAAAAATATATAGATAATTATATTTTATATCCCAATACAGAACCAATGGAGCAAAAAAATTTAAAATATTTTCAAACTATTCCACAACTCTACTGTTTTACTACTATTTTGGATCCTCGAAAAAAATTATCTGATTTGCATGGCGCCTTCGAGGGAATATGTGAGACATTCGATCTTGATTTCTCTGATGCTTATACTCATGTTTATAACAAGTTTTTCAGATTTTTTGATAAATATTATGAAAAGTTTGGCACTAGAAGTGAAGTAAGAAGATCTACCTCAACGACACAACAAGTACGAGGCAGTTCAATAGCTTCAAAAATACGGAAGAAGATGAAAAGCCACACATCTGGTTCATATTCCGAAGCACTGAGCAGGTCGTCATGAAATCCACGAGTAGATATCAACCACTACCTCGACACGCCTTTCATGGAGACCAAACTAGACATGGGCAAAGACAATCGACTCAACTTGTTCTTGTGGTGGAAGAATCACCAACGTATTTACCCCCGTATTATCACATCTTGCACGGGATATACTTACGGTTTCGGTGTCCACTGTCTTGTAAAAATTCACTTTCAGTTTGATGAGGAGGATACTTGAGCCGTAAAGGTCGTCTTTCAAATCTGAGATAGTTGAGGCAATTACATACCTTAAAGACTAGGAGTGTGCAGATGATAAGACACAGCTAGGGGTGTAAACGGGTCGGGTTCGGGCGGGTAGTAGGCCATCCCATACCCTACCCTATTATCTTTTCTCCGGGTACGAGTACGGTCACGGGTAGTAAAAATCGGGTAGGGTACGGGTAACGGGTAGTGTTTTCTACGAACGGGTAGAAATCGGGTTCCGGGTAGTGTGCGGATGGGTATAATACAGACAACGGGTACTTCATTGGGTAGTGCACGAAATATCTAGGATCAAAACATGCGATGAAAACAATCTAACCATCTCACTAGTACATCACATAATACAGTAGATAATGACGTATAGTCTAACAAACATACATAGTCCAACAAAGAGTTCAAATAGTACATAATCAAACACATAGAGTTCAATAAACACACAAAGTCCAATACATGAAGTAAAAAATTCACACACATAGTTCAACACATATAGTCCAACACATAGAGTTAAATTATACAAAACAAATTTCTTCATGCATATATCAAGATCTCAAATCTCAACATCGTCATTCGTCCCCATAGCATTCAGATCTTCAAAATCAACCAATCACAATACCTTAGTATTTTACACAAATAAATTATTCCATCATAAATATTATTTGTCACAAATATTATTTTCACAAATATTGTTGTCTATTAATCATCACATATTCACAAATATTTTTATCAACTTAATCACACACACACACACACACACATATATATATATATATATATATATATATATAACTTAATCACACACATATATATATATTTCACAAATAGAATAACATCTACTCTCTATCCCCTTTGATGAGGCCAACTTGATCCAGCAAGTCGTCATCCCTGACCGAATGCAAGAGCACATGGATCACTGTATCCTAGCTAGTAAGTATTAAACTCTCATTTTATTCGTGCAACAATATTATTAGTAATTAGGCAAGCTGGCATGCTGGTCTAGCCGAAGAGGGGAAGTAGCTGCAACGTGGAAGTATGTGAGACCCTCATTTTTATGTCAGTAAATAACATAAATATGAGGCTCTTTAAGTGCATCCTGTGCCATTCCCATGATCAGTGGCTGGCACGCACAAACACAATTTGGAAATTACAGCCACACAGATACACATTTTTATTACATCACCAGTTTTATAGTGTTATTACATTACCAAAAGTAGCAGGAAATTAAAGCCATGTCTCATAGTATGCCAACTATTCCATAACTCCACAGGCAACTGCTGAGATGAACCTAGAAAGATCAGTCGTCGCTAAAACTCGCAGGTTCCTCATATTCATTCCCGTCATTATCGTAATCTTGCTCTTCACCTAAAAACATTGTTGAAGCAAGTTGAGTACATTGGTACTCGCAAGACTTTGTAGTGTATGCAATTCCTGGAATATATGCAAGCTGAAATAGAAAGTGGGTTTCTACGGTTGTTTTGCATAAAGCGAAAGTTTTGAATGAAGTAATACTGAATAATAATGGAAAGCGTAAATAAAACTTTAAGACAGTTTGATAAGTAATTGAGATAACAAGTAATAAAAAGGATAATAACATTTTACTCACGGCCCTTTTGTGAGTAAAATAACGAACAAGACCCTCCATGGTCTTACAAAAGAAAATACAACGACATGTGATATTTATCAGTCGTGAAACATTTTCCAAAGTCTTTTACCAAGGTTTTCAAAAATAGAAAGCAACTAACTTAGTGTGGATTCACCAAGTCATCCATGACCGTGGACACGGCTAATCGATTAGTTTAATCTCTGCAGAGTTGTACAGCTTTACCCACAAATAATGACTTCCCTTTTTGCAAAGCTTATTAACACACTTCCTTTGGTGTGTCGCCAGGGAAACCCATATATAACCTTTACATTACTAAACCCTGATATTGCACCAGTCCAGTATGACAGACTTACTAATGGCGGCCGAAGAACATCGTATGCACGGATCATTCCTCCCCATTAGAAAATGGCGGTAGAAGCACATCGTGTATACGGATCATTTCTCCCCATTAGTAAGGCGTATACTGTTGCATCGACAAGTGTCAACACCTCGGTGATGGCACTTCCCTCGAGCAAACCTATATTCGGAATGCCCGTACTACTACTACCTTCCATAATGCAAGATCAGTTTTTAGTAACTTAATTGGTTATAGCCGTCACCATACCGGCATTGTGGTTGTACGGGTAATCTTGGATCACGGGACACTTCGTTCGGTCCTTAAAGTGACATGGGCGATAACTCCACCCTATCTACGTACACGTTAAAACATGTACAACCGGCTATTGCCAATAATCACCCACGTCGAAGCAATAGTTTTATTTTCATTTTTATCAAACTACCAGTATCCTTTACTGCTTAAATAAACCATAAAAGATTTCATAAAGAATGATGTGTGGGTGTAAATGTTTCTGACATTAATCTAAAGCAGTGCTAAGCATATGCAGATTAATAAGCGATTATACCCACTTTAATGAACTAAACCATTCCTAGGGTTTTTATGGATCGTATGTCCATGTGATTAAGGGAATCCATCAATTTGGGTTAATATCTACCAAGTAACAAAATAATAGTTTATCAAATTATGAGCATGCAGGAAGATTCTTAATCACATTTTAGTGGATTATGAAATCTGGGATCAAAATGATCAAGGGGGTGCTTGCCTTGCTCCTCGACGGTGTAAGCTGGATCTGTGTCGTCGATAGCGTAGTCGGCAATCTCAGCGTCTATACGTTGATTAAAAACATGGCAAAAAGAATACTTCAATATCGATAAAAGAAGCAAATACATAAACCACAAGGATAGCAGTTGAAAGATTCAGATGAAATCAATTCAAATCAATCAATGATGGCAATCACTTAATCAATTTATGTATTAAGCAAGTTATAAGATTTTGGGCCTAAGGCAAAAGCTTAATGACATACAACATGATTACCTTTCTTTATATAATATTTCATTTTAATTTACGAATTCAGGAAGCTAAGATTGTAAAGTTGAATGTAATGAAATTCATTTTCAGGGTGTAGAGTTAATTGTACTAATACGAATTAGCATGCAAAGCAACCCTAATCATATTTAATGAAAGAACATGGTGCCTCCTAACTTTTATCTTAACATCTGATCCTAATTAGTGTAATCAACCCAATGAAACAAGTTTCATTCAATTTGGATGCTTTTTCATTAAGTTATCACAACTATATTAAATATATGCATTAACTAAAGTCCTAACATGAAATTTTCGCAAACTAACTCCAAATCCAAATCTAATTACATGTTTGAGTAGTATTTGACCTAAGGATTCTAACAAAGTTGGTTTCATTCAATTTGGACTTTATTTGCAAAATTTCTATATGCTACATATTTAAACTTCACTCTTTAAATTTAAATTCAAGTTTAAATTGCTAAACAAGTTTCAAATATTTTTACATATTATGAAACTACATGATTTATGATGAATTTACAAACAAGTTTCACTTGATTTGGATTTACAGATAAAAAGTTATATGCATTTTAATCCATTCGGTTCAATAAAATCAAAAGAAATGAGAAAATACGTTTTCCCTAAGAGAAAACGCATTTCAGCGTTTTGCGCGGCTGGTTTTTGAATTGGGCTACCGACGCTGACGCCTGGGCCCGCTTCGTCAGTGCTGGGGACTCAGCGGCTAAGCGGCGGGGCCCGCACGGCAGCGAAGGCGTGCGTGCGCAAGTGGCTGACGGGTATGGCCCACATGGCAGCGAACCAGCGCAGGGGAGATGACCGACGACCTCGCCGGCGGCTCTCCGGCGACGTCGATCGGGTTTGGCTCGCCCCTACGGCTTCACGGGACCAAGGTAAACCTAGGGGAGAGCTCGGTTGTGGGTGGTGCTCGGGGAAATCAAGCTCGCGGCGATGGTTGGCGGCGGCACACGGTGGCGCAAGGTGCGGTCGGCGCTATGAGGCCTTTCGAGCTTGAAGGTTATGCGTGTGAGGTTCAGTGGGTTCTATGGATTATAGCCATGCTCTTGAATCAAAGAATAAGCGAACGGGTGGCGTTCTCACCGAGCGGCAGTAATGGCGGAAAGGAGTCGCACGGTGCGGGGGCGTCTTGGTCTGCTTTGGGCTGCAACAAGTTGCGCAAAAGCTTCATGAGTATCCAAGGATGCTCTAAGACCATTCAATTTGGACGTTCCCTTACCGTACTGCGTCAATTCGGATTTTCCCCCAATTCGGGTTCCGCCGGAGATGGAGAAGAAGGCTCCGGTCTGGACGGCTTTGGGCGGAAAAAGGAAATCGTGTGGGTGCTCCGGGTTTAGTTGAGTTAGTAGGTGCTTCTTGTCCCGTTAAATAGGCGGTAGAGGCGGTTGGGAATGGATTTGCCCGGGGTGGCTATGGAAATGGCGGTCGGCTCGGTTTCTCTGGAACTCCTCCTTCGGCACGGTCAAGGGTCAAGGGCACGGTGGCAACAGCTGGCCAGGACAGCCTCGAAGTGGGCGAGAAGTTACGGCGCGCAAACGACAGGAATGGAGGCGGTTGCAGTGGTCTCCTTGGTCGGCTCTGTCTGGGCGTGAGACAGCAGGGAGTGAGAGAGAACGAGAGAGGAAGAAGAAGAAGGTGCTGGCCACAAGGGCCCACAAGGCAGAGAAAAGAGAGAGAGAACAGGAGAGCATGACATGTGGGTATGGTGCAAGGTGGAGGCCCACCTGGCAGTGACGGGAAGCTACGGGACCCGTCGGCAGCGTCCGTGCACACGTGGGCCCCACGTGTAAGAAATGAGAAGGGAGAGCTCTAGCTCATTCCCTGGACAGCACACTAACCCAATTAATTCCCGGGTCATTTCATGTCCAGATTTTTCGAAACTTTTTGTCCAAGTTGATGGTTAAGTATACTAGCTTCAGTAAAATTTTGGAGTAAAAATTATTTACCATTTATTTATAATAAATCTGACAATGTCGGCTGCACTGAAATTCTATTTCGATTTCTGCAATGGTTTATGGATTAAATAAACATATTTATTTTTGAAATTTTTACTGAAAGTGTGTTTCTATAAAATGGACCTACCATAAAAATTTCAGCACTAAATTCGCATTATTTATTTCTATAAAATTCTTTTACTTATTTCTGCAGAATTGCAACTCAGCTTTATTTAATTACAAATAAATAGTTAATCTTCTTAATAATTTTCTCAAATTTTTATGGATGAAGTTGATATGTCTGAGGTCTTATGGTAAAAATTCCAAGGCCTAGATTGCTCCACGTTTTTCTCTAAAAATCTGACAAGGGTCTAGACAGAAATAAAATTTACCATTTTAATTTGTTTTCTTTACTCTTAAATGCATTCACATGGTCTTTTGACCAGCTAGAAATATCTTCTAGGGTTTGGCCAGGTTATACAAAATTTTTACCATGGTAATTCTTCACTTCTACCATTTTACCATTTTATCCTTTCCTTTCTTTTCTTTCTTAACTCCATTATTCATTTCAATCAACAAACAAATCAACGAATGCACACAATTCATAAAATAAAGCAAAGAAATGATTCCACATTTTTAATATTTGATTTTTATTACTTTATAATTTTGAGGATGTTACAGATCTACCCCCCTTACAAAAATCTCGTCCTCGAGATTTGCGAGGGCTAAGGAAAACTAAAAGAAGTCTGGAAACTCTTTCATCAGGTGATCCTCACGTTCCCACGTGGCTTCTTCTTCAGTATGATTACTCCATTGAACCTTCAACATTCTGTGGATCTTGTTTCTCGTGTGTCGCTCGGCTTCTTCAAGAATGCGAACAGGACGCTCTCGATAAGATAGATCAGGTTGTAAATCGAGATCGTCGAGATTTGCGAGATCAGTCGGCACACGAAGACATTTCTTGAGTTGAGATACATGGAAGACATTATGAACTTCCGATAAACGGGAGGGCAGTTCCAACTTATATGCCATCTCTCCCATCTTTGCGATAATTGGAAATGGTCCAATATATCGAGGGGCTAGTTTCATGGATTTGGAAACGCATTTAACTCCACGAAGAGGAGAAACTTTCAGATAGACATGATCTCCGACTTCAAAGCTTAAGTCACGTCGACGATTGTCGGCGTAACTCTTCTGACGAGATTGGGCTTCTTTGAGTCGACTCCTAATCATGTCAACTTGCTCTTGGGCTTCTTGGATAATATTTGGGCCAAAGAAATTTCTTTCTCCAGTTTCAGACCAAAAGAGAGGGGTTCGGCACTTTCTTCCGTAAAGTGCTTCAAAAGGAGACATCTGGAGACTGGCTTGAAAGCTATTATTATAGGAGAATTCAGCAAAGGGTAAGCTTTTCTCCCAATCCATGCCATAAGATAGCACACAAGCTCTTAGCATGTCCTCCAGGGTCTGATTGGTCCGTTCAGTCTGTCCATCTGTTTGGGGATGATAAGCCGTACTAAAATTCAGCTTTGTCCCTAACAGAGTATGCAAACTTTCCCAGAAACGAGATGTGAACTGGGATCCTCGATCGGACACAATAGTCTTAGGGATTCCATGAAGACGAACAATATTCTCTAGATATAGTTCAGCAAGCTTGGGACTTGAATATCTGGTTTTGACCGGAATAAAGTGAGCAACTTTAGTCAGTCGGTCAACAATAACCCATATGGAATCATGTCCTTTCTCGGTTCTTGGTAATCCAACAATGAAATCCATCTGAGATATGGTCCCACTTCCATTCGGAATTTCAAGGGTCGAAGAAGACCGGTGGCGTTGATGCACGGCTTTTACTCGTGACATACGTCACATTTTGCGACATATTCGGCGATTTCCTTTTCATGCCGGGCCACCAATATTCCCGCTTCAGATCTTGATACATTTTTGTGCTACCAGGATGGATAGATAGAGGTGATTCATGAGCTTCACTCAGGATCAAATTCTTGATTTCTAGATCATCAGGAACATAGATTCGGTTTTTGAATAAAAGTATACCATCCGAGTCTTCTGAAAACTCTGATTCTTCTTTAAATGGCATATCTTCTCCGGATTTTAGATATAGCTCCATCTTTAAATTGAGCTGTCTTAATTTGGGTTTTCAGATTTGGTTGCATTTGAAGATTAGCAACAAATCCTTTTTCAACAATTCCCAAATTAAGCTTCTGAAACTCTTTTACTAATTCAGATTGATCAGTGTATGCTGACACCGTCATACAATGGAGTTTACGGCTTAGAGCATCTGCTACGACATTAGCTTTACCAGGATGGTAGTGAATACTAAGGTCGTAATCCTTTATTAGTTCTAACCATCTCCTTTGCCGCAGATTAAGATCTCGGCCGAGTAAAGAAGTACTTTAAGCTCTTATGATCTGTGTAGATGTCACACTTGTTTCCAATAAGATAGTGACGCCAGATTTTGAGGGCATGCACTACTGCAGCTAACTCCAGATCATGAGTTGGATAATTAAGTTCATGAGGTCGAAGCTGACGAGAAGCATAAGCTACGACTTTCATCTCTTGCATCAACACGCAACCAAGACCATTGCGTGAAGCATCGCAATAGACATCGAAGCTCTTATGGATGTCGGGTAACACCAAAGATCGGGCTGTGGTTAACTGCTTTCTTCAATTCCAGAAAACTTGCTTCGCATTCTGGAGTCCATTCATATTTCTTTTCTTTCTTCAAGAGCTGAGTCAACGGTTTAGCGATTTTGGAGAAGTTTTCGATAAAGCGGCGATAATATCCCGCTAAACCGAGGAAACTTCGGATTTGAGGAACAGATTTTGGTTGCTCCCAGTTTTGGACTGCTTGAACTTTCTTTGGGATCAACAGAAATTCCACCTTTGGAAAGGATATGCCCGAGGAATGCAACTTCCTTCAACCAAAATTCACATTTCTCGAACTTGGCATATAATTTATGTTCTCGGAGTTTCTCAAGTACCATGTGTAGATGTTGGGTATGATCTTCTTCATTTTTGGAATAGATGAGAATATCATCTATGAATACCACTACGAACTTATCAAGATACTCCATAAAGACTTTATTCATTAAGCTCATAAAGCTAGCTGGAGCATTTGTAAGTCCGAAGGACATTACGACATATTCATATAAGCCGTAACGAGTGGTGAAAGCTGTTTTAGGAATATCCTCCGGTCGGATTTTCAATTGATAATATCCATGTCTAAGATCAATTTTGGAGAAAATTTGAGCGCCGGTTAATTGATCAAACAGATCATCGATACGGGGTAGAGGATATTTGTTTTTGATGGTAACATCATTGAGAGCACGATAATCTACACACATGCGTAGACTACCGTCCTTTTTACTGACAAAGAGGACAGGGCTACCCCATGGAGAAGTACTAGGTCGAATGAACTTTTTGTCTAGCTGTTCTTGAATTTGCTTTTTGAGTTCTACTAACTCATTTGGTGGCATGCGATAAGGTCTTTTGGAAATTGGGGCCGTACCAGGTATAAGATCAATGACGAACTCTAAGTCACGATCTGGTGGCAAACCCGGCAATTCTTCTGGAAATACATCAGGAAAGTTGGAAATTACAGGAACAGATTTAATCTTTTCCATTACCAATGCATTTAAGTATGATCTTGATTCAGAAAGATTCTGGGTGGAACTAAAATTCACTTCAATCCCATCATGATTAATAAGAGATATGGATCTATTAGCACAATCTATCTGTCCTTTATTCTTAGCTAACCAATCCATACCAAGAATGATGTCTAATCCTGGGGTTTCTATAAGGATAAGATCAGCATAAAATAAAACTTCATTTATTTCAATGCTAACCTTATAACACATTTTAGTAGTTCTCATTTTTGCTCCAGGAGAATAGATTATCATGGACATAGGTAAAGATTTAGTTTGGATTTGATGTGATTCTACGAACTTCTTGGATATAAAGGAATGAGATGCACCGGAATCGAATAACACCAAAGTGGGAATAGATTGGACGGGGAACATACCCAGAACCACATCTGGTGCTTCCGTTGCTTCTTCCGCCGTCACATGATGTAAACGTCCTTGATTGGCGGCTTGAGCAGGTGCAGGTCTTCCAGCTTGTTGTCCTCCAGCTCCTTGAGGACGACCAGGGGGTCGCTGAGGAACTCCCTTGCTAGGGCAATTATTGGCATAATGTCCAAGCTGCTTGCACTTGAAACAAGTAACATTTGGAGTTTGAGATTGAGTCCCAACTGGGCGTGCTCCAATATTACCCGCTGGACGAGATGGAGGCAGCCGAGGTCTAGGGGCAGGACCTTGACGCCTCTCGTGGCGGAGCAGAGATGGTCGCGCATTACCCTGAGGTGCAGGGTGAGGCCTGGATGGGCTTGCACTGGCATTCTTCTGTGCCATCCATTTCCTTTTACGCGACTCCATGGCAGCTCGAGTGCTATGCTCCACTCGAATAGACTTGTCCACCAGAGTTTGGAAGTCATTGATATCAATGGCAGCTAATGCACACTTGATTTCTTCATTCAAGTTATCCCGGAAGCGTTCCAACTTGCGCGCTTCAGGAATAACTTCAGATGGTGCATAGCGGGAAAGGTAATTGAAGCGATTAAGATACTCCATTACCGTCTGATTTCCTTGACGGAGATCAAGAAATTCCCGTCTTTTGATGTCCATCGATCGAAGGAATATGGGTTCGGCGAAAAGTATCCTTGAAGGCCTCCCATGAAATCTGATCCACTGGAAGTATAGCTTGGTAGTTCTCCCACCATAATGCAGCAGCTCCTCCCAACTGATAAGATGCATAAAGAACTTTCTCTCGATCATTGCACTGTGCAATGTTCAACTTGCTCTCCATTGTTCGCAGCCAGTCATCTGCGTCCAATGGGTCAGCAGCAGTAGAGAATGTAGGGGGCCGAGTCTTCAAAAACTCAGACAACCTTGATGGTGGAGCACCACCACCACTTCCTCCAACAGGGACTCCTTGATGGGAAGTATTCTGAACTAACTGTTGCAGAAGAAGTGTATGGGTTTGACGGTTTTGCTCAATCATTGCCAGAACTTGCGCCATTGTGGGCGGACCTGGCAATTGCTCCTCCGGAATTCCACCTTGCTGATTAGGATTTGAATCTGGATTAGGTGGATCTGGCACTTGATGAGAAGATGAAGCCCTTGCAGAAGGGTGCATCGGATTAGGCTGCGCTGGAGTGGGCAATGTTTCGCGAGGAGGAAGGGGTTCCTGCGAAGCCTCACTCTCCAAGATCCCGCGAAGAGATCTGGTTACAGGCATCCTGAAATTTCAATTCAGATGAGAAAATAATGTATTGTAATTAAATGATTTAAGCTGGTAGACTGAAAATTTAAACTCAAACTCATTGGTTAATAGGCAACATTTCATTCCCTAAAATTTTATTATTATTAAAGAAATTCATTAACAAGGGAGGTGTGTTATTATGTTATGTTATGTTATATTGTAAAAGATAAACACAAGGGATCACATCATCGTGAAATTGTAATAAAACATTAGAAAGTCACGAGAAGGAACCAAAACGAGCAGAAATAAACAGTAACAGCACTTTATTCAACTGCATATTAACAACATGTACAACAAAAGTATGACAACCTCACAACTCAACACTACATGACCACATGTGCTGCTACAACTCAAGGTAAACCTACTCCAAACCTGGCGCTACAACGTCCTCGCCAGTAGACTCAACAGGATCCGCAGGGGTAGAGTCAGTCACCGTGGCGGGAAAAGTACCACGTCGCCTGTAAACCTGCGTCACACGGGGACGCAGTACACCTGCAGCGACCTGTCCAAGTCTAACCCGCGACAGACGTGGACGACTAACTCCTGTGGACATCCTAGCCCGTCGAGAACGTCTAGTGGCCCTAGCAGACCTAGGTGTAGGAGTACCAGGCACCTCCTGGACTGGCAACAAAGTAGCATCGTCGCCAAGAGCTGACCTAGAAAACAAACCCATAGCCACGAAAGGAGCTATGGCGTTCTCTAAAAAGGCTACTCTCCCACGTGCTACGTAGTACTCTATCTTGCTCGACGGTGGTAACGGTCAAGAAGCATGAAGGAACTCAACTATGATCCTATAGTGCTCATTAGGCACCGAATCGATCTATGTAGCTGAGTGTCTCCTCGGCAACAAAGCGGTATCTCGATGCTTGATCGCCATCTCTGGAAGAGCGTGGCGCAATAACGATGGCCATATAAGCAACATCGCTCAACGCGAAGACACCAAGCTCCACGACCATCAAAAGTACGATCTGCCTCTCCGAATCGTGGTCCTAGCTGGGATCTCAATCCTAGCTATGTACTCTATCGAAACTGGACTCGCCATCCTCTGGTAGACGGTGTATCGAGGTGTCTCAAACTGTGCAAAATCTAACATATGTGCTAAGACTCCCATCGATCCCGCTCCCAGACGCTCGGAAGTGTGAAAGCATGGCGAATACCCTTCCATCTGCACATTTAATAAGGAATTAGTATTCCAGATTAAATGCAAGATGCAACGATAACGCACAAAAGTAAAGAGTAGAAGACAAAACAGTAAAGAATTAATAACAGATATAACAAATTTTATTTTCCTAAGTGTAATGTGTCTATTCAAAATTTTAATTTCCCTCTTAACGACCATTCTAACTAAGGTTCTCCTACAGGCAGCGTGGCTCTGATACCAAACTGTGAGACCCTCATTTTTATGTCAGTAAATAACATAAATATGAGGCTCTTTAAGTGCATCCTGTGCCATTCCCATGATCAGTGGCTGGCACGCACAAACACAATTTGGAAATTACAGCCACACAGATACACATTTTTATTACATCACCAGTTTTATAGTGTTATTACATTACCAAAAGTAGCAGGAAATTAAAGCCATGTCTCATAGTATGCCAACTATTCCATAACTCTACAGGCAACTGCTGAGATGAGAAGGGAGAGCTCTAGCTCATTCCCTGGACAGCACACTAACCCAATTAATTCCCGGGTCATTTCATGTCCAGATTTTTCGAAACTTTTTGTCCAAGTTGATGGTTAAGTCTACTAGCTTCAGTAAAATTTTGGAGTAAAAATTATTTACCATTTATTTATAATAAATCTGACAATGTCGGCTGCACTGAAATTCTATTTCGATTTCTGCAATGGTTTATGGATTAAATAAACATATTTATTTTTGAAATTTTTACTGAAAGTGTGTTTCTATAAAATGGACCTACCATAAAAATTTCAGCACTAAATTCGCATTATTTATTTCTATAAAATTCTTTTACTTATTTCTGCAGAATTGCAACTCAGCTTTATTTAATTACAAATAAATAGTTAATCTTCTTAATAATTTTCTCAAATTTTTATGGATGAATTTGATATATCTGAGGTCTTATGGTAAAAATTCCAAGGCCTAGATTGCTCCACGTTTTTCTCTAAAAATCTGACAAGGGTCTAGACAGAAATAAAATTTACCATTTTAATTTGTTTTCTTTACTCTTAAATGCATTCACATGGTCTTTTGACCAGCTAGAAATATCTTCTAGGGTTTGGCCAGGTTATACAAAATTTTTACCATGGTAATTCTTCACTTCTACCATTTTACCATTTTATCCTTTCCTTTCTTTTCTTTCTTAACTCCATTATTCATTTCAATCAACAAACAAATCAACGAATGCACACAATTCATAAAATAAAGCAAAGAAATGATTCCACATTTTTAATATTTGATTTTTATTACTTTATAATTTTGAGGATGTTACAAAGTAGGCCTGCCTTGTTGCACAGTCATCCTCTTGAGGTCTATACCAGCATCCGCCCGGCGCCTCCTCATGTGGCCGCCTAGCGCCTGACCCATCTCGAAGCCGAGCCCATATACGCCCCTGCGGGGACCCGAATTAGGAGAATTATCCGGGTACCCGAATCCGACCCGTACCCGCCGGGTATTGCCGATCCCGTACCCTACCCGAACCCGAACTTAACCTACCCGGGTACTACCCGTACCCGTACCCGTACCCGGCGGGTAGTGTAAAATAGTTTCCATTAGGGTAATTTTGCATCCGGGTACGGGTCGAGTATTACCCGACCCATTTACACCCCTAGACACAGCATCATCCGGAGGATCCGGAGCTCACGGAAGCAATAGCCGACTTTGACTATCTCGGTCTCGAGTATTCTATGTATATATACGTAGTTACTATACTCTTTTCTTTATCGAGGTACCCCATATCGGGTGTAAGATTTTTAACGATGCAGTAACTCTGTATATGTTCAAAAATGAATAAAATTTACTTCTTTTTCCCCCTAATATTTGTGTTTATTGTCTCAGCTCTGTGCTCTTCAGGTCCTTTTCTCTCGTTACAATAGTGCAAATGGGTCAGGCATAGATCGGCACGGCATGAAACAGGCACGAAGCATAAATGGGTTATGCCAGGTCTTGTCAAAGGCAAGCCGGAGCGGCATAGCATGGCACGGTGGTACGACAGGCTGTCACAGCCTGACACGGTTTAGACACGAAGCACGATAGACCCATGTCAAGCCAGTCCGGTATGGCACGATATCCACCTCTAACCTTACCTCACTCTTACGGCAATAGGCAGCTCTTGAAACCATACGTGTAAAATAGTTGAACGTAATTTGCGAATCTGCAAGGGTTTTTCGCAAAAGCTCTGGCGGAGAGTTCAGAACATAATTTCGAAATTTTTAGGGGACTTTTTCGCAAAATGTCCGGCGAAACGATGACGGGGACGCGATCGGACTGGTGGTGGATGGGAGCTGGTCAACTCCCGACTGCTGTGTTTCTTCTCTTCCAATCCCTTTGCTCATCCTCTGCGCTGCTTGGGATACCAGGCCATGGCCGACCTTATGAAGTGTCTGACCAAAATCTTAGAAAGGATTTGGCTTCTTCTTCTTCCTATTCTGCACCGCAGGTGTAAGATCTTTTGATTTCTTCTCGGTGATTAATTACACGGGCAACAAAGGGAAGTTATGAGTTACTTAATCTTAGCAAAAGCAAAACCATCAGGCGCAGAGTTTCAAGTTAGCAATCAGGTGGTTGAGGTAATTTCCTACTTACAATTCAATTCGAAAATTCGGCGGCTTCTTCCTGATGTACATGACGCTTTTAATGCTTTTAGATCTTGCTCGTAGAAACATCGATCGATATGCTTCTCTGAAGCACAAAATATGCAAAGTTTTGCTGTTAGAATTTCGATGTTCAAGCCATCTCTGTTTCAACTTGTTGTATGCACTCATCCTCGTTCCAGGAAATTCGAGTCCTCTGCCCGCAAATTTCATGGCCGGAATCAGCCGATTGATTTCAAGAGGGAGCCGGGGGGGATGAACACGGCAATCCGAGTCGCGGCGGCGATCGAGGGCGAATCTCTTGGTTAGGCATGTCAGGTTCAGGTTTCTGATTCTCATCCCTGTCAGGAAGCAGCAGAAGTAAACCTTCATAGAACTGAAAGAGTTTTTTTTTTTTTTTGGGGGGGGGGATTGTCTTCAGACATGGAACGGCTGAGATCATCAGACACCGCTTCGTTTAAGTATAATCGGGCGGCTATAGAGCAATCTAGTATTTACTGATACCCGTAATGTAATGGGTGATTTTGGGGTTTTACTATCAGGGTTAATTGTAAGGAGTATAAGTATCAGAGTTGTTGGAGAGTTTGTTACAATCTGATATGAAAAGATTTGCCCTTTTCTTCCGTGTTCTTCAAGCTTTACTTCCCTCTTTCTGTTCATTACGATTTTCCATCTGATTCTTGCTATTTTGATCATTGTTGGCTCTGATTGAGATTGATTTCCAAGTCTGAAGCCTTCGGTTCCTGACAAATTGGTATCAGAGGAGTCGATCTTCGGCGGAAGAGTGGCTGTTCAGAAGTGTTCTTGGCAGCACAGGTTAAGGAACGTGTTTCGTTAGTAAAATCCCTGGGCTAATCCAGGAACCGTGATTTCTTTGGATTGGAGTTTTGATCATGCCTAAGGTGGGAAAAACCTCTGAAGAAGGAATGATGGAAGAGATAGAAAAGTTGAAGGGCGAGATGCTGAATCTGCACCAGATGTTTGAAGAAAGTTCAGCCTTGACAAATGATCAGATTGATGGAATCCACAAGCACACAGCAGAAAACTCCGCAAAAATCGATCAGATGATGGATATGTTAACTTCTTTGATGGGCAAGATGGAGAGCAGAGAAGTAACCAGTACTCTGGCGGTGATGGACAGCGGGAGTCTTAATGGTCAAGTGGAAGGGAAATCATTGGCATCTGGAGCTAATATATATACTCCTAGGAGTGTTAATTCATATGCTCCTATTCAATCACTGGGAAAACAACACAGCCTCAATATTCCTCCTATACCCTTTACTATTCCGCCAAATATCATTAATTGCCAATCTGTTTCACCCCTGTTTACAGGAGGAAGTGAAGTGTAACACCCCAAAATTTTGCTTTTCTTAAATTCATGTGTGATTTGGCACTTTGGTGAATTTTTGGAATTTTCTGGAATTTATTTGGATTCATTTGGAATTTATTTGAATTTATTCCATTTTGAAATAACTAAAGAATTTAATTTTGCAAATAAAATTTTGTTGGAAATATTTTATTTGAGTCCAAAATGATCCAAAATATTTTCCAGAATTTTTCTGGAATTTTTCTGAGTCATTTGCTATTTTTAATGAATTAAATGAATTACTGGGAATTATTTTAAATATTAAATCGCTGGAAAATCCAACTCGGGTCAAGTACTGTTCATCCGACCGAGTCGGACTCGAGTCCGACCCGAGCCAGTTGGCTCAACCAAACCAGCTCCCAACCCTAAGCGATCCCGACCGTTGGATCAAGATCCAACGGCTGAGATCCGCCCGACCCCGACCCGAGCCGTGTCCGGACCGGACCCGGTCGCGCCGCGCGATCGTGGCCGTTGATCGCGACACGTGGACGGCCACGATTTCGTCGTCTTCCCGTGACCGAGCCGGACTCCGCCGCCGCGCCCGCCGCCGTAGCAAATTAGGTTTCCGTTTTACGACGGACGCCGAGGTTATTTAATGCCCGGCATACCCCGAGGACCGCCGTGATCCCGCGCTTCTCCTTCTCTACTTCACCGAGGCTAAGTCGCCGCCGTTTAGCCGTCGCGAAGCTCGCCGAAGTTGCGCGCTGCTCCGCCACGGTCTTTGCTTCGTTCGCCGCCGCCCGCCCCTGCGCCGTTGACCTCAGATCCGGACTCACCGCGACGAGACGCACCCGAAGGACCCTTCATCTCGCCGAGCAACCCGGAACGCCGTTGGGCTCGTCGTCGTCTTCAACTCCGGCCGTGGCGCCACCACGGCCATCGGCCTCGCGAAGCTCAGGCACCGTCGGATCCAGACGGACGGTTGAGGTGAGTTCACGTGTTCCAAACCCGATTAGATTCGACCGCTGGATCAAGATCCAACGGCTCACAATCGCCACGCGTCGTAGCAAAGGCGATTATAGGATTAGATCTGGACCGTCCGATCTAGATCGAACGCCCACGAGCATCGAGTAGTTTCAACGTGTTCAACCTGGATCCAATCCGCCGTTGATTTTCAAACCAACGGACGAGATTGCGCCACGTGTCGGGAAGTTGGACCGACGCGGTCAGCGTCGTACGCGTGTGAGCGCGTGTCCCTGACACGCGGGCCCCGCATGTCAGAGGGCCCACACGTCAGCCGTGTTAGCGTGAGACCCCGCACTGACGGGTGGGTCCCACATGTCAGTCACGTGAGCCGTGGACCGAGTCCACCGTGGACCCGAGCCGAGCGTGGACCAAGCCCATGGACCGCCGACGCCGCAGGCCAATCAGGAGCTGCCACGTGTCCATGCTGACGCAATAATTAATTTCCGAAAAAGAAAATGATTTATTAATTCAAATAATGATTTCAAATTTAGATTCAAACTTCAAACGCTTATAACTTTTGCGTTTCAACTCCGATTTGAGCGATTCAAATTTCTAAATTTGTATAAAATTAAGATCTACCTAAATATAAATTTTATTTAATTTTTGGACTAAAAGTTTTTCTCTGTAAAATTATTTAATTGATTATTTAAACTTTAAATAATCATAACTTTTGCGTTTTAACTCCAAAATTGACGATTCCAGTTTCTAAAAATCCAGAAAATTATGTTCTCTCTGTTTATGGATTTTATTTGGAGTTTTGGGATCTTTTTGCATAGTGTTTATTTGTGTATTTGCTATTTGCACGCTTTACGAGTAGACGTTGAAGTGCCGGAAGGATTCGAAGGAGAAGTGTTGACTCAGGATCCAACTCAAGACCAAGAGCAAGTGCTTTTTGAAGGCAAGTTGTGCTTTGACCATGTTGATCCTATTTCGAAATCTATTTTGATTTAAACTATTGCATGCTAGTTCAATTAGAAAGATACTTTGTTTAAACATGGGGGTTAGATAAATACCAAATTGTTATATGACACCTTGATTATCTAAGTATGTGCCATGATCCCTTGTCACCCTAGTTGTGGTTTACTAGTTGGACATTATTAAATTGCCAACATGGGTTTAGATCGTTGTAGTATACTGCTTAGACCTGCTACGTGCTCATGACATGATTTTGGACAACCAAATGCTAATATGGACTTAATGATATATTGAACCTGTTTTTGGAAAAGTATCATGTGAAGTTGATGGCACGTGGTGCATGGTAATCAACTGGGGTTTGATAAACAGTTTTCGACCGGGGCATGTGGCAAGAGTAATCAGGTGGGCCAGTTGTGGCATTGGGAGTGTTGATTTGGTTTTTTCGGGTAGTCTTGCCCTGGTCACTCTAAGGACTTAACCTTGCAAGCCTTTGAACTGGGTCATACTTGCAACCACATGGCTGGAATGGGACGGCCCTAGTTGACTAAGTCGCTAAGGACTCACTTGTGGAGCCTCAGGGTGTCAGTTACACCTTTTGTGTGATTATGCGGGGAGCGTATCGTGGCTGTGGCCAGGTACCCATCTAACGGTGTGTTGGTCCCATACTTCGCCTTGGCTAAGGGAAGGGATGGTGTAGAGCACGAACCGGAGAGGACCACCTGTGTTGTTTGAGGCTTCCGAAAGGCTTTGTTATGATCGCTCATTCGCATACTCTTGTATGGCGATTCACGGCTGACGTGGTGAGTGGATTGTATCTTGTGGGTAAAGTGCATAACCTCTGCAGAGTGTAGAATCTATTTGAATAGCCGAGTCCACGGTACTGGACATTGCTCGGGAATTACAGTCAAGGGTTAGACTTTCTGAAAATAACTTGGATTTGAAAAGTTGGGTTGGTTTAATAATGAAGATGACGGAAATGTGGTTTAGGATGGGGAAAAATGTTTATTAAATTTCTTGAAAAGTTATTTATGCTTTACTTATTTCTACTGCTTTCGAATCTACTTATATTACTTGTCAAAAGTTGTTTACTGCAAATATACCCTGAAGCCATTCCTTTGTACTAAGCCATGCATATAGTATATTAGCTTGCATTACATGCATGACTTGTCGAGTACCAAGTACTCACCCTTGCCTCAACACAATACCAGTTGAAGAGGAGACTACGCCGGTTTCGGAGGAGGAGTTCCAAGAGGACCCGTCTACTTAGGGGATGCGAGCCTACCGGTTGCCTGTGGTATACTGGATGGCGCCACGAAGTTTATTTGATTTTCCGCTGCTGTTATTTCTCTTTTAATAAGTTTCGCCTTGCAAGGCATATATTTGTAACTTGGCCATAAGGTCAAGTAACCCTTTGGTTATTTAAATAAAGTACTTTGATAATATCGCTTGGTATGATTGTGATATTTACCGATGTTAAGACTGTGTGCACTAGCGCGTTCCTGGACTAGTGCTGAATACACAGAGGGTCCGGATTTGCAAATTCGGGGTCCCGACATGAAGGAACTTTTGGGGTCAGTGTATATCCGTCAGTAATGGCAGCAGGAACATTTGGTCCACAATATATTACTTCCAGTTCCACCTTTGTTCCAATGCAACGGAATCATATATATCAGCCTACATCTTATCCTCTTCATGTATGTCCTGAAGCTCAATGGGGGAATTCAGCACCAAGACCACCAGATCGATTTGTTCAGCAACAAGAAGATATAAATTGCTATTCCAGTAGTTTTGGCAAGGGCCCGAAGGTGGAATTTCCCAAATTTGATGGAACTCATCCGGAGGCGTGGATAAGAAAAGCAGAAAGATGTTTTGAGTTGGGGAAGACACCGGAGCATCAAAAGGTAGCAATTGCTGAGGTTTATCTGACTGGTAGAGCAGATCAATGGATTAGCAGCAATCGCATTGATACAAGCATCATTTCGTGGCCTCAGTTCTGCAACATGATTTACCAAAGGTTTGCGGCAGAGACAAGGGTGGAGATTACTGAAACTTTCAGAGGATTGACTCAAGTGGGCACAGTGGAGAGCTATGTTGACAAATTTGAAGAGCTCATGTGCATGGTTAAAAGGAGTACCCCAGGACTGTCTGAAGAATATTTCATCGACTATTTTATTTCAGGCCTTAAGAATTACATCAAAATACCACTGAAGTCCCTTCACTCAAGAACATTAGTGGAAGTATATGCTCATGCTAGAAATTACGAGAATATTCAGTCCTATAAGAAGTTTAGCAGCTGGTCTTCTGGATCTCAGGTGAAGATGAATCAGTCGAGTGGGATAAACCAAAAGAGCGAAGTGTCAGCAAGGAAAGACACCAGTGATAAACAGGATCAAAACAATAGTACCAAATGGAATAGTGATAAGTGCTTCAAGTGCCAAGAGCCATGGGTGCCTGGACATAGCAAGGTTTGTAAATTTCAGAAACACATCCATTTAATTGCTATTGAAGATGAAGATAATCAGAAGGAACAGAGTATGGAAGGAGAGTTTAGTACACCCCATGGAAGTCCTATACATAAAGAGAAGGAAGAAGGGCTACATTTGTCAGCTCATGCTGTAACAGGCACGAGTTCATGTATTTCCACATTCACCTTAAAGGTAAACTTGGGGAAGTTGACTGCAATAGCTTTGGTGGATAGTGGCAGCTCAGCCACTTTCATTTCGCCGGAGTTAGCTGTGAAGCTTGACTGCGAGGTTAGTAACCATGACTCAGAACAAGTCACTGTAGCAAATGGAACCAAGATTCAGTGTAATTCAAGGTGCAAGAATTGTCCCTTTTTCATCCAAGGTGAAGAATTTCAATCATATTTCAGAATATTACCACTGAAGGGGTATGATATCATATTGGGGGCGGATTGGCTCTATCAACACAGTCCTGTCAACCTTGATTTGAAATCGAGGCGTTTTTGGATTAGTAAGAATGGTCAGAAGAGAGTTATGTTTGAAGATGAAACTGCACCCAACAAGTATTGTTTAATCAATGAACAGAAGTTAAAGAAGTTGATGGATAAAGGAGTGGTTGGTGCTGTCATTTATTCCAAAACGGTTGTCAAAGTTCAGCAAGAGGGAGGATTGATACCGGCAGAGATAGCAACAATTTTGGACCAATTCGGGGAAGTATTTGCAGAACCTCAGGAACTACCTCCTGCGAGGGACTGTGACCACAATATACCTCTAGAGCCAGGAGCTCAACCAGTGAATATCAGACCCTATCGACTACCACATTACAAGAAGGATGCGATGGAGGCATTGGTAGAAGAGCTCTTACAGAGCCAAGTAATCCGGCCGAGTGTTAGCCCGTATTCATCTCCAGTGATTCTTGTTAGGAAGAAGGACGGATCTTGGAGGTTATGCATAGACTACCGGCAACTCAATATCAACACAATCAAAAACAAGTACCCTATCCCAGTAATAGAGGATCTGTTAGATGAGTTACATGGGGCCAAACTATTTTCAAAGATCGACTTAAAATCGGGGTATCATCAAATTAGAGTGAAGACAGAGGACATAGCCAAGACAGCTTTTAGTACCCATGTGGGACATTATGAATATGTGGTGATGCCATTTGGATTGACTAACGCTCCAGCTACATTTCAGGCATTAATGAACAAAATCTTGGCAAAATTCCTGAGGAAATTTGTATTGGTATTCTTTGACGACATTTTGATTTACAGTCCCACTTTGCTGGATCATCAATCACATGTGAAGCAGATTTTAGAGGTACTAAAAGAGAACAAGCTGTTTGCAAAAAGAAGCAAATGTGTCTTTGGACAATATCAACTTGAATATTTGGGTCACACAATTAGTGAAAATGGGGTGGCAACCAATTCAGAGAAGATTGTTGCTGTTCAAAATTGGCCAATACCAGATAATGTCACACAATTGAGGGGATTTCTGGGTTTAGCAGGGTATTACCGAAGATTTGTCAAAGGATTCGGGTTGATTTGTAGACCTCTGTTTGATTCTCTGAAGAAGAATGCTTTTGTTTGGGGGGACAAACAGCAACAATCATTTGAAGAGATTAAGAAGGCTCTTACTCAGGCCCCATTTTTGGCACTACCCGATTATAGTCAATCCTTTGTTCTGGAAACAGATGCTAGTGGAGGAGGATTGGGTGCAGTACTTATGCAAGGGGGTAGACCAATTGCTTTCATGAGTAAAGCGATTGGACCCAAGGCAATGGCTTTGTCAGTTTATGACAAGGAGGCTTTAGCCATAATTGAAGCTCTTAAGAAATGGAAACATTATCTGATCGGTAAAACCTTGATAATTAGGACCGACCAGCAGAGTTTACGGTTCATAGCAGATCAGAGGTTGATTGATGGAGTACAGCATAAACTACTCATTAAGTTGTTGGGATTCAATTATAAGGTGGAATATAAGAAAGGAAAAGAAAACCGGGCGGCTGATGCCTTATCCAGAGTTAAGCACGTAATGGCAATCTCCACTTCTATTCCTGAATGGGTCAATGGAATCATTCAGAGTTATCAAGGCGATGAAAGATGCAAGGAGTTGGAAGTCAAGTTAAGAATTGATGCAGAAGGCTCGCCCCCATTCACCTTGACTAATGGCATTATCAGATGTAAAGGAAGGATTTATGTGGGTGACAAAACAGAATTGAGAGCACAGTTGTTGACCTCCTTCCATAATTCGGCATTAGGGGGACATTCAGGGGAAAGAGCCACATATCAAAGAATCAAATCATTGTTTTATTGGCCAGGTATGAAGACTACAGTCATCAATTTTGTCAAGGCTTGTGCGGTGTGCCAAAAGAGCAAATCAGAAAATGTTCCTTACCCGGGATTGTTGCAACCATTACCTGTCCCTGAAATGGCTTGGACTCATGTGACTCTAGACTTTGTGGAAGGATTGCCTAAGTCAGAAGGGAAGGATGTAGTGATGGTGGTAGTGGATCGGTTTACCAAATACGCTCATTTTATTTCTCTCAGTCACCCCTATACAGTCCAACTAGTAGCAAATTTATATTTGGATAATGTGTATAAACTCCATGGCCTACCAATGATGTTAATATCTGACAGGGATAGAATTTTTACAAGTACACTGTGGAGGGAGCTGTTTAAGGCAATGGGAGTTCAGTTGAGAATGAGTAGCGCATACCATCCTCAAACCGAAGGTCAAACCGAAAGAGTAAATCAGTGTTTGGAGAATTATTTGCGATGCATGGCTTTCTATAGTCCCCGGAAATGGCATTCGTGGCTGTCTCAGGCAGAGTGGTGGTATAATACCACTTTCCATACATCTTTACAGATGTCTCCATTTCAAGCCCTGTATGGAATTAAGCCCCCAATGATCACAGAAATTTTTTTATTTGATCCAACTTCTGTTGAGGCCCAGAATCAGTTACAGGACAGGCAACTCGCCTTTGAAACAATTAAGATCAATCTGCAGAAGGCCAAGTCAAGAATGAAGTTCTTTGCCGACAAGAAGAGAACTGAGAGGCAATTTGAGGAGGGAGATATGGCATATCTTAAAATGCAGCCATATAGGCATAATGCTCTAGGGTTACATCGAGTTCTGAAACTACATACCAAGTTCTATGGACCCTTCAGAATTTTGGAAAAAATTGGCAAGGTAGCTTATAAACTTCTGTTGCCGGAAGGGTGCCAAATTCATCCAATTTTTCATGTGAGCCAGCTGAAACGACACATTGGACCAAAGGTTGTTCCCAGTAAAGATCTCCCATTAGTTGACAAGGAAGGTAATATCCTTACAGAACCAGTCACAATTTTGGAGAGGAGAATGATTCCAAGAAACAACATACCAGTTGTTCAATGGAAAATTCAGTGGGCAAATTTATCTTCTGATGCTGCAACTTGGGAGGATGCAGACTTTATCGCCAGGATCTTTCCTCATTTCAATCCTTGAGGACAAGGATCTCAAGGGGGAAGAATTGTCAAGAAGCAGCAGAAGTAAACCTTCAGAGAACTGAAAGAGTTTTTTTTTTTTTTTTTGGGGGGGGGATTGTCTTCAGACATGGAACGGCTGAGATCATCAGACACCGCTTCGTTTAAGTATAATCGGGCGACTATAGAGCAATCTAGTATTTACTGATACCCGTAATGTAATGGGTGATTTTGGGGTTTTACTGTCAGGGTTAATTGTAAGGAGTATAAGTATCAGAGTTGTTGGAGAGTTTGTTACAATCTGATATGAAAAGATTTGCCCTTTTCTTCCGTGTTCTTCAAGCTTTACTTTCCTCTTTCTGTTCATTACGATTTTCCATCTGATTCTTGCTATTTTGATCATTGTTGGCTCTGATTGAGATTGATTTCCAAGTCTGAAGCCTTCGGTTCCTGACAATCCCGGCCATCTCACGCATGCTCCTTCCCGTACTTAATCTTGTCTCTTCATGCATGATTCTCATCCTATGGCTCTTTCCCGTGCTTAATCTTGTCTCTTCAGGATTCGTTTGGTGACGTGTGGTTTTCTGTCAGTTTGGTGGCAGACTCGTCCAAATAGCGTACTTATCTCTAAGTTTACAATTTAGAGCCATACTGACAAAAAAAATCTTGTGGAACCCCTCTTCAATTCGCTCGTCGAAAATTTGTAGCGGACGAGGTCTATTCTACAAAGTCAGCATACAAGGCGCATTTTCACGAATCTCAATTGGTCCCTTATGCCAATGCAATTTGGAAAGCGAGGACTGAAAATAAATAAGTTTTTCGTGTGGTTAGTTCTCAGAGTATTCTAACAGCGGACAATCTAGCTCGCAGAGATTGGCCACATAATCCCCTTTGTTGCTTCTGCAACTCGCGACCGGAGACGGCAAAGCACCTCCTGATCGGCTGTGCTTTCGCGAGATTATTTTGGTTCATGCTCCTCTCTAAGTATGGCCTCCCTCGTTTGACCACCGTATGCATTTCCCAACTCTCGGTCACGGATTGCTGGCAAAGAGCCCAGTCAACTATCCCTAAGGAGGCACGGCGAGCTTTAAATGGTGTTCTAATTTATGGTCTCTGGAACATTTGGAAGGAGCGCAATGCTCGCATTTTCCAAGGAAATTGTTCCTCCGTTCAGACAGTTCTTGCAGCAACTCTACGCGACGTGACCGCCTTTGCTGTCGCCATGACGTCAACAGGTTGAGAATGTAGTTTGGCAACTACGCTGCTCGTTTTCCGGAACTGTTGTAATCTTTTTGTTGTAGCTTGCTTTCTTTTTTCCTTTTGCGGTTGTGGAGTCTCGACGGCTCCCCCTTTTGTGTCCCATGTTAAAATTCTTTTCCTCTTTAATGAATCAGCAGAGCTCCTGCCTTAATTTCGAAAAAAAAAATTTGTAGCACAAACAAAGCTAAAGGTGTTCTACTATATGTTAAAATATAAAAGAGAAGAATCTATGGTACAAAATACTAGTAGTGAAGGAAACCAGTAACCAAAGGTTACTCTCTTTTTTCTTCTTCTTAATTTTGTTGTGGATCGAAATATGATTGAAAATAATCTGATCCAATACGGTCTCTATTATTATTATTATTATTATTATTATTATTATTATTATTATTATTATTATTATTATCAACAGCAGCAGCAGATGCTAGAAATACCCTAAAGGAAGGAATGAACTAGATTATCATCATGTAGATAGATCTTAGTATCTTTTATGTTTTTTTAGAGGTTATATCTCTACTATTCTAAAGCAGCACTTGGTAGCAGTGGTCCGTTCTTCCCACGTCATTAATTGTCGTTTAATTGCCCTGCTTAATTGCCCTACTTAATTGCCCTGCTTAATTGCTCTACGCAAGAAACGAAGCGTTAAAGATAGATGTTTGATTTTGTGAAATAATTTTTTTTATTTTTTAATCTTTATTTTTCGTTATCAATTTTGTTTTTCGTAGCAACACACGGGCATGTAACTATCTCTACTATTCTAAAGCAGCACTTGGTGGCAGTGGTCCGTTCTTCCCACGTCATTAATTGCCGCTTAATTGCCCTACGCAAGAAACGAAGCGTTGCTTTAATTAGCCAGCTTTCGCAAGAAACGAAGCGTTAAAGATAGATGTTTGATTTTGTGAAATAATTTATTTTTATTTTTATTTTTCGTTATCAATTTTGTTTTTCGTAGCAACGCACGGGCATGTAACTAGTAAATATTAAAACACGAATGAAATAGTGATTATTTATTTTTGCTTGTTTTAAAATTTATATAAAAACACTCATGTTAACTGGCCCCACCAGAAATACGAACAAACCCTATTTGTATGTGAACCGACATGGTGTGTGTAGCAAATTCTACTGAAGGAGTCCCCCCTCCTCGCGGCCGATCCCCATCTGATGGCGTCTTCCACAGCCTCTCCGGCGGCTGCCGTGTACAGTTCCCTCTTACCTCGCTCTTTTCCCTCGCTAGATTAGATCTTGGTTGCCCTAAAAAAAACTTGATTGCTGCTTCTCCATAGATCCTTGTAAGTGTTCTCTTTTATCTCCTAGGTCAAGTGTTCGTAGATCTGGACTAGAAAATTTGATAATATTAGAGAACCATCAAACAAGAATCGGTGGTTTTGCAATCTTAATTCCCATTTGGTGCTAATGTTTCACCAACACCACCGAATTCTTAATCGATGAGTGATTATCTTCTTTTATTTTTGGAACGAAACCATTAGTGATTACCGTTCTTCTGAATTAATCTACATTCACTCCTCCTAACTTGCTATTGCTTCTTGCTGTGATCCCCAGTGATCCTAGGTCTTGCGGCACCGCCGCGGACAACGGCAGCAACAGCTCAGTGAACACAACATTGGCCACTTGGCTCGTCGCATCTGGTGCTTGCCATCACATGACAGGCAACCGGAGACTGATCTCTAACCTCGTACCTGTAAGCGATCGCGTTGTGCAAGCCGGGAACGGCTCTCCAATGCAGGTGTGCGGTAGTGGATAAATTTCGGAATTTCGGTGATTTCGGTGGGTGCCGAAATAATTTGCTAACCGAAATTCGAAACCCTGGCCGGGAACGGCTCTCCAATGCAGGTGTGCGGTAGTGGATCTGTGAACACGGAGACGGTGGTCCTTCCCGATGTGTGGTATGTTCCTGGGCTTGCTGCAAACTTGGTTTCGACAGGCCAGCTCACCGATCTCGATCTCACCGTTGGGTTTGCTCGAGGTGGGTGTCGCATCAGTAAAAACAGTGATGGATCCGTCGTTGGTAAAGCGCATATGGGAGTTGATGGCTTGTACGAGGTAGACTACCTAAAGTTCCACTGAACTAGCACATGAATGCGCCTTATCGCAGTATGATTGCCTCTTCGGAGTCATACGGTGATATCGACTGCTACTTCATGCATGTTGGTTGTGGTACTGTTGAATGTGAAATGTTAAGGATCTTGGAATTTTTTCCGGATGGAATTAAAAAAGTACCGTTGGTGCTGGTAGGGTATTGTATGTGCAGTTTATCTGTTCTTTTTTTAGGTGAACAGGACATCACTAAGGATGCCCCAGCTCCAGATCCTTAGTATGTTCTTCTAGCAATTACATTTTGAGCATACGAAAGTACTGAATGATTTTGTGATGTTTTAAAGGCTCATTAGAAAAGCCCATCAAAATTTCAATCACCATCAGAATTAAGTCACAACACTTTAAGCGTGCGACTATATAGATTCACGTATACTTGATGTGGCATGAGTATTCTTACTTTGCACGTATACTTGATAAGATCGAAACAAAGGAAAATTAGCAGTGTTGGAGATCTTTGTATTGCTGTAAAGTTTGCTTAACTCCGGTGGTAGTTTCACAATTACTTTGCACTTCCATGAATATGAACTTCCAGTCTTTTTTAATACGGACGATTGCATGCATAAGAAGGCTTCTCTTTTCTTTTTCCCAAATAAGTCAAGCGCTGGAATTACAATTCTGAACTCACCTTAGACCCCGTTGACAAAGGCACTTGCACTTGCTCATGGTTCCATGAGCATAAATGCTGAACAACTCTGATCTCAGCTGTATGCACTACGACTATATTTGTATAATGTTTGTGCAACCTGGTGGCCTGACTTTGGTTCATCCTAAGACAATACGGTTGTGATGTCCCATATGCTTGTTCTGAATACAAATCTATCTGCGTGCCGGTGCGCACACCGTTTGTGATTGTAGTATGAATTATCAACAATGTCCCATGCTTTTTTATCAATGATTTTGGCTTGTTGATATGATATCCACATCCTTGCTCAGACACATACAAATGAGATGATAAGGAAACCGGGAAGAATAGCTATCGGAAGACTAGAGGGGAGAAAATTAGACAAAGATGGATGATGAAACGAATCGATGCTCCCTATAAGTACGGCAACTTCAACGTAAAAGAAAAACAGAGGAGCATCAATGGTTGCCTCGTCAGACTTCGGCACTCACAAGACGAATTCCCATTTAATATGGGGTACTAGAGGGGATCAAAATACAAACATGATTCTGGAAAATTTGTTATGTAAGCTTTTTTATCTACTACTACCGCTAGATAGACGGTTAGATATTTTCTTTTGAATAATAACATCCGATGGTGGAGATCTTTGAACTCTTTCTTTTAATCTAAGCCGTTATATCTGAGTCCGCCCAGATTAAGGGCTAAATGTTTTGCTTTTTTGTGAGAATTTCTAACTTATTTCTCTTTTTTTTTAGCGACTCTCATGAGCTTTTAATATATAATAGACTAGCAAATTTACCCGCACCACTGCGCGTTTATACATTATGATACTATTATCTTTTATATATAACTATATTTTCTATAATTATGTGTTTTTTATATAACTCTAATATATATATATAATATGATTAATATGCATCGTTATAATCTGGCCCACCAAAATAAGTGGTGGAGATCCTTGGACTCATTTTTTTTAATTTAAACGGTTATAACTCAATCTGATAGATAGACGGTTAATTTTTTTCTTGAAATAATAACATCCGATGGCAGTTGTAATTAGAGTCAACCAGATTAAGGTAAAAATATTTTCTTTTTTGTGAGAATTTCTAGTTTATTTCTTTTTTTTTTTTCTTAGCGACTCTCATGAGCTTTTAATATATAATGGATTGCTAAATTCCATTCCACATAAATGGAAAATTGGAAATGTTGAAATTCAAAATTCTCCAAAATTGCTAAAACCCAGACATCCAGAAACAGAGGTCCCTTTTCCTATTTTGAGATCATGCAGAAAACAGAGTCGAATGGCCCAGAAATAGCTCGATCCAGCTTTAGTTTCTGTGTTCAATCATGCATAAAAGTTAAGAGAAGAAGAAAGATATAAGAGCAAAACATACAGAATAGCATTCACACATTATAATGGCAACAAAACTGTAAAACAAATCGGCCTTAAAAGATAGAGGGAGTATACACGAATGCGATGATTGGTGCTAAAGATTTACGAATCGGTTTGGAGCGGACTGTAGAGGGAGTTGGTACCTACACTGCATGCAGGCCGGATCTGTTTGGAGCAATTCAGGAGCTAGCTAGCACTGGATCGTCTCTCTCCCCTTTCTTCTGCGGCCACATTAGATCCCCCGTTGCCCGGCTGGAATTGAGAAAAGAAAGTGGTAATTAAAATTTGGCAATAAGCAGCAGCAGCAGCAGCGCATGTAGTAAGGGATAGGGATGGGGATTATCAGAAGAAGATAAGAGAGGGATCGACCTGTTGGTGTTGGCCACATAGCATCATTTTATCTTTGTTACGTCTCTTGATTTCAAGCGTGGGATGGTTGGGATGGACGTCGGTTGCGTGCCTGAGAGCCGCTTCCGCTTCCTCCACCTCCACAAGCCTAGCGTCCTCGCAGTCGATAGAAACGCTTAACGTCTCCACGCAAGGGTTGTCCCACAACAACCAAAGGAAGTTAAAAAAATGATCCGCGTCCTTCTCCTCCCGCACATTGACATCGTGGTTAACGACTTTACGACTGAGGGTGGCACGACGCTGAGAACGAGAAAGAGAGAGAAAAAGTGGGATCAGTATGTTAACAAAGGATCAAGTAAGCCCAACAGGAAAACAAATAAACTAAAGCTGAAAGTATGTCACGCGCGTCATCTCTACTATTCTAAAGCAGCACTTGGTGGCAGTGGTCCATTCTTCCCACGTCATTAATTGCCGCTTAATTGCTCTGCTTAATTGCTCTACTTAATTGCCCTGCTTAATTGCCATGCTTAATTGCCCTACGCAAGAAACGAAGCGTTGCTTTAATTAGCCAGCTTTCGCAAGAAACGAAGCGTTAAAGATAGATGTTTGATCTTGTGAAATAATTTTTTTATTTTTTAATCTTTATTTTCGTTATCAATTTTGTTTTTCGTAGCAATGCACGGGCATGTAACTAGTATATCTCACTTGTTTGATGTCTTAGATTAGATTCTCTAGTGCATTTATTAAGAGAAAGGCACTACGATGATCGCATGCTCGTAGTAAACGTGTACCTTACTAGCAGTAAATCGTTAAATAGCAATGTCTCTCCTCAAATCCTATAATACATAACAAAAAAAATACAAATTTTCAACTCGTAGAACACCAACTTGAAAAAGAACCCAGGAAGTAGTAGCTAGTGGTAATTAATCCGACGAAAATGGAGCCCATGGAAAAAAAACTTGGTATACTAGCTGGTGGTAATTAATTACTAAAACTAGGGGAAGAGTATGTACGTACCTCTTCACGTTGGTCATCCGATGAGAGCATGTCATCTGCAGATATCCTTCGCATTTCAAGGGTGGGACGGTTGGGATGGACGGCGGCTGCGTGCCTCAACGCCGCCTCCGCTTCCTCCACCTCCCCAAGCGTAGCGTCCTCACAGTCGATTCGAGCGGTGACATTCTGGAGCGAAGAAGGGAGGTTCTCCAAGCCAAGCTTGTCAAAACCAAGGTTGGCATCCTTTAGGAACTGGACTGGGACATAAAAATCAAGGGCTTCAAGGCTTGGCATAATACTAGGTGCCACGCCGTGCACTCGCTGGACTCTCAAGTGAAAAGCAAAGTTCGTCCATAGGAATCTCAACCTGTGGAACAAGTGCTGCTGCCCATCCCCACCAACAATACTGCTGCTTACTACTCGGGTGTACGTCGACCACAGAGTGAGGTGACGGAGCTCCGGCAACCTCCCAAGGGTTTCCATGTCCTGCTCCTGCACAACCTGCACTTGCACTCGTAGGAAGGAGAGGTTCGAAACTCTAGACGAATTAATCCATTCCGGCAGTCTAGAGAACAGCAAGCATTCTAAAGACAAATGGCGGAGACGTCGAGGGGAGACAAATCCTGCTTCCCACGTGGCACCCTTCCCCAATGGTTTGCCCAATATTTCCACGTGCTGGATCTTGGGCAGATTGCCTAGAGACTCCACCAAAGCTCTCTCCAGGCACTCATCCAATCCATTAATCTCAGTGACGAGCACCCTCAGTTCCCTCAGGCTGCCCAGCTCCTTTGCAAATACTCCCGCAGACCTGTCGTCGGCATCAGGCCATATCTGCAGCTCTTGCAGGGACGTCAAATTCCCAATCCAATCTGGCACCCTTGTCTTCTCATCAGCACGTAGGCACATTAATTGGGTTAGCAGGCCCACGCTCGACGGCAATTCTTCTATGCCAGTTCCAGTCAACTCCAGTGTCTGCAGAAACTTTAGACGGCCAACTTCTTTTGGGAGCTCACCAACGCGTGTATCTGTTAGTCCGAGGTACCTCAGCTGAAGTAAATTCCCGAGATGCTCGAGGCTGTTGTAACCATCCATAAAGACACAATATTCTAAAGCTAGTACACGCAAAACTCGAAAGCTTGGGGATAATATCCTACCACTACACCCAGCCGCAATAAATGACCTCACACGGTGCACGCCCATATCAGCCAGAGGATTTTGGTCTTTGATATGAAGAGCAGCTAACATGCGAGCATTGCAGCTTCGTGGAGACGTTGGTTGCCTATTGTCCAATATAGTAATAAAGTTTTCTTCTCCCGACAAGGAACGGAGGAAATCAAGCATCATATCATGAACACGGCAACCAAGTACATACCCTTCATCTGGGCCCTCTGCCGGCTGGATTATGCTTCTGTTTACGAGCTCGTTAAAGTATCTCTCTCCAACCTCTAATAATTCTATCCCTCGTTCCTCATGGACGAAACCTTCAGCTATTCACTTCCATATCAAAGGATTTTTATAGATACGCCAATCTTCCGGATATACGCTTATATACAATAAGCAAGCTCTTAGATGAGAAGGTAGATTGTAGTAGCTAAAATACAATATCTTTCTAGTATTCTCCACATCGTCGTTATTTGCATGGCCAAAACCGATAGAGCTGTACACCTTAGACCACTCCTCCACTGGTTTACTAGCCAACAAACTAGCTATTGTAATGATAGCTAATGGTACACCGCCACATTTCTTCAAAATTTTATCATTTACCTCCGAGGATTGATTACGGGGACACTTGCTTTCACAATCAATGAGTCTTGTATTGAATAATTTCTTAGAGTTATCACGAGAAAGTGGCTCCAGTTTGTAAACATCACCAACACCCTTGACAACTTCGGAAATACGAGTGGTTGCAACTATTCTACTTCCACAACAACTATCAACCAAAGCACATCTGATTACTTCCCATGGATTCTTATCCCATATGTCATCAATGACAATAAAATACCTACACATCCGCATTACAGCGCAAGAGCCATGGGTTAGTAAAAGTATTTGAAGAATCTATAAAGCAAGGCGCTCCAAGAAACAGTTAAGGTAGAAAGGAGCAAAAAGTAAGGGGGAAAATATAGGAGAGAGAAACATGCACCCAAGAGGTATACCATGATTTACTTTCTCCATCCAAATTTATAAAGTGTACTCCCTCCGTTCACTTTTATAAGGTTTATTTTTTGAATGATCTTGTTCACACACACACACACACACACACACACACACACACATATATATATATATATATATATATATATATATATATAAAGTTTGTATGTAGATTTAATAAGACATTTTCTTTTATACCCCTATTTATTCTCTCTCAACCATATCCATTTATTCATTACCACTCATGCTAAGTATAGCTTGCATCTCCCAAGATAATTAAGTGGGGGTTTCTAAGTCATTTTCTCTCATACTTTTCTCAATTTCAGCATAACCTTAATTCTTGTGAAAAGTCAAACTATACCTTATAAAAGTGAACGGAGGGACTATTTTTCTAATGGTCTTATCCATAAATAGATCATACTTCCTTCGGTTCACAAAAACTTGTCGGTTTGGGGTACGTGCAGTCAAACTTTTGAAACTTTGGCTATTGATATCTTTTTCAATACTCCCTGCAGTCACAAATAGTAATCGATTTGGGATGCGTGCAGTCAAACTTTTGAAAGTTTAGCTATTGTTATCTTTTTAAATATTTAGATTGGATGGATGAAAATCATATGTGTAGGTTCATCTCAAAACATAGTTTCATAATATTATAATTTTATAGGATTTTTTTAAAATATATTGTAATAGAAATTAGTGGTTAAAGTTGAGTTTTAGGGACCGTATCGATGTCCAAAATGACTATTATTTGTGGTCGGAGGGAGTATTTAGATTGGATATATGAAAATTATAAGTGTCGATTTTTCTCAAAACGTGCTTTCATAATGTTATAATTTTATATAGATTTCTTAAAATATATTCCAATAGAAATTAGTGGTCAAAGTTGAGTTTTGATGACCATATCGATGTCCAAAATGACAACTATTTGTGATTGGAGTACTCCCTTCGTTGATAAATATAAGGTGTATTTTGACTTTGCACAAGGATTAAGGTTGCGGTGAAATTGAGAAAAACATGAGAGAAAATGACTTGCATACCCCTCTTAATTGTTTTGGAAGATGAGAGATAATATTTTGTCTGGGTGGTAATGAATAAATGCATACGGTTGAGAGATAATAAATAGGGGTATAGTAGGAAAGGCTCATTAAATCTATATGCAAACCTTATATTTCTAAACAAGAATATTCAAACTATAGACCTTATCTTTATCAACGGAGAAAGCAGTAAAATTAGTATGATGGTATCTATACACTTCTAATAAATATCCATGTTTACTTCATATTCTCAACATGCATGTGTTGAATATAGTACTTAGTGATAATAATTAGGAGTAATTTAGTTATTTTCAATATCTTTTTAGTCTACGTGCCAAGAAAGAAATATGAGGAGGTCCGGTTACCAGCCTGCCCACACGAACCCCTACCGTGTCATGTGTATGCTCTAAATTAAGTACCCTACAATAAATGGCTGACATTGCTTGCCATGCACTTGAACGCTAAACGTAAATTCTCTATTTATGGAGGATGCGAGGGCTTCCAAAGGTTATGCTTTTAAGAAATTTTGCTTGCTACTGGATAAATCAGCTAATTACTCCACAGACTGAGAGCTACTAGCCGTCGGTATCCTGTCAGGAGCTCTCCTATAGCATGTTCCAGAACTGAAGGTATAAGATTTACGGTAGGTAGAATGTGTGGCCAGGGTTCACAAAACCGTTTTGAACGCGAATTTCACTAGTTCGGCGGTACCAGTTTTCGCGAAAAACAGCACGAAAACCGCAAAAAAACCGAATGGTGCGCAATTCCAAACCAATTTGAATTTGGGTCAAACTCACACGAGAAAAACCGCGGTTTTTGACGAAAAACCGCTCGGTTTTCACGAAAAACCGCTTGCGACCAATTGAATGTTCTTCGACAACAGTTTTCAGCGGTTTTTCAATGAAAACCGTGTTTTTTCACGAAAAACCGGACACACAAATTTTTTCAAAATTTTAAATTTTTTTGAATTAGGCCGGTTTACCGAGCGGTTTTGGATCTCGAACCGGAGCGGTAAGGTCAAAAACCACGGTTTTCGAGCGGTTTTTCACGGTTTTGTGAACCCTGTGTGTGGCATACGCCGCACATTGTCAAATTAGTTCTATTTTTTTTCTAAAAAACGATGCAGGAGAAATTTAACATATTTTTTTTCGGAGTGATCTCAAAAAATTAGATGGGTAGGAATCGTCTATGAATTTCTGTTGGGGAAAAAAAGTCTAGAGATAGAGTTGTACACATATTTCTGTTGACGAAAATATTTTTTTCGGGAAAAATGGAGAAAGTACTTGGACGTAAGGGATAGAGACTTATTTGTTATTTTTTTAGACCTGATCGCTATTCTGAAAAATTAGAAAAAAGGCTCGTTCACGATTTGTATTTAATGGGAGTTTTTTTTACGTAAAGTAACAAACCGAGGGACCTAAACGCTATTTGGAAAAGTTTTTTTTTACCCTCGCAAAAAATCGCAAAGGACCTCTTTGTAATTTATAAGGACCTATCCGTAATTTAGAGAAAACATGGGGGACTTTTTTGCAAAATTGGGGGGCACGACGTGGAGGGTTGGTTGAGCTGCAAATCTTCCCCATATAATGGTGTTATTATTGGCAAATGGTTGCAACTGGAATTTTGGAAATGGTACGATAAACTAAAATATTTTAGAGTCAATTGAACGAATATGTATGGTTGTAAAACACAACTACATAGAACGAAGTAAACGGTAGTAATAGGTGACATGAAAGAAGGTACTGGTAATTAATAAAGCCTAGAATGTAATAAAGTCAACTTTAAGCTGATGACTAGCATGCACTAACTAGGTTCGCGCGTACCTCTTGTTCTCAAGGAATTCTCGGAGTTCATCGATGAGCTGTCTTTCATCCAACATTGTCATATTGAAATTTGTGTACTTTTTCTTGTCAAGGTCAATGAGGATGTCCCTTAAAACTTTCTTCCTGTCAGGATCCTGACCGACCGGAACAAAAGCTCCGCAATCGAAATCTGCTCTAAGCTTGCCATACACTGCTTTGGCAAGAGTGGTCTTGCCCAATCCTCCAAACCCGACAACTGAGACAATCTTTATCTTCTTCTTGAACGCATCATCCCCACCCTCGGATAGCATCTTTATGAGCGCGTCCCTTGGTCCGTCAACGCCGACGAGCTGTGTCGCATCTTTGTACATAGCCAAGAGGCGAGGATCAATGGTCGACGATGTTGTGGCAGGCTTAGCTACGATGCGGTCGAGTGTGTACCTGCCATGCCTGTTGGCCACCTCCTGGACTCGGTTGTTGATTTCTTTGATCGCGTTAGCGATCTGACGGCGATCCTTGCCCTTGCGGAACAAGTCGCCCGTCTTCTCCAGGAGCCCTTTGAGCCAGTGCTGTTGGTCGGTGGCCTCACGGCTATCCACGCGCACAACGAAGGCATCGACGGCGTCCTCCATGTCGTAGGACTGCTCCCTGACATCACGTGCCCAAAGCTTGACCTGCTCGTCGAGCTGGTCCCGCGGCACCTCGCCGACCCTGCGGAGGGCAGCTTGCATGATCTCAAGCTCCTGTGAGAGAGACTTGACTTGGTCCCTGAGGCCCGTCTGCAGCTTGTACTCCTCCTTGAGCAGCTCACCCAGCTTGGGGAGGAGGCTGCTCATGGCTCCCGTCGCAAGCTCCATGTGCTCGATCGGTGGGTGCGTAGCTCTCTCTTGTTTTGTTACCTCGAGAACTACTGGTGGTGGTAGGTAGTGCTTGCTCCTCCGTGGGAGTCCTAGTGGGGAGGGTAGGGAAGAAGAACTGGGATCGAGAGCCACTTTATAGTCGCAGTCCAGTCGTATGACGAGTGCTTGCTTGGAAAAGTCAGATGCCAGCTGCACCGCACGTTGCTCATTGTCGGATGCAAAAAAAAAAAAAAAAACTAGAGATTTACGTCTCCAATCTCCGTAGTTCACAAGATGCATGGTCTCTAGTTGGACTAGTCCACTATTCAAAAGCACGAGGGATTACTATCGGCGCACAGAAGCATGTTGACGGTGCTCCAGACCCACATGAACACCCTCTGGAAGGTCGATCACCAACTCCGACGGCGGCTAGCACGGTGTGGCTGGCTGCCGTCCGTGCCACCACTGTTGATCACGCTCACGTTGAAGCTGATGGTCTCACCGCAAGCGTGGCCGTCGACGTTGCACGGGGTAGGCTGGTGCGACCACGCTGTCCTTGTAGCTGAGCTGCTTGCAGTGCCGGCGGTGGCGAGGGTAACCAACTGACCATGGTGCTGGTCTCGTAGAGGCATTTGGTGTAGCTGAGGCCGTAACCGAACGGGTAGAGGGTAGAGCACCTCCGACCATTACTAAAAAAAAAAGAACATCACAAATGGTTTTCTGAACCGTCTGTAACTATATATCAGTGATGTAACGAAATATCATAGACAGTTTTCAAACCGTCTATAATTTTTCACATCACAAATGGAAATCTTCGCATGCAAACAAACCTGTAATTGAGATGCAAATTAAGACACGGAAGAAGATGCATTGTCCTAGTCTTTTCACAATAGTGAAATGAGAAAACCATATAAGTGGCCTGTTTACGTTACAGGAAGTCATTCTGGTTCAAGGTTGAAGCTGAGACATATATCATAACCCTAACTCATAATGCCCTATCGCCGCATCATATAGGCTCATTTTGATCAAAATATCTCCAAGCAAATGGGTCTGAAACAAACATACAAAATCAAATCTAGTATAATGTGAAGAAAAAAAAACACTTCAGGTTGTGTGGCTCTAATTTATTAATTCAGATTGATACGTTTTGTCATAATTATCTTCCTTGATAGATGCAGCCAACGATGACTTGGAACTAATAAGTCTTTCGGATGGAAACAAACTATAATTAAGCAACGAGGACGTTTGACCTGGAAGGCGCCGGAGAAGATACATGCATCAGTCCCGGTGTATTTGCAATCACAATGTCGAAACGAGGAGAATTAAACGAGTGGTTCCAGTTGGCGTTACGAGAAGATATCTGCAGGGGTGAAGCCAGGATTTAAGGTTAGGGGGGGCAAGCCAGCGAAGACACAAGATAAAATAGGCAACACCACTAACCATGATGCGTATATATATAATCTCCATTACATAAATAGTAAAATAAAATAGCATCTATTTTGCCAAACCAAAGAAAATTACATCTCAATTAAGTTAAATTTAGCTCTACGAGTATTAGCTAGATCATAGGCCTTAATAATATCATCAGAACTAATCATTGCTGCTAAGTCCCTTTCAATGTAAATGACCAAATAATCCCGCAAATAGGCATCTCCCATTTTGTTTCGAAGACGTGTCTTCGCAATTTTCATAGCTAAAAAGGCTCTCTCGGTGGTCGCAGTTGACACAGGGAGAGTCAAGAGTAATCTCAACAACCTATCCACCATCGGATAAGAAGAATCTTTACCCAGCTTAACTAATCCACTTGTTAAATCAGCCAGAGATGATAAATTTTTTAGTTCTGGATGGCTGCAAACATCAAGTTGAAAATGCGGCAATTGGCACTCTAATTGCATTCTTTCTTGATTTGAGAAATCTGCAGGATAGTACTTCTCCACTAGAGTGCATACCTTTTCTATATCAAATGAGTCAAGTCTTGGATTCAAGGAGACACAAAGTGCTAAAAGGTCTGTCGTTTGGCCACCAAATTGATCTTCTAATTTATTCAATTGTTGATCAATTGCAACATTAAAACACATCAAATTTATAATGGTGAAATGCGGTGGTGTTATCATTCTTATTTCGAGATTTGGTATATGGGATCTGGGCATCTGGATGCCGGGCCTTGGGGGGGGGGGGGTCTTGGCCCAATTCGGTTGGGGGTGCCAGGCCCACCCCGGCACCCCCGGTGGCTTCGCCACTGGATATCTGCCAGCCTCATGCACGGTGAAGCCATACTCGTATCATGTTTGGGCGCGACACGAGCCAACCGATCGACCTGAATCGGGGCGGCTTGATGCGATCAGGCGATCCAAACCGAGTATCCTGGTGCGGGCCAACAGCCAAGTCAGGTCCATGGCCGGCTCTACCTTTTGTGCATGGACAATAATATATATATATATAGACCTTTCACGTCAGCGTTTCGATACGAAAAGAATGCAGAATAGGTGGAAATTGACAAAACCTAGCTATTTCCACAGATATATACGTGGCAAATCTAAAGGACAACGAGAAAAATGGTATCCTAAAACGGTGATAAAAGGATTGGTAAATTCTCGATTCTTGCCCTTTTCGCCAGGTACCAACTTTATATCCGTGCATGTGTTTTGAGAATTGAGACTGTTAATAAACCGTGATGCATGTTAACGTTGATTAACAATTCCATATGCTCATGTTTTGATTAACATCAGCTTTCGGAAGAAAAGGAGAACAACTCATAATTGTGGAGTACATTATATCAAAACACATGGAAATAAACACGTACACACAATAGAGAGAACACACACATATACATACCGCATCAATCGATTCATACGAAAAATCAATCACTTTTCTAGTCCTTTAATAATTTTTTTTAATATTTTTTTAGCTTCTTTCGGACATAATTACAAAAATAGCCATATTTCTGACCATCACCCTTCGTGCTTCTATGGTCTATAACAATTTTTTTTTTAAAAAAAATTGACTTCTTTTGAACGCAATTGCAAAACAGCCATATCCTTGACCATAGAAACGCGGAAGGTGTTTTTGCAATTGCATTCAAGAAGGGTTAAATTTGGAAAAACACACACACCAGACTAGAAAAGTGATGACTTTTGATGTTGTTTTGGATTTATTAATCTAAGAAAAGAGCTGCAGAGGAGAAGTGCATAGTGTGCAGATAATAGCATGCGAGAGCAGAGTTGATCACTTTTCTAGCCCCGCTTACTTCCTTTTTTTTTCTCAAATATAGCATCTTTTCGAGCGGAATTATAAATCTAGCCTTCTCCTCACGGTGGAAGGTGCCTTCCGTACTCCCCTACCACAGGGGCCACCTCCCGTGCCTGCCTGTCATGGCACACCACTGCTTCTGCGCCCACCGTCGCTGCTCCTGCGCCCACTGTCCGCAGCAGGCCTGCTTTTTGCGCACTCGCCAGGCTATATTTGCAATTTTACTTGGGAGGAAACAAAGGTCAGAGAAGTGATCACTCCGCGAGAGCAATGGTGCATGCGCCTAGAGTGCGCACATGTCCAAGGGAGAGGCAGTCATGCGACGAAATTACAGATTGAATGGGTTACTCCTGAAAAACTACGACATGTAAAAGGAGTTCACCTCATATTATTTTGTGGGTCCAGTTTAATTAGCTTTCGTTTCTTGTGAGTTCTCTAGAATACCAGGATCAAAGTTTTTGTATATACTTATTTCGAAAAAAGTTTTTTGTATATATCATATATGGTTCTGTTTAGTAGAGCTCTAGCTACACTAGATCTATAGAGCTGGAGCTATGGGTAAGAGTGTTTAGGTATGTCATCTTGTTTACATTTTAAAATAAAAATATAAACTTTATTTTAGCCTATAAGTTTTAAATATAAGGTGGAGCTTTGATTTGTAACTCTGCCAAATCGAACTATAATACGGTATAGGATCTAGTGTTTTCATGTGGTGCGTGACCGCATTATGCCGAGGTATGTGTCGGGGCGTTTTTTTAACTCAGAATTTTGATTATGAATTAAACACCATGTGTGTCGTTGGCCTTTGGCCATTAGAGTGAATCTCTGTGTTACTTACCAAGAATTTTCAGTCTGGGTTTTGTGTTTCCTTCGTACATCAAGAATCGCTATTCTTAGGTTGCGTGTGGAATCCTTGTGGTTTAACTTACCGATTCGTGTCTTTATAGTCTCAGTCTAGTCGTATGAGTGACGAGGGCTTGCTTGGAAAAGCCAGATGCCAGCTGCACCGCACGTTGCTCATAGTCGGATGCAAAAATAAATAAATAAAACTAGATATTTACGTCTCCAATCTCCGTAGTTCACAAGATGGCCTCCTAGACTCCTAGTTGGACTAGTCCACTACTCATAAGCACGAGGGATTACTATCGGGCTATCGGCGCACAGAAGCATGTTGACGGTGCTCTAGACCCACATGAACACCCTTTGGAAGGTCGATCACCAACTGCTTGAACAGTTTTCAAACCGTCTATAATTTTTATATCACAGACGGTTCTATTTAAAAACCGTCTGTAATAACATAATATTGTAACGCCCGTGTTTGTAATTAAGCTTAATTAGGCTAACTAAGTGTGGATTAGTGCTCTGTAAAGTTTTCCAATTTGAATTTGGAGTCAATTGCCCTTGAATTTGGTTTTGTCGTTTCACTTGATTGTTTTCCCCGATTGGAGTCTCAGAATCCGAAATCGGGTGAAATCTAAAATCGTGAGAGCTAGATCCCAAACCTAAGTTTTAATACCTTTATTAGGACCCCTCGAACCTATTCCAATAGTCCTCAAGTTAGTTGATTGGAGAACCACCGCAAAAACTATAAAAATCCTGGTTTTCTATCGCCAAGCGGCAAGATCAAGACTTTTGCCGGTACTACCGATCGAAGCGGCAAGATCGGCCGCCCGAGCAGATCCGCCACGAGCGGCTGTGTTTTGGTCCTGTGCTCGTGTTTATCTCTTTGCCTCGGTATGCGTGCACGTCTCAGCATCTAAAAGCACCAGGGAGCACCTCCTCTCCTCTCTCATTTCTCCTCCTCTCCTCCTCCTTCTTCCTCTCTTCTCCTTCCTCTCTCTCCATTGGAGCTTTCTCCTCCTCCTCGCCATCTCCAGCCGGTTGAAGCTCCAGGAGGCTGTGTGGGAGCAGGAGCAAGGGTGGAGAAGCGTCTCTAAGCTGTCAAGGAGCTCCACAAGAGGTAGGGCTTGAAGCTAAACCTAAACCCTAGGTGCAGATGCAAACCCTAGCTCTTCCTTGACTTGTAATCGTTCTTTACGTCCTAGTTAAACTCTAGAAACCCTAGTTCTTGTGGTGCATAGTCGTGTTCCGAGTAGTTAAACCTAGGTCAAGGGTAGAAGAATCCTTCCGCGTGATCGAGTAGTTTCTGTAACCCTGATCTACGCTTCGTTGGACTCATTCGCTGCAAGGAGTCATTTCTGGAGTTTCCGGAGTCCTTCCTCTCGGAACCCTAACTCCGGGAAATCGGGGAAAAGACCTGCGGATGTCTTCTTAGAGCCTCGTAAGTCGTTTCTTGTGGGAGAATCGAGTTTGAACTCGATTCGGGACGAAAGTTGGATTCGGAAAGTATATTTAGGTTTTCGGGTAGTAGAAGTCGAATAGCGTATTTCGGAGGTTCCAATCAGTAGTTAGATCACGTAGGACCTTAGTGTTCTAGCGGGCCTAGTGCGCGTGTTGCGAAATCCGTTTTCCCGAAGGATTTGCAAAAGTTGCACTCTGGGCATTCGGAGCGATTTCAAGTTCCGAAGTCCCAAAGCTCGCAAGTCTAGCGCACTTAAGTCCCTAGAGTAGTAGAGAACCCGTTGCCGCGATGAAACTCGAGTTTCGACACCCTCTGGGTCGAAATCCATTTTCGCGCCGGTATCGGGAGAGAAAGGATCCGAAAAGTGAGATTTTGAGCAAACGAGCTCGGAACTTGATGAAACCTGCGTGAATAAGTCCCATGGGTCCCCAGGAACCTATCCATGCACTTACGTCGAAGTTCCGGGGGTTAATGCGTAAAATCCCAATTTTTGGAAAATTGGCCTCGTGGTGGCCGGCACTACCGCTGGGTGAGGGCGGTACTGCCGGGGGGGGGGGTCCGGCACTACCGGACTTAGGCGTCGGTAGTTATTTTCCAGAGAGCAACCCTTTTCGATTCCCGGCCAGCGGCACTACCGAGCAATTCAGCAGATCGCCGGAGTGACTGCGACACTACTGAGACTCTGATGGCTTGATCGCGGCCTCTGGGAGAAAGTTTAGAATTTCTTTCCGTCTAGGTTCTCGTTTTCCATTTTCGCTTCTTTTTGGATTTTGATCGCTTCTTTGCCTATTTTGATCGATGGTTTTGGTCTCGTTGCTTTTCGTGTAGACGTAGACACTTCGAACGTCGCCGACGATCCCGACTACGTCCCGGAGACCGATTTCACCGAAGAGCAAACAGGCAAGCACCTCCTTGACCATTTTGAATCCCATATTTGCGAATTCTTATTTTGATTGCCAAAACTATTATGCATGCTCATAAATTTATTAAAAGTGATAATTTATGGGAAGCAATAGTTAAGCCGAAAATTGTTGGATTTCCTCAATTTAATCTGAATATGCAATCCTTGATAGACTTAAGAATAATTTAGACACGTTAGTAAGTGTCAGAGGGTATTAAAGAATAATAGTTGCATATGCTTAGTTCAGCATTAGAATTGGTTGCAGGAGATCATGATGTTCTTATTCATAAACTCCTGGAACTATAGGATGGGTGAAGGGTGTCAGGTTGGAATTGGAGGTTTTGGGGTTTTTGTTGGAAAAAGGGAATGGTTGCGTGAGTAGAATGGAAAAACTTGGAGAGTTTAGACCGGGCGAGATGTTTGGTGGTTTGGAGTTGGTGGTATTTGGCCGGGTAATGGTTCCGGTTGGTAGGCTGGTTTCTGGTTCGGATTGGTTGTCAGGCCGTTGGCTGGTTTGGAATGGATTGGTCTCAGTTGGTCCCTTGCTATGGGGAGGTTGAGGGCTAGTGTGTGCTCGGTGGGGCTGCTAGTGCCGACCCTCTGTGGCCATAGCAAGTGGGTTTGGAAGATCTCGCCTGAGTCACCCTAAGGACCGAACTTGGTGCTATTTACTGGGTATAATTCGTGCAACCACATGTGCCAGTATGGGATGGCCTCAGCCTAGTACGGGGAAAAGGGATCTGACCCTGCATTATTGGAGGGCAAAGAGGATTGGATGCACCTGTGGTGTCGGTGCATTCTAGGGACTTTCTTGTCGAGGCATCGAAGGAAAGTTTACCCAATACAACGGTAATGCCTACTACAGGGAGGTCGTGGGCTAGTGGGTGCCTATTGGAACCACTGGCGGCCTCTGTGGCTGTAGTTAGGGATGCACGTTACCGGGCCGGTGCAGGATTAGAACTCCAATCTCTCGAAAGGTTCCGTCACTGTCTAGCAAATCGGGTACTTCGGTATCGCGAGGCATGGATGACATGATTGCTAGAACGTGTCATGTGGATACAGTGTACAGTCTCTGCAGAGATAAATAAACTAATCGATTAGCCGTGCTCATGGTCATGAGCAGCTTGGCAAGTATTATCAAGTATAGATTTTGGATCTTGTTTGACTTCTGGGAAAATGGGTTTCGAGGTTAGATTGTGTTGGTCAGGTGTGAGTTGTGTGTTTGGATCTTGGACTCGGATAAGGTGCAGGTGGTTGGTTGTTTTGGTGAAAGGAATGGTTGGATGGTTAATTTGGTTAATGGTTTATCTATTATCAATTGTTGAAATGTTTTCCTCAGCTTCTTTTGTAAAAATGCGAATGTGAATCTATTATCATATTGCAAGCAAAATCTGCTTTGTGCTCAAAAAGACTAGTGTAGTAACCTATTATCCATTGATTTAACCTACATTTTATATGTATACATTCCATACACTAAAGTCTTGCGAGTACATACGTGTACTCACCGTTTGCTCTAACGGACTTTGGTCAGAAGGAGAAGAAGCAGGTAATGATGCAGATGTTCCGCATAAGTCGCGATAGTCATTGATGACGCCGATTTATCTACTGGGCTTAGCTGGCTTCCTTCCATCGATTGTTCGAGGGTGGAGGCACACTGCGTGTTTTTCTTTTGGAGTTTCTGCTGGCGTTGGATGATTCTTTTGGACTTGTGCCGGCTGTAAGCCGAGACTTGTAAAGTTAAACTAATGTAATAACGTTACCTTTCATATGTAATATATTTACTCTTGCATAGCTGAGACCTGTCTTGTATGACAACGCGTGGGTACTGGGCTACTGATCCAGGGAACCAGTACAATGCACGCGGTTGCGGGAAGCTCGAGTTGGGATCAATCAGTTGGCATGTACACTCCTCACGAGTTTTGCCGATTAATTGGCCCCAATCCGAGTACGGAGTTGGTTTAGCGGTCAGGAGACGTTACAGGTTGCATTAATCTTCTGTCCGATGCAACAGTAATGACCTGCATCGCTAGTCTGATTCCGGAGCCCCCACAAATATCACATATGATATTTAGTTAGAACCGTCTGTGATAAATGAATATCACCGAGGATTTTTATCTAGATTTGTCTGTGATCCACTTTTTTTCCTACATCCTCAACATAACTTTCATCATTAGTATTTGTTGTTCGAAATTTTGTTTTGCTTAGATATTTCTACAACGATATTTACAAGGCACAACCAGTTATAGATTTTGTAATTGAATATCTAAACATCATGGATGCATCGAGGCAACAGCTTGTGTTGACACCAGAATTTGACACATGACCGATTTGGCAAAAGTGCTAATTTTGGTGAGTACTTAGTAAGATGGAATTTAGATAAGACCTGTGTCGGGGTAGGAAAGATTTTATCTTTGAAGATTACGGCCGATACAAGGTGCACTGAGGGTAAGATCAGAAAATTGCCGGTCGTGATATAACCAATATCTGTCCCTTGACAAGCTGAAGACGAAGACTTGCAAGTCTTTTGGATGGAAACAAACTAAAACTGACATATGTATGAGCAACGACATGGAGTTTTATTGCATTTATTGAAGAAGTGCGCCTTGTGATATTCATCTAGCAAACTGAAACTGAGATATCTAGTAGCAACGATATGGAATATTGGAAATCTTTGCATGCAAACAAACCTGTAATTGAGATGCAAAATAAGACACGTAAGAAGATGCATTGTCCTAGTCTTTTCACAATAGTGAAATGAGAAAACCATATGTGGCCTGTTTGTGTTACAAGAAGTCATTCTGGCTCAAGGTTGAAGCTGAGACATATATATCATAACCCTAACTCATAATGCCTTATCGTCGCATCATATAGGCTCATTTTGATCAAAATATCTCCAAGCAAATGGTTCTGAAACAAACATACAAAATCAAATCTAGTAATGTGAAAAAAAAACACTTCAGGTTGTGTGTCTCTAATTAATTTATTAATCCAGATTGATACGTTTTGCATACATCTGAACAACCAAATTATCCGAAGGCAAGGTGTGGTCATGAAAAAAAACTCATCCATCATTCTCTCTCACACTACAAAAGTCCTATATCGTAGTTTCTCTCTCTGTGTGGAGTGCAAATGTTGAACCAGCAGCGTCAAAATCCCTTTTGTGTACGCAACATGTTGCTTCAGTTTTCCTTAGATCAAGTACATGCATTTTTGTAGCCCAAAATTCTTCTTGCTATATGTCAATGACACATTTAGCGAGCAATACGCATGGAACTGTGAGATAACAAAAACTAATGAAATTTTTTGTAGTAAATTTTACAAAAACTACTTTTTTTTGGTACAAAGTACTAAAAAACTACAAGTTTTAGCTCCTATTTCACAAAACTACATATTTTAAGAGAACGTATGTCGTAAAACTACATGTTTTAGAATTGATCGTTCTTTGAACTTATGCCATGTACCCCCATCTCCCATTTAATTTTCGCGTGAGCCTGCCATGTGGGTCTGCATTGTCATACTTGTTACAAGAAATAGTTAGTTCTTAAAAACATAGTTTTGTGATAAAAATTATACTAAAATCTCTAGTTTTATGAAATAAAAGCTAAAATCTCTAGTTTTTTTTTAGTTTGTATAAGAAATATGTAGTTTTTAGAAATTTACTCTTTTATTTATAATCAAACTTGTTACTATTATCCGAGAAGTTTAAAATGTTTCCGAGAAGGTGCCCTTTCAAAACTACCGTCTTTTGTCATAATTATCTTCCTTGATAGATGCAGACAACGACGACTTGGAAGTAAAAGCCTTTCGGACGGAAACAAACTAATTAAGCAACGAGGACGATCGACCTGGAAGTCTTTGACCTGGGGCTTCGGGGGGCGTCCAACGCCCGATGGACCTGGCGTCCGTCCAACGCCTCTCTGTCCGTCCGATCCGAGTGTTTGATTAACGCTCCTAAACGCCGTTTCTTCACTAAACGGCTCGGCTGTTCCGCTTCCTTAATTAACGTGCGGCTTCGAGGCGGCGCGGCTTGACTGATCCGAAGCCCCGGCGTTGAGACCGCAGACATCAACACCTTCATTTTTTAGATCAATACCTTCATTTGGGTATGTAACGCCAGACCACAAAGAAGTCCATGTGATCCTCATCCTCTCCGATCACACAGCCTGCTTCTTCTCTTCCTCCATAACAAAATACATCTTCTCGCTTCTGGTTTTTGTCAGGGCGTTGCAAATTTTACCGCGTGATATTTTGGTACAAATGGTGCAAAAACAGGGTGATCAAGTAACTGCATGCTTTGTAGGAATCACACAGACAAGGTAATAGAAAAAATTCAGAATTGGATAGTCAAGAACGTTAAGATCAACATTGGACAGACAAGCTACAGTCTTGTGAAACTGAAGAAGAAAACTGAAAACTAACACCCAATGTTCCATCTCACACATATTTGAGCATCAAGGTATATAAAAATTAATTTTCCATCCTTTATTCCTGCATTCTATCCAAATAATCATTTTCTGTATAGTAGGAACGCATATGACCAAATTGTCCACCACTTGAACCTCCAACGCTTAAGCCTAAAATAAATAAATAAAACACAATTGGGTTATTGAACGTATACAAGATCTTGACATACAAAGTATTGACAAGTATCCTTACCCCCTATATTCGAATAAGTCACTGAATTGAAAAGATCCATCGCAGATCCATGCAACGGAATTTGTACAGCCTGCATAGTATAATGAGAAATGGTCATATTACTATATCTAACATTAAAAAAAGTAAAATATTGTAACAATCTTACATTGTTTTCTTCCCCAATATGACATGTATGAACAGACACGTCTGAGATTGAAGTCCTATTCTTTTTTCCTTTCCTCTTCTTCTCGAGACAACTTGGATAACGACGTGATCCTCTTCCTCCATCTCTCTTTCTTACACTGGTTGGATTTACACATGGTGTCTCGACGTCTACCTTGGATGTTGAAACAGTTGATGCCCGACAACCGTTGTCTTCCAAGACAAGTTCTTCCATTTTGGACATAATTTCTGATGATTGATTTAGCAGATGGTTATATGCTAGTTCACTCTGTGATGCAACAGAAATTACACCAGTGAATGCTCTCATCAATGAGCTATAGCGATTTGCCATGTAAGCTTCAGATGAAGACTCCATATTCGAAGTGATAATCTTTTTCCCACACTTAGCATTCTTCTGCCATCTTTTTAGAAGATACTTTTCAGGAAGTACTTTTATATCATTGAAATCTAGAGCCTTGATTATATGACAACATTGAACTCCCATGAACTCAAACTTAAGACAGGAACAACTCCAGTTATCATTACATATATCATATTTGATGGTCCGCCGCCGTCGATGTCCATCAATGACAACATAACCATGCACATTGTCCTCTACTCCGCAATCTTGTATCGTGCAGTTGAGAAATCTACCATACTCTTCTTCGAATACTTTATATACACTTGGAGTATAAATGCGTGAAACTTGTTTGAGCATATTAGAGAAAGGAACTTTTGGGGTACCTTGACTTGCCATGTAATCTGCTACCAACTCCAAATGACGTCGATCTTCCAAGAGACGCTCCCAGTGATTAAAAAAATCAAGCAACCTTCTCTTTGGATCTAGGTATTTCTTGATGACACTATTAATGCTCTCACTCCGTTGGGTGGATTTCATGTCTGCACAAAAAAATTGTCGACCATACACAAGTGCCCATTTTTTGTGTACTAGAAACAAGTCAGCCAACCATTTGTTACTACATAAATCATACTTTGTAAGCATGTCTTGCCAAGCACTCAAAAATTCTTCTTCATTCTCACAGTCATACACACAATGACCAAAATCACGTTTAAAGTCTTTCGAAGCACTGAAAACTTGACTGAGATGTTTTGCGGCATTCTGATACATGTGCCACACACACAGCCTATGAATAGTGTTTGGCAAGACATTCTTTATTGCTGCGCTCATAGCAGCATCTTGGTCTGTCATAATTACCTGAAAAAAAATATTCAAGAGTTTAATATGAGTCTTTCGTAGCTTATAAATGTGAATATATGTGAAAGAAAAATCATCACCTTAGGAGCTTTCCCACCGGTGGCATCTAAAAGAGTTTGAAACAACCATTCAAATGATGCAATTGTCTCATCATATAACAACGCAGCACCAAAAATCACAGTCTGCCTATGGTGATTCACACCAACAAAAATAGCAAAAGGCCTACCATAGCTATTAGTTTTGTAAGTTGTGTCAAAGCAAACTGCATCACCAAAATACTCATAGTCCAACAATGATTTGCCATCGGCCCAAAATATATTGGTGATTTGATCTTCCGTATCAAGTTGCATTGCATAAAAGAAAGATGGATCCTTTTTCTGGCGCTCTTGGAGGTATTGCATTAGTGCCCCAGCATCCCCTAATGCCATATCTTGTTGTCGCTTTGTTCTTAGGTAATTTTTGTAGTCATCGGGAAGAAAAGTTAGATGACGTTTTCCGCCAACTTGTTTAGATAGAAGCTCATAAGTCTCTTTTGGCTTTATCCCTGAAGCATCAGCCAAGTCACCCATCATCATTTGTGCCTTACTAATAACTCTGTGAGACTTCAATAATCTTGATTTTGATGGAGTTGTGCACACATGATTATGCTCGGAGTCAAAAGAAGTCACCTCATAAGTACCTTTATTACTCATGTTAACTCTCATGTGGGCATTGCATCCAACTCTAGATTCCATTCGTTCAACTTTCGGTCGGTTCTTAGTGGGATTTCTTGACCTTTGTGTACCTTCTCTTGAACAAGTGAAACACTTCATTATGCAAACGTTGGCGCTATTTTTCCTATCTTCATTCTTTCTGACGCTAAAACCAACATTAAAGGCATAGTCATTATAAAACTTGTATGCTTCCTCTATTGTTGCAAATTCCATTCCAACTATTGGTGTCTGTAACTTATTTGTACCAACATGTTTATCAACAGAGTTCACACATCTCATATGATCTGTGGAAAATATAATAATTAAGATTCATCAAAATCTTAAAAACCAATAAAGACTTATATTTCAATCACAGAGATAATACCCGATGTTCGAAACTCTATTGTACAATCATTTTTTGTTGTTGTGTCAGCGATATCATCTATAAAATAAAAAAAGTAAGATTCATCTAAATATTCAGACAATCCAATTTGTATTAGACAAGAAATAGATGTAAACCTCTAGGGGAATTATGGTTTTGCATTGTTAATCGAGCAGAGGATCAACCACAATGAACAAGGACCATACCAACGCCCACAATCTGAAAACAGAATAGAAAGATTGATGTGTGATGTTTGTAGACGCAACAGGCAACATATGAGTTAGGAATCAGAGTATCACCTTGAGATGAATTTAGATGGCAGATGCAACAGCTCCTTCACGATCGTACCGCGAGATGAATTGAGATGGCAGAGGTGGCGTCTCCTTGACCTTCTGGGCAAAATTTGCAACGCCCTGACAAAAACCAGAAGCAAGAAGATGTATTTTGTTATAGAGGAAGAGAAGAAGCAGGCTGTGTGATCGGAGAGGATGAGGATCACGTGGACTTCTTGGTGGTCTGGCTTTACATACCCAAATGAAGGTATTGATCTAAAAAATGAAGGTGTTGATGTCTGCGGTCTCAACGTCGGGGCTTCGGATCAGTCAAGCCGCGCCGCCTCGAAGCCGCACGTTAATTAAGGAAGCGGAACAGCCGAGCCGTTTAGTGAAGAAACGGCGTTTAGGAGCGTTAATCAAACACTCGGATCGGACGGACAGAGAGGCGTTGGACGGACGCCAGGTCCATCGGGCGTTGGACGCCCCCCGAAGCCTTGACGTGGAAGGCGTCGGGGCTAGCCTTCCACTCCCGGGGGCTAATATACACTGCTCGGGCGGCGGATAGCAACGTGCCACCCACGGGCCATAACCTACCGCCCGACCCCAATTCCAATTCAGCTGCATGAAATTCCAAACTTGTTTCTTTCCTGATAAAAAATTCAAAAACTCGTATCTTTTGAACCAAACATCCAATTTACCATCCATTTCAACCATCATGTTCCTTACGATGAGATCTTCAAAATAAGACCTACCATCGTGTTCGTTACTTGACATACTCTTTCTTTTAATCTAAGCCGTTATTTTTTTTATTTGATTAATATAGAAATTTTTAGCCCTTAAGAGTAAATGTGGTGCCTTCGCTTTAATAATACAATAGATAAGGCTCTATTGGGAGCAGGTTCACAATATCGTCGATAATCACTCGAATATTACGATTATCGATCATATCGAGCCGGTTCAGTATCTAATACTTGTTGGTAAACCGGTTAAATTTTAAAAAAAAATCAAAAAAATTTATAGAACGTAAATATCGCGATAATCAGTAAATATCATTAGTTTTTTTATGAATATCGAGCGAAAATCGCTCAAAAAATTAATCGTCGAAGAAATTCACTTGGTCGGTCGATTATCGAGGCATATCGTGCGATTATCGGTGAAAATCGAATTTTTTTATTTTTTATTTAGAAATTTTGATTTCAAAATTCTTCTATTTTCGATCTATTATCGACGAAAATTGGTACCAAATTGGACAATTTTCAAGATCAAATCGGTAATGTAAACCGTAGTTGAAAGTGTGCACTCTTGAAGTCTTAACATACAATTTTGGGGGTTCATGGGCAACGTATGCGTGTGAACTGATCGAGACGGAGCCTATATAGCGATCGACCCAGAGTTCCAGACTGCGTCCATGTCACGTAGCTAGATCTGCCTTGATATCACATCATACTAGCTACGTGACGGGCAGAAACAAATGATGCGACCAAGGACTCTACTACCGCATCAATCGATTCATACGAAAAATCAATCACTTTTCTGGTCCTTTAATAAATTTTTTTTAAACAAAAATTATTAAGGGACCAGAAAAGTGATTGATTTTTTTTTTAATTTTTATCTCCTCTCAGACATAATTACAAAAATAATCATATTTCTGACCATCACCTTCCGCGCTTCTATGGTCTATAACAGTTTTTTTAAAAAAAATTGACTTCTTTGGAACACAATTGCAAAATAGCCATATCCTTGATCACAGAAACGCGAAGGTGTTTTTGCAATTGCATTCAAGAAGGGTTAAATTTGCAAACACACACACCAGGCTAGAAAAGTGATGACTTTTGAAGTTGTTTTGGATTTATTAATCTAAGAAAAGAACTGCAGAGAAGTGCATAGTGTGCAGATAATAGCATGTGAGAGCAGAGTCGATCACTTTTCTAGCCCCTCTTACTTCTTTTTTTTACAAATCTAACCTCTTTTAAAAGAAATTGTAAATCTAACCTCCTCGCTACGGTGGAATGTGCCTCCCGCGCTCACCTACCACGGGAGGCCGCCTCCCGTGCTTGCCGTTTTGCGCTTGCCGTCGCTGCTCCTGCGTCCACTGTCCGCAGCAGGCCAGCTTTTTGCGCACTTGCCAGGCTATATTTGCAATTTTACTTGGGAGGAAACAAAGGTCAGAGAAGTGATCACTCCGCGAGAGCAATGGTGCATGCGCCTAGAGTGCGCACATGTCCAAGGGAGAGGCAGTCATGCGACGAAATTACAGATTGAATGGGTTACACCTGAAAAACTACGAGATGTAAAAGGAGTTCCCCTCATATTATTTTGTAGGTCCAGTTTAATTAGCTTTCGTTTCTTGCGAGTTCTCTAGAATACCAGGATCAAACTTTTTTATATATATGCTTATTTTGGTAGAGTTTTAGCTCCACTAGATTTATGGAGCTAGAGATATGAGTAAGAGTGTTTAGGTGGATTATCTTGTTTACATTTTAAAATAAAAATAAAAAAATTTATTTTAGCCTATAAGTTTTAGATATAAGGTGGAGCTTTGATCTATAGCTCTGCCAAATCGGACTATAATACGGTATAGGATCTAGAGTTTTCATGTGGTGCGTGACCGCATTATGCCAAGGTATATATGTGTCGGGGCGTTTTTTTAACTAAGAATTTTGATTATGAATTAAACACCATGTGTGTCGTTGGCCTTTGGCCATTAGAGTGAATCTCTGTGTTACTTACCAAGAATTTTCAGTCTGGGTTTTGTGTTTCCTTCGTACATCAAGAATCGCGATTCTTAGGTTGCGTGTGGAATCCTTGTGGTTTAACTTACCGATTCGTGTCTAAATCATTGGTTCGGTTTGGTGGTGCTTTCTTTTAATCGGCATTGTTTCTTTCTCGCAAGATTGATTGAACGCCGTTCTACTTATCCTGGCTGCTGTTCCACCACAAAAGATCGGGCAATCTATAGGATTTAATATAATCTCGAGGTTCGATTCGGATAAACAAATCATGTAATAATCCATATGAACTAGCCGATTGGCATGTGCAATTGAGCGGTGTAGATATTATCTAATATAACATATAAAATTTTTTAGCCTTTGAGATCGAAACGTGGTAGATATTTTAACTCTTTCACTCAAATGATCAGAATAATAAATCTTGAAGTTACCAATTTGTATTCAAACTGCTAATTTTCATTTTACATGAATGAAAAAAATGTTGAAATTCAGAATTATCCAAGTTGTTGGCACCTAAATTTTATATGGAGTTAGCCTATTTAAATTCGGACTGAAAAATATGGCATGACGATCCGCGTGCAGATTTGAGGAAGGAAACCAGATCGAAGACGGGAAGTTCGATAGATTGATACGGATACGATTGGGCTTAAGATGGAAACAGAGAAAGAGGCTGATACGGGAATGATCAAGCCACGAGGAAATACAAAGGAGCGAGAGGCTATGAAGAAGGGGATCAATGCAACCCAATCAACCCACATATTTACCCTTTTTTCTTTATGTCAATTAGGAGTACCTACCTTTGCATTGTAATCTCTCTTTTGTAAATCTCTTTGATCAATAAAGTTGTGCATCACCGATTGTTGATCATTGTCGACTTACGCCAATTCAAATTCAACTTGTCGCTGATCTTATTGCGCATCGCCTTTTTCGGAAGAAGTTACCTTTACCCCGCCTAATCAACTACATTAGGTTGATTAGGTTTATCTTTCGACTATCTGCATTGGCTTGTATTGGCCGGCAAAGATTCGAGTTTTTATCAGATTTCTAGATCAGTTCTTCCGGCCAATACATCAACCCATTTTCTAGCCGACTGCGTTGCTAGATTTATAGAACGGCTCTTCTAACCGATCCATCAACGTATCCTCTGGTTGATTGCATCGCTGGATTTCTTGATCGGACCCTCTAGCCGATCTGCTGATGCACCCTCTTGCCGATTGCAGGATCAAATCGACTGGCACCCCCGCAACCCAACGACTTGAACCCGGCGTTCTCCTGTGTTAACCATGAAAGATCCGTCGTCAAGTTTTCTGCGCCAATACAAGTGTAGTGCCAATCTTGCTTGTATTTGCTTGGAGGCACTAGGGGAGATGCATGGAGACTTGCACGATTGAGTCCATCGATGCCCACGAAATCACCTCCTGCTTTTCTTGTGTAGCTGCAATGGCATGCGGAAGGAAGGACGCATGTAAATGGCTGGCTTAGTTTAAATGGTACCGAAAAACAGAGCTCATCCAACTAGTAACTATATAATGTCACATCCTTTGCAAATCTGGATCACGGCATACTAGATGTCGGTTTCGGGCACGCAGTGAGGCCGGCGGCTTGCTTCAGGAGCCGAGGCGTCATGCCAGATGGCGACGGCGCTTCGAGCGCGTGCAACGGGGTTCAGCTTTGGCCAGCGCGGCTGCAAGTCGTCGAGGGAGCAGAGCAAGTTGGTCGCCGGCGGGAGCGGTCGCGGGGCTTCTGGTTGTGTCCCGAGCTAAGGCTTCGCTTCTAGCGGTGTGATGGCGGCTTCGAGCTTGGAGCCGGCGGCGGCGCGTGAGGGCGACGGCCAAGGAGGTGGTGGCGTGCTGCGTGCACTGGGCCCGCGGGCGTCGAGGAATTGGAGCGTCGCCGAGTTCTTTTCTGCACGTGGGGCCTGGCACAGCGGGGCCTGCGAGGCTGAGTGGAGGCGGCCGGTGGCTGGAGGCTGGGGCGGCGCACTGTGTGCGCGGGAAGACCGAGCCGGCAGCAGCGGCTACGAGCCGGGCCGGCTGCTTCAAGTACACGGGCTGGCGGCGATTGGCGGCGAGCGCGTGGCGGTGCTAGTCTGACGGCGGCTGTTTCGAGCCAGCGTTGGAGCGGCGTGACACCGGGCAGTGCGGCGCTTCGTGCGCGAGGCCAGTTGGCGGCAGCGAGCGCAGGGAGGCTGTGCTTCGGGAGTGGCGGAGCCGTTGGAGAATACCGGCCATGGGAGGCGGCGGCGGCTTCGAGCCTCGGGGTCCGACGGATCCTCTTTTGCGTGCGGGATCTGACAGTGACGCTGCGGGTGACACATCGGCGCTGCGCGGGAGACAGCCGACCGTGGCTTCCTGCCACGGGGAGTCCGGTTGGCCTCTGGCGGCGGGGGCTGGCGTGCTGCGTGCGCGTGGCGGCGTCGGCATCGGCTTCGATAGTGGCTTCGTGTACTGCAGGGGAGCTACATGCCAAAGTTGCTGTGTACTCATAGCGCATCCATACCGGGGATCTGTATTGTACTACTGTAGTTTCGTGTGTACAGTAGATTCGTAGAACGGTGGCTTCGTGCCATGTATCTGTAAATTGCGATGCACTGTAACTTCGTGCCACGAATTGCGAGAATCGCTGTGTATTGTAGTTTCATGCCACGTAGGTTACATGTATGCATAGATTCAAAATAGTGATTAGATTAATCCCGGTTTCTCACCTTTCAATCTGTTAGTGTTATGCCCTTGAGGCAGTCATATAGATGATTGTAACATGACTATATTTATGAATAATAACATGATTATTGGTCCTATGAATGTGTATCATTATATTGATTAATAAGTATGTGACTTGCTTATGAAACTCTCTACTCATTGATATAATTCTATAAGTATATCTGATCGGATATCATCATAATGGACAACGACGAATAGATCAGCACATGTACTGATCGATGGTCATGTTTCATAGATCATGGGATATGAAGATATCATCAATACATTGTGAACGATTGTTGGAGAACATGTGTTAGATGGACCCGCAATGGGACACTGCGAGAATGTTGCATTCTTATATGTCATCAGTGTATCTCATACATTGTAGATGTATGATCTTTAGACCTGAGATTGTCACATTCCCTACATATGTAATAGTTTACCTTGGGGTTACCAAACACTATTTTCTAACCGGATAGTTATAAAGGTACCTTTCATGTTTACTATAAAATATGCAGAGGGAAGTGAGCAGTCAAGATGGAATTTGTCACTCTAGTGTAATGGAGATATATATCTAGGCAAACTCGTGTGATATGATTAAGGAAGTGTATGGCCATGCCGTGATTGAGAAGTCAATTACAACTTATTAATATATCACGGAAACAAGAGATGGATTGAACTGTCAAAGGATGACATGCTTCTCGCCTTGAGTTCGATATTCATATAGTTTGGCAAAGGGATTACATCAGTACTTTAATCATATGCGTTTGGGAGTTAGCATGCTCTGCAAGGAGCCGCTATCGACTATTGGATTAGAAAAGGGTTTTCCGAATCCATGTCCAAATGCGCATGAACCTACAGGGTCACACACTTAACGGGCTGGGATGCATTAATTCGGATTGGATCCGTAATTAATGGACCTCGTTGGCTTTATGGCGTAGATGGGCCCTGACTGCCTAGGGTTTCACCTCGTGGCTATATAAGGAGGGGAGGAGGCTGGGCGCAGAACAGACTTTCGTTCGGTTTAGAGGTGTTTCGCCAGAAACCCTAGCCACCTCCTCTCGTTGCCCCTGCCGAGCGATGGTGATGCTACTGCTACTGCGGCGTGGAGAAGACGATCTGTGGCGAGGACGATCCGTGGCGAGGATGATCTGCGGCGAGGACGATCCACGCCGAGAACGATCCACTACAACGACGTGCGAAGGATTCCGCAACTGTGCGTCTAGTGGTAATAGATTGTCAAGGCCACAAGTTCCAAAAGTTCTGGGACATCCGGAGTATCCGGATCAGCATCCGGAGTGTCCGGATCCAACCCGGAATGTCCGGATAAATGTCCGGAGTATCCGGATTGGGCTGACCGAACACCCCAACCCGGAGTGTCCGGACTAGATGTCCGGAGTGTCCGGGTTAGTGCTACCGAAGACCCCAACCCGGAGTCTCCGAGTTAGCGTCCGGAGAGTCCGGTATTTGCGGGGGTTTAGTATAAAAGTCCCATTTCGTGGCTCCCCTCCATTCTTCTCCTCCATGTTGTTTCCCCACTCCTTGGTGCTACTCCCCTCCGCCCTAGCTCCACTCCGGTGAGCTCCCCACCGGCCGGCGACCTCCATTGGTTCCTCCCCGGCGGCTCCTTCACTCCGTGGAACTCCTCCTCAAGCCGGTGTCTTCTTCCCTCCGCCCGGCATTGTTCTCATCCATCTTCCGTGGGGGTAAGTTCTCTTCTTGGGGGTTGATTCGTGGGGTTTCTAGGGTTCTAAGGTCATCCATGGTGGATTTGGGGCCTAGGTTTAGATTTGGGGGTGTTGAGGTGAGTTTGGGTTTTAGGGTTTTGGGAGTGTGTTGGTTCTAGGGTTGGACTTGGGTCTTGGGTTGGCAATGTGGGTGCTATTGAGGTAGATCGGGTAGCGGTAACGCCGATCCAAGGGTTGTTTGGAGTTGGCAAGAGCTTTTGTGGGTTAACGTCGTTTTCTCGCGGGTTGGGCTAGCTCGGAGCAACTCCGGCTCGACCGCGTGTAGAAAGGTCGTAGATCGGGTCTCCGCGGTGCCGTAGTGCTTGGGAGCACCCCCGTGTTGCACGTCGACTTCCAAGGCCTGGCCCGTCCGGAGTGTCCGGACAGGTGGCCCGGAGTGTCCGCCCTGCCCGGAGTATCCGGACTGAATGGGCCGGAGTATCCGGCTTGTCCGGAGAGTCCGGATACAAAACCCGGACTGTCCGGGTTAGGTCGATCTGTCCGGGTTTAGTCGAGTGTCCAGTTGCGTCGTTTCGTCGGGGATTTTCAATTGTGGTTGTTTTATTTGCATGGCATGCATCTCATTATGCATTGTACTCATGTAGAGAGCGATCCCGCGGAGACTGACGCCGCGGTGACCGAGGGTGCGACCGGAGAGCCGACTGTTGCCGGCCCACCAGCAGAAAAACAAGGCAAGCACCTATGCATCTTGAACCTGTATTAAATTGTAGTTTTGTAAATAACTTGCTTAATTGGTGAATTAAGTTTGCATTAGGAGTTGAATTGGGATAGGATTAGATCCCACTTGCTGCACATCCATCCGTTGAAATTGTGCATACTTCCGTTGGAACTAGCTTAGGGGTAATACTATGAGTCCATGCTTAATCTTGCTTAGAGGTCGGGGTTCGGGCCAAGTGACGGAGGGTTCTGTCACTTGCGGTTGTTATTATTACACACATACTACATTATGTTGGACTTGGAATTGGGAAAGGTTTTGGAAAGAAATGAATTGTGGACCGGGCGGGAGTTGGTTCATTTGGGTATGGAGACTCAAATGTGTAGCCCCGTCTGTGTCGATTAAGGACCGATCCGTAAGTGGAATAAGATTGAGCACACCCGGTTGGTCGCATGCCCGATTATGGTACTGCGGTAAGCCACTCTTTCTCTCATACGGAATCGATGGACCGTAACTTCCTGTGGTTGGACGTGGTTGAGGGCGAGGCTTAGGTCGACTCTGAGCGCCAAGCCGGGCTTGGGGCTGCTCGAGGGTGCTAGGTTTTCGGGCCACAGGAGGACGCTTGGCGATTGGGTATGATTGGGAGGGGGTTGACACTAGGCCCTTGTGGTAAGTGTCGTGCGATCAATGCTTCCCTGCAGGGTTAAATAAGCGATTCGAATTGCCGCGCTCTCGGATATGAGCAAGCTTGATCCGAACTTCTTCTGCGTAGTAAACAACTTGAACTTGTGGTTCGCCGTTGGGCTTGAGCTAAATTTTGATATGAGATGACTTGCTTTACGTTCTGTTAATTACAATATCCTGTTGGAAGTAGGTGCTGTTACAACTGCTAACTATATTGAGAAAAACTTGAGTAGATGACAAAAATTGAAACAAAGTTAAGCATTTCCGTACTTTTAACCTAAGCCTATTTACCTTGCTACCGCCAAATGCATCTCCTTTGGAGTCGGTCATATATGGACCCCGGGTAAGACTTGCGAGTACCTTCCGTACTCAGGCTTCTGCTTTGTGGTTTTGCAGGTGAGGATCCAGCGGGGTGCGAGTTTTGCCCCTCTTGCTGTCGGTGACTCCAAGGGCACCGAGTAGAGGCTGTCGTCGTTGTACGCCCGGAAGTGTTCAGGGCATGACACTTCCGGAGGTGTTTTACTTTTGTTAGTATAGAGTAGTTGGTTTTACTTTTGTGAACATCTGTACTTCTACTTCTGCAGTGGATTTCGTTTACCTTTCCTTGGTCGTTTTGTTGGTTGTCTTTGTTGGGCCTCTTTGTGCCGTGTGGTGTGTTTGTTGGCTTCCGCGTTCTTGCGTCTCTGGTAGTGAGTTTGGGTTCGATGCCCCTTTGTGGGAATTGTTGTGATATGGCATTGGGAACCGGTATGTGGGGATCCTGGGCGAGTTTCGGATCACATACCGGGGGAATACCGGGGTTGTTGTCGAGTCGTTGGAAGGCGTAGAGTTGTCTCGTTTGGGCTTGGGTATTAGCATCGGGATCGCCTCCGGTGATTCGTTGCTAGAATCCAAATCCGACGGGAGTAACTGTTCATCCAACAACTCGAGGACGATCTGGGCGGCTCCTCTCAGGGCTGGTATCAGAGCAAGGCGCACAAAGACGGACCCCAACTTGACGACCAGTTAGGAATTGTTTAGGACTGTCATACTGCATTAGGTAGAAGATAATGCTATCCCCGCCCTAGTTTATAGTGGTGAGTGTGAGGGTTACGTTGGAATCGTGCATTTCATCCCATTTCATGTCATGCATGTGTCATGCTGTCTTGCATCAAGGTTTTGTTTTGGGTGTGTCGGACTTGTGGGACCCAAGTGCGGGGTGCGGCAGTCTGTGTGGGAGTTGGTTGAGGTTGTCAGGCTAGTGTGGTGTGTCGTTTCCGTTTGGAGTCTAACTCTCGTCGTCGGCTTTGGTTAACGACAGAATGCGGACCCGCGGGGCTTCCACCTCTGGGGGTGATGGAGGTGCGGAGCGACAGCGGCCAGAGGGTGCTGATCCGCCGCCTCCTCCCAACGTGTTGGACATTCTACAGCGGACCGAGCAGCACCAGGAGGCGACAAACCGTATCCTGGAGATGCTAGTCCAGGATCGGGTCCAGCACGGTGGCCGCGGTGATGGGCGAGGTCGGCCCACCAGCTATCTCGACTTCTTGCACACGCAGCCACCGGTCTTCTCACGGGCCACCGATCCGTTGGAGGCCGACGACTGGCTGCGCACGATAGAGCAGAAATTTGCTCTTATCGACTGTGGGGAGCTCCAGAAGGCTCACTTCGCAGCGCAGCAGCTCCAGGGCCCCGCCGGTGCTTGGTGGGCCAATTTGCGGGTGATGCAGCCTGCCGGGCACCAGTTTACTTGGGCTGAGTTCCGTGAGGCGTTTCGGGCGTACCACATCCCGAAGGGCCTCATGGACATGAAGAAGCGTGATTTCGCTCTTCGACGATTCAGCAAGTCGGTGGTTGACTACTCGCAGGAGTTCAACTACCTGGCGCAAAGACGCCCGGAGGAGGTCGACACCGACGGAAGAAGCGAGGGTCGGTTTGTGAGTGGGCTGACAGCGAAGATGCAGGATAAGCTGTCCGTCTGCGACTTCGCCGACTACAATGACCTGGTGAGCCGTGCGATCACTGTTGAACTCAAGATGCGGGCTCATCAGGAGGAGAAGAAGAGGAAGCGGGCGGCGCCGTACTCAGCGGGCGGCTCGCGAACTCAGGCGGTCCCGTATCAGCCGCCGAGGCCGTCTGCTCCAGCGCCGTCTCAATCGGTCGCGACAGCCCGGCCGTCGGTTGCCGCTTCCTGGCCACGACCATGAAAGTGCATCTAGGCCCCTAAATTGGTTTTGGTTGATTAATGACAAACGATTAAAAGGACTAATATCTTCAATGAGCTTGTGAACAGGTAAAAGATTTAATGTGAGATCTTCTACATGCGAAGGACACCCTTAAACGAATTCAAGCGAGTAAAACGGCTTTGTAATTTTACTTTTTCTATGCTTTGTGTCGTAGGAATGCCGTACTATTAAGAGGGATGCATCGTAGATGATCTAGGGTAGTCTCTATGCTCAGATGAATGTTACTTTAAATCTTATTGAGACCCTAAGTCATCGCGCATGCACCGGAATGTGTTTTTATCTTAGTTCAAGTCGGACATTCCGATCTTACATCGGAAGTTCCGATGTGACCGGACATTCTGATGTGCATGCTTGCTTCAGTCCGATGCGTGGAAGATGTATCGGAAGTTCCGATATTTACGATCGGAAGTTCCGATACGTTATAAAGCTTTCTAGGGTGCTCTCTGTAAATATCGAAAGTTCCGATATTTGACATCGGAAGTTCCGATGTGTTCTAACCTGAAAAAGGGAGCTCTCTGGAATTATCGGACACTCCGATATATTGGATCGGACATTCCGATGTTAAGTCGGAAGTTCCGATGTTGATATCGGACAGTCCGATATGGACTTAGAAGCATTTTGTCAAGGGCTTTTCTGGGAACATCGGAAGTTCCGTTGTCGACATCGAAAGTTCCGATGCATCTTGGTTGACAGTTGGAGTGCGTTCGAGTTCTGATTGTTTGTACATATCGGACATTCCGATGTTTACATCGGAAGTTCCGATATGCAGCTGAGTGGGTGTATAACGGCTAGTTTTGCAAGAAACTATAAATACCCCACCCCTCTCTCATTTGAGGGTTACACACTCTATTTGGCAGAACTTTAGTGCACCTTGAGCCCTCTCTAGTCTACTTTTGAGCCCTCCTCTTTGATCTTAGGGATCATCCAAGGAGTGAGGACAAGAAGTGAGATTTGGAGCTAGAGTGAAAAGCAAGTGTCTTTCATCTTGAGCATTAGAGTGTTCCTCCAAGATCAATCAACGTGCATTTGTTACTCTTGGAGGTTGAAGGACTCCTAGACGGCTAGGTGTCGATCACGAGCTCCCAAGGATTGTGGGACGCCGTGAGAAGTTTGTGAAGGCCGGCTCCGCCTCCGAAAGGAAAGGAACCAATAGTGGTACCAAGCCTCAAGTGTGACCGAGGTTTGGGAGGAAAGGGTTGGAAAAGACCCGGCTCTTTGGAGCCTCCTCAACGGAGACGTAGGATTCCCTCAAGAATCCGAACTCTGGGAACAAATCCGTGTCTTTACTTTACTTTACTTAAGCTTGTTTCCGTATTTCGTTGATTTGTCTTTATTAGATTGCTTCTCAAGTTCATTATTTTCAGTTGTTAATTGTCCGTGTCTAAAGTCGATCGGACATTCCGAACTGGTATCGGAAGTTCCGATTAAATCGGAAATTCCGATCCAATACCGGAAGTTCCGATACTCTTTCCGCTGCGACAAATTTAGTTTAAATTTAAAACTGCCTATTCACCCCCCCTCTAGGCAACTTTCATATCTTTTCAATTGGTATCAGAGCCATACCTTCTCGAAGGCTTAACCGCTTGAAGGAACGTGATGGCCAACACTGGATTGAAGGTTGTTGTGTCGGGGGAAGAGGATAGTCCAAAGGCCGGACATGGAACTCCCGCGAGGACCAAGGAAGGTGACACCTCAACGTCATCGCAGGGAGCTCAAATTCCTTTTAATTATGAAAAATTGAATACTTCTTCTTCGCATTCCTATATTACTGTGCCCTCCGGGCGTGCACCATTTTTCGATGGCACGTACTATTCCGCCTGGAGGCACAAAATGAAAATGCATTTGATGTCTCTCCATCCTAGTGTTTGGAAGATTGTGTGTACAGGTCTAGACATGCCGGAAGACGACATGGAGCTTACACCGCAACAAGAACAGAACATCCACCGAAATGCTCAAGCCGCAAGTGTTTTGCTTGGAGCCCTGAGTCCTGAAGAATTCAACAAGGTTGATGGTCTAGAAGAAGCAAAAGAGATATGGGACACACTCCAAGTAGCTCACGAAGGAACATCAAGTGTGAGAGAATCAAGGATTGAGCTACTTGAAGGAAAGTTGGGGAGGTTTGTCATGAACGATGATGAAACTCCGCAACAAATGTATGATCGCTTGATGATCCTTGTAAACAAGATCTGAGGGCTTGGAAGCAAGGATATGACGGACCACGTCGTGGTGAAGAGGATGTTGAGAGCCTTCGCTCCAAGGAATTCGACTCTCGTAACTCTTATACGAGAGCGAAAAGACTTCAAGAGGCTCACTCCAAATGATGTGCTCGGAAGGATTCTTTCACATGAGCTCATGGAAGAAGAAGCAAAAGAAGTGAAGAACCTTGCCAAGCAAAGCTCGAGCTCAAGACCGAAGCAAATAGCTTTGAAGGCAAGCAAGAAGGAAGAATCAACATCAAGTGATGATGAGGAAGATGAAAGCGAAGATGAGGAAGACTTAGCGTTGTTTGTGAGAAAATTCAAGAAATTCCTCAAGCTTAATTTGGCTAATAATTCAATAACATTACTTAAGGGATCAAATGAGTCACTTCAAGAGAATGTCATAAGTTTGGAAAACAATCTTCAAGCTCTTGAAGTGCAAATTGAATCTCTTAATGATCTTAATTCTCCAATTGTTAATTCTTCAATGGCTTCTATCCCTTCCACTAGCAATGGTTGCTCTCGATGCTATAATGTTGATATTAATGCTTGTACTACTAACTCTCAATTTGTGCAAGTATTAAAAAGCGAAAACGAGAGATTAAGTGCCTTGGTTAGATACGGTTGCATGAAAACTTATCAATCCAAGGATGCCCTATACAAGACCATAAATGGTCGAGTCAACAAAAACAAAGAAGGGCTAGGATATGATAAGTACGAGTGTAAAGGAAATGACCGTGTGGTGGTAAAAGGCAAAGAATGCATCAAGTTTGTCAAAGGAAATGACAAACAACCATTGACCACCACACAAGTCATCAAAACCGGACAAAATTCAAAGAAGCATCCTCAATGTCATACATCTCATTCCATTCACTTTGCTTCTTATGTATTGAAGAGAAACCACCGTGGTAAAGTGGTTGCTCATTTTGTCGGTGCCCACAACTCTAATGATGCAAGCAAAAGGAAAGTGTGGGTACCAAAAGTTTTAATTACTAACATGCAAGGACCCAAAAGAATTTGGGTACCTAAAAACAAGACTTGATGCGTTTTCGTAGGATTATACCTCCGGTGGATCAAGTTGGGTGCTTGATAGTGGTTGCACAAACCACATGACCGGAGAAAAGAAAATGTTTTCATCTTTTGATGAGAAAGGGTCACAATATGAAAATATTGTGTTTGGTGATAATGGTAAAGGTGAGGTAATGGGATTAGGTAAAATTGCTATTTCTAATGATCATTCAATATCCAATGTTCTTTTAGTTAAATCTTTAAATTACAACTTGTTGTCCGTATCGCAATTGTGTGAAATGGGCTACAATTGTCTATTTACTAATGTGGATGTGACCATCTTTAAAAGAGATGATTCCTCAATTGTCTTTAAAGGATATTTGAAGGGTAAGCTCTATTTGGTTGATTTCAACTCAAATAGCGCTAAACTTCAAACATGCTTAATGGCAAAGTCTAGCATGGGTTGGTTGTGGCATCGCCGGCTAGCTCATGTTGGCATGAGAAATCTCGACAAGCTTCTAAAAGGTGATCACATCATTGGACTAACGAATGTTGAGTTTGAGAAGAATAGGATTTGTAGCGCTTGTCAAGCCGGAAAGCAAGTTGGAGCGCGTCATCCCGCGAAAAACATCTTGACGACGACAAAACCATTGGAGCTTCTACACATGGACCTCTTCGGACCCGTTGCTTATATAAGCATCGGAGGTAACAAATATGGTTTAGTTATTGTTGATGATTTTTCTCGCTTCACGTGGGTATTCTTTTTGCAAGAGAAAAGTGAAACGCAAGGGATAATCAAGAAGTTTGCAAGAAGAGCCCAAAACGAATTCGAGTTGAAGATCAAGAAGATTCGAAGCGATAATGGAAGTGAATTCAAGAATACTCAAGTCGAAGAATTCCTTGATGAAGAAGGAATCAAGCACGAGTTCTCCGCTCCATATTCCCCTCAACAAAATGGAGTGGTAGAAAGGAAGAATCGAACGTTGATTGAGATGGCAAGGACAATGCTTGATGAGTACAAGATCTCCGATCATTTTTGGGCGGAAGCCGTCAACACCGCTTGTCATGCCATCAACCGATTATATCTCCACAAGATATTGAAGAAGACGGCATACGAACTCCTCACCGGTAACAAACCAAACATTTCATATTTTAGAGTTTTTGGTAGTAAATGCTTTATCCTAAACAAGAAGCCTAAGAACTCAAAATTCGCTCCAAAGATCGATGAAGGTTTCTTGCTAGGATATGGATCAAATGCCTACGCTTATCGTGTTTTCAACAAAACCACGGGTTGTGTTGAAATAGCGAGAGACGTGACATTTGATGAATCTAACGGCTCTCAAGTAGAGCAAGTTGATTTAAATGTGCTAGAAAATGAGGAAGAGCCAAGCATTGCAATCAAGAAGATGGCAATAGGTGAAGTGAGACCGCAAGAAAAGGTGCATCAAGACAATTCATCTACACAAGTGGAGCCTCCCACTTCAAATCAAAATCAAGACATTCCTCAAGATAGTTCAAGCAAATTAATGGAGGATGATCAAATCGAAGATAATGAGCCAATTCAACAAACGTCTCAAATGCCGCATCCAAGAGTGCATCAAAGTGTCCAAAGAGATCACCCCGTCGATAACATTCTCGGTGATATCCAAAAGGGGGTAACTACACGCTCTAGAGTATCTAATTTTTGCGAATTTTACTCTTTCGTGTCTACTTTGGAACCTTTGAAGGTTGAAGATGCACTAAGAGATCCGGATTGGATAATGGCTATGCATGAAGAGCTTAACAACTTCGTTAGAAACAAAGTATGGTCACTAGTGGAAAGGCCTAATCAAAACGTGATTGGAACCAAATGGGTCTTCCGCAACAAACAAGACGAGAACGGAGTTGTCACAAGAAATAAAGCTAGGTTGGTAGCTCAAGGATTCACTCAAATTGAATGTTTGGATTTTGGTGAGACTTATGCTCCCGTTGCTAGATTAGAATCAATTCGTATATTAGTTGCATTTGCTACTCACCATGATTTCAAGCTTTATCAAATGGACGTCAAGAGTGCTTTCCTAAATGGTCCAATTGCCGAATTAGTCTACGTTGAGCAACCACCGGGAATGGAGGACCACAAGAACCCCACTCATGTCTACAAACTCCATAAGGCGCTCTACGGGCTTAAGCAAGCACCTAGAGCATGGTATGAATGCCTTAAGGATTTTCTTATTAAAAAGGGTTTCGAAATTGGTAAAGTCGATCCTACTCTCTTCACAAAATATGTTGATAATGATTTATTTGTGTGCCAAATATATGTCGATGACATCATATTTGGGTCCACTAATAAAAACTTTTGTGAGGAATTTAGTAGGTTGATGACGAAGAGATTTGAGATGTCTATGATGGGTGAATTGAAGTTCTTTCTCGGATTTCAAATCAAACAACTCAAAGAAGGGACGTTCCTATGTCAAACAAAGTACATCAAAGATATGCTCAAGAAGTTTGACATGGAGAACGCCAAGCCAATTCATACACCAATGACAACCAACGGTCATCTTGGTCTAACTGAAGAAGGTAACCCTGTGGATCAAAAGGTATATCGATATATGATAGGTTCATTGCTTTACCTTTGTGCATCTAGGCCTGATATTATGCTTAGCGTGTGTATGTGTGCAAGATTTCAAGCCGCTCCGAGAGAGTGCCACCTAGTAGCCGTGAAAATAATTCTTAGATATTTAGTTCACACACCTAGTTTAGGGCTTTGGTATCCTAAAGGATCAAAATTCGATTTGATTGGTTATTCGAACGCCGATTATGCGGGTTGCAAAGTGGATAGAAAAAGCACTTCGGGGACTTGTCAATTTCTAGGTAGATCACTAGTGTCTTGGTCCTCAAAGAAACAAAATTCAGTGGCTCTATCCACCGCAGAAGCCGAATACATTGCCGCAGGAAGTTGTTGTGCACAATTGTTATGGATGAGACAAACCTTGAAGGATTTTGGTTTTTGTATGGAAAAGGTACCACTCTTATGTGACAATGAGAGTGCGATCAAAATATCCAACAATCCCGTTCAACACTCTCGGACCAAGCACATAGATATCCGACACCACTTCCTTAGAGATCACTCTCTTAAGGGAGATATAGATATTACCTATGTGAGAACCGAAAAACAATTGGCCGATATCTTTACCAAACCTTTAGATGAGAAGCGCTTTTGCGAGCTTAGAAGTGAGCTAAACGTCCTAGACTATCGGAATGTGTCTTGAAAGATTGCACTCATTGATTGCTGCTAACTAGCTCAATTTCGAAATAAAATGATTGAAAAAGTTATTGAGTGAATTTCAAAAATGTTTTCGTTGGATCTTAATCTCGGATCAATCCACTTGTAATCATAGTTTTGATTGCTTGAATGCCTGCTGATGACAAGTGGAGTGATCCTCCTTAAGTTCACATGACTCAGAGTTTTCAACTTCACTCAAATTCCTTGTTTCTTTCTCTGTTGGCTGGAAAAGTCAACACATCGGAACATCCGATCAATCCATCGGAATATCCGATGTCTGGCAGTTGTTCCACATCGGAACTTCCGATGTAATATCGGAACTTCCGATATGGCCTCCGCACTTAATAAGTGCCCGTACCCTTTCACTTTCTTTTGTCCTTTTCTTCGTGTCTCTTTAGCCTCTTCTTCCCTGTTCATCTTTGTGCCGTTATCGGAGTTTCCGACCTCTCGGAACTTCCGATCTTCACTTGGGAAGGACTGGATCTTGAAGAAAACCCTCTTCACCGCGCGATTTCTTCGTGTTCTTCACGAGGTAAACCCTAGGGCTCAATCCTTTTCTTTTGGATCTAGGGCATTTCTTTTGAGAAATCGTTTCGGTGAACTTGTTCATCTACTCCTTTGGTTCATCTCTGTGAAGTTTCAATTCTTTCCGTCGGTTGGTTTAGGAAAAATCTTGTGTTAGTTGAAATCCGTAGACATCGGACATTCCGATCGAAAACATCGGAACTTCCGACCTCATGTCGGAACTTCCGATATAAAATCGGAACTTCCGATGTCAACTGAATTCAAATCAAACCAAGTTTGCTTCTCTCGTAAGCTTAATCGATTCTCTCTGTCCTTAGCTCAATGGATCCTGATCAAGGTGGCTCCCAGCCGCAACTGGACCCGACTGTCCTTGGCGCTAAAAGGCCAAGACAGACTCCGACAGGAACAAGAACTAAAAAGGCTGCGGGTAGAGGAAGAGGTAGAGTCAGTGGAGGCCCAGGCATTCAAATCAGAGACCCTCCACCCGATCCTCCTGCACAGACTGTGAATGTTCCTCGTGGAGCACCATTGCCTTCAAGGAAAGGCAAAGCTGTGGCAGGGGCTTCTCAGTCTCAGCCAGCTCAAGTCCAAGCGATTCCAAAGCTCAGACAAGCAGAAAGGAATCCTCGTCTCAAGAGGAAACCAGTGAGCTACAAAGGGAAAGCCGCCAAAGTGCGCGAAGCCAGAGAACAGAACCCAAGGGCAGAATCACAGTTTTCCACAGACTACCGCTTCTGGACTTTCTTCCAGCAGGATTTCTATGAATCTATCATTCTGACCAGAAAGAATCCAGTCATTCTGATGCAGTGGGTTGACTGGGATTACATGGCTGCAGCTGATGATGCGACCTTCACTGAGGTCATAGCAGCATGTGAGAGAACTGGGACAAAGAGGATTATGAGTTTTCAGCATGACTGGAACATTGAAATTATTGCTCAGTTTTACTCTACTCTGTATATCTCCAGGGACAGAGTCTCCACTTTGCATTGGATGACGGAAGGAGTATGGTATGAAATCTCTTATGTCAATTTTGCTCGCTGTCTTGGATTCACCGAAGCTGACTGCCGTGACAAGGATCAAATTCACAATGAAGCTTCTTTGGGTGCGTCCAACCTAAACTTCTTGTATGATGAGGATGCAGACTTTGAGGAGGGGAACACAAAAGGCATGAAGCCTTTCTTTGCCTGTCTCAACAGGCTGTTCAGGAAGACGCTGGCTCCCAAGGAAGGTGATGCCTCTCATGTTCTATCTTATTCAAGGAATCTGCTGAGTAGGATGAGGGAGGGACAGCGACCCTTCGATGTGTTTGATTTCATTTGGAATGAAATCCGTTTGACTGCTCAGGAGCCAAAGAGAAGCTGTGGCTATGCTCCTTTCATTATGCATATGATTGAGCACATTACTCATCAGCACTTTGAGTATGATGCTAAGCATACTGGAGTGCGGTCGAGCGATCAAGGCCCGGCTCACTGCTAGGCGTGCTTCGACTAGAGGTGCTGCTACCTCCTCCTCCACTTGCTCCTCTGCATACCGCTGGTGGATCATCCTCTCCTATCCTCCGCGCCTTGAAGTCAATCTTTGTCCTGTGCAAGGGCAATGCAGCAGCGCACAAAAAGAACACCAAGAGACTCAAGGACATTCAGAGGCACTTAAATCTAGAGTGTTCAGAGGATGAGAGCAGTGAAGAAGAAATTGAGGATCCTTTTGCTCCGGACTGCAGCCTTGCATCGAGTCCGAGGATGATCTCGAGTCCGGCTCGATGTCGCTCCGAGGAGTCGGATTGATTTCTCTCTCTCTCTCTCCTTTTCTCCTTTTTGGTGCTTGATGCCAAAGGGGGAGAAGAGAAAGAAAGCTTACCTTCATGTGAACTCAGGACTTGTTGCTTGTTGCTTTTGCTTTTTGTCATTACTTAGCAATGTTGGATGATTGTTATTCATACTCGCTTTATGGATGTTTTAAAATTAATGGTTATTCAAATATTAGCTTCCATAGTGCTTGTTTCATTATATACTCAGTTTTAGGGGGAGCTCCTGCAAAATTCCTCTCAAAATTGTGCATTTGCGATATTTTCCTATCCATTGCACATCTTCAGGGGGAGCTCAACCAATACGAAATTATCTTAATATCCTTTTATCTGTAAGCTTTAATCGAGTTGTCATCAATCACCAAAAAGGGGGAGATTGAAAGTGCATCTAGGCCCCTAAATTGGTTTTGGTTGATTAATGACAAACGATTAAAAGGACTAATATCTTCAATGAGCTTGTGAACAGGTAAAAGATTTAATGTGAGATCTTCTACATGCGAAGGACACCCTCAAACGAATTCAAGCGAGTAAAACGGCTTTGTAATTTTACTTTTTCTATGCTTTGTGTCGTAGGAATGCCGTACTATTAAGAGGGATGCATCGTAGATGATCTAGGGTAGTCTCTATGCTCAGATGAATGTTACTTTAAATCTTATTGAGACCCTAAGTCATCGCGCATGCACCGGAATGTGTTTTTATCTTAGTTCAAGTCGGACATTCCGATCTTACATCGGAAGTTCCGATGTGACCGGACATTTCGATGTGCATGCTTGCTTCAGTCCGATGCGTGGAAGATGTATCGGAAGTTCCGATATTTACGATCGGAAGTTCCGATACGTTATAAAGCTTTCTAGGGTGCTCTCTGTAAATATCGGAAGTTCCGATATTTGACATCGGAAGTTCCGATGTGTTCTAACCTGAAAAAGGGAGCTCTCTGGAATTATCGGACACTCCGATATATTGGATCGGACATTCCGATGTTAAGTCGGAAGTTCCGATGTTGATATCGGACAGTCCGATATGGACTTAGAAGCATTTTGTCAAGGGCTTTTCTGGGAACATCGGAAGTTCCGATGTCGACATCGGAAGTTCCGATGCATCTTGGTTGACAGTTGGAGTGCGTTCGAGTTCTGATTGTTTGTACATATCGGACATTCCGATGTTTACATCGGAAGTTCCGATATGCAGCTGAGTGGGTGTATAACGGCTAGTTTTTGCAAGAAACTATAAATACCCCACCCCTCTCTCATTTGAGGGTTACACACTCTATTTGGCAGAACTTTAGTGCACCTTGAGCCCTCTCTAGTCTACTTTTGAGCCCTCCTCTTTGATCTTAGGGATCATCCAAGGAGTGAGGACAAGAAGTGAGATTTGGAGCTAGAGTGAAAAGCAAGTGTCTTTCATCTTGAGCATTAGAGTATTCCTCCAAGATCAATCAACGTGCATTTGTTACTCTTGGAGGTTGAAGGACTCCTAGACGGCTAGGTGTCGATCACGAGCTCCCAAGGATTGTGGGACGCCGTGAGAAGTTTGTGAAGGCCGGCTCCGCCTCCGAAAGGAAAGGAACCAATAGTGGTACCAAGCCTCAAGTGTGACCGAGGTTTGGGAGGAAAGGGTTGGAAAAGACCCGGCTCTTTGGAGCCTCCTCAACGGAGACGTAGGATTCCCTCAAGAATCCGAACTCTGGGAACAAATCCGTGTCTTTACTTTACTTTACTTAAGCTTGTTTCCGTATTTCGTTGATTTGTCTTTATTAGATTGCTTCTCAAGTTCATTACTTTCAGTTGTTAATTGTCCGTGTCTAAAGTCGATCGGACATTCCGAACTGGTATCGGAAGTTCCGATTAAATCGGAAATTCCGATCCAATACCGGAAGTTCCGATACTCTTTCCGCTGCGACAAATTTAGTTTAAATTTAAAACTGCCTATTCACCCCCCCCTCTAGGCAACTTTCACATCTTTTCAGACCACCACTACCGCCACCGGCAGCCAGGGCAGCAGCGGGTACCGGTCCCGGTCCGTGCTACAATTGCGGACGCGCAGGCCACTTCATCCGGGACTGCCCATTCCCACGCCGGGGCAGCACCACCGGCGCTCCACGGCTTCAGGGCGCGACGGCACCACCACCGTTGCCTACGTCGAGCCGAGGCAGCGTCACCTTCGTCGACGCCGAGGCGGTTCCTGAGGGCTCCGCCGTGCTTGCTGGTACGTTCCTTGTTGAGGGGCACGAGGCTAGGGTGTTATTTGATTCAGGGGCCTCCCATTCCTTTATTCGCACGGGGTTTGCGGAGCAGCATCAGATGAGGGTCAGTAGCAGTGTCACCTCTTTTCTAATTGAGGCACCGGGGTCGAAGATCACGGTTAGGCAGATGGTTCAGAAGGCAGTAGTTCAGATTCAGGGAATTCCGTTCACTGTCAGCTTGCTGCTTCTAGACCTGCGGGGAATAGATGTCATCCTGGGGATGAGTTGGCTGACGCAACAGCAGGCTGTTTTGGATTGCTGTAGTCGTACCCTGTCACTCCGGAGTCCGAAGGGCGGCCGACTCACTTTACTTCTTAATGAGAACAAGGCCACCTTGTGTTCGCTAAATGGGACAGAAGTTGAAGAGCTGGACTCGATTCCCGTGGTGTATGAGTTCCCGATGTGTTTCCCGCAGAATTACCGGGAATGCCACCTGATAGGGACATTGAGTTCGTCGTTGAGCTTCAGCCAGGGACTGCTCCGGTATCCAAGCGGCCGTACCGGATGCCGCCAAATGAATTGGCTGAGCTGAAGACCCAGCTGAAAGGATTGATGGACAAGGGGTTCATCCGCCCGAGCTCCTCGCCTTGGGGCTGCTCGGCTTAGTTTGTGACCAAGAAGGATGGTTCTCTGCGCCTCTGCGTTGATTACCGTCCCCTGAATGTTGTCACTATCAAGAACAAGTACCCTCTGCCTCGGATTGATATCCTGTTCGATCAGCTTGCTGGTGCACGGGTATTTTCTAAGGTTGACCTGAGGCTTGGGTACCATCAAATTAAGATCCGGGCCGAAGACATCCCGAAGACAGCCTTCTCCACTCGGTACGGGCTGTATGAGTACACCGTCATGTCGTTCGGTCTGACGAACGCGCTGGCGTACTTTATGTACCTGATGAACTCCATATTTATGGAAGAGCTGGATTCTTTTGTCGTCATCTTCATCGATGATATTTTGATATATTCAGCCAGCGAGGAAGAGCACGCCAGACACCTTCGCATTGTTCTCGGGCGACTCAAGGAGCATCGCCTGTATGCGAAGTTCAGCAAGTGCGAGTTCTGGCTGAGGGAAGTGTCATTCTTGGGACACGTCCTTTACGGCGAGGCGTGGCGATTGATCCGAGCAAGGTGCAGGATGTACTCAAATGGGAGCAGCCCAAGATCACGGACATCATGATTTTCTTGGGTGGCCGGGTATTATCGCCGTTTCATCCAGGACTTCTCAAAGATTGCGGCCGGCGATGGTTTTGCTCAAGAAGGGAGTTGAGTTCAGATGGTCGTGAATCGCGAGAGCGCCTTTCAGACACTAAAGCAATGTCTGACTACGGCTCCTGTCCTCACTCAGCCGGATATCCACAGGCTTTTTGATGTGTATTGCGATGCGTCAGGCATTGGGCTTAGCTGTGTGCTTATGCAAGAAGGCCGAGTCGTTGCCTACGCATCTCGGCAGTTGAAGCATCATGAGGAGCACTACCCCACCCACGATTTGGAGCTTGCAGCAGTGGTGCATGCCTTGAAGATCTGGCGCCACTATCTCCTGGGGAACAAGTGAAATATTTATACTGATCATAAAAGTCTCAAGTACATCTTCACTCAGGCAGATCTGAACATGAGGCAGCGGAGATGGCTTGAGCTGATCAAAGACTACAGTTTGGAGGTACACTACCACCCGGGGAAGGCGAATGTGGTGGCCGACGCGTTGAGTCGCAAGGCTCAATGCAGTTGTCTTGTTTTACAGCCCCAGAGTGTCTCCCTCTGTGCCGAATTCCAGAGACTCGGCTTGGAGATGGGCGAGCAGGGATTTATAGCTAATCTCGAGTTGAGATCTACATTGCTCGATCAGATTCGAGAGGCACAGACAAAGGATGAAGAAGTTGCTCAAATCCGGGATAAATTGAATTTGGGGCAAGCTGCTGAGTTTCGCCTGGATGATCAAGGAACCTTGTGGTTCGGTGACCGCATAGTTGTCCCTGATGACCAGGAGTTGAAGCGAAGGATCCTCGATGAGGCGCATAACTCCTTGCTTACCATTCACCCGGGCAGCAACAAGATGTATCAAGACCTGAGGCGGCAGTTTTGGTGGACTCGCATGAAGCGCGAAGTCGCTCGCTATGTGTCAGAGTGCGACGTCTGCAAGAGGGTGAAGGCCGAACACCTCAAGCCAGCCGGTACCCTTCAGCCTCTTCCTATTCCAGTTTGGAAGTGGGAGGATGTTACCATGGATTTCATTACCGGCCTGCCGACCACTTCCTCAGGCCATGACTCAATCTGGGTGATCGTCGATCGACTGACGAAGTCCGCGCACTTTCTGGCCGTCCAGACCACGTATTCGACCAAGAGATATGCAGAGCTATATATCTCTCGAATCGTGTGTCTCCATGGAGTGCCGAAACGGATAGTGTCAGATCGAGGCTCTCAGTTTGTCTCTCGGTTCTGGAGAAGCCTACATGAAGCCTTGGGCACGAAGTTGCTCCACAGTTCAGCGTACCACCCTCAGACTGACGGTCAGACCGAGAGGGTCAATCAGATCCTCGAAGACATGTTGAGGGCTTGTATCTTGTCCTACGGGAAAAAGTGGGAAGAGTGTCTTCCGTACGCCGAGTTTGCGTACAACAACAGCTACCAAACCAGTATCCAGATGTCTCCGTTCGAGGCGCTTTATGGTCGCAGTTGTCGAGCGCCGCTGAACTGGTCAGAAAGTGGGGAACGCTCCTTGATTGGGCCTGAGTTGGTTATGGAGGCGGAAGAAAAGGTCAGGACTATCCAGGAAAATCTGAGGATAGCGCGGTCGCGACAGAAGAGTTATGCTGATCGCCATAGGAGACTCCTCTCCTTCGACATTGGCGACTTCGTCTACCTGAAGGTTTCTCCTCTCCATGGCACCCGTCGATTCGGAGTTAAAGGAAAGCTGGCACCTCGCTACGTAGGGCCGTTCAAGATCCTTGGAAAGCGCGGCCAAGTAGCATATCAGCTAGAGCTTCCTCCTTCGCTCGGAATGGTTCACGACGTGTTTCACGTATCCCAGCTGAAGAAGTGTGTTCGTACTCCCTTCGAGCAGATTGCAGTGGATGAACTCGAGGTTTAGCCTGAACCGGATCTGTCCTATCCAGAGCATCCAATTCGGGTTTTGGAAGAAGCGGAACGCAAGACTCGACGGAGAACTCTCAAGTTCTATAAAATTCGATGGAGTAATCACACCGAGGATGAGGCTACTTGGGAGCAGAAGATCGCCTAAAGACCGAGTACCCTGAATTCTTCGATGCCATGTAAGTGCGAGCGTACAATTCCCAAGGTTTAGAGCATGTCCGTTAGGGTCCTAACCCGTGTATCGTTTGTTCTGAATCTCGGGCGAGATTCCCTTAAGGGAGGATTTGTCAAGGCCACAAGTTCCAAAGTTACGGGACATCCGGAGTATCCGGATCAGCATCCGGAGTGTCCGGATCCAACCCGGAATGTCCGGATAAATGTCCGGAGTATCCGGATTGGGCTGACCGAACACCCCAACCCGGAGTGTCCGGACTAGATGTCCGGAGTGTCCGGGTTAGTGCTACCGAAGACCCCAACCCGGAGTCTCCGAGTTAGCGTCCGGAGAGTCCGGTATTTGCGGGGGTTTAGTATAAAAGTCCCATTTCGTGGCTCCCCTCCATTTTTCTCCTCCATGTTGTTTCCCCACTCCTTGGTGCTACTCCCCTCCGCCCTAGCTCCACTCCGGTGAGCTCCCCACCGGCCGGCGACCTCCATTGGTTCCTCCCCGGCGGCTCCTTCACTCCGTGGAACTCCTCCTCAAGCCGGTGTCTTCTTCCCTCCGCCCGGCATTGTTCTCATCCATCTTCCGTGGGGGTAAGTCCTCTTCTTGGGGGTTGATTCGTGGGGTTTCTAGGGTTCTAAGGTCATCCATGGTGGATTTGGGGCCTAGGTTTAGATTTGGGGGTGTTGAGGTGAGTTTGGGTTTTAGGGTTTTGGGAGTGTGTTGGTTCTAGGGTTGGACTTGGGTCTTGGGTTGGCAATGTGGGTGCTATTGAGGTAGATCGGGTAGCGGTAACGCCGATCCAAGGGTTGTTTGGAGTTGGCAAGAGCTTTTGTGGGTTAACGTCGTTTTCTCGCGGGTTGGGCTAGCTCGGAGCTTCTCCGGCTCGACCGCGTGTAGAAAGGTCGTAGATCGGGTCTCCGCGGTGCCGTAGTGCTTGGGAGCACCCCCGTGTTGCACGTCGACTTCCAAGGCCTGGCCCGTCCGGAGTGTCCGGACAGGTGGCCCGGAGTGTCCGCCCTGCCCGGAGTATCCGGACTGAATGGGCCGGAGTATCCGGCTTGTCCGGAGAGTCCGGATACAAAACCCGGACTGTCCGGGTTAGGTCGATCTGTCCGGGTTTAGTCGAGTGTCGATTCGTCGTTTAAATCGGGGATTTTCAATTGTGGTTGTTTTATTTGCATGGCATGCATCTCATTATGCATTGTACTCATGTAGAGAGCGATCCCGCGGAGACTGACGCCGCGGTGACCGAGGGTGCGACCGGAGAGCCGACTGTTGCCGGCCCACCAGCAGAAGAACAAGGCAAGCACCTATGCATCTTGAACCTGTATTAAATTGTAGTTTTGTAAATAACTTGCTTAATTGGTGAATTAAGTTTGCATTAGGAGTTGAATTGGGATAGGATTAGATCCCACTTGCTGCACATCCATCCGTTGAAATTGTGCATACTTCCGTTGGAACTAGCTTAGGGGTAATACTATGAGTCCATGCTTAATCTTGCTTAGAGGTCGGGGTTCGGGCCAAGTGACGGAGGGTTCTGTCACTTGCGGTTGTTATTATTACACACATACTACATTATGTTGGACTTGGAATTGGGAAAGGTTTTGGAAAGAAATGAATTGTGGACCGGGCGGGGAGTTGGTTCATTTGGGTATGGAGACTCAAATGTGTAGCCCCGTCTGTGTCAGTTAAGGACCGATCCGTAAGTGGAATAAGATTGAGCACACCCCGGTTGGTCGCATGCCCGATTATGGTACGGTAAGCCACTCTTTCTCTCATACGGAATCGATGGACCGTAACTTCCTGTGGTTGGACGTGGTTGAGGGCGAGGCTTAGGCCGACTCTCGAGCGCCAAGCCGGGCTTGGGGCTGCTCGAGGGGGTGCTAGGTTTTCGGGACCCACGAGGAGGGCGCTTGGCGATTGGGTATGATTGGGAGGGTTGACACTAGGCCCTTGTGGTAAGTGTCGTGCGATCAATGCTTCCTGCAGGTTAAATAAGCGATTCGAATTGCCGCGCTCTCGGATATGAGCAAGCTTGATCCGAACTTCTTCTGCGTAGTAAACAACTTGAACTGTGGTTCGTCGTTGGGCTTGAGCTAAATTTTGATATGAGATGACTTGCTGTACGTTACATTAATTACAATATCCTGTTGGAAGTAGGTCTGTTACAACTGCTAACTATATTGAGAAAAACTTGAGTAGATGACAAAAATCGAAACAAAGTTAAGCATTTCCGCACTTTTAACCTAAGCCTATTTACCTTGCTACCGCCAAATGCATCTCCTTTGGAGTCGGTCATATATGGACCCCGGGTAAGACTTGCGAGTACCTTCCGTACTCAGGCTTCTGCTTTGTGGTTTTGCAGGTGAGGATCCAGCGGGGTGCGAGTTTTGCCCCTCTTGCTGTCGGTGACCCAAGGCGGGGCACCGAGTAGAAAGCTGTCGTCGTTATGACGCTTGGAAGTGTTCAGGGCATGACACTTCCGGAGGTGTTTTACTTTTGTTAGTATAGAGTAGTTGGTTTTACTTTTGTGAACATCTGTACTTCTACTTCTGCAGTGGATTTCGTTTACCTTTCCTTTGGTCGTTTTGTTGGTTGTCTTTGTTGGGCCTCTTTGTGCCGTGTGGTGTGTTTGTTGGCTTCCGCGTTCTTGCGTCTCTGGTAGTGAGTTTGGGTTCGATGCCCCTTTGTGGGAATTGTTGTGATATGGCATTGGGAACCGGTATGTGGGGATCCTGGGCGAGTTTCGGATCACATACCGGGGGAATACCGGGGTTGTTGTCGAGTCGTTGGAAGGCGTAGAGTTGTCTCGTTTGGGCTTAGGTATTAGCATCGGGATCGCCTCCGGTGATTCGTTGCTAGAATCCAAATCCGACGGGAGTAACTGTTCATCCAACAACTCGAGGACGATCTGGGCGGCTCCTCTCATAGATCTATGATCTCCTTCTTGCGAGTAGCTTTTCTGGTTTGCGGTAGAAATTTTAATTTGTGCTAGAGTAGCATAATGCGTTACTCTTCACAATCGTTTCGCCGGTAGAGCTTCGTGCTGATAACGTGTTAGGGAACCTCGCTACCAAGTAGTCCGGAGTTTCGAACAGATATAAAAGTAAAGAACAGAGAGAAAGAGAGACAGCGTATAGGAGGAACTCAATTCTATTATTTTGATTGCTTGTGTACAATGGGAGACCCCCTCCTTCTTTTATAGCCTACGACTAGGATTTCAACTAAGAGACCATCGTGGGCCTTCGTGGGCCTTCGTGGGCCACGTGCTTTCCCAACAGGAACAAGGATTTAACGAGCACTTTTGCATGTGCCTAATTATTTTTCATAGCGCGTGCGAGTGCAATGAGTCCAATGGAGTAGACGGATCGGCGCAACATTCTGCTGACATATGCAACCAATTTTTGTAACAAAACAGATCTAATTCCATGGAACATTTTGGGGAAATCGCTCTTACTCAACAAAAAAAAAATCAACGAGCTTACCAATCTTATCCCGTTTACATTTTAGTTACGCTTGAAGCTATTTCTAAAGCCCCTTTACAACATATTTGGTATGTATATGCAACAATCAGGGACAACATTGGCGCCAAAAAAAATCAAGCAATTGCACAAATTCCCTTATAAATGGTTAAAACAACTTCCAAAATAGCGGGAGCAACGCCCATAAGAAAATAATGAAACATTTTAGCTCAAATGCAACAATTCAAATAATTGCCACTGCCAGGGGCTAGTCCAAGCCTCGGGCCGGGCCAGTTGCTCCCACGGGCCATGGCTCCCAAGCCCGAGTGGCCTAAGGCCTAAATCCGCCCCTGGCCATTGCAACATTTGGAGTAAATGGGCGCAACATCTTGACCTATCTACCGCCAAGACAGAGTGACCTATTGCGATTAGAGCAGTGCTTTAGTGCTTTTCCTTTTAATACAAATTACATAAATCTTAAAGCAAATGAAGGAATAAACAATCACTCTCTATTTTTCATTCATGTTTTAATATTTAATTGGGTTCATCAACATCAAGAAGGCTAAATGAGGAATTAGGGTATAGCTAAGTATCATATCATTCTAAACTATCATGTTCAGTATTTTAACATATAAGTAAAATAATACAATAGAAATCAAATGGTATTCTCTGAGCTCTTGTGTGTGTTCACGGGAGTTTTGCTTGGTATTCGTTTTTTTCATCACCTACGAGCAGTATAGTGCCGCTGTTCTCCGGAACAGGGGGGACATGACTTTGTTGCATGCGCAAATCAAATGCATGATAATCAGTCTGGAAAGTGTGATCGATGACAAGAATTATCAGCATTCTGTGAAAATTCCTTTTTGAGAGACATGCATGCACTCGCAGGGTTTTAATTCACATTCACAAACACACAGTGGCGGAGCTAGAAAATTTTAAAGGAAGGGGCCAAAAATGAAGTAAATCTCTACTAATGATTGATATTCAAAATTCAATATATAATAAGTACAATATGTAACACTTGTAATTTGCAAGAATTTATGAATGAGAATGTATCACTAATTATTTCACATAAGGCGATAGTTGATATTTGCGAGTCCTCATGTTCTGAAAATGTTGTAAAATATCTTTCATGTCTATCTTTGCAAACACATCTCGCTCAATATAACAAATCATGATATTATTCAGCCAATCGTCACTTATCTTATTACACAAATTTGTCTTGGTAATCTTCATTACCAAGAAAGCCCTTTCACCGGTAGTTGTGCCCACTGGTAAAATAAGTGCTAATTCAATTAGTCGATAAACCAATGGATAAACCACGTGCTTCTTTGTTTGAACCATCTTCACGGCATGACTAGCAAGATTATCACAACTTGAGAATTTGTCTCTTCTCATATCAACAAGAAACAAGTGAAGTTGTTCTTCTAGAACCATACGATCAGCTGCCGAGAAATCATCATAGTATTTCGTATTTTGTATTTTTTTTGACTAAACATACAAAAGAGATAGTGACTCTTTACCATGATAAAACAGAATTTCGCAAGTACTACGGTGGCTCCTTCATTAGATGCAAAGAAAAGAAGAAATCCAATCTAAGTTGCCGTGTAGTCGTGGCTCCTGATCGTTCGACGTTCGCGAGGCACCAGCCCTCCTGCTCCTGATCGGCTGATCCTGCTGGGCCAACGCGTCGACCGGGGTCCAGGCCCACGTACTCCCTGGCCTGGGCTCCGCCTCTGCAGACACATGAATATTGCTAGCTTGAGGTGAGCCCGCAAGGCCGCAACAAGAACAAGAGACCAAAGCGTGTAGATGCATCAACACAGTCTGCTTGCAACTGATTCCAAAGAACACACAAAGTTCTTTTAAAGAAATATGAGATTGTAATTAAAGTCTAGAATATTTTAGAGCAAAAGGAGTACTATCTCCTATCCGAAGGTCCTCCCAAAAACGAGTTCTACTTCCGTCACCAATTCTTTATCTACAACAAGATATGAAAAGTTGCGTTAAAAACTAGATCGTGGCTGGTTATACGCAACGAAAATGTAATATTCTACTTTCTTTATTGTTCCCTCGCTCGTTCTCGTTTTCGAGTTCAAGATTTTTATAGTCCTCTAAAATCATTTTTTTTAAATCTAGCTTTAGTCTAAATGTAATTACAGAAATAGTTTTCTCTTCTACCATCGACAGCCGGTACATATCACCTACCGCGCTGATGTACTATGGCAAAAGTTACCGAGCTAGTGCAAGGTGGTAAGCGCTCCCGAGCATGCATGTTGCTAATGCTGAGTAAACGGAGAAGCAACCCGCACGTTAATTCTCAATCCCTTCGTATTTTTGTATCAAGGAATGAATTTGTTGTATCGTGATATATAGTTGAATCTGCTTTGCCTTGTACAGTTATATTCACCGGAAGAAGCTATAGTTATCAGTGTAAAACTGTACATAGATAATTCTGCTGTAAACAGAGAAGATAAACTGGAAAACGTGAAAGACATACACAGTGCGAGTAATATCTATGGATTTGGCGAAAAAAATGAGGTCTCTGTTTAGCTATTATTTTCTCGACACACACACGGGATGAATGTAGAAAGTGTGATGACCAGCATTATTATTAGCAGTTTGGGGGAGAAAAATAATTCGGACACGGAAAGGTAGAAGATAATTGGTGCACTAACAGGGATGGAAAGCAATCTTGGTCAACAAGCAGGCATTGTACTTGCAATACACATTCAAGCTTGAGGTAAGAGATTGGAGGGAACCAAAACAACACTATGGCTCGAAGGCAACTGACGAGTGTTCTACAAATACCCAAATTAATGCTGTTGTACATAACATCCCAAGAATTTCATAGATGAAATAAAATCGTCATGTGTCTGTTCAATGCCATTATCGAATCTTTCAAATGAAACTTTGTTAAATTGACTCGAAGAAAAATAGAAATTCTTAAAATTAACGAAATTCAATCAGACTAGCATGTACTAATGGAACTCAAAAAATTTCCAAACAACCTAATATAGAAAATAATTCTACAAAATACTAGAGCTCAAGAGATGATCAAATACGAATTTTATTGAATTTTTGGATAGCATGCGAGAGCTCTAAAAATTCAATTAAAAATTTAAAACAGACAAACTTTGAAGAATTTTAGTTTGAAATCTACAAATCCAAATTGGATGAAACCAACTGCGTTTGAAGCTTCACTCGATGGTCTCTCTACACAAAAATTTCCAAAAATTGTTGAGTCACTTTGAAGTATCAAATGATAGCTCAAAGCAAACCAACCGAAAATCACTTTCATGTACAAACTACATGTGCATGGTTCTGATCGTTGAATTGCTAGTAAGCTGCTTGGTGAAATGCCATGCATCCAGTGCTCACGCCGTATGTCGCACTGAAGCCTCGCTGCTTCCGCTTGTGCTTGCGCCGTTGCACGCCGTTGGTTCCTCGTGACCTCGGCCCGTAGGCCCCGTACACCGGCCGTTTCTCCTCCGTCTCTTTCCTCACGGCGTCGCTCTGCAGTCTCGCCGCAACGCAGCCGTACCGGCGCGCGCCACGCGGCCGCGGCGCCCTGCGCGAAGTCACCTCGCCCTCTCTACTGCAAAGCCTGTAAGGCCATGCTCTGGTCTCACTGAACCTTGCAAGCTCCATTCACTCCCCTTCTGCCCAGGCCAAAGCTCATCGCACCGTGCTTCCTCCTTCCTCGCTGGTGGACGTCGAGCCAAGGAAATCGTGCCCCTTGGCATTGTGGTGAAGAAGTGCTCCAACTCATCTCCATAGCAGAACCTTAAGCATCCCCTTAACTCATCCAGATCAATGTTTGCAGCCTGAGCCGCCGGAGCTGCGCCACTGTCATCTTCTTCAAACTGTATAAAATTATGAAGTTTATGATTATGCAAAAATATCCTAGTATGATTCGCTGTGTAGCAAATGAGCTCGATTATTATGCTTTAGGCCTAGAAATTGAATAGAATGACATGCATGCAAATCAACTCCGAATTGTTGGAACCAACCCTAATATGATCCATAGGTCATATGCTTTCCAAATGTGTAGAGATAAATCCAATTTGGACTTAGTTTACATTAAATGTTACTATGGTTATGATTCTATTCATAGAAATGCTGATATAACCATAAGTTGTTCATGCTTGATCCAATTGCAATGGAACTTGTTCCTAGGACCTTTGGCTCCCCTTTTAGCCTTTTTGGGTGCGTCGCGCCGCGTCGCGGTTTGGTTGGGTGTGGTAAAGTAGCTCGCCGGAGTACAGGTTCACAAAATCGACCAAAGTCACTGAAATCAAATCATGATTAATATCGATCGATAAATTAATTAAATTAAAAAAATTAAAAAATATTATACGACATAAATATCGTGATTATTTACCAAATGAATTGATGATAGATGTATATTTTTATACTTATTTTTTGAGTTATTATTTTTGTAAATTTATTTAAAATATATATTATTTTTGAAAAAAAATCATATAAGAGCATCTCCAAGAGGGGCTTTAAATATGGCCTTAATTTGAATTATAGGGTTTTTGAAGAAAAGATCAACTCCAGCAAAGATCTTAAATTGTTAAAATTTAGCAAATTATTTTAGGGCTCTCAGAAGAGTAGCTATATTTAGCAACTCTGTGATTGAGCTCTATCTTTATTGGGTTTTAAGGCCTAATTGCTGGAGTGAATATTTCGTGGAGTCCTAAATCTAATTAATTGGGGTTCTAAATTAAAGTTTAAGACTCATTTTTAGAGCTCTCTTGGAGATGCTATAAGCCGTCTGGGGTGGAGGCCTGTGGGCTTGATTTATGGGCATTCGCTCCCTGAAGGCATGCGAGGATATTTTCAGATTCCAGCAGTGGCTTCTCAGATTGAGTGGAAAGTACAGGACAATGCTGAACTGAAACGCAATATTTGAATTCGAATTCCAAATCTGAATTACAGATAGCGGCCACTGCACACCACAGATCTTTGCGATAGACAGATACTAGAAACATTGTTCCACTTACAACTAATATGCTAATTAAACGGAGACATGACGATTTTCGCGGTGGTGAGGAGGACGAAGGGGCCCGGCTCAACCGTCGAAGCCGTAGAGGGTTGGATGCACGAGAGGAGCAAATGGATTTCATGGAGTTCTAGTGCTTGGAGTACGGATTGGATGAACAGCCGAGTGCGGCCTTCCGCTGGCCGCTTCCTCCAAATCCAAATCCGTGCTGTCGAGGGCCCTAGGATTAGGGCTGGGCAAATAGACCGAAAACCGAAAACCGAACCCGAAATAACCGGAACCGACACCGAAAAAACCGAAACCGCCCTGTTCGGTTTTTGATTCGGTTTACTGTATGTAATAACCGAAATTATTCCGGTTTCTTCGGTTTTCAGCCTCGGTTACCCGAATAAACCGGATTACCGGTTCGGAACTATTAACCCTAGCTCAGACGCAATTGGGGCGAGTACTCGAGTCGAGTCGAGCACTTCCAATCCCCATCGCTCGGCTGGTGGCGGACTGGCGGCGGCCCTGGCAGCTGGTGCCCTGCCCTTCCCCGGTTCCCCCGCTCCCGCCGCGCGCCGCCAGCCACCGGACGCCGTCCCCCGAGGCCCGAGCGGCCGAGCCAAGCCTTCGCCCCTCCCGAGTCCTGATCCCCTCCCAGGCCTCTCCCTCCTGATCCCACCGCGGCGCCGCCCAATCCCGCCGCCGGCCACCGGGCGCCTTGGCCCCTCCCCTCCCTTCCCCACTCCAGCCATCTCCCGTCCCCTCCCGAAGTCCCGATCCCGTCCCCTCCCCTCAATCCCTCATCCTGGGCGACTGGCGAGCGACCGAGCGTGATGGCATCCTCCGATTCTCCAACTCCGACCATGGTGGGCCTGGACCTGGTGGCAGCAACGCAACAGTCGGCTTGCAACAAGAATGTATGTGATCTATCATCTACTGATCTCTACTTCTAGTCTTTGCTCTTTTTAGATAATGTTTAGATCTACAAGTAGTTTGTTCGGCTGTTGCAGTGTTGCCTGTTGGTTTGTCATGTGGAATTGTGGATGAATCATTTTCATTTTGCAATGCTTTAATGCTTTATGAATTATGATGTGCCTGTTATTGAATGGTGAAGAATATCAGACTCCTACCATTGTGTTGTTTGAAGAGTATTTGATTTATTTACTACACTGTGATTCAGTTCTTGCTTTGTTGTGCTTACTGCTTAGCAAACAATTTTAGTGCTTTATGTCAGAAGGCTTGATATATTGTCAATTTGTCATGGACTCATGCATCAGTAGAGAGATAGCTTGCTGCCTTGCTCTGTCGGTCTCTCCGAGTACCAAAGAATCATAATACTCTGCATAAGCCTAACCATCCTCTAGACAGAGTGATTTGCATATTGAGTTCATGCCTCTGTTGGTTATTGGTCATGCCCTGTTGTTTAGCAGTTCCCTCCTGTCAGAATATATCCCGAGGGAGGTATCATTAGTAATTTAGAATAGAAAGTGTCATGCCTCTGTTGGTTTTTGGTCATGCCTCTGTTGTTTATGTCAATTCCTTTATAGAAGTGTGAATATGTGTGGTTCATTTTCTTGATATGTGAAAAACTGAAAATGTGTGGTTCATTTCTTGATTAATTGTATAGCTATTACATATAGACAATCCTAATCCATATTCCATATATTTGTACTGTATGAAGCATGTGTGCTTTACATGCTATTCTTGTATTATTGTAGGCCTCTGATCCGAGCAAAACAAATGAATCAGAAATCCGATGGAAAAGGAAACAGGGGAGAAGAAGGAGGAGGAGGGCAATAAAAGAAAAGAGATGGCCTCAAGATCAGAGATGTGGTCTCACTTCACCAAGATTAAAGTGGGTGGTCAGCTGAAGAAAGGGAAGTGCAACTATTGTCACCGTGAGATCAAGGCCGATCCAAATGTTAATGGTACGTCTCGCTGCGGACTCATTTTAACACTTGCAAATGCAATCCTCATAGGAATAAGGATCCGAAGCAAGGTTATTTGCATGTAAATCAGGGTGATAGTGTTACAACTTACAAGTATGATCCTGATGCAATTAGAAATGCTTTAGCACAAATGGTTATTGAAGATGAGCTTCCTTTTGCTAGCTGTGAAAAGCCAGGCTTTAGAAAATTTATGTCTGTAGCTTGTCCACGTTGGAGTGTGCCATCTAGACGAACAATCACTAGAGAGACAGTTTCTATTTACTTTGAAGAGAAAGCAAAGCTCAAAACACTACTACAGAAATGCTTATATTAGACGCACCATCACAGACGGTTTTCAAAAACCGTCTGTAATATATAATATCACAGACGATTCTATAAACCAACCGTCAGTGAAACTACCACAGACCGTTATTAATTAAACCCGTCTGTGATTAGATAAATATCGCAGACGGTTTTGTATTCCAACCGTCTGTGATATTATCACAAACGGTTCTATATAAAAACCGTCTGTGATATAAAGTAATATCACAGACGGTTTTACTATACAACCGTCTGTGATATAAGCACAGACGGGTTGTGTTTATAAACGTCTCTGATATTGCTTATATCACAGACGTTTTGTGTTTATAACCGTCTGTGTAATGCATTATAACATTTTGATGTTTTTATCGAACTACGTATTTTCATCGAAGGCCATAATTCGTTGATAGATAGGACGAAAAATGGTAACAGCCATTTTATAACATAATGAAATTCGAAATTGCTAGTGATCGGACGTCAGTTTTTTTCGCAACATTTTCTTTCTACGTGTGAAACATTTTTCCTTGACAAACAGTAAAAAAAATGTTTCATACATTCAAAAAAAATCTTGCAATGCGTCCGAAAAAAATTTTATAACATAAAACATTTCATTACATTACTATATTATATATATATATATTATTACTTATAAATTAAAATAATCATCATTAAATGGAGGAAGGTGGCGACTGCCATAAATCGTGTCGGCGTCGCTCCACCAGTGAGCTCCGTAAATGCGTAAGTAAGTAAATTAAATGCGTCGTAAATTAAATAAATGTCGTCGTCGTCGTCGTCATCTGAGCTCCCCCAATGCATGACGTGGTCGTCTTCCTCTGACTCTTCCTCGTCCTCGTCCTCCTCCCGCTCCTCCTCCTCCTCCTCCTCGTCCCGCTCCTCCTCCTCCTCTTTCCGCTTGCGTTTCCCGCATAGCGGCGACGCCGGGGGAGGTGATGGTGGAGCGGCGCCGGGGGAGCTTGCAGGAGATGGTGGAGGCGACACCGACGAAGGAGAGCTTGCGGGAGATGCCATTAGCAGTAATGTGTTGATCGAATTCGATCAATAGCGGTGATTTAATAGGTGGCCGGAATTGAAGACGAAGCAAGAAACGAAGAGTTCTCATTCAAAGGCGCGCAGGAAACGAAGAGACGAAGACGGACGGTCGCTATCACAGACGATTCTATAAACCAACCGTCAGTAAAACTATCACACACCATTCCTAAATGCGCCATCACGGGCGGTTTTGAAATAACCGTCTGTGATATACCTATATATCACAGACGGTTTAGTTTACATAACCGTCTGTATAATATCACCGACGGTTGGTACACATCGCCGTCTGTAATCTTACTATATAACAGACGGTTATTACATAGAACCGTCTGTGATAAAGCTTGCCTATATATAGGCCCGAGCGCAAGTTCGATGTTGTGGTCACCTGTTGGGATAGAATGCTAAGACCGTTATATCACCGAAGCGGTTTGGCAATACAACCGTCTGTAAGCCTATATAATAGGTGATTCTTGTGATGTAATTAAGGTTAGTAATGGATAATTGCATTATATATATTAATTCAGATCTAAGGTTAGTATTGGATATAAAATTGCCTTATATATATGAATTCAATATCTAGCTTGGTTATGTAAGAAATTTAAGATTGTTTAGATCTAGCTTGTAGATCCATGTTTTCGTGGTGATAGTAATTGGACGTTATAATTGCAATATTATTTTGAAGCTCTAACTTGTTAAGGAAAGTGTACTTAATCAGTTGAAAAGAGAGTTCTAATTGGATCGAATATTACATGTGTAGCATAGATGGATCGAAGCTGGATGTACGCTGGGGACCGTACGAGTGTGGAGTACATTAATGGCGTCTCCACTTTTAGAAGAGCTGCAGAGGAGGACATGTTTAATAAGGGAGTGCAGTATATGCCTTGTCCATGCATCGATTGCGAGAATATGATGATGTTTGAAACTTCGGTAGCGGTCGAAGCACACTTGATTATGCGAGGTTTCAAAAGGGATATACATGTTGGACGATCACGCGAAGAGCGAGAATATACAAGAAGCGAGGTGGTACTGTTAACATCTTCGACGAAGTCAACGATATCTTAGGATGATCACATTGATTACGCTTAAGCGAGGATATGTTGCATGATGACAATTTGGACGAGATCTTTGCGACGCAGAAGGGAACCGTGATGAAAGGGAATATGAAAAATTCGTGGGTTTGATGGAGGACTCGAAGAAACCTTTGTTTGCTTTGGTTGCAAGGTGAAATACACAAGGTTGTAAATGCAGTGCTTGAACCGCTGAAATTGAAGGCAAGCAATGGTTGGTCGATAAGAGTTTCACGGCGCTTTTACGTCTATTGGCGGACATGCTTCCAGGGAAACGAGTTGCCGACAACAACCTACAAAGCCAAGAAGGTTCTTTGTCCCTTGGGAATGGAGGTAGAAAGAATACATGCATGTCCGAACGATTGTATCCTATACCGCAAAGAGTATGCAAACTTGCATGTATGTCCGGTGTGCAACGCATCCCGGTACAAGCGTAAGAGTCATTCAAATGAGGAGGTGAAGAAAGGAAGTCCTGCTAAGATGGCATGGTATCTGCCTCTAATTCCCGATTGAAGCGTTTGTTTGCTAACCCAAAGGAGGCCAAGCTGGCTGTGTTGGCATTCCGAGAAGCGTAAGAACGATGGAATGCTAAGACACCCTGCTGACTCCATCCAGTGGAGAAACATCGATAGGAGGTATGAAGAATTCGCTGCAGAGATGAGGAATATAAGGTTTGGACTGAGTACAGATGGAATGAATCCTTTTGGTAACATGAGCAGCCGGCATAGCACTTGGCCCGTGAATCTCTGTATCTACAACCTTCCTCCTTGGTTGTGTATGAAGCGAAAGTACATTTTATTGTCTGTGCTTATCCAAGGACCGAAACAACCTGGGAACGATATTGATGTGTACCTAGCTCCATTGGTGGAAGATCTAAAAGCATTGTGGGTTCCTGGGGTACAGGTTTGGGATGCATACAAACGAGAGAACTTCACTTTACACGCTTGTTGTTACGCACCATAAATGATTACCCTGCACTTGCTAACTGTCGGGCGAGTACAAAAGGTGCCAAGGCTTGCACTCACCGCCTAGACGATCATCGAGAGTGTGTGGCTGAATCACTCGCGTAAAACCGTGTACATGCGTCACCGTAGGTTCCTTGGGAGGAAACACCCATACCGCAAGATGAAGAGACTATTCGATGGGACGAACAAAAACGGTTCAACTCCAAGGACTTTTAGCGGGAGAGATGTTCATGACTTTGTAAAGGATTTGGATGTTACGTATGGAAAGGGACGTAAAGCAAGGTCGACCCGTGAGAAGAGCTTGTGGAAGAAGAGATCAATCTTTTGGGACCTACCTTACTGGGAGCACCTAGAAGTTCGCCTATGCATCGATGTCATGCTCGTGGAGAAGAATGTATGTGATAGCCTGATTGGTCTCCTACTAAACATTAAGGGCAAAACAAAGGATGGTATCAACGCACGACTTGACTTAGTCGATATGGGCATAAGACACGAGTTAGCACCAAAAGAGACCGTTAAAGGTGGTGCGTATTGCGAACGACTTGTTACACTCTGTCAAAGGCCGAAAGAACTGAACTTTGCGGTGCTTGCATGGTGTGAAAGTTCCGTCCGGCTACTCGTCCAACATGATGAGACTTGTTTCAATGCAAGATTTAAAATTAATTGGCATGAAGTCTCATGATTGTCATGTGTTGATGACACAAATGCTCCCAATTGCAATTAGAAGTATTTTGCCAATAAAGGTCCGAGAGACAATCACGAAATTTGTGTTATTTATTTAACACAATCGCTCGAGAAGGTCATCGATCGAAGGACTAGATGGTCTGCAGGTGAGGTGGTGATGACTCTATGTAATCTTGAGATGTATTTCCCTCCGTCATTTTTCGATATCATGGTCCATCTCATTGTTCACCTTGTAATAGAGATAAAGATGTGCGGGCCTGTGTTCCTACGTAGCATGTACCCGTTCGAGAGGTATATGGGAATTCTTAAGTCTTATGTACGAAATCGATCTCGTCCGGAGGGTAGCATTGTCGAAGGTTATGCAACCGAAGAGGTCGTCGAGTTCTGCGTCGATTACATGGCTCAGGCCCAACCAATAGGTGTGCCTCGATCTCGCCATGAGGGGAGGCTCCAGGTATCGGGACCATCGGAAGGAAAGCAATCACACGATTCGATTGCGTGTGCTCAAGCCCATTTCACGGTTCTACAACACATGACTGTAGTGTCCCCGTACATCGTCGAGCACAAGCAATGGCTAAGGCAAGAGAATCCATCACGACATGAGTCTTGGATCATAAGACACCATAACCTTCAATTCAACAATTGGTTCAAAGAGCGACCCATCACTGGGAGCTCGTCATATGACACCCTGAAATGGTTGGCAAAAGGCCCAGCTTTTACAGTTGTCACGTGGAAAGGATACGACTTAAATGGATACACATTTTACACGATAGATCAGGATTTGAAGAGCACAAACCCGAGCAATGGGTCCGCATAGATCCGTTCGATGCACTGGTCAACGAGGAGCTCCTACTATGGGTTCATAGAGGAGATTTGGGAGCTTGACTATGTACTGTTCAAGATCCCACTATTTCGGTGTCGTTGGGTCCACCTCCAGCACGTGAAGGTTGACAAGTGCGGCATCACCACCGTGGACCTCAAACGTGTCGGATACAAAGATGAACCATTCGTGCTCGCAAACCAAGTTGTTCAAGTCTTTTATGTTACCGATCCGTCGACAAGAAGCGCCACGTAGTTGTTCGGGAAAAAGGAGGATTGTCGGAGTTGAGAATGTAGTAGATGAGGAAGAGTACAATCAATTTGATGATTTGCCTCCTATCGGAAATGCCAAAGATGGTCCAAGAGGAACAAATTGACGAAGTCACCTATACACGCGTCGATCATTGTGAAGGGCTAATTTTCACTGTATAATTACAATGTTAATTTGTAAGCAGGACCATGCATGTATGGATAATAAAGTAATATTTCTGTACTTATGTTATTGCACACGTGGTTGTAGAGTAGTAGGCCATAGTAATTGTAGCCGTCGAATGGATAGTGGAACGGTGTGTACGGGCATGTACACACCCTTAGGGCACCCTTGTGGCTGTGCATGGTGGTTTGTTAGTAACCAAGCTTCGTAAACTTGCAGACATCAGCAGGTAGGGTTGAGCCACGGAGGAAGCCGCTTCTTTTCTTCATGGTGTTTAAATTACGTACCCTAGTAGTGAGCTAGCTAAGGTCAAGATGAACGTCCAAGAGCGAACTACCTAAAGTCACGTAAATTGTGGGCCGTATCACAGATGGTTCTAAACTATCCATAGATTTATTTTTGCTTCTTTTCTTCATGGAGTTATACTCCAGAGGAATGGTGGGCCGTATCACAGACGGTTCTAAACTAGAACCGTCTGTGATATATAATCTTCTGACGGTTCTATACGAGAGCAAATGCACGCAATATATAGTAACACAGAGCGATTCTACACCATAACCGTCTGTAATATTACTCTATTACAGACGGTTTTATTTAATACCCGTGCATATTAATATCACGAGCGGTTCTAGTTTAGAACCGTCTGCGATATTCAAACCCTATAACACTTCTTCACGTGAAACGTTTTCTACCAGACTTCAAACGCACGCACCCTTCAACCCCTAACGACCGCCGGCACCCTAACGAGCGCCGCCGCCTCCCCGAGCCCCGCCGCCTCCCGCTGCGCCGCCGCCTCCTCGAGCCCCGCGCAGCCTCTCCCGAGCCCAGCCGCGCCCCGAGCACGCTGATGGAGACCGGAGCCGCCTCCGAGCCCCGACGCCGCCTCCCCGAGGCCGCCGCGTGGCTGCGCCTCCTCCCGACGGCTGCGCCTCCTCCACCCCAGGCGACGTCTCCTCCTCCCCGGCGATGTCTGCTCCTCCCCACAAGGTAAATGAGTAATGCTCCTCCCCACAAGGTAAAAACTGTTTGAATGTTTGGTATCGTCGTGCAGGCGCTAAAAATCAGGAATCACTGCTTTTTATTTTCGGTTTTGTCTTTGGCTCTGGAGGAGTCCTTGTGGCTATCTCGAGAATGAATGTATTGAACTTGTGCTTGATACTATCCAGTTTCTATATAAAGGAACTGGGACATCTTTGATGTCCTCTTGATCTAAAAAAACAAGGTAAAAGACTAAATGAGAGAATGAATGAATGGGCAAAACCGCAAATGAATGAATGAATTGTTGGTAGCTCAGCTCCTGTATGTATATATGTATGTATTGTTTCGTGTGTTAATTATCGTCATGAATGAATGAATGAATGAATGGGCAAAACCGCAAAAGTAAGGTGGAAAAAAGAAGAAGAGGAGGAAGAAGAATGTATGATGGATGCATCATACATTCTTTCGAGTAGTAGTATGTTGCACTTATATATTGTCATGGTTTGCAAAATTTGGCGATGCGCGTAGTAGCCTTTTAAGGCAATGCATTGTGGAAGGGAGGGATTGGACACAACTTGTGGGCTTGTGCTTCTGCTGCTCTGCCTTGGTCAGGCTGTCTTTGGAATCTCTTAGCTTAGGATAATCATCGGGAGCCAGGACAGGAGGGAGGGACGTCTCGGTGGCAAACCAACCTTTCTATTTTACTATGATCGTGTCGTGTGTCTGCGTTTGGTTGGTGCACTCACTCCCTTCTTTTAGATCCTGGACGGCAGCATTCCATCACCCACAATTTTGTTAATCCCTTCTGAGTCTAGACGCAAAATCACATTGTTGGGAATTTTATTACTCCCTCTAGATACAAAATAAAGTCGTTTTAGACTAAAACTTCCAGTGCCAATATATATTTTTATGGATGTATTAAAATATTGAAATAATGTTTGCACCAGTATGTTATAGATCAAGTGAATAGTTAGGTTCATTTATTTTATTTTTCTTTTCATAGTTCCCTCTCTCTCTCTCTCTCTCTCTCTCCTTTGTTCTTTACATCGGGCCCATGGTCGTGGGCGTCGGGTGGCAACTTCGGCTGCGCTCCGGCGGTGACGGGTGGATGGAAACTTTGAGGGATGAAGGGGACAACGGGGAACCCGAGGGCGGCGATGGAGTAGCGGCGGCGACATTGTTGGATGTATTTGAATTTTGATTGGATATCGTCGGAATTTTGACCTGATCACCCACATTTCTTCTTTTCATGTGATGAACACATCCAAACAGTTCCCATCGAAATAATGATGGAATAACATTATTTCAATATTTTCTATCCACCTTAGGACCAATCGAAGGATCTGCTCACCGAGTCAAGTCAAACCAACTCGCGCTCCAAGAAAAGCAAACAAAAGGCCAACAGCCGATATAGCATCACGGCGATCGATCCGAAAGATGGGTCCCCTACCGGATGTAAAAGGTAGTGAATGCGTTACGAACAATGTGCGGGATAGTTGTTCGCGAACGGGTTCCCATCACAATTGTATCCTGGAAGTCAGCGATCGACGAGGGCCGCAACGACACGCTTACGTAAATCCTTTCCTCCTTCGATATCCCGAAGAACTCGAGGCCCGGCGACGGTATGCCTCGCTAGTGGCGTGAAAGGCGTGGAAGACCTTTAAGAGCACACTTGTCAAGGAATACGTCAATAAGGACATGACTCCCTACTCTAAATGCGGGTTCATTGCGAGGATTCATGGCGACGTTTTGTTCGAGATGAAGACGACAGATCGATTCGTGCTTGAAAGCGAAGCCCACAAGGCCACTGCAGTAAGGAACACCCACCCCCACAGGACTCGGCACCGGCGGCTACGCGGGAAGAGGATGCAATGGGACGAGGAGGATGAGGGGACTCGCGCCATTTGAATCGATTGTTGACGCCGCGCCAGAGACTGGGCTAAGAGCGAGGTCATGTGCCACACCATCGGCACCATATCCTTTACAAACCCTCGCGGACGAGGAAGTCTCGCCAACGCTTTGGTAAGATATCGAACCACCATTTTGAGTACGTATTTAGTTCCTAACTTCATCGGTGAAATAACTTGTTGGGATCTTGCGGTAGAGTTGAGTGCACAATCTTCCGGTGGATCTTTTGTCCCGAACAAGGAGAGAGATGCACTCTCCACGGCATTGGGAAACAAGGAACACCACTGTCGCACGCGAGGCAAAGGGGTTTTCGTTCCCTGGAAGGCGGGCCAAGACACCGACATGTACCTGAGTAAGAAGAGAGGTAGAGACGAGCGTGAGAAAAAGATCGTGAAGGATCTTGAGGACAGGCTGAGAGAAGAATTCAATGGTAAGATAAGAAGCCTCGAGGAAAGGCTCAATGCTCAAAACACAAATCCTGTGCAAGACCTAGGGTTTAGCCCCACTACACGTAAGAGCAATGTCAAGGCCCATACGACCAGGATAAACACCCCGGCAGATTCCCTGTCTGTGACATCAAGGTATACTAAGTATGATCCCTTGAATGCTCCATAGATATATCTTTTTGGCACATTAGCTAATTGGGTACCGTTGTGTAGGTGCCCACGCGGTGCAATCTCCAGGTGAGAGTTGCCAATTGCTCCCTTCCTATACAGGCTGCTTGGGGCCTCGCGTATCCATCCATTGAAGGGGCGATGGTGCACGGTACCCTGCTAGCGCCGGGTTTCACGAAGGTCAATGTGGACGGCGTTCATGACATTTTCAAGATCATCACACTACAATTGCCTCCAAATGACGAGCTTCAGACACTGGGGGATGTCATCGGCACATTCATCCAAAGTGGCCCAAAGAAATGACATATCTCTAGACATCCATCCTCCACCAGAAGTACCTCTACTTCCTCCGCCAGAAGTTGATCCAATTCCCCCCAAATCAGTTATCGTGCCCTCCCCACCCAAAAACATTGACCATGAGTTTGATATTGACTTTGACTTTGATTGCTCTCTACTCCCCTCGTCTCCCCCGAAGATTTCCGTTCCAACAAAGAAAGGGAAGGGCAAATCGAAAAAGATAGCGAAGGCCTTGGAGTACTATCCGATGGCCCCGTTGGCCCGGGTATTCAAGCTAGGAGAGCCTTTATTAACGGAAGATCGCATCAAGACATTGACTTACTGCTGCAAAAGCCTGCATACATACTACATGAGAGAAGCTAACAAGCCAGAGAACGAACGTACAACAAGTATCATGGTCCGCTACAAGCCTAAGCATCTGTTCAACGAGTCAGCGGGGGGCTACTTCGCGGTCGGCTTCAGGACCTGTTCGATCTCTTCAACCTCGACGCCCTCGACGCCTCGCTCTTAAGATGCTGGACATTGTGAGTGTGTCTTCCCTGTAATACGGATAAATGTCATATATATATATATATATATATATATTTTAAGTGACACTTTGCCTAACTTTTGTATATATAGATTCATGATACGCGAAGCGAGAGCGAACAATACATCGGTGGGTTTCCTCGACCCACTCTTAGTCTCGCAGCCAACAATGAACCAAGATGCAAAAGCAGTAGAGGAATACGTACGACATGCCTTGGATGCTCAGAAAGATAAAAGCTTCATACTTTTACCCTTTAACCTGAGGTAAGTCTGCCCGACTTGGTATACTCTCATTTGTAATGTGCACACAATACTTTGGTGCTAATTGACCATGGCAACATACCTATGCAGGTTTCACTGGGTTCTAATTGTAATTCATCTGGCCAAGAACCGGGTTATTTACGTTGATTCCTCACATACCGGCAACCACGACTTGAACCCTATCGCACGGTTAATCACCAGGTAACCACGTTGTTTAAGGAGCTTGTTGCTCTGGAATATTGAGGCTAACCTTCCGAAATCACGTAGGACGGTCAAAGCTTTGCGAGATCCTACATTCAAGGCGAGGATAAGGCGTTGCGACGATTTCAAGTTTCCGGTATCCTCTATACAGTATAATCCTATTTCAAACTCCGTAGCCATGATTCTCGAACTAAGCAATTCTATTTTTCGATTGCCACCAACAAGGACAGGCAATAACCGATGTGGATTTTACGTTTGCCATAACATGCATCTCCTCGTCAATGCAACACAAATGAGTAACGATAAAACTTCGTTTGCAAGACAAGGATCTGGCGTCCCTTCGAGGAAAACTTTGTTTTTTTCTAGTCACCAAGTCATTAGTAAAAAAGGCGAGTTCTACGCAGGTGCCTAACTGCAAGAGTTAGGTTTATCTCTGTATTGCCACTTGTACTGTCATTCTAATTTTCCAGTTTATTTGCTGAAATGGATGTACGGATAGTGCTTGTGATGATCGGTGATCGCTGAAATGGATGTAATGTCTCTGTCTCTGATGAACTGTGAAATGGATGTAATGATGCTTGTAATGTCTTGATGATATTCGATGAAATGGATGTAATAATGCTTACATCTTGATCTTGATTGATGGGCATGAAGGAGTCAACATATCTCATATCAAGAGCCATCTTCAGGTAATACATAGGATTTTCCAAGTATACATATGCCATACTATATCTTACCACTAGTGCGGACATATATCTTGCCGTATATCTGTGCTTTCTTTTGAGATACATATCCCTAATAGGTCACTAGTGTGCAACCTTCTTCTTTTTCTAAAAAATGTTGAAGTCTATGCTTTTCTTCTAGTGCCTAATCCTGCTCTTGCACGATCAAATACAATTTGAAATAGAGAAGGTTAAGAAAAGAAGAGAGGAAAGAGCAATTGAAAAAGCACACCATGAGGAGGAAATGGTATGTATATATCCTGGTTATCATAAATCATATATTAGTTTCAAGTAATATTGCTTGTGGAACTAAAGGTCTAATTTATTCTAGTTGTGGTTATTTTCATTGTGTGGATACTATTTCATCCAATAATAACTTGTATATAGTAATGTGGCTGGAAGTGCATCATTTGATAACTTTATTTAACGCTTTCAGTAAAGGAAATCCTCAATCTTTGCACACATGAGACATTGTTGTCTCTGTACAAGGTGCCGACCTTTACTTGATTGATGATTTCCTTGAAAGTTGCCACACTCGGGAAATTGAAAAAGGGTGGTATAGTGGATGTTGAAGGCTGCTGCAAGAATTGTGCTTCATGACTGGAATGAGGGTAGGATATACTCTCTCCCATATCAACTTTGTTGATTCTTTATTTTTTCCGAGTCACTGAAGGCCCTGTTGTTTTAGGAAGCTGGGAAAGAATTTAATATTGATGAAATTTACACATTTGAGTCTTCATTTGCTGAAATGGATGTAATGATAGTGCTATAATCAGCTTGGAACAATTGCTAAATGAATCCCATATCTGTGATCGCTGAAATAATGCTTGTCTAATAACCGCAATGTAGCTTACGTGTTATGTCTGCTTTGAGAGGGCATGGCTAGCATTTCTGAGGCTAGCCAATAAGCGAAAAAGATGTATGTATGAAAACCATATCACAGGCGGTTCACAACTAAGCACCGCTCAGTGATATAAATATCGCTGCAGCGGTTCATACATGTGGACCTTCTGTCATAGTTTGTATAACACGAGCGGTTCATATTACAAACCGATCGTGATATACACTAACTGAGCGGTTGGTATATGGAACCGTTAGTGATAGGATTTATATCACGCAGGCGGTTCATATTACAAACCGCCAAGATTTAATATAGCAATCGGCGGTTGGTATATGGAACCGTTAGTGATAGGATTTATATCACAGACGGTTCATATTACAAACCGTCAGTAGATTTAATATAGCACTGACGGTTCTAAATAAGAACCGTCTGTAAAATTATTATCACAGACGGTTAATGAAACCGTCTGTGAAGTGCTTATATTATCACTGACCCATTGTTAGAGGCGGTTCACAAAGCCGTCTCTGATGATATTTGTGAACCGTCTCTAATGGTCTTTTCTGTAGTAGTGAAACCTTTTTTAAGCAATCATGTGAAAGGGTTTGTCTTACAACTAATACTTGGACTTCACAACAACAAGATAGTTACATGGCTGTCACAGCACATTTTGTTGACCATGAATGGAAATTGCATAAGAAGATCATTAGTTTTTTTAAGGTAAAGGGTCATAAGGGAGATGATATTGGGAAAAACATACAAAGATGCTGTGATGTTAGTTTTGTGCATTAGTCTGGCAGCATACTAGTAGAGTAGTAGTCTAGTAGATACCCGTGCTCAATGATGATACAACCAGTTTTGTGCATACTGTGATGTCAGTTTTGTGCTGATACTGATATGCATTCATTGGAAGGGAAGGGTCGGGATCAATATATATATATATTTAGCAAGTTTTGTGCATACTGTGATGTCAGTTTTGTGCTGATACTGATATGCATTCATCACATGAAGGTGACGCTGGGACTTACGTTGGGATACCCGTTGCTGATACTGAATACAAATTATTTACCTAAAGAGTTGATCTGATACTGTGATGTCAGTTTTGTGCATTACTGATTTGCTTAAGCTCAATGATCTTGTAGATACCCGTGCTTTCCTGAAGTTTCAATGTCCTGAAGCTCAATGCCCTGGAGCCTGGAAGCCTAGAAGTTCTTTTAACTCTTAAGGATCTGTGTCTTGTTTTGAAACTATACCACATTACTGTTTAGTGTTTACTGTTTTCTTATATCATATATGGACTCTCCATGTTTCAGGCTTTAGAAAGTGTTAATCCGTTATGTTTGTCTGTTGGGTTTGGACTGTGTGCATGTTTAATTTGTATGAACTATCCATCTTAAGGATTCTGCTGTTCATTCTGCCATTTCTGTTTATTCAATGCTTAGTTCGGTTAATTCGGTTAAAACCGAAACCGAAACCGAAATCTCGGTTAACCGAATTTTCGGTTAACTGAATTTTGCGCACAGTGTTCGGTTTCAGAATTTGAACAACCGAAATTTCAAATTAACCGAAAACCGAAACCGAATTATTCGGTTAAACCGAACGCCCAGCCCTACCTAGGATACTCAGGACTGCTTCTTCTATCGTAATTTTCTTTTTAATTTTTGCTACTACGACCCAGGATTTTTTAAAAATAAGTTTACGAATTTTAATGCTACAAAGGGGCTGAGTTTTTTTTTTTTTTTGCTTTTGAGCCAAGAAATTAAGAAACATTCCACCAAATTCTATAAAGAAATGAAAATCATTTTTTTTACTTTTAAAATTTTTTTCTTTTCTTTTCTTGATGAAGAGCGGAATGAAGCTCAACCAATAACGACCGGGTCTTGAAACCGGTGACATGATTGCATGTCTTCAAAAGAGCTGACCTATATAAAATAAATAACGCACCACAAAAATGAGGTTATCATTTTTTATTAAATTGCCAATTTTCATTTTACATAAATGAAAAATTGGAAATGTTGAAATTCAGAATCCTCCTAAATTACCAAAAACTCAAAACGACTAACTAATTCCAGAACTATACAGACGAGTAGTATAGTGGCTATTCCAGACATGGAGAAATAGAGGTCGCCTTTTTTAGATCATGCAGAAACAGAGTTGAATGGTGCCCAGAAAGAGAGTTTCCGTGTTCAATCAAGCCTAAAAGTTAAAGAAAAAGAAAGAAAGAAATACTATCATAGTATTTGTCTCCATTAGCAAAGCAGAGCAGGGCAGGGCACAATGAAGAATTAAGGCAGCCAAGCCAGCCAGCAGTTCATCATATATGAGCTTATGCTCATTCAAAAGAGAGAGAAAAAAGAATTGATCATGAGGTATAGCTAGCGTCGAATCTGAGCAACTGGAAGCTTCCATGCATGCATCTAGCTAGCTAGCAACATGCAGGAGGCACCCTGGAAATTTATTAATGGTTCTTGAATTGACACGGAAGCTAAAACAGCATAGAAGTAAGTAAGAAGCGTAGACATCATATGTGTAGACTAGAAGTAAGAGGCACCCTGGAAATTTATTATTGGTTCTCGACGGAGAAGGAAATTTATTAAACGGCATGGCAAGTGTGTGTAGTGCCGATCTTGACTGTATTTGCTTGGAGGCAACAGGGGAGACGCATGGACGATCGAGTCCATCGATGCCGACGAAATCACCTCCTGCTCTGCTTGTGTAGCTGCAATGGCACGCGCAAGGAAGGAAGGACACGTATAAATGGATCGAAATGGAGCCAACTAGTAAGTATATACGTATATACGGATATAATAATTAAAATGGATCAAAATGGAGCGGACTGTGGAGGGAGTTGGTACCTGCAATGCATGCAAGCTATCACTGGCTCGTCTTTTTCCTCGTTCTTCTGGAGCCACATTAGATGGTCTCTCGTTGCCCGGCTGGAAATGAGAAAAGGAAGTAGTAATTAAAACTAGGTAACACGCATAGTGCAGCACATATAGTAAGGGATAGGAATGGGGATTATCAGAAGAAGATAAGACGGGGACCTGTTGGTGTTGGTCAGATAGCATCATCTTGTCTTGGTTGCGTCTCTTCATCTCAAGCGTGGGATGGTTGGGATGGACTTCGGTTGCGAACCTGAGAGCCGCTTCCGCTTCCTCCACCTCCCCAAGCGTAGCGTCCTCACAGTCGATTCGAGCGGTGACATTCTGGAGCGAAGAAGGGAGGTTATCCAAGCCAAGCTTGTCAAAACCAAGGTTGGCATCCTTTATGAACTGGACTGGGACATAAAAATCAAGGGCTTCAAGGTTTGGCATAATACTAGTACTAGTAGGTGCCACGCCGTGCACTCTCTCGACTCTCCAGTGAAAAGCAAGGTCCGTCCTGAGGGATCTCAACTTGCGGAACAAGTGCTGCCCATCCACACCAATAATGCTTCTTACTGCTTGTGGAGCAGGTTGTGTCGAGCACAGACTGAGGTCACAGAGCTCCGGCAACCTCCCAAGGGTTTCCATGTCCTGCTCTTGCACAACCTGCACTTGCACTCGTAAGAAGGAGAGGTTCGGAAGAAGCGACGAATTAATCCATGTCGGCAGTCTACAGAACTCCAAGCATTCTAAAGACAAGTAGCGGAGATGTCGAGCGGAGAAAAATCCTGCTTCGCACGTGGCACCCTTCCCCAATGGTTGGCCCTCAATATGCACAAACCATATCTTGTGCAGATTGCCTAGAGACTCCAGCAAAGCTCTCTCCAGGCACTCATCCAATCCATCAATCTCTGTGACGAGCACCCTCAGTTCCCTCAGGCTGCCCAGTTCCTTCACAAATCCTGCTAAAGACCTGTCGTTGGCAGCAGGCCATATCCACAGCTCTTGCAGGGACGTCAAATTCCCAATCCAATCCGGCACCCTTGTCTTATGATCAGCACGTAGGCACATTAATTGGGTTAGCAGGCCGACGCTCGACGGCAACTCTTCTATGCCAGTTCCAGACAACTCCAGTGTCTGCAGAAACTTTAGATGGCCTATTCCTTTTGGGAGCTCATCAACAGGTGTAAATGTCAGTCCGAGGTACCTCAGGTGAAGTAAATTCCCAAGATGCTTGAGGCTGTCATGACCATCCATAAAGTCACAACATTCTATAGCTAGTACACGCAAAACTCGAAAGCTTGGGGATACTATCATAATAGCACTACACTGGACGGCAATAAATGACCTCACACGGTGCACGCCCATATCCGCCAAAGGATTGTGCGCTTCGAAACTCTTTTCAACAGCAGCTAACCTGCGAGCATTGCTTCCTGGAAACACTGGTTGCCTATTGTCTAATATAGTAACAAAGTTTTCTTCTCCCGACAAGGAACGGACGAGATCAAGCACCATATCATGAACACGGCAACCATGTACGTACCCTACTTCTGGGAACCATACCGGCTGGATCATGCTTCTGTTTAGGAGCTCGTTGAAATATCTCTCTCCAACCTCTAAAAGTCCTATCCCATGTTCCTCAGGGACGAAACCTTCAGCTATCCACTTCCATATCAAAAGAGTTTTTCCGATAAAATAGTCTTCTGGAAATACGCTTAGATACAATAAGCAAGCCCTTAGATGAGAAGGTAGATCGTAGTAGCTAAAAGACAATATCTTTCTAGTATTCTCCACATGGTTGTTATCTACATGGCCAGAACCGATAAAACTGTACACCTCTGACCACTCCTCCGTTGATTTACTAGCCAACAAACTAGCTATTGTATTGATAGCTAATGGTACACCACCACATTTCTTCAAAATTTTATCATATACCTCTGTGGATTCATTACGGGGACACTTGCCTTCACATTCAACAAGTCTCATATTGAATAGTTTCTCAGAGTTGCTACGAGAAAGTGGCTCTAGTTTGTAAACATCACCAACATCTTTGACAACTTCGGAAATACGAGTAGTTGTGACTATTCTACTTCCACAACAACTATCAACCAAAGCACATCTGATTACTTCCCATGGATTCTTATCCCATATGTCATCGATGACAATAAAATACCTACGCATCCGCATTACAGCGCAAGAGCCATGAGTTAGTAAAACAATTTGAAGAATCTATAAAGGAAGGTGCTCTAAGAAACACTTAAGGTAGAAAGGAACAAAAATTAAGGAGAAAGAAAAGCTAGGAGAGACAAACATGCACCAAAGAGGGAGGTGAGGATTTACTCCCTTCATCAAAGTTTATAAAGCGTCTTTTTCAATAGTCTTGTATATAAATATAGATTGTATTCATATTCCAATGCAAAATTAGTATGATGTTCCTTATATACCCTAATAAATATTCATCTTTACTTCATATTGTCTACATGTATGCATTGAATATAGTAATTGGTGATAATAATTAGAGGCAATCTAATCATTTTTAATATTTTCTTGCACTATGTGTTAAGAAAAATACGCCTTATAAACTTAGATGGAGTGAGTAATTCTCTATATGACGGATGGGGTCCGGTTACAAGCCCGCCTACACCTCTAAATTAAGTACCCTAGTATAAATTGCTGTCATCGCTTGCCATGCATCTGAACCCTAACCGCAAACATGGCCTCCATTCTCGATTTCTGGAGGACGCAAGGGCTTCCAAAGGTTATGCTTTTAAGAAATTTTGATTGCTACTGGATATTAAACTTGTCGACGATCGGGATCGCCTGGCCGCAGAAATGTAGTGGGGGTTGATGTGAATGTGGATCCCGGAATTGACTTCGCTCACAGAGGATGACTAAAGGAAGGAGAAAGCGTGGGACACCGAGAATTATATTGGTTTGAATCCCTGTTCGGGTAATAGCTCTACTCCAGTCTTGCCCGGAGCGAAGAAATTCACTATGTTTCATTATAAGTGGTGCTCCCTGGCTGGAGCTCTCGTTGTCTATATTGCGAGTATGTGTGTCTAGTTCTATCCCATCCTCCTCCCGTTGTGTTTGTCTCAGGGAGGTTATAAGCCTGTCCAACCGTTACTAGAAAGCGGACGGGAGAGATTCATGGGGGAGTGGCTTCATGCGCACTAAAGTCGGATCGTAACTGTCCCGTGATTTTCGTCCACATCTGGTTTGACTCCATCATTTAAGGATCTTGGTAACTGATAGTGTGAATGCCCAACCAAGATTGTCCGAGCTTGACCCCTTGGGCGGGAGTCAGCTCCTTGCTCTCTAGCTCGAGCTCGAGCTAAGAGCCTCTGGCCACGTCGCTAATCGCACAGCTCCCGCTCAACCTCGAGCTAGGGGTCCATTGATGGTGCCGTCGACCGGGCAGGAATTTTTCAGTCCCCGACAGCTAGCCCCCAAGGCTCAAGACGTGATCCTGGTGCTCGGGATGACCTTGAGTCTCATGATCTAGAGAAGGGGATGAACTTCTGGTTGAGCTTGGAATTGCTCACGCTCAAGGTCAAGTCCCAAAACTGCAAGACGGGTTGACGTAGTCGTGCCTGGAACACTCGGGCTTTGGCGCTTCGACTGAGCTCGGAAACGTTCGAGCTGAAGGTCAAGTTCGGGCCATTTGAGGGACTTGGCGTAGTTATGCTTGGGGACCCTTGGGCTTAGAAGTCTCGGTTTGGGCGTAGAAGAGCAACGGAACAGTCTGCGTCCCTTCGGCTTTGTCGTCAATTCCTCGGGCACGTCTTTTGAGACGCAACCGGCGCTCCTTTTGAGGCACAATAGGCCCCCAGTTGTCAACGATCGGGGTTTTATAAAGCCCATACCATCGACTCCCTTGAAAAAATCCTCAATCTTCTTCGATTTTAAATCCCTGATGATCCATCTCTCCTAACCTTCTTTGTCCAAGCATCCCTCTCCCCCTGACCAAGCATTAGCCAAATCTCATGGCCAAGTTCGAAAAGAGCACACTGTCCTTGGTGAGGATGAAGGAGCTCGAGGGACTGGGGCTGCTGGACCCGGCGACATGGTGGTTGCTCGTCAGCACCGAGCAGTACATGCTTTTCAGCTTGCGGACGCCGGAGAGCGATTTCATGGCATCGGTCCTTGCTCAATGCGAGATCGAGCTCGTCAACATGGTGCCCAACTCTGTTCTCCTCCATTCTATCTTTTCCCATCTATGCGAGCAGTTCCTGGGGATCATCCCTACCCCCTCTCTCTTTTTTTCGTTATTTCTCCTTGTTCCGCATCAGGAAGGACCCCGTGGTCGGATGCCTTTACTTCAGCTACGGATAGGGCTCCCTTGGACCTTCCCCCAACTCCACGCTTGGGACTCCCTCGACCCATGGGCAGAGAGGTGGTTTTACTTGAAGAGGGGTGAGGACGGCGCGCTCTCGTAAAATGGAGCCCCCATCGACGGCAAGCACCAGACCCCGGAGGCGACGACCTGGCTATCGACCAGGAAGCCATCACCGCCATCCACACCTGCGTGACGCGCGGCCTCATCGGGCAGGCCATCGCCAATGACTTCTTGCAGGACCAAGTGTATCCTCTGTGAAAGAGGTTGCACCCGTTCTTCGAGATCGCGGGACGAGACGATCTCACCCGCGAAGGCCCAATTGATAAGTCTTTTTTAAAATGGAGAATCGCCCGAGCTCGAACTAAGCTTTGTCTAACAGTTGTGTCTTTCCCAGCAGCGCCAAAGGAGTCCTAGCTTGCAGCCAGGATGGTCGAGATGTTTGGGAAGGCGGCGTCCGATTACTCCACGGACGACCCTGTTCCCAAGAACATGCTGAACCGCAGCGTCGAGGTAACACATCTTGAACCAGATCTAGCTCGGGAGTGCTTGGGCCAGTACTGATCTTCGCTTGTGTCCACAGGAGGGCGAAGAGCTGCATGGAACGGTAAGGCGGATGCTACCGCTGCCCGGAGCGAGCGAGGGCAAGAAGGCGGGCAAGAGACCGCCCTTGGACGCCTCAAGCCGCGGTGCCCCGAAGAAGCAGCACATCGAGTGGGGCGACCGCTCATTGGTAGGTTGACTCTTGGTTGGGTCTTGATTTTCTCGAGCTCGAGTTTCTATTCTTTCACCTTTCCTGACACCTTCTTCCTTTTCTTATATCAGCAAAAGGCAACGGCCGCCACAAGGACCTCGAGCCCACGGGCGACTTTGGGACCCGAATTGCAGGGCCTCGGGCCCACTGCCATGGGGACCTCAAAGCCTCCTCGGGCTGCAAGGTCTCCAACGCAGGGCACCCGGAGAAGGAGCACCTCTTCTGCCTCGGGGCGCTGAGACTCCCAACGACCCTCCTCGAGGCGGAGGCTCGTGGATCAGGTACATGCAACTTCTTTTTTGCATCGTAGGATTTCCTTCGCTTTGGTTCAGTGACCTTCTTTGCTGCAGACCTTAGAAGCTCAACCCTTGACGATGCTTGTTGTCTAGGGTGAGTTCGAGTCCGAGGAGGGTTCTGGCCAGTGGGTCCGAGCAAGGACCAGCCGACGCGGGTGCTGACGCAGCTCAATCCATCAACAAAGGAGAAGAGACTGGCAACACCACGGCCGCCGAAGTTGCAGCCCCCCCGGTCGATGCTGACATGGAGGACAGGACTCAAGGTGCCCTGGCCATCGAGGTCAGGGCCGCTCTGCCCATCGAGATCGCCCCGTTCACCGAGGGAGACGAGGCCGGGGAAGCCGGGACTGTCGGTTCGGTAGATGTCATGAAGGAAGAGCCTAAAGGTGCCCCGACCATGGAGGTCGGGGCCAACCCAGTCGGAGGAGGAGAGCCCGAGCTCGAGCCAAGCCTCCAACCGGACAAGGACCGCTGATCCGGTGACCTCGACTCCAGTAGAGGACTGCGCCAATCCTGGGGAGTCAAGAAATAGGACCGCCGGGCCTCACCGCAAGGCCTTCAAGGACCGACTAGATCTACCAGGTGCGTTGTAATTTCTTTTAGCTCCTTTTGATCCTTGCCACCCTTCTTCGGCAGTAATGTGATTTCTTTTAGTTCTTGCAGGCCGTGGACCTCGTCGCTCAGGGGCTCCAAGGTCTCCAGGCGCATTCTGACTCTCTGAGGGTCATCCTCGACCGGGTGGAGGAACAGGAGACCCGCCTGCTCCGGCTCGAGGATGCCCTAGAGGTCGAGCAGAGGGAAGCCGAGCAGAGGACAACAGCCCACTCCGCCGAGCTTGCTGCCCTCCAAGGGACGTTGAGGGCGCTCGAGGACTCTCACACCGCCGAGCTTAGCCAGGCTGTGGGCACCGAGCGTGACCACGCATATTGAGCCATCGAGGATGAGCTTGCAAGGTCAGCTAGGGCGCTCGAGGCTGAGCGCACGGAAGCATCCAAGGCCCTTGAGGCTGAGCGGGCGAAGGTGGAAGGGCTGCAGAAGCAGGTTGCGGAACTAATGGCCGCCCTGGCAAAGGCCTCCGCCGAGCTCAAGACAAAGGTCACTGAGCTCGAGGAGAAGTTGGCACGAGTGACCAAGACGGCGAAGAGTGCCCTGGCCCAACTCCAGGACGAGCGGAGCTGCACCGACAGCTCTACAGCTAAGACGCTTCGCCTGCAAGGAGAGCTTTTGGCCCTGAGGATGAAGGTCGCCGAGCTTGAGCAGGAGAAGCTCACCTATGACATGGCCAACCAGTAAATAGGATTAGGTCGAGGGACAAGGAAATCCATGTCCTTTTGTAATTATGACTTTGCGAAAAAAGTTAATGAAAATCGATCCATGAATGAAACTTGTCATGTACTTAGCTAGGATAAACTTAGTTGTACTTAGCCATTCTCGGGGCAGTATGCCCCTCATCCAGCCACCGATGTGGTCAAGGTCGAGAAACGCCGACCTCGGGCACAATTTAATGAGGTCGAGAGCCGAGGGCCGCAGGTCCAGCCCTCGATGTGGTCGAGATCGAGCAACGCTGATCTCGGGCACAGTCGACAGACATCGACCTTGGGCACAATCACTAGCGATTAGAGCCTGGGGAAGCCAGCCTCCAAGGTCGGGACCTGCAAGGTCGGTAGAGGTTTTCCAATCCTATTGGGGAGCCTGTGAAAGCCAAAGTCATTTAGTATTATGTTTATGCCTCTGTGTGGGAGGAGTCGAGCCCCCAAGGGTCCATAAGTCGCTTAGGTCGGACTCATGAACTCTCGAGCCCAGCTTGTGCTCGCTCGCTAGTTCCAAATATGATCTTTGGTTCAAGGCCTGCTGCAGGGGGAGTCGTGATGCGATAAGAATCGGCTTACTGCTGGCACGACCCCTGGAGGTGAACTTCGAGATCACAACATTCGAATCGAGCTCGGGAGCATTTAAGCTCGGGTCGAATTCGAGGATGCTCAAGCCTGACTTGCGGCATGAAGCCTGCATGCGTGCTAAATGTTCTGGGCATGATCTCTGATTCAAATCATGCAACAGGGGGAGCCATGATGTGATAAGAATCTGCTTATTGCTGGCTTGACCCCTGGAGGTGAACCTTGAGACTATAACACCCAGCACAGAGTATAGGAAAAAAGGATACAAAGACCAATATAGCCAAATGAAGAATAAATTGTATTGATAATTGAGATATGGGTCTTACACATGTAGAGTTGATCAATGTTCCACGAGTTCGAGAGCTCTCTGCCATCGGGCATTGCCAGCCGGTAAGCCCACGCGCGATCTGTTGAAACGATTCTGTAGGGGCCCTCCCACTGTGGGGATAACTTGTTGGTGTTGGACGAGCCCTGAATTCGTCTTAGGGCTAAGTCCCCAACAAAGAGCTCCCTAGGTCGTACTGATCGATACACATGTCTGCGAAGAGCTTACAGGTAATGCATTGATCGTAGCAGTGCACGGCACCTTACTTCTTCTGCTAAGGTAAGGTCGAGAGACCGTTCTTGCTCGAAGTCGACTTGGTCGACCAAGCTGACCCTAGCAGAACCCAGTGTGACCTCTGGAGGTAGGACGGCTTCAGTACTGAAAACAAGCCGGAAAAGGGTAGACCATGTTGTTCAGCTGACCGTGGTACGAATGGACCATAAGACGGTGGAAAGTTCATCCACCAAGGTATGGCTGTGTTGGTTGAGCTCATCTGAAACTTGCCTTTTGACGCCTTGAACAATCTGTGCGTTGGCGCGTTCCACCGCTCCGTTGCTTTGTGGGTGGATCACCGAGGCGTAGCACACTTTGGTGCCTATGTCTTCACAGTATTATTGGAATAGCTCACTGGTGAACTGCGTTCCATTGTCAGTGACGATTCTGCATGGAATTCCATACCTGGTGACCACAGACAAGCGAAAGAACTTGACGGCCACTCGAGCAGTTATGGTCAAGATAGGCTCAGCCTCAATCCATTTGGTGAAAGTGTCGATGGCGATGAACAGGAGTCTCCATGGTCAGGGCACCTTCAGGTTCTTCCTCCACGGTGGGCGCCAACTGTCGACAATCGGGATCGCCTGACCGGAGAAATGTCGGGGGTTTGATGTGAATGTGGAACCTGGAATTGACTTTTCTCACAAAGGATGGCTGAAGGAAGGAGAAAGAGTGGGACACTGAGAATTGTACTGGTTCGAGCCCCCTGTTCTGGTAATAGCTCTACTTCAGTCTTCCCTTGAGGCGAAGAAATTCACTATGTTTCAGTACAAGTGGTGCTCCCTGGCTGGAGCTCTCGTTGTCTGTATTGCGAGTATGTGTGTCTAGTTCTCTCCAATCCTCCTCCCGTTGTGTTCATCTCAGGGAGGTTATAAGCCTCTCCAACTGTTACTAGAAAGCGGATGGGAGAGATTCCTGGGGGAGTGGCTTCCTACGCACTAAAGCCTGATCGTAACTATCCTGTGATTTTCGTTCACGTCTGGCTTGACTCCATCATTTAAGGATCTTGGTAACTGATAGTGTGAATGCCCGACCAAGATCATCCGAGCTTGACCCCTCGAGCGGGAGTCAGCTCCTTGCTCTCTAGCTCGAGCTAAGAGCCTCTGGCCATGTCGTTGATCGCACAGCTCCCGCTTGACCTCAAGCTAGGGGTTTGTTGACTGTGCCATTGACTGGGCAGGAATTTTCCAGTCCCCGACAAAACTCTTTCATATATGCTCTTATGTCTTAAGCAGCTAATTACTCCAGAGATTGAGAGCTACCAGCCCTTGGTATCCTGTCAGGAGCTCTCCTATAGGTAGAGGTGGGCACTCGGGCCGCGCTTTTTTGGTCGGCCCGAGGCACGCCGGGCATGTGGTGGGTTGTGCCTTATCAGCGCGGAACTGTAGCTTAGGCCGTGCCAGGCCCAAGGACCAGGCATGATGGGCGACATGGCCTGACATGATTGTTTGGGCCAGGTCCATGTTGGACCGACACGAAGGTGGCACGGAGGCATGCTAGGCCTGGGCCGTGGCAGGGCACGGCGGCGCCATGGCAGGGAGGTGGGGGAGAGCGCGAGGTGGAGCCGAGTAGGCCTGGAGGGGTACCTATGCCGTGTGCCCGTGCTCGTCGCCATGGTTGTCGTCGTGCCCATTGCTCTTGTTGTCGTTGTCGTGCCCGATGCCGTGCGCCCGTGCCATTGTCGCGGCTCCCATCACCTCGCCTCTGGCGTCGAGCCTGCTCGCCTCTTGCATCGCGCTACCTTACCTCGGTGATTTTGCCGCTCCCTTCGTGGACACCGCCCACCATGGCCTCCACCGTGCCTGTGCCTCTGCCGTTTCCGTCGTGGTCACCACCCATCGTGGCTTTCGCCGTGCCCCACCATGGCCTCCATCATGCCCGCGGCCAACTTTGATGAGCGCATGGGGACCGGGAGCGGTAGGGATGGAGGAGAGGTGGGTCATGGGTGGAAGCCTGCCTCACCTCCTGCGGCCGCCTCCCTCGTTGCCCACACTGTGGCCACTCGCCTCCCTCACCGCTACGGCCGCCTCGCCGCGCTGCCATGGACCCACGATGAGTCGATGAATGTCAATATCCGCTCCATTTGGTCAGGTTCATGGGCCCACCACCATCGAGGAGGCAACCGAGCTCGTCGTTGTGGACCTCGCAGACGGGGCGAAAGGAGTGGACACGGTGCAAGGCTGCGAGCTGAGGATCTCGACGGTGTCGGTGCATATCTTGTGGAGGTGCATGCGTTGGGAGTTAGGACTCGGGAGGGAGACCGAGGCACCACCACATGGTCGCACCGAGCCGTGTGCTAGTGTGGTCCGGACGTAGAGTTGAGGACTCAAGGGGATGGGTCATGGGTCCGACCGGGAATCCACGAGCAAAGGTCAATCACTACTTTGACACATTTTATTTAGACCGAGTTTGATATGGATAAGAAAAATCAACTTTATTTGCTCATGTGGTGAAAGAATAACAAACGTATTTATCCTGTGCTATCTCATTTTTGCACGAGACGTACTTGCGGTTTCGGTGTCCACTGTCTCGTCAGAAACCACTTTCAGTTTGTTGGAGAGGATACTTGAGCCAAGGAGATCGTCTCTCAGACCTGAGATGGTTGAGGCAATTACATGCCTCAAAGACTAGGAGCGTGCAAATGACATGAAACAACATCACCCTGAGGATCTGGAGATCACAGACGTGGTAGCCGACTTTGACAATCTCAGCCTCAGATAGTCTATGTTATATACATAGTTGCTGTACCCGTTTCCTTATCAGGGTACCCCACCGGGACATAAAGTTTTTAATGAGGCAGTAACTTTATACATATTTAATATTGAATAAAATTTACTTCTTTTTCTCCCAATATTTGTATTTATTATGTGTCTCTGAGTCATTTCCTCTCGTCACAATAGAACAAATAGGTCAGGTCTGGGTTGGCGCAACACGAAGCAGGCACGAAACGCAAATGGAATGTGTCTAGGCTCGCCGAAGGCTAGCCAGGCCAGCCGACATAGCACAACGGGCCGTTGTGGCCTGGCATGGTTCAAGCTCGAAGCACGATAAATCTATGTCGGGTTGGCCCAACATGGCACGACGCCCACCTCTACCTATAGTATGTTTCAAAACCGAAAGTATAAGATATATTGGCAAATGGTTGCCACTGGAATTTTGGAAATCGTATGAGAAACTAAAATATTTTAGAGGCAATTGGACGAATATGTGTGGTTGTAAAATACAATTACATAGAACGAAGTAAGCGGTCATAGGCGACATAAAAGAAGGTACTTGTATTAAAGCCTAGAATGTAAAGAAGTTGACTTTAAGATGATGACTAGTGCTAACTAGGTGATTCGCGCGTACCTCTTATTCTCGAGGAATTCTCGGAGTTCATCGATGAGCTGCCTTTCATCCAACATTGTCAAATTTAAATTCGTGTACTTTTTCTTGTCAAGATCTATGAGAATGTCCTTGAAAATTTTCTTCAAATCAGGACTCTGACCGACCGGAACAAAAGCCCCGCAATCGAAAGCCGCTTTAAGCTTGTCATACACTGCTTTGGCAAGAGTGGTCTTGCCCAATCCTCCAAACCCAACAACTGAAACAATCTTCATCTTCTTCTTGCACGCATCCTCTTCCTTGGACAACATCTTTATAAGCGCGTCCCTTGGCCCATCAACGCCGACGAGCTGTGACGCATTTTTGTACATAGCCAAGAGGCGGGGATCGATGATCGACGACGTTGCGGCAGGCTTAGCTACAATGCGGTCGAGTGTGTACCTGCTATGCTTGTTGGTCACCTCCTGGACTCGATTGTTGATTTCTTTGATCGCGTTAGCGATCTGACGGCGAGCCTTGCCCTTGCCGAGCATGTTGCCCATCTTCTCCAGGAGCCATTCGAGCCAGTGCTGCTGGTTGGTGCCCTCACGGCCGTCCACGCGCACGAGGAAGGCATCGACGACGTCCTCCATGTCGTAGGACTGCTCCCTGACATCGCGTACCCAGAGCTTGACCTGCTCGTCGAGCTGGTCCCGCGGCACCTCGCCGACCTTGCGGAGGGCAGCTTGCATGATCTCAAGCTCTTGTGAGAGAGACTTGACTTGGTCCCTGACGCCCGTCTGCAGCTTGTACTCCTCCTTGAGCAGCTTGCCCAGCTTGGGGAGGAGGCTGCTCAAGGCTCCCGTCGCAAACTGCATGCTCGATCGGTGCGTGCGTAGCTCTCTCTAGCTTTACTACTGGTGGTGGTAGTGCTTGCTCCGCGGGACAAGTGTGGTAGGGAAGTAGTAAGATCGAGAGCCACAGTCAGTCAAGTCGTATAACGCAGATGCCAGCTAAACTGCACTGCACGTTGGATGCAACTTGCTATTAAGACACCTGCTATTAAGATAGTTGAAAGAGATGTAGTTAGTAGAAAAGTTACAGTGTCGGTCCAAGTCCAAGTCCAAGTCCAGTCGTACTCGTATGACGAGGTCTAGCTCCGTGGTGTACTACTGGGGTAGGGAAGAACATAAGCTCAGTCGTATGACGTGGTCTAGCTTAGAAAGTCCGATGCCAGCTGCACTGCCTGGTAAAGACAAGTAGACAAGTAGCTGTTAGACAATCTCGCTATCGAATAGTCTGAGGTTGTCTAATAGATCTAAACTGGAGAACAGAGAGAGAAAGGGAGAAAGACACAATTGTTAGGAAACCAGTTATCGTATCATATATGGACTCTTCCTTATCTCTAAGCAGAACCGCTATATATAGGAGGCAGTGGGTCACCCCATTGTACACAAGCAATCGGAATAATAAAGCAGACCCGTTCCTCCTCATATTGTGTCTCTCGCCCTCTCTTTCTGTTCTCCACTTTAGATCTATTAGGCAACCCCGGACTATTCGATAGCGAGGTTGTCTAACACGTTATCAGCACGAAGCTCTACCGACGAATAGATTGAAAGGTAAGAAAAGGTAGGAAACAATATTGATCTGTGATCTTTGAAGTTCCTATGTGAACATACTGTGACACAAAGCATGTCGCCGGCAGCGACGCGAAGCCATCGCCCGACACGCGTCGCTCTCTGCCGCTTCCTGCATGGTTTTGCCCCTTGCTGATTAATTAGACGTGCATGCTAGTTTTGCATGTGGCTTTGCGTGTTCACAACTTCACATGCATGCTAGATTGCTAGCTAGTTTTCCACTCGCAGCATGGATGAGCATCCTGGCCGACAGCATGAAGCAACCATGCGCAGGCAGCGGCGAAGTTGTGCCATGCAGGCCGCGCCGGCCGGAGACGCGTCACATCTGGCCTCCGCGCTTGCCGCACCCCGCCGCCGCGCCCGGCTTCCGCACGAGCCGTCGGCCGACGCCTTGGCTCCCGAACCGAGCCACTGAATCGGCTCGTGCATCTACAGTCATGATGCACTTGGTTTGCATGAATTACATGAAGTAATTGTATTTGACTTGCATAGAACACTTGCGGCTGTGCATGAAGCACTTGCACAAAGCACCGCCGGCGCACGAAGCCGCCCGATGCTTCGTCCCTCCGGCCGCCGACAACCAGCGAAACAGGACCGGCCAGAAGCAGTGTACACGCGCGTTCCCGGTTGCCGAGTGAAGCGATTTCATAGTACGTGGCACAAAGCTACGAATTTGCAGTGTTTTCTTTTGATTTGCTGTACAAAGTATGAATGCATCTATAGGATATCCTATGAAGCTAATGGTAGCATGAAGCTACAGTGCCCCGTTGGCTCGAAGCCGAAAGCGCCTTGACCGCCGAAGTCGTTGCGCCGCCAAAGCAGTACCTGCCAGCGCCTGGCCAGCGCCCGGCTCTGCTGCCCCGCCGGCGCTGCCGCTTGGGCCCGCCACTCGGCCGCGCCCGGCTGACGCCGCAAGTCGCGCTCGCTGCCGCTGCCGATCCTGCGACTCAGCTTCCCTACAGAAAAAGCAATTTGCATGCTAAGCTTCCGTACAGGAAAAGCAAGACCATCTAATCTGGCTATGGCATGGTTGTGGGCTCGTGAAACTTGTGGGAAAACAGTCTACACGTAGTACTATCTCAATTCTCACAAGAGAGGAACCAAAGGCAAATGGAAAGAGGCAGGCAGTTTCTTGCCGCAAGGACACAGAAGTTTCTATCGCGCCATGCCGCTTGGCCCCTCGCTGCACGCAGCAGCAAACTAGTTTGGCTGGCTTGTCCCCCGCGCATGTAGCGCCACCAGCCGCACCGGCCCACTCACCGAGCGCACGAAGCGCCATCGGCCGTGCCTGAACCGACGACTCGAAAGCTGACAGCCGCTGCGGCGCCGCTGCTCAGTACCTCACCTGCACGAGCATGAAACACGGCTGGCGCTCGGCGTCGAGGCCGTCAAAACCAGGCCCGACTCCCGTCGAAGCTGCTCCCCGGGACGCTACGGCCGCCAGACGGTCCACCCGCAGCAGCTTGGCTCGAAGCCGCCATGCCCCGCCGACCGAGCGCCCTGCCCGGATAACTGCTCGAAGCAGGCCATGCACGCTTGACGCCCAACGCCGGGCCCCACCTCCGAACCGACTTCCTCCCATGGAAAATTGGACATGAAGTCCAGCAATTACACTTGGACTTGAAGTCCATTCAATCCGGCAAAGATCGCATCGGGCCCGAAAGGAGCCTTAACCGGATTGGATCCGGCTTGGAGCACGGGGGAGGGGGAAATTGCCCCTTGCCCCTGGCCCCGGGTCTATTTATTTATATTTTCTATTTTCTTTTCTTTTTCGAAATTGATTAGAAACTCAGAAAACTGATTAGAAAATGCCAGAAAAATATGAAAATTCCCAGAAAAAATTCAGAAAATTATTTGGCTTTGTTTTAATCTATACTTAGCCTTATTTTCTGCATTTATGAATACTTTGCATGCATTTTGCAATAATTGCCTTATTTAGAATATCAGAAATTCCTGAGAATTTATTTTTCGTATTTATGAATTTATGAATTATGCAATTATTGTTTACTCTGAATTCATGAATTGTGCAATTATTTTGTTCCATGCATTGTATTTATTACTTGAATATAATTCATTGGAAATTCAAGCACGCCGCACGAAGCGACCACCGTCACGCCAGGAAGGCCGACGCGCATGGAACTGAATGCACCACGCGCATGAAGCCGCGTTAAAACCGATCGCACGAAGCCGATCGTGCATCTGAATCTGATTGTTTGCATGAAGCCGATCACCTACATGCACGTAGTTGTATTTCTGAATATTTATGAATCTCTGTATATATGAATCTTGCAGTTATGAATCATGTATTTATGAATTCTGTATTTATGAATCTTATATTTATGAATCTTGTACTTATGAATCTTACATCTATGAATCTCGTATTTATGAATCTTGAAATTATTGCTTTTCTTTTAGTTTGCTGGAAATTCATAAGAATTCAATTATGCATTTTATTGAATCTAGCAGCCACTTCCTATTAGATTGCACGTAGTAATCTAATGGAAGAACTTTATGAATATGAAAAGGTCTGGCATTGTCAAACGTGAGTTTTGAAAGAACTGACCCGAATGGTCAGAACCATCTCACATAGACATCAGATTGCATAATGAATTACAAGCTTTAGAAGAGCATTTTTCTCATGAATGAATATGCAGTTTATTATTTATTCTAGTATTCTTTATTTACAAGCAATGTTTGAATTATTCACTTTACCACTGTCTGATTAGAATTATATTTTTTTTCATCTAGAAATCGTGTAGCGCCTAATGGAGGAAATATGCATTGTTGATAGTGGCACAACAAACACCATCTTAAGAGAGTCGAAATACTTTCAGACGATCACGAAGAACGCTGGAAGGATTACGACAATCGCAGGAAGCAATACGCATATAATAGGCTCAGGAAGAGCCACAATTATATTGCCAATGGGTACAACTTTGGTAATTGAAGAAGCCCTCTTGTACCCTGAATCAACTCGCACTCTCTTAAGTTTCAAAGATATCCGTGCCAATGGTTTTCACGTAGAAACCAATGAAGAAAATGGCAAAGAACACTTGTGCATTGTGAAGCACGCGGAATATGGCAAGATGGTGCTAGAAAAATGTCCCTCATATGAATCTGGGTTGTACTACACAAGAATCAATGCACACGCAGTGTATACTTCTTTGAAGACTGTCTTTAGAAGCTCTGAATTATTTTCTTTATGGCATTGTAGATTAGGTCATCCTGGTCTTAGATTGATGAGAAACATAGTTAACAACTCACAAGGTCATGGCATTAATGTTAAAAAATTTTCGAATCATGAAGATTTTGTGTGCCATGCATGTGCCACCGGGAAATTAATAACTAGACCCTCTGTTATGAAAGTGCAACATGAAATCCCTGCATTCCTGGAACGCATTCAGGGGGATATTTGCGGCCCGATTCAGCCATTATCGTGGCCGTTTCGGTACTTTATGGTGCTCATTGATGCTTCCTCGAAATGGTCGCATACATGTTTGCTGTCAACAAGGAATCATACATTCGCAAAGTTGATCTCGCAGATCATCAGAATTAAGAATGCTTTTCCTGATCATCGTGTGAAGTCCATTCGATTGGACAATGCCGGGGAATTTACTTCCAAGGCATTCGATGATTATTGCACAGTGACTGGAATAACTGTTGAACACTCTGTACCACATGTCCATACGCAAAATGGACTAGCTGAAGCACTAATAAAGAGGATTAAGTTTATTGCCAGACCGCTCTTGCAGAGTTGTAACTTGCCCAACACTTGTTGGGAACACGCGATCTCGCACGCAAGAAGACTCATCAATTATAGACCATCGGCCTACAACATCCATTCACCTATGCAACTAGTGCAAGGGGTTATCCCGAAGATTTCCCATCTTAGAAAATTTGGTTGTTTGGTATATGTACCTATACCACCCCCACAGCGAACTGCAATGGGCCCTCTCCGCAAGTCTGGGATATACGTTGGTTATGGGAGTGCATCCATAATCAGGTATTTGAAACCCATGACTGGAGACTTGCATACAGCCCAATTCGCTGACTGTATTTTTTGACGAGGATCGTTTTCCCGTCATTAGGGGAGAGAATCAACCATTAAATGAAAAATGCCGGGAAATCATATGGCATTCCATTGGGATTCCTGCGCATGGCCCTCGCACTAATGAAGCAAATCAAGAAGTCAAGAAGACAATCGATTTGCAGAATTTAGCAAATGAACTGCCTGATCATTTTTGTGATCTGAAGAGCATGGTTAAGTTGCATGTACCAGCAAGAAATGCACCAGAGAGGGTTGAAATACCAAAGAAAGAAGGTATTCCTCATCCTGTTCAGAGGCCTCAAAGAAAAAGAACAGAAAATCTGGCTTCTCAAACCCAAAGTACCCGGAGACGTCTGGGGAAAACTGGGCAAGAGGACTTACCACAGCCAATCACAAAAGTGCCCCAAAGCAAGAAGGGGAGCCAGTTGAGACCTAGCACTGGAAAGAAGCATGTGGAAAGGCAATTACAGATCTAAACCTTCCATTGGAAGAAGCCGCCAGAAATAATATGTGCGCACACATTAGCGGAGAAAAACTAAAGGAACTTGCTCCTGGAATGGGAAATAGCAGTGAAGAGCAAGTAGAAGTGCATGAAGCACCCCATGACAAAATGGCCATAAACTTTGTATCAATAGGAGAATCTATGAATAGAGCAACAACCATTGTAAGGCTTGTTGTTCAAGGTTTCACTCAACGTCCTGGGGTTGATTATGAAGAAACCTATTCTCCGGTCATGGGCGGAATTACCTTTAGATACTTGAAGTTGAAAATGAAGCTAATGGATATTTGTATGGAAACTTGGATTCGGAGATTTATATGAAAGTACCGAAAGGTATCCCTATCCCGAACCAAGGCAGAGCAAACAGAAACCTATACAGTGTGAAATTGGAGAAATCACTGTATGGGCTGAAGCAGTCGGGAAGAATGTGGTACAATCGCTTGAGTGACTTTCTTTGCAAGAAAGGCTACACGAACAGTGAAGATTGTCCATGTGTGTTTATACAACGATCCCAAAATGGATTTTGTATAATCTCCGTCTATGTAGATGACTTGAACATCATTGGGATGGATGAAGAAATTGAAGAAGCATGCACATACTTGAAATCTGAATTTGAAATGAAAGACTTGGGTAAAACCAAGTTCTGTTTAGGCTTGCAGCTTGAACATGTCCAAGGCGGAATCTTGGTACACCAATCATCCTACACGCAGAAAGTGTTGGAGAGATTTGGTTTTGAGAAGGCATACCCCGCAAAGACCCCAATGGTCGGAAGGTCACTCCAAGCAGACCTAGATCCATACAGGCCTAGAGAAGAGGGAGAGGAAGTCCTGAGAGCGGAATTCCCATATTTGAGTGCAATTGGAGCACTCATGTACCTTGCGAATAGCACTAGGCCGGACATTGCGTTCGCCGTGAATTTGCTAGCACGGTATAGTGCAGAACCCACCAAAAGGCATTGGAAAGGGGTGAATGATATCTTCCGTTACCTTCAAGGAAGCAAATACCTCGGCTTGTTTTACAGAAGAAACAATGAATTGAATTTAGTTGGCTATGCCGATGCTGGGTACCTATCGGACCCGCATACTGGCAAGTCACAAACTGAGTATGTTTTCCTTTGCAGTGGAACAGCAATTTCTTGGAAGTCATCTAAGCAGACTCTTGTCTCGATGTCGACTAACCACTCAGAAATCATTGCATTGTATGAAGTCTCTCGGGAATGTGCATGGCTTCGAAGAATGGTTCACCACATCCAGAAGTCATGTGGTTTGAACATGGAACAAACCCCCACCATTATCTATGAAGATAATGCAGCTTGTGTTGCACAAGTGCAAATGGGATATGTGAAGAGTAACCTCACAAAGCATATCAACCCCAAGTTCTTTTATGCTCATGAAATGCATAAGATGAACGAGATAAAGATACTGCATACTAAGTCGTGTGAAAATCTCGCAGATTTATTTACTAAGTCACTCCCAGCATCTTCCTTTGAAAGATGTGTTAAAGGAATTGGGATGATGAGGCTTAGAGAAGTGCAGATTTCAGGGGGAGAATTTTCACATACTCCTGCATAAATCTCGAACATGAAGTTTGAGTACCCAACGTGAATCTTGAAGATTAACATTGAAGTTTGGGTGGATTGTACTCTTTTCCTTAAGTAAGTTTTTCATTGAAGTTTTCTTACATAAGGTTTTTGATGAGGTAATCCGTGCAACACAGCAAGCGTGTGCTATGTACTCTTTCTCCAATTTTTTCCACTAGGTTTTTATGGAGTTTTAATGAGGCCTATGCATCTCGCAGTGAAGAGTCCAAGGGGGAGTGTTAGGAAACCAGTTATCGTACCCTATATGGACTCTTCCTTATCTCTAAGCAGAACCGCTATATATAGGAGGCAGGGGGTCACCCCATTGTACACAAGCAATCGGAATAATAAAGCAGACCCGTTCCTCCTCATATTGTGTCTCTCGCCCTCTCTTTCTGTTCTCCACTTTAGATCTATTAGGCAACCCCGGACTATTCGATAGCGAGGTTGTCTAACAACAATAAGAGGAGGAACTGCTCTGCTTTATTATTCTGATTGCACGTGTACAATAGGGTGACCCCCTGACTCAACGCGAGATGCATATGCCTCATCAAAACTCTAGAAAAACCTAGTGAGAAAAATACTTAGAGAAAGAGTACATAGTATACGCTTGCTGTGTTGCACGGATTGCCTTATCAAAAACCTTATGTAAGAAAACTTCAATAAAAAATTTACTAAGGAAAAGAGTACAATGCACCCATACTTCAATGTTAATCTTCTAGATTCACATTGGGCACTCAAACTTCATGTTCGAGACTTATGTATGAGTATGTGAAAATTCTCCCTCTGAAATCTGCACTTCTCTAAACCTCATCATCCCGATTCCTCTAACGTATCTTTTAAAGAAAGATGCCGGTAGTGACTTAGTGAATAAATCTGCGAGATTTTTACACGACTTAGTATGCAGTATCTTTATCTCGTAAAATTACATAATAAATTAATAGCTAAATTTAATTTCTACTACATATTATATACTATCGTTGCGATGCACGTAAATTTTCTTGCTAAAATGACACAGGTCAGGGTTATATCGTACGTAGCATCTTTTCTTTTCCTTGTTGGATAAATAAAGGTATAATTCGGAGTCCGTTTGCTCATCTTTGCTTGTCAACTCCGCCTGCTGTGTTTCTTCTCTTTCAGCCCGTTTGCTCATCCTCTGTTGCGCTGCTTGGGATACCAGACCATGGCCGACCTTGTGAAGTGTCTGACCAAAATCATAGAAAGGATTTGGCTTCTTCTTCTTGTTCTTCCCGTTCTGCACCGCAGGTATAAGATCTTTTGAGTTCTTCTCGGTGATTAATTACACGGGCAACAACGGGAAGTTATGAGTTACTTAATCTTAGCAAAAGCAAAGCCATTAGGGGCGGAGTTTCAAGTTAGCAATCAGGTGGTTGAGGTAATTTCCTACTTACAATCCAGTTCGAAAATTCTGCGGCTTCCTCCTGATGTACATGACGCTCTTGATGCTTTTAGATCTCTTGCTCGTAGAAACATCGATCGATATGCTTGCAGCTGTACGATTCAGTCCAAGTTATGCGTATCAGATTTCTTCTCTGAAGCACAAAATATGCGAAGTTTTGCTGTTAGAATTTCGATGTTCAAACCATCTCTGTTTCAACTTGTTGTATGCACTCATCCTCGTTCCAGGAAATTCGAGTCCTCTGCCCGCAAATTTCATGGCCGGAATCAACCGATTGATCTCAAGAGGGAGCCGGGGGGATGAACACGGCAATCCGAGTCGCGGCGACGATCTTGTGCGAATCTCTTGGTTAGACGACCGGGCGAGGGATGTAAATGGGAATTTTTTTTTTAATAATACATATTTTATTCAAAATTGCAATCATATACCACCAGAAAAAAAAATTACAGAACTAGCCGTCTGTAGCTCTTTCATTGGGCGACTGAGCTTCTGTAGCTCTTTGACTGGGCGACTGAGCTTCTGTAGCTCTTTGAAATGGCTACTGAGATTCTGTAGCTCGTTGAAATGGCGACAGAGCCTCTGTAGCTCTTTCAAATGGCGACAGAGCCTCTGTAGCTGATCCATTAGGCTACAGAGGTTCTATAACTTATCCATTAAGCTACAGAGGTTCTATAGCTCATTGATCTGGCGACAGATAGATCGATTAGGGCTTTTAAATTTTTGAAGGTCGAAATCGAATGAAATAAATGTCTAAATTTTTGTTAAGCTATAAGGGTTCATAATATATTAAAAAAAGTATGATGTCGCATGGAAAATTAAGTTGTATGCATGGCTGCTAAAGATCACTTATTCGTAAGGTAGATGTCCAATTTTCAAAAAAATCTTTACGAATGAACTGAATTAATAAACTAAATGGCTTTAAGATTCATCTATTTCATGAAACGCAGAATGATTTTCGGTACCGCGTGAAATATCATATTTGAATATATTTTTTTGGGAAGAATGCGACAGATTCGGTCTTTGATACATGGGCCACCATATTGTGGCCTTTTCGGCATGTAAATTGTAAATTGTAAATTGTAATCGCGCAATAACCGTAAGTAATATAATTTATAACATTCTATAATGTGTATGCCTTTTTGGCGGGTATTAGGATATCGTGTTTGAAGGTAATTTTTTGTAAGAATGAATGAGATTTGCAATAAACATACAGAATAATATTATATTCTGTAACCGTAAGTATTGTAGTCTGTAACAAAATTAACGCGTAAGCCTTTTCGGCATGCTGTAAGATGTCGTGTGTGAAGCTATTTTTTAGTAAAAAGGGATGAGATTTGCTATGTGATATCTGGACTAGCATATTTCCAAAAAATATTATATTTATACCATCTGTTGCATCTAAAATGCAGCAGCGCAATAACCCTAAGTAATAATGCATGTGACGGTATGGTAATTTTTGGAACACTGTACAAACTATAAGTCATATTTACAAACATGAACAACATATTCGTATATTTATAGAAATCGCAGTCATACCTGAAATTTTAAAATTCGTTTATCATTTCCCGAAACATGAAATACTGTTTGACATGTATTTAAAAAAAATGCGGTAATTGTATTGCAATAACCGTAAGTATAGTCGACAACAAGTCATGTTTTTAATAGTTTAGCTTTTTGAGACATAATTAACGACATTGCAACGCAGAGCCCTTATGATGAACGCAATAACGGCAACAACATAGCATTACAACATAGGAAATGCAGAAATACAGAAAAAAAGGTTTAAAGTTAACATGCCTTAGGTTAAGGAAACAACAAGGGTCCTTCTGCCACACTACTGAGTGCACCGTGGATATTTCCCCTTGCGCAACCCATCGGTGCCTGCCGCCCTGGCCCTAGCCGCCCTCTCACGCTTCCTCTCATTCTCGGCCTCCCGCTCGGCCGCCAGGGCCTGCCGTTCGGCCTCCCTCTGTGCATGCATTTCTTCGGCAGCCTTCATGCACTTCTCCTCCTCGTCCTGCTCACGCCACTACTGCTCTACCATAGATCTGCGATGCGAGTACTTCCAATTCCGCATCCTCTCCATTTGAGGAGTTTGCTCCGCATCGTAGAATCTGATGAACTCGCACAATGGAGTCTGCAATTGGTGACAGAAGATGGTAGTAATGTATTAAGGTTTTCCACGGTTCGATGTTACAGCAAATGCGAGTACCAACATACCGGGCTTCTCCGCCGCATCCGCATCTGCATCGTTTGCTCGGAGTCGCGGTTGCGGCAGCTCCAGTACCTCATACCGTACGTGTATGAGTTGTCTACGGACTGCCGGAAGCGGCAAGGATCCCCACATAGGCACATGGGGACCTGCGTGCCTTCGGGGATGGCTTCGACAACGCTGTGCCTTGGGGGCGATGGGAACTCCATTGGCACCGGTAAGTTGGCTGGTGAACTTGTGTAACATCCTCAAAATTTATGAAAGGATAAAATCAAATATTAAAATATGAAATTACTTGTGGGGCTCCGGTCTTAGATTAGCGATAAAGACTCTTACTGTTGCATCGGACTGGATAATGATGCAACCCGAAAGAAATCCAATCGCTTATCTGAAACCGTACTCGGATTGAGATCAACCAATCGGCGCAACACTCGTGCTCTTGCCAACCGGTTGGAATCAATACGAAGCTTCCGCATATGTGTTCGATGCTAGTTCCCAAGATCAACGCCTAGCACGCACATACTTGGCACATCGAGATGATTCATCACACATACAAATATGGAGATAACATAAAAGTAGTCCGCGGTTGTTACATTCGCATAAGTTTACAAGTCCACGGCCGACCGCCAAATAAACATCACAAAAGAGTAAAGTGCAGCGGAAATAAGCATAAGACCAAAAGGGGATTTCGGCATGCCACCCATAACCCAAAAGGCATCCGATCGGGAAAGGCCCGATTCAACCATCCAAGAAATCGCTAGACCTCGGTTCGAAGCACGCTGGCCGTCAGGAACGTCCTCATTACCTTCCTCTAAACATTTTTAAGTAGAGCAAACGGTGAGTACACGTATGTACTCGCAAGACTTTAGTGTATGGAAGTAATTATACATGCAAGGCTATTCAATGGAAGAAAGCTTCTATTCTAAGTTCAGATTTTCAGCATAAGGCAAATTTTATTTGTAACCATGCAATTTGATAAATATCGATAGAATTGAAATGAGTATTTGAATAGAAACTACAAGTAGTATGTAAAGTAATTGAATAGCTATTCATGACCCTCCATGGCCATAAACAACACTCGGAACATAGCCAACCCACCAATGTCATACACCAACCCACCATACCACCATTTTTCCAAGTTATTTTGCAAAACCAAAACCAAAACACTATACTTGATATTATGTTTCCAAGCCGCTCTTGACCGTGAGCACGGCTAATTGATTAGATTTAAATCTCTGCAGAGAGTGTACACTTTACCCACATGACATATTCTAGCAATCATGTCAACCATGCCACGCGATACACAAGTACCCGTTTTGCTAGACTATGACGAAACTTTTCAACTAGCTAGAGTCTAACCTTGCAGCAGCCCGGGTATGACAGTCCTCGCTATGATGGCAGAACCACTCGTTGTACCCACGGTATTTTTCTTTGGGGATTACACCCTATCACTCTATTCTCCCCATAGCGAGGCACACCCGTTGTATCGGGTCGCTTGATCCCAACGCCTCGGTGAAGGGAGCGCCCTCGAACGACACCACTCACCCGGTTCGTCCATACGCCTCGGCCTACCAACGTACAAGGTTAAAACTCCCACTAGCTTACTAAGTTAAGGCTATCCCATAACTAGCACATGTGGTTGCACCATTTAACTCAGTTAATAGTACCAAGTTCGGTCCTTATGCTGACTCAGGCGAGGATCTCCCACCTATCTAGTGCATATACCAATTCCAAACAACACGATCCATCTCCTTGTACCGCATACAAGTGGCCCTTATGCGGTGCAAGCCAATCCATTGCACTTTCAACTATACATGGCTCACTTTGTGTCTAAAACATACTTTTATTTTCATTTTTACCAACATATCAAGATCCTTCTTTGTTATAATCAACATTTTGGAAATTTCAATAATAATCAGACCTATCATTCTACCCATTACTAAGGCATGGCTAAGCGTAGCATTAATATCCGATTATACCCAAGTTTCATTTCATAGCATGAATAACCATCGCCTAAGTTTCAACAAGGTTCTCATGTCAAATTAATTAAGGTAATCCCACAAGTTAGGAGTATAACTACCATGACCCACAATATAGCAACTTTACGGAAAGTACACGCATGCATAATAGTTTGATTAAAACAAAATAGACATCGTAAAGTATTGGATCAACATGATCAAAGGAGGGTGCTTGCCTGTTTGCTCTTCTTCGGGGTTGTTCTCAGGAATATAGTCGGGGTCGTTATCCACAGATTCCGAAACGTCGTCAGCTACGCGTAAGAACGATAGAAACCCGCAACAAAAGCAAATAACCACGAATCAAAATGGGGCAAAAGGAAATCAGATGCAAATAACAACTTAAAACTCAACAAGAGAATAAGCAACTCTAGGAAAATCAATACATTGCTAGCATACTAGTTCCACATGCAAACTTAAATTTATGTACTTTAGTAATTAAACTATCGAATTCAGGAAGCTAAGATTGTTTGGATTAAAGAAATCTAAGACTAACTATTCAAAACAACGCACTATTTAACCATAAAACTTAGACCTTTTTCTCTAATAGGATTCAGTTGCAAAGCAAGTTATTAATTAAATATTTTTACCTAACACGGTAGTACAAATACTGTAGAATGATTCTGAGATAATCTCCCAAGTTTTTGCATTTAGACGAGATGTTTTACGAATGTCCGAAAAGGCTTAAGTGCTACTAATCTACACATGTTAAAAGTTAGACTTTCATTAACCTTATTAAACATGAATCATATAAAAACAGTAAGAAAGTTCTAATCAAGGTCATGAACAGCAAGAGCACACTATATTAAAGTCCTAGAAACAAGTTTAATTGAATATAAATTAAAGTTGCACTAGTTAATAACATTTTAACAAACCTAGGCATTGAAACATAGAAATCATCACAAACATTGCAATTCAAGTGCAAATTCAAATATTTCACACAAATAGAAATATTACAGTCCAAGGATAAAATGGAGTTGGTTTCATTCATTTTGGAGTTGAAATGCAAAAATAGTACTTTATACAATTTCTAACCTAAAGCATATGATTGAGCTCATTTTCTGTACAATAGTCCAATATAAAATATTTTTACATATTCATAAACTTCATGATTTTACAAAAATTTAGGAAGTGGTTTCATCTCATTTGGATTTGTATTTAAAAAGTTATGGGCATTTGAAGTGGTTCGGTTTGGCAAAATCGGATTTAAATGGAAAATACGCTTTCATGCTGTGAAAGCGTATTTCGGCTCGGCTGGCACTGTGATAGGGCACGTGCACACTGACAGGGCGGTCCCACGGCTCAGAGAGCCAGAGCAGGGGCGCGGCGAAGGCGAGCTCGCCGGCGCCGGAGCAAGGCCGGAAATGGCCGGGCGAGGGCTCAGTGAGCATAAGCGGGCCAAGGGGGTTCCAGGGCACCGCTCGGTTAGGGCTAGAGGTGGCTGGAGCTAGGCTCGCGGCGGCGAGGTGCGGTGGCGCTAATGGCGCTTGGCCGTGGGGACGCTAGGGTGGCGTCGGAGCTTGTTCGAGTGTTCGGTGAGCATCAGTGGGTCCTAATGGCGCGGCTTGATACCTTGGACTAGAGGAAGAATAGCCGGAGATGCTTGGCACCGTGCGCCGGAACCGAAGAAGATGGGGTGCTGGTGCGGTGGTGTTCCGGCGAGCCAAGCTGCAAATTGAGACAAGGGGAAGAACAAGGAGGTCAGGGGAATGCTCTATGCTCGGGGAATTGAAGAATAGAGTGTGGGAAATCGGCAATTGCATGTTTCCCCCTTGCGGCTCACCTTCGGTCCAGGAGCTCCAATGGCGAGGTGAAGGGGCGAGCAAGGCAACAGGAGAAGGTCCGTGCGGCTATAAGGAGGGCCGCGACAGAGAGGGCGAGCAAGGATTGGGCAATGGGGTCGGCAATGGAGAGAGGGGTGGAGCGGTGGCAACGGCGACAATGGCTTGCGCTTGCCTCGGTTCTTGATCAAGCGCCCCATGCACAGTGCTGGAGTTCAGACAACGCAGAGAAGCGGTTGTCAAGTCTAGCTACGATGCGATTTGGAAAGAAGCGATAAATTGGTTGGTTCGGTGAATCGTTGATTCAGCGAGAGAGAAGTCAAGTTCAAGCAATCGGGTTGGCCAACAAAGATATGGAGATCTTGGAGCTTGGAGGGCTGGAAGTAAAGTCTGGATTCACTCCTTCTCTGCTCCAAAAGGTAACACAATGCTCGATTAGAAAAGCTTGAGACAACTCTTTGCTTGGATATCAAATTTTCAGACTAAATTAGTAGATGAGGTAGCTGCCTTGAGTCGTCAGGCTCAAGCACTGGATTGGGCAATGCAAAGATCTAATTAGGTTGCTGAAATGTGTACTTAATTATTTAGTTATCAAGGTTCTCAATTATAAGCATTTGATCAAAATCACAATGATGACGCAAAGATCATTTGGGAAGGGAATGAGATGAAACTTTATTTCATTATCAAAGTTTCGGTCGTTACAAACCTACCCCCCCTTACAATAATCTCGTCCTCGAGATTAGTTAGACTCACTAAAGAGGTAAGGGAACTCGGTTCTAAGACGGTCTTCACGTTCCCATGTAGCTTCAGCTTCAGTGTGATTACTCCATTGGACTTTGAGCATCTTGACGGTGTGATTGCGAGTGTGGCCTTACGGCCTCGTCGAGAATGCAAATTGGATGCTCGCGATATGAAAGATCCGGCTGAAGATCGACATTGTCCAGAGGAATTGCTTCGGTGGGAGCCCGAAGACATTTCTTCAGTTGGGACACGTGGAAAACATTGTGCACATCCGAGAGTTGAGGTGGTAGCTCAAGTTGATATGCTACTTCACCTCTTTTTGCAAGGATTCGGTATGGGCCGATATATCGTGGGGCCAACTTCCCACGGACTCGGAATCGCCGTGTGCCACGCAACGGTGAGACCTTGAGGTAGACAAAATCACCCACCTCAAAGCTCAGTTCGCGGCGACGGTTGTCAGCGTAGCTCTTTTGCCGCGATTGAGCCTCTTTCAGCCGACCACGAATCAGATTGACCTGGTCCTCAGCTTCTTGAATTATTGAGGTCCAAAGAATTGCCTTTCGCCTACTTGGACCAAAATAGAGGTGTTCTGCACTTCCTCCCATAAAGTGCTTCAAAAGGTGACATTTGGAGACTCGCTTGGTAGCTGTTGTTGTAGGAGAACTCAGCAAAAGCTAAGCATTTCTCCCATTTTGCATTGTAGGACAGCACACAAGCTCGCAACATATCCTCCAGAATTTGATTTGTGCGCTCTGTTTGCCCGCTTGTTTGGGGATGAAAAGCTGTGCTGAAGAATAGCTTGGTTCCGAGGAGCTCGTGTAAGCTTCCCCAAAACCGAGAAGTGAATTGCGGACCACGATCAGAGATGATGACCTTTGGAACACCATGAAGTCGAACAATGTTGTTCATGTAGAGCTCAGCAAGTTTGGCTCCAATATAGGTGATGTGCCTTTGGAATAAAATGAGCCACTTTAGTCAAGCGGTCGACAATAACCCATATGGAGTCATGACCATTAGAAGACTTCTGTGAGGCGGTGATGAAGTCCATGCCAACTTCTTCCCACTTCCACTCAGGAATCTTTAGGGGTTGGAGCATCCCTGCAGGTCGCTGATGCTCGGCTTTTACGCGCTGGCACACATCACAAATTGCAACATGCGCAGCGACGTCTCTTTTCATACCGGGCCACCAGAACTTTTCACGAAGGTCTTGGTACATCTTGGTACTTCCTGGGTGGATTGAAAGTGGAGACTCATGGGCTTCTTTCAAAATCACCTCTTTGATTTCTTGGTCATCTGGAACATATATTTGTTGTCCACGCATGACCAAACCATCGGCATTCTCTGAAAATTCCAATGGTGCGCCTTCTTTCATCTTGCGCTTAATCTCAGCCATCCCTTCATCTTTGAGCTGGGCGGCTTTGATTTGAGACTCCAGAGTTGGTTGTAGGGCCAATGCTGCGATATAACCCTTTTCTACCACTTCCAGGTTGAGTCTTCGAAATTCGTCAAGTAGCCGCCGTATCGACGACATTTAGAGTGTTGACAGTGTGTAGCTTTCGACTAAGCGCATCAGCTACAACATTTGCCTTGCCAGGATGATAATGAATGCCAAGATCATAATCCTTGATTAATTCCAACCATCTTCGTTGTCTCAAGTTCAAATCTGACTGAGTAAAGAAATATTTCAGACTCTTGTGGTCAGTGTATATTTCACAACGATTGCCGATGAGATAGTGTCGCCATATTTTGAGAGCATGAATGACGGCTGCTAATTCCAAATCATGAGTTGGATAATTAGCTTCATGAGGCTTCAATTGGCGTGAAGCGTATGCCACAACCTTGCCTTCTTGCATTAGCACACACCCGAGGCCTTGACGAGAAGCATCACAGTATACGTCAAAGCTCTTGTGTATGTCGGGCAGAACAAGTATTGGGGCTGATGTGAGTCTTCTCTTTAACTCTTGGAAGCTTGCTTCACATGCTGATGACCACTCAAACTTCTTCTCCTTCTTGAGTAATTCGGTCATCGGCTTTGCAATTTTTGAGAAGTTCTCGATAAACCGGCGATAATATCCAAAGAAGACCGAGGAAACTTCGATTTCTGAACAGTTCGGGGCTGTTCCCATGCGAGCACATCTTTCACTTTGCTCGAGTCAACAGCGATACCTCCATTAGAAAGAACATGACCAAGAAAACCCACTTCTTTGAGCCAGAACTCGCATTTGCTAAACTTCGCGTAGAGCTGATGCTCACGGCTTGTCAAGAGCCATGCGTAAATGAAGCTCATGTTCTTCCTCACTCTTGGAGTAAATGAGAATATCATCAATGAATACCACCACGAATTTATCCAAGTATTCCATAAATACTTTGTTCATAAGATTCATGAATGTGGCAGGTGCATTTGTAAGCCCAAAGGATACTACGGTATATTCATATAATCCGTAGCGAGTGGTAAAAGCAGTCTTTGGAATATCCTCTGGCCTGATCTTGAGTTGGAAGTAGCCTGATCTTAAGTCAATCTTGGAAAAGACTTGTGCTCCGCTTCGATTGATCAAATAGATCGTCAATTCGCGGAAGAGGATATTTGTTCTTGATGGTGACCTCGTTCAAAGACCGATAGTCGACACACATTCGGAGATTGCCGTCTTTCTTCTTGACGAATAACACCGGGCTTCCCCACGGGGATGAGCTAGGGCGAATGAAACCTTTATCTAGCTGTTCCCGGAGTTGTTTCTTTAATTCAACCAACTCATCTGGGGGCATTCTATAAGGACGTTTAGAAATTGGTGCAGATCCAGGCAGCAAATCTATGATGAATTCCAAGTCACGGTCTGGTGGTAGCCCTGGCAATTCTTCAGGAAAGATGTCAGGGTACTCACAGACAACTGGCACTTGAAGAATCTCTGGGATTGAAAGATTGTTTAGGGTGGACTGATGTGGAATAGAGGCTTTGCTAGAAGTATATGTGACATGAATACCATCGGGGTTGACCAAGGAGATGGCTTTATTAGCACAATCAATATGACCCTGGTTCTTTGCTAACCAATCCATACCAAGAATGACATTAAGTCCCGATGTATCAATGTTGATTAAATCACCCTTAAATTCTACTCCATTGATCTCAATTTTAACTCCCAGACTCACAAAGTTTGCTTTCATGACAGACCCAGGTGAATAGATTAGCATGTTCTTGGCTAGGTAGCTAATTGGAATATTTTGTTGCTCAACAAATCTTGTAGAAATGAATGAATGTGATGCACCGGAATCAAATAAGACCAATGTAGGAACTGAGTGCACAAGAAACATACCCAGCACCACATCAGGTGCGTCGTTAGCTTCTTCAACAGTGGCATGATTGAGACGACCACGCCCAAAGCCCTGAGCTGGCTTAGGGGCTGACCGACTCCCTTGCGAAGATCCATGTCCACGAGCCGGGCCTTGTGGATGAGGTGGCACACTCTGAGCCTGAGGGCGAGCCGGTGGCTGCTTGTGCGGACAGATGGTGAGAATATGCCCTCTTTCACCACAACCAAAACAAGTGACTGCAGCATATCGATTTTGGCCTCCAGGAATCTGTCCTCCGCGGTTATAAGATTGAACCGCAGGTGGAGAAGGGCGAGGAGCATTCCCTTGAAGTCTTGGATATGGTGATGAAGTAGATCGCACACTGGATGACGGTGTCACACGCGGTTTTGAAGAACCGGTGCTTGCTGATTTTTGTGCCATCCACTTGCGTTTCCGGCTTTCTGTCACTGCTTTCGCGCTGTCTTCAACGCGAATTGCCTTGTCTACCAACACTTGCATGTTGGGAATGTCATGAGCAGAGAGTAAGTGTTTGATCTCCTCATTAAGGCGCTCCCGGAAGAGAGCAACCTTCCTTGCCTCACTCGGTATCTCATCAGCCACATACCGAGCAAGATAGTTGAATCGATGAAGAAAATCCATAACAGACATTGTGCCTTGCTTGAGATTATAGAAGTCCCTCTTTTTGATTTCCATCAAGCTGAAGGGAATGTGGGCATTGCGGAAGGCGTCCTTGAAGGCCTCCCAAGTGGTTAGCTGGCCTGGTGGGCGAATAGCTTTGAAGCTTTCCCACCAAGCTGCGGCTGCTCCTTGAAGATAATACGCAGCAAATTGCACCTTTTCCTCATCGCTGCATCTAGCGATGTCAAGCTTACACTCGACGTCGCGAAGCCAATCGTCAGCGTCAAGCGGATCAGCAGCTGAGGAGAAATTTGGTGGACGGGTTCGCTGGAACTCGGCCAGGTGTGATTGATGAGGTGCAGCTGCCATTCCACCATATCTGTTTGCATTGCAATTTTAAATTCTGGACCATCCTCTCCAGGAGTTGTGTTTGCATGGCAAGAACCTGAGCTATAGACGGAGGAGGTGGCAATTCCTCACCGGTTTGATTCAGGGTGATTGTGCGCACTACTGCCCCTCTTGGCGGTGCCTTTGGAAAGTTCGGTCTCCCGGCTTTGAGGCCCTGGATTGATGGGTTAGGATGTGCGGATTCGACCTTTGGATCATTGGGATTAAAACCTTCATTGGCAGCATTGTCTGCCATGATGGCGTGCACAGAACGCATTCTCGGCATCCTGTTACACAGACAAGATTCAACAAAATGCGCAAAAATGGAGAGCGAATAATCAGCAAAACAGCATTAGATGAAATCTGTACAGAAAATTTATCGAATTTTTAGACATAGGTAAAGAGATGCAAAAATTCTGAAAATTTTTGGGTGATTCCCTACAGAAGTCTTCTGCCATAGGAAAAATTTTCAAAATTTTTGGACTTACATATCTCCCTACAAAAATTCGTAAATGAGGTGCTGTCCAGAATTTTTCGCTGCAAGCCTATCGCTAGATTTTTCTCCTTTTTGCCCTTGATCCCAAACTTGATGACCTACCAAATTTTATGGGCTTGCTACTAACTCCATGAGATCACTTCCACAAATTTTAGTTGCAAATTTTAGGTTCTTATTCTATTATTCACATCAAAACTTAACCTCCTTAATCTTACAACTAATCAATACGCATCTAGTATTGGAATTGGAGAAGCTTTTGAAAAGGTTTTAGTCTCATGAAGAGACGGTTTAGAGTAAGATAAGAGTTGAAAGCTCTCTCAAGGGTCCTTACAAATTTTTAAGGTTCAAATTTCCCAAAACATTTTTAACTTTCAAAACTTCTCCTTTGAATGGGATAAGATATAGAATGAACTCATTTTTTTTTTTTTTCCGACTTTGGCACTTGAAGGAAGATAATTATTTGAAGTGCAAGGTAAGCATGAAATCATTTTGAAAGGTAAATAAGGGAAGGTGCTATAGAAAGGTAAGAGTAGCAACCTAGATTTTTTTTGCAAATAAGATTTTTAACCAAGTAGCTTTTAGGAGGAAATGTTGTCCTTAAGCCTATCGACCATACTAACTAGGGCTTTCCTACAGTCGTATGGCTCTGATACCACCTCTTGTGGGGGCTCCGGTCTTAGATTAGCGATAAAGACTCTTACTGTTGCATCGGACTGGATAATGATGCAACCCGAAAGAAATCCAATCGCTTATCTGAAACCGTACTCGGATTGAGATCAACCAATCGGCGCAACACTCGTGCTCTTGCCAACCGGTTGGAATCAATACGAGCTTCCCGCATATGTGTTCAGTGCTAGTTCCCAAGATCAACGCCTAGCACGCACATACTTGGCACATCGAGATGATTCATCACACATACAAATATGGAGATAACATAAAAGTAGTCTGGCAGTTGTTACATTCGCATAAGTTTACAAGTCCACGGCCGACCGGCCAAATAAACATCACAAAAGAGTAAAGTGCAGCGGAAATAAGCATAAGACCAAAAGGGGGATTTCGGCATGCCACCCATAACCCAAAAGGCATCCGACTGGGGAAAGGCCCAGTTCAACCATCCAAGAAATCGCTAGACCTCGGTTCGAAGCACGCGTCGTCAGGAACGTCCTCATTACCTTCCTCTAAACATTTTTAAGTAGAGCAAGCGGTGAGTACACGTATGTACTAGCAAGACTTTAGTGTATGGAAGTAATTATACATGCAAGGCTATTCAATGGAAGAAAGCTTCTATTCTAAGTTCAGATTTTCAGCATAAGGCAAATTTTATTTGTAACCATGCAATTTGATAAATATCGATAGAATTGAAATGAGTATTTGAATAGAAACTACAAGTAGTATGTAAAGTAATTGAATAGCTATTCATGACCCTCCATGGCCATAAACAACACTCGGAACATAGCCAACCCACCAATGTCATACACCAACCCACCATACCACCATTTTTCCAAGTTATTTTGCAAAACCAAAACCAAAACACTATACTTGATATTATGTTTCCAAGCCGCTCTTGACCGTGAGCACGGCTAATTGATTAGATTTAAATCTCTGCAGAGAGTGTACACTTTACCCACATGACATATTCTAGCAATCATGTCAACCATGCCACGCGATACACAAGTACCCGTTTTGCTAGACTATGACGAAACTTTTTAACTAGCTAGAGTCTAACCTTGCAGCAGCCCGGGTATGACAGTCCTCGCTATGATGGCAGAACCACTCGTTGTACCCACGGTATTTTTCTTTGGGGATTACACCCTATCACTCTATTCTCCCCATAGCGAGGCACACCCGTTGTATCGGGTCGCTTGATCCCAACGCCTCGGTGAAGGGAGCGCCCTCGAACGACACCACTCACCCGGTTCGTCCATACGCCTCGGCCTACCAACGTACAAGGTTAAAACTCCCACTAGCTTACTAAGTTAAGGCTATCCCATAACTAGCACATGTGGTTGCACCATTTAACTCAGTTAATAGTACCAAGTTCGGTCCTTATGCTGACTCAGGCGAGGATCTCCCACCTATCTAGTGCATATACCAATTCCAAACAACACGATCCATCTCCTTGTACCGTACAAGTGGCCCTTGTACGGTGCAAGCCAATCCATTGCACTTTCAACTATACATGGCTCGCCTGTGTCTAAAACATACTTTTATTTTCATTTTTACCAACATATCAGTATCCTTTACTGTTATAATCAACATTTTTGGAAATTTCAATAATAATCAGACCTATCATTCTACCCATTACTAAGGCATGGCTAAGCGTAGCATTAATATCCGATTATACCCAAGTTTCATTTCATAGCATGAATAACCATCGCCTAAGTTTCAACAAGGTTCTCATGTCAAATTAATTAAGGTAATCCCACAAGTTAGGAGTATAACTACCATGACCCACAATATAGCAACTTTACGGAAAGTACACGCATGCATAATAGTTTGATTAAAACAAAATAGACATCGTAAAGTATTGGATCAACATGATCAAAGGAGGGTGCTTGCCTGTTTGCTCTTCTTCGGGGTTGTTCTCAGGAATATAGTCGGGGTCGTTATCCACAGATTCCGAAACGTCGTCAGCTACGCGTACGAACGATAGAAACCCGCAACAAAAGCAAATAACCACGAATCAAAATGGGGCAAAAGGAAATCAGATGCAAATAACAACTTAAAACTCAACAAGAGAATAAGCAACTCTAGGAAAATCAATACATTGCTAGCATACTAGTTCCACATGCAGCAGCTTAAATTTATGTACTTTAGTAATTAAACTATCGAATTCAGGAAGCTAAGATTGTTTGGATTAAAGAAATCTAAGACTAACTATTCAAAACAACGCACTATTTAACCATAAAACTTAGACCTTTTTCTCTAATAGGATTCAGTTGCAAAGCAAGTTATTAATTAAATATTTTTACCTAACACGGTAGTACAAATACTGTAGAATGATTCTGAGATAATCTCCCAAGTTTTTGCATTTAGACGAGATGTTTTACGAATGTCCGAAAAGGCTTAAGTGCTACTAATCTACACATGTTAAAAGTTAGACTTTCATTAACCTTATTAAACATGAATCATATAAAAACAGTAAGAAAGTTCTAATCAAGGTCATGAACAGCAAGAGCACACTATATTAAAGTCCTAGAAACAAGTTTAATTGCATTTAAATTAAAGTTGCACTAGTTAATAACATTTTAACAAACCTAGGCATTGAAACATAGAAATCATCACAAACATTGCAATTCAAGTGCAAATTCAAATATTTCACACAAATAGAAATATTACAGTCCAAGGATAAAATGGAGTTGGTTTCATTCATTTTGGAGTTGAAATGCAAAAATAGTACTTTATACAATTTCTAACCTAAAGCATATGATTGAGCTCATTTTCTGTACAATAGTCCAATATAAAATATTTTTACATATTCATAAACTTCATGATTTTACAAAAATTTAGGAAGTGGTTTCATCTCATTTGGATTTGTATTTAAAAAGTTATGGGCATTTGAAGTGGTTCGGTTTGGCAAAATCAGTTTAAATGGAAAATACGCTTTCATCTTTGTGAAAGCGTATTTCTTTCGGTAACCTTGTGATAGGGCACGTGCACACCGACAGTATGTCCCCACGGCCAGAGAGCGAGCAGGGCGCGGGCGAAGGCGAGCTCACGGCCGGCCGAGCAAGGCCGGAAATGGCCGGGCGAGGGCTCAGTGAGCATAAGCGGGCCAAGGGGGTTCCAGGGCACCGCTCGGTTAGGGCTAGAGGTGGCTGGAGCTAGGCTCGCGGCGGCGAGGTGCGGTGGCGCTAATGGCGCTTGGCCGTGGGGACGCTAGGGTGGCGTCGGAGCTTGTTCGAGTGTTCGGTGAGCATCAGTGGGTCCTAATGGCGCGGCTTGATACCTTGGACTAGAGGAAGAATAGCCGGAGATGCTTGGCACCGTGTGCCGGAACCGAAGAAGAGAAGTCTTTGGTGCGGTGGTGTTCCGTGAGCCAAGCCGCAAATTGAGACAAGGAAGAACAAGGAGGTCAGGGGAATGCTCTATGCTCGGGGAATTGAAGAATAGAGTGTGGGAAATCGGCAATTGCATGTTTCCCCCTTGCGGCTCACCTTCGGTCCAGGAGCTCCAATGGCGAGGTGAAGGGGCGAGCAAGGCAACAGGAGAAGGTCCGTGCGGCTATAAGGAGGGCCGCGACAGAGAGGGCGAGCAAGGATTGGGCAATGGGGTCGGCAATGGAGAGAGGGGTGGAGCGGTGGCAACGGCGACAATGGCTTGCGCTTGCCTGGTTCTTGATCCAAGCGCCCAATGCACGGTGATGGAGTTCAGACAACGCAGTTGAAGCCGTTGTCAAGTCTAGCTCTGATCCGATTTCAGAAGAAGCGATAAATTGGTTGGTTCAGTGAATCGTTGATTCAGGCAGAGAGAAGTCAAGTTCAAGCACTGGGTTGGCCAACAAAGATATGGAGATCTTGGAGCTTGGAGGGCTGGAAGTAAAGTCCTGGATTCACTCCTTCTCTGCTCCAAAAGGTAACACAATGCTCTGATTAGAAAAGCTTGAGACAACTCTTTGCTTGGATATCAAATTTTCAGACTAAATTAGTAGATGAGGTAGCTGCCTTGAGTCGTCAGGCTCAAGCACTGGATTGGGCAATGCAAAGATCTAATTAGGTTGCTGAAATGTGTACTTAATTATTTAGTTATCAAGGTTCTCAATTATAAGCATTTGATCAAAATCACAATGATGACGCAAAGATCATTTGGGAAGGGAATGAGATGAAACTTTATTTCATTATCAAAGTTTCGGTCGTTACATTACTTTTATGATGCATTTCTTAATTTTATGAGCGTTTAGTGAATTATTGCTTGATTAGAAATGAATATTGGAATTAAGAAAAAAAAAGATAAAATGGTAAAATGGTAAAAATATGAAAAATTATACTAGCAAATTCTTACCTGACCTTAGAATGCCCTAGAGATCATCTTTGGCTAGTCAAAAGATCATGTGAAAACATTTAAGTATTGAAATGACAATTTCAAATAGTGAACCCTATCCTTGACCAGGCGTTGTCAGAATTTTGGGGAAATTCGTGGAGCCTTCCAGTGCTCACGATTTTTACCATGTGATCTCAGTTACTTTACCCTCATCTACAAAAATTTACAAAAATTAATCATTGCATTTTCTATTTATTCTTATTTAATCTTTTCCAATCTGAAATTCTGCAAAACGCAGTTAAATAATTTTAATAAGATAAATACTAAGGTTCTAGTTCTGAAATTTTTATGGTAGCTCAATGATACTAATTTAGACCTTGTGTAAAAATATCAAAAATTAATAATCTAATTTAGAATATCTGATAAATACTTTTCCGAATATAAATTCATGTGCATCCAACATTGTCAGAATTTCTATAATTAAACCATAGGTCATATTAACTCCAAAATTTTACTGCTGGTAGAAAACTTATCCAGGACTCTCCACAAAAAGTCTCAAAAATTTTAGAAGTGAGTTGGTCCTTCGGATAAATCCTCAACTTGCGCTGTCGCATGCAGGCTGAGGAGAAAAAGAAATTGCTTTCCTTGCATCACTTCCACGTGGGGCCCTCCATTAATTGATCTTGCTGACAAAAGCTGGATTTTGCTCCCCTGTTGAAGGCACGGTGGGACCCATCCTTATCTCATGGCCCACTTGTCATTCCCTCTTTCCTCCTCCTTGTTTCTTCTCCAACCTTCTCCTCTCTTCTTGTTCTCCCTTGCGCTGGAGCATACACCGAATGAGTATCCTCCAGCCGTCATTTCAATCCTGCATTCACATACTAATGCTATCTGGACAGCCATGGCAATTAATGCTTCCTAATTGTACTGCCAGGGTAAAGAAGCAACACACAAATTCATGCACACGGTAAGGCTGAGCCGTCACTTGATAAGCCGCCGGAATTGCTTGCGTTTAGATACTGTCGTTACCGCCTTGATCGGCTATTTAAGGATGGCGAGTACTCACCGAAGCCATCACCATCTTCAGTGCTGTGGCGCCTCAACTAAAATCCCCACATTTCCCCCAAACCGGCACTTCTCCTCCAAACCCGGCGGGATCTTCGTGAGCTCAAACTCCCACCAGAGAGCACGTCTTCCAAATTCCTTTGGCCCGAAGTAAGCATGCGGTCCTTGGAACCTAATCCAACCTTTGATTGAGGCTAAGTATCCTCGGAGTGCTGCCACAACGAACTCCCACCAATCCACCATTGTTGCCACCGTCCACCGTCGAAAGGTATACTCCAGTTGTCGCTAAACTCAATTAAACTTAAATATGGACTTGCCTAGTTATGTTGACGCCATTAGTGCCTTTATTCACTGATCTGCGGTGCTAGCTCGCCGTCGCACCGAGTTCGGCCGTGAGCCGCCGCCGATGCTTGTTGCAAGCTCAATCGGCCGGCGTCGAAGCCTGTCTGGGCATGCCCCTACAATCCCCTAGGCTCCCTCTACCTAGTCATACACTCGACCGCTGGCCTCCGGCCTTAGTTCGCCGCCGGCGAGCTCCGGACCATGCCGCCCCTGCTCTGAGTCATTGACTGGCAGGACCGGACTGTCAGTCGGATGTCCCTCCGCACCTCACTGACTGGCTGACCCCACCGGCCAGTCGCTCCTGCGCGTTGCGCCCTGGCCGTCTAAGCCACTGGCTGCCAGGCCCACCTCGTCAGCAGCTCGAACCAAATCAAGCAAGCACGCGCAGAACGGCAGAATACGCCTTCTATCAGTAAAAGCGTAATTTTCAATTTCTTAGGATTTGTTGAAACCAAATTGATTCTGTGCAAAATCATTCAAAGATAAAGAACTATTCATTTGTAGTCTGTTGTGATTATTTAAGCCTGTTCAGTAACCCGTAAAACATCTTGTCTAAATGAGAATTTTAGGATGAATAGCTTAGACTTGCTCTCTAGTATATGGACTACCATATTCTAAGAAAATATTTAATTTATAACATGCTTTGCATCTGAATCCCATTAAAGACATGACCCTACGTGAAACCAATTCTAAGACCCGTAATACCGATGCATATCCTTAAGTTTAATCATATAACTGTTTGAAAATAGTCGAGTGACTTTATGTACTACTTGGTATTAGTACAAGTAGCTTCACACCCTGAAAATGAATTATAGTATATTAGATCTTACGGTCTTGGCTTCCTGAATTCGTAAAATAGAATAGAATGAATCATAAGGAATAAGTGTCGTATGCGATGCAACCCTTAAACCGTTAATCAATAATAAAAGACTATAACATAAAAGTAACACACTTACATGCTTGTTTTGTGTAATGATTGATATTTGATTCTGCCATCTGATTTCCTTTTGCCTCTATTGAAAGTGTTATTTGCTATTTGTTATTCTTTTCCGTTATACGACGTGTAGAATCCAACGTCTCGGACTTCGTCGTCGACAACTGCAAGATTACGTCTTCGACTCGTCGCTAAAGACAACAAGTAGCAAGGCAAGCACCCCCTTGATCATATTGATCCTAATTTTTCATAATTAACTAAAATGTTGATTAAAACTTGCTTGCATATGCTATGTTCCATAAAATTGTATTTGGGTACTGGTAGAAATACCTTATCATTGATAAACTTCCTCAATTAATATTGATATGTGAACCTTGATAACCCTAGCTCGTGGATAGACACTTGATGTCAAAATGGGTATATTCGATTATTACATGCATATGCTTAGCCCTGCTTTAGACTGGGAACACGAACAGATGGTTATACTGCTCGTGAAGAACTTAAATTGTAGACATGATGAACTCTGTTCATGACATGTTGGAATATTGTGATTATTGAAACTTTCTTTTTCTGAAAACAAAACTATGATTTTGATGCGGGTGATTATTGGCAATAGTCGGAAGTGCAATTAATGATGCACGTAGATAGGGGGAGATCTATCGCCCGTGTCGTATAAGAACCGAGCTGATGTGTTGTTTTCAGGCCAAGATAACCGTACATCCACAAATCTGAGTGGGACAGTCTTAACTTATTAAATTATTTGGGGATTAGCTTTGCACATTGGTAGGCAGTTGTAGCACGGGCATTCCGAATATAGGTTTGCTCGAGGGAGGTGTCATCACCAAGGTGTTGGCATCTGCCGTTGTAACGGTGTACGCCTGGCTATGAATTTGGGGCTGTTGTTGTACCATTTGAGCCGCGGGCTCCTGAATACTATTGCTTCACTGTTTGTTTGCTTCCATCATAGTCAGGGGTAACGTCATTGGGCTAGTGCAAAGTTAAGGTCCAAGTAACGAACAGCCAGTAATGAACTCTCTGGCGGCACACCAAAGGAAGTGTGTCTAATACATGTTGCCACAAAGGGAGGACATTTCTTGTGGGTAAAGCTGTACAAACTCTGCAGAGTCTAAACCTAATCGATTAGCCGCGCTCTCGGTCATGAGCACTTGGTAAAGTCATCACATAGCTAGACATTTTCTATACTTTTATAAAACTGGACCAGATAATTTGCAATTGGTGAGTTTACCCTTACAGATGATTCAATACTTGACATTTCGTTGGCAAGGTTGAATTTAGCTGTTGTGCCTTGTGCTTGGCAAAACTAATTGATTACATTTATGATGGGAATGGACGTTTTATTATTTTACTCACGAAGGGATGTGAGTCTCTTAATTCCATTTATGTTATTCTTACATATTACTTTTGTATTTACATACTTGTTGCCTCATTTTCTTTACAATTTTCGCTTTCACTCTATTATTCAGTATTTACAATTCAAATTTCGCTTTTTGCAAAACAACCGTAGAAACCCACTTTCTATTCAACCTGCATATATTTCAGGTTTTGCAAACACTACAAGTCTTGCTGAGTACGCAACGTACTCACCCTTGCTATTATTGTTGTTTTTAGACAGGAATCCTCGATAGGTACTGCGACGCAGGAAAACGGGATTATTAACGACGGTTCTTTCTAAGGCTTTACCTTGTCAGTTGCCTGTGGATTATGTGGCAAACTACAAGTCATCTGATTCTTTTGCTATGTTTAGTTGACCTTCTCGGTCATATTGTATCAATACTTTCGCTGTAATAAAATATGAAACTTTTGTATGGTTGTGATTCCAAATTGTGTTTTGTGCGTGCCAGCCACTGATCATGGGAATGGTACAGTATGCACATTAGAACCTTGCTTTTATGTTTGCACTGTAGCATAAAAGTGAGGGTCTCACAACTTGTGCGACGTGGTTCGGATTGCTAGGTTGGTCTGATTATTGGGAGGCGACCACTGGGGTTTAAATAGTCAGTCACCAGCCATACGAGAGAGTTGCGGACTTAAGAGAAGTTCACGTCCGCCAGCATCGGAGTCCTCTGCAGCTTTGCATGTGATGGGACGTGAGCCTGCCTATGGCCATAGCTTTACACAGGCTTTCCTGGTTCTCCACATAGTTCTGAACTTGCTCTCCTGGTCCTGCTAGCACGGTCTTTTAAACATATTCATCAATTCCCTGTGTTTTCACGGAGACGAAGTCCGAGGGAAAGCATAATTAACGGTGCGAAATAATAAAACATGCGTAACGTGCAAAAGAACGACGACACATGAGTCATCAATGTCATGAAAAGTACAATATATAAGTATTATCAAAGGTAGTAACAATCATAAACAAAACAAACTAGCGTCGGCCCCGCTTCGGCTGTGGGGGCCTCCTCCGACGGATCTGGTCCCGTGAGTACGTCAGCTGAGCCGGCGCGCGGTGCGGCCTCAGTGGTCTAGCGTCTGGTGTCGTGTAGCCCGGCTGAGTCCCTGGCGTCGGTGGTGGTGCCCCGTGCAAATGCGATGGTCCAGGCTCCTCAGGAAAAAACCTGGACAGTCCAGCATCGTCTAGGTCATGGTTCGCATAAGCTGAGTCGTCAGGCTGATCATCGCAGTCGTCAGGTGCAGCTGCAGACGTAGACGAGAACAACCGTGCCTGTGAGCCTATATGAAATGGAGAATTGTTGGATGAGTTAAAAAGTGATTCAAAAACAAAAAAAGTGGTTGAAAAACAGAGTAAGTGCGATGGAGTACTCACCTCCAGCGTGACCTGAGTGCCCAGCCCCTCGACCTCTCGTAGTCGGCGGCGTGATGGTGGCACGGGAGGATGGAGGGCGCGCAGACGTACCAGCAAGACCCGTGCCTCCTCCAAGCGGTACCTGGTCACCTACCACATCAGAAGGCTGGCGGCAGCCTGCCATCTCTAGGACGCGTCTGGCACTGAGCTGTAACCTCACGAAGAAGGTGTTCACCTCCTGTCGGGTCACCTCAGCTCCGCTGGTCAGATGGGCAAGGTAGCTCCCCGCCTCGTCGTGGTACTGCTGCAAAACGTCAGTCTAAACAAACATTATGAATTGGTTAGCTCTGTTACCAACTAAGCGTGCACGAGATCATAGATAGGGCGCAACTTACTGCAGCGTGGAGAGCCGAGTCGGTGTGGGACGGGTACATGTTCGCCACCGTGGGAACATGTCTAAGAGGATCGGGGTCGACACGTACCAAACGCATGCGCGTACGAGAAGTGTACCACCGTCGGTAGGCGCGGTACGTCTGCGGGTCGTACACCGCCTCCTCAACGTGGACGTCCTCCAGGGCTCCCGCCCACTCCTCAACCCACGACGCCATGCGTATGTGCCAGGGGGTGGCCCCATGCACACCCTTCCTATTGTGCCTGTGGATAAGAAATACCAATACCATGAGTAGATTGCATGACACAGCAAGTATTACGGAACATAGATGGACGAAACTTACGCGTGGTCGGCTGGTGGGACCAAACGGCCGACCTGCACAGGGAAGGCCTGTCGTAGGCCGAACTGCCTCATCACTCGATGGACAGCGTAGCCCTCCACCTGTACGTCGAACACGAGGCACCGACGCTGCGTGAACCAAGACGCCGCCTCGTGTGCAAAGGGTGGAAAGGCCACCGGCGCGACGCTCCTGGACCTCAAGATCTGCGTCACGGCGCCCGGCCAAGACGTGGTCCTCGGTGAGGTGGTCGAACGCAGCGACGAACTGTGGGTAGCCCGTACGCACCGTCTTGTGTGCCCATCTAGGCTGTAGGCAAAAGCAAAAGTTTATGCTATTAGTCACAGATGAGAAAGCAAATTTCAGAAAATCGTTATTGCAATAGCTTACCCGTCTATGGCACCAGATGGTGCCGATGGTGGGACCGTCGACGTCGCCATCGCCTGTCGGGTGAAGAGGGTCCAGGTCGATGTCGGGCCGCCCGATCTGGAATCTCTCGTATGCCCACAGCTGTACAAGCAATGGACATCCTCCAAAGATGGCGCCGTCTGCAGTCCGTGTACAACCGTCGCAGAGTGCCCGGTACATCGTGCATAGCACAGCGGAACCCCAAGAGTACTGTGGCACGGCCTCAAGTGGGGAGTCAGCGATCTCCCTCGCGAACTGGACGAGGTGCCTGTCCACGCTATCCCCATGGGAGCTCGTGAACATGCACCAGCCAAAGAGCCACAACAGATACGCCTCCAGGTGCCGGGACACCCTATACTCGTCCGCTGGCTCGACGATCTCCGCGGCCTACAAAATGAAGTCCTCTTGTTATTTTAGGGAGCACATGCAAAAATAAATTGTAAAGTGTAGTTGCGTACCACGAACTGTCGAAGCCACCGCAGCGTCGGACCGTGTGTACTGTCGAAGGTCCGGTACCCAACGGCTGGTAGCACACCGTGGAACCTGTCGAGGGTGTCCTGCCGCCACATCGGCCCGACATCCTCCGGCACCACCGGGTGACCGACGATCGGCAGCCCAAGAAGGTAGGAGACATCCTGCAGCGTGATCGCCATCTCCCCGACGGGTAGATGGAAGGTGTGGGTCTCTGGCCTCCATCGATCCACCAGAGCGGTGATCAGGGACCTATCAAACGGGAACCGGTGACCACCCACGTCCTCCACCATGCGGGCGAGTGGCAGCAACCCCGAGGCTCGGAGCCTGCGAAACACAAATAATGTAAATAATGTCAGTACTATACTAATCATCGTAGTACAAGCAAGACATATGGAAAATTTTGTACTAGTATGTTACCTGGGGATCCAACGAGGATCGAGGGCCCAACCATACTGTGGTGTCCTCGGCTGAAGTACACCGAGCTGCACAGGATCCCCTCCTTCCTGCGGAAAACCGGTCGCGAATCGGGCACGGTGACAGCGATCCACGACCGGATCTAGCAGCTCGAAGGGCCAGTCGTCATCTGCATGCTGCTGAGCCATACCTGCAAATGTCATAGATGAAAATTATAATTGGCAGGCATGTCCAAACAAAAGCGTACGAAAAACTATGAAAGCATGACAATAATGCGTTCCAACAAAAAAGCACATAGAACATTACACCATTGAACTTGCTAGTCCCGAAACAAATGAGCCGTGAGGACACAACACTCACAACTACAGGGAACAAGCTTACAGGTAGGCACAAAATAGAGTTCACACAACACGCATTACAACGGTAAAATGTCAATTTGACAGAGTTCACGATACACACATTACATCGGTGAAATGTAAATTTGACAGAGTTCACGATACACACATTACATCGCTAAAATGTAAATTTGACATAGTTCACACAGCATGCATTACATCGGTGAAATGTAAATCTGACATCATTTAGGTGATATTTGAAGTTGCTTCTCATCCGGTACGATGGGGTCGTGCACCACTCCTCGCAGAGGAGGATCCTTCCCCCACTGTCGGATTGACATCTCCTCCTTCACCTCCTTCGTTCCATGCAAGACAGTTCTTGAATGTATGTCCTCTTTGCTTGCACAACGAACATTTCTTCGCGCGTTTGCCAGCTTCTGACTCATCCATATCATTTCTGATACGCCTTGTTTTCCGACGCCCTGCTTTGCATCTTCTACCATCGAAATCAGGCACCCAAAACCTTTCATCAATAGAAGGAGTTGTGGTGAAAGAACCCACAACACCATAACCATAAAGCTCCTCGCTCCAAGTTGACATCACCCTTTCCTTCGTAAAATATTCAGATAGGTACGTACCAGGTTGCATTCCAAACAAAGCACAAGCGGCTATGACATGTGAACATGGCCTATGCAAAAGGTAGGGCTTGTTACACGAGCATTTGCAATCATCCTGTAATGTGCACTCTTGGGTGACCACCCGCTGGTTGGTTCCACGCCGTCCTTTATCCCTACAAATCACCTCGAAGCGCAATGTTCGTGCACCAACTTTGATAGCCCTATGCTTTGACGCCTTCAAACTCTTCTCATCCATGTATTTACTGATCATGGAAGAGTAAAGGCACTTCTCATCTCTCATAACTATCTCAGCAGCTTGATGCCTGTCCACGAAGTACTTGGTTGTGCCACGCAGCACTCCCTCAACAATTCCAACCAGGGGGAGGCACCTCATTCCTCTCATCACCCAGTTGTAAACTTCTGCAAAGTTAGTGGTCATGACACCATATCTAGCACCATGTGTGTCATGTAATAGTGACCACTTCTCTTTCTGTTCGTGCTTGATCCAATCAGAGAAACATTTTATTGGCCTTTGCCTTCGACGATGAATGGTTGCGTCATCTTCTGTTGGCAGGGGGAAAAGAGGCATCGCCTGCTGTTGTGCACTCTCGTCCTTGTGTTTTCTTGTCAGCTCATCAAGGTTTCTCCATAGAGTGATAAACTTTCTCTCCTGGTTCTGCTTGCACAGTCTTTTGAACATGTTCATCAGTTCCTTGTTCTTGAATTGCTTATAGAAGTTAGCACCCAAATGCCTCATACACCATCTGCTATGCAAGTCCGGCCATGGGAATGGCTCTTCCGCTCGCTTGCAATCGGTTGATAGCACTAAGCGCATCGGCATGCTGTCATGCAAGACGCACACATCTCGACGAGTTTTGACCACCCCATCTTCAAGTTCAGAGGAACCACAGCCAACAATTGTCATAGTTCTCGCTTTCCACAAAGGCGAAGGCAATCGCGTAATCTGGTTGTTTCCATCAACGCCCACAATGGCCAAGATTTGCCCTCTGTATTTCCAAGAATGTCCCATCCACACACAACAGTGGACGGCAGTGATAGAACGCCTTGATGCAAGGTCCGAATGCGAAGAACACTCTTTTGAGATGCATTTTAGTCGGCCACTTCATTGACGGACAATCTTGCAAATTATAGTAAGTGCCAGGATTTCTTCCCTGAATGCAACTGAGCAGTGCGGGCAGATTGTGGTATGAGTCTTCAAACTTGCCGAACCTCATTTCCAATGCCTTCTGTTTCGCCCTCCATGCCTTGCTATAGCTAATTGTGTACTGATATCTATTCTCGATTGCTCGGATAATTGCACGGGGCTCAAATCTCAGGTTCTCCACTATCTCGGCGTACATAATGTTCGCGACAAACCCGGATGATAGGTTCCTGTGAGCAATCAGTGTTTCCTCCGTCATACAGCAATGCTGCTCAACCTTCGAACATTGCCAATGGGTGCCCCATTTGGGCTTGTACGCATGCACTCTCCACGGACACCCAACGATCTCACACACCACGTCGTAGGATGTTGGGGTGGATTTCTTAACCTTGAAAGTCCTTAACGATAAGGCCCAATCTTTCACGGCATCCTGCACAACCTCTTTTGTGGGGTATATACTGTTAAGTCTCACCTCATTTTCACTACACTGCCAAGGTGTCTCGCTGCTTTCGTTGACAACCAACTGATCAAATTGTTGCGTGCTCCACTCGGCTGGCACAAGCGGCTCCGTATCTTCATCTTCCTCATCCGACTCTTCGTCGTCTTCCACTTCATCCGCCTCACAGTCTTCCTCTTCCATCCTATGAGTTATTTCGTCAATTTCCTCACCTTCGTCCGCCTGTCCCCGTGCTTCCTGCCCAACATTCTCATCATCCTCGTCGAACCCAGCTTGTTCACCACTCTGGCAAATGGTCTCATCATTGCATTGCTCAATGTACTGCTCACGGCCAGATCCCCCAGTTTCAGTCTCACCTAAACTGAACTCATTTCCTGCCTGACTACACTGACCACCGTCCAACTGGCACAGACGGCAACATCCTCTCATATGCTTGCGAAGAAGGACCAGGACTCCATCGTTCTTGTGCCCCCTCACATATGATCTCCACGATGCGGTACCCTTCAGCTCAACTAGCTCCCAACAGATAGGAGCATTTTGCATGCTACAAAGGCTAAATACCTTCAGCTGGCACTTCTCCTCTTCCATCCTAAAAGTGTAGTACAACCACTTCAACACAGATGAAAATGTGCGCTCTCCAACCCTGGTCAAACTTCTGTCCACGTACTGGAAATTGCTTAGATCCGCTCCCTCCGAACCATACATTACAACCCCTTCTTCGTAATAGATTCTAAATGGAACTCGTTCTCCCATATATGCGAATCCATTAATTCAAGCACGAATTAATTAATTTCCGTAAAAAATGCTGTGACACCTAACATAACTATGTGTACGTGATACAAATATACATATCTATATATAGAAAAGTTAGCTACATTCCTACAAATATATATCTACCTACATCGAAATACATTATTTCTACTCGGACTACATTCCAATGAATATATAAGTATGTACTTGTATCAGTGAATTTATTTACATATCAAATTACTTGCACTAGAACATTATTTCGTTCTAACGAAATAACCCAGTACATAATCTCTAACTTATTTGTACTCTACCATCATTTCTTCCACAACCATCAGTGACTGGCGAATCGATTTTACCATGTAGTCTACTCATTTTTCAACGATATTACTACCGATGTTACTAACTGATATTACTACCACCTCTAGCATACGACTTAAACAAATATGTTACACACTACTTTATTAGTTTCGGTATACTCTAATAATAACGTTAAGATATAAAATGCGGTATTGTTAAAAAAAATGATCAGAGTCCTTTGTTTTTTGGTATATATCCTTAAAAAGAGTATATAAATAAACTCTGCTACAAATATCAACGATATGTAGTCTGCTAGATGTTAACCATCGAGTCTGGTCGTTTTTCAACGATATTACATTACGCTTTTACTACTGATATTTGAACGATATTACTGCTCAAATATCTACATTCGCTACATCTATCCGTAACCTAACAATTTATCTACATCTGAAAGTATATCCGCACTGCAAAAGGAATAAACAGCTACATAATCACTAAATCTACATCTACATCTATTCGTACTCTCTATATTTGATAAATATACATCTACAACTGCATTTGCTAAATCTACATCTACATTTGCTAAATCTACATCTATATTTGCTAAATCTATTTCTACTCTACATCTACATTTCCTAAATCTACATCTATATTTGATAAATGTACATCTACATCTACAACTACAGCTGCATTTGCTAAATCTACATTTACATTTGCTAAATCTACATCTATATTTTCTAAATCTATTTCTACTCTATATCTATATCTAATTTACTACTAATAAAAATAAAACAAATACCTGAACTCGCGCAGTCTTTCCCCCCTCTTTTTCCTTCTCTTCTTACTCCTTTTCCCTCTCTTCTTCCTCTTTTTTCTTTCTCTCCCGCGGCCTCTCTTCTCTCCCTCTCTCGCTGGCTCAAATGGCCACAGTGCCGTGCGTGGGAACTTATAGAGCCCTCTGTCGCCAGACCATGGGGCGACAGATAGCCCCGCATGCATGTATCGCCCAACGAACGAGCGTTTTTTATTCAGTCGCTTCATCATCAGGCGATTGATCTTCAATCGCCGCATCATCAGGCGATGGACATACAATAGCTATTTCATATGGTTATTGATCTTCAGTCGCCCAATGAAAGAGCTACAGATATCTACTTCTGTAAAAAAAAATTTTGGTGGTATATGATTGCAATTTTGAATAAAATATGTATTATTAAAAAAAAAAATCTGTAAATGGAACCGAGACATGTCAGGTTCAGGTTTCTGATTCTCATCCCGGCCATCTCACGCATGCTCCTTCCCGTACTTATTAATCTTGTCTCTTCATGCATGATTCGTTTGGTGCCGTGTGGTTTTCCGTCAGTTTGAACCAAAGGTTACTCTCTCTTTTTATTCTTCTTAATTTTGCTGGGGATCGAAATATGACTGAAAATAATCTGATCGAAATACCTTCAAGGAAGGAATGAACTAGATTATCATCATGTGGATAGATCTTAGTATCTTTTATGTTTTTTTAGAGGTTGTATAAATATTAAAGCACGAATGAAATAGTGATTATTTACATTTTGCTTATTTTAAAATTTATATAAAAACACTCATGTTAACTGGCCCCACCAGAAATACGAACAAACCCTATTTGTATGTGAACCGACATGTGTGTAGCAAATTCTACTGAAGGAGTCCCCCCTCCTCGCGGCCGATCCCCATCTGATGGCCTCGCCGGCGGCTGCCGTGTACGGTTCCCTCTTGCCTCGTTCTTTTCCCTCCCTAGATTAGATCTTGGTTGCCCTAAAAAAACTTAATTGCTGCTTCTCCATAGATCCGGGCCTAAGGGATCGTTCTGATGTGGTTGTGCTTAATTAGGTTCGAGTCAATTATCTTCATTCAATTTCTCTCCAAATCGTATTTGTAGTGCGAGATGTTGAATGGCATCGTTTAGGTTTTCTCAGGAATTGCTAGCTTATGCGGTATTCTTGTTCTCTTTTATCTCCTAATGTGTCTTAGGTCAAGCGTTCGTAGATCTGGACTAGAAAATTTGATAATATCAGAGAACCATCAAACGAGAATCGGTGGTTTGCAATCTTAATGCCCATTTGGTACTAATGTTTCACCAACACCACCGAATTCTTAATCGATGAGTGATTATCTTCTTTTATTTTTTTGCACGAAACCAATAGTGATTACCGTTCTTCTGAATTAATCTACATTCACTCCTCCTAACTTGCTATTGGCTACTTGGCTCGTCGCATCTGGTGCTTGCAATCACATGACAGGCAACCGGAGACTGATCTCTAACCTCGTACCTGTGAGCGATCGCGTTGTGCATGCCGGGAACGGCTCTCCAATGCAGGTGTGCGGCAGTGGCTCTGTGAACACGGAGACGGTGGTCCTTCCCGATGTGTGGTATGTTCCTGGGCTTGCTGCAAACTTGGTTTCGACAGGCCAGCTCACCGATCTCGATCTCACCGTTGGGTTTGCTCGAGGTGGGTGTCGCATCAGTAAAAACAGTGATGGATCCGTCGTTGGTAAAGCGCATAGCGGAGTTGATGGCTTGTATGAGGTAGACTACCTAAAGGTTCCACTGAACTAGCACATGAATGCGCCTTTGCGCTGTATGCCTGTATGATTGCCTCTTCGGAGTCGTACGGTGATATCGTCTGCTACTTCGCTTCCATGCTTGCCGGGTCTAGCTTGCTACACTCATGTTGGTTGCAACATAAGTGGTACTGCTGAATGTGATATTTGTTCTTTTTTTAGATGCCCCAGCTCCAGATCCTTAGTATGTTCTTCTAGCAATTACATTTTGAGTTTATGAAAGTACTGAATGATTTTGTGATGTTTTTAAGGCCCATTAGAAAAGCCCATCAAAATTCGAATCACCATCCGAATTAAGTCCTAGCCCTTTAAGCATGCAACATTATAGATTCACGTATACTTGATGTGGCATGAGTATTCTTACTCCACCATTAATCGGTAGCGATCCCTACCAGGACGTACCGTTTCCCGAGTATATGTAAGATCACAACGTATGAATCTTAACAATGTTAAGTTGTATGTATTTCCCTTTGCTTCATGATATAGTTCAAACTCAATGCGAGAATGTACCATTCTTGTTTAGTTAGCTTGACCACTCGAAAACGAGTATGTGACTCGAAATTTCTGACTACGACTAACTATGTAACACTCGTATGCCAGGGTTAATCTGACTCTGTTGTCTAAAGTGTTATCATTGATAGCAGACGCAGTAGCCAAAGGTAGATAACCTTCTTGCCATAAATCCTAAACTTGTGAAGGTACGGTGGAAATCAACATTGTAAAACTCGGATTGTACATCCACGTTCTATTCGACATACATTTAGAAAGTGGTGGAGATTCTTAGACTATTTTTCTTTTAATGTAAGCCGTTACAACTCGGGGTGGTGGAGATCCTTGGACTTTTTCTTTTAATCTAAGCCGTTAAAACTCTATGTAGAGGGAGTTGGTACCTGCACTGCATTGCAGGCCTGATTGGATTGGATTAGATTGATTCAGGACCGAGCTAATAGCTAGCACTGGATCGTCTTTCTCCCCTTTCTTCTGGAGTCACCTTAGATGGTCTCTCGTTGCCCGGCTGGAATTGAGAAAAGAATGTAGTAATTGAAATTTGGTAATAATCATGAGTAGTAAGGGATAGGAATGGGGCTTATCAGAAGAAGAAGGTATAGGGGGACCTATTGGTGCTGGTCAGATTGCATCATCTTGTCTTGGTTGCGTCTCTTGATTTCAAGCGTGGGATGGTTGGGATGGACGTCGGTTGCGAACCTGAGAGCCGCTTCCGCTTCCTCCACCTCCCAAAGCCTAGCCTCCTCACAGTCGATGGAAACGCTGAATTCCTCGACGCAAGGGTTATGCAGCAACCCAAAGAAGTTAAAAGAATGATACCGCGCATCCTTCTCCTTCCGCACATTGACATGGCGTTCAACAACTTTAGGATTGAGGAAGGCACGCTGCTGAGAAAGAAAGAGAGGGAGGGATCAGTATGTTAACAAAGAATTAAGTAAGCCCAACGGAAGAACAAATAAACTAAAGCTGAAAGTATGTCACGCGAGTCATCTCACATGTTTGATGTCTTAGATTTTTCTAGTGCATTTATTTAGAGAAAGGCAGTACGATGATCGCATACCCGCAGTAAACAGTGTACCTTACTACGAGTAAATCGTTAAATAGCAATGTCTCTCCTCAAATCCAATAGTATATAACAAAAAAAATATACAAATTCTCAGCTCGTAGAACACCAACTTGAAAAAGAAGGGAGGAAGTAGTAGCTAGTGGTAATTAATCCGACGAAAATGAAGCCCATGGAAAGAAAACTTGGTATACTAGCTGGTGATGAGAGCATTATATTTTCCCATACCCTTGGCATTTGAAGGGTGGGGCGGTTGGGATGGACGGCGGCTGCGTGCCTCAACGCCGCCTCTGCTTCCTCCACCTCCGCAGCACTGGCGAGCCTACAGCTGATTCGAGCATTGACTTTCTGGAGCGAAGGGAGGTTCTCCAAGCCAAGCTTGTCAAAACCAAGGTTGGCATCCTTTAGGAACCGGACTGGGACCATAAACTCAAAGGCTTCAAGGCTTGGCATAATACGAGCAGTAGTAGGTGCCACTTGTCGGAAGCAGAGGTGAAAAGCAAGGGTGGTCCTGAGGGATCTCAACTTGTGGAACAAGTGCTGCCCATCCCCACCAGCAGTAATGCTTACCACTTGGGTGAACATCGACCACAGTCTGAGGTGACGGAGCTCCGGCAACCTCCCAAGGGTTTCCATGTCCTGCTCCTGCACAACATGCGCCTCCACTTGTAGGAAGCAGAGGTTCGGAAGAAGCGACGAATTCATCCATGCCGGCAGTCTAGAGAACTGCAAGCATTTTAAAGACAAGTAGCGGAGATGTCGAGGGGAGACAAATCCTGCTTCCCAAGTGGCACCCTTCCACGATGATTCGCCCGCAATATCCACATGCTGGATCTTGCGCAGATTGCCTAGAGACTCCTGCAAAGCTCTCTCCAGGCACTCATCCAACACATCAATCTTGCTGATAAGCACCCTCAGTTCCCTCAGGCTGCCCAGCTCCTTCACAAATACTCCAGCAGACCTGTCGGCAGCAGCAGGCGATATGTGCAGCTCTTGCAGGGACGTCAAATTCCCAATCCAATCCGGCACCCTTGTCTTCTCATCAGCATGTAGGCACATTAATTGGCTTAGCAGGCCGACGCTCGACGGCAATTCTTCTATGCCAGTTCCCCACAACTCCAGTGTCTGCAGAAACTTTAGATGGCCAACTTCTTTTGGGAGCTCACCAACACGTGTACCTGTTAGTCCGAGGTACCTCAGGTGAAGTAAATTCCCAAGATGCTCGAGGCCGTTGTAACCTCCTTCCATAAAGTCACATTCTTCTATAGCTAGTACACGCAAAACTCGAAAGCTTGGGGATACCATCATACTAGCACTACACAGGGTGGCAATGAATGACCTCACACGGTGCACGCCCATATCAGCCAGAGGATTGTGCTTGGCGAATCTCCTTTGAAGAGCTAACCTGCGAGCATTGCTTCCTGGAAACGCTGGTTGCCTATTGTCCAATATAGTAACAAAGTTTTCTTCTCCCGACAAGGAACGGACGAGATCAAGCACCATATCATGCACACGGCAACCACGTACGCACCCTTCATCTGGGATCTCTAACGGCTGGATCATGCTCCTGTTTACGAGCTCGTTGAAGTATCTCTCTCCAACTTCAAATAATCCTATCCCTTGTTCCTCAAGGATGAAACCTTCAGCTATCCACTTCCATATCAAACGATTTTTATCGATCCAATAATCTTCCGGAAATACGCTTAGATACAATAAGCAAGCCCTCAGATAGGAAGGTAGATGGTAGTAGCTAAAGGACAATATCTTTCTAGTATTCTCCACATGGTCGTTATCTGCATGGCCAAAACCAATAGAGTTGTACACCTCAGACCACTCCTCCGCTGGTTTACTAGCCAACAAATTAGCTATTGTAATGATAGCTAATGGTACACCTCCACATTTCTTCAAGATTTTATCATATACCTCTGTGGATTGATTACGGGGACACTTGCCTTCACAATCAACGTGTCTTGTATTGAATAATTTCTCAGAGTTATCACGAGAAAGTGGCTCTAGTTTGTGAACATCACCAACATCCTTGACAACTTCGGAAATACGAGTGGTTGCGACTATTCTACTTCCACAACAACTATCAGCCAAAGCACACCTGATTATTTCCCATGATTTCTTATCCCATATGTCATCAATGACTATAAAATACCTGCATATCCGCATTGCAGCGCAAGAGCCCTGAGTTAGTAATACTATTTGAAGAATATATATAAAGAGCTCTTTTATGGTACACTAAATTTAATACAGACCGTTCATTCTTTTCGATCCAATAGATCATATTAGCTAGTATGTATTTATACTTCCTCATGTAGTAGAGTAGTATGAATACCCTTAACAAATCAACAATTAGATCTGATTTCTATTAACGACTATATACTATAGTATAATACATAGTAAAATTTCTCTATATAAAAGCAAGGCGCTGGAACAAACACTTAAGTAGAAAGGAACAAAAAGTAAGGAGAAAGAAAAGGGAGATGAGGATTTACTCCCTCCATCCAAGTTTATAAGGCGTATTTTTAATGGTCTTGTTCTTAAATATATATCGTATTTCATATTACAATGCAAAATTAGTGTGATGTTCTCTATATACCCGTAATAAATATCCATATTTACTTCATATTCTCTATATGCATGTATTGAATATAGTACTTAGGGATAATCTAGTCATTTTCAATATCTTTTTGGTCTATATGGCAGAAAAAATACGCCTATAAACTTGAACGGAGGGAATAATTTGCTATCTGTCAACGTTTGGTGTCGGCAATAATCTTAGGGGGTGGGGTGTATCTATGGGGCAAGGCACTGGATCGGTGAAAGTGCATCTAGGCCCCTAAATTGGTTTTGGTTGATTAATGACAAACGATTAAAATGACTTATGTCTTCAATGAGCTTGTGAACAGGTAAAAGATTCAATGTGAGATCTTCTACATGCGAAGGATACCCTCAAACGATTTTTAACCGAGTAAAACGGCATTGTATTCTTATTTTCTATGCTTTGTGTCGTAGGAATGCCGTACTATTAAGAGGGATGCATCGTAAATGATCTAGGATTGTCTCTATGCTCAGATGAAGGTCACTTTAATTCTTGTTGAGACCCTAAGTCATCGCGCATGCACCGGAATGTGTTTTTATCTAAGTTCAAGTCGGACATTCCGATATTACATCGGAAGTTCCGATGTGACCGGACATTCCGATGTGCATGCTTGCTTCAGTCCGATGCGTAGAAGATATATCGGAAGTTCCGATATTTACGATCGGAAGTTCCGATACGTTGTAAAGCTTTCTAGGGTGCTCTCTGTTAAGATCGGAAGTTCCGATATTTGACATCGGAAGTTCCGACGTGTTCAAACCGAAAAAAGGGAGCTCTCTGGAATTATCGGACACTCCGATATATTGGATCGGACATTCCGGTGTTAAGTCGGAAGTTCCGATGTTTATATCGGACAGTCCGATATGGACTTAGAAGCATTTTGTCAAGGGCTTTTCTGGAAACATCGGAAGTTCCGATGTTGACATCGGAAGTTCCGATGCATCTTGCTCGTCAGTTGTAGTGCGCTCGAGTTCTGAATATTTGTACATATCGGACATTCCGATGTTGAGATCGGAAGTTCCGATATGCAGCTGAGTGGGTGTATAACGGCTAGTTTTTGCAAGAAACTATAAATACCCCACCCCTCCCTCATTTGAGGGTTACACACTCATTTGGACAGAACTCTAGAGCACTTTGAGCCTTTCTTAGTCTACTCTTGATCCCTCCTCTTTGATCTTAGAGATCATCCAAGGAGTGAGGACTAGAAGTGAGATTTGGAGCTAGAGTGAAAAGCGAGTGTCTTTCATCTTGAGCATTAGAGTGTTTCTCCAAGATCAATCAACGTGCATTTGTTACTCTTGGAGGTTGAAGGACTCCTAGACGGCTAGGCGTCGCTCACGAGCCCCCAACGATTGTGGGTAGCCGTGAGAAGTTTGTGAAGGCCGGCTCCGCCTCCGAAAGGAAAGGAACCAATAGTGGAACCAAGCCTCAAGTGTGACCGAGGTTTGGGAGGAAAGGGTTGGAAAAGACCCGGCTCTTTGGAGCCTCCTCAACGGAGACGTAGGATTCCCTCAAGAATCCGAACTCCGGGAACAAATCGGCGTCTCTACCTTACTTTTCTTAAGCGTGTTTCCTTATTTAGTTGACATTTCGTTGTTAGATTGCATTTCAAGTTATTTACTTTCAGTTATTAATTGTCCTTGTCCGAAGTCGATCGGACATTCCGAACTGGTATCGAAAGTTCCGATAATATCGGAAGTTCCGATCCAATACCGGAAGTTCCGATACTCTTTCCGCTGCGACAAATTTAGTTTAATTTTTTAAACTGCCTATTCACCCCCCCTCTAGGCATCTTTCTCATCTTTTCAATTGGTATCAGAGCCTAACCTTCTCGAAGGCCTAACCGCTTGAAGGAACGTGATGGCCAACACCGGATTGAAGGTTGTCGTGTCGGGGGAAGAAGGTAGTCCAAAGGCCGGACATGGAACTCCCACGAAGACCAAGGAAGGTGACACCTCAACGTCATCGCAGGGAGCTCAAATTCCTTTTAATTACGAAAAATTAAATACTTCTTCTTCGCATTCCTATATTACTGTGCCCTCCGGGCGTGCACCATTTTTCGATGGCACGTACTATTCCGCTTGGAGGCACAAAATGAAAATGCACTTGATGTCACTCCATCCTAGTGTTTGGAAGATTGTTTGCACAGGTTTAGATATGCCGGAAGACGATATGGAGCTCACGCCGGAACAAGAGCAAAACATCCACCGCAATGCTCAAGCCGCAAGCGTGTTGCTTGGAGCGTTGAGTCCCGAGGAATTCAACAAAGTGGATGGCTTGGAAGAAGCCAAAGAGATATGGGACACACTCCAAGTTGCACATGAGGGTACATCAAGTGTAAGGGAGTCAAAGATTGAATTGCTAGAAGGCAAGTTGGGGAGATTCGTTATGAATGATGATGAGACTCCGCAACAAATGTATGACCGCTTGATGATCCTCGTAAACAAGATAAGAGGGCTTGGAAGCAAGGATATGACGGACCACGTCGTGGTAAAAAGAATGTTGAGAGCCTTTGCTCCAAGGAACTCGACTCTCGTAACTCTTATACGAGAGCGAAAGGATTTCAAGAGGCTCACTCCAAATGACGTGCTTGGAAGAATTCTTTCACATGAGCTCATGGAGGAAGAAGCAAAAGAAGTAAAGAACCTTGCCAAGCAAAGCTCTAGCTCAAGACCAAAGCAAATAGCTTTGAAGGCAAGCAAAAAGGAAGAATCAACCTCAAGTGATGAAGAGGAGGATGAAAGCGAAGACGAAGAAGACTTGGCTCTATTTGTAAGGAAATTCAAAAAGTTCCTCAAGTATGATGGGTCAAGCAAGTACAAGAAGAACTACAACGACAAATCAAGAAGAAGAACAAACACAAAGAGGGCTTGCTATGAGTGCGGTGAAGTTGGACACTTCATCGCCGATTGTCCAAAGAAGAAGAACAACCAAAATGAGACCAAGAAGAATGAGCCGCTCAAGAAGAACAAGACTTACAAGAAGAAGTACTCGGGGCGAGCTCACATTGGAGAAGAATGGGATTCAAACGACTCCGACTCCGACACCGACAATGAAGGAGTCGCCACCCTCGCCATAGAAGCCACTCCACCAACAAAATCGCTATTCGGGGAATTGAGCGACAACGACTCCGACCACGACGCGCCTATTTGTCTTATGGCCAAGGGGCGCAAGGTAATGGCTAAAACCAAACCCCCAAGTAGCGATAGTGAATTAGAAAGCGATGATGATAATGATGATGCTCTATTTTGTGATTTGAGCAAATCGGCTATTGCTAAGATTCATAAGCTATTGAAAAGAATAGATGGCCAAGAGGAAACTCTCGAGAAGCAAGAAGAGTTGTTAATTTGTGAAAAGAAGAAAACTCTTGCTCTCGAGAAGATCCTCACTAAAGAAAAGGAGACTATTGAATTGTTAACCAAAAAGCTTGATTTGGCTAATAATTCAATTGAAATGCTTAAGGGTTCAAATGAGTCACTCCAAGAGAATGTCATAAGTCTGGAAAACAATCTCCAAGTTCTTGAAGTGCAAATTGAATCTCTTAACGATATTAACTCTCCAATTGTTGATTCTCAATTAGCATCTATTCCTTCCACTAGCAATGGTTGCTCTCGTTGCTACAATGTCGATGTTAATGCTTGCACTACTAACTCCCAATTCATGCAAGTATTAAAAAGCGAAAACGAGAGACTAAGTGCCTTGGTAAGGTACGGTTGCATGAAAACTTATCAATCCAAGGATGCCTTATATAAGACCATAAATGGTCGAGGAAACACAAACAAAGAAGGGCTAGGATATGATAAGAATGAATGCAAAAGAAATGACCGTGTGGTGGTACGAGGTAAGGAATGCATCCAGTTTGTCAAAGGAAATGACAAACAACCATTGACCATCACACAAGTCATCAAAACCGGGCAAGATTCAAAGAAGCATCCTCAATGTCATACATCTCATTCCATTCACTTTGCTTCTTATGTATTGAAGAGAAACCACCGTGGTAAAGTGGTTGCTCATTTTGTCGGTGCCCACAACTCTAATGAAGCAAGCAAAAGGAAAGTGTGGGTACCAAAAGTTTTAATTACTAACATGCAAGGACCCAAAAGAATTTGGGTACCTAAAAACAAGACTTAATGCGTTTTCGTAGGATTATACCTCCGGGGGATCAAGTTGGGTGCTTGATAGTGGTTGCACAAACCACATGACCGGAGAAAAGAAAATGTTTTCATCGTTTGATGAGAAAGGGTCACAATATGAAAATATTGTGTTTGGTGATAATGGTAAAGGTGAGGTAATGGGATTAGGTAAAATTGCTATTTCTAATGACCATTCAATTTCCAATGTCCTGCTTGTTAAATCTTTAAATTACAACTTGTTGTCCGTATCACAATTGTGTGAAATGGGCTACAATTGTCTATTTACTGATATGGATGTGACCGTCTTTAGAAGAGACGATTCCTCAATTGCTTTTAAAGGATATTTGAAGGGTAAGCTCTATTTGGTTGATTTCAATTCAAATAGCGCTAAACTTCAAACATGCTTGATGGCAAAGTCTAGCATGGGTTGGTTGTGGCATCGCCGACTAGCCCATGTTGGCATGAGGAACCTCGACAAGCTTCTAAAGGGTGATCACATCATTGGACTGACGAATGTTGAGTTTGAGAAAAATAGGATTTGTAGCGCTTGTCAAGCCGGAAAACAAGTTGGAGCGCGTCATCCCGCGAAGAACATCATGACGACGACAAAACCATTGGAGCTTCTACACATGGACCTCTTCGGACCTGTTGCTTATATAAGCATCGGAGGTAACAAGTATGGTTTAGTTATTGTTGATGATTTTTCTCGCTTCACGTGGGTATTCTTTTTGCAAGAGAAAAGTGAAACACAGGGGATAATCAAGAAGTTTGCAAGAAGAGCCCAAAATGAATTCGAGTTGAAGATCAAGAAGATTCGAAGTGATAATGGAAGTGAATTCAAGAATACTCAAGTCGAAGAATTCCTTGATGAAGAAGGAATAAAGCACGAATTCTCCGCTCCATATTCCCCGCAACAAAATGGAGTGGTAGAAAGGAAGAATCGGACGTTGATTGAGATGGCAAGGACAATGCTTGACGAGTACAAGATCTCCGATCACTTTTGGGCGGAAGCCGTCAACACCGCGTGCCATGCTATCAACCGATTATATCTCCACAAGATCTTGAAGAAGACGGCATACGAACTCCTCACCGGTAACAAACCAAATATTTCATATTTTAGAGTTTTCGGTAGTAAATGTTTTATCCTTAACAAGAAGCCTAAGAACTCCAAATTTGCTCCAAAGATCGATGAAGGTTTCTTGCTAGGATATGGATCGAATGCTTACGCTTATCGTGTTTTCAACAAAACCTCGGGTTGTGTTGAAATAGCGAGAGACGTGACATTTGATGAATCTAATGGCTCTCAAGTAGAGCAAGTTGATTTAAATGTGCTAGAAAATGAGGAAGAGCCAAGCATTGCAATCAAGAAGATGGCAATAGGTGAAGTGAGACCGCAAGAAAAGGTGCATCAAGACAACTCTTCTACGCAAGTGGAGCCTCCCACTTCAAATCAAAATCAAGACATTCCTCAAGATAGTTCAAGCAAATTATTGGAGGATGATCAAATTGAAGATGATGAGCCAATTCAACAAACGTGTCAAATGCCGCATCCAAGAGTGCATCAAAGTGTCCAAAGAGATCACCCCGTCGATAACATTCTCGGTGATATCCAAAAGGGGGTAACTACACGCTCTAGAGTATCTAATTTTTGCGAATTTTACTCTTTCGTGTCTACTTTGGAACCTTTGAAGGTTGAAGATGCACTAAGAGATCCGGATTGGATAATGGCTATGCATGAAGAGCTTAACAACTTCGTTAGAAACAAAGTATGGTCATTAGTGGAAAGGCCTAATCAAAACGTGATTGGAACCAAATGGATCTTCCGCAACAAACAAGACGAGAACGGAGTTGTCACAAGAAATAAAGCTCGGTTGGTAGCTCAAGGATTCACTCAAATTGAAGGTTTGGATTTTGGTGAGACTTATGCTCCAGTTGCTAGATTAGAATCAATTCGCATATTAGTTGCATTTGCTACTCACCATGATTTCAAGCTTTATCAAATGGACGTCAAGAGTGCTTTCCTAAATGGTCCAATCGCCGAATTGGTCTACGTTGAGCAACCGCCGGGAATGGAGGATCATAAGAACCCTTCTCACGTCTACAAACTCCATAAGGCGCTCTACGGGCTTAAGCAAGCACCTAGAGCATGGTATGAATGCCTTAAGGATTTTCTTATTAAAAAGGGTTTTGAAATTGGTAAAGTCGATCCTACTCTCTTCACAAAATATGTTGATAATGATTTATTTGTGTGCCAAATATATGTCGATGACATTATATTTGGATCCACTAATAAAAGCTTTTGTGAGGAATTTAGTAGGTTGATGACGAAGAGATTTGAGATGTCAATGATGGGTGAATTGAAGTTCTTTCTTGGATTTCAAATCAAACAACTCAAGGAAGGGACGTTCTTATGTCAAACAAAATACATAAAGGATATGCTGAAGAAGTTTGATATGGAGAACGCCAAGCCAATTCATACGCCAATGACTACTAATGGACATCTAGGTCTAAATGAAGAAGGTAACCCTGTGGATCAAAAGGTATATCGATCCATGATAGGTTCATTGCTTTACCTTTGTGCATCTAGGCCTGATATTATGCTTAGTGTTTGTATGTGTGCAAGATTTCAAGCCGCTCCGAGAGAGTGCCACCTAATAGCCGTGAAAAGAATTCTTAGATATTTAGTTCACACACCTAGTTTAGGGCTTTGGTATCCTAAAGGATCAAAATTCGATTTGATTGGTTATTCGGATGCTGATTATGCGGGTTGCAAAGTGGATAGAAAAAGCACTTCGGGGACTTGTCAATTTCTAGGTAGATCACTAGTGTCTTGGTCCTCAAAGAAACAAAATTCAGTGGCTTTATCCACCGCGGAAGCCGAATACATTGCCGAGGAAGTTGTTGTGCACAATTGTTATGGATGAGGCAAACCTTGAAGGATTTTGGTTTTTGTATGGAAAAGGTACCACTCTTATGTGACAATGAGAGTGCGATCAAAATAGCCAACAATCCCGTTCAACACTCTCGGACCAAGCACATAGATATCCGACACCACTTCCTTAGAGATCACTCTCTTAAGGGAGATATAGATATTACCTATGTGAGAACCGAAAAACAATTGGCCGATATCTTTACCAAACCTTTAGATGAAAAGCGCTTTTGCGAGCTTAGAAGTGAGCTAAATGTCCTAGACTATCGGAATGTGTCTTGAAATATTGCACTCATTGACTGCTGCAAGTTAGCTCAATTTCGAAACAAAACGATTGAAAAACAAATTGAGTGAATTTCAAAATGTTTTTTTGTTGGATCTTAATCTCGGATCAATCCACTTGTAATCATAGTTTTGATTGCTTGGATGCTTGCTGATGACAAGTGGAGTGATCCTCCTTAAGTTCACATGACTCGGAGTTTTTCAATCCTCCCTCAATTCCTTGTTTCTCTCTCTGATTGCTGGAAAAATCAACTCATCGGAACATCCGATCCAATCATCGGAATATCCGATGTCTGGCAGTTCTTCCACATCGGAACTTCCGATGTGATATCGGAACTTCCGATGTGACCTCCGCACTTAAAAAGTGCCCGTACCCTTTCACTTCTTTTGTCCTTTTCCTTGTGTCTCTTTAGCCTCTCCTTCCCGTTTTCATCTTTGTGCCGTTATCGGAGTTTCCGACCTCTCGGAACTTCCGATCTTCGCTTAGGAAGGACTTCATCTTCAAGCAAACCGATCTCTCCGCGCGATTTCTCCTTGTTCTTCGTGAGGTAATCCCTAGGGCTAAATCCTTTCCTTTTGAATCTAGGGCATCCTTTTGAGAAATCGTTTCGGTGAACTTGTTCATCTATTCCTTTGGTTCATTTCTGTCAAGTTTCATCTTTTTCCATCGGTTGGTTTGGGAGAAAAATTGTGTTGATCTACATCCGTAGACATCGGACATTCCGATCGAGAATATCAGAACTTCCGACCTCATGTCGGAACTTCCGATGTGAAATCGGAACTTCCGATGTCAACAGAATGTAAATCAATCCAAAGCTGTTTCTCTCTTTAGCTTAATCGATTTCGCTCTTGTCCTTAGATCAATGGATCCCAGTCAAGGTGGCTCTCAGCCCCCAGCAGGGGCGGGTTCAAAAAGGCCAAGGCAGACTCCAACAGGAGCAAGAACCAAAAGGGCTGCGGGTAGAGGAAGAGGTGGAGGCAGTGGAGGTCCAGGGATTCAGATTCGCGACCCTCCATCTGATCCTCCGGCTCAGACCGTGAATGTTCCCAGAGGAGCGCCCTTGCCTTCCAGGAAGGGCAAAGCTGTGGCAGGAGCTTCTCAACCTCAGCCAGTTCCAGACCCAGCAGTTCCAAGGCTCAGGCAGCCAGAGAGGAATCCTCGTCTCAAGAGGAAACCCATGAGCTACAAAGGAAAAGCCGCCAAAGTGCGCGAAGCCAGAGAGCAGAACCCCAGAGCAGAAGCTCAGTTCTCGACTGACTATCGCTTCTGGACGTTCTTTCAGCAGGATTTTTATGAGTCTGTCATTCTGCCTAGGAAGAATCCAGTTATTCTGATGCAGTGGGTCGACTGGGATTACATGGCCGCAGCTGATGATGCCACTTTCACAGAGGTCATTGCTGCTTGTGAGAGAACTGGGACAAAGAGGATTATGAGTTTTCAGCATGAATGGAATGTTGAGATTATTGCTCAGTTCTACTCCACCTTGTACATCTCCAGGGACAGAGTCTCCACCTTGCATTGGATGACTGAAGGAGCTTGGTATGAGATTTCATATGTGAACTTTGCTCGCTGTCTTGGATTCACCGAAGCTGACTGCCGTGACAAGGATCAGATTCATAATGAAGCAGCTCTCGGTGCCTCCAACTTGAATTTTCTCTATGATGAAGATGCAGACTTTAAGGAGGGTAGCACAAAAGGCATGAAGCCTTTCTTTGCCTGTCTCAACAGGCTCTTCAGGAAGACGCTGGCTCCCAAAGAAGGTGATGCCTCTCATATTCTGTCCTATTCAAGGAATCTGCTGAGTAGGATGAGAGATGGACAGCGTCCTTTTGATGTCTTCGATTTCATATGGAATGAGATCCGCTTGACAGCTCAGGAGCCGAAGAGAAGCTGTGGGTATGCTCCATTCATCATGCATATGATTGAGCACATTACTCACCAGCATTTTGAGTATGATACTAAGCACACAGGAGTGCGGTCAGGCGATCAAGGCCCGGCTTTCGGCCTGCTAGGCGATCGACTAGAGGTGCTGCTACCTCCTCCTCCACAGCTCCTCCTGCTGCAGCCTCTAGTGGATCATCCTCTCCAATCCTCCGCGCCTTGAAGTCTATCTTTGTCCTGTGCAAGGGCAATGCAGCAGCGCACAAGAAGAACACCAAGAGACTGAAAGATATTCAGAGACATTTAAATCTAGAGTGTTCAGAGGATGAGGACAGCGAAGAAGAAGAAGTTGAGGATCCGTTTGCTCCTGCGACCGCAGCTTCAGATGAGTCCGAGGATGATGAGGAGTCTGCTTCCGAGGAGTCGGACTAGTCTTTTTCTCCTTTCTGGTGCTTGATGCCAAAGGGGGAGAAGAGAAAGAAAGCTTACACCTCGTTTTATCATCCGTTGATTAGTTTCGTGTTCAAACTTTGTTTTCATGTGAACTTGGGACTTGTTTCTCTATTTCTCTTGATAGTTTGCTTTACTTATGCTCCGATGGATGTTTGTTAACTATGGATGTTTTACAATTAATGGTCATTCAAATGTTAGCTTCCATAGTGCTTGTTTCAAATATATACTCAGCTCCTGCAAAATTCCTTTCAAAATTGTGCATTTGCGTTATGTTCCTATCCATTGCACATCTTCAGGGGGAGCTCAACCAATACATCATTCTCTTAATATCCTTTTATCTGTAAGCTTTAATCGGGTTGTCATCAATCACCAAAAAGGGGGAGATTGAAAGTGCATCTAGGCCCCTAAATTGGTTTTGGTTGATTAATGACAAACGATTAAAATGACTTATGTCTTCAATGAGCTTGTGAACAGGTAAAAGATTCAATGTGAGATCTTCTACATGCGAAGGATACCCTCAAACGATTTTTAACCGAGTAAAACGGCATTGTATTCTTATTTTCTATGCTTTGTGTCGTAGGAATGCCGTACTATTAAGAGGGATGCATCGTAAATGATCTAGGATTGTCTCTATGCTCAGATGAAGGTCACTTTAATTCTTGTTGAGACCCTAAGTCATCGCGCATGCACCGGAATGTGTTTTTATCTAAGTTCAAGTCGGACATTCCGATATTACATCGGAAGTTCCGATGTGACCGGACATTCCGATGTGCATGCTTGCTTCAGTCCGATGCGTAGAAGATATATCGGAAGTTCCAATATTTACGATCGGAAGTTCCGATACGTTGTAAAGCTTTCTAGGGTGCTCTCTGTTAAGATCGGAAGTTCCGATATTTGACATCGGAAGTTCCGACGTGTTCAAACCGAAAAAAGGGAGCTCTCTGGAATTATCGGACACTCCGATATATTGGATCGGACATTCCGGTGTTAAGTCGGAAGTTCCGATGTTTATATCGGACAGTCCGATATGGACTTAGAAGCATTTTGTCAAGGGCTTTTCTGGAAACATCGGAAGTTCCGATGTTGACATCGGAAGTTCCGATGCATCTTGCTCGTCAGTTGTAGTGCGCTCGAGTTCTGAATATTTGTACATATCGGACATTCCGATGTTGATATCGGAAGTTCCGATATGCAGCTGAGTGGGTGTATAACGGCTAGTTTTTGCAAGAAACTATAAATACCCCACCCCTCCCTCATTTGAGGGTTACACACTCATTTGGACAGAACTCTAGAGCACTTTGAGCCTTTCTTAGTCTACTCTTGATCCCTCCTCTTTGATCTTAGAGATCATCCAAGGAGTGAGGACTAGAAGTGAGATTTGGAGCTAGAGTGAAAAGCGAGTGTCTTTCATCTTGAGCATTAGAGTGTTTCTCCAAGATCAATCAACGTGCATTTGTTACTCTTGGAGGTTGAAGGACTCCTAGACGGCTAGGCGTCGCTCACGAGCCCCCAACGATTGTGGGTAGCCGTGAGAAGTTTGTGAAGGCCGGCTCCGCCTCCGAAAGGAAAGGAACCAATAGTGGAACCAAGCCTCAAGTGTGACCGAGGTTTGGGAGGAAAGGGTTGGAAAAGACCCGGCTCTTTGGAGCCTCCTCAACGGAGACGTAGGATTCCCTCAAGAATCCGAACTCCGGGAACAAATCGGCGTCTCTACCTTACTTTTCTTAAGCGTGTTTCCTTATTTAGTTGACATTTCGTTGTTAGATTGCATTTCAAGTTATTTACTTTCAGTTATTAATTGTCCTTGTCCGAAGTCGATCGGACATTCCGAACTGGTATCGAAAGTTCCGATAATATCGGAAGTTCCGATCCAATACCGGAAGTTCCGATACTCTTTCCGCTGCGACAAATTTAGTTTAATTTTTTAAACTGCCTATTCACCCCCCCCCCTCTAGGCATCTTTCTCATCTTTTCAATCGGGAACTCGATGGTAACACAAGACAAGAGTTTAGATAGGTTCGGGCCCTCTGCGGTGGAGGACTGGAGGTAATACCCTAGTCCTGTATTCTGGGATTGCATCGTCTCCGCTTCTTGGGACCTCTGCCCCCCTTATAAAGGGAGGGGGCGGAGAGTCCGAGTTGGTTACAAGGGGGGAGTCCCCATTGGTTACGGGATAGATTTTATCTCTAACCCTTCCGGCAAGCAATGCTAGCTTTTGGGGATTACAATCATATCTTTCGTAACATTAGTTAGTTTCCATCTTTTATCCTTTCTCGCAGCCCATGATCATTAGAGTCCGAGAGGAACCCGAGCTTCTATAATCGTCCCTGGGCACCTCCCCTTGGTGGGTCCTTGAGGCTTGTCGTGTGAATACCCGGGGTCTATATACTCCACAGTAGCCCCCGAGTGCTTTACAATTGAGTCGCCGTCTCTCAGGTTTCCGCCGGCCGAATCTTGCTTCATACCGAGTGCTCCTAGTCTTTCGGAATAGCTTCCCGACTGGTCTTTCTTTGATGCCGAGTGCTTAGTATCGGGCAGGGAAATTGTAAAGAACTTGATGAAGCACCATTAGTCGAGAATGCCAAGTGATAATTAATATATCCAATAGGATACTGGTGATCAGCCCGACTCGGGGCGCACCGTTGATGCCTCCAAAAAGACGTTGGTGATCAGCCCATCTTGGGGCGCACCTGTGGCGCATCCGAAAGGACGCTGGTGATCAGCCCGACTTGGGGCGCACCTGCGGCGCATCCGATAGGACGCTGGTGGTCAGCATGACTTGGGGCGCACCCGCGGCGCATCCGATAGGACGCTGGTGGTCAGCATGACTTGGGGCGCACCCGTGGCGCATCCGATAGTACGCTGGTGGTCAGTCTGACTTGGGGCGCACCCGTGGCGCATCCGATAGGACGCTGGCCGAGCGGTCTTTGCGTCCCGCGAAGATCTTTACATGTTGCCGCATTTATGTTATTTTAGCGGCGCTTTCTCTTATTCGCCTTGGTTGGAAGCGTTCACCGGAAGCTTTGACCCGGTCCGGACCTAGAGCTCCCAATTAAACCTGAGCTGAGAGCATGCCTTCGGATCCGCACTGTCCCTTTGCAGAAGGAGAGGTTCCATTTTCTCCGCCCAAAGGCGAGACCCTGGCACTTCACAACGTGTTTAATGCGACTTTTCGGCGGGGGACGGTTTTTCTTTTCCCCATTCTTCGTTTTTCCGCCGTCGCCTTTTGCATCTCATTTTCCTAGGGTTCCCCGCTCCTCCCAGCGTCTGCTTGCTTCCTCTCTCGGATTCCGGAATGGCATCCTCCGTAGCCACTATGTCCAACGCGTCGCCCTCGTCCCAGGATTGGGCCGTCTCGGTGGTGATGGAAACCCGCCTGGTCTCCGCCGGAGTCCTCCCTTTATTGGTACTGATCGGAGCGCGCCCGGCAGCGAGTGAGTCTTCCCCCACCCCTCGTTCGGAGGAGATTATCGTTTTTGAGTCCTTCTTCTGGCATGGGTTAAGCTTACCCTCTAGCATCTTCTTCCGTGGCCTTCTCCATTACTATGAGATCGAGTTGGCCCACCTCAATCCTAACTCTATTCTCCAGATCGCAGTTTTTGTTCATCTTTGCAAGGCCTACATTGGCATCCGTCCTCATTTTAGCCTCTTCCGCCACCTTTTCCTCCTCAAACCCTTCCCGAATAAGAGCGCCCCCAAACTGGTTGGGGGTGCTGGTCTTCAACTCCGGGATGGGTTGAAGAAGTCCTACTTTGTCATTCCTTTCCGATCTTCTAACAAAGGTTGGCATCAAGAATGGTTTTACTGTTCCAACCTTAAGCCTCGCCTCCCCGTCTTCTCCGGGCGGAAGCCCGTTGTCTCAGTTTCTTGGACCAAGCCTCCTCCCGACTTTTACGAGGACCAAGTCGGGGAACTCATGGCCATCATCCAACAACTAAAGAGTGCCAGCCAGCACGGGGTTGGTATCGCCTCCAGCTTTGCCATTCGCCGTACACAACCACTCAAGGAACAGGTCCACCTGGGGTTAGAATACCTGGGGAGGTCAGACCCCACTCGGGTGTTGTCTAGAAGGGTTCCCGAGGAGGTGCTTGACGGGCAGCTGAGAGACTTCTGTGTTCCCGGCACCATGTTGGACTGCAGGGCAAGCCCGAGATCCTTCTGCATGGAGCGTCCTCCCCCTTCGGTAATCTTTAAGCTTCTGATCGGATTTTCACTTTTTGGGCCTCAGTTGATATAGCCCAAGTGGTCTTTTTTTCGTAGGGACGGGAGGTTTTCTTTCCTGACACTCCAATCCCCGAGTACCTCGACTACCCGGGGGGGTGAGCAAAAGAAACCTGGTTAACCTTCACCTGGGGAATCTAACGAGGATCCGGAGATGATGGCGTTAGAGCCCCCAAGGCCCTGTTGTCCTTCCGGGCGATGTTCCTGGCCCGGGGGCAAGCTCGAAGCAGTTGGCCCCAACTTCTCCCACTGCGCCGAGTGCAAAGAGAGGAAAAGGAGCGGATGGGAGAGAGTCCTCGAGTCCTCGTGCCTCCTCCGTGGCTCCACGCGATGATCCGGTCGTCGCATCGAGTACAGAGAAGGGGAAGGGCGCAGCCGCACAGGGACCCTCAAGCCCCCGGGCTGCCTCTACTGTTCCGCACGGTGGCCCGATCGTCCGAGAGCCCTCGAGCCCTCTCCCAGTGTGGCCCTTCCCGCAGACCATAGGGCCGGACCCGTAGTCCGTTCCTTCCGGTAGTGGTTCATCCACTCGGGGTGGGCCGGGGCTAAGAATAAAGAGGTCCAACATGTAGCTTTTGTTTCGCTTCCTTCGTCTGTTCCCGTTAGTTTGCCGGAACAAGCTTCTGATATTTCCGTTTCCGCCAGGCGACCGTCGACTGAACTCCCTGTTGGCGTACCGGTTGGAACTCCTCGGGACCCTGATCCCAAGGATGTCTCCAGTCAGGACAAGATGCCCTCCTCGGGTGCAGCCATTACTGAGGTCGTTCCTGAGGTTGCTCCGGCTGGCTCGTGTCCCCGCAGGTGTCTGCTGCCGTCGGCTAGTGGAGAGATGCGGGGGTCAGCCGGGGGTTCCTCCCCTCAAGTGGAGGAGATCCCACGCCCGACTGCGCGGGCCGAGCCCGCTCTCATGCTGGGCACTTGGGACAGCGCGGACGAATGGGATACCTTTGACGATGCCGCAAAGGAGCAGGAGATTGAGGAACTCCTTGAGTATTCCGTCAAGTGCTCCCGACTGGTCCAGGTAACCTCCTGACCCTTCCCCGTTCTCTGTTTCTCCGTGCTGCCTCTTCACCCTTCTTTTGACGCCTTTCAGTCCCTGGGGGGTCGCTTGAGGAAGAAGACAGACTTCTTACAGCACATCCTTCCTTCCATCAAGACAAGCCAAGAGCACAGGGATGAGCTGGCGGAGGTTCGAAACGAACGCTCTCAGGAGTTGCAATGTCTTCGAGCTGAAGTGCAATCCCTGCGCCTAGAGAAGTTGGACGTGTCTGGTTCCCTCCGAGGTGAGCTTTTCCCTTTGGCTGACTGGCCTCTGGGGCTTTCCATCTTCTATATCTAACTTCGTTTGACTTTCTCAGCCAGGGATGATGCCTTTGCAAAGCTTCAGGACCAGCTTGCTGCGTCGGAGGAGCGTCGCAAGACATTGGAGGAGAAGTCCCGGACTTCGGAGGAGAAGCTCAAGGCTGCGGAGGGTCATGAGTGCCAGGCTAAAGCCGAGCAGGAGAGGCTGTCGGGGGAGCTCGAAGGTACGTGTCTGCTCCTTTTTGTCTTGGCGGTTCGCAGGATGTCTTAGGTTCTTGACCCACTCTGTTTGCAGAGCACCGGAGGAGGCGCGAGCACTGTTTGACGACCTTGAAGAGAGGCTTCAACATGCTAATGCGCTGCGTTCGGCCTTCCAATAAGCTTTTGAGTCGGTGTTAACCTTCACGCACCCCTGCGACCCGAGCAGCGGAGACCGAGTCCTCCAACGCCTGCGGGGGTGCTCGAGAGGCTTAGGGCCCACGTACGGGAGCGAGCGGTCACGAGTTCCAATCAAGCGCTGGCGATCATGAAGTCACTGTATCCCCAAATGGATCTCAAAGCCATTAAGGAGGGCTTTGCCTGTATGGTGGATGACGGGCAAGCCGCCGCTCTTCTGAAGTAGGTCGAGGACGTCTCGAAGGCTTTAGATGAAAACCTAGAATTAAACCCTGTATAAACATATGCAGATGTTAGCTTGAAACTTGTTAGCTGCAAATGTATGTAGATTTTGCTCGACGCTTGTCTCCTTATTCTTGATGGGTCGATAGTCTGGTGCCCCATCTGGCTGGAGCAGCTCCCGAGTTCTTTTGTCTAGTTGGACTGGTGCCCGAGTGCTTTTTCCGACTGGTGAGGCTCCCGAGTGCTTTTTCGCCCAGTACTGAATACAAGGAAAAAGAAAGAAAAAAACTTGGCAGGAGCGTGAGCGTGCACTTATTAAGTGTTGTGGTCGCTAGACAGGACAACTTAGATCGGGGACTCATGCGCGTGCGAACGTGCACTTATTAAGTGCAGCCCCCAGCTTACTGCCTAGTTGATAAGCAACTAGGTCGTAAAGCAAAAAGGAAATAATCGTAATTAGATGTAGGAGGGAGTTTTGACGTCACCAAAGCATTTTTAACTTAGTACTTGCATGGTCAATCGGGTCTAGCTCGGAACTGGTGCAGTGCTACTTCGGCTTCCTACCCCTGCATTCAACTCGAGCCTCTTCGGCTTCCACGCCTCCGGGTATAAGAAGGGTTGGGGAGCGTTTCTTGCGGGTGCAGCTGCTCTCTCCTTCCGAGTCCTGGGACTTCCTCCTTCTTCTGTTCTTCTTCCTGCTTCTTCTGATGGATCTCGAGGAGCTGTGGAGGGAGTACGACGAGGCCCTGGCTGAGCTTCGGGAGATGGAGGCCGTCGAGCGTGACACGACCGCCGTCGACGCGCTGCTGGAGGTCATTCCCCAGCTTTTCAGGGCGAGGGACGCCCTTATCGTGGCAGTCAGGAGGGCGCGCCGTGGCGAGGTCTGAGGGACACCTTTTTTTAATGTAAATTTTATGTAATGTAATATTAATATAATAAAAGGGTATCAGACATGTGGGGTCCAGTTACTAGCCTGCCCACACGAACCCCTACTGTGTCATATGTGTCCTCTAAATTAAGGCCCTCTTCAAGTCAGCTTGCGATTGTGCGGATTCTGGATTATAAGACAAGCTGCTTCTGATTGTGGGAGAATCGGGCTGGGTCGGATGCGCGTGGAGGTTCTAGACTAGGCCGACGAGAATCAGCTGGCACCCGGTTTCTGATTCTATATGGAGGGTAGCTTCTAATTGTAGGAGAAGTTGTCCAGAATCCGTCCTTCGGTAAATAATTCGCTTTTTTTTAACGCAGAAGCTATTCCGAATAGAGTCTAAGTACCCTACAATAAATCGCTGCCATTGCTTGCCATGCAACTGAACCTTAACCGTAAACATGGCCTCCATTCTCGATTTCTGGAGGATGCAAGGCCCCCAATGATATGTTTTTAAGAAATTACTCCACAGATTGAGAGCAACTAGCCCATCGTATCCTGTCAGGAGCTCTCCCATAGCATGTGCCAGAACCGAAAGTATATTGGCAAACGGTTGCCGCTGGAATTTTGGAAATGGTACGAGAAACTAAAATTTTTTAGAGGCAATTGGACGAATATGTATAGTTGTAAAACATAATTACATAGAACAAAGTAAGCAGTCATAGGTGACACGAAATAAGGTATTGTATTAAAGCCTAGAATGTGTAGTATACGAGTAGTATATAATGTACAGTAGAAATCACATCTAACTGTTGATTTGTTTAGAGTATTTTTACTACTCTACTACCGGATAAAGTATAAGTAAATTCTAGTTAGTCTGATTTATTGAATCGAAAAGAAATGAATACTTCATATTCAATTTTATGTACCGTAAAAGAGCTCAAACTTTAAGCTGATGACTAGGGGCACTAGGTGGTTTGCGCATACCTCTTGTTCTCAAGGAATTCTCGGAGTTCATTGATCAACTGTCTTTCATCCAACATTGTCATATTTAAATTCGTGTACTTTTCCTTGTCAAGATCAATGAGAATGTCCTTGAAAACTTTCTTCAAGTCAGGATTCTGACCGACCGGAACAAAAGCCCGTAATCGAAAGCCGCTTTAAACTTGTCATACACTACTCTGGCAAGAGTGGTCTTGCCCAATCCTGGGCCCCCGACAACTGAGACAATCTTCATCTTCTTCTTGGACGCATCATCCCCACCCTCGGACAGCATCTCTATGAGCGCGTCCCTTGGCCCATCAACGCCGATGAGTTGTGCCGCATCTTTGTACATAGCCAAGAGGCGAGGATCGATAGACGACGTTGCGGTAGGCTTAGCTACAATGCGGTCGAGTGTGTACCTGCCATGCCTGTTGGCCACCTCCTGGACTCGGCTGTTGATTTCTTTGATCGCGTTAGCGATCTGACGGCGAGCCTTGCCCTTGCCGAACAAGTTGCCCATCTTCTCCAGGAGCCCTTTGAGCCTGTGGTGCTGGTTGGTGGCCTCACGGCCATCCACGCGCACGAGGAAGGCATCAACGGCGTCCTCCATGTCGTAGGACTGCTCCCTGACATCGCGTGTCCATAGCTTGACCTGCTCGTCGAGCTGGTCGCGCGGCACCTCGCCGACCTTGCGGAGGGCAGCTTGCATGGTCTCAAGCTCTTGTGAGAGAGACTTGATTTGCTCCCTGACGCCCGTCTGCAGCTTGTACTCCTCCATGAGCAGCTCGCCCAGCTTGGGGAGGAGGCTGCTCATGGCTCCCGTCGCAAACTCCATGCTCGATCTGTGCGTGCGTAGCCCTCTCTTGCTTTACTGCTGGTGGTGGTAGTGTTTGCTCCGTGGGACAACTGTGGTAGCTAGGGAAGAAGTGACATCGAGAGCCACATACACTGCACTGCACGTTGGATGCAACTTGCTATTAAGATAGTCGAAACTCGAAAGAGAGTTAACAGAAAAGTTAGAAAGTCAGATCGGGGGCAGCTTGCTGCAAGAAATATAGAGTATCATGTGGATGGCAACCACCCTAGTTTACGCGCGCCTAGAAACGATTCCTCGACCAGCCTCTGAAATCATGTGGACTCCTTGTTTAATCTAATTGAGTAATTGCTATCGGCGCACAGAAGGTGTCGGCTGAAGACTGCTTTTGTGACTTCTGCAGAAAATAGCAGCAGCACTCTCTTGCTTTGCTTAGACTATCTCCATCAATTTTCCTTTGTTCCATTTCCTTCTCTATTCTCTTCCTCACATTCATTCCCTTTATTTCCTACTATCTCCAGCAGCTTCCCACGAAGGGATTTATATAGGGATTGGAGAGATAATCACTTTATAGAGAGCTTCAGAAGGGAATCGTGAAGAAAATTCGCTGGAGCACTTGGGATATGTTCGCGAAGGGATTTAAAGGGGAAAGGGAAGCTGCTGGAGATAGTCTTAGCTCGACTACAACTGGTTTTAGTGCTTGCTCCGTGGGAGTGGGACTACTGGGGTAGGGGGACATATAATCTGTCGTACGACGAGGGCTAGCAGAAAGTCAGATGCCAGCTGCACCGCACGTTGCGCCTCCTCCGATGCAACTTGCATCCTCCGGTATTAAACTTCGGAGAAAAGGACCCGGGAGAGGACCCCCATGTGTTACCTGCGCGTTTCGCGAAAAAGTCCCTCCGTTTCTCCGAATTACGGATTCCTGTGAATTTACGAATATGTCCTTTGCAATTTCCTGTGAGGGGATGAAATTTTTTCCCAATTTGCGTTTAGGTCCCTTGTTCGTCGTTTTATGAAAAGAGACACCCGTTAAATACGAATCGCGAACGAGCCTTTTTCTAATTTTCCAGAATAGCGATCAGGTCCAAAAATATAACAAATAGGTCCCTGTTTCTTACATCCAAGTCCTTAAAAAAATGGAAATTCGTTTTTCGTTTATCCTTTCTCCGTTTTTGTCGGAAAAATATTTTCGTAGTCCGTTTTTTCTTCGGATCCCGGGGAAAATGTTTTCATGGTCCATTTTCCCTAAAAAAACAGAAATCTGTTTTCCGTTCGTGCACACGGCGTGCGCCGCTTTTGTGTTTTCGTGGTCCATTTTTCTTTAAAAAAAACACAAATCCGTTTTTCATTCGTCCTTCCTCCGTTTTTGCCGGAAAAAATATTTTCGTTGTCCGTTTTTTCTCCGGAGCCAAGAAAAAATGTTTTTGTGTCCCATTTTTTTCTAAAAAAACGTAAATTCGTTTTTCATTCACGCACGCAGCTCGGTCTCTACGGTTTCTCGAGTCTCCAAAAATTTTGAAGATACGTCTAAGTCTATTTTTTTATCCAAAAAAGCACAAAATTATTTTTCGTTCACGCGCGTGACGTGCGCCGCACTTACGGCCTAGTTATTAAGATATTCGGAAGAGAGTTAATAGAAAAGTTAGAAAGTGTCGGGGCAACTTGCTGCAAGAAAATCTAGAGTATTGCGTCTTCCATCTCTACGTTCACAAGATAGCCTCCTAGTTTACGTTCGTCGAGAAATTAACAATTCCTCGACCGGCAAACCATGTGGACGCTAGCTAGTTTAATCTCTACTATTGTAAAGCAGCATTTGGTCCGTTCTTCCCACGTCATTAATTGCCGCTTAATTGCCCTACGCAAGAAACGAAGCGTTGCTTTAATTAGCCAGCTTTCGCAAGAAACGAAGCGTTAAAGAGAGATATTTGATCTTGTGAAATAATTTTTTTATTTTTTAATCTTTATTTTTCGTTATCAATTTTGTTTTTCGTAGCAACGCAGGGGCATGTAACTAGTTACTCTAATGGAGTAATTGCTGTCGGCGCACGGAAGCCGTCCGTCGAAGCAGGTTCTAAATTTCGTTTTTCGGTTTATATATTATCCCTCTTCAAAATTTTATTATTTTAAACAAAATTTTAAAAATAGTTCAAATAATGCTAAAATTTTTGAATTTTTTTATAGTCGTGACACATCACTAATGTTCCTATAAAAATTCCAGATAATGAACAAGCCCGAGCAATTTTTAAAAAATCTAACAGTTTTACTGTCCCGTTAAAAGACTAATCGGCAAATTTCAACCGAACGGAAATGGTGCAAATCACGTTAGTACGTCCATGGGTATGTATCGACGGACTAGGCGGGCCATCACTCGGGTTTTTGGTCAGCCCTGACCGGTGGCTGGGCCTGTATGGACGGTTTACGTTGGCTACCGCCGAGACACGTGCTTGGGTCAGCTTTGACCGGGTGCCTGGGCCTATCTCGACGGTTTTGGATGTACCTCCTGAAAATTTCTGTAATGAAAAGCTACTGAAAATTTATAAATTGACTTCACAAGTTTCACTGGAGTCAGATCCCAAAATAAAACAAAAAAGAATTTCCTTTCCTTCGATAAATAAAGAACCAAAGTAGCTGAGCGGAGAGCAATGGGGCAATGAATGGGCCGGGCCGCTGGGGCAGGTCGTTTCAGGCTTATGGCCCGTCAGTTTGCGGCCTAGTTTGCCGCTATTGTACGGCCCGAGCTTGGAAGGAGATGGTCGGCGTCCAAAGGTTGGGAGGGGCTGTGGTATCCTCCTCATCAGTTACTTTCACGAGTCCCAATTCCTCAAACCGTGATATAGGTCCTGTTTGGTATGGCTGGAGCTTTTTTGAAAAGTAGTTTTTAGTTGAGCTGCATGGCTGAAGAGCTGCACGGCTGAACGGCTGGGCTGAAGAGGTTTGGTGTTTGTCAGTCTGACTTTTTAGTATAACTTTTAAGTATGAGGAATACGGGTTGGGAATGAGGGTGAGAGTGGTGTGGTTTGGGATTTTATACTTGGTGGGAAGGAGTAATTTTCTTTGAACTCTAGTGGTAAAGTCATAACCCCAACCTATTGAAGCCGTAGGAAGCTACCTCAGACCAACTTTTGGCGTTCAGCTTTTTGTAGTACAAATGGGCTGCTGGATTTTGGCTTCTGGCTGCGAAAAAACTAGTTGTTTGGAACAGCTTCTGGCTTCCAGAGGACAGAAGCCGAAGCTGAAGCCGTTCCAAACAGGGCCATAGAGCCTCCTTTCATCAGAAACCGCGAGATAAGGACTGCAGATACAGCGCAATTTGCACGCAATAAACATGTTTTCCGGGCGATTTCAATTTGTGGCAAGTGCCGCACATCTTCCTTTCAGTTTACATGCATCTTCAGATTTTTCATTTGAACGTACGGAGTATTCGTCTCCAAGAAGCAAGGGCTGCACGCTTCCTGCTGCGATCGAAACAAACGACAAAATCCGCAGCTATCCTCTTGCAGCCATTGCAGACTGCTGCTGTAGTAACCAGCAACCCAATTCTTGATCGATCAACTCGACAGCAGCGTATGATCTGTAAGAACTGAATTTTATGCGTCAATTTTGACAGTAGAAACCCAGACATTTCTTGACCAACTTGACAGCACACAACAAGGTATGAACTGTAAGAATTGAATTTTTATGCAACATTTTCGGTACTACCCCTAGAAGTCTTGGCGTTTCAACCTAGTCTTGATTACATTTTTTTGTTACACCTATTACCATTCGTTCAGTTAGTGATGCATCATGCGTCACAAACACTTCCAGTACGTACGTAGCTTCCAGATTATACTAGCTAGCTGGTGAATTTGAGCTGGGTGGCAAGAGAAATCTTGACGGAATTCTGTCCTCGCACTTGGCATCATCATTGTACAATCAACCATGCAATCTTTCTTTCCACTTGTAGGGAAAGAGATCATCATCAATCTGACCACTGATCGTGCAGCGACTGAGGCGTCGCTTCAGAGGAAAACTGAAAGCTCGTGCCATGACGACACATAAGAACAAGGGAGACTTTTCATCGCAAGCTCTTTTTATCTTGTGCTAGTACTAAAAACACACCACACCTTGCTTTGTTTTTATCTGTTCGGGTCAACGTGAAAGGCCCCAAGAACCTAACGGTGGCGTCGTGTAAGAGCCACAATTGCGAAGAAAGTTTTTTTCTCCTCGAAAGTAGTACCATTAGGAGGTTGTTGTCATCTATTTGGTGTCAAGTTTGACAGAGGAGGTCATGCATGCCAATGCCATTGAATTGACCGCAAGAGAGAGAGAGAGAGAGAGAGAGAGAGAGAGAGAGAGAATACATAGAGAAAGGCTACATGTTAGTGGATCAAAACAAAATTAGGTGGTGCTCAAGGACAAGCAGGTCCCAATCCCTGGGAGAAAAAAGGCTCCATTTGCAGCTTTGAATCGTCGTTGCTGACGTGAACAACCTGCAAATCTTCTTCTTCTCGTTGTGCTTGCCGGCGAACCGGCGGTTCGGCAGGCGTGCTGCGGCTGACTGTGATTGCCCCTTTCGATGATTCATCATCTCTTAGCCATCTCAGCTCCTCCCATTGAAATTTGCTGACTCCGGCCGCCGCGGCTGTCCACGCACCGACGTGTGGGGGCCAGGTGGAAGTCAAACGGAGAAGTTGCCGCACAAGTCGCAGCTCGGACGTACGTGTCCGATTTGGCCAAACTTGATGGAACAGCTACTGTACTCCAGGGCTCCACGCACGTACAGCAGCTTGACAAGAACAACAGGTCAAATTTGCCCTACTTTCCGGACTAACGTAAACACACTGCATACACATATGATTATCCCGCAATGGGCACCTACCAGCAGGAGCAGTACTGATATCACATATGTCCTGTTTGGAACGGTTCCAGATTCTAATAGAAACGAAAACGGTTTTATATTTTTGGTATAAACAATTTAGATAGAATTAGAATCACTGTCTGAAAACCGTTTGGCTAGCTGTCTAGAGTCTGTGAATCGGGGTGGAACAGGGTTGAGGGCGATTCAGCCCCGGTGTGGAAAAAGAGGAATTCGAGGAGAATCATTTCGAGGTTTAGCCCGTTTAGCTAGGTTTCTCCCAGATTCTAGTAGAGACGGCCTGGATCCAAATTGCTAAACGGAGCCTAAATTTGCGCACCGGTAAATCACAAATATTACCTTTTTCTTGAGCCTGATTGCCATTACATCTTTTCTCCCTTTGAAGTTGAAACCAAAGAAAGATACACAAGTTGATTATTTTTTCAATAGAAATACAAGTTCAAATATGAAAATTTTGCCCAGATACATATATTAATTAGATGCAAATTGGAGAACATAGGCACTTCATGCAATCTTTTTCTTTTTTGCTTTGGACTATGCGAAAGCTTTTCAGCATAAATAATAAGAGAACGTGTAAGTGTCTGAGTACGTACAGATGTTTTTTTTTAAAGAATACGTACAGATGGTGTTGTGAAAGCTAATCGTGTTCGGGTAAGCAAACCAACAATTAATATGCAGAAGCGTGGTAAAAGGTTACCACATGTGTTATATATATAATCGTGTTCTAATCGTTTTCGAAATCGTGTTGAAAGCTAATCGTGTTTTAGGATGTTGAGGAACTAATAACACATACCTTTGAAAAAATATATATATAACACATGTGGTAAATTTTTCACCAGAAGCGTGGTGAAAGCTAATCGTGTTCTAATCGTTTTCGAAATCGTGTTCGGCTCAATTTTTTGAATTGTACTATATATATATATATATATATATATATATATATATATATATATATAGGCAACATATCCAGTGAAAACCCTCCTTACCGTGAAAACTTCGTGAAACCCACGTATAAAAGTTTTGAAAAATTCTCAAAAAATTACCATACGTAGAGGAGGTGAGGTTCTACAACCCTGTGAAATTTGAAGATCAAACTCAATCGCATTTGAAAGATATGAAAAAGACAAATTGCAAAATGAATAGTGTTAAATAGTGAAAAATCACTATTCATACTGAATTTGTTTTTTTTATATCTTTCAAATGCAATTGAGTTTGGTATTCAAATTTTACAGAGTTGTAGAACCTCATCTCCCCTACATATGATAATTTTTTGAGAATTTTTCAAAACTTTTACACATGGCTTTCACGGAGTTTTCATGGTAAAAGGGGTTTGCACTAGATATCTCCCCATATATATATATATATATATATATATATATATATATATATATGTATGTATGTATGTATGTATGTATGTATTGCAAGGAAGATTATACATTCCTATGGAAATAAAATTAGCTCGGTATCAGCACACAAAATATGTATAAATTGAAAAATAAAATATGATATAAGACTGATAATTGAATCCTAGGTAGGGCGATAAACAAGCCGAGCTCAAGCGGGCTTGGGGCTCTCAGGTTCGAGCCGAGTTCGAGTTGGGATTCAAGCCTTGATTGAAGCTCGAGCTCGGCTCGAGTAAACTCAGTAAGCATAATAAATTCGAATAAGCTCGGTAGGCTCGCGTAATAAGCTTAGTAAACTAGGTAACAAGCTCGAGTAAGCTCGGTAAAAAATTCGAGTATACTCGGTTCATGGTGGCTCGATCGAAGCTTGAGTAGGCTCGCGAGCTCAAGTAGCTCACGAGTTTAAGTTTTTTTTATAGCCCTAGTCCCAGGCAATTATACATTGATGATCTTTCTAACTTAGATAACCGTTACGATGGTGCGTTATTAAATCTAGCTGCGCAGTCCCACGAACACCGAAATGCAGGCAACGTACGGAGCCCTCAAATGCATACGAAAAGAGACCTGCAGTCATCTTTGAGAAGCTAGCAGAATTCTTTGGAGAACACGCTGGAGCGCTGCCTATCATTTCATTTACTAATTTAATGGTGATGTAAATCGATGATGATCGCGGTGATTAAATATAATGCATCAAGTAAATAGCAAGAACAAACATCAGAAATACACACGATATAAAGAGAAAGATAATAACTTTTCTCTTTATTAAATTGATTCTCTTGTACAATGGAGTGACGCATTTATAGTAGAACTCCATTAGATATGAATGTAGATTCGACTACGAGATAAAATCCAAATACATTTAAAAGTCCTACTATATCTAAACAAAAAACAACAAAAGTTTGTACAACAGATCGAGAACATCCAATGAAAGGTACGATGGATTCGTCTAATCAACAAGCACGTACAGTTTTTTTAATCTAACCTAACAAAATCGTATATAGCCAAGCAAAAGGAATTGAATTTCCTCTGTCTCCCCTTCTCCCCTGTTTTCCGAGGAGGATTCTATCTTCAGTTCGTCCAACCTGTCAGAATGGGCTATTCATCACATCGATGGCGCGTGCATGCATCTTGCGTGCGGTCTCTTTCTTGCGGTGCTCCTGCATTCCCATTCTCAAAACCAACTCCTTTGGCCGCATGCATGCTCCATCTCGATCCAGATGCCATTTCAGCACGCAAATCACGGAGAAATTGCCCATGCTGCCTGCAGGTGCTAGGGTTTACGTGCAAACGCCTGCGTAATTTCAGTCTCTCATATCTGCAGGCGGTGGCGAGCGAGTTGTTCAATATTGACAATAGATTCAATCCGCCGGCCGGCTTGACATTTACCAAACCCAGGCCGAACCAGTGTACGATTTTCATGAATTGGCAGCTTGTCATTTTATCGATGGTAGCATCTTGTTAGATTTGACAAACTGTGCGCCGGCCTGAATAATGCCCATCGCTGAAGAAGAAAAAGTTATGGTTCAGACTAGCAGCAGCAGTACTTAGGTGTTGGGGACGTGTGAACTGAAAACAATGTGCTTTGACCCCTAACTACTTGGGCTCTTGATGGATTGCGTGATTAAGTGATCATGCATGTACTCCTTCCCGTCACAAATAGTTATCGTTTTAGATATCGACATGATCTCCAAAACATAATTTTGATCACTTATTTTTGAAATCGGTTAGGTAATCGTAGATGCTAATCAAAAGATATAAACAAAAAAGAAAAAGAAAACTTTTGCATACCCACGTGGCACCGCATGTATGGTTTGCTATTGTGGCTGACAGTGATCCCTTGCGCAGAATACGAGGCTGCATCCAGAGATACGCCCATTTTCTGTATATCTCCAGAGCCAGATTGCATGGAGAATCTTGCATCCAGAGAGCAAGCCTCAAAACTAGATGCAGGCAACCAAACACGAAAAAAAAAAGATTCTGCATCTGCAGATGCAAATCTCTGTGTATACTGGCAACCAAACAGCCCATAAGTGATCATGCATGTACTCCCTCTAATCACAAATAGTTATCGTTTTGGATATCGACACGGTTTCCAAACCATAACTTTGATCACTCATTTCTATTACACTAAATTTATTAAACCCAATAAAATTATAATATTACGAAAATACTTCTCGTGACAAATCTATAAATATTATTTTTATGTATCTAACTTAACTACTAAAAAATATTAACAATTAAAATTTTAAAAACCTAACTGCATGTATGTCAAAAAAAAATAACTATTAGGGAGCAGAGGGAGGGAGTAGCTTTTAGCCCACGGTCGTCAATTTCATTCGCACCGCCAATCGTATATACCGCACCGGCGCACCCACATGATATCCATGTAGCAATGCAATGCGTTTAATGTTTTCTACCACGTACCGTCCCTGCGCGCCCATCCGTCGGTTTCTTCCACGAATCCGGCACCACCTCTTTCCATCCGGCCACACACTTTAGGCCCGTTTCCACTGCGATCTTCCTAGTCATCCACCCTGACCCTTTCTCTGCAATCTGCCAAGTAGCTCTGAGTTGGTTACAAAAGCACCAGCAATGCATACATGCATGACATGACAGCCAAGGCAGGCAGGCAGGCAAATACTTGACCTGGTCTTGCTAGCCTCGAGTACGTACGTCTTGATGCATGCATGCGTGATCAGGCTTCTACCTTGTTGCTGCATGTCCTATCCTATATAATCGACCGTCCATTCACCAACCTCTCCCCAGTTCATCAATCCTCTGAGCCGGCCACCAGCAGCACACTTCAACACCAAGCCCTGCCTCCTCCCTTGAGCAACACGCCAGCAAAGTAAGCACCATGGCCAAGAAGAAGCTGTCGCACAAGCTGTTCTCCGCCTTGGCCTCCCTCCTCCTGCATGGGAGGCCTCTCACCTCCAGGTCGCCCAGCGCTGCGTCGTCCCCATTGCTACACCCTTCCAGCCTGGTGCACCGGCCGGCGGCCTCTCCTCCCGTGGAGGAACTCGCCGCGCAAACCCTAGTCCTCGACGTCGAAGGCGGGCTCCTCAGGTCGTCTTCAACCTTCCCCTACTTCATGCTCGTGGCGCTGGAGGCAGGAGGCTTCTTGAGAGGCCTCGTGCTCCTCCTCCTCTACCCTCTGCTCTGCTGCATGGGCGCTGCCATGGCCCTGAAGGTCATGGCCATGGTGGCCTTCTGCGGCCTGCGTGTGAGCCGGTTCCGCGCCGGCCGCGCCGTGCTGCCCAAGTGGTTCCTGGAGGACGTTGGGGCGGAAGGGTTCGAGGTGATGAGGAGCGCCATGAGGAGGGTGTGCGTGACCAGGATGCCGAGGGTGATGGTTGAGGGATTCCTCAAGGAGTATCTGGAGGCGGAGGTGGTTGTCGGTAGGGAGATGAAGGTGCTCTGGGGGTTCTACACTGGCCTCATGGAGGAGGAAGAGGGTGGTGATGGAGATCATCAGGTGGTGGTGGGAGAGGAGGAGAAGAGGATGGAGGCTGATCATGTTGTGGGCTTCTTCTCTAGCTCCTTGGAGTTCCTCCAAGATCCTATCTCACATTGTTGCAAGGTACGCTAGTATGACATAGCTTCAACATCTTTTTAATTAAGTATGTTTGCCATACATCTTCCATATAATTAACGGTATAATTAGCTATAACTTTACTTCAACTTGCATGAGTTTCACCTAGGTAGCTAGTTTTGCATGCTCTTTTTCTGATATAGCTCGTTAAGGTATTAACCGTATTATACATGCAAGTAGCATGTTGGGATTGCACAATATATATATTTAGGCTCTTCGCTATTCGGGTCTTTGTATGGTTGAACATGCTGTACGTTCGTATACGTCCCTGGGACATGCATCTTTGCATCTTTTCCAACAGTACGTGCTGTGTTGACCGTGCATCCATTCATGCTTTCCCTTTTTTGCCCTCGTGTGATCGAGCTAGTGATAAATCCAGACATGCTTTATTACGATCGAAGTGTAATAGACGTGTCACCTCTACAATGTTCCCTCTTATACATGCAAATGCAACGGTATATGCATGCGAGGGAACTGTTTTTCGATGGACTCGATCCTGCTAGGATGCAATCTAAACTGTCCGATGAAGCAGTAATGGTACGATCCGACGGTTGTCAATTATGTCCTCACGTGACGACGGACCGTACAAGTTTTTTTTTCTCACATACGTACAGAATTAACTTAATTGGCAACCTGTTTAATTTTGGCCGTTTACGTTGTGTACGTACATGCAGGAGTTGTACCTCGTGACACAGGAGGAAAAGGACAGGTGGCAGGCGCTGCTACCCCCAAGCCCATGGTGTTCCACGACGGCCGCCTCGCGTTCCGGCCCACCGCCGGCAACGCGCTCGCCATGTTCATGTGGCTCCCCTTCGGCGTCGCCCTCGGGGCCGTCCGCCTCACCGTCGCGCTCACCGTACCGTACAGGTACTCCACGCCCATCCTGGCGGCCACCGGCATGTCTTGGCGGCTCAAGGGCGAGAGGCCGCCCGGCCTGCCGGGCGCCGGCGGCCGCGGGCAGCTGTTCGTGTGCAACCACCGCACGCTCATCGACCCGGTGTACGTGTCGGTGGCGCTGGACCGGCAGGTGCGCGCCGTGTCGTACAGCCTCAGCCGGCTGTCGGATCACATCTCGCCGATCGGCCACACGGTGCGGCTGACGCGCGACCGCGACAGCGATGGCCGCGTCATGGAGGGCCTCCTGGACCGCGGCGACCACGTCGTCGTCTGCCCCGAGGGCACCACCTGCCGAGAGCCGTACCTGCTCCGGTTCAGCCCGCTGTTCGCTGAGCTCAGCGACGACGTCGTCCCCGTCGGGATCGCCGTCGACACGGCCATGTTTTACGCGACGACGGCCGGCGGGCTCAAGTGCTTCGACCCGCTCTACTACATGATCAACCCGAGGATGTGCTACACGGTGCAGTTCCTGGACAGGGTGGACACGACGGCGGTGAGGCAGAGGAAGGTGCCGAGCACCGACATGGCCAACCTCGTGCAGAGGAAGATTGGGGGGGCGCTCGGCTACGGATGCACCATTCTCACCAGGAAGGACAAGTACCTCATGCTCGCCGGCGACGATGGCATCGTCAAAACCGACAGCAAGCACTCTGCTGCAGGGAAGAAGAAATGATTCATTAATTAAAAAAAGGGTTAATTACTTCTAGCTAGGCTTCTTTTAGCGCATTTTGTTGTTGATAAGTTTACTATGTATCGTTCTTTGCTTCTTTCTTTATATTTTTTTTGGCTTTATTTATTAGGTTCATTTTTTTTTGGGTTTTTTCTTTCATCTACGTATTGTAAATTAGAAACAACAACAAGCTAAGTATCAAGCAGCTTGTAGAACTGTACTACATTGTGAATTTTTGTGAGATGTACTCTTACCATTTTTACAACCTCCCGTTTAGTCTGGAGTTGTCCTGCATGGATCCACTGTAAAGGATCAATGACCTCTTTAGTTGACTTGCAAGTTTTAAAGACAACGTGTTAACATAATGATCGACTAAAATTTCCCCTTTTTACCTCAATGAATGTAACATAACATCGCCAAGATATACAACAATTAGAAATTGGTGATGCATTTTAGACTAAGTCCGAAATATCGCATTTTGGTTACACATAAGCCATAAGAATTAAAATGGATGACAGGTCATTGCTTATTTTTCTGTTTCAAGAAAAAACAGCGATTTTATTAATCAACTTTGAAGAAAAACCCCAGAATAAATTGAGCTCATAAATATATGAAAGTTCATTCTTAATGATGAGTCACTTGTGACATATCAAAAGAGAATATGGACATTTGGGCGATTTTAACTTGTTCATCGTTAATTCTTGGATTTATTCTTATTGACGTCGTTAACGATGAAGTCGATGGCATATTCATGTATACCATTTGGAATCTATGGAAAGAAAGAAATAACAGAATCTTCATCAATTCTTACAGAACAGTGCAAAGGGTCGTGGATGCCATCACTAGAAACGCCCTTGGTTCCTCACTTCGTTCCGCCTAACCGATTCACTCGTGTCAGAATCGGTTTGGGGCATCCTGCTCACTCCCTGAGACTGACTAGACCTTTATGTAGTATGGGTTCTTCAAGCTGTTGCAGGGGCTCATTCGTAAAGGACTTCGGTGTATGGTGGTCGCTTTTGTTAATCTTCCTTTAGTCCCCTAGATTTTCTGTCGGCCTTAGCGTTGCTGCCGCTTTTCTACTGTGGCTTGGAATGGCGTAGGGCTGTAACTGGAACTGGAACCTTTTCTCTCTTTTCCTGCTCAATGAATTGGCAGAACTCCTACCACTTGTCTTCAAAAAAAAAACTTGTATGTCCTATCAAGAATTTAAAGGGAACATTTGGGAAGTTTATAATACTTGTCCCTTGGAAGATCGAAGTACCCCAAAATAATCAAAATTCTTTATTATGGTTCATTCTCAAATGATAATATGCACGGTATTCTTTCTCCTTCAAAAAGTTGTGATGATCTTTGTCCTACACTTTCTTCTTTCTTTTTCTTAAATGAAAAAATAAAAAAGGGAAAATAAAAAAAGTATTGAGCATTATATTTGATACACATATGTGATTTGAAGCCATGTCTAAGCTACAAAGTCTTTGTAACTTCATCTTTATGCATATATGGTGTAGTTTATGACATGACTATTTAAATGGAATAAAAACTTGAATTAAATCTTGTCGTGGTTGAACTTTCTTGACTATCTTGATTCTGCTCAAAAAGATGCTCAATGTGAAAGTTTTCAAAGTTAAAGAGCTAAAAGCTCAAAAAAAGTGATTTTTGATAGATGCAAGATCGAGGTTATGCACCGTCGCACTTCCTCTTTACGAGACTGCTTATCATTGCACTTTGATATGAACTTGGAAGAGTTTGTGTATGACCGAAACCATAAAACCTTAAGCTCAGTGCTTAGCATGGTTGAAAAGTAAGGCTGATGGTGCATATAATTCCTTGCAATTTTATATTTTGTTGCAATTAATAAATAAATCTAAGGGTTGCGACATCGTGAAGTTTTAGCCTTATATTGAGCATTCACGAGTACATCCCGGGAAGCAATACAAAAGTCAACGACATCAGTCCCACAATAAAGAACGCATATTTATCAATAATATATAGAAGTTGTAGGGTTCTTTCTTAACTTAGTCCTTCGTAATCTTATTATGAGAGTTTCACCGTATTGCCTAAGCTACTTATAACATAAACAATATTACCTCTTAATGTAAGCTACCTAGTGACGAGTTTCTTCGAATTCTTGCACCTCTTGCACCAATTGTCGGGATTGACAATTCAAAACTTCCATGAAATCGGAGAAGTTGATGGAGTGTTGCATGCATCTTCCTGAGATTGTTAACGTGGATGTTGTTGTCTTCATTGGTTAGATTACCAGAATTATTGCTATTAAAAGATTTATTTGAATCACTTATTGAGAACAAAGATAAGAGAAGATTCCCTTATAGAAAGAGCAAGAATATATAAAGGTGAGGAAAGAAAATCCAATAGTTAGGAAAAGAATATACGGAAAATCTAATAAGAGAGAAGAGTATATGGATAAGGAGAAAAATTCTATGTATGGGAAAAGAGTATATATAACTACTACTACTATTTTTATTTATCTCTTTCAAAAATAATATTCTGAATTTTCCAGTTCCATGCTAACGACAGTTCTTCTATGTATGGGAAAAGAGTATATATAACTAATACTACTCTTTTTATTTATCTTTTCAAAAATAATATTCTGAATTTTCCAGTTCCATTATAACGACAGTTCTATCTAAGGTTTATCCTATAGTCAGTATGGTTCTGGTACCAAACTGTGAGACCGTCCCTTTTTTACGACGAGGTAACATAAAAGAAAGGTTCTATAGTGCGTTCAGTGCTAGTCCCATGATCAGTAGCTAGCACGCACCAACACAATTTGGGAATACAGCCATACAAAAGTTAAATCTTTTAATACAGCGGAAGTAAAGATACAATATGGCTGTTATAGTCGATTGGATTACAGTAGAAAAGAGTCAAATGTCTTGCAGTGTGCCGCATAACCCGCAGGCAACTGACAAGGTAAACCTTAGGTAGAATTGCCGTCAAGAATCCCGATTTCCTGCGTCAAAGTAATTGTCGAGACTTCCTGCCTAAAAACAATAATGATAGCAAGGATGAGTACATTGCGTACTCAGCAAGACTTGTAGTGTTTGCAAAGCCTGTAATATATGCAAGAAGAATAGAAAATGGGTTTCTATGGTTGTGTTGCATAAAGCAAAGATTTGAATTGTAAGTACTGAATAGTAAACGAAAGCGTAAATAAACTTAAAATTGTTTGCTGAATAATTAAATTAACAAGTGATTAAGTAAAAGAATACGACTCACTCACGTTCCGTCATGAGTAAGAAGTGAATAATTAATCATAGCCCTTCGTGAGTAAAATAACCCATTATACCAAATTCCTTTATGGTATCAAAATGAATTTAATCAAAGTTTGAATATCGTTCTTTTTTTTATCAAAACTAAATCTTCTAACTAGTACCAATTTTTCAAGTTATCCATAACCGTGGATATGGCTAATCGATTAGTTTTACTCTGCAGAGTTGTACAGCTTTACCCATAAGGAATTCTCTCTCTTTGTGGCAATGCATATAGACACACTTCCTTTGGTGTGCCGCCAGAGAGATTGTACATAACAGTTACATTATTTGATTTTAGCAATGCACCAGCCCGGTGACGTTAAACCCTTACTATGGTGGGAAATAAACGATCACACAGATCAAATCTTTTCCGAGCTCAATTAAACAACAACCGTTTCACACCATAGTCAGGCGTACACCGTTACATCGGCAGGCGTTATTCCCAACACCTCGGTGAGGGCACCCCTTCGAGCAATCTTAATCGGATTACCCGTGCTACTTCGGCATACCAATGTGCAAAGCTAATTTCAAACAACTTAATAGGTTAAGGCATTGCCCATACCAGCCCTCATGGTTGTACGGTAAGACTTGGATCGTGCAACACTATGTTCGGTCCTTACAGTGACATGGGTGATAACTTCTCCCTAGCTACGTATACGTTTAAACATGTACAACCGGCTATTGCCAATAATCACCCACATCAAATCCATAGTTTTATTTTTCAGTTTTATCAAACTACCAACTTTTGCCATAGTTTCGAATAACCATTTGTAAATCATAAAGAAAGGGTCATGTGTAAAAATGTTACCCAGAGCTTTCTACAGCAGTGCTAAACATGAATACTGTAATAACGAGTATTCCTAGTTCAACCAACCATGTCTAAGGTTACAAAGGTTCACGTATTCAACATGATTGAGATATAATCCATTATTGAGGTAGTAATTACCAGAAAATGCAAATAGCAGTTTCATAGAACATAAAACATGCATGTAGGTTACTTGTGCACATTTTTAAGTGGTTATAAAATTGGGACCAAAGATGATCAAAGGGATGCTTGCCTTGCAATTTACTATTATTCGACGAAGTCAAAGTCGGCGCGTCGTCGATGTCGAAGATGTGATTTGAAGTGGCCGACGATGAAATATTGGAACGTCGGTTTCTACGCGTCGTTTGCCAATAAATAAAACAAAGAGCAAATGACAACTCTCAATAAGGGCAAAAGGAAATCAAACGAAAATTCCAATAAAGATCATTACATAAAACAAGCGGGGTTGAAGGCTAAGGTTTCTTGATCTTTGTATACTAATGTGTTACTTTTATACTATAGTTTTTCCTTACTATTTATCAGCGTAGGGGTCGAATCGCACACAACTCCTATTCTTTAAATTTTGTTTTATTTTACTTTACGAATGGAGGAATCTAAGATTACAAATTTGAATATATATTAGATTTCAAATTCAAGAGGCTAAGATTATTTTAATTAATAGAGTTAAGGCATTAATAAGATACTAGTTAAGGCGCTACCGTTTTTCTAGTAATACCGACTCTTAGACAGTATTATTATCGATCTTCGGTAGTACCGCTCTCGAGCTCCGGTAGTACCGCTCTCGAGTATTAAAAAGGCATTTACTGGACTAGAGTTACCGACTGAACCTACATGGTTTCCGGATGGTTAATGCGACATGAGCATACTTTAGCTAAGTACCAATCTACGCTTAATTATTCATAGCATGTGTTGCCGAATACCATGACATTTAGGGTTTTTGCTCTAATAGAATTCAGATGCAAAGCATGTTGTAAATTAAATATTTTTCCAGAATACGGTAGTTCATATATTAAAGATCACTTCTGGGCTATTCTTCCTAAAATTCTCATTTAGACGAGATAATCTACAGGTTGCCGAAAAATGCTCAAGTGTTACTAAAGTTTACGCGATAACAATTTAGTTTTTGTTTTATATTTGCGGCTGCACCTTAAAGAATTTATTTCATAAATTTTCATGAACTAGCTGGGGTACCACTAAGAGTGTTTTAAAGTTATTTTCGCGACTTTTCACTTTTAGACATGATGTTTTGTAAATGAACACCAAGGCCTTATATGGTACTCGGGTATGTAGACATAATCGGAATGAAGGTCCAAGTGAGCTAGTTCATCTCTCTTCCTCTGTCTAATTATTATGAGTAGGTAAGATATTGGGCCAGGAATCATTTGAGTTCAGCTTACTTCATCCGGAGATCATGATGTTACTAATAAATAAATCGAGTTCATCTACTGACGTTTGTATGAAATCTTTAGGGAACAGATATTAAGCCTCCACTACTATCCTAGGCTCAAATATAACAACTGTGCTTCTAGTCTAAATCTGTCTCCTGCATTATCTTATAACCATAGTACTATATTACTGTGCAAACTTGGTATGAAGCTAGGCATATAGATATATCTAGAGTTATTTGAGATTATTTAAACACTACTTAAGCTAAGGTTTTGATATTTGATAATTAAGTATTTATTCAAACTGAGTCCATTTATCTTTTAGCGTCTGATTAGTATCAACTTAATTGGCTTTATATGTTATGAAGGCAAATAACTAATAGAGAGAGCTACTGCCATTGCGTTACCTTGGTTTAGGTCTGAACAGCAGAAGGGAAAAATCAAACAGAGCACCGAGCTCCTCCTCACCACAGAGCCATGACCGGATCTTAAGTGTACACCACACGACTAATTGGGCTCCTAATTGAGTTGGTCCCACCTGCCATAGGGCCAAAGGGGTAAATGGAATTGATTAGGCATTGGGAGTTAGACTAGAGTTCACCGGTCAAGGAATGGAAACAGGGGAACTCACGGTGGTAGGCGGCGAGCGTGGCCGGCAGCGAAGGAGAACCAGAGCCGGTCGGCTAGCAGGTGGAAGAGCGGCAGGAGGGGGGGGGGGGGGTTAGCGCTCCAGGGAAAACACTCAGACGAGCTTCGACTGCAGCCGGCGGGGCTCACGGCGGCACGGGGCGGAGTGCGGCGGCGGCGTCAGATGCGGCGGCGGGAGAGGGCCCGAGCTGGCCGGATGAATAGCGGAGGAGCAGGGGAACAAGGTGAAGCTGGGGAAGTGCTCGTCCGGAGCTGCGAAGGCCGGAGGTGAGCTACCACCGAACGCCGGAGTTGAGGAGGATGAACGCCCGAGGAGGCGGAGCTACGGTGGGGGAGAGCAGAAATTGATTGAGGGGTTTGATTCTCGATCAAGTGGAGGAGCTGTGGCCGGAAGGAATTGAAGAACGGGTTCGCGACGGAGAAGTTTACTTGAAAATCTCACGAGGCGGTGGAGCGGCCGGAAACTGTGAAGGAAGGAGAAGTGTGGCTCGGTTTGGCTGCGTGGCCTCACAATTGAAGATGGAGTAACAAGGGAACTTATGCCGCGTTTAATAGGCTGATAAGGCAGTGGATTGGGCTCGGTTGGATAGGGATGAGCAGCGGTGATTCACGATCATTCTCGATCTCTTCTGTCCAATGCAGCTAGTTCCGGGGAGTTGGGGAACAAGGGTACAGTGGGCGGTGGCTTTGTTCCAGAGGGCATCAGCTTTTGGCAGGAGGGGATAGGAACGAGTAGTGGCTGTGTCTCCTCCGGCGACAAATATTAGAGGACGAGCCAAAGAGGCGGTGATGGATATCCCCAGTGGCTCCGATTACACGTACACGAGTGAGAGAGCAGAGTGGGAGAAAGGAGGAGGATGAACAGGAGCTGATGGCTAGGCCCTGGGACCATTCGGCAGAGAGAGCAGAGTGAGGAGTGAAGGCTGGTGGCTGCGCATGGGACCGGTCTGAACTGGGCCACGTAGCAGCCAGCAAATGAAATTCATCTTCTTTGGTTGGCACTTGGCAGGCTCCAATTAATGGCTGGTTGGCAAAGCAATAGATGGGCTACCCCACTTGCAAGAGAGATGATGGATTCATTGTATTAACCGGCTTGGACAAAACATAATTAAACCATTTAATTCAGGTCACGACTTGACAATTTAATTTTTGATATTTTTTTTTATCAATTTCATGATCTTTTTAATTAGCAAAATTTGTTAAATAATTTGAAATTTTAGAAAAACTTATTCTTGAAATGACTTTATATTTTGAAATTTTATTTTTTCTTAATTTACTCAATGTTAAAAGAAAGAAATTTCATACTGTGATTGTTCTTTTATTAAGGCTGATATTTAAGAATTTCTTAAAAGATAATATTTTTAATTGAAATTTTTATTCAATTCCATTTTTATATTTTTAAGTCTTTATTTTTCCAATTTTTAAAAAGTTTGGGATGTTACAGGAACCGAGGTCTTGGTGGTCAAGGATGTCATGCGGGACGTTCGGGCTAGAGGACGATGCACATGAAGAATGGTTAATCACGTGAGTATAGCATGGTGCCCATACGTGTGCAAGAGTTGTATTTGGCCAGGTTGGGCCAAGTGGAGTTGTGTTGAATACAGACTCCTTCTAGGATTAGGAGTGGGACTACTTCTAGGATTAGGAGTAGGAATTGTATTCAGGATTCTATGTGTTTGCTCTGTATAAATAGGGAGAGGCGCATCTTGGTTATGCATCAAGTTTTGGGCGAGTTTTAGGGTTGTACTCTTTTGTTTGGAGTGCTGTAACCAGATCGAAAGGAGAAATAAAGATCAAGTTCTTCAAATATCTCGGCGAGCTACAATTCTAGTTAGATCTATTCTCGTCATCTTCTGTTACAGCAAGCTTGCGAGGTTCATAACTTTTGATCCGTAAGTCCGATCGAGCTGATTCTTTTTGTGTTCGATTCATATGCGAATCTAGTTTCTTGCGTTAAAATTTCAGATCGATCTAACGGTTGGATCTCCGGGAATTCACGTTTTACCGAACGTATGTCAATCTGTTTTTACTAATACGAAGTTGTTTTTTGAATCTGAGTTGGGATGAAGTTTTAATAGATTGAAAATTTGGTTTTAACTTCTGCACAACCATTCACCCCCCTCTGATTGTTATATTCTTATATCTCGATCCTACAGAATTTTTAGTCTACTTTTCTCTTTTTAGAGACTCTCATGAGCTTTTAATATATAATAGATTGCTAATTTCCATTCCACAAAAATGGAAAATTGGAAATGTTGAAATTCTGAATTCTTCAAAATTGTAGCTTAAAAATAGGGTCCATCCAGCTTTAGTTTCTGTGTTCAATCAAGCATAACGTTAAGAGAAAAGAAGAAAGATATTTTTTTAGACAATGAAAGAATAAATTTCTTCCGGCCTCTGCATATTGAGATGTACATAGTCTAACAATTATTACAGAGTTCAAAATTACAGCTAAAAAAACTGCCAAGTAGCAATTAAAACTTAGTAGTTTAAGGGGGAAAAAAGCTTGCAACAAGCAATGAAAGGATGAATAAAAACTCAAGCTACAGATAGTCTTGTTTGAAATCTCCGGTCGTGCAAAAAAAATATATATACAAAACTGGAGAACAAATCGGCCTTAAAAGATGGAGGGACCCTCCTATAAACGAATGCGATGATTGGTGCTAAAGATTTACGAATTAAGCGGAATCGACGTCATGCAGGCGAATAGGGCTGCAGAGGGAGTTTGTACCTGCATTGCATGCAGGCCCGATCAGTTTGGATTTAATTAATTCAGGAGCAAGCGAGCACTAGATCATCTTTCTCCCCTTTCTTCTGGAGCCACATTGGATGGTCTCTCGTTGCCCGGCTGGAATTGAGAAAAGAAAGTAGTAATTAAAATGGAGTTCTTTTACAGTGAATTATACTTGTAGTATATTATGATAGTATAAATTAGATCTAACCATTGATTTGGTGGGGGGTATTATGGACTTTTACAAATAAAAATATTACATTTTAAAAGGGTATTAACGTAATTTTAGCGAGTCGTCGAGGTCCTCCGACGCGCGATGCACTAACGGAGGGAGCGCTTCCGGTGGGGATGAAGAAATGGGCTTCGGGTGGGTGAAAAAATTCATTTACCGTTTTACCCATCCGCTGTATTGAAATTTTGTACTATTCTACCCCTTCTCATATTCTACTACACATACTACACATGATAGTATAACTTGATCTAATTTATTTTTAACCTTTGGATTAAAAGCAATGAACGGTCCATATTCATTGTTGTGCACAGTAAAAAAACTCTTAAAATATGGTAATAAGATGTAGTAGGCGATAGGAATGGGGATTAGAAGAGAAGATAAGACGGTTGACCTGTTGGTGTTGGTCAGATAGCATCATTTTGTCTTCGTTGCGTCTCTTGATCTCAAGCGTGGGATGGTTGGGATGAACTTCGGTTGCGAACATGAGAGCCGTTTCCGCTTCCTCCACCTCCCCAAGCCTAGCGTCCTCACAGTCCATGGAAACGCTGAACGTCTCCACGCAAGGATTGAACAACAACCCACAGAAGTTAAAAAACTGATCCGCATCCTTCTTGTCCCGCACATTGACATTCAATTGAAGGACTTTACGACCGAGGAAGGCACGACGCTGCTCTGAATGAGAGAAAAAGAGAGATGACGTTAACAAAGAATTAAGTAAGCCCAACAGAAAAACAAATAAACTAAGGCTGAAAGTATGTCGCACGCGTCATCTCACTTGTTTGATGCTTAGATTTTCTAGGGCATTTATTAAGAGAAAGGCACCACGATGATCGCATGCCCGTAATAATCTGCATACCGTACTAAGAGTAAATCATCAAATAGCAATATCTCCATTACTACAAAACTGGGCATCACAAGCGGCCTATTAGAAACGGTTTGATGCGAACCGGTTGTAATGCTCACACCAGAAGCGGTTCGTGGCAACAGGCCGGAGGGGATCTCTAGAAGCGGTTCGTGTCCCCAACCGCTTCTAAAGCTTTAGAAGGGGTTCGTGTCACGAACCCCTTCTAAAGATCTTTACAAGCGGTTCGTGTCCCCAACCGCTTCTAAAGCTTTAGAAGGGGTTCGTATCACGAACCGCTTCTAAAGGTGGGGCTTTAGAAGGGGTTCGTGATACGAACCGCTTCTAAAGACCCCCTTCAGAAGGGGTTCGTGTCACGAACCGCTTGTAGAAGCCTAGTTTTAGAAATAATAAAAGGAATGTATGTCCTATTCTATCAGAGAGCACGCGTGGGTGGGTTGGCTAGATGGATGAAGCGGGTCACGAGGATGGAGTGCTGGTCGTGGGTTCGAATCCCATTCCCACGATATTATTGGTAGTCTTTTATCGCTTGGTGTCGCACCACCACAAGCGGTTCTAGCAACCGCTTGTGATACCCTTCGGGGTATCACTCGCGGTTGCTTAGAAGCGGTTGTAGAACCGCTTTTGGAAGTGGTTTTGAACCGCTTCTGGAAGCCATTTCTGTAGTAGTGCTCTCCTCAAATCCTATAATATCTAACAAAAAAAAATACAAATTTTCAACTTGTAGAACACCAACTAGAAAAAGGACGGAGGCAGCGGTGATTAAAAGAAAAAAAAAATGAAATGCTTCTGTCTTTTAAAAAGTTATATAAATATTAAAGCATAAATGAAGGGTACATAGTGATTATATACCCATTTGCTTGCTTTCAAATTTATACAATTTTGCATTGAGAAGGAAAGAAGGAAAGCATAAAAGCACCGCTTAAAAAAACTAGAAGTAGCCAAGGATCGACTGAATACTTGTACGGAGCAACATATGGGGTGGAATTACTTACTCCAACCTGGCCAGTAGCTAGCGGTAATCTATCCGAGGAAGATGAAAATAGAAAATGGAGTATACTAGCTGGTGGTAATTAATTACTAAAACATGGGAAGATAAACATTAATTGGAGCCAGCTAGCTAGCCTAGTGATGTGAGTACGTACGTACCTCTTTCACTTTGGTCATCTGATGAGAGCACTTCACATACCCTTTCCATTTGAAGGTTGGGACGGTTGGGATGGACGGCGGCTGCGTGCCTCAACGTCGCCTCTGCCTCCTCTGCCTCCGCAGCACGGGCATACCGACAGTCGATCTCAACGGTGACTTCCTGGAGCGAAGGGTGGTGGTTATCCAAGCCAAGATTGTCGAAACTAAGGTTGGCATCCTTTAGGTACCGGACTGGGACCCTAAACTTAAGGTCTTCAAGGCTTGGCATAATAGCAGTAGTAGTAGGTGACACGCCGTACACTCTCTCGATTCTCCTGTGAAATGCAAAATTCGTCCTGAGGGATCTCAACTTGCGGAACAAGTGCTGCTTACGGCTGCTTACTGCTGGCGTGTGCCTTGACCACAGAGCGAGGCCACGGAGCTCGGGCAACCTCCCAAGGGTTTCCATGTCCTGCTCTTGCACAACCTGCACTTTCACTATTAAGGAGGAGAGGTTCGGAAGAACCGACGAATTAATCCATGCCGGCAGTCTAGAGAAGTCCGAGCAGTCTAAAGCCAAGTAGCGGAGATGTCGAGGGGAGACAAATCCTGCTTCCCACGTGGCACCCTTCGCCAATGGTTTGCCCGCAATACTGACACGCTGGATCTTGGGCAGATTGCCAAGAGACTCCAGCAAAGCTCTCTCCAAGCCCTCATCCAATACATCAATCTTAGTGACGAGCACCCTCAGTTCCCTCAGGCTGCCCAGCTCCTTCACAAATCCTGCAGACCTGTCGGCGGCAGCAGGCCATATGCACAGCTCTTGCAGGGACGTCAAATTCCCAATCCAATCCGGCACCCTTGTCTTCTCAAAATGACCACGTAGGCACATTAATTGGGTTAGCAGGCCGACGCTCGACGGCAATTCTTCTATGCCAGTTCCAGTCAACTCCAGTGTCTGCAGAAACTTTAGATGTCCTACTTCTTTTGGGAGCTCACGAACGGGTGTACCTGATAGTCCGAGGTACCTCATGTAAAGTAAATTCCCAAGATGCTCGAGGCCGTCGTTGTAACCTTCCATAAAGTTACATTTTTCTATAGCTAGTACACGCAAAACTCGAAAGCTTGGGGATACCATCATACTAGCTCTGCACAAAACGGCAATGAATGACCTTACACGGTGCACGCCCATATCAGCCAGAGGATTGTGCTCTTCGAATCTCCTTTGAAGAGCTAACCTGCGAGCATTGCTGTTTTATGGAGACGTTGGTTGCCTATCGTCCAATATAGTAACGAAGTTTTCTTCTCCCAACAGGGAACGGACGAGATCAAGCACCATATCATGAACACGGCAACCACGTACGTACCCATCACCTCGACCCTCTACAGGCTGGATCATACTTCTATTTATGAGCTCGTTGAAGTATCTCTCTCCCACCTCAACTAATCCTATCCCTTGTTCCTCATGGACGAAACCTTCAGCTATCCACTTCCATATCAAAAGATTTTTATCGATCAAATAATCTTCCGGAAATACGCTTAGATACAATAAGCAAGCCCTTAGCTGAGAAGGTAGATCGTAGTAGCTAAAAGACAATATCTTTCTAGTATTCTCCACATGGTTGTTATCTGCATGGCCAAAACCGATGGAGTTGTACACCTCAGACCAATCCTCTACTGGTTTAGTAGCCAACAAACTAGCTATTGTAATGATAGCTAATGGTACACCACCACATTTCTTCAAAATTTTATCATATACCTCTATGGATCCATTTACAGGACACTTGCCTTCACAATCAACCAGTCTTATATTGAGTAATTTCTCAGAGTTATCACGAGAAAGTGGCTCTAGTTTGTAAACATCACCGACATCTTTGGCAACTTCGGAAATACGAGTGGTCGTGACTATTCTACTTCCACAACTATCAACCAAAGCACATGTGATTATTTCCCATGATTTCTTATCCCATATGTCATCAGTGACTATAAAATACCTACACATCCGCATTGCAGCGCAAGAGCCATGAGTTAGAAATACTATTTGAAGAATTTATATAAAGAGCTCTTTTATGGTACACTAAATTTAATATAGACCATTCATTCTTTTCGATCTAATGAATAAGATTAGCTAGTATAAATTTATATTTCCTCATGTAGTAGAGTAGTATGAAAACTGTAACGCTCGGGTTTTTCAAAAACAAAAACTTCGGCTTCTACCTCCTACCCTTCTCTCTCCTCTCCCCGCGCCGGCGAGCCCCATCGCCTGCCCGCCCTACCCACGTGCAAGCCGTGCCGGCCGCGCCGCTTGCCCTCGCCCTCCTCACGCCTGACCGCCGCCGCCGCCTTATCCACAATTGGCCGCGTGATTTGCGTGGGCCGTTGCGCCGCCCCCCTATAAATGCCCCCTGGCACCCCCTCGGCTTCCGCATCCTGCCCTGACCTCTCTCCCTTTGCTCTCCTCTCTCTCCCGGGCGCCGCCGCCACTTTCTTCCTTCTCTCCGGTGCTCCGCCCGCGATCCGCCGTCAGCCTTCTCCGCGCCGCCCGGCCTTGCGCCCACGGCCTCGCTCGTGCACTGGTGCACGGTGCACCCGGGTGCACCGTGGACCGAGTCCACCCCCGGGTGGGCCCCACGTGTCAGCATTTTTATTTTAAAAATAATTCAAAATCAAAAACTCGGTCCTGACATCATCCCGACGCATTAAACCAGATTTTCTTTTTAAAATAAATCCAAATTTCAGTCGCTGACGTTAGCATAAGCAATAAATCAGATTTTCCTTTAGAAAAATAATTCCAAAAATCCAAAAAAATCCTTTTTCTCTTTTTAGTTTATTTTTAAAATTCTGGGAGCCCATTTTCGCCCGTTTGAACTCCATTTGGCTCCGTTTTTATTCCTAAATTCATCTAAAATTTTAAATTTCAGTTTAGTGCTAGTTTGGTATTTAATTTGAATTTATTTGAATTTTATTTGAATTTGGTTCTTTTTCGCGCGTAGATTACGAAGAGTTCGAAGAGTACCCGGGCGATGATTTTGAGGAGCAACTCGCCGAATCAGACAAGTCACACCACCTTGAACATGTTGCTCCCAGTTTGTAAACTTGTATGTTGAATTTTAAATTATTGCATGCCTATGTGTTGTAAATGTAATTTCTATCCCAATCTCAAATTCATAATTACACCTAGACTCGTTATGCCACCTTTTAAAATTGAATTATTATTCCATTTAGCCCTAGGTAAAATATTAATTATTATATGATGGTACTTAGAAGATGCTTAGACATGCTTAGAACCTGACTTAGGAAAATTTTGGGAAATTTTATGCCAAAATGATGTTTCATTAAAAATGAGAATTATGATGTCGATGGTATGGTTAAAAATGGAAGGTGATTTAGACCATGTGAAAAATGGTTGGGTAGTGGTGTGGAATTGGGTTTGTGAAAAGTCTCGTCTAGTCAATTAAGGACCGGTCTGAGTTTCGTTGAATGTAAAGCCTAACCGTACTACCATAAGTATGAAATGGGACAGACCTGGCTAGCCGTATTAAATCATACCATAGACAGTCATGCCATTTGAACATAGTGGTGTGGTGAAAGCGTAAGGCTGCCACTCTAGCGCAAGAGGGAGCTTTTGAATAGAGGGATTTTTTCAGCGGTGAAACCTTAGCGGGCATGACTACATGGATGAGTTTTTATACGGATCTTATCATGATTTTCTCAGTCGTTCACCAAAGGAAGTGTACCGACACAAGGGGAATATCATGTTTTTTGGGTAAAGTTGTACAACCTTTGCAGAGTGTAAAACTAATCGATTATCCGCGCACGCGATTGTGGGCATGCCGAGCAAGCCATTCTCAGATTAGACTTTGGTATTTTAAAAATTTGGTTTACAAAAATGATGTTGGGATGGAGTGAGTCCATCATGAAAAATATTTGGATAACTCCAGGAGTGATTCCTGTGTTGAAAATGTTTAAAGTTTATGTATTCTTAAAATTATGCAATTTGAAATTATTTAGAATTTTTAGAAAATTAATTCTTTATGCTAAAATGAACCATATAACCTTCCTTTGTTACATGTGCATTATATTGCATTTTCCGATGTGATTTGTTGAGTATGCTTGTACTCACCCTTGCTCAATCTACTACTTCAGAGGAGGAGTACCACGATGGTGAGGACCAGTTGGACTAGGCTGTGTCCTCAGTCGTTTGCCTGTGGCAAAATAATTGGGCCCTATCTGCTATTCTTTGGTTTCGCTGCTTTTATTTAGCCGTCTATTTATTTGTGGGCCTGCGTGCCTTATCATTTGTAATTCTGAATATTTATTATTAATAAATAACGATGGATATCCTATAAGATCTTTGCAAGTTCATGTTTATGCATATATGATTTAGATTATGACACGACTACTTAAATAGAATGAAAACTCGAATTAAATCTTGTCATGGTTGAACTTTTTTTGTTATCTTGATCCTGCTTAAAAAGTGCTCAATGTGAAAGTTATCAAGGTTAAAAAGCTAAAAGCTCAAAAAGTGATAATTGATAGATGCAAGATCAATGAAGTATGCACTCGCACTTCTTCTTTACGAGACGGCTCATCATTGCACTTTGATATGAACTTGAAAGAGGTTGTGTGTGACTAAAACCATGAAACCTTAAGCTCATTGCTTGGCATGGTTAAAAAGTAAAGCTGATGGTGCATATAATTTCTTGCATTTTTATATTTTGTTGCAAATAATCAATAAATCAGCTTTTTAAGCACCAAATAAGTGCAAAAAAATTTAATATTTTCAGGTTTTAAGATAGTGGACAAGGGAGATCATGCCATGCAAAAATCGTTAATAGTACTTGATTTCTTTTTATACTTACTCTATATTTTCTATGTGTAAATTTGAGGGTGCAAGTATGTTTGATAGCATGAATTGGAGGATGTTACATTTGTGGATAACTTATCATGCTCAGTAGATCAAAAAAAATGACAAACTAAAAACAAACAAAAAGATGTTGTTCTCTCTTTTGTATTCTTGATGAATTCATTGTTAAAGAGGGAGAATTTTGGATACATTGCACATTCACACACATTTTTGTTTTTCGCTTTGCTTTTTGATTTTAAAATTTCTTCAAAATTTTCTTGTGAGGTGAATGCCAATTGTTTAGTTCTAAGTGGTGTTGCTAATGTAATCATCAAGGGGGGAGATTGTGAAATCATGTATTGAAAAATTGGCATAGTGTTGAATTTGATATTGCAAAGTGGTTGTGCTTATGGCATGTGTGGTGCATGTGCATGTATTGTTTCAAATGATTAATTGATATGCTTGTGATAGCATGGTAGTTGTTTTGTTTTATGCAATGCGCTCGTTTGAGTAGTTGCATGGACTGATCATGAGTCAATTCTTGGACTTGTGTTTCAAAATTGTTTTGTGGTTTGTTTATGTGTGGCGTTGCTTAGGTCGAATATGGTCGGTGATAGGACCGGAACTAGGTTAATGGAGGAGCTGAGGTTTAGGACTAGGTTCAGGGAGGAACTGATGTCCTAGTGGTCAAGGATGTTATGCGAGATATTCGAACTAGAGAACGGTGCAAGTGAATGCGAGTGAGTTACGTGGTGCCGGTAGGTGAGTCGTACTTGTGCGTATGTGATTTTTGGGCTGTGTGTATATACTGGGCCATATGTAATTGGGTCAGGTGGATATGCATGCATGTATTGGAATACAACTCATTAGGGTTTATTTAGTATAAATAGGAGAGGGTATCTCCTGTTTTTTTAAGCCACGTGGCAGAAAAAAATATTAATACAAAAGTTTTAGCGGCGTGTTCAGAAAAATTCCACGATGCTACAGTATTTTTGCATGTCACAGTACTTCGTGTTGGGGTTTTCATTTTACTGTAGCGGCACAAAACAAGCAGTGAGGCTGAACAGAAATCGAAGAAGACGCACAAGAAAAATCAGAAGCAGGCGGCGACGACATTCGAGCGAACAGTATCTTGGTGCTACAATAAAATCGAAGTTGTAGTGATTGCTACAATATCTCGAAGCTGCAGTGCCGATCGTGAACAGTATTTAAAGCTACAGTAATTCATTTTTTTTCCTCTCCTCGTTTGCATGCTTATTTTGTTTTTAGATTGATTTATTATTTCATCATAAAGATTTTGACTTGATTTATTCAAAATCTTTCTAGGGCATCATGTAATTGATCTAAAAAGTTTGATTGGTTAATTTCTCATAGATTTTGTTTAATCATGAAATTAGGATTTAATCAATTTTTGTCATTATTGATACAGTCAATTTGCACAACTTATAACTTTTGATCCGTAGATTCGATTGAGATGATTCTTCTTGGGTTAGTTTTGAAATTGAATCTAATTTCTACAGTTCAAATTTCAAATTAATCCGACTTTTGGATCTTTGGGAATTAATGTTTTAGTGTGCGTATGTCAATCTGTTTTTGCTGAAACTGAAGAAATCTTTTATAATTTGTTTAGTGGTGTTTTGAGAATAAATAAAAATTTTGTTGACGATTGAAGAACGAACTCCCGCCGAGCTTACTTATTTAATGAGGGATCAACTGGGCCCCTTCGTCTGAGGAAGGTGTTACGTCTGAGCAATGCCCGATCAACAGGAAACACACAAGGGGTTATACTGGTTCGGGCCTCTCACGGTGGAGATAATAACCCTACTCCAGTGGTTTTGCGTATTGATGTGTGTGAAAATTGGGGGGGGGGGCTTCTCCTGCCGGGGGAGAAGATTTAAATACAAGATACGCTCGTGAATACATGGTAATTGTCTCGTAAAATCACGCCTGTTACCGTTCTTGTCATGCCCACGATCCGGAGTCCTTGATTCTCGGCCACGTTTTGAATTCCTGGCGTACCTTCCCCAGATCTTCAGTGAATTATTTGCCACCTTCCGGTTTAGTGGTTTGACCGGGTCCTCCGACCATCCTTCGAATCTTCAGGCACCCTCCACGAGCATGGTTGCTCGTGTTTGCCCGTTGAGCTCATAGCCGAACATTTTATCCCGTAGGTCGACTGACATGCTCATGGCCGAGCATGGGGTTGCTTAAGTCCCTTCCTTGGGTTTTTCATCCGAGGGTACCGGATGGTCGGTAGGTATTCATCGGGGCAAAATGGTCCTTATGACAAAATAGTTCAATCCCCAACAGCTAGTCCCCGAGGCTCAAGTGGAAACCTACTTGGCCGAGCCTTCCCCTTGAGCCTAAATGACTCATAGGAGGGATTGGATTCTTGAAGTGTAACTTCTCTGCAGCATCCAAGCATGCCGCGACTGCGGGCGAGCACGGGGAAGACTCGAACGATCTTCCGGCTTGGTTCCCGATCAGGGGGCGATGCCCGGGTAAGATCCCGAACAGTTGCGCTGGTTCCTTCTCTGAGAAGCGTCTTCGTAACGGGCGACGGTTTCTCGGGCGCTGGTCCTTTACTGGACCGTTTTTGCCGTAACGGAACAGCGTCGTTTCGCGAAAGGTTGCGTCGGCGGTAAACGCGCCTTTTTGCAGCCTTTAAATGCCCGTACAGTGCGGCGGAGAAATCTACCTATTTCTTTGCTCGAACTCGCTCGAAAAAATTCCAACTTCTTGCGCTCCATCTCTTCCTCTGCTCTCCGCATCAATGGCGCAGTTCAGAGTTAGCCAAATGAGTAAGCGAAGGCTCTAGGCGCTCGTCGACGCCGGTTACATTGATGCAGGCTCGGCGCGAGCACCCGGCGGCGATACGAAGCTGGTGCCGCAGGAGGGAGAGATCGTCTCTTGCGAGCTCTACGCCATCAACGGGCTCCGGATGCCCGAGAGTGAGTTCCTCACCTCCGTACTCGCCTTCTGCGAGTGGGAGCTCTCCAATCTGAACCCCAACTCCATCCTTGTCATAGCGATCTTATCGCACCTTTGCGAGGGATACGTGGGCGTTATGCCCACGGCTAGCCTCTTCTTCCACTTCTACTCTTCATTCTGCACCGGGGGGAACACTCCCGCCGGTTGCATCTATTTTCGACTCAGGTCCAGCCGACCATACAACTATCCGCTCCTTTTGTTGAAGGACTCGATGTCGGGCTGGGCTGAGCAATGGTTTTACTTGAAGAAGGTGGAGGGGAGCAGCCTCTGCTACACCGGAGCACCTACCCCGGTGGTTGAGACGCCACACCCGCCCGTGCAGCCCGAGGAGGAGCGGACGCTGCTGATGATCAATGAGCTTACCCGGATGGGCTCACTGGTCGGGACATTGCTCGGGACTTCCTGAGCAATCGGATCGCCCCGCTGTGCAAGAGGGAGCATCCTTTCTTCAAGGTCCCTGGGTGGCAGGACCTCACCCGGGAAGCAGACTCAGGTAAGCCCTCTCATACTTCTTTCTTGGCTTTTTGCTATTTAGTCCCCGCTTGTTCGGTTTTTCCTAACATTGTTCGAGCTAACCCCACTCCTATGACATGGGTGTGACAGGTCGCCTGCTATCCCTAGACTTAGAACAAGTGGCTAAGAGCATTCTCGTCTGTGCAGCCGAAAAGGCGATCCAGGATGCCGCCGACTTGGTGCTGGCCGAGGAGATCGAGGAGCTTCCTCAGGCCGACCCGCTAATGGTCGCGGACGCCCCCTTGACATTGGAGGAGCAAGGCCTCCATGACGGCGAGCAATCCGGGATCCCGAGCACGAGCGCTGCAGAAATCCCGGTCGTGGTTCCGAGCACTGAGGCCGCCCAGGAGACAAGCCGGAAGGTCTTGGAGGCAAGGGCTTCCCAGGAGGAGCTTGTTCCCGAGTAACGGCTTCCGCTCAGAGGGCTCAAGCTGGAGGGAGAGCTTCCCTGACAGGAGCCTGTCCCGGAAGAAGAACATCCCCGGGAGGGGCAGACCTTGGGGGAAGTCCATCCCCAAGACCCATACGACCTGGAGGAAGACCATCCCCAAGAGGAGGAGGACTAGAAGGCCCTCGCCCTTATTCTTCCGAGCGCATCGGATGCTCGGGATGAGTGCGGCCCCTCACCGAGCGAAATGCATGCTCGGGACGAGGGGGAGTCAGCTCGGGCCGGACCCCGTTTACGGGTTTTGCACGCTTGACCGCGAGTTCGTTCAGAGCAACATGATCTGCCAAGCTCTCCTGGTAAGACTTTACCTCTCGCCACGCTTTTCCTTGCTCCCATGTTCGGGTATTTTAACTCCTTCTTACTTGCAGTTTGTTGCTAAGTCCATGGAGGACGTTGACGCGTTGACCATCTCCGCGGAAGAGCTCCAAATACCATGGAGAACAGGACGCCAAGATAGCCGAGCTCGAGCGTCGCGTATCCGAGCTACAAGCTATGGACAACAAGGAGCTGAGCCGGGCAACGGAATTTGCCACGGAGCTTCGGGACAAGCTCTTTCAGAGCGAGACGGCCAAGGCGGCCTTGGAGATCAAGTGTGCCGACTTGGAGGAGGAGGTGGGGAAGCTGAAGCAGGAGATCCCCGAGCTTCGACGAGTTGCGCAAGAGGCCACGGAGTCGGCTGACGTGCAGCTAAAGGAGGTGCATCATCTTCGCCAGAACACCGCAGAAGGTCGCGCAGCTCGAAGGTAGGTCCTCGACCTTGAAGCCGAGCTCGACACCGTTAAAGAGGAGCTTGCCATTCTTCAAGCTGAGCGACTGGGAAAGGCATAGCCGCTCCAATTGTAAACACTTTGCAATTGAATGATCTCTTATTAAGTAAGCTTTGGTCTTTTGCCCTTTTTCTCCGATTCTTCTTTTGCTCTGAATGCCCTTGGAATGGTCGAAGGTCGTCCTGATCAAAGACAAAACAGACAAACGGAAACAGGGAGAGCAAAACTATCGAATAGTAAAGGACAAGTAAAAAGTTTAAAAGCACCGTATTTTTTGTAAAAAAGCACGGTTGGTCGTCCCTACTAGCCCCCACTATGAACGAAGGTCGTGCACCTTAATTGTGAGCACGATCTTGTTCATAGGAGAGTTAGGAAATTTACGCATGCCCTCTTGCACACGACCAAATGCCGATTCTCCGTGTTGCGAGCATGGGTTAAGTCGCGAAAGGAACATGCGCGCGGCTCCATCCCCCCACGTGTCTTGACCCATGCTCCTAGTTTACGAGCATAGTTATCCACGTGGTTAAGATAAACGGGCGCTATATCGTCAATGCTTGTGGTGACCGAACATGCTTAGGTCGGGGCTGGGCTCTGGACCGTCCTTAGGGCGTCTGCGTGCGATCATTTTATGCAGCGAAGAGCTACTGCGAATGATGATCGGCTTATGCAGACAGCCCCCAGGCGGTGAGTTTGGTGATGTAGTAGTTGGTGCACGCGCATTGTCATTTTGCGCTCGTCTGCCGAGCTTAGCAATATAGAATTGAAGCGAACGTCCTTGCCTTTACTCGCCCATTCTGTCGTCAAGATTGTGAGAAAGGGAGTGTGCCTTTTGTGTGGGGATGGGCCGGCTTATCATTGGGCAGGGACTTTGGGACATTCACAAATTCCTTGGAAAGAATGGGTGGGGCACAAAGGTGAAAGAACCGAATTTTATAGAAAAGATCGCAGAAAGCGCGCAGAAAGTACAGAAATGAACATATTAAACATATAACTTATGTAACTGATCGACGTTCTAGGTGCTAGCGAGCTCTCGACCATCCTCCATCGCTAGGCGAACAACCCCCGGGCGTGTTGCTAAAACGACCGTGTAAGGACCCTCCCACCTGGGGGTCAGCTTGTTGGCCTTCGACAGGTCCTGAACTCAACGTAGGACGAGGTCGCCAACTTGCAGGGTCCTTGGTCGTACTGACTTGGCCGCGTGCCTATGAAGAGCCTGCAGGTAAACCGCGGATCAGAGCAAGGCCCGTTCTCGTGTTGCCTCGGCGAGGTCTAGGTCTTCAAGGCGCTCGATCTCTTGGTCGATGGAATCGACCAAGTGCACCCTTGGGGAACCCAGCATAATTTCTATGGGTAATATGGCCTTTGCACCGTAAACGAGCTGGAATGGGTTTCGCCCGTAGCCCGGCTTGTCGTGGTGTGAACTGACCAAATGACAGAGGGAAGCTCATCCACCCATTCTTGCTTGCGCTGGTTTATGTTCTTGAAGACCCCCTTTTTTATTCCTTTAATGATTTGCCCATTTGCTCACTCGGCTGCCCCATTGCTCTGTGGATGTACCACAGAGGCGAAGCAAACCACAACCAACTATGAATCGCCCTTCACAGTAAGCCATTGGACTCCGAGTGCTTTGCATGCCCGTAGCCCGGCCAAGAGGCCTTTGTACTCTGCTGCGTTGTTTGTTGCAGCAAAGTGCAGCTGGATAGCATACTGGAGTTGCTCTCCCTGCGGGGAGACCAGCACGACTCCAGCCCCCAAGCGTTCGTATGCTTGGGACCTGTGAAAGTACATGGTCCAGCGACCTTCTTCAGACTTGGAGGGCTCGGAAGCGAGCGGAGCTGGGTTAGTCCACTCCGCTACAAAATCTGCCAAGACTTGTGGCTTGATCGCCGTACGGGCCAAGAACTGAACCTCAAATTCGGCAAGCTCCATGGCCCACTTCACTATGCGGCCACTGGCGTCTTGTTTTTTTAGGATCTCCCTGAGCGTAAAATTGGTCGGGACCATGATCTTATGGGCCTGAAAGTAATGTCGTAGCTTTCTGGAGCTACTAGCAGCGAGTATAAGAGTTTTTGGACCTCGGGGTAACGCTTCTTTGGTCCGTGCAATACCTCGCTGATGTAGTAGATAGGTCATTGCACCCCATCCCTTTCCACCGTTAACACGGCACTTACAGCTTGTGGAGTCACAGCTAAGTACAACAGCAAGGTCTCCCCTGCCTTGGGCGTGGTTAGGATGGGAGACTTGGATAGATATTGCTTCAGTTCTTTGAATGAGCGATTAGCTTCCTCCGACCAAGTAAAGCCATCGTACTTGCGCAGGGCCTTGAAAAAGAGTAGCCCACACTCGCCCAACAGGGAAATGAAATGGCTTAAAGCATCCATTAGACCGGTCAGGGCTTGTACCTCCTTCACGCAAGTAGGAGGCCTCATATTCTCGATAGCTTCAATTTTCTCTGGGTTTGCACCAATGCCTTGTGGACCGATCATGTAACCGAGCACTTTGCCTGCCCTCACACCGAAGACACATTTCTCTAGATTCAATTTTATTCGATGGTTGTTGAGGTTACAAAAGGTTTCCTCAAGGTCGAAAACATGACCCAAGGCGAGCTTGCTCTTGACGACTATGTCGTCCACATACACTTCGAGGTTTCGACCTATCTGATCCGGGAACGTTTTCTGGATGAGACGCTAGAAAGCCACTCCAGCATTTGACCAAAGGACATGGTCGTATAGCAGAAAGTCCCGAACGGGGTAATGAAGGAAGTCTTCTCTTCATCTTCAGGTGATATGCTAATTTGGTGATAACCCGAGTATGCATCTAAAAAACTCATCACCCGGGACTCCGCCGTAGCATCGACCAATTGATCTATGCGCGGCAGCGGGAAATCGTCCTTCGGACATGTGGCGTTTAAGCCCGTGTGATCGACGCACATGCGCCATTTCCCCTCCTTTTTCTTAACAATGACTGGGTTGGCCAGCCACTCTGAATGATCGACTTCTCGGATGAAGACGGCCTTGAGGAGCTTGTCAAGTTCTTCTCGGATGATCATTTGCTTTTTCGGGGGAAATTGTCTGAGCTTTTGCCGTACTGGTTTTTTATCAGGCTGAACCGCTAGCCTGTGCTCGATCACCTCTCTTGGGACTCCGGGCATGTCAGATGGTTCCGAGGTGAACATATCTGCATTTTCTCGGAGGAAGGCGATGAGCTCGAGTTCCATTTTGGGATCTAAGATCCCAAATGCACGACCTTGGTCGGTTCCGATTCGTCCAACGGAACAGCCTTAGTCTCCTCCGGGCTGGAGGGAAACTTTAGGCCGGGAATGCTTCAGCTCTTGGTCAGGACCGCGTTTAGGCAGTTGTCCGACCATATCCAACGCCCTTTCGTCGCAATTTAACGCCGACTTGTGGCTCCCCTTACGGTTATCACTCTGTTAGGTCCTGGAACCTTGAGGCACTGGTACGCATGATGCGTGGCGGTCATGAATTTGGCCAGAGCTGGCCTACCGAGGATGGCATTGTAGGCTGACTCGAAGTTGACCACCTCGAAGGTGATCATCTCCATCCGGAAATTACTCGGACTGCCGAAAGTCACGGGTAAGACGACCTGACCGAGAGGCTTAACCGAAGTACCCAGAACAATCTCGTAGAAGGGGACCGTAATGCTCTTGATCTTGGAACGAGGAATCTGCATTTCGTCCAAGACCTTAGCGAAAATCAAATCCAGTGAGCTTTCGGAGTCAATGAGTACCCGGCCCACCGTAGTGTTGCTGATGGTTGGGCTCACGACCATCAGGAGCTTCTGCGGTTTGGTCATTCCAAGGGGACAATCATCCTTGGAGAATATAAGGGATAGCTAGGACCACTTGAGCTGTTGCACGAGTGGCTTACTATGGGTAACATGGTACACCTCCCGTGCAACCTCTTTCAAATCCCGATGGGATTTGTAGGCGGAGGACCCCCCGAATATCATCGCGATGTGATTTTGGGGTTCCTGATAATCCATGTTGTCATCCTCGTCGGCGGGCTGCTTGCCCTTGCCGCTTTCGCCCTGCTCCAGGATCGTTGGCATGGGACCCTTGCCGTTGTAGAACTGTTCCAGGCGGTACGTCCATGTTCGGTAGTTTCGCAGGTCGTGCCCGTACGTCTACTGGAGCGGGCAGAACTGACTATTCTATGGCGCGGCCTAATCGCCACGACCTTGGTCGTTGCGATGCTAAGGTGGACGTCCCCTACCCCGAGCATTGAATCTTCAGAACTGCGACTGCGTTGCCCGAGGTTGCTGTTGTTCGACCGCAACCACTACGTTCGGCGCAGGCTGTTTCTTCTTCTTCTTTTTGATTTTCTTCTCCACGGAGTTTGAGTTCTTCTTGTTCGTGGAGGCTTCAAGCCCGGGTTGGGGTGGTAGCTTGCCTTCGTCCAGCATCCTCTTCGACTGGACGGCCTCATCGGCATTGGCATACCGATTAGCCATGCGGAACAACTCATTGGCCGTCAGGTCCGGGTGTATTTCCAAATCTTGCGTGAAGCGGACATCTCGTACCCCGAACTTGAAAGCTCGGACGACAGCTTTGTCCGAGATGTTCTGGATCGAGTTCCAGACCTGAATGAACCTTTGCACAAACTGCCGCAGGGTTTCCCCCTCGGTTTGTATCAGGCGCTCAAGGTCGCGCTCCTTTACAGTGCGGATGTAACAGCTTTGAAAGTTTGCCTAGAGTGCAGCGCTAAGCTGCCCCCACGAGCGAATTGAACCCTCCTTTTGAAGTTCGGGGCGTCGTAGCGATCCCTCCTGACGCAATTACTACCCCGACCATCACCAGTTCGAGGTCCCACGAGTGGGCCAAGCCGAGAGAAGACCTCTCGAGGCCGGCACATGGGAGTTCGTTCCGTCGTGGAGTCCTCAAAATGCTCGCGATCAAGGCGAGCATGCTCACGATATCTCGAGGTTGCTCGGGAATCACTTCGAGAATCTACGCGACGTGGGTTGACCCCCCCCCCCACGCTCCTTCCTACCGAGATTTTTATGCTCGGCTCTGTGAGAGCGGACCGGGGTGCACTCTCGGTGTTCCTGGGAAATGTTCCAAGCACTCCTGTCACTGGTCGGATTCGAAATTCTCAAATATGCGGCCAGTCTCTCCAGGTCTTCGGCCACGACCTCAACCATTACCTCTAGATCCACTTGCTTGGGGAAGTCCCGGAGGTCGCGTACGACCGCTGCCAGAGCCTGCAACCGCTCCCGGTTCTGAAGAACGGGTAGCAGCGAGCTCGAGCGTCGTGCGGGTTCACGCTTCGGGGTGCGGCTTGCATGGGAATTCTCACGAACAGGGACCCCCTACTTGGAGGTTTGTTTCTGCTGAGCTTGGCGGCTGATGCTCGCCAAGGTCCTGTCCAGGGATGCTTCCAGGTGGTGCCTGGCCACCTCATAACGATCACGGCGTGCGGCCCCCGGGGAATTCATCCTGGGGCTGATGTCGCTTCCGGCCATGTCGACGTTACGCGAGTAAGATGACCGTGAAGGGGACATCATGGTGTCTCCTTGCGATGTCATCTCGCAATCGAGCTCAATATGGTTCGGAATATCTAAACCATCATAGAGCCCGTCCAAGTCATCCTCGTCATCCTCGAGGGCATCGCACTAAGAGCGAAGGAACTGCTCTCGTGCTGCAGCAACCAGGGAAAGACTCCCAGTTTCGGTATGTCCGTCTGGGTCAGCCACACCAGCTACACCATCACTGGCGTAGTACATGTCGTCGTCTTCGACGTCGTCAAAGGCACAAAGTTCTCAAGTGTCTCTGGAACTCAGCATCCTCGGGGACTCTTCTCAGACGGAGTTTGCACTGTCAGATCCCCACGGATGGTGCTAGCTGTCGACGATTGGAGAACGGGCTCCCGCCGAGCTTACTTGTTGAATGAGGCATCAACTGGGCCCCTTCGTCTGAGGAAGGTGTTACGTCCGAGCAATGCCCGAGCAACAGGAAACACTCAAGGGGTTATACTGGTTCGGGCCTCTCATGATGGAGATAACAACCCTACTCCAGTGGTTTTGCGTATTGATGTGTGTGTGTGAAAATCGGGGGGGGGGGGCTTCTCCCGCCGGGGGAGAAGATTTAAATACAAGATACACTTGTGAATACATGGTAATTGTCTCATAAAATCACGCCTGTTACCGTTCTTGTCATGCCCACGATCCGGAGTCCTGGATTCTCGACCACGTTTTGAATTCCTGGCGCACCTTCCCCGAATCTTCGGTGAATTAGTTGCCACCTTCCGGTTTAGTGGTTTGACCGGGTCCTCCGACCATCCTTCGAATCTTCGGGCGCTCTCCAAGAGCATGGTTGCTCGTGTTTGCCCATGGAGCTCATAGCCGAACATGTTATACTGTAGGTCGACGGACATGCTCGTGGCCGAGCATGGGGTTGCTTAAGTCCCTTCCTTGGGTTTTTCATCCGAGGGTACCGGATGGTCGGTAGGTATTCGTTGGGCAAAATGGTCCTTATGACAAAATAGTCCAATCCTCGACAAATTTGTTTTACTTCCACACAATCTTTCATCCCCACTCTGATTGCTATATTAGTGTAATATCGAGAATTTTTTACTGTTTTGGCCTCTTATAAATTTTTTTTACGGATCTAGCCATTCTTCGCATGAAATTTCAAAAATAGCCCATAAACAGTAAAATACTGCGAATCCCCAACGCTGAATTTTTTTTATTTGGAATTCCGCGGTCCCCAACCGCGAGATGTAAAAAATAAATTCAAAAAAAAATCCAGCTCCCCCCAAGCGTTGTTTATTAAAAAAAGATTTTTTTTTGTTTTTTTAAAAAAAGGCCACGGTCCTGACGCTTGTTTCAAAAAAAAATTTTGTTTTTTATTTACGCTAATGCCAACTGCGGTTTTTTTAATAAAAATTTGTTTTTTATTTTGTTTTATTTTGTTTCAGTTTCTTTAAATTTTTTTGTTTTTTTATTTGCCGCTGTGGGCTACCGTGCGCGATCAGGCAGGCAGGGACCTACTTAATGCAGAGGCAGCAAACTTAGTACTCCCTCCATTTCAAAATATAGGGCGTATTAGAGCTTGGCTCATAGATTAAGGAGCATTAAGTACAGTGAAAAGCAGGGATAAAAAGACCAAAGTACCTTCAGTCTTGCATGTCTCTTTGGTGCTCTTTAGTGTTAGTATTCAATGTGCATTCCTGAGAATAGTAGAGGACCAGGCATGCATGCTGCAATTAATAGGGGTAAAATGGAAAGCTAAGTACTCCCCTCCATAAGACGCCCTACAAAATGAAAAATCTTCTCAAAGCTAATAGACCTTATATTTTGAAATGGAGGGAGTAGGACTTACGAAACTTTTACTGTTCTGGCATCGTTCGCCGATGTTTTTTCGAAAATAGCCGCACAACGGATAAAATAACAGAAATAGCCCCTACACAGTGACATCTAGCGGATCCAGTACGCGGCAAAAAAAATTAAAAATTTTTTGCGCCGAATTCCGGGTCGCACGGTAGCCCACAGCGGCAAATAAAAAAACAAAAAAATTTAAAGAAACTGAAACAAAAAAAACGTAATAAAAAAATTTAAAATAAAAAACAATTTTTTTTAAAAAAAACCGCGCTTGGCATTAGCGGTAAATAAAAAAACAAAAAAAATTTTGAAACACGCGTCAGGACCGTGGCCTTTTTTAAAAAACAAAAAAAATCTTTTTTTAATAAACAGCGCTTGGGGAGAGCTGGATTTTTTTTTTTGAAATTTTTTTTTACATCTCGCGGTCGGGGACCGCGGAATTTCAAATAAAAAAATAAAAAAAATTCAGCGTTGGGGATCTACGGTATTTTACCGTTTAGGGGCTATTTTTGAAATTTCATGCGATGAAAGGCTAGATCCGTAAAAATTTTTTTGAAAGAGGCCAAAACAGTAAAAAATTCTAATATCGACCCTGCATGAAGGATGCAAGGGCCTCCAAAGATCATGCTTTTAAGAAAGTTTGCTTGCTGTTGGATATTATACTCTTTTATATATGCTCTTAAGTCTTAAATAGCTAATTACTCCACAGAATGAGAGCAACTAGCCCTCTGTATCCTGTCAGGAGCTCTCCCATAGCATGTTCCAGAATTGAAAGTATATTGGCAAATGGTTGCCACTGGAATTTTGGAAATGGTATGAGAAACTCAAATATTTTAGAGGCAATTGGACGAATATGTATGATTGTAAAACATAATTACATAGAACAAAGTAAGCAGTCATAGGTGACATGAAAGAAGGTACTGGTATTAAAGCCTAGAATGTGTAGTATACGGGTAGTATATAATGTATAGTAGAAATCATAATTAACTGTTGAGTTGTTAAGAGTATTTCTACTACTCTACTATCAGATGAATTATAAATAAATTCTAGTTATTCTGATTTATTGGATCGAAAAGAATGAACATTTCATATTCAATTTAATGTACCGTAAAAGAGCTCAAACTGTAAAAAAGCTCAAACTTTAAGCTGATGGCTAGCACTAACTAGGTGATTCGCACGTACCTCTTGTTCTCAAGTAATTCTCGGAGTTTATCGATGAGCTGTCTTTCATCCAACATTATCATATTTAAATTCATGTACTTTTCCTCGTCAAGACCAATGAGGATGTCCCTGAAAACTTTCTTCATGTCAGGATTCTGACCGACCGGAACAAAAGCCCCGCAATCGAAATCCGCTTTAAGCTTGTCATACACTGCTCTGGCAAGAGTGGTCTTGCCCAATCCTCCAAACCCGACAACCGAGACAATCTTCATCTTCTTCTTGGACGCATCATCCCCACCCTCGGACAGCATCTTTATGAGCGCGTCCCTTGGCCCATCAACGCCGACGAGCTGTTCCGCATCTTTGTACATAGCCAAGAGGCGAGGATCGATGGTCGATGATGTTGTGGCAGGCTTAGCTACGATGCTGTTGACTGTGTATCTGCCATGCCTTTTGGTCACCTCCTCGATTTGGTTGTTGATTTCTTTGATCGCGTTAGCGATCTGATGGCGAGCCTTGCCCTTGCGGAACAAGTCGCCCATCTTCTTCAATCTCCCTTTGAGCCATTTGAGCTGCTGGTTGGTGGCCTCACGGCCATCCACGCGCACGAGGAAGGCATCCAAGACGTCCTCCATGTCGTAAGACTGCTCCCTGACATCGTAAGCCCAGAGCTTGACCTGCTCGTCAAGCTGGTCCCACGGCACCTCACCGACCTTGCGGAGGGCAGCTTGCATGATCCCAAGCTCTTGTGAGAGAGACTTGACTTGCTCCCTGACGTCCGCCTGCAGCTTGTACTCCTCCTTGAGCAGCTTGCCCAGCTTAGGGAGGAGGCTGTTCATGGCTCCCGTCGCAAACTCCATGCTCGATCGGTGCGTAGATCGAGTACGGTGGTGGTGGTGGTGCTTGCTCGTGGGACTACTGGGGTAGAAGAAGAGGTGAGATCGAGAGCCGCATATTGTCTGAGCCGAGTACGGTGGTAGTGGTGGTGCTTGCTCGTGGGACTACTGGGGTAGAAGAAGAGGTGAGATCGAGAGCCGCATATTGTCTGAGCCCAGTCGTATGACACAGATGCCAGCTGCGCGTACCGCACGCTATTTAGATAGTCGGAAGAGCAAATCTACAAAGTTACAAAGTGTAGATACTCCACTAATCAATCTCCGTAGTGCAAATCTACAAAGTTACGACGTAATAGATTTTCTTCCAGCAAGAAATAGATTTGCTCTAATGGAGCAAATCTACAAAGTTACAAAGTGTCGGGGGCATTACAAAGTTACAAAGTTACAAAGTTACGCTGGAAGAAAATCTAGAGTATTACGTCTTCAATCTCCGTACGACCAATAATAGCTGCACGTACCGCACGTTAGATGCAACTTGCTATTTAGATAGTCGGAAGAGAGTTAATTGGTACTCGAAAAGTTAGAAAGTGTCGGGGGCAACTTGCTGGAAGAAAATCTAGAGTATTGCGTCTTCAATCTCCGTACGTTGGATGTAGCTTTTGCAGCATGCGCGCATATAAAGTCAGTCCAGTCGTATAACCCAGCAGCATGCGCTCATGCGGGTACACATTAGACTAGCCATCTTTTTTTCTCTTTTTTATAAATATCTTTTGATCGGTATCTCTGATCATCAAATTTATTTTATCTATATGTTCCTGACATTTTTTCAAACAAAATTAGATCATACTTGCCATATATATTTTGAAAGATTAATTTTTTTTGTTTTTCAATCTCATACAATCAACCAAACAACACCTTCTTACATCAACCCAACCTAACTTTCACCAATCCAAATAACCCCTGTACAATCTGACTGGGTTGAGAAAGCAACCAAACAACCTCAAGCTGGCCTCGTAGAGTCTCATATGCACGCCAAGAAAAGATTCCTCGACCGGCCTTTGAAATCATGTGGATTATTTTACTCTAATGGAGTACTCCACTAATCAAAAGCACGAGGACAATGCTTTCGGCTGAAGAGTGCTTTTGTGACTTCGGCAGAAATTTTCTCCAGAAAATTGCTATGCGCACACGAAAGTTTAGCAGAAAACGTTCAAATTATCTTGCTTTGCGTACACGGGAAGTGTACCAAGTAAATCGCAATTTATTGCAGGTTCACATATCTAGAATGAATCGTGTAGGCCGTCTTCTCGACGTTGTCGAAGGCCTTGTAGACATTGAGCGTGATGTCAGACAAGAACATTATAAATCTTAGCAGTGCTTTAGGCCTGCACGAACAATGTTTGAGAAATTTAGTTGATTCTGGAGTGGTCAGATTCTAGAAATGCATGTCATACCATTAAAAAGTTAACTATAGTCGGATATTTCGAGTCACGCAATCGAGAAAGAGTGGTCAAGCTAACTAAATAAAGATAGCACATAATCGTCTTGAGTTTGATAGATATTGTGAGGCAAAGAAAAATGCATATAACTAAGCATTGTTTAGGTTCGTCTGATGCGATCTTTACATATACTCGAGAGTCATCGTGTCTTGCTAGGGACCACAACCGATTAATGGTCAAGTAAGAATACTTGGGTCATATCTAAGTATACGTGAACTTATAGGGTCGCACGATTAAAAAGGTTGGAACTTAGTTTGTATGGTAATTCAAATTCTGATGGGTCACAAGTTTTTAATGGGTCTCTAATGTAGAGATCTATTATGGGTGTTTATATAAAGGGAGAGGTTGGTGTCTTTAGGGTTAAGAGACACCATAGTAATTCAAAATTCTCGAAACCCTAGCCACCACACATTCTTCACTCAGAACTGCACAACCGGCGTAGCACTTCAACGTGTAGTGTTTTGCCTTCTACATGTAGATACCTGTCGACGATCGGAATTGCCTAACCGCAGAGATGAGGATGGGGTATGTAAACGAAGGACCCAGAGCTGGCTTCGAATGGATGGAGGAGGTCGTATACTGCCACGAATTCAGGAATGCAAAAAAAGTAAGGACGCAGGAGAGTTATACTGGTTCGAGCCCCCTAGATCGGGTAATAGCTCTACTCCAGTCTTTCCCAGAGGCGAGGGAGAATGCTTTAGCTGGAGGGATCAGTACAATGGTGTTCTAGCTTGTGCACCTGTTGTCGTGTTTGAGAGTGTGTGCCTACTAGAGAGCGTGTGTTTACAAGTTCCTATATGGAGGCTTTATACCCTCGCTTTGCCCGTTACAAATGGTTGAATGGCCTTAACTCTCGGGAAGAGTGGGTCCACGATCCATAAAGACCGGATCTTAACCGTCCCGGATCTTCCGCCCACGTCGCCTTGACTCCTACTTTGATGGATCCGATAATCGTCGCACGGGGTTTATGCCCAGGGCCCCCGAGCTTCAGGTCTTGGTCGCGTGGTGACTTTACGCTCGAGGTCAAGCGGATGCAGCCCGATCAGCTGGGGGGCAAGAGCCCCGAGCTTGAGTTGTTGGTCTGAGCTTGAGTTAGGGTCCTGTTGACCAGCCTGTTGACCGGGCAAGATTTTTCATTCCCCGACAGCTAGCCCCCGAGGCTCAAATCTTCCCAAATCGTCGAGAGGAACTTGAGCCTGTCATTCTCAGGAGGGGACGGTCTCTAGGTCTCCGCTCGAACTCGAGGTAGCATCTCTGCTTCAGGTTCGGCTTCTAACTTGCAGTCGTGCCAAGTGTCCTAATTTTTTGCTCTAGGTCAAATGCGCCGCTTGAATCCAGGAAGTTGAACGGTTCGAGTTCCTCCGTACCGTTACCACTGTCACAATTCAATTTTCGAAGTGCAACCGATGTGCCTTTTGAGATGTCTCGACCGATAGCTGCCGGTAACCCGATCCTTATAAAACCCAGGTCTTTCCACAGAAGAATAATTCCCCAAATGGCTTTGAACCTGGGGTTCGCGACAAGATCTCCTTTCCTTTTGCTCGAGCTCTTTGCTTCCCTCCTCAGCCAAGGCTTTCGACTTCCATGGCCAGGTTCGGGAAGAGCTCGCTGTCGCTGACGAGAATGAGGGAGCTCGAAGGGCTTGGGCTTTTAGACCCTGCGACATGGCGACTGCCTGGAGGGGAAACTGAGCCCCACCCTTGAGACGACGAGCTTGTCTGCACCGAACAATACTCCCTCTTCGGCTTGCGAACTGTAGGATCGAAGTATACGAATATAGCAATCAGAGGGGGGTGAATGATTGTGCGGAAGCTAAAACCAAATTCTTGATCTACTAAAAGTTCACCCTAAAACAGAACCAAATAATTGCCTCGTATTCGAGGAAAATAGAATGACAGAGGTTCGGTAAAACACATATTCCTGGAGATCCAACCGTCGGATCGATCTGAAATTTGGACACAAGAAACTAGATTCCAATATAAAACGAACCCAAAAAGAGTCAGCTTGATCGGACTCACGGATCAAAAGTTATTAACCTCGTAATCTTGCTGTGATAGAAGATGACGAGAATTAATCTAACCAAAACTTCAAGATTAAACAAGAACGACAAAAGATTAATCAACTAAACTTTGAGAAACCCTAAATCAATACCCTAGAAAGGTTTTTGATGAATCAAATCAAGATAAAACTCAAAGAACAAAAACCAATCTAAAACCAAAACAAGCATGCAAACAAGAACCAAACAGAGAACACTGTAGCAACGTGGTTACTGTAGCACGCAAGGACCTGAAAGAATTGATCTTTATTTCTTTTGTCTAAAGTACTCTCATCAAAAGAGTACAAAACCTAAAACTGAGCTCAAGACTCAATGTGTCTAGCTCTGTTTTTGTTGTCCTTCAATAGGAGACAACCCCTCCTATTTAAAGGAGCAAAACACAAGGAGTTCTGAATACAATTCCTAATCCTAGAAGGAGTCACACTCCTAATCCTAGAAAGAGTATGTATTCAACACAACTCCACTTGGCCCAACCTGGCCAAGTACAACTCTTGCACGCGTATGGCAACCCTACCATACTCATGTGACTAACACTTTGCACGCGCATGGCCACCTGCCATACTCACGTGACTAACCATTCTTCAAGTGCACCATTCTCTTAGCCCGAATGTCCCGCATGACATCCTTGACCACCAAGACCTCAGTTCCTCCCTGAACCTAGTCCCGAACCTCAGTTCCTCCATGAACCTAGTTCCGGTCCCGTCATCGACCACGTTCGCCCTCGAGCAACACCTGCACATGAACAAACCACAAAACGATTTTGAGCACAAGTCCACGACTTGACTCAAAGTCAATCCATGCAACTACTCACACGAGCATTGCATAAAGTCCACTTCAAAACAAGCATCATGAAATTCTCACAAATTTCATAATCTCAAATTCAAATCCAAAATTGCTCAAAACCCTAATCGAGCAAAAAACCATTCACACCGGACCAAACAAAGTAGTCCGGCGCACACAGAACCAAACCCTAGGAAATCCCATTCACGACGGACCAAACAATTTGGTCCCGCGCACAAGTGAATGGTTTGCGTCTTCAATCTCCCGACGAAAAACACGTTCACGACGGACCAAGAAATTTAGTCCGGTGTGCATGGGAAAAATGAGATTTTTGAACGCCAAAAGCACGTTCACGACAGACCAAGAAATTTGATCCGGTGTGCATGGGAAAAACTAGGCTTTTGAATGCCAAAAGCACGTTCACGATGGACCAAAAGTTTGGTCCGGCGTGCATGTAAAAATAACTCTATTTTGGTTCGGCGCTGATCTGAGTACAACATCCAAAATACCGTTCACGTCGGACTAAAAATTTGGTCTGGCGTGCATGATCCGGCGTAAAATAGAAACATATTGTTTTTGCCCAAAGTTTGTCCGGCACAAATGTATCCAAACGCATGTTTATGACGGACAAAAGATTTGGTCCGGCGCAAGCATAAAATCGGTCCGCGCAGATGGGAAACTTACTGTTTTCGAGAATTTGGTCCGGCACAAGAAAAGATACACTGTTTCTTGTCAATTTGTCAAACACATGCACCAATACATTTTGCAAATTCAATTCTTAAGCCAATTTTTCAGCACATGATTTCACAATCTCCCCCTTGATGAAAACATTGGCAACACCACTTAGAATTGAACATTGGCATTCACTTCACAAAAAGTTTTTGAAAACAAGGAGTTTAAAATCAAAGACCGTAAAAACACTTTATTACCATCGAAGTGTAATAGACGTGTCACCTCTATAATGTTCCCCCTTATACATGGCAGAGGTGGATGTCGTGCCGTGCTGTGCCGGTCCGGCCCGGGCCCATCGTGCTTCGGGTCGGAACCATGCTGTGCCACGACGGCTCATCGTGCCCACCGTGCCGGCCCGACTCACCTTTGGCGAGCCCAGGCTCGGCGCGCTTCGTGTCTGCTTCGTGCCGTGCCGGCCCAGGCCCGACCCATTTTCACTATTATGACGAGCAAAGAAATAAAACCCATCACTACTACTATACTACCTATTTTAATTACATAAGAGACTAATCACATCAACAAAATATCAAACATAAATGCAATGCTTGAAGATGTCCTGAATCAACAATATCTGCCAACTTCTAGGTCTTAATCCGTGATTTTGTGCCCGTTCGTGCCGTGCCAGCACGGGCCTGGCCCAAACGATCGTGCCGTGCCGTGCCGCCTATCGTGCCCGGTTATTAGGCCCGGCACAGCCCGTGCTACAATAACGTGCCGGGCCGAGCTTTGCACCGGGCCATCCCGCCGAGCTTTGGGCTGACCCAAAAGAGCCCGGCCCAAGTGCCCACCTCTAACGACATGCAACGGTATATGCATGCGCGGGAACTGTTTTTCGATGGACTCGATCCCGCTAGGATGCAATCTAAACGGTCCGATGAAGCAGTATGGTATGATCTGACGGTTGTGAATTATGTCCTCATGTGACGACGAACCGTACAAGTTTTTTTTTCTCACGTACGTACATAATCAACTTAATTGGCAACCTGTTTAATTTTGGCCGTTTACGTTGTGTACGTACATGCAGGAGTTGTACCGCGTGACACAGGAGGAAAAGGACAGGTGGCAGGCGCTGCTACCCCCAAGCCCATGGTGTTCCACGACGGCCGCCTCGCCCGCCCACCGCCGCAACGCGCTCGCCATGTTCATGTGGCTCCCCTTCGGCGTCGCCCTCGGCCGTCCGCCTGCCGTCGCTCACCGCATCGTCTGGTACTCCACGCCCATCCTGGCGGCCACCGCATGTCTTGGCGGCTCAAGGGGAGAGGCCGCACGCAGCGTGCGGCCGGGCGGCTGTGCAGCTGTTCGTGTGCAACCACCGCGACGCTCATCGACCGGTATGCGTGTCGGTGGCGCTGGACCGGCAGTGCGCGTCGTGTCGTCTGACCTCGGCCATTGTCGGATCACATCTCGCCGATCGGCCACACGGTGCGGCCGACGCAGCGATCGCGGCAGCGATGGTCGCGTCATGGAGGGCCTCCTGGACCGCGGCGACCACGTCGTCGTCTGCCGAGGGCACCACCTACCGAGCCGTACTGCTCGGTTCAGCCATTGCTCGGCTGAGCTCGGCCGACGACGCGTCTGCCGTCGGGATCACCGTCGACACGGCCATGTTCTACGCGACGACGGCCGGCGGGCTCAAGTGCTTCGACCCGCTCTACTACATGATCAACCCGAGGATGTGCTACACGGTGCAGTTCCTGGATGAAATACCCCAAAAGTTTCGAAAACCCCAAAACCTAATTTCAACCCTAATTGCAAGATTAATCGTGTTTAATCGTTCTTGATCCGGATCTTGAGTTCTTGAGTTGGGGATTAGGGTTTGGAGGGGAGTGGGTGAAGTTGGACTTACCTCGGATTGCCCGCTCGGACCGGTCCTCCGCCTGCGTCGTGGCTGACGCCGCCCCGTCTCGTCCTCTCCCGCGCGTTGTCGTCGCCTCCTTGCGTCATCCTCGCCCTGCGCGCCGAGCAACTCCTCCCCCTTTTTGGTCGTCGCGGTCTTGTCGCCATCTCCTCCACTGCGTCGCCTCCACCGCCTGCCCCTGAGCCGTCGCCTCACCCCGTCGTCACCCCGCCTCGGAACCCCACGCCACCTGCCCCGGTCACCTCTGCCGCGTCATGCCCCCGCCATCCTCCTCACCTCCCGTTGCCTCGCCCACGCCGCGTGCGACTATAAAAGCCGCACGCACCACCTCCGCCCTCGAGCTCGCCCTCTGCTTCCCTTGGTGAGCTCCGCCTCGCCCGGATCCCTCGTCTCCCCTTCGCTCTCCCCTCCGGCCGATGGCCTCACCGCCGCCTCGTCTCCTCGCCTCCACCGCCCCGAACCCTAACCATAGTCGGGGACCCCCGCCTCTTCGTCTCCCCGCCGAACCCCGCCGCCACCCTCATCCTCCCCAGCCCCGGTAGCCTTGCCTCGCCCTCGCCCGTTGCCGCCGCCACCGCCTCCCCCAAATCCCCTAACCTTAGCGAGCCTCTCCCTCTCCCTTTGGATCGATCGATCGATTTCTTTAACGCAGCTGAGCCGGCCCCACTGGTCAGTCTCCGTGCGTCCCGGGGCCCGCGCGTCAGCCATTCACCCGTGTCCCCACCTGTCGGCCTCGCCCCCCTCTCTGCCGCGTCGGGCCGCTTTGTCGGCCGGTGCGTGGTTTGGGCCGGCCCGATCCTCGTCTGCCAGCAAATGCGCCGTGGACGTGCAGACGGCTGCTTCGCTTTTGTTTTTGTTTTTCTTTTCGGATTGAGATAATCCAAATATCCGTTAAATGCTCCAAAAATCAAATTAAATCCCCAAAATGGCCCAAATACACTATCCGAACCGTTTCGAGCCGTTGAGCCCAAATTTGATCTCCGTTTCTCCTTTTTAAGTCCACAAAATTTCAAAATACCTAAAAATCCCTTTAAACCCTCCTCCGGCCCTTTTCTCTCTCAATCGCTTTTTCGTTTTTCTTCTCTTGTTTTTCTCTTTTCTTTTCTCGTTGTTTTATTTGTTTATTTATTGCTCGCTTGTTGTACCACTACTACAAAAATGGCTTCCAGAAGCGGTTCAAAACCACTTCCAGAAGCGGTTTTACAACCGCTTCTAAGCAACTGCGAGTGATACCCCGAAGGGTATCACAAGCGGTTGCTAGAACCGCTTGTGGTGGTGCGACACCAAGCGATAAAAGACTACCAATAATATCGTGGGACTGGGATTCGAACCCACGACCAGCACTCCATCCTCGTGACCCGCTTCATCCATCTAGCCAACCCACCCACGCGTGCTCTCTGATAGAATAGGACACGCATTCCTTTTATTATTTCTAAAACTGGGCTTCTACAAGCGGTTCGTGACACGAACCCCTTCTGAAGGGGGTCTTTAGAAGCGGTTCGTGTCACGAACCCCTTCTAAAGCCCCACCTTTAGAAGCGGTTCGTGGCACGAACCCCTTCTAAAGCTTTAGAAGCGGTTCGTGGCACGAACCCCTTCTAAAGCTTTAGAAGCGGTTGGGGACACGAACCGCTTGTAAAGATCTTTAGAAGGGGTTCGTGCCACGAACCCCTTCTAAAGGTGGGGCTTTAGAAGGGGTTCGTGCCACGAACCGCTTCTAGAGATCCCCTCCGGCCTGTTGCCACGAACCGCTTCTGGTGTGAGCATTACAACCGGTTTGCACCAAACCGTTTCTAATAGGCCGCTTGTGATGCCCGATTTTGTAGTGGTGTACGCTAGATCCGAGCGATTGTTGGAGTCCGTCCCGGAACGGTACAAGGAGCCGGAGAAGGAGCCGAACGTGACCAGCATCGAGATCGACTACACCGACGACGACCTAGGATTCCCTAGCCTCGCAAGGCAAACCACACTCCTTGAACATGTTGAACCCATGATGATATTGTAGTATTAATTATTTCTTTATCGCATTATGTTATTATGTTAAATGCTAGAAATGTTTATTTTAGAATGCCATGATGACATAGGTAGTACCTAGCTTGATTAAAGACTCACCTTGTATTGTTGCGACATATTTCCCTTGCAAACCCTAGACTTAGCTATTGAACCTCGTATGCTAGTAGATAACTAATTAGTTGATCACTAAAAGTTTGTGTATTAAAATAAAACCATCAAGCGGGAGGCTTGATGTAGGCTATATTCCAAAAATATGCTACGGTGAGAGGACTTTTGCGGGCAAACCACTAGATGGCTACGTGCCCGAACCTCGACCGATGACGAGGCCAATGTGTGTGGTATGGATTATTTTGGTTTGGAGTTGGCTAAGTCTTAGGCATAATTTTAAGTAATCACAGCCTTGGGCAAAGTAAATAACTTAGATTCCGCTCAACCACAAGTTGGGTCAATCGACCTCGTTGACACGATCCAACCTAGATCGGTACTTGAACTCCCCCTTGGAATACTTATAGGCGAGAGGTTCCATGCTGTGGGCGTTGGACAGTATGCCCGCGGAAGGAATGGGGTGGAATGGAGGTTGACCGGTGGTGTCGCCTGGCGCTATCCACAACGGTAGATACCCTCAGGAATCGGATTGTGCACCCCGCCGTGGCCGTTGGAACCTGAGTACTGAGTGGGTTTGAAACTACCGGGTAAGTGCTAAAGAAGGGTAGTTCAATGAAAAGCTTTGATAATCTCGACCCGGCCGCATGCATATAAGTTGCATGTAATTCGTACGTGGCATTAACGGTCGTAGATGTCTTGTGGGTAAAGCTGAGCAACTCTGCAGAGTCATGTTTAAATGGTATTCAAATATGCCGTGCTTCCGGTAAACGAAGCTGATATTGAATTGGGGTGAATCCCGTAACCTAGTCCAAGTAGACTTGTATTTCTAATTTGGCGTAATGATGAATTTGTGAAAACTCAAATTTGCTTATTTCTATTATGTATGGTTTGTGCTTCAAATGTAAAATGACTTTGAAAATGAAATTGCATCCACAATAATATTAACCTTATTGCCAATCCCTTTGTGAATATCCCTGCATGTAATATTCAAGAATTTCCGTGCGGTTTGCTGAGTACTGTTGTGTACTCAATCTTCCTTTTCAACCTATTTTAGATTTTGAAGACGCCGAAGAACTCCAGAAGATCGTAGATGGCGAAGTAGTTTGATTTTAGGGTTCTTTTTCTGTGCTCAGGCCTTGCCTGTGTGGTTCTTTTGGTAATGTAATATATTGAAGCCCGCCGCTTCCTTTTGTAAAGCTCTGACCGTTAGGCCTTATTTGTATTAAAATAACTGTTTCGTTCTTATGCTGGCAATGTATGATTTGATTCCCGACGGCTAATCATTATGGGTAGCCGTTGTGGATTTAAACGCACCCCCTGAACGGTCCGTCACACTGGACAGGGTGGACACGATGGCGGTGAGGCAGAGGAAGGTGCCGAGCACCGACATGGCCAACCTCGTGCAGAGGAAGATTGGGGAGGCGCTCGGCTACGGATGCACCATGCTCACCAGGAAGGACAAGTACCTCATGCTCGCCGGCGACGATGGCATCGTCAAAACCGACAGCAAGCACTCTGCTGCAGGGAAGAAGAAATGATTCATTAATTAAAAAAAGGGTTAATTACTTCTAGCTAGGCTTCTTTTAGCGCATTTTGTTGTTGATAAGTTTACTATGTATCGTTCTTTGCTTCTTTCTTTATATTTTTTTTGGCTTTATTTATTAGGTTCATTTTTTTTGGGTTTTTTCTTTCATCTACGTATTGTAAATTAGAAACAACAACAAGCTAAGTATCAAGCAGCTTGTAGAACTGTACTACATTGTGAATTTTTGTGAGATGTACTCTTACCATTTTTACAACCTCCCGTTTAGTCTGGAGTTGTCCTGCATGGATCCACTGTAAAGGATCAATGACCTCTTTAGTTGACTTGCAAGTTTTAAAGACAACGTGTTAACATAATGATCGACTAAAATTTCCCCTTTTTACCTCAATGAATGTAACATAACATCGCCAAGATATACAACAATTGGGAATTGGTGATGCATTTTAGACTAAGTCCGAAATATCGCATTTTGGTTACACATAAGCCATAAGAATTAAAATGGATGACAGGTCATTGCTTATTTTTCTGTTTCAAGAAAAAACAGCGATTTTTTAATCATCTTTGAAGAAAAAATCCTGAATAAATTGAGCTCATAAATATATGTGTTGGCACCAGAATTCGGTAGTGGAATCCGTTTGAATCGGATAAGAACGTTCGAACGAAAAGAGATCAGGTGGCCGAATCAGAAGGAAACCCCGTTCCTAAAAAGGAAACCGGATCAGAGGCCGATACGGATTAAAAATATAACCATGTACAACTCGGATCGGCCAGGCGTATTATAAAAGGAGGTAGGCGTCAAGCGAAAAAAAAAATCAATCAATCCAACAATACACACATCTACTTTTTACAAGCTTTTCTTTTACATTGTTTTAGCTTCATAGATCTCTCTGCAAGTCGACGGAATCAACGTAGTTATGCATCGCCGATTGTTGATTTTGCCGATTTCACCCAGGTTTGATCTGCTTCGCTTTGTTGCGCATCGCCTTCTCGAAGCCGATTTTACCTTGTATCCGGATCAATTGTAACCGGTTGACCTAGCTATCCCCTAATCGGTTCTTGCCGACTAGCGAAAAGCCGATAGATCCTTGTTTATCGGCTTTGATCAAATTACAAACTCTACCTTGTCAATTTCAGGTCAAATTGACTGGCACGCTCTGCAAACCAGGTGTTTGTCTTGTGTGTTTGAAGCAAAAAACCCTGCTTCACGTTTTTTGCGCGAACATATTTTGGCACGCCCAGTGGGACCAAGAAAATCAAGAATGTCATCAACCGACAAGCCTGCGGTCACCGCCGATATCAACACCGATGCCATAATCGCGCCTCAGATGGCCGATTTAACCCCTGAACAGCGAAAAGAGATCGAAGACTGAAAGGCGGCTTTGGAAGAAATAATGTTGCGATGTTTTCAGAAAACTCGCCGTGGCGTCACCCAAAGGGCTGCACTCCCCAACATCAATCCCATCGGGGATTCATCATCCAAATCGGTAAGCCGATACGCACCCGCCCAAGCCGATTTATCAAGTATGATCGAGCAATCTGTTCATCATGCATTAATTAACCAATCATCGGCCCTAGTATCCACATTGAAGCCGATGATAGAAAATAGTGTGAAGACAATTGCTCAGGAATTAGCTGTGTCTGGAAGCCTGCTAGATCCACCACAAACCGTCCCTACATACCCAAAGGTACTCCATAGCCTCTAACACCAATGCAGTAAAAGTGTCGGCTCAAACACCCGTTATAATGCCGACCCAGCCCACCGTTCTGAAACCAAGCATACAGAGAAATGGATTTACGCACTACCACGGGCACACAGATGGGGCTAAAATAAGCGCACCAAACCCGTTGAACGGGCACTCCAGCAGCACCGTTTTATCGGGTTATCAGCCGATCGAAACAGATCAGGTTCCACAATCACGAGGAGCCGCAATGATGAAACAAGCGCCGTATAGGGCAATACCATACGTTGAGCCATTCGCGCCCATACCCGATGCATTGGGTTTTAATCATGATTATGACCAAGTGCCAAGACCTCCTGCGGCGCGATTTGGACAAAGACCCGAGTTCGCACTCGGGGGGCAGGGCACGAACAATGAGAATTGGCAATGTCCGGTTGCACCACAAGCCGGCAATGTCAATTGGGCAGAACAAATTGCCAACGTTTTGAGGGAACAGTTCGGCTTACAGCCCAGAGGAAGAGTGATCGGCTACAGGAAGTCGTATCCCGATTACATAGATCGAATGCCATACCCACACAACTTTAGGATACCGGACTTTGCCAAATTCTCAGGTGATGATTCTGTCACCACGATTGAGCATATCAGACTGTTTATGGCTCAGTGTGGAGAGGCTGCACAGTCTGATGGACTAAAAATTAGACTGTTTCCTTTATCATTGTCTGGTGCTGCATTCACCTGGTTTACTAATCTACCCCCAAATTCAGTTCATGTGTGGAACGATTTAGAAAGCCGATTCCATGAATACTTTTTTTCGGGGACTATGGAGCTTAGGATTTCTGATCTTAACTCGGTCCGACAGAAGTACGACGAATCGGTTTCCGATTATATCAGAAGGTTTAGAGGCGTACGGAATAGATGCTTCAGTGTAACATTACCCGATGATCAATTGGCCGATTTAGCATTCCAAGGGTTAATCCCGCCATTAAAAGAGAAGCTATCGGGCCAAGAGTTTCCCGATTTAGGCCACTTACTCCATCGCGTATCGGCACATGAAAGCCGATATGCAGAGAGCAAAGGGTTTAAAGATAGATTTAAGCTGAACGGTAATGAAAAGGCCAAAGTAAACATGGTAGATTACAATTCAAGCGACACCTCTGAGGACGAAGCAGAGGTAAACATAGCCGAGTGGACCAAGGGTTCTAAAAAGCCACTCGTATGCTCTCTGCTCAAGCCGACGAAAAATAGGGCGGAAGTCAAGTATTCATATGATGTTTCAAAGTGTGACAAAATATTTGATTTATTGTTACAAGAAAAACTCATAAGGTTACCAGAAGGGCACGTCATCCCGTCAGCCGAAGAAATTAAAAAGCGAAGGTATTGCAAATGGCACCATTCATTTTCACATAACACTAACGATTGCAATATTTTTCGACAGCAGATTCAATCGGCCATCGCCGATGGCAGGTTAAAGTTTGCGGAAGAATCGGCTATGCAAATAGATATGAATCCTTTCCAGGTCAACATGGTGCAGTGCTCACAAAAAGGGAAGGGACCTATGAAAGATATTAAGCCGACTAAAAGATTTGAAGCACGATCAAAAGGAGATAAAACAGTGCAGATTACTATCGGCTCCATACAAATAGAAGCCGATAAAAATGGACAGAACTCAAGGACGGTAAAACCAAAAGGAGACTTGGAAATCGGAAAATGGTATCGGGCTGAGAGGGCTCCAAGAAAAATCGATTTCAAACCAAAGCCGACTTTCTCACAACTCCTGGGGAAGTATGAGAGGATAAGTCGAAAATGTAACATTCGACAACACCAGAGTTTTCATCAACCGGATCGGAAGACAGACAACTATTATCGGCAACCAAATATGCCACATCGACCAACTACTGAAGAAGAGAAACATCGGCAATGTCCCTTTTGGCAGTTTTGCTGGGAAAGGGGGATGACCTTACCAACAGTTGTATCTTGTCCTATGCAACACTCGTCTGCATATCGGTCAAACCAATCTATAAAAGACAGGTTGTCTAGACCGATACACAATCGACTAGAAGTGAGAAGCAGGAGGCCGATCTATGAAAGGTTGTCGACATCAGAGCAAGGCGAGTCCTCTCGAAATCAGGAATTATCGGCTCCTCATAACACAAGTAGAGTGGAATCTGACAGCGAAATGAGCAATTTAGCTGGAAAGATAAGGAAGCCGATAGAACCTAAACCTAGGTGGTGCCCCTCAGGTCTCAGCAAGTCACAACGCAGGCGTCTTCAACGATTAAAGACACAAGAAGAAAGGGAAGCCGAAAAAGAGAGCGAGAGGGATCGGATGTTCAATAAGTTAAGGCCAGTACCGGTTTTGAAAAAAGAGTGGAGAAAGAAGGAACAGATCGATAGTGATTCAGATCAATCGGTCGAATCCGGTTCTCCGATGATCCGAGATGATACACCACCAATGGATATAAACATGGTATTCACTCTACCTGCCGAGTTCAAAACCGAAGAATCTACCAAGAAGTGTTCGCCCAATTGTGCCTCTGAGCACCGTGACGCTGTGTTCGAAAAGCCACAAGACATGCATCGGCATCTAAAACCGTTATATCTAAAAGGGTATATTAATGGCCGACCGATATCTCGTATGTTGGTCGATGGTGGGGCGACAGTTAATCTGATGCCGTTAAGTACTTTCAGAAAATTGGGTAAAGTCGATGAAGACTTGATCAAGACCAATATGGTGCTAAACGACTTCACGGGAGACCCAACTAAGGCTAAAGGCGTAATGATGTCAGAACTGACAGTCGGTAATAAAACTTTGCCAACTGCATTTTTCGTGATAGAAGCCAAAGGCAATTACAGTGTGCTCCTTGGGCGGGACTGGATCCATGCCAATTGCTGTATACCATCAACTATGCACCAGAAATTGGTGCAGTGGAACGATGATACAGTAGAAGTTGTACCGGCCGACACATCGGCTCATATAGCCATGGCTAGCCCTGATACCAATTGGCCACACAAAGAAACCGAATGTATATCAGGAAAAGCCTTGGACAATTGCAATTTTATCTGCGTCGAGAAGTCAGGATTCAAGCCGATCAGCGTCAAACCCAATACGTTTGATCGGACAGACGAAGTAGTAAGAAGATGGAGTACAAGACACTAGCAAAGCTGCAGGAAAAGGCAAGAAGCTATCGGCAAGAAGAATACGAAGAAATTTGTTGAGGATTTTGAAGAAGAAAGAAAAGGGTTAGGATTTATACGATTTACTCAAGAGATCGATATTGGGGAAGGTGATAGCAAAAGACCAACGTTTGTAAGTGCTAAATTAGAACTCAGTTATAAAGCAAAGTTGGTGAAATACTCAAAAATATAGAGATTGCTTCGCGTGGGAGTATTACGAGATGCCAGGCTTAAGCCGATGACTAGTTGAACATCTACCGCCAATAAAACCTGGGTATCGGCCATTCAAACAATACCTAGGCGATTTAATCCTACATTGTATGACGCTGTAAAAGAAGAAGTAGGACGATTGCTAGAGGCAAAGTTTATCCGCCTGGCCGATACGCTGAATGGGTCTCAAACATCGTCCCTGTAAAAAAGAAAAATGGCAAACTTAGGGTATGTGTCGATTTTAGAGATTTGAACAAAGCCACACCAAAAGATGAATACCCGATGCCTATAGCCGATATGCTTATCGATGCTGCTTCCGGAAATAAAATCATAAGTTTTTTGGACGGAAACGCCGGATACAATCAGATATTCATGGCCGAAGCCGATATACCCAAAACGGCTTTCAGATGTCCGGGGGCTTTGGGGCTGTATGAGTGGAAAGTTATGACCTTCGGTTTAAAAAATGCCGGTGCTACTTATCATCGTGCTATGAACCATATTTTCCATGATTTAATCGGCAATACCGTGGAAATATACATTGACGACGTGGTGGTAAAATCCAAAGAAGACTGGCAACATTTAGCCGATCTGGAAAGGATGTTCGAAAGCACAAGGTTACATGGGTTAAAAATGAACCCTCTCAAATGTGTTTTCGGAGTATCGGCTGGACAATTTCTTGGGTTTACAGTGCATGAAGGAGGAATTGAAGTAAACCAAGCCAAAGTAAAAGCTATAGCCGATACTAGACCGCCGACAAGTAAAAAGGAGTTGCAAGTATTGATTGGGAAAATCAACTACTTGCGACGTTTCATCTCGAACTTGTCAGGGCGTATTCGGGCCTTCACGCCGCTGCTGAAAATTAAAGACAACCAAGAATTTAAATGGGGAACCGATCAACAGAAGGCCTTCGACGACATAAGGGGTTATCTGATGAGTCCACCAGTATTGACCGCACCAAAACATGGTATACCTTTCAGACTATATATATCGGCTGAAGGAGACACAATAGGAGCAGTCTTAACACAGGAAGCCGATAGGAAAGAACGTGCGATATTTTATCTAAGCCGACGCCTTTTAGATGCAGAAACCAGGTATCCCCTAGTAGAAAAATTGTGCCTATCTTTGTATTTTGCTTGTACTAAATTAAGGCATTATATGCTGGCATCGAGATGCGTCATAGTCTGCAAAACCGATATAATCAAGTACATACTATCTGCACCGATTTTGCGAGGTCGGCTTGGTAAATGGGCATACGCCTTTGATCGAGTTCGACTTGACATATGAATCGGCTAAATCTGTAAAAGGGCGGTGTAGCCGATTTTATCGCGGGAAGTGAGACATTGACAGGATCGACCGATGTAGCTCCTTGGCAGTTATATTTCGACGGATCCGTTTGCCAGGAAGGTGAGGGCATCGGTGTAATATTGATTTCACCTAAAAGACAGGAGTACAACTTCATGTATCGGTTGAATGGCCGATGCTCGAATAATCAAGCAGAGTACGAAGCGTTGCTAAGAGGGCTGCAATTACTGGACAGCGTCGGGGTAAAAGACGTTGAAGCTTTCGGGGACTCAATGTTAATTGTACAACAAGTCAAGGGTGAATACCGATGCAATGATGATGCGCTAACCCAATATTTGCAGCAATGCCTCCAGATTATCGAGACGTTTACCACATTTTCCATAGAACATATCCCGAGGGAAGCTAATGACAAAGCAAATCAATTGGCACAATGTGCATTAGGATACAGGATTGGAAGCCGACAGGAACCAATCGAGCTAAACGTTTGGCCGATTTTATGTGTCCACCCTGTCGACTGGAGAAAAGAAATACAGGATTATTTGTCAGATCCATCTAAGCCGACTGAGCAGAAGGTCAGGTGCAAAGCACTCAAATATGTTCTGCTGGAAAGTGTATTGTACTTTCGAACCATGGAAGGCTTATTGCTAAGATGCCTGGGAATTGAAGAAGCCAAAATAGCAATGGGAGAAGTCCATGAAGGAATTTGTGGATCACATCAATCGGCCCATAAAATGAAATGGATACTGAGACGAACGGGATATTTTTGGCCGACGATGTTAGAAGACTGCTTCAAATAGTATAAAGGATGCCAAACATGCCAAAAGTTTGGTAACATACAGTCAGCACCAGCATCGACTTTACACCCGATAATCAAGCCATGGCCATTTAGGGGATGGGGCATAGATATAATCGGCCAGATATTTCCGTCATCCAGTAAAGGACATAAATTCATCCTTGCAACCACAGACTATTTCTCAAAATGGGTTGAGGCTATACCACTCAAGAAAGTTACTAGCAAAGAGCTGATCGACTTTGTAAATGAACACATCGTCCATCGATTTGGAATTCCACAGACGATTACTACTGATCAAGGGACTGTGTTCATGTCTAACGAGTTCAAAGGTTTTGCGGAAAGTCTTGGGATAAAATTACTCAACTCTTCTCCTTATTACGCTCAGGCCAATGGACAGGCCGAGTCATCAAACAAGACATTAATAAAATTAATAAAAAGGAAAATCGAGGAGAAACCGAGAAATTGGCATTCAACGTTATCGGAAGCCTTGTGGGCTTATCGGCTGTCCCATCATGGATCAACTAAATTATCACCTTTTCAGTTGGTATATGGGCAAGAGGCCGTCTTACCCGTGGAAATCAACATCGGCTCAGTAAGACTATTTAAACAAGATGAGGCGTCAGCCGATGAGTATAAACAAGCAATGCTTGACAATCTAGATGACCTAGCCGAACTGAGGCTGATTACGTTAGATCGACTTAAAAAGAATAAAGAGAGGGTTGCCAGGTCGTATAATAAAAAAGTGATTTTAAAATCGTTCAGTCAAGCCGATTTGGTATGGAAAACCGTGTTGCCAATCGGGTCTAAGGATAATCGATTTGGCAAATGGTCCCCAACATGGGAAGGGCCTTATAAGATCAATCGGCCGATTGACGGGAATTCGTATATACTGGAGTCCTTAGACGGGTTCGTCCTACCTAAAGCGATCAATGGAAAATATCTAAAGGCATATCACCCAAGCATATGGGTCGGGTCCTAACTACAGGAAGAAAAACATCAGGATCGATTACAAAAACACATGCATATAAAATCGGTCATACAGCCGACCGAGTTAGTTAAGCAAACATCCACCACAGATTAAATTGTTTACAAAAATCGGCTACACGGCCGATACTACTTATCGGTTTGAGGAACAATGCTGTCTTCAATGAAGCCCGGAACCAGACAGATGGGCTCCCAAAGCCGATAGTGCTGCTGCCGCCCTACCAATAGTAGCTTGAACGCTATCTATTAGTTGTTCATCGGCTCCTGCATCGCCCGGAACTGGGATCATCTTAGCTGATTGGTTCTTGACTTTAGCAAAAACTTCACCGATTTGCTGCCTCTGAACCGCCAGTGAAGACATCGCGTCGGTAATGCCGATTTGGCAATCTGCAAGTTCTTTTGTAACTAAAGCCAGCTGTTCTTCAAGTTTTTTCTTGGATAACTCCAGCTCTTGGGCCTTATTCCTAGCCGATTTCAGCGCAGTAGCACCCTGGTCAAACGTTCCCTTCCGGAGTTTGGCGTCTGCTATAAGCTTGTCCAGGATCTGTTGGTTGGCTTGCTGGGCCTTCCTCTGTTCAACTCTTATTTTGGCTAATTCCACGTCGAGCCGACGGGCATCCAAATGACATACCTCTAGCAAAGCTGAGAGGAGCCGCCCAGATCGTCCTCGAGTTGTTGGATGAACAGTTACTCCCGTCGGATTTGGATTCTAGCAACGAATCACCGGAGGCGATCCCGATGCTAATACCCAAGCCCAAACGAGACAACTCTACGCCTTCCAACGACTCGACAACAACCCCGGTATTCCCCCGGTATGTGATCCGAAACTCGCCCAGGATCCCCACATACCGGTTCCCAATGCCATATCACAACAATTCCCACAAAGGGGCATCGAACCCAAAATCACTACCAGAGACGCAAGAACGCGGAAGCAACGAACACACCACACGGCACACGGAAGCCCAACGAAAACAACCCACCACAGCGACCAACGAAAGGTAGACGAATTCCATAGCAGAAGTAGAAGTACAGCTGTTCACAAAAGTAAAACCAACTACTCTATACTAGCAAAAGTAAAACACCTCCGGAAGTGTCATGCCCTGAACACTTCCGGGCGTACAACGACGACAGCCTCTACTCGGTGCCCCGCCCGGTCACCGACAGGCAGTAGGGGCAAAACTCGCACCCCTGCGGATCCTCACCTGCAAAACCACAAAAGCAGAAGCCTGAGTACGGAAGGTACTCGCAAGTCTTACCCGGGGGTCCATATACGACCGACTCCAAAGGATTATGCATTTGGCGGTAGCAAGGTAAACAGGCTTAGGTTAAAAGTGCGGAAATGCTTAACTTTGTTTCAATTTTTGTCATCTACTCAAGTTTTTCTCAATATAGTTAGCAGTTGTAACAGCACCTACTTCTAACAGGATATTGTAATTAACAGAACGTAAAGCAAGTCATCTCATATCAAAATTTAGCTCAAGCCCAACGGCGAACCACAAGTTCAAGTTGTTTACTACGCAGAAGAAGTTCGGATCAAGCTTGCTCATATCCGAGAGCGCGGCAATTCGAATCGCTTATTTAACCCTGCAGGGAAGCATTGATCGCACGACACTTACCACAAGGGCCTAGTGTCAACCCCTCCCAATCATACCCAATCGAAGGCGTACTCCTGTGGCCCGAAAACCTAGCACCCCCTCGAGCAGCCCCAAGCCCGGCTTGGCGCTCGAGAGTCGGCCTAAGCCTCGCCCTCAACCACGTCCAACCACAGGAAGTTACGGTCCATCGATTCCGTATGAGAGAAAGAGTGGCTTACCGTACCATAATCGGGCATGCGACCAACCGGGGTGTGCTCAATCTTATTCCACTTACGGATCGGTCCTTAACTGACACAGACGGGGCTACACATTTGAGTCTCCATACCCAAATGAACCAACTCCCCGCCCGGTCCACAATTCATTTCTTTCCAAAACCTTTCCCAATTCCAAGTCCAACATAATGTAGTATGTGTGTAATAATAACAACCGCAAGTGACAGAATCCTCCGTCACTTGGCCCAAACCCCGACTTCTAAGCAAGACTAAGCATGGACTCAATTATATTACCCATAGCTTAGCTCCAAAGGATGTGTTCAACAATTACCAACGGGTGTATGTGCAGCAAATGGGATCTAGACCTATCCCTCCATTAAATTCCTAATGCATCACTTAACCAATCATGTAGCAGTTTATTCACAAAAATACATTTACATAAAGGTTGAATATGCTTAGGTGCTTGCCTTGTTCTTCTGCTTGTGGGTCGACAGCGATTTGCCCCTCGGCAACTCCCTCAACCACGGCCACGTCAGTCGTCGCGGGATCGTTCTCTACACGAGGACAATGCATAATTAAAATGCATGCAATGCATATGAATGAAGTACAACTGAAAACCCCCGAAGAAATAATGCAACCGGACAACTCGGCTCAACTGGACAGACGGCCTAACCGAGACGATCGGGTATTTGATCCGGACTCTCCGACAATCCGGACTCTCGGCCCATTCGTCCGGATACTCCGGCAGAGCGGACACTCGGACGGGTGTCCGGACACTCCGGACCTGGCGAGTTCTACCCAATAACTCGACGGATCGAGGTGCCGCCAAGTCCAACGGCATCACGGGGACCCGATCTATGACTTTCCTACACGCGGCAAGGCCGAAGAAGCTTATAGCTAACCCAACTCCACGAGGAACGACACTAGCCCATGAAACCACTAGCCAACTCCAAACGACCCTTGGATTGGCGCTACTACTACCCGATCAACCACACTAGCACCCACATTCATCAATCCAAGCCCCACACTAACCCTAGGATCACTACACCCAAAACCCTAGAGCTCAAGATTCAACTCCTAACCTCCCAAACCCGAACCTAAGCCCCACATTCACCATGGACGACCCTAGGACCCTAGAATCAAACCCCAAGAAGAGGACCTACCTCCAAGTGGGACGGAGGAGAGGCAATGCCGGGTGGAGGACGGAGGATGCCGGCTTGAGGAGGAGTTCCCGGGGATGGAGGAGCCGCCGGGGAGGTCACCGGCCGGTGGGAGCTCGCCGGAGAGGAGCTAGGGTGGAGGAACGAGCTCACACGGGTGGGGAACCAAATGGGGAGAAGAAATGAGGTGGGGGAGTCAAGAAACGGGACTTTTATACCAAATCCCGCAAATACCGGACACTCCGGACTCTAACCCGGAGACTCCGGGTTGGGGTCTTCGGTGGAATCAACCCGGACACTCCGGACAATTGGTCCGGACACTCCGGGTCGGGGCGTTCGGTCAGCCCAATCCGGATACTCCGGACATTTTGTCCGGACATTCCGTGTTGGATCCGGACACTCCGGATGTGGATCCGGATACTCCGGATGTCCCATTGCTTTTTGAACTCGGGGGCTTGACAAAAGCATTCATGGCTGCAGGAGGGAGATCGGCTTGCATGGCCGCCATAGCATTTCTCAAGGGTTGGGTGTTGGCCAGAAGAGCCGCCTCCGGCTGCATCACTTCATCCAGAAGACGGTTGAGTCGCTCCTGCATGCCTGGCTCAGCGGTGACGGCAGCCGATGCTGGCGCGGAGGCCGCTATTATGCGCTGAATATCGGCTGGATAGTCGTCAGTGGCTAGAACTTCCGGGTCATCCAGCTCATCCAAAGTAAAGCCCAGGAGATCGGCCGGGTCCGCCAACAGCACTTTGGGGTCAAGATCGGATATATCAATCGTCGGAGGCGGTACTGCCGGTAGCGATGGGGGAGTAGCCGATATAGCACCTTGAGTATCGGCTTCAACCCTCACTACTTGCACCGACGGAGATTGCTAGGGGATAAAAACAAAGTCAGTAAATAAACATAAAAGCAATATTAAGCAGGGAGTAAAACTTACATCAGTAGCTGAATGTTCCGGGGAACCATCGGGTTGATGCCTCACGGGTCTGGGCGAGCGCCTGGCTGACTTCTTCCTCCTCTCTGCAGTAACTTCGGGTTAGCAATTATCAAAGCAAGGGATATAGTGGCTAATGCGAGAAAGTAACTTACTTGGGGCGCGCTGGCGAGCTAAGTCCGATAATGATGGACCTTGAATATCCAAGTTACCTGAAGTATATCCCGTAGTACCGACAGATTGACCTGGACGTCGCTGTCGGCCACTACTCGCAGAAACATGGGGATCGGCTGTTCGCTCACCAGCATCCGTGCCGCCCTAGAAAGATCAAAGACATTTTAAATAAAAGTCGATAACCAGCGTAAAGAACAGAAGGATATAAAACACCGGTACCTCTACAGCTACTGAGGAGTCGCTATAACCCGAGCTCGCGCTGGACCCAGAAACTACCGTCGGCTCATGAAAATCGGGAAGAAATAAGTGAATTATGGCCGACGGAGTCCTGTCCATAAGTACGGCTTCCGATATTCTGGTCCACCACTGCGAGAATGCAGCTGACCGGCGAGAATTAAGAACAAAATGCGGCATTGAGAGAATTTGCAACCCGTCGGCTACTTCGAGAATAACCTCCGCGGCGACGCTGTTGGTCACTCGAGCTCGGGGCTCGACACAGGATAGTAGGGGGAAGGATGGGATGGTTTGCCCAAAACCTAGCTGACGGGCGTAAACCGAAGGGTGGTAGAACTCGTAAGATGGCTGAAATGTCCGATTGCGGGTATTCAAGCCGACATGAAAGATGTAAGGGGTGAGGATGATTTTGTACAAATCTAAAGTAGATTGGGGCATCGAGGAACTATCAGCATCAAGGTGAAGGAATGTTGGGTATGGGCAATCGGCTACATCAGTATATCGAAAAAAGTTTTGTTGGCCGAAGGAAGTCCTATTTAGGGTAAGGAAGAAGCTGAGGTATTTGTGCAAGCCGACTGGGTCCATTTTTAGCTCACCAGCCGAAGACATGATAAACCTCTCACCATAGGATCGGCTAACTCTATACTGTGGGACAACATGTTCCGGATAGTCCTCCCGAGGGAAAGTGGAACTCCCCGAGGGTTCGGATAAGATGGATCGGCTGAACATACAATGGAGCCATGTTTGAATAAACCACAGAGGGCCCCCTATATTACCAACGACGTGTTTGGCAAAACCGGAAAAGAGTCGCCATTTAATCACATACATCATTTGGTATACCGCCCCTAGAAATATCTTGCCAAGGGAAAGCCGACGCCTCCAAAGAAACGTTCGCCACTAACTGAAAGGTTTGGGTGGGGCCAAGGGAAGCACCACAGAAAAGATATCGGTCTAATCAAAGATTGAGAAAAGCGACATGCTCTTCGGCCGATACCGGACCAGTAACCCTATTGTTATTCTGGATATATTTGTGCCAGCCCTCGCCTTTCTTGCGGATTAATTTGAAAGAAGGTTTTCCGCTAAAAGCCGATAGCTGGTCCCCATCTGGCCTAAGGCAGCACAATTGGGCCACGTCAAGCAAAGTAGGGCCGATTGGGCCGGACGGGAATAAAAAGGCATTCAAAGAATCCGACCAAAAATAACATGCCGCAGCTACCAAGGGTTCATTGGCTTCAGGGTCGGCTAGACTCAAAGATAGAGACTCGGCTATACCCATCCTCTCCCATTCTACCCTCTTCTGAGCCGATACCCTAATAAACCAAGATCTCCATCCCTTCAGGCTGGTGGGCCAGGCCCTAAAACTTTTCCCCCACTCGGAGATATTATACCCAGCGGCCGACAAGGGGAGTCTAGGGATCTCGACATTGATAACTGTGTCTGCCGACATGCTACCTATCGGTCCTAAGTAGAATTGATCTGAACTTTGAGGAATCGGAATGAATACCTGCGAAGGGTCCATTTCAGCCGATTTTGAAAGAGCAAGAGAAAGATGACGAGAGCCGATGGTGCGTGATCCGAGAGCTTGAAAGCGTGAAAATGATCGTGGGGGGACGCCCATATTTATACCGCGATGAAAGAAGGCAAGCAGGCGGGAGCAGTTGAGCATTTAAAACGCACCGAGATTTTTACGGCGCGGTTAATGGGGTGGTTCCCAAAAAGAAGATTCTTCTGTAAAGCCGATACGAATAAAAAAGCCGATATATTCTTTTTGGAAGATAACAAGTTATCTTCCAAAAACAGGGGGCATATGTTGGCACCAGAATTCGGTAGTGGAATCCGTTTGAATCGGATAAGAACGTTCGTACGAAAAGAGATCAGGTGGCCGAATCAGAAGGAAACTCCGTTCCTAAAAAGGAAACCGGATCAGAGGCCGATACGGATTAAAAACGTAACCATGTACAACTCGGATCGGCCAGGCGTATTATAAAAGGAGGTAGGCGTCAAGCGAAGAAAAAATCAATCAATCCAACAATACACACATCTACTTTTTACAAGCTTTTCTTTTACATTGTTTTAGCTTCATAGATCTCTCTGCAAGTCGACGGAATCAACGTAGTTGCGCATCACCGATTATTGATTTTGCCGATTTCACCCAGGTTTGATCTGCTTCGCTTTGTTGCGCATCGCCTTCTCGAAGCCGATTTTACTTTGTATCCGGATCAATTGTAACCGGTTGACCTAGCTATCCCCTAATCGGTTCTTGCCGACTAGCGAAAAGCCGATAGATCCTTGTTTATCGGCTTTGATCAAATTACAAACTCTACCTTGTCAATTTCAGGTCAAATTGACTGGCACGCTCGACAAACCAGGTGTTTGTCTTGTGTGTTTGAAGCAAAAAAACCCTGCTTCACGTTTTTTGCGCGAACAATATGAAAGTTCATTCTTAATGATGAGTCACTTGTGACATATCAAAACAGAATATGGACATTTGGGCGATTTTGACTTGTTCATCGTTAATTCCTGGAGGAAGATATACTGAGAAGGGTACTGATTGATGTGGATTTATTCTTTTTGACGTTGTTAACGATGAAGTCGGTGGCATATTCATGTATACCATTTGGAATCTGTGAAAAGAAAGAAACAACAGGATCTTCAACAATTCTTACAGAATAGTGCAAAGGGTCGTGGATGCCATCACTCAAGATAGACAAAACTGAAGAAACGCCCTTGGTTCCTCACTTCATTCCGCCTAACCGATTCACTCGTGTCAGAATCGGTTTGGGGCATCCTGCTCACTCCCTGAGCCTGACTAGACCTTAATGTAGTATGGGTTCTTCAAATTGTTGCAGGGGCTCATTCGTAAAGGTCTTCGGTGTATGGCGGTCGCTTTTGTTAATCTTCCTTTAGTCCCATAGATTTTCTGTAAGCCTTAGGCGTTGCCGTTGCTTTTCTACTGTGGCTTGAAATGGCATAGGGATGTAACTGGAACTAGAACCTTTTCCGTCTTTTCCTGCTCAATGAATCAGCATAACTCCTGCCACTTGTCTTCAAAAAAAAAAAAGACTTGTATGTCCTATCAAGAATTTAAAGGGAACTTTTGGGAAGTTTATAATACTTGTCCCTTGGAAGATCGAAGTACCCCAAAATAATCAAAACTCTTTATTATGGTTCATTCTCAAATGATGATATGCACGGTATTCTTTCTCCTTCAAAAAGTTGTGATGATCTTTGTCCTATCAAAACCAACACAAGATCTGTTCATTTCTTCTGCCGGGAAACAAAATAACACAACAGTTGCGTCTGCCGGGAGTCGAACCCGGGTCTATTGCTTGGAAGGCAATTATCCTAACCGTTGGACTACAAACGCCTCTTTGTTCGTTGTGAAAGTGATAATTTACATAACCTTACCTTGTCAGCATGTGCGCCTCATCTGCATGGCGAAATCCTCGCCGCTACTCCAGTCCGTACCATACTGGCATATGGCTACATCATGCCTCATGTCAAGCACTTGAAATCATACGAGCACGACGCGTAATCAAACGATGACGCTGATCGATAATTAGGGACGATCGATCGCGAGTCGTTTTCTAGTGCCGAATGAACAAGACCCCACAGGATCGACGAATTAATGAGACAAGGATGCAAGCAGCGATGACGGCGGGCTACATCTCCACAGCACAGGCGAGCAATGGCAGAAATGCGAGCCCAACGGACACGGCGGCGACGGCTGCAAGGAAGCAGCAATCTCGCGAGGATCGCAGATAGCGCACCCATGCCTTCGTCCAGCAGCTTGGCTTGCATCTATATAGGTCTGAGACAGGGGATCCCTTGTCTCCTTTACTTTTTTCGCGTTGCAGCTGATACTTCAGCAATACTGGTGGCTAGAGCTCAGCAGTAAGGTATAGTGAAAGGTTTCATCCTAGATTTAGTGGAAAAGGGTCTTGTATTCTGCAATGTGCTGATGGCATCATTTTTTCTTTATGGAACATGACCTTCAGGGGCTAGAAACCTCAAGTTCATTTTATGTTTATTTGAACAGATGTCAGGGTTGAAGATAAATTTTCATAAGAGTGAACTTTATTGCTTGGGAGAAGCTAAACAAAAACAAGACAGCTATAGTCAAATTTTCACTTGTGACAGAGGCTCTTTACCTATGAAATACCTGGGGTACCTCTGGATAAGAAATGCTCACTGGAACAATACTGAAAACAAAACGGAAGGACAGCTGGGGTGTTGGCAGGGTAAACTTTTATCCATTGGAGGAAGATTAATCTTATTGGACCCTTGTCTAACTAGTGTGCCATTATATACGTTATCCTTTTACAAATTGCCTGTTGATGTAAGGAATAGAATTGATTTTTTCGGGAAGAGATTGTTGTGGCTAGAAGATAAGGTATTAGGAAATATCACTCGGTAAATTGGCCAGTGATATGCCTGCCCAAGGATCAGGGGGGACTTGAGGTTTTGGACATAGACACAATGAATTGTGCTTTGTTGGGAAAATGGTCGTGGGGACTGGAAAATCAAAATGGAATTTGGCAAAATATCTTTCTTTTCTTTTTTTGAAAGACACAGGAAGTGTCTAGTTCATAGAAAATCTTTTAAGAAGTAAATATCTTCAACATTGCACTTTAACTCAGGTCCAATACAAGAGTGCAGCAGATTCTCTCTTTTGGGCTGGCCTGATGAAAGTCAAGGATGCTTTTTGTTCTTTTTGTAGGAAAATTGTCGGTGATGGCAAATCTACTAGTTTCTGGGAAGATTGCTGGATTGGAAATGTTAGTTTTGATGTGAAATATCCTGGACTTTATAACATCACTCTGAGTAAAAATGTTGCAGTGGCGGATGTTATATCTAAAGGATGGGATTATGTTAAGTTCAGAAGAAGACTATGGGGGAAACAAGGAGATTGTCGGGAAAAAAATTAAGGGTGAATGTTGTGGTATCACTCTGAGGGAACATAGGGACAGGTTGATTTGGAAATTAACTCAGAATGGAACCTTTACTGTCAAATCCTTTTATCAAGCCATGAGGATTCAAAGGTTTGATTTTCCACATAAGTTTTTGTGGAAAACAAAGCTTACCCTGAAAATAAAAATATTTTTTATGGATTGCATTGAAAAAGAGTATATTGACTAAAGACAATCTGAAAAAAAAAAGTGGTTGGGAAGGATAAACTAAATGCCAGTTTTTTGGATCAGAAGAGAGCAGTAATAATCTCTTCTTATGTCCAATTGCATGGTTTATCTGGACTCTGGCGAAGTGCACTTTTGGCTTTAGATATGTTCCTACTGATGTTGATCAGTTATTTACACTTTGGTCGAATAGTTTTAATGGAAAAAAGAAAAGGTCTAGTGACTGTTGGGATTGCGGCAGTTTTCTGGACAATTTGGAAAAACTCGCAATGTAGCTTGCATTAGAAATAAACTAATTACTGAACAGCCAGGAATAGCCGTTAGTGAACACCTCCCGCTTTTCACCGGTTAGGGAGCACTGGCCATCATAAAGTATGCTGGTCATTGGTTAAACATGTGGACGATATTGCAGACAAAGGAGAAGCCATATGTTGGGGGCAGCTAGCCAAGCTGCTAGAGCTAGTGGCGTCCGAAGCTTTCAATGTGAGAATAGGCTGGAGACCAGGAGCACACAAGATAGAAGGAAGGTGAAGGTGAAGACAGTGGTGAGGAATGAATCAAAAACTGCTGAGTGGAAAGGAGTGTATTGGAAGTATTTTGCAATGGAACTAGGCGTAGGGGAGTTTTGTCCCTAGGCAAAGTTTTTCTTCTGCGATGTTTAGATTCTGTTGATTTGTAGTAGCTGCGTACCTGTTGAGGATAGCAGTTCACTGAACCATCTTGCTTCTGTTCTCTTCAAAGAGCGAAGCAGTGCCTATATACGCACTTGTAAGACAGGCAACATTATGTAGAACCTGGGTTTCTAATAATAGAAACCGGAATCCTTTCTGTTAAAAAAAAACATAGTACTCTGGTACATCAATATACTCGCTTGCATGTGTTATGGAGGCAAATTGCATTGTACTACATTCTACTGCCACAGTGCCACCACAGCAGTAGTAAATAACCCCAAAACAAGCAGGAGTCTGTCATGTGTGTCAGTATGTGCGCGCAATCAAGTTCAGCTAAGACGCCCATTACTTCCTCCCAAATTGCGATCATGGGCACATGTCGCCGGCCCGTCTGGTATCAATGCGCCGGCCACAGACCACCGGCGTCTCCATGAATGGCATGGCTACACTCAAGCTACAAAGGTGTCAGTGTTCGATAGGCGACAACATGGCAATGAAACGGAGCTACAGCCTACAGATTTCTCCATCAGATAAAGACATTAGTTTCCCTTTCTCCTGCTTCTGAAACCTAAGTTTTCTGCTTCCTACACAATGATGAACTTCCTCCTCTTCTCCATCACCATCTTCTCATGATCCGAATCTGAATCCCCCAAGAAGTTGCTTAAACCTCTACTAATCTCACATCCGGTAGTATTACCAGATGAGCAGCGAAACACGGTGATGAAATGCCACCAACCAGCACAAGATCTTAGAGGGGCCACAGCAAGAGGCCATAATCTCTGAACCAGAGAATAATAAATCTGAATGTCGCATCAGTACTTTCTGCAGCTGCCCACTGGTGGGATCAGATCAGACAACGAACAGCCAAACAGTACATGTGCATTGTATGACCGAAGGAACGGGTGTCAGTGTGACTTGGTTCACGTAAAAGTAAACACCAAATCTGAATAATCTCTCCCGCACAAACAGAAAAATCTTTCCCACACAACCAGAACTAAGAATCTGCTACAACATTTCAAGGTTTTTAACCAGTAGCTGCAAGCTTGGGGTCCTAGTTGGGGCTTGAGAAGAATGAACCTCAAAGCTCGAAATAGATTGTAAATTCACAAAACAAATAAGATTGAGTTTGATGATAGATTCATCAATCAATGATTTGGGATTTAATCATATTTTTCTCAAATTTTTGGTTCACTTGATTTGAATCTTAGGGTCAAAATCTTCCTTGTAGGTCAAACAAAAAGATTTCTGGAAAACATAAATCCAAGGAAAATTCACAAAGCAAATAAGATATCATATTAAGACCATAATTTATATTTAAAATTTTTAAATCCATTTCTCCTAATTTGGGGATGTTACAGATTCTTGATGAGGGAAACACTGAGAAATGTCAAGCCTTGCAAGCTTGGAAGGAATTTCTGCAAGAAAGCAATACCTGCAAATTTGAAGTCGGCCCGGGGGGGAAGCGCTCAGCCAGGGGAGACGCTCGGCCCACGAAGTAGCTGTGGGGGGCGGGGACGCGGCCGGGGCGATGACGCGGCTGGGTCGGTGTCGACACGAAGCGGGCGGGACGGCGCCGTCGGCGTCGATAGCAAGCGGGAGGGCCGGGGGCGTCGGTGGCGTCAACACGAAGCGGCAGGGGAGAGGCGGCGGCGTCCACAGGAACAGGGATGGTGGAGGCCGCGGCGTCATCACGATTTGGGACGGCACCGACCGGCGACCGCGGCGTAGACGGGAACCAGTAGGGCAGAGGCCACGGTGTCCTCACGAACCGGCTTGGTGGAGGCCGCGTCGTCGTCAATATCCGAGAGGGCGCCGGCCGCGCAGTCCACAGGAACCGGGAGGGCACCGGCCACGGCTTGGCCACGAGCCGGGAGGGCGCCGACGGGAATTTAGATGCTGCGGTGTCGAAAAGACCGGACTGGCGATGGCGGCGCCGGCAACTGCAAAGGATGAAAAGTTTAAAGTGCCCTGATAAATGTATGGCTACTCCATTCGATCAAAGAGATTCTCAGCATCCTGCCACTTTTCCAGGTTACCAAACATGGTGATCAGTGAATTTGCCACGGAGACCTGCGTTTGGATGCTAGAAACCACGACATGGGAAGCAACCTGGAGCCCGGCAACCTCGGACTGCTCCACGTCGTCTTCTTTTCATCAGACTCCACCGTAACCTTCATGGGAGCAAATCATCTGTAAGTTAGGTTCATTTCAATAGAATTATACTAGTAGAAATACTACGTGTGACCCATTGCTTGGTTAGTAGTATTTCAGCTACCTGTTCTATCATGTTAGCGCATATGTTTGAGGTATGCATAATATATTGTACAATCATACTACGGATAGTAGGTTCTATTATCTTAACTATTATAAGAATGAGTTGGTGGTGATGGTGAGTCTGTCAGACCTTGAGACAGAATAGTAGGGGTCTAAGACCCAGTAGGTGAGTCACTATTGCCTTGCTAACCTATAGTTGTAAATCTGCAGGACAACTCAATATAGATGATTTGATTTATTTACTAGCTTACAAAGACATGTTTTGCTTGATATGTGTGTTACAGAAAATTGATTTATTGTATGGTTTAGGATCCTGCATTATAATTATGTATCATTCTCTTTTGAAATTCCGTTGCAACGCACGGACATCTTACTAGTACCTAATACATATGACCCATTACTCTTGGTTATTTCGTAGGAATTAAAATAATCAGAAAAGGTCGACCATCTCCGGCGATAGCCACATGGGATCTTCTGGCAGGTTAGCACTCCTCAGTCCCACTCTTCAGCGAGATCCCAGAAGAAAATTTCCAGATTGACAACAGTCTCTCGATTCAGAATGCACTGCCAAATGGGTTCTACACAACTCGGATGACCATGGGATTGCCGATGAGCGGCCGTTTTCTTTCTTGGTTTGCACTGCCCATTGTGCATCAGCTAAAAAACTTTCGACTTTGCAAGTATCAAAACTTAAAAGTACTAGTACTAGTACTAGTATGTGTTGATTTCTTTTTCAACTAAACTGATAATCTCAACCGTTTGTCGGTTTTGAGTGAACGTGGGAATCTTTAGGTACAAGTTAATTTCTACAGTTTGTCGGTTTTAAGTGAACGTGGGAATATTTAGATATGCGAGTTAATTGCAGCTTCTGAAATCCCAGATGTACCGATTTTCTGATAATAAAAGCCAACTGAATAGACAGACTTTGAACGGATTTCATTAGTGTATACGCGTGCTGATGACCATACCCTTGATCTAAAGCAAAGCCGTGGAAAAAGGTCCCATAATATAGACAAATGTTAGTTCAAACTACTTCATTGTTATCTGCAAAATGTGTTAGTACTAGTTGCCACTGGATCACCAAGACTTCACATTGACGACTTCTCGGTCATTCCTTTGAGGCTTCCTCTCACATCAATGGAGTGTCACAAACTCACGATGTAGCACAGCAAGTCAGTAACTTGTATTTATGAGTTATGATAAACTTCAACGAGTAGTGGAGTAGGTGTAGCTGTATCAGGATTATCAAGTATATGCATGTTTCCTTAATTGCAGTATATGATTTAGTTGCTTTGTTTACTTGACTCCCAACTCTCCCAAGTCCTGAACTATATTAGTATACTTGCCATTTGTGCCACTAGGATACGCTGAAGAAGACTCAGTCGGCAACGTCTGTGATGACCATTATTTGCCACAAAGTTGATGATAATTGATGATTTGCCACTGTCTTGTCTTACTAACATCTGGGCCTAATTGATGATTTGTCACTCCTTTGTCTTACTGACATCTAGACTCTAAGGCGTGGCAAATCATCAATTAAACCAACTTAAGTGTGGCAAATAATCAAATGTTCCTTTAAAAAAGTCGCCCCGTGTTAGTTGAATGTTGTCTAGTTATGTCATTATCTGTAACACCCACTGATAGGTGATGATTCGTCAGAGACTGCAGTGAAGCTTCATGTTTAAGTCTTGCACGGCATTGAGTTCTCATAAGACAGCATGTTAGCATACTGCTAAGAGATACCAAGACTACAGATCCTTGTTCCCTCTGCTCTTGTCCTGCTTTCCTCTTGAAAAGCATTCCATGGCGAATGCTTGGCATCTTGCCGAGATTGGCTGGAGCATAACCGTATTGGGCTGGTTGCTCTCGCCCATCATCGTCTTACTCCTGAACAAAATCCTCTCCTACCTCGGATTTGACGCATCGCAAAAGCTCCGCGAGCTGGAGATTCACATTATCCCGAACCTGAAGTCGACGCTGAGGCAAGCAGAGGAACAGAAGATGCTGAAAGAAGCAAACAAGGAGAGATCTGACGTGAACACACTCGACAAGTTGGCGAGCATGCTGAAGTCTGATTTGTACGAAGCGGAAGACATCCCGGACCTCATCGATTATCACTGGATCGAGAAGAAGGTCATCGGTGATGGTGAGCCGCGCGACAGCAGCTGGCTGCAGCGCCTCTACGACGCTGTCCGCACTTGTATTTCCCGTTGCAAGGTGACAGCTTGGGAGAAACCTAGACAGTGGTACAAGAGATTTGACTCATTTATGATCTCTCATAATTTTAAAAGATCTAATTATGATAGCTGTGTCTATTTGAAGACTGTTAATTGTTCAGCTATTTATTTACTCTTATATGTTGATGATATGTTGATTGCTGCAAAAGACAAGGCAGGAATTTCAAGATTGAAAGCACAATTAAGCAGTGAATTTGAGATGAAGGATCTAGGTGCAGTAAAGAAAATTCTTGGTATGGAAATTACCAGAGATGGACGGTTTGGAAAATTATACCCAAGTCAAAATGGGTATATTGAAAAAGTCATTCATCGTTTCAACATGCATAAAGCCAAACCGGTGAGTACTCCATTAGCTGCATATTTTAGATTATCTTCAGCGTCATGCCCACAATCAGATGATGAAATTGAGTACATGTCTAGAGTTCCATATGCTAGTGCAGTTGGTTCGCTTATGTATGCCATGGTATGTTCTTGCCCCGACTTGTCTCAATCATTGAGCGTTGTTAGTAGATACATTGCTAATCCTAACAAAGAGCATTGGAAAGTGGTACAGTGAATTTTTAGATATTTGCGGGGCACTTCTAATGCTTGTTTACAATTTGGAAAAACTAGAGATGGACTAGTGGGTTATGTAGATTCACATTTTGCTAGAGATTTGGATAAGAGAAGATTTGTTAATGGTTATGTATTTACTATTGGAGGGTGTGCCGTTAGTTGGAAGCAAGTCTGCAAGCACCGTTGCCTTGTCTACTACAGAAGCCGAGTATATGGCTATTTCTAAAGCTTGCAAAGAAGCCGTTTGGCTGAAAGGTTTATTTATTGAGTTTTGTGAAAGTACATCTTGCACTACAATATTCTGTGACAGTCAGAGTGCTATTTACCTTACAAAGGATCAGATGTTTCATGAGAGAACAAAGCACATTGATGTCAGATATCATTACATTCGAGGTGTCATTGCTCAAGGTGACGAGTCAGCAAGATAAGTACACATGATAATCCAGCAGATATGTTGACAAAGCCAGTTCCAACCGCTAAGTTTGAGCTTTGCTCAGGCTTAGTTGGTATCACTCAATAAGTCCTTTGGACTTGTGGTGTATAAGGTGTTCATGATGATTTGTTTCAAGGAGAATCGCATTATATTTTGGCTACAAGAGGAATTCATCTTAAGGTGGAGATTGTTGAGTTTTAGTGTGATACGAATTCATTTCCTACTCCGTCTCAAGTCTTTCCATACACGGAGTCTATTATGTATCACTATATATATGACATTGTAGCCTAGGGCAAAAGCAAGAACTCATTGTAAACATCTCCTCATATAGTGAATCGCCTTCGTGCGCCCGTGGTTTTTTCCCGCAAGGATTTTCCATGTAAAATTCGTGTCTCCCTATTTTCTATTTTCTACGTCGTATTTTTCAACATTTACAATACTTGAGCATACTCGTGTGATCGTCGTCTTTTGTTACATTTGGCTCAGTATAAAATCTTGCTCAGTATAAAATCTGAAATACAAATATTGCACATGTTTCCAACGTAGTTGTATCATAATTATCAGGTATATGCATTTTTTCCTTAATTGTAGAATATGATTTAGTCGCATTGTTTGCTTGACTCCAGCTGTCCCAAGTCTCCCAAGTCCTGAACTATATTAGTATACTTGCCATTTGTGCCACCAGGATGTGGTGAAGAAGACTCAGTCGGCAAGGCCTGTGACAACTGACAACTACCAAAATACTAGCTTTTAATGCTGAGAGGAATCATTACTTCAAAAAAGTCGCCCCGTGTTAGTTGAATGTTGTCTAGTTATGTCATTATCTGTAACACCCACTGCTAGGTGATGATTCGTCAGAGACTGCAGTGAAGCTTCATGTTTAAGTCTTGCACGGCATTGAGTTCTCATAAGACAGCATGTTAGCATACTGCTAAGAGATACCAAGGCTACAGATCCTTGTTCTCCTCTGCCCTTTTCCTGCTTTCCTTTTGAAAAGCATTCCATGGCGAATGCTTGGCATCTTGCCGAGATTGGCTGGAGCATAACCGTATTGGGCTGGTTGCTCTCGCCCATCATCGGCTTACTCCTGAACAAAATCCTCTCCTACCTCGGATTTGACGCATCGCAAAAGCTCCAAGAGCTGGAGATGAACATTATCCCGAAACTGAAGTCGACACTGAGGCAAGCAGAGGAACAGAGGATGCTGAAAGAAGCAAACAAGGAGAGATCTGACGTGAACACGCTCGACAAGCTGGCGAACATGCTGAAGTCTGATTTGTACGAAGCGGAAGACATCCTGGATCTCATCGCTTATCACCAGAACGAGAAGAAGGTCGTCGGTGATGGTGAGTCGCACGACAGTAGCTGGCTGCGGCGCCTCTACGACGCTGTCCGCACTTGTATTTCCCGTTGCAAGACGACCTGGTTGGGGCGATGGGCGCGGCAGAGCTTGTTCTTGTTGGGGCGATGGGCGCGGCAGGGCTTGTCTGCCACCCTACAAAGGTCAGCTGCGCTACTACCCATTTCTTGTGCACCCTCGGTTTCCTCGGTGCAGGGGCTCTGTTGCTGGTCCAGGTCCTTCGACTTCAACAACAGCTGTAGATCCATATTCATCTGGTTAGCCAATGCGACTGCGGTTGCCCGTTCTTACCGAAACTGGTCCTATGACGTTGTTGGCATCACAAGTTACCAGGTACTATCTGACCCTAGCGTTGATTTTCATCTAGTAGCGCTAAATAAAGTTGTAGGACATGATGGAGAAAGGAAATTTTCATTTGCCCATATAGGCATGTGATCGCATTTACATAATACCAAAAAACTATAGTGATCCGCTCTTACCAAAATAACATAAAACATAATAAATGTATTACAAACTAGGAAAATACGCGCGGCGCACGCCGCGTGCGTGAACGGAAAACGAATTTGTGTTTTTTTTCGGAGAAAAAAGGACCATGGACACATTTTTTCCGGGGAAAACGAGAAAAAACGGGATACGAAAACATTTTTCTGGGGAAAGCGAAAAGGTTTTTTTCGGAGAAAAAACGGACCACGGAACCTTTTTTCGGGGAAAACGAGAAAAAAACGGACTACAAAAATATTTTCTCGTGTAAAAACCGCGGCACACGGTGCACGACGCATGCGTGAACGAAAAACGAATTCGTGCAATTTTTTTCAGAGAAAAATGAACTATGGAAACATTTTTTCCCTGGGAAAACGAAAAAAAGGAGATACAAAAGCATTTTTTCCGGGTAGAACGGAAAAGTTTTTTTCGGAAAAAAAACGGACTACGAAACTCGGCGTACAACACGTGCGTGAACGAAAACCGAACACGCCATGCGCGTGAACGAAAAATGACTTTGCGTTTTTTTCGGGTGAAAAAATAGACTTACACGTATCCTCAAAATTTTTGGAGGCTCGAGAAACTGTAGAGACCAAGCCGCGTGCATGAATGGAAAATGAATTTGTGTTTTTTTACGGAAAAATGGGCCACGAAAATATTTTTTGGGGGCTCTGGAGAAAAAACGGACCACAAAAGCACTTTTTCTAACAAAAACGGAGAAACGACGAACGAAAAACGAATTTGCATTTTTTCTGAGGGAAAACGGTCAACGAAAAACATTTTCCCCATGCTCTGGAGAAAAAAAGGACAACGAAAACATTTTTTCCAACAAAAACGGCGAAGCGACGACAAAAAACGAATTTCCATTTTTTTTAGGAAAAACGGCCAACGAAAACATTTTTCCTATGCTCCGGAGAAAAAACGGACCACAAAAATATTTTTTTCGGGCAAAACGGAGAAAGGACCTGAACGTAAAGTGCGGGGACCTATTTGTTATAATTTTAGACCTGTTCGCTATTTTGAAAAATTGAAAAGGGCTCGTTCGCGATTCGTATTTAACGGGAGCCTCTTTCTGCAAAACGGCGAACGAGGGGCCTAAACGCGAACCAGGGAAAAAAAATTCCCCTCACAGAAAATCGCAAAGGACCTATTCATAAATTTGCATGGATCTATCCGTAATTCCGAAGAACTAGAGGTTTTTTTTTTGCAAAAAGCGGAGAGAGAGTGGGGGAGGCGACGTGGCTCGGTTCTCTGGGCGTGAACTCTTCAAGCTTTAATAGAGGTAGTATATGGTGCACTTTTACAAAAACTGTAAGGTCAAATTCATCCGAATTGCAGAACAAAAAAAATGGCAAATTGCATATACGTCAATAGTGCACGCATTGTTCATGTCGATCTGCAACTAGTCTTTTTCAGCTCTTCGATATACCTCTAGTGCAGTTTACTCAATAGAATATTAGTACAATATGCAACGCATCTACTCATTTGGGATTTTTCTTTTCGCAGGAGAATGCCATTGCATTAGATTCTTGCCTTCCTACTATTTCAAGACTGATGTTGAAGAAGAGAATAGAGATTATACAAAACAACGTCACTGAAGTGCAGAAATCACCTCTCTTGAACCTACCAAGCAACAGTGCGCCGAATGATATTCCTAACATTAACAGGAGCAAAATTAGATTAACCACCCGGAAGGTATTTGGTCGAGATGAAGAGCGTGATAAGATTACAAAGATGCTTCGTGAGACATCACCTGATGATGCACCAAGCTCCAGTAGCAGTACATGTTTTTCAGTGATTGGCATACATGGTATTGCAGGGTCAGGGAAGACTACCCTGGCACAATATGTTCGTGATTACGAAAAGGAGGCTGAAGACAAATATTTCGACCCTATCATATGCATTCATGTGTCTCAGACTTTCAATGTGGATAATAAATTCCGTGAAATGCTGAAGGATGCTACGGAAGGCCGACAATCCAACATTGAAGATTGTAAAGACCCGCAAGCGAAGTTAGAGCAAGAATTGAAAGACAAACGTTTCTTCTTGGTATTGGATGATATCTGGATCAAGGATGAGAATTACCAAGAACTGAATGAACTTCTTTCTCCGCTCAATGGTGGGAAGAGAGGAAGCAAAATCCTGGTGACAACTCGAAAAAAAGATGCAGCCAGCGCTTTGGGTGCTCAGATTCTTATTGCAATATCTAACTTGAACAAGGAGCAATACTTCTCAATGTTCATGCATTATGCACTTAACAGTACAAGTTTTGATAATACAGAGTATATTCGAATTGGAAGAAAGATCGTGAAAAAGCTACGCAGTTCACCTCTTGCGGCAGTAATAGTGGCAAGACAACTTTCGGCAAACACAGAGATCAATTTCTGGAGAACAACTGCGGATCTTGACCAGTTGGGTGAGACCATGGGAGCTCTGCAGTGGAGCTATCAGCAACTTGATGTGGACATTAGGCGATGCTTTTTATACTGTACTATTTTTCCCAGAAGATATGAATTGGAACGGGATATGCTAGTTCACATGTGGATAGCGCAAGGGTTTGTGCAGGTGATCACCAATTCAAGAGAGGACATAGCAGATGTCGGTCAGAACTACTTTCATCAATTGCAGTCATGCTTATTTCTTCAACTAGAAAGGAAGAGTCCGTCTGACGTTGATTCCGGAGAGTACTTCAGAATTCATGATCTGTTGCACGACTTAGCAGAGAGGGTTGCAGGAAGTGACTGTTTCAGAATTGAGAAAGGTATGGTGAGACAAATTCCTCAAGATGTTCACCATCTTTGCATTGAGTCCTATAGTGAAATAGTAATCCCAGAGGAGGTTCTTGAGATGAAACATTTGCGCACTCTAATCACGTGTTATTCTGACAAGAAGATGAGTAAAGAAGATTTTGAGCGCGTGCTAATGAGACTAAGGAAGCTTCGGGTGGTGCATGTGGAACTCCAACCGTTGGAAGCGATCCCAGCATGTATTGGTGAACTAAAACATCTGCGGTATCTTGGTGTTTCTGCAGTCCGTTCCCCCAAATTGATTTTGCCACCCGAATTTACCAAGCTTTACCATCTGCAGCAGCTCTCTGTCCGACCTTTAACTAGGCTGCATTGTTCCTCGAGGGAAAAAATGAGCAACCTTATCAATTTGCGTTACGTGTTCACGTGGAATGACTTGAACTTTCCTCACATAGGGAAGCTGACATCGCTCCGAACTTTGTATCGATTTTATGTACGGAACGAGAGGGGATAACATACGAGATCCAACAGCTGGAGCACCTGAATAACCTTCGTGGCATCCTGTATATCGAACATCTTGAAAATGTTAAAAGCAAGGAGGAAGCTCTTCAAGCCAAGCTAGCTGACAAGGAACATCTAGCAGAGCTGACACTGCGATGGGGCGGTGTCGATGATGATGAAAAGGGAATAGAGTCAGTTAACAGTTGCTCTCCAGAACTTCAAACGGAGGTACTTGAGGGCCTCCATCCGCCGTCCCAGATTACATTCCTTTCCATCAGGGGCTTCGGTGGTCTGAGCTACCCAAGTTGGATGTCGAGAGAACGATGCACTCAACAGGACAGAAGAGATGCTCCAGCCTTACAATTTCTTATGTTCTGGAGTTGCAATGGGTCAGGTGTTCCCCCCAAGATTGGCGCGTTTTTCGTTCATTTGTACAAAATTTATTTTGCACATTGTAGTTGGAAGTTGGAACTCTCTGCCAGAGAACATGGACCGCCTGACATCGCTGACGGAACTGACCATCGAAGACTGCCCAAATATCGAGTCATTGCCGCCGCTACCCCCATACCTCGAGAGATTTACACTTTATCATTGCAATCGCTCTCTCACGGAGAGCTGTAAGAAGATTGGACATCCAAATTGGTGGAAGATTCAATATATCACTAATAAAACAATCATGTAAGCAAGTTGCCTTTGGGGAATGGGAATATAGCAACGCCAGGCATGTAATTGTGTCTCAAGCTATCAATTGCATGTACATTAATCTGTTTTCTTTTCCATCTTCCGTTTGTACTAGTGTACGACTGTACGTGTACTCGTGTAGTACACCATGTGCAAACAAGATGAACAGCAGTACTGTTGTTCATATTCTTGCCGTTTGTTAAATAAATAAATTGTGGCAACTTACATCTTTAAAGTCTCCTTGATTGCAATTTTGACAGCTTGGACACCTCTAGGCCCCAAGAGGCAAGGATAAATCTTGTCTCTTCATGCTTACCTCTCTTTTTTTAACTAATAAAATTTAGAAAAGATATTTCTATATTTTTCTTTCTGAAAGCTGTATAAATATTAAAATATAAGCTAACTGACTGGTGAATCGTACTTTTTCAAACTACCAACGCCTTGGACGCCTCGGTTATCGCCGGTAACACAGATTTCTAGTTGCTAACTCGGATTGACCGCTTTCTGCTTCTCCAAGCGACGGAGCTGCATATAAGGAATCTCACTCCTTCTGAGACTGACCCTCGTCTCGTAGGTGCTGACTAATATCTAGCTTTTCCAGAGTAGCCAAGAACAAGTAACAGGCAAGTAGCCAAGTTTTATGTTAGCAACATTAGTTCTTTTTTGTAATCTCATACATATTAGAATTAAGTGTGTGTAAAGGTTCGGAATTGTCCGCTCATAGCACGATGGAATTGTCCGATTATAGCCCGACGCGCTGCTTCAATGGCTCGATATGAAAGACGACCAGCTCTACAACTTTTGGTGCCATATCTTCCAAAACCAAGTTGTGTACCATCCGGTTCGCGACCCCTACTACATCTGCATTTACTATATTTACTATATTTCGTACGTTTCGGATATAGCACGTCCCTTCTTATTTTGACTATATGAGATCCGCACTTTGACACCTGAAATTCCGTTACGAGTAGATACTTCCGCAGGAGCATAATCGATTTTCTGGTTAAATACATTACAAGATGTTTTTCCATACTTTCCCCTGTAGAGGAGAACGCCTATCCCTACCACAAACGCGGCCAAGCATGTTACTTTCCCACAGTTACTAGAACACTCTATCAGAAAGCTAGACATAGGGGCGTACAGGTACTAGCAGGAAGCAGCATAAGGGGAAAGAAAGCGTAGAATACGGAATCCATTCAAGTGAGCTAGAGCAACACCAGCGGCAGAAGTTCTTATTATTTACGACGCTTCTCTTTTCTTTCTTGTATCGACCTACCTGTTTAGCTAGCCAAACCACCAAATAGATAGAGTACGTTTCACCTAGGTGACTGCTTGGGTGCCACTCGAATATGAGTGGAGTTCGGAACCAATAGGGAAGGATAGCGAATTAGGTTAGGGTGATAGTCCAGAGTTTCAACCTTCTACAGGCTGCGAGCAAATGAGTGCCCTTTGTAAGTTGCGAGCCTGTCAAACCATAGGCGCCTTACCGCCCCCCCTTTCTTTTTTGAATTAGAAAGAAGGGGATGAAAGACAAAGAAAGAGATCAGGGGGCTTTATTTATGATCGGAGAAAAGGAAGGGGCGTGGTTGATGTGTCACTGGGGAACCCGTAGGAAGGGGAGACGACCGGCCTCATTCACATCTGAAATCGCCAACATGAACACAAACGAAATCGTCGAATTTCGTATAGAAAGAAAAGGAACCACTTCTATTCTCTTTTCTTAGGTATATGAAGAATTGCTTTTTGGTCCCTTTCGTCCAGTGGTTAGGACATCGTCTTTTCATGTCGAAGACACGGGTTCGATTCCCGTAAGGGATAGGTACTTATTCCCGGCCGACACCAATCGGGCTCTACCTTCCTTCTTTCCCTCCTCGGCCTCCGCCTCTGCCGGGTCGAGATAGATGCCCATCATGCCCTTTCCTTTCCTTCACCAGTAAGTACTTCCCATCCTCGTCCCTGAGCCTGGTGTGGATGATTGCTCTTCAAAAAGAGAGTGAAAAAAAGCATCAATATGACACATCAGCCAATACATGAAAGCACAAAGCCCCACGATCATTTAGTGCTATAAATATGTATCAGCCTCCCAAAAGAAGTTTCTTTTCTCGAGTTAAGACAAAGAAACCGAAAGATTTACAGAGGAAGAAAAAGCATATCGACACGGGCTTCTTACCTATTCTGGTGTTTACTTCATCATAGCTTGAAAAGATGAGTGCTGAAAACAAGTCGTCTTCCGTACACCCGGTTTACAGTGAGTACAGACTGAGACGTCATACGCAGAGACTGATACGGCCGGTAATACACAACAATGAGAATGAGACGTAAGAGAGAGATGCTCTTTACAAATTGGTTGATGGTTTCGGCGCTTAATAACTCGTAGAGGATCTCCCCTTCTATAGACTACAGTGCTAGCTTCCGTCCCTCTAACTATTGACTATTGAATCGGTCTCCATTATTTGAACAGAAAGATTCCTATTGTCGTAGTGTAAGGAAGTAGGATATCTTGATTCGATCTATCTTCGCCTGGATATAGAAAATGATTAGATCGGGCACCACCGTCAAAACAGAGATTGGAGGCAGAATCCGGCGCATTGAACTTAAATACCACCGGTCTACTACTTGTACTTGACCTTACCTCCCTCTTTCTAGTAGAGCCGTGCCTGTAGCGATAGAAAGAGGGCTAATTCGACTCCAGTCCGATAAGAAGAGTATCTTTTCCCCACCATAAACAGTGTTGATCTACCATCTATACCCTCTCTACCACCTGTCCTACCTGACGGACGGTTTATTCCCACTTTGCTCCCACCATCCCCGTACTCTTCGGGTGGACGGTAACCTAACCTTGCTTGCTTAATATCATTTGGATGGACCCAGATCCTTTCATGTAGGAGAGTCTTTGGTGGGCTTTGAATTTGGATATATCCAGCGGGCCTTCTTGCATGGAAGGGCTTGCTTACTGGCTTCGCTGAGGATGGGATTCCCTACCCGATGAGTCTGGCAGGCTCTGGCTACCTTGCGGAGCAAACAAAAGTCCACAGACCGCCTAATTGACACCAACGATGCTGGTAAAGAGCCTGCAGTTGCGTACCAAGTGATGAAAGGATAATGCAAAAAAAAAAAGTTGAAGCGGCGGCAACTACAATCAATAAGCGGGTGGTGCCGGTACAAGCATGGAAGTAAGCTCTCTAATTTATTTACTTTTTCTATAGATTTTCTACCCGTGTCGGCATGGTAAGGTGTATCATTTTCACCAAGAATCGGGTTAGGGTACCTTATAAATTGATTTATCTTTAGATATCATAAAAATAGAACGACGAGTATTTTCATGTGCATAGTATCATATAACTAGTGTAGTTTGTATTATTTTTATTTATTTTGATTTGTGGGAAAAAAGCTTCCACTTATTATTGCTCGACTTCTTTTCTTTCTTATTAAAGAAGGTGTGAAAAACCCTTATGAAGCATACCTGTCTGGAAAAGCTAGGTAGTGCTCTATTTGTCTATGGAATGAATTGGAAGCAGAATTAGAAGGAAGGTTGGCTAGCTCACGGCAGAAGGGGATTCTTCTTTAAGCTTTTCTTTGCTTAGATTGGAAAGATCTTTAGAGACCTCAGACTGATGATGAGATTGGAATGGCCCGCTTTTATGCTTTCTAAAAGCAGCCCGTCCTTGTTGTCTCTTAGAGGCTAAAAAGAATGGAAGGTAGAAAATAATTAATAAATAGATAAATACCTTTTCCTGGTTAGCCAACTTCAATGAATGAATGTGGGCGGTCAACCAGGTAAGCCTGTGCCCAGGAAAGAAAGAGAGAACTATATCCTAGCTAATGGGGGAGAGGAGAGTCTGATTCACGTGAATCAAAGTTAGCCTTCCAGAGCGGGCTTTTTCTTTCAAGTAGCGGCAGGCACACTAATTTCTAACAGGCATGCATTTTTGGTAGTTTTCCACTTTGGCTACTTCACAGATGGTTACAGCTCTTCTAAAAGAATTCCGATCATCTCATCACCCCTCCTCTAACTACTCTGAAGAAGACGAAGACATGTTTGTTGGGTTGTGGGCCCTGCATCTTCACCATCTCCCCTCGTAGAGGTTCTGATCTATCCCTTCATGACGTGTTCACACGTTGTTTTCTAGTATCTAAGTTCCCATAATTATGACATGCATCTCCTTAACATAGTTTCCTGCTTGAACCCTGGCTGGGAGCTAGGAGAGGTGTCCCACTACAGGTGCAAATAAACCATTTGACCTTTCAGGGGAAAGGAAACAAACCACTCAATAATCGGTAGAAATTCCTCCTACTGAACTGAGCCAATCTCTCTCCTTTTGTCTAGTTAGCCGGTTCTGATTGCAGCTTCCTATTTTCCTATTATTGTTTCTCTTCCATCGAGAAGCCATTCTTCATATTATAAGTCAATAATTGGGAGCCAGTGTCATTAAGTGGCCTATCAGAATACAGGTAGCAACCATACGCACTTGGCTGATAAATCCTGCTCATAAGCCAGGTCTGTGTGCCGAGTCCAGCCGTTGCCTCAGGGGAAGCGAACAAAGTCATTGGAATAGTTTATTTATTGGGTGGGTCCTTCTCTTCTCATTTCAAGATCGATCATCTCGAGTCTCGGGCTGAATAACCTACTCTTCCTCCGATCTGTAAATAATGAGCATACTTCTATTGATCCATCTCCTGTAGCTCTAATTGATTCTTCTCAGGAGGCTTCTCTTACTTATGATCTTATAAGCTTCCTCCCCCGCCGCAACCTCGAGTACACAGATACACTCCGAGCGGCGCGACGTCTTCCCCGTTCCTATCCATGGCTAGCCACCTCGTCCTCCTCCACTCACCCTCTCCGAGCTGATCGACACGCGCGCACCTGCGCATCCTCACCTCCGGAAAGGTCTCCGAGGACGACAAACTCATTGAGTATGACGCCCTCCTCATCGACCACTTTCTTGACATCCTCCGAGGCATGCACGGCCCCCATCTTCGTGAATTCGTACAGCCCTGTTGCGCCCCCACTCCCTCCCCTTCCTCCCCCTCTACGATTCCGGCATCTGTCCACCACCTGTTCGACGCTATGCCCACACCATCGGTTTGGTTCTCTTCGCCTCTGTAGGTGCAGCAATGCTACGACCTCTCGGCGGAGTACGAGAACGACCGAAACGAGGCGCGGCTCGATGAGCTGGGAAGCAGCCTCATTAGCCTGCCCCCCGTCGACTCCATCGTCGTCTCCGGCTCCTTCTCGCACGTGCTCAACCTCACCAACTTCTCTGAGGAGGTCCAGATCGCGCACCACCGCCGGATCAAGCTCAAGAGGAGGGGGGGGAGATGGCTGTGTCCTTTGATCTTGTGCATGATCAAATTTTTCATTATGGATATTGAGTCAAGGTGTTTGTTAGAAATATGACTCGATCTTAACAAACTCGGAATCCTTGCCTTCCACGACTCGGGCTCCTTGGCTATAAATAGTCACCCCTATATACATATAAAGATTGAGCCATTATAGTGATCTTTATCTCATGTGGTTTTTTCTCGTAAGGATTTTCACGTAAATATTGTGTTCCACTTTACCTCTGTACGCGTGCGTGTGCCCTAACCCAACATTAATGTCTACATAAACCATGACAAGAAATTCGCTTTCGTGGAAATGATGTATGTGGAGGAGGCAAGCAATGCCATATGGCCCTGGACGGCATTTTGTTTGAAGGGGCGCCAGTGAAGGTTACAAGACCAGCAGACTATTATAATCCTTCTCTGGCAGCTGCCCTTGGCGCAAGCCAGCCAAACCCCAATCTAAATCTTGCTGCAATTGGCCAAACACCAGACTCGACTGGAGGGTTGGAAGGCCCAGACCGTATTCTCGTGGGTAGACTTCCATACTACTTCACAGAGGCTCAAGTTCGGGAGTTACTTGAATCCTTTGGGCCTCAAAGATTTGATCTTGTGAAGGATAGAGAAACTGGTGACTCAAAGGGCTATGCTTTAAATGGTATCAAGATGGGAGACAAAACTCTTACTGTTAGACGAGCAACCCAGGGAGCAGCTCAGCCTAGAGCAGAGCAGGAAAATATCCTGTTGCAGGCACAGCAACATGTGCAATTACAGGTATAGTTCAACTATTTAATTGTCACTCATGGTCAACTAATTATTCTCATGCCAATTAGATTATATTTCTGCAATTGTTTCTTAATTAGGTTCTGATTATGACGAGAGACAATTTATTAAAAAGAGGTATGGATAGGAGGTTTTGTGTAGTTTCTGTGATAAGAATGAATCGGTTATCCATCTTTTTTTTTTTGAATGTGTGGTAGCTAAGAATACTTGGGACATAATTGGTGAGTTTTTTGATATAGAAATTGGATATAATTACGAATCTGTTGCCCGTTTTTGGCTGAGTAATAAGAAAAATGCGGCGTTGAATACTATTTGTGCTTCAACCTTGTGGAGTTTGTGGAGTATTAGAAATAACATGATTTTTCATTTTCAGTGTTGGTCAAGTGTAAGAACGGTTTGGAGAAAAATGCTCTTTTTGCTGAAGAATTGGAGTCTGTTATACAAAGAAGGGATGGCGGTTCAACTAAACCGATTTTGCAAAAGGCTGGAGACAAGACTTCAAGCGCCATTGCCTTTGGGTTTTGAAATTACTTGAACGAAGACTGAGAGAAGTGTTAATAATGACCCTTTTTTGATCCTCATTCCTTTTGAACTATCTTCGCTTCTGTAACCTCCTGAGCTGTGTGTTGATGAAGGATAAGAAATAGCCCTTTTGGTGTGGTGTTTTGTTAGATGCTGGGACTGTTTAAATATTTGCTTTGCTGAACAAGTTTGTAGCCTGTTTGTCAGTTTCTTTAATTGAAACTAGGGCATTTCTAAATGCCTGACCCACGTGGTTACTGCAGATGAATTAAAAGATGATGAAGAATACGAGGACATCATGGAGGACATGAAGTTAGAAGCAGGTAAATATGGTAAATACCACAAACTTCTCATCCATTATTTCTCCTCTTTTATGGTGTTCCTCCTGGGTAGTTGTGGGTGTTTCCGTGTTTGTATTCTATTCTATTTTTGTGGTGTTTCCCTGTCGGGACCGGTGTATTGTCTTCTTGAAATGGATGGCAGAGCTCCTGCCCTTGGTTTCTAAAAAGGCTATTTCTCCTCTTTTGAAATTTAGCCATTTGATCATCTGCTGAACTATGTCTCATTTATGAATAACTAGAAATGCATACGCGGCGGCACGCCGCGTAAGTTAGTCTTCGCGAATAATATAGTAAAATATAAATTCCACTTTAAATGAAGGAGAACAACCAGCCAAGATTTTTTTAAATGTCTAAAACAAGAAACCTGAACTGCAATGAAGCTAATGTTCTTCACCAATAATTTAAAATCTCACCAACACCGGTCATAGCTTGCTCGCTCCATTTCAAAAGAAATAATACAGAAGTTAGCATAAATTGATCATGAAAGAAATGTACGAAAATCTAGCGTAGGACAACATAAGTTTTAGTTAAAGGATCATCGCTAATTGCACAAAGAACATACAACAATGGTTTAGATTTGTTAGTTCGGGTAAAATGATTATACCTCATCTTTGAGGTCATGCAATAGAATTGGTAAATAGCTAGTTAACTATTGTCTTCTATCATTTGTTTTGAAAGCTAACTAAATCTGAGTTGATAAAGATACTAAACAACAAAGGTGTAGGAAGGTGTCATCTTTGGGTGGCTCTATAGCATCATAAAATGCGTTGATCTATGCAATCAATATCACCTGACAAAAGAAGATAATCTTTTATTTTTCTAGTAACTTGATTGCATGTCTAAGCGGCAGATAGCCTCATGAAGACCAGTATTTTCAAAAAGATTGGAATCATGCATAGTTATAAGAAGAATGGCAAAAAATAGCTCCTGATATCCATGTTTGTCACAGAAATCATAAGATTGATTCATACATTTACATTACCTTGTAGTAGCAAGTTGCGTTAATAGCTTTTCTGATGGTTTGTTTTGATTGAAATTTCTGAAAATTGCACCTAGCTTTTGGATCATGAAACATACTCTGCATGTTTAGTAAATAAATTCATATGAGAAACACAACACCATCATTGAAAACTCAAAAAGTATCAACCTATGTTATAGACCAACCTTTCCAAAGAGAAGTTAGATGTTTTAGCCGATCGTTCTATTTAGGCATGAGCAGACAATGGAATGATAGAATTGTACAGCAAACCATTGAGGAAAAAAGCTAATACAAATAAAAGTAAAAAATGTAAATGAGTTAACAAAAAAATACGCGAATATTGGACCTTCATTGGTGAACTAAACAGGTCAGCGCTCCCTGTGGCAGCGAACTATGTTGCGCTGGGCGAATTTGGTGGATATCATTTATCCTTTGACGAAACCGCTAAAAATGAAAGTAAAAATAAAATAATCAAAATTTTAGAATTCATGGGTGATCAGCCATACCCTAAAAAACCAAGCTATACAGCAAAAGCTTCGTAAAACATAACCTGTACCATACGAAAGTCAACTAAAGGATATGTGATGCACAACAGCAGCAGAAGGTATGGTGCGAACATACGTAATAGTGAAAACCTGGAGCAAAAAAAATGCTGTGAGCTGTGCATTAACATTGCAAGCAAAACTGCGAGAATAAAATGTTAATAGCCATAAACGATTTGGCAATGGTGAGGCAATGACTACAAAATAATCGTACCTGCAGTAGACGGTGAAGGGATCACTGTATGCACAACAAGAGTAGGCTGTCTGATACAGGCCATCAGCATTACGTATACATCACGAAGCTAAGTGGAAATAGCACTAAACGTAGTCAAAGAAGAATTCGTGAACGTGCGTAATGACACATAGCAAGTAATCGAAGCACACCCATATGGCTGACAACGTAAAGAACAACATATACACGTAGCACAGAACAACTGATTAGCGGCGAAAAGAACAAAGATATCTGAGGTGGCACATAAAACAAATCTACAAAATAACGGTAGCAAACACATATAGAGGTGACACATAAAACAAATCTACAAAACAACGGTAGTAAACATGTCAGCCGGAAAATTCAAAAAAGCACCAAAAGATGTTAGTTGCTAACAGCGTGGACACGCAAATATAGCAGTTAAAGCTAATTTCTAAAATAGTAAATGCATTCGAACAATCAACAGACTTCTTGAACAGCAAACACAGGCATATATTCGACAAATAGACTGAAATAACCTCAAAATTCAAAAGGATATTCAAATTTGGATTTATTTGGCTTTGTTTGAAGTTGTTTCCAATTTTTGCCGTTTTTGGAAACTTTCCGGCGCTTCCCGCTTTCCCTTTTCGGCAATTCCGCTTCCGCTCTCCACCGGCGCCCCCGCAAGCAAGGCGCCAAGACTGCGTGCATCTTCCTCGCCGCTCGCGTGAGCTCGCTGTGGCAGAGCTCGCTCGCCGCTTCGCCGCCGCTTCGCTCCGTCGCGCCGCTCCTAGCCCCTTAGGGCAATCCGCCTCCCGCCGCCTAGCGCCGCCCCGTCCCGTCCCATCTCCGCTCGTGCCTCCCCGTCATGATTCGGCCGACGACCCCCGCCGCCCTTCCCCGCTATTTAAACCCCCTCCGGCCTCCATTTTTGGTCCTCCGAACTCGTCGTGCCCTCCTCCATCGTTTCCCCTCTCTCTCCAGCTCTCCCGTGGCCTCCCGAGCTCGCCCCACGAGCTCCTTCTCCGCCTCCGGCCAAGCGCCGTCGCCGGCTCGTTCCGCCGTCACTTGCCCCCTCCCGTACCGCGCTTTAGGTTCGCGGTGAGCTCCTCCCCCTTTTCCCCTTTGTCACGTGCTCTCCCGTGCCCTAAAACGCGCGTTCGTCTTCGTCACCCCCGGCTCCGGCAACTAGCGCTGCCCGGCTCGCCGGCTCCGCTCGCTGCCACCCGGCCCCACCCGCAGCCACTCCCTCTCTCTCACGCCGCTGCAGCCGGGCCCCACCTGTCAGGCGGCTCGGCCGTGAACTGGGCCGGCCTAGTGGCCATGTCCCACGCGTGCGCGTTCGCGGGCCGATTTCGGCGTTGGCACGGCCCGAATGAACAGTACCCTTTTCATTTTCCTTTTCGGTTTTTCATTTCTAAAATCCATTTTAAATCTTTTTAATATTCCAAAAATGCCCAAAAATTCCAAGAAACCCAAAAATAGCCCAAATATACTTTTCCGAACTGTTTCGAGCCACTGAGTTCAAAAATGACCTCCGATTCACCAAACCAAGTTTCCAAAATTCCCAAAATGCCCTCCGACCCATTTCCGGCTATTTTCTCTCTCGTTTTTCTCTTTTCTTTTCTCTTCTTTCTTTTCGTACCATTTATTGTTTATTTTATGATGTTTGTTTACGATAGAACCGACGCCCGAGCAGTACCAACTCCCGGAGCCGACACAGGAGCAGGAGCAGTACTTGGAATCGGAGCCGGACCAGCGTGACGCCGAGTACGACTACACCAACACTGAACTAGGGAACCCCTCCGCCTCGCAAGGCAAGCCATACTCCATTGATCATGTTGAACCTAATATTTCCTCAAATGATTCTTAGTTATTTTCTACCGCATTATTTCCGAACTATATGTTGAAATATCGCAAAGCTGGTATATTCGAATGACATGATAGCTAGTTAATGCCAAGAAGGCTCATGGAACTTCCTTGACAAATATTGAATCCGAATAATCCTTTGTAACCCTAGAACATCACTACTGTCATTATTTGGCTAGGTATTCTATTATAGTTAATTAGACCATTTGTATGAAAACATGAAATACCGATGGATTATTGATTTGGAATGTTTATGAAATGTTGCGGTCCGGGGGACAGTATTGGGCTAGCTAATGGGACGGGTGTTAGTCGATCCTCGATCGAGAGGCGATACCAAGGTATGAATGGATGGTGGTATGTTGGATACCAAGGGACTGTGGAATGTAATGGTTTGGTCTATGACAAAGTAAGGACTTACAACCTTGGGCAAAAGTAAATAACTTAAGAAATCGTTCAACCATAGGTTGGGCCAGTCAACTCCGTTGGCTTGACTCAACGTAGCTCGGTACATTGTACTTTCCCCGGAATACCTATAGGAGCAGGGTTACCTTCCCGGTATGGGAGATGGTCCGCAGTTATGGGGGTGGAACGAAAGTGTGAACGAGGAAACTGTGGCATTTCGGGTTCACAACAGTAGGTGTCCACAGTAAGCGGGATCGCGAACTCCACTCTGGCCAGTGGGGACCCCGGGTTATTGTAGACCGAAACTCTACCGGATAGGGGCTAAAAGGGAAAGATCCAACGAAAAGCTATGATAACCTCGATCCGGCCGCATGCATAAAAGTTGCATGTTAATTGCGTGGCATAACGATTGTGGAATCTTGTGGGTAAAGCTGAACACCTCTGCAGAGTGTAATCAAATGGTATTCGAATACGCCGTGCTTCCGGTAAATGAAGCTGAGTTAAAATGGGGTGAATCCCGAACCTAAGCTCAAGTAGTTCTTGGATTAATAAGTATGGAAGTGAATAACTTTGGAAACCCCCCCCCCCCTTTTATCATATTAGTATGATTTGTGTTTTAAATGAAATGCCAATCAATTATGAAAACTTGCATACACCAGATGAGACATATGGCTATCTCTTGTTATTCTTGCATGTGATAATCAGGCTTCACTGTGTGGCTTGTTGAGTACGTTGTAGTACTCACCCTTGCTTAATTAACCCATTTTAGAGTATCAAGATGCTGGAGATTTCCAAGAAGTCGTAGATGGCGACACAGTGTGGTTCTAAGTCTCAGTCTCCGCTCGACTCGCCTGTGGATTTTACTTTTGCGCTGACTCTCTTTTGTGATGTAATATATAACTTGAAGCTCGTCGCTTCCTTTGAAAACTCTGGCCGTTAGTCCCTATGTGATGTAAAAACAGTTATATCGTTCTTTTGCGGGTAATGAACGACTTGGTTTCCGGTGACTAATCTTCCTGGGTAGTCATTTCGGAGTTTAAACGCACCCCTGAAAAGGCGGTCCGTCACAAGTGGTATCAGAGCCTAGGTTGACCGTAGATTGAGACCTAGATTGGCTTAAGGATCTTTTACAGAAAATTAATTTAACGTATAAACAAAATGAGTTATGAAAAACATAAGTATTATTGTTGTCCTCTTCTACCTCTTTCTATCTCAACCCTCTTAGAGTTCTTATTTTCGTTTTTGTTTTAATATTTCCCGTTCCTTAACTTACTTCAAATTTCACGTTGATCACAGATGGTTCATCATGCCTACCCGGATCCAAGTATTTTCGGTAGTTGGGCTGGACTACTCTGGAGGATGATGCAGCAAGTAGGAGCAACAGATGAACACCGCCCTGCGTTCCATACCCAAGAAATGCTTCGGGACGACTTACGTTGCCAGTGGATGGCATGGGTCGAGCTGCCGCCCCTGCCACTCCGCCCAGGTGTCCCTCGACGATTTGAAGGAAGACGACTCTACGAGTCCGCGGCGATTCAGGATGCCGCTCGCCAAGCTGTCCACTACCTCCGGAACCACTACGAAAGGGAACTGGATGACACCCAGTTTCAGCTGATCCCCCAGCTGTGTGACGAAAGCATTGGCATCTCCTTCCCTCTGGATGAAGCGGACCCGAGGATCGAGGAAACCTCCGACTATATATTGCTGATGGAACGCGAATACAACCGCGCACTCCGGGAGAACAAAGTACAGCATGATCACCTTCATCAAATGTGGGACCTGGTAGATCAACAGCACAACGATGTAGTTCAACTTCAAGGCCAGGTGCAATAGTTGATGAACCAGATAATGGAGATCGAGCTTGTGCAGCAACCGGCAGCGCCCCCAGAAGAAGAACCCTCGGTGGACGGACCTTCGATGATAATAGACGAACCGCCGTCTCCAGATGTCGACATGGAGGACGAGGAAGACCCCGAAGAACGCTTCTTCTATGTCCCCGACGGCGGATGGAACCCCTAAGCTGCCAAGATCGTTAGGATGTGATGCACCCCCTTGTTATGTAATAGAACTAAGTGTTTTTGGTATTGTATTATTGGTGGTACCCTACCTTGAATGGTATGGTGTACGACCTATGGCTTGTAACAAACTATGATCCCCCTTCGTACTTTAATTTTAGTAATATATCGGGATTAGCCCTATCTCGTTCAAAATGTTCTCCCTTCCTTTTCATCTAAGCCCTCGTCTATTCACTCTAACCTTATCTAGAAATCTTAACTCCCACTTACCCTTCACTTTCCCTAAAACCCTGCTGCAGATCGAAAGGGAGTTGAATACAACCAAGTCAACCATGGTGAGACCCAACTTGCGGAATAACACCAGCGAAGAAGGCAACTCAAATGCCGAACAGACCAGCATGGCTCAAGTGTTAGCTATGATGGAAAGAAACAGATATGAGGCGGAAAGGCACCAAACTCAGCTCATGGAAAGAGTCCTAGAGCAGCTAGCCGCGAGACCACAAGGACCCCCTCAAGGAAACCACAACGTACAAGAAGGCCACATTGGAGGGACGAAATGGTCGGATTTCCAGAAGGCCCGACCTCCTATCTTCGCGACACCAACCGAACCATTAGCGGCTGATGACTGGCTCCGAGATATAAAAAGGAAACTGGACACCATCCAGTGCACGGACAAGGAACAAGTACTATTTGCATCACACCAACTCCAAGGTCCAGCAGCGGCCTGGTGGATGAATTTCCAAGCCACCAGGATTGAACAAGACACCACCTGGCAAGAGTTCGAGGGAGTTTTTCGCAAAGCTCACATCCCTGCAGGACTAATGGCCTCGAAAAGAAGATAATTCCTAGCCCTCCGACAGGGAGGAAGAACTGTCATGGAGTACCTTCAACATTTCAACCAACTGGCCCGCTATGCACCCAATGAAGTGGATACCGAGGCCAAAAAGATGGAAAGATTTTCTGAAGGATTACAAAAGAACCTGAAATTCCATATCGCTGCCCTAGAGTTTAGGGATCTGTCAACAATGGTCGACAAGCTAATGATGATAGAAGAAGCTAGGAATGACTTGGAGGACACCCGAAAAAGGAGAGCCCAGCAAATGAGGTTTCCGGCCCTTAACCAACCCAGAGGAAGAGCTCGGCTCAATACCTGATTTCTGCTAAAAGACAAGCGTTAGGAGGATTAGGCCGCTGCTGCTCAAAGCCACCAAGAATAGTGAAATGCTTTAAGTGTGGAGGAAACCATTATTCCAACAACTGCACTAAGAAGACTACAGGCTGTTACCACTGTGGACAGGAAGGACACTTCAAACAGAACTGCCCGAGAAAGAATCAGCCAACTGAAGTGGCCAAATCACAAGCGTCAGCAGCTTCGGTAAACCGTCAGCCGACAGTCTACCGACCGCAACCACAGCAGCAAGGAATACTGCAAGGAAGAGCACCCGCCAGAAGCGAAGGGAGCTCCAACCCACCCCACTCCAGAAACTTCCAAGGCAGGATCAACCACCTGTCAACTGAGGATGCTGCAACCGCTACCGACGTGATTATCGGTAAATTTCAAGTCCAATCTCAGATAGCTTTGATATTATTTGATCCTGGAGCAACCCACTCTTTTATTTCAATGGCTTTTGCATGCAAGCATGGTTTTCCGTATTTACCATTACAAAACCCTTGTGCGTTTCAAACGCCGGGTAATAGATTAATGGCTCGATATAAGAGCGAGAAGTTAGAAATAGTACTCCAAGGAGTTAAGTTTATAGCTGAGCTGTTGCTATTAGAGATGAATGGACTGGACGTCATCCTGGGAATGGATTGGCTGTCCAAACATAAGGCAACATTAGACTGTGAAAGGAAGTTAGTAACAGTGGTCAACGATAAAGGACAACGAGTAATCGTAAGAACCCACCCTGACTTAGTGAGAGACAAGGGAAGAAGCCTAAATGCCATAACCCTAGCATTAGACCAAGTACCCATTGTTCAGGAATACCCGGATGTTTTTCCAGAAGAGTTGCTAGGAAGGCCACCAGATAGAGACATAGAGCTGGAAATACAGCTGATCCCCGGAACCGCACCATTAACCAAGCGCCAGTATCAAATGGCACCTGCGGAATTGAAAGAACTTAAGAAACAGTTGGACGAGTTATTAGAGAAGGAGTTTATCCGCCCAAGCATCTCACCTTGGGCCTCGCCCGTTCTGTTCGTAAAGAAAAAGGATGGAAGTGCGAGACTTTGCGTGGATTACAGGGCATTGAATGCCGTGACCATCAAGAACAAGTACCCGTTGCCGCGAATAGACGAACTATTTGATCAACTCAAGGGAGCCCAAGTTTTCTCCAAAATAGATCTGAGAACAGGATATCACCAATTGAAAGTGAGAAAACAGGATAGGGAAAAGACGGCATTTACAACCAGATATGGATTATATGAGTTTTCGGTGGTTCCGTTTGGGCTCACAAACGCCCCAGCTTATTTTATGAACCTGATGAACAAAGTATGTATGGAATTTTTGGATCAGTTCGTCGTAGTGTTTATAGACGACATACTAGTGTATTCAAAAGATGAACACGAACACGCTAAGCATTTACACCAGCTATTACAAAAGCTTAGGGAGCATCAGTTATACGCCAAGTTCTCTAAATGTGACTTTTGGAAGAATGAGATCGCATTTCTGGGGCATATTGTCACCAAGGACGGAGTCAAAGTGGATCCGACGAAGGTAGAAGCAGTCAAGGAATGGAAGCAGCCGACGTCAGTGACAGAAGTCAGGAGCTTTCTCGGATTGGCAGGATACTATAGGAGATTCATTGAAGGATTCTCAAAGATTGCCAAACCTCTGACCTACCTTCTCAAAAAGGACACCCTTTACAAATGGACCGAGAAATGCGAGGCAAGTTTCCAGGAGTTAAAGACAAGACTAACATCAGCCCCAGTACTCATATTACCCGACACAAGTAAGGACTTTCAGATATATTGTGACGCATCAAAACAAGGATTAGGTTGCGTGTTGATGCAAGGTGGAAGGGTAGTTGCGTATGCTTCTCGACAGTTAAGACCACATGAGGAGAATTATCCAACTCATGACATGGAATTAGCTTCAGTAGTACATGCACTAAAGATCTGGAGACATTACCTATTGGGAAATCACTGCGACGTATTTACAGATCACAAAAGCTTGAAGTATGTGTTCACTCAACCAAATCTGAATATCCGGCAAAGAAGATGGTTGGAAATGATCAATGATTACGACTTGGAGATACAATACCACCCTGGAAAGGCTAATGTAGTAGCAGACGCGTTAAGTAGAAAGTCATGCCACCACATAGCCATGACAACAGACATCCCCCAACAGCTACAATTCGAAATGGAACGTCTAAACCTACAGATAGTGGAGAAAGGATTTTTAGCCTCCATTACAATTCAGTCAGATCTACTCAGTCAAATCAAAACAGCCCAGCAAGGAGATGAAGAAATCCAGCAATACCGCAAGGAAGCGAGTACCAATGGACCGTCAGAATTCTCGGAAGATGGGCAAGGCATAGTACGATTTCGTAATCGTATATGTGTTCCCAATAATAAAGATATAAGAGGATTGATTTTGACAGAAGCTCACTCATCCCAACTCACCATACACCCAGGCAGTACGAAGATGTACAATGATTTGAAGAGTGAATATTGGTGGAAAGGCATGAAGAAAGAGATAGCCGAGCACGTACTGTGTTGTGACGTATGCCGTAAGGTTAAGATCGAACATCAGAAGACCGCTGGAATGTTACAACCCCTACCGATTCCTGAATGGAAGTGGGATAAAATCGGAATGGACTTTATTACAGGACTATCCAAAGCACAACAAGGATTTGATTCTGTATGGGTAATAATTGACAGACTGACTAAAGTAGCACATTTCATACCAGTCAAGCAGACCTATGGCAAGGATAAGCTAGCAGAGCTATACCTGACACAGATAGTCAGATTATATGGGATTCCCAAAAAGATTGTGTCAGACCGAGGAGCCCAATTCACCTCAAAATTCTAGAAGAGTCTACATGAAGCCATGGGGACAGACCTGAACTTCAGTACAGCATATCACCCACAGACAGATGGACAAACAGAAAGAGTCAATCAGATACTAGAAGATATGTTAAGAGCTTGTGTATTGACCTATGGAGCGTCTTGGGTTACTTGCCTACCTTTTGCAGAGTTTTCTTACAATAACAGTTATCAGGCCAGTCTACAAATGGCACCATTTGAGGCACTTTACGGGAGAAAGTGCAGAACCCCTTTGAATTGGACTGAAGTGGGAGAGAATCAATTACTAGGACCACAGATTGTACATGATGCAGATGCTCATGTACGGATCATCAGAGAAAATTTAAAGATAGCACAAGGACGACAAAAGAACTATGCTGACACAAGGAGAAAGGACATCAATTACCAAGTCGGAGATTTTGTTTATTTGAAAGTAACTCCATTCAAGCCTGTGCATAGATTTCAGATCAAAGGAAAATTGGCACCAAGATATGTTGGACCATATAAGATCATAAGCAGAGTTGGAGAAGTAGCCTACAGACTGGAGTTAAGTCCTGAGTTGTCACGAGTACACAATGTATTCCACGTATCACAATTGAGAAAATGTCTTCGACAACCAACAGATTAAGTACCGCTGGAACAGATTGACCTACAGAGCGATCTGACCTATACAGAGGAACCAGTCAGGATTATTGAGACAGTTGAAAAAGAGCTCCGAAACAAAGATGTCAGGGTATGCCGAGTACTGTGGAAGAATCACACGCTCCAAGAAACTACATGGGAAAAGGAATCGGAATTGCAGCGAGATTTTCCCAACCTCTTCCCCAGGTAAGTAAATCTCGGGGACGAGATTTATTTTAAGGGGGGTAGGTTGAAATAACCTCAAAATTCAAAAGGAAATTCAAATTTGGATTTATTTGGCTTTGTTTGAAGTTGTTTCCAATTTTTGCCGTTTTTGGAAACTTTCCGACGCTTCCCGCTTTCCCTTTTCGGCAATTCCGCTTCCGCTCTCCACCGGCGCCCCCGCACAGTGCGCTTTCGCACTGTGCATCTTCCCCGTCGCCCGTGAGCTCTGCTGTGGCAGAGCTCTGCCCCGCTGCCCCGCCGCCCCGCCCCGTCCCGTCGCGCCGCTCCTAGCCCCGTAGGGCAATCCGCCTCCCGCCGCCTAGCGCCGCCCCGAGCTGCGCCGCCCCGTCCCGTCCCATCTCCGCTCGTGCCTCCCCGTCATGATTCGGCCGACGACCCCCGCCGCCCTTCCCCGCTATTTAAACCCCCTTCGGCCTCCATTTTTGGTCCTCCGAACTCGCCGTGCCCTCCTCCATCGTTTCCCCTCTCTCTCCAGCTCTCCCGTGGCCTCCCGAGCTCGCCCCACGAGCTCCTTCTCCGCCTCCGGCCAAGCGCCCTCACCGGCTCGTTCCGCCGTCACTTGCCCCCTCCCGTACCGCGCTTTAGGTTCGCGGTGAGCTCCTCCCCCTTTTCCCCTTTGTCCCGTGCTCTCCCGTGCCCTAAAACGCGCGTTCGTCTTCGTCTCCCCCGGCTCCGGCAACTAGTGCCGCCCGGCTCGCCGGCTCCGCTCGCTGCCACCCGGCCCCACCCGCAGCCACTCCCTCTCTCTCACGCCGCAGTGCCCCACTGTCAGGCGGCTCGGAATGGGCGACCTAGTGGCCATATCCCAGCGCAAGATTCAAGGCCGATTCAGCGTGGCACGGCCGAATGAACAGTACCCTTTTCATTTTCCTTTTCGGTTTTTCATTTCTAAAATCCATTTTAAATCTTTTTAATATTCCAAAAATGCCCAAAAATTCCAAGAAACCCAAAAATAGCCCAAATATACTTTTCCGAACCGTTTTGAGCCACTGAGTTCAAAAATGACCTCCGATTCACCAAACCAAGTTTCCAAAATTCCCAAAATGCCCTCCGACCCATTTCCGGCTATTTTCTCTCTCGTTTTTCTCTTTTCTTTTCTCTTCTTTCTTTTCGTACCATTTATTGTTTATTTTATGATGTTTGTTTACGATAGAACCGACGCCCGAGCAGTACCAACTCCCGGAGCCGACACAGGAGCAGGAGCAAGATTTGGAATCGAGCCGGACCAGTGGACGCCGAAAGTACGACTACACCAACACTGAACTAGGGAACCCCTCCGCCTCGCAAGGCAAGCCATACTCCATTGATCATGTTGAACCTAATATTTCCTCAAATGATTCTTAGTTATTTTCTACCGCATTATTTCCGAACTATATGTTGAAATATCGCAAAGCTGGTATATTCGAATGACGTGATAGCTAATTAATGCCAAGAAGGCTCATGGAACTTCCTTGACAAATATTGAATCCGAATAATCCTTTGTAACCCTAGAACATCACTACTGTCATTATTTGGCTAGGTATTCTATTATAGTTAATTAGACCATTTGTATGAAAACATGAAATACCGATGGATTATTGATTTGGAATGTTTATGAAATGTTGCGGTCCGGGGGACAGTATTGGGCTAGCTACCGGACGGGTGTTAGTCTGATCCCCGACCGAGGACTGATACCAAGGTATGAATGGATGGTGGTATGTTGGATACCAAGGGACTGTGGAATGTAATGGTTTGGTCTATGACAAAGTAAGGACTTACAACCTTGGGCAAAAGTAAATAACTTAAGAAATCGTTCAACCACAGGTTGGGCCGGTCAACTCCGTTGGCTTGACTCAACGTAGCTCGGTACATTGTACTTTCCCCGGAATACCTATAGGAGTAGGGTTACCTTCCCGGTATGGGAGATGGTCCGCAGTTATGGGGGTGGAACGAAAGTGTGCATGAGGAAACTGTGGCATTTCGGGTTCACAACGGTAGGTGTCCACAGTAAGCGGGATCGCGAACTCCACTCTGGCCAGTGGGGACCCCGGGTTATTGTAGACCGAAACTCTACCGGATAGGGGCTAAAAGGGAAAGATCCAACGAAAAGCTATCATAACCTCGATCCGGCCGCATGCATAAAAGTTGCATGTTAATCGCGTGGCATAACGATCGTGGAATCTTGTGGGTAAAGCTGAACACCTCTGCAGAGTGTAATCAAATGGTATTCGAATACGTCGTGCTTCCGGTAAATGAAGCTGAGTTAAAATGGGGTGAATCCCGAACCTAAGCTCAAGTAGTTCTTGGATTAATAAGTATGGAAGTGAATTACTTTGGAACCCCCCCCCTTTTATCTTATTATTATGATTTGTGTTTTAAATGAAATGCCAATCAATTATGAAAACTTGCATACACCAGATGAGACATATGGCTATCTCTTGTTATCCTTGCATGTGATAATCAGGCTTCACTGTGTGGCTTGTTGAGTACGTTGTAGTACTCACCCTTGCTTAATTAAACCATTTTAGAGTATCAAGATGCTGGAGAGTTCCAAGAAGTCGTAGATGGCGACAAAGTGTGGTTCTAAGTCTCAATCTCCATTCGACTCGCCTGTGGATTTTACTTTTGCGCTGACTCTCTTTTGTGATGTAATATATAACTTGAAGCTCGTCGCTTCCTTTGAAAACTCTGGCCGTTAGGCCCTATGTGATGTAAAAACAGTTATATCGTTCTTTTGCTGGTAATGAACGACTTGGTTTCCGGTGACTAATCTTCCTGGGTAGTCATTTCGGAGTTTAAACGCACCCCTGAAAAGGCGGTCCGTCACATGGACAGATCGACATAGTAGTATGCACGAAGAATGAAGTCTAAGGACAATTAAAATTCTGTATAAAGAAAGAAAATAAGCCTGTAATTTATTTGTTTATTTGCATCTTTGACTGTAAGGACTTATCATCTATACTTAACCTATCATCTGTTATTTGCTTAATGTCGAACCATGCAATCGCATCCTTCATCCAACCCAAAAAAATGCAACAACTTTAAGGAAAATCAGCTAAGCACACCTGTATTCTATGCTCTTTGTATTTGTATATCCTAATGCAATAATGGAGCGAAATCTCAAGTTTTGACGACCGTATGGAACCAAATAGCCTATCATAAGGGCACCAAAATTAACAGAGGTCAAACAAGCTTGGAGGGTCATACAGTGGCCGTTCCTATCCCTCCAGTCGAACTCGTTCTCCAGGTCATCCATGCTGCCCTCCTCATCCCCGGCCCCGGGTGCGTGCGCAGCCTGCAACCAAACGAAGGAATCGAGCAAGCAATTGGGACTAAACGAACGAAATCCAGCCGGTGAACTGGAAGGCAACCAGGAGCAGGAAGCGGCGGCACTGCGGCGGGGGCCACTTGCCCTTGAGGCGCTTGAAGCGAATCTTGCACCGGGGATCGAATGGGAGACATCGCTGGCGGCTACAGCGGAGATGATGGCGGCGCGGGCACGAGGACGAAGCGAGGAGGAGCCAGCGGCTACAGCGAGCGGGAGGAGAAGAGGGGAGGAGAGGCGCTGGCTGGGAGGTGACTGGATCGAGAGTGTCGACGATTGGGGAGCAGGCCCCCGCCGAGCTTACTTGTTGAATGAGGGATCAAACAAAGCCCCTTTCTGCCACAGGTTGTAGCATCGAAGGCGTGGGAGATGGTCCGTTAGAAGACACAGAAACACAAGGATTTTATTCTGGTTCAGACCTCTCATGATCGAGATAATAGCCTTACGTCCAGTCGCCTAGTGGCCTTTTTCTGTATTGGAATGATGGATTCAAGTACCTCCCTCTCCCCCAATGTCTGGGACGTATTTATAGTTTACAAGGTTATCGTGTCGGTTACGGCCCCCGCCATGCACGTCTAACCGTGCCCGACGTGGTCATAACCGAATCCTACATTTACGCCACGTTTGAGTCATGAGCGCAACGGTCCTTCGGGGTGGCACGATTATCGCCGTAACCGTTAGTTGCTACCCCCGACCACGCAGCCAGAGCTCGAGCTTGGGCCGAGCTCATTTGACTCCGATCCGAGCAAGTTCGTCCGAGCAACGTGCTCGAACATTAACCGAGCGACGAGCTCGCACCGGACGGGCAAGGAGCTGGCACCAAACGGGCAAGCCAGGCAGCGGTGCTCGACCATCCTTGGGTCATCCTCGGGAACGACCTCCGAGGTGCCCGAGGTCGGGACGAGCTTACCGAACGGGCAAGGAGCTGGCACCGAACGGGCAAGCCAGGCAGCGGTGCTCGACCATCCTTGGGTCATCCTCGGGAACGACCTCCGAGGTGCCCGAGGTCCGAACGAGCTCGACCGTCGTGGCATTATGGTAATTAGGGGAATTAACCAATCCCCGACAGCTAGTCCCCGAGGTTCAAGTGAGATGGGTCATCTCCTTGAGACTGAGAAGTTCAAGGAGGGATTGAATTCTTGATGGTGAAGCTCTTATCTCAACATCTGGTCATGAAATGACCAGGAAAAGGAATTGATAGATGAGGCAGGCTCATACAATCACATCCCGAGCGAACCATGCTCGGGGAAAAGGTCGGCACAAGCTGCACCGAACGGGAAAATAAAACGCGATCGAAACTCGTCCCGAGCATGGATCAAAGGCCCAGGGACGCTAGGCATGGATCAGACGCCTAGCAAAAAGGTAACTAGCAGACAGTGAACAAACACATGCTGCCGCATCCCATGCACGGATTAGGTGCACAGGGGAATTAGACGTGGAGCATATGTCTAGGCAACTAGAAGATTGCGAGCGGACTCATACTGCCGCATCCCAAGCATGGATCATATGCCTAGGGAAAAGATAACTAGCAGACTGTGAACGAACACATGCTGCCGCATCCCATGCACGGATCAGGTGCACAGGGGAACTAGACATGGATCAGATGTCTAGGCAACTAGCAGATAGCGAGCGGACTCACATCGCCGCATCCCAAGCATAGATAATATGCCTAGGAAAAGATAACTAGCGCATCGTGAAACGAACACATGTCGCCGCATCCCATGCACGGATCAGTGCAGGGGAACTAGACATGGATCAGATGTCTAGGCAACTAGCAGATAGCGAGCGGACTCACACTGCTGCATCCCAAGCATAGATAATATGCCTAGGGAAAAGATAACTAGCAGACTGTGAACGAACACATGCTGCCGCATCCCATGCACGGATCAGGTGCACAGGGGAACTAGACATGGATCAGATGTCTAGGCAACTAGCAGATAGCGAGCGGACTCACACTGCTGCATCCCAAGCATAGATAATATGCCTAGGGAAAAGATAACTAGCAGACTGTGAACGAACACATGCTGCCGCATCCCATGCACGGATCAGGTGCACAGGGGAACTAGACATGGATCAGATGTCTAGGCAACTAGCAGATAGCGAGCGGACTCACACTGCTGCATCCCAAGCATTGGTCAGATGCTCGAGGAACTGACAGACGAGACCAGCTCGAGCTGCCGCATCCTGGACATGGACCAGATGTCTAGGGAAAGAAACTGGTAGACCTATGCTCAAACGCAGAGCACTCTTGGCCCAAAACAAGAAAAGTCCCCAAACGCGATGCTCGTTTGGAGGAATTTAAACGCGTCCCTGAGCGAATAACGCGCTCGGAGGAAGAGACTCGCGCCCGAGCGAAGTGCGTGCTCGGCGCGGAACAGGATCAGTCCCCGAGCGAAGTGCGTGCTCGGAGGAAGAGGGTCGCGCCCGAGCGAAGTGCGTGCTCGGCGCGGAACAGGAACAGTCCCCGAGCGAAGTGCGTGCTCGGAGGAAGAGGGTCGCGCCCGAGCGAAGTGCGTGCTCGGCGCGGAACAGGAACAGTCCCCGAGCGACCTGCGTGCTCGGAGGAAGAGACTCGCGCCCGAGCGAAGTGCGTGCTCGGCGCGGAACAGGATCAGTCCCCGAGCGAAGTGCGTGCTCGGAGGAAGAGGGTCGCGCCCGAGCGAAGTGCGTGCTCGGCGCGAAACAGAACGATCCGAGCGACTGCGTGCTCGGAGGAAGAGACTCGCGCCCGGCGAAGCGCGTGCTCGGCGCGAACAGATCGATCCGGCGAAGCGCGTGCTCGGAGGAAGATGGTCGCGCCCGAGCCGGCGCGTGCTCGGCGCGAAACAGATCGCCCCCGAGCCGGCGCGTGCTCGGAGGAAGAGGGTCGCGCCCGAGCGAAGTGCGTGCTCGGCGCGGAACAGGAACAGTCCCCGAGCGACCTGCGTGCTCGGAGGAAGAGACTCGCGCCCGAGCGAAGTGCGTGCTCGGCGCGGAACAGGATCAGTCCCCGAGCGACCTGCGTGCTCGGAGGAAGAGACTCGCGCCCGAGCGAAGTGCGTGCTCGGCGCGGAACAGGATCAGTCCCCGAGCGACCTGCGTGCTCGGAGGAAGAGACTCGCGCCCGAGCGAAGTGCGTGCTCGGCGCGGAACAGGATCAGTCCCCGAGCGAAGTGCGTGCTCGGAGGAAGAGGCTCGCGCCCGAGCGAAGTGCGTGCTCGGCGCGGAACAGGAACAGTCCCCGAGCAAAAAGGCGTGCTCGGGGGAAGAGGCTCGCACCCGAGCGAAGTGCGTGCTCGGGGCGGAACATGAAACATCCTCGCGCCCGAGCGAAGTACATGCTCGGCGCGGAACATGAACAATCCCCGAGCGAAAGGCGTGCTCGGGGGAAGACAAGAAAAGTCCCCGAGCAAAAGGCGTGCTCGGAGGAAGAGGCTCGCGCCCGAGCGAAGTGCGTGCTCGGGGCGGAACATGAAAAAGATAGAACAAGATTAATTCTCTAGCGCAATGCCCGCTCGGTGTGAAGAAACATGCGTTCGAGCTAAAAAATTACTCGGCACAGATCCGAGCAGAAGACCCGCTCGGGCAACGGGATGAAACTTGCGCCCGAGCGAAGAACTCATTAAAAACCGTGTAGTATCGGTCATCGGATGTGGAAGATGACACCTTCGGGATTCCTTTGGCAAAGAACCCGTCGATCCCCACGGACGGCGCCAGCTGTCGACGATTGGGGAGCAGGCCCCCGCCGAGCTTACTTGTTGAATGAGGGATCAAACAAAGCCCCTTTCTGCCACAGGTTGTAGCATCGAAGGCGTGGGAGATGGTCCGTTAGAAGACACAGAAACACAAGGATTTTATTCTGGTTCAGACCTCTCATGATCGAGATAATAGCCTTACGTCCAGTCGCCTAGTGGCCTTTTTCTGTATTGGAATGATGGATTCAAGTACCTCCCTCTCCCCCAATGTCTGGGACGTATTTATAGTTTACAAGGGTATCGTGTCGGTTACGGCCCCCGCCATGCACGTCTAACCGTGCCCGACGTGGTCATAACCGAATCCTACATTTACGCCATGTTTGAGTCATGAGCGCAACGGTCCTTCGGGGTGGCACGATTATCGCCATAACCGTTAGTTGCTACCCCCCGACCATGCAGCCAGAGCTCGAGCTTGGGCCGAGCTCATTTGACTCCGATCCGAGCAAGTTCGTCCGAGCAACGTGCTCGAACATTAACCGAGCGACGAGCTCGCACCGGACGGGCAAGGAGCTGGCACCAAACGGGCAAGCCAGGCAGCGGTGCTCGACCATCCTTGGGTCATCCTCGGGAACGACCTCCGAGGTGCCCGAGGTCGGGACGAGCTTACCGAACGGGCAAGGAGCTGGCACCGAACGGGCAAGCCAGGCAGCGGTGCTCGACCATCCTTGGGTCATCCTCGGGAACGACCTCCGAGGTGCCCGAGGTCCGAACGAGCTCGACCGTCGTGGCATTATGGTAATTAGGGGAATTAACCAATCCCCGACAGAGAGAAACTTCTAGAATGAGTGGGATGCAAGGCCTGAGCAGCGGCGTGCCGGCGATGATCAACAGCTGGCACAGCCAGAACGAGCGAAACACAAAACGATGGATGGCCGAGGTGTTTTTCGCATTGCTAGCGACGTGGCATAGCTGGCCATCCGGGAACTCTCCCAACTATAATAAAGGTAGTATACGCCATGCCCTTTCTGGCACAGCATTGCCTCTGTATTTTTGCTTCTTACGTTTCGAATTTTTTTTCAAAATAATACACGAAAAAACAAAAATTCCAAAAAAAAATAATATGTGAAAAGAAAAATTACAGAAGTGTACCTTTGTCGTCATTTTGAACGGTGACAGAGTTCAGAGTTCTGTCACCAAAGAATTAGCAATTTTAACTCAGTCATCACTGAGAATGGCAACAATAAATCATTCGTAGTCATAAAGTCACCAGTTAGGATCCATATCATTAGTCATCATTTGAATTGGCGATTCAAATTTCTATCGCTGAATGAAATGGCGACTGACTGTTCAGTTTCTCAGTTGCCATTTCCATTGGTGATAGAAAATCAGACTTAAGTTCACGCACGCCGGTCAGCCTGATCCAATCGCCATTTTGCCGAGTGCCCGAGAGAATGAGAGAAGAGGAGAGGAGAGAGGAGGAGGAGGAGGTCTGCGCGACATTTGAAGGTTGGTTGTTAATCTCATTTTTTATGCTTTTCGAAACTTAGGTTAGAAAACCAAAATAATTAGATTTGTATAGTAGTAAAAAAGCATGTAGATATTTGTAGAGTACTAATATTTTTTTTGTAGATATGGCCATATGGGTAGATTAAAATATTTATTTAGGTATATTTAGATTATTTTTTTGTAGATATGTTTAGATTATTTTCATGGTAGGTATGACGGGTGACACTGCAGCTGCGGCGCGGGAGTGCGAGTTGATCGACCCCATCACAGACGCGTCGCAATGTAGTCGTTTAGCTACACAGGCCCCGACGAAGGGCCAGGCGCCCATCGAGTTTTTGTCCCTGCGGTTGTGCACCCCATGAGGGCATGGAGGATCAACGTTCGGTGGATTCCGAGGTTAGTGAAGTCATTTAAGTATTGACATTGGATTGTGCTGTGAATGCATATCAACGTACTATCGTTATTTTCCACGTAGGTTGTGGGCCGCTGAATTGCTACTACTAGCCCGGATGGTGGAGGGCACACGCACAGACGACAATGACAGGCGTAGTGCCTCCCGGAGGTTCCCCTACAATAGGACTCTACTAACGGCTCTTGTCGACCGGTGGCAACCGAAGACGCATACCTTTCATCTCCCTTGCGGGGAGATGCCGCCAACGTTGGAGGACGTTAATTACCTTACGGGTCTCCCATGCACTGGAGAGACGGTTGTGCCTGACAATGTCGGCCCACACTGGTGCGCTGATATTCTCGCGAGGTTCTAGGGTGCTACCCCCTGAGGCTGACTACGAGACGTTCAGTGGAGGGCATGGACCGACGCAAAAGTGGCTCAGCAGTTCCACGTATGTTGTGTTTTGTTGTAATTTATTCGTTTGTACGATGCGGTACAATTCAAACATAATAACGTGTTGTTTTTACATCCCGAAAGGATGGCTATTGGTGCTGAAGACTACATCGTGTGGCACCACTTCGAGGCATACCTATTGTGGTTCTTCAGTTATGTCATGTTTTGCTCATCCCATGGAGATAGTGTGGGCAGGCACATGATCCAGCTCGCAAGGTCATAGCAGATGCGAAGTTGAATGACACCCCGCAGCTGGCTTGATGTCCGGCTATGTTGTGCGCCACGTACAGGGCCCTTTGCAAGGGCTGTCAGCGCGTCGTTGATAGCTCAATTATCATGGGTTGCTCGCTTCTTCTCCAGTTGTGGTCTCTCGAGTGCCTCCAAGTGGGAAGACTACATGTCGAGTTGGGATCTTACTAGAACGTCTTCTACAAGCTAGAAGGGGGCAATGTCAACCGTCCTACGATGGGGACTGGGTATTTTATTTCTATAAATTTATTTTTATATTATTTTTAAAAATTTCACCATCCACATCAAAAAAAATTATTAAATCTGACTTTAACAAAAATAGCAATAAAAGATTCAGGAATATCTACATGATTACTCAGCGTACTTCTACATTTTTTCTTTTCGGTGTACTATTTTTTTTAATTTTTAATTTTTCCTGTATTATTTAAAAAAATCACCCTTCCTCATTGCTGCCGTTATGAACGGCGAGAGAGTTCTGTCACCATTCATAATGGCGATAGAGTTCTGTCGCCAGTCATAACGAAGATAAGAGTTTTGTTGCTGTTCATAATGGCAACTAAAGTCCTAGGCGGCATCCACATCGTCAAGTCACCATTTTTCTAGCGACAGAGGTACACTTCTGTAATTTTTTTTGACATATTATTTTTATAATTTTTGTTTTTTCATGTATTATTTAAAAAATCCTTACGTTTCAATCGTACTGGTAGATCATAAATACATATACTGTACACCGCGTATACATACAGTATTGCCGCGATTTGTCAGGTCCTTTTCTCTGATTACATGAGCCAGCGACGAGCAACAATCAACATGATTCTATCTTGAACACCAGTCAAGAGACTCAAGACAAGGGAAAATGACAATGTGCCAACTCTTTAGCAGCTGTTTTACTTAATTTGCACCAGTTCATCTCTACATGCGACATGCAAATGCATGATCTCACTCTACACGGATTGCACGCTACCCTGCACCGTCTAACTTAAAAGCTCATTAAATCAAAAGGCTAGCTTTAAGCTAAAAAACAAAAAATCTAAGCTGAAACAAACAGGGCCTATATCATTGTTTTGAAAGAGGGTTTAGGGCAACCAATTAAATTAATCGGCTATTATCTCAATTCATTCCATTAACATAGTTACAATTGATAAACAAAATCATATATTAGAATATGGACTCACATTGCTGCAAGCCTGTCTCCTTACTATAACACCATAGGTAAACAACATGCACAGCAGGGAAAAGAAGGATAATCAACTAATCAATCAACAAGGGATCTTCTTTCACTGTACAGTACGTGTAGGTTACCAATGAAAACTGAGATATCTTTATATGTCGAGCATATGGTGGAACAACAACCAAATAAAAATGCATGCATTAATTAACAATGAATTCCACGACCAGGGGTCAAATGTATTTATTTGCAATTAGGCAGGCATGTTCGCTAGGGTTTTTTTTTTCAAACAAACTGATCCTGGAATAGTAAGGGGAACCAAAATGTAGAGGAAATAATGGGAGAGTCTAGCATAGCAACGGTTGTAAAATCTAGCAGATACAAAATTAAAGGTGCAAACTATTGGAAGAAGGAAGACGTGACAGGACAAACCACGTGGTTTCGACAAGCAGATGAAGCTCGGAGGCAATACAAACCTATGGCATAAAAGGCTATAGGAACAGAAGGTGCAGTAACCAAGCTACACAAAAAAATGCTCTCAGGTGGGAGGGTTCGGGCAGCCAAACTCAAACACCAACACGTGCATTGCGGTAATATGCATGAGCCCATGTTGTGGGAGCACTCCAAAGGTGGGAGGAAAAAAATACACTTGGTGCGAGTTCTTGGAGAAACATGATGACTAAACTGATAAAAGTCAAGATGAAGATTGTTAAATATAATGACTCGTATCTAGACTTTTAGAATATGAAAATGTGTGCTAGAAGAATCCTAATATGATTAGGATTCCTTATCCTAATAGGAGTAGAATTTCTACTTGTTTTGAAGGAAAACTAAGTGAGTAATAAAAACTAGGGGTTGGACATAGAAAACCCAAGCAACAATGAAGCTACAAACTAGCTCATTCAAAGCAAGAGACGCACAAGAGGATTAGATGATATGTTATTGTTTAACACTAGATTCTTGTACAGGACAAGGATCAAAAGGTTTGAGAGGTTGAGAAAAAGCAACAATTCCTTGTACTCTTTTGAGGTTTAGCTTAAAAAATTTGTGATCGGCTTCGCCAAATCTTATCTCTCGTCGTGTTTGCTTCAGCGTCGTTATTTTGGTTCTCTTTATAAGATTCATCCTCTTTGTTCTTAAAATCGTACATGTTCGTGTCATATGTCACAAAACACTGATCCAATCTGAGAGCTACTGCTGCAATTTTCTCCCGATATTGGCATGGATTTATGAATCATGGACGTCTCTGTCCTCCGCACATGATGGGTATTAATTCCCCCATGCCGCTGTCTGCATTTATCAGTAGATGCCAAACTAACAATCTTCCATCACCACCATGGATAGGTGCAGCCCAGACAGAGAATTGATCTCACCGCTATGCTCTAACAGTACCATGATACCGGCCTGCAACTTTAGGTGTATCCAATGCTGAGCTTTCACTGTTGCCCGTTGGAAGAAGTGTAGTTTTCTCAAGATTCGATCGCACGCTCAATCGCAGACCGGATCTGATTTTGACAGCATGAACACATGATTATGGAATTATGGACAAGCTTGCAGTGTTGCAGTGGTCTTGGCTGCTCTTGGGTCCCTGGGCCCTGCAAGAGCACAGTAGCTGCATTATCACCAAGAATTCTGGATGGCACCACACAAATATCAATTGATGAGGAAATAAAGCATAAACCTCACAAGTATTTTAAGTCCTAGTGGATTCTTAACTGCACCTTAGACCGGTGCAATTAAACACAAATCATGTTTACAAACTAATTAAAACTCGTTGTGATGACAATGATGTGTTGAGAAACTAACAAGTGTGAGTTAGCAAGTACATGCCAGATTGAGCATTTTTCTGTTTCGAATTACTAATTTTTGTTGCGGTGGTATGATGGCTACTGCAAGGGAACCATATCAAAGTACAAAATACAGCAGAAATGGCATATGTTGTACTACACATAAGACAGCTACAGATGCACTAAATTAAAATAAATGGATCAGTACAGTAGAACTATACATCTTCCATGACAAATTTGTAGCCATCTGCGCGGCTTAGCTAATTTTTTGTGGGATAAACCCAATAGATATAATTTAGTGAAAAATTGACTCCTTTTTGTGGATTCAGAATTGCTATATATCAGAAATAAAGAAAAATCTCCAGGAAAACTTAATTGGTACTGGGAAATTAGTTGACGATGATATCATCCTACCTTACCTTAATTTGATCATCCACAGAGAATATTTACATAAACACGCATTATGAACATCTTAGTTTAGATTCGGTAGGTGTACCAAGAACAGATGTATTTCTTCAATAGTTCAGTGCGACGTGAACATTGTCTGTTTGCATGCTTTAACTGTAAATATGGCCACCAACATTGCTCTCCCTCTTCTAGGTATCATATATCATTACATGTTGTGTAAGTAATTGAAATAATTCTGGCGGACATATATTCCGTACATTTGCTATATGAATTTGTTATCTTATCAACCATCGGTCAATTCCTAGAAGGAAACAAGGGCAGTACTATTCCATCTACTTGTATAATTACATAAATGAGAGCTGGAGGCAGGGCACCATCACCATGAAGGCATTAACAAAGCACATGCATGTACTTGCCCTCCATGTAACCTCTGTTTTTATATCCTCTTCCCATGTGCATCTTTCTTTTGAGCACAGATCTGCTGCAGTCACTCAGCGAGTACACTAACTGCAAGCTCGGCTAGCCGTCCAACTGAAAATTTGTCGGCTAAGATCAGGCACAACTGAAATGTGAACGAGTGATACCGCTGAGGACATGATCCCAGTCATCCAATTCCCCACTTGGACATCTGCCAGAGGAAATGCACGGTGGCTGCATGTCAGGACTGATTAGAAGCCAATCCGATTCGAAGAGAAAACTGGGCGGATTTACTTGAGGAAAAGGGAAAAGATGGATTACTAGACTTGTGTTCTACGCTAACAACTACCTTTACTTGAAACATAAGTTGGTGAATCATTCATGATTCATTTTCTCGAAGGTTTCAGACTTATATGCCTTGGGTTCAGAGTTACAGCAGTAAGTCTGAGAGAGTTAAACGAAGATTTCACTGTGGTGAACAGTGAAACCGCAAACAAGTTTACATCTCCTGCAGTGATTACTACTTTGATTATCCACCGTGGATCCTTCTCAGATGCTGATCTCAACCATTCCGTCCATTAAGTTGAAGTCGCCCAAACATTACCTTTCCTTGGCGACTCCTCTTTCAAAAGCTGAGAACTGTGAACTCTGAATTTCTTACGCTATGAACTGGCTCCTGACAATTCCTCCTGCTCATGTTGCTTGCCCTCAAGGAACAAAATTTGGAAAAGTGCGCTGTAAAAACATCACATCCTCCCATGTAGCATCTTTAGGAGCCAAATTTAACCATTGAATTAGCCACTAAGCAGTAGATATTCCCTTCCTGGGCACTAACCTTCTATTTAACACAGAAATTGGCTCAGTCTTGATTTGCCCGTCCTCAGCCACCAGTGGTAGACCTACCAATGGTACAGCATGAGGTCCCAGATGTTTCTTTAGTTGACTCACATGGAACACTGGATGAATATGGACATCTTTAGGAACCTGCAGTCGATAAGCCACTGTTCCGACCTTTTCGATCACCCTGAATGGTCCGTAAAATTTAGATCTGAGTAGATCCTCTTAAGCAAAATGCATTTTGACGATATGGTTGCAACTTCAGGTACACCATGTCTCCTACTTCTAAAATCCTTTTAGATCTGAGTCAGTCTACAAAATGTTTAATCCTCTTTTGTGACTGTTGCAAGTTTTGTTTGATTCCTTGAATCATTTCCTCCCTCTGCTTTAAAGTGACACTAGCCTCCTCGGACACATTACATGGGACTGAGAACTCGCCAATCTGTGAAGCAGAGTACGAGTACCCATATAAAGCTTGGAAGGTTGTACATTTCAAACCTGTGTGGTAAGAAGTGTTATACCACAATTCAGCCATAGCGAGCCACGAGAACCAATTCTTAGGTTTCTGGAATGCCATGCATCTTAAGTATGCTTCAAGGCATTGATTTACCCTCTCGGTTTGGCCGTCACTTGATAATCAAACTCAAGAAGCTTAAACAACAATTTATCTTGAATGCCTTCAGTTATTCTTTGTGTTGTAATATATTAAAGGCTTTTCTGATCAATTTTTATAATCAGCCTTCCTCCCCAAAAATAATGCCTCCATCGCTTCAATGCCTCTAAAATTGCCAATGTCTCTTTTTCATATACTGAGTGTGCAGTTGTTTTTGCCCCTAAAACCTTGCTAAAATATGCAATCGGTTGACCAGCCCGCATCAGTATACCTCCAATACCCGTACCACAAGCATCAGTCTCAATTACAAATGGTTGAGTGAAATCTGGAAGTGCAAGTACCAGACAGTGTCTAAGCTTCTCCCCAATTCCACGAGTCTTTTTTTAACATGTCAAAAAGTGGCCTACAAAAGTGACCATAGCCTTTTACATATCTCCTATAATATCCTGTCAAACCCAGAAATCCCCTAAGCTGTGTGATGCTTCTAGGTTTTGGCCAACTGAGAATGTCAATTATCTTCTTAGGATCGGTAGCAACCCCTTGTCCATTAATAATATGCCCAAGATATTCCACTTGAGAAGTAGCAAAGACACATTTATTGAGCTTAACTTTAAGTTTGTTCTCCCTCAATATATTCAGTACTATCTTGAGTTGCTCCTTATGCTCATGTATATTTTTTACCTCAATATACAAGTATGTCATCAAAGAAAACCAATATGAATCTTCTTAAATATTAAGCAAAAATGGAATTCATCAATGCATGAAATGTTGCCGGAGCATTTGACAGCCCAAAAGGCATCACTAGATACTCATAATGACCTAGATGGGTACTAAAGGCAGTTTTGTGAACATCATCCTCCTCCATTCTGATTTGGTGGTACCTCGGCCTCAAATCCAATTTTGTAAAGATGGCTGCTTCATTAAGTTCATCCAAAAGATCCTCAATAACTGGCATTGGAAATTTATTTTTGATAGTTATTGAGTTTAATTGTCGATAGTCCACACACAATCTCCATGACCCGTCTTTCTTCCTAACCATGACTGCTGGTGAAGCATAGGGGCTGACACTGTCTCTGATTTCATCATTTTCCAGTAGTTGTTTAATAATACTCTCCATTGCATCCTTTTGATAATAGGGAATTTTGTATGGCCTAAGATTCGGAGGGTCAGCCCCATTCTTCAAGTGCATAACATGATCACAATCCCTCCGTGGTGGTAATCCTTTAGGCTCACACATCACCTCAGAAAACTGTTGCAATGTCTTCAATGTCTGCTGGGATAGCTCTGTCATGACCGGACTTTGCATCAGCTATTTGTTACACTTGAATCACAAAGCCCAACACCCCCTTTGGAATCATCTTCTCCAACTTGGCAGCTTTAATATTGCAGTTTGCAACTGGGTTAGTAAAGTCTTTGAAATGTATTACCTTGTTTTCTTTGCATATCGATAAGCTCCTCTGCCTCAAGTCCAATCCAATTGGGCTGTGCTCAAAAATCCAGTCTGCACTTATGATAATGTCAAAAAATTTCAGTGGCAGCAGATTAAAAGAGTTGCTAATTGCCCACTAGAATATGGGTTGATCAAGAAGGTGGCTGTAGCTGGAGGAAAGCTCCAAATGTATCCTCTCAGATGCTGATCTCAACCATTCCCTCCATTAAGTTGAAGTCGCCCAAACGTTACCTTCCTTGCCAACTCCTCTTCAAAAGCTGAGAACCGACTGTGAACTCTGAATGTCTTATGCTATGAACTGGCTCCTGACACTGCAGTCCATACTCAAAACCTCAAGATTAATGAATCTAAGTAGGGCCTCCAATACCGTGTTACTCAAGGAAGAAACTAGGTACATGCAGGACCATGACAACAATAACATCTTGCCTAATACTTCTAGCTAGGGCGCAGTATGTTACATACTATCAATACTAAATGCGTAGAGTCTCAAGAAAAAAGAGAAATAAATAAATGCTTAAAAATGTGTACTATTTCCGAAAGTATTAATGATGTCTCTTCTTCCTGGATGCACCATGTTTCAGCTTGTTTTCACTGTTTCCCACCAATTTAGTTTTTTAAAAGTTAGCATTTAGATCAAAGCAATGAGCAGCCACATATACCAAATACCTCAATCTCAAGATATCTCCACATATGAGCAAAGAACACAAAAGATCGAGAGTAAAAGATGGACAGTCTCTGGACTGTTCTTATAGAAATAATCAACAGCTGCATTGTACTAGCTTATCTAACCTAGTGATGATATACTAGCACAATATATGACCTGAAGCTCCATTGTAAGACCAAATCAATTCTTGCACTGCTCAAAACTGTCTCTCTACCGTGATGTTAAGCTAGAAAACTAAATGCACCATTTGCAAACCGATCAGATTATCCATGAATACATTGAAGGTCACATCTCAAGTTTACATGTTACAACATTGAATACCCTCCATGTGCTTTTTCAGACACTGGGTATGGCAAATCTGTCAGGTGTTGGGCAGTGGAAGAACTTCAATAGTATTATTTGGTTGGCAGCATACAGGCTCACAGTTAGTGCAGCAAGGTCCTAAATGTCAGGGAAAAACAATTGGACAAACTAGGATCATGCTGGGGAATTTGTATGCTAAGTTGTTAACTACAGTCCCTACTCAGGAGCTGATAAGTTTACTACTCAAATAGTATATAGAACTCAGATGTTAATCAGAACTATTGTTCCCAAGCTCCAAGGAAAAGGAAAGAAGAAGGCTGAAAATTTCACCATTACTTGCTTTCCTCATCTTTGTGGACACTCAGCTATGGTAGTAAAGTATGACTGTATAAGTATTCTCTTCCTCTCACTCATAGATAAGTTATATATGTCAGAACTGGTAACTTAAATGGACTTATCTATCTGATCGAGTATCCATTTACTACTCTTAAAATGCAGTAAAAGTTAGAAGGAAAATTGAATTATTGAGTTTATACCTTTTATTTGTATTGAGGCACTTAATATATTTAAAGTAAAAGAATAAAAACTACCATTACCACTGGAAAGATTCCTAGTCTTAACCGCTCACATGCCATCAATTCAGTGGGGGCCATCTTACTCTATATTAGAAGATATTTTGCATCGTTGTAAAATTAACCTCCAGAAGCAGACCCTACAGTTTTCATGTGCGTAATATGTTGTTATTCCTTAACTGATAATGGCAATATGGAAAATTCCATACATGATAAAGCGCAATTAGACAAGGCATATCCTATATAAAGGCAGGCTCTTTCACTACAAACCACAAAACCATACAAAGCTAAACCTCCAAAAATTGCTTCAGAGCAGAAAAAGGGAAAGGAGCGAGTCAGAAAAGAGACAACCCTTAGACAATGGCTCTTATTGCCAATGAACTCAAGGCCAAGGCTGAAGTCTACTATGGTGATGAGATCTGTCAACAATGCACCATGCTCCTGCTCAAGGAAGCAGGCCTCCCCAATGGTCTGCTTCCCTTAAAGGACATAATGGAGTGTGGCTATGTTGAGGAATCTGGATTTGTGTGGCTCAAGCAAAAGAAGAGGATAGACCACGTCTTCCAGAGTTTAGGAAGGCTGGTCTCTTATGGCACTGAGATCACTGGCTTTGCAGAGAAGGGAAGGATCAAGAAGGTCAAAGGGATAAAGACCAGGGAGCTCATGATGTGGCTCCCAGTGGAGGAGATAGCCCTTGATGAACCAGCAACTGGTAAACTCATCTGCAAGAGTATTGCTGGTTTTTCTAAGACCTTCCCTGCATCAGCTTTCCATATCCCAGAGAAGGAGAATGAGAAGATGAACTGTGCCATACCAAAACCAGTTGTCCTAATGGAGAGAGCTCCAGAAGTTGTTAAAAACAATTGATCCTTCTAACATCCATTGGGCCGCATATCATTATCTGCCCTTCAATCCTATATACTGAAATAATGGTTGAATTGAACTGGTGCTTTACTATTTGCTTATGTACTTCAAAGGTGACAGCCCAAAGCTCTTCCTATATACTGCTATTGTATGACTGCCCTGGCACCTATAAACCTGTAAACCAACCGCCCAACCGCATTTTCTGTACTACATAGCTCTATGTTATGTTACTAATATGCACCATGTTATGGATTTCTATGATATGTTTTCTTTATACTCTTTACCCTTCTGTTTCAGAGGAAATACTACTATGAGATGCTTTTATTTTTTTCACTTTTCCCTTCTCATTTTTAGAGAAAATAAATGACAAGGCATGAGCATAAAAAGGAACAAAACTTGTTTGCAAGGCGTGTGAGTATGATCTCTAAATGGTCTTTGCAACCTGTTATTGTCCCTGATGATTATAGAACTTAGCAGATGCAGCAAGTGGAAGATGAAAAGTTTCAATGACAAGTTTAAGGAAGGATAAAATCAAGCTTATTATACAAACTGCCAAACAAGGTTGTCAGGGTCGTTTTCCTATTGACAGGATCGAGATCCTAGGATAATGGGAGGGCCTACCTCGAAAACAGCGATTCTAAAGATATAAGGTCTTGACCACAATTTTATATATATGGTTCTTCCAAATTAAGATCCTACTAGGATTGGATCAAAATAGTCCCAAAGGATCCTAGGATAGTAAAATTCTACCACACAGATCAAGATCCTGACAACCTTGCCAGTGATTAACGTGTACATACTAAAGCTTCAAGAGGGGTGGTTATGGGGCTTGCATGACCCCATTCTAGATGGGTGGATATAGGGGTACGGGCATAAGTAGTTTAGTTGCTTGTATCATGGAATGCAGTATGCATAAAGAAGTTAGTGGGATGGTTCTATCAAATAATACATGTCACGGCCTTCAAAATGGTTTGGAAAGTCAAGTAAGGACCAGCAATGTTCCAATAAGATTTGGTGATGCTTTTCTTCACAAGAAATAAAAAGATTTGGTGGTACTAAATTTAGACTTTGGAGAGTGTGAAGTGCACATGAATCCATGAGCTCATGCAGGTTAACTGCAATCTCATACGTGGTTTCTGTAAAGAAATAGCTTCCTAAATTTATGAACATCATTAATTTCCTTCTGTAGATTATGGCCCATGATATAAGGAGGTAAAATTCTACACGAGGAAACAGAATTGCTCATGACCAATCGATAATGATATGTTCTCAGGGGAGAATTTGAGAATGTTTATATCACACATTAGGAACACTAGTATACCAAAGATAATTATTCAACTCCTGTTAAGATGGTAGGGCTGATCACATGATGGTTGCAGTGATTTAGACCAGAAATAGCAGCCATTAACTCACATGACTTGAATGTATATATGTGCTCAGATCTCGACAAAGCACAGGGGCTGTACATAAGGGTGGGCCATATGCTCACTCAAAACATTTCCCCATCAGCATCTTCAATTAAGAAGTGCAGGACACAATTATGAGCTAGTGGAGAGTAGATCGAAAAAATATATTTTTGTTTGGTAAAACGTAAGGTAGTCGATCAGCATGACATTAGATCAGCTGCATCTTCAGACAAATCAAGAAATTTAACTTGTTTGTAAATTCTAGAGGAGATAATAACAAAAGAAAAGAACAAGAAATTTGCAAGGTACTTACTGCTATGATGAACAATATACAACCATGCAGTAATACACTGCAAAAGGTGAAGCTTCGATTTCAAGAACTTTTTATTTGCTCCATCTAGAGGACAAATTAACCTACAAAGGAATCAAGATAAATTGTTCTGAATAGCTCATATGCACAAACAAAAGAAAAACAAAATGCACAGATTCTCTGACTCACCAAATGTTTGACGGAGTTCTATGTTGCAAACTAAGATATTGAACTTAAAGTAGCAATTAGAGTGACAGACATAAACAGGAAATAGAATAAGAAATCACATCATCCTCCATGTAAGGAATCTTTTCCTGGCGTGAAAATGGTCCAATAATGCACCTTATGAAGCGACTCAAAGGATCCCGCAAGCCTTCCATTTCATTGTTAAAGTTCAGAATCTGTCTGTTATCGTGAATTATCTCCTTGTCGAACTTCTCTGTTTTTCTGTTGTCGTTCCTATAGAGTATCTAGCAGTGTTTGTTTAGAGTCTGTTCAGAGTCTGTTCAGATTGCGATAGTTTGTTATCTTGTAATCTAAAACTGGTTGTAATCAGTTTATCCCTGAAGATATAAATACAGAAGAACCTGTTGAGGTTCGTCGCGGCAAACATCACCTCTTTCTTTACATGGTATCAGAGCACAGGTTCGTCAGCCATGTCGACCAGCAACTCTCACACAACTGTATCTGCCCCAGGCTCTAGCTCCAGTTCATCTGCCCTTCTCCCTACCCCGTCTTTCCACTTCATCAATATCAAACTTACAAGAGAGAACTATCTGCTTTGGAAGGCACAAGTCATTACATACCTTCGAGCACAACAATTGCTCGGGTTTGTGGATGATACTGCCGAAAAGCCGCCCATGCTGATTTCTGAGACTACTGAAGGAGGTGCACGGCAAGTTCCAAATCCGGCGCACCTTCTTTGGGTTCAGCAAGATCAGCTTGTCCTCAGCGCATTGATTTCTGCATTGAGTGAAGAAGTTCTAGCGCACGTCCTTTTCCTCTCAACTTCAGCAGAGGTATGGAATGCAATCGAGAGCATGTTTGCATCTAGATCAAGAGCTAGAATTATGCAAATACACGTGCAGCTTTCTAATCTGAGAGAGAAAGATGCATCCAACAGCAACTATTTTTGTCCGATGAAAAGTCTTGCGGACACTCTTGCATCAATCGGGAAGCCCCTCCAAGATGAAGAGATTGCGTCCTATGTTCTAGCAGGACTTGGTCCTGAGTATGATTCTCTTCTGAGTTGTGACGTCCATGACCACTCATCCTGAACCAATTACTCTCGGTGACTTGTATGCACATTTGCTGAATTTTGAGTTAAGGCTTGACCTCAACAATGCTGAAACTCAGATTCAGTCATTTGCTAACACTGTCACAAAGACTAATTACAATCCCACGTAAGGAAACAATTACAACAACTACAGCCGCAACCCTCACTCTTTTGGACGAGGACATGGCCAGGGTTCAAGACGAGGTGGACAAGGTAATGGAGGACAAGGCAATAACAACAGGCCAACCTGTCAGGTATGCGGTAAAAAGGGTCATGATGATCTTCACTGTTATCACCAATTAAATCATGCCTACCAGGCTGAAGAACAGCGAACTGCTGCTGCTGTCGGTTCCTATCAGTTGGATCAAAACTGGTATGCTGATATTGGTGCCACCGATCATATTACCAGTGATCTGGACCGATTGAGTGTACATGATCACTACAAAGGCAATGATCAAGTCCAAGTTGCAAATGGAGCAGGTTTGTCGATCTCTCACATTGGTCATTCTACTATTGATGGTCGTCCTCGGTTCTCAAGTCTCAAGAATATTCTACATGTTCCGAATATCAATAAACACCTCCTTTCAATTCATAAACTTGTCTCTGACAATGATGTCTTCTTTGAATTCCATCCTGATTACTTCTATGTAAAGGATCGACACTCGAAGACAGCTCTCCTTCAAGGGCAGTCTAAGAATGGCCTCTATCCAATAGGTGGAGCTCGGGTACCCCATCATTCCTTTGCTGCTATCAAGATCTCCAAAGAGCAGTGGCATCAAAGATTAGGACAGCCAACGTCTGCCGTCACTCAGGCTATTCTTCAGTCAAATAAATTAGGTTTTGTCTCCAATAAATTTGAACATGTTTGTGATGCTTGTCAACAAGCAAAGATCCATCAGCTTCCATACCATGCATCTACACATGTTTCTACTTTTCCTCTTGAACTAGTTCATTCCGATGTGTGGAGACCTGCTCGGTGCTCGCATATCCTCTGGAGGTTACAAATACTAGGTAAGCTTTCCTGATAATTTAGTCAATTTACTTGGATCTATCTCCTTAAACAAAAGTCCAATGTTGCAAATGCCTTCTATCAATTCCAACAATATGTAGAGCGATTACTTGGTCGCAAAATTCATGCATTGCAAACAGATTGGGGTGACTAGTAGCAGAAAATTCATAAATTTCTTTACACCGTAGGAATATCTCGTCGAGTCTCATGTCCTCATATTCATCAGCGTAGCTGAGAGAAAACATTGACACATTCTAGAGACAGGTTTAGCCTTGCTAGCTCAATCCTCATTACCAGTTCAGTTTTGGGATGAGGCTTTCCTCACGGCTACATACTTGATAATCGGTTACCAAGTCAGGTCTTTGATAATGATACTCCTCTTCATTGACTTTTAAATGTCTCTCCTGACTATTCTTTACTCAGTCTTTGGTTGTGCTTGTTGGCCGCTTTGACCATATAAGTCACACAAGCTGGATTTTAGATCACAATAGTGTGTGTTCTTGGAATATAGTAATATGCATGAGGGATACAATTGTTTTGATAGATCCTCTGGTCGAGTTTACAGCTCAAGGGATGTGATATTGGATGAAACAATTTTCCCTTTTGCCAATTTTTGTGATGTTGACACTTTGTCACACAAACTTCACAAGTTACGCCCTCTTTACCTCTTTTAGCCCCTATTTCCCACACCTTCCTTCTTCGGTGTCAAAACCAACAATTGTAAATGACTCAATAGAGGATCACATTCCTTCAGATTTTCAACCACTCCTAATCTGCCTGACAACTCCTTGCCTCCTCCAGCTTCTTACAGGTCCACTTCACCGTCGGTTTCTTCTTCAGCGAGGGAGATATTCGGCCTTGTGCCCGACTACAGAACAACATTGTTCAACCAAAGCAGTACACCGACGGCACTATTCGCTATCCTCTTGTAAGATGACGACATGCTGCATCCCTTGTTGAGGCTCAAGCATCTAAAACTGCAGTACCATCCTCCTATCAGCAAGCCATGCAATGTTTTCAATGGAAAGCAGCCATGGATGCATAATATGAAGCCCTGATGAAGAATGGGGCATGGCACCTTGTACAGTTCAAACCAAGGTGTAACCTTATTGACTCCATGTGGGTTTTCAAGGTCAAACAAAAGGCTTATTGACTCCAAGTGGGTTTTCAAGGTCAAACAAAAGGCTGATGGGACTGTGGATCGGTATAAAGCTAGATTAGTTGCCAAGGCTTCAAGCAACAACATGGTATTGATTACACATACATCTTCAGTTCAATTGTCAAACCCACGACAATATGGCTCATTCTGCCACGGCTCATTCTGTCCTTAACAGTATCTCAAGGTTGGAATTTGAGACAGATTGATGTGCAGAACACCTTTTTACAGGGTGTTCTTCAAGAAGAAATTTACATGAAAAAACCTCTAGGATACGAAGACAGGGAGCATCGACAGTTTATATGCAGACTTGATAAAGCATTGTATGGGTTGAAACAAGCGCCAAGAGTTTGGTACCCTCAATTAAGTTCAAAGATCTATGATCTTGGTTTTGTTTCCTCCAAAATAGACACTTCCCTATTCATATTTAACAAGACTGGGGTTATCATTTATCTACTAGTGTATGCTCATCCTCTCGGGCCACAGAAATGCTCATTTAGCAACTGAAGAAAGATTTTGCTATTAAAGATCTTGGGCGACTGAGTTATTTTCTAAGCATTGAGGAAGTTTTTGGAAAAGGTGGTGATATGGTTCTTACTCAGAAGAAATATATACATGATATCCTACAAAAGACAAGCATGCAGCACTGTAAATCTATCACTACACCGATGAGTCCAACCGAAAAACTATCAAAGGATCAGGGAACACAACTGAATGAAACTGAAGCATTTATTTATCGGAGCACAATAGGAGCATTGCAGTACTTAACCCTGACACGACCAGATCTATCTTTTGCAGTCAACAAGGTATGCCAGTTCCTACAAAGCCCTACAGATGTGCCCTAGTTTGCTGTGAAGAGGATCCTCAGATATCTGAAGGGCACATTGTCATATGGGCTGAATATTAAGAAGTCGAAATCAACTCTGCTCGGTGCATTCTCTGATGCAGATTTGGCAAGATGCCCAAATGATAGGGGGTCCAAGAGTGGTTATGTTATATACAATGGATCAAACTTGATATCCCGGAGCTCAAGGAAACAACCATTAAGCAAGAGTGAGTATAGAGGTACTCAACAAGCATTAATAACAATGCAAAGACATGATTTTTTTTTTCTCATTTTCCACATAAGCTCACTTTCTCTCAAATTAGGATTTTTGTTAAATTAAGGTTTTAGTTTTCTTTAAGGGTTGGTTATTTTAATTAATAAATTGACTACTAGCGCTTGTGTAGGAGGTTTCTGCAGCCTCCAATCCAAGAGACATGCATGAATTTCATGATTTTTAACCCTGTGTAGGTTTGTATCACTTTACCCATAGAGAGGCCCTAGAACATTTATCACTAATCCAGTATTAGATCTCAAACCGTATTACTCAAGTCAGAGACACCTATCCCAGCTGGCTGTCCCACCAGACTCGTAGATAACAGTTGTACCCCGACAGTTAGTCGTCAGCAATAACTTGGTTCATGGCTTCAAATGTACCGCCACCTTTTGGCGAACCCTCATGGGCCTCCCGGCATATCCCACAGGGGTGCCCTAATGTAAATATTACCCAATGTGGAGATCCAAAACCCTCGTAGGACAACCTTTTCTAAACGATTTCTCACACTATGGTTGATACTGTAATTACAGCTCATTGCCCAAGTGTAGTTTGCTTATCCTTATATTTAACCTATGTAGAGGGCCCCATTGGTATGACGATCCTTCTCATCGGCACCCTCTACCCACAATAATAATTCATACGCCAACAGCTCCTTTTGTTGGATGAGCCAATTCATTAAATCGATATCCACATATCACATCATCCATTTCATTTCCCTCAAACCACATTTCCATCCGTGTCTGATTTAATATTTTTAATTTTAATATAGATTTTTTCATGCATGAATGATACACAAATATATTGAAAACAATGTAAAGACTTTTAATGAAATTGATCAAAGGAAATCTTTCCTAGTATAGAACTGAAAGGTGCGTCCTCACTCGAAATGTGTAGTGAGTGGTCTAGCAGGTTCGTTTTGGGACCTGACAATTTGAAGTATTAAATCCACGGAACTTGATCTATAATAACCTTACGGTGTCCAATTTTTACGGGAAAGCTACAGGCAACTAAAGGGGTGCTGCCCTCTTAACTAAAATACACTAATTTCACCCCTATTTAAATATTATAGCAGTAATCAAAACAGCAATTTTAGTTAATACAACATTTGCAGTTTTAAACATTTTCGACCTATTTAATCGCAGCTTTAAGGAATTAGTTTAAAAAAAAAATCGACCAATAAACGGTAACTTAACCTACGCAGATTGCACGGGAACAAAATTTTTCCTACTTTCCCCCTTCTTTTTCTTATTTTCTTTTTCTCCTCTTTTCTTTTCTTCTCTTCTTTTTCTTTTATTTTTCTTTTCTCTCCCTCTTCCCTCCTTTTCTTCTGGCCAACGCCTCTAGCTCTCTCAATTCTTCTCTTCCTCCTCCCTCCTCTGCCTAGCTCTCACTCACCTTCTACTCGCCGCCCCGACTCACTACTGCCTCCTGGCACCGCTGCCTTTCTCTCCTCTCACCAGCCACTCCTCCCTCTCTCCCTCTACCGCCGACCTTCCCCTTCTCTCTCAGCCCTACTGGCCGCACCCTACCCAACTGCTCTTCTTCTCCCGTCTCTACTCTTCTCCCCCTCCTCGGCTCGGCTGACGTCGAGCTCCCCTACGGCCGGCTCGACTCCGATCGCCGCCTCTTCCTCCTATGTTTCCTCTCTCTACCTATCTTCTTATCTCCCCTTCCCTTATTTGCCCTACCAGCCAAATCCCCTCGCTGGCCGACCTACTCTCGTGGCATTTCAACGATTGTTTTGCATGCTTTTAAAGTTTTGGATCGCATTTCCTTCTCTTGTTTTAACATAGCTGATGATACAAATGGGGCTCTAGGTTGGATGGTGTGGCGGCAATACCGTGACCTAGTGTGCTAGGGCATTAGGTGTCAACGATACGAGCTACCCAACCCCTAGTGTTAATCCCTCTGAGGCTAGGAACCTACCCGATCTACTGGCTAGCCCCCGATCTACTCCACCTAAGCATCCCATAGTCTAGCACTACTACTGCTGCTATAGTGCACCTGTTTGCTGATTGGGGATGGGGATGCTGAGGTTGAAGTGCTTGTTGGGGTGGGGGAGGTCGAGGTACGGTTCGGGGTGTAGGGTCAAGGATGCGCCTAGAGGGGGCGTGAATAGACTTTTATAAAAATTCGTCTCTACGACTGATCGAGATATGCCTTGATCAACCCTATGTCAAAACCTAACAAACAAATAAATATCCGAAAGCAATAAACTAAGGTTTTGACAATCAAAGCCTAAATCATCTAGTCTTACTAGTGCGCTAACCAATTATGTCTCTACACAAAAATTGTTATGTTAAACTATCAAGCAAGATTAAGCAATTCTAGATATAATCAAGCAATCAATAAATACACAATAAATAAAGGGATAATTGGATATATGCCACTGCAGGAACCACTTATTCGAGATTTGCCATCGTTCCTTTGCTTCTTCGAACGATGCCATTATGAAATCGTGCTTATTCAAAATATGCCACCGCTCGCGTCCGGTCACGACACATGTCCCGTATTAATTGGACTAGTTATATGCCCGTGCGTTGCTACGAAAAACAAAATTGATAACGAAAAATAAAGATTAAAAAAAAATACTATTTCATAAGATCAAACATCTATCTTTAACGCTTCGTTTCTTGCAAAAGCTGGCTAATTAAAGCAACGCTTCGTTTCTTGCGTAGGGCAATTAAGCAGGGCAATTAATGTGACGTGGGAAGAAACTCTCACTTTATATAGTAGAGATATATGCCACTGTAGGAACCGCTTATTCGAGATTTGCCATTGCGGACGGGACACATGTCGTGACCGGACGCGAGCAGTGGCATATTTCGAATAAGCACGGTTTCATAATGGCATCGTTCGAAGAAGCAAAGGAACGATGACAAATCTCGAATAAGCGGTTCCTGTAGTGGCATATATCCGATTATTCCATAAATAAATGCTTGAATGTAAAGAGACAAGTGACACCAATTTTTTAACGTGGTGTTCGGAGACTTGCCGGTCTCCCCTAGTCCACGTTGAGGTGAGTCCAACCAAACCGTTGGACCGGCTCCACTCCGAAGCACTCTCCTCAAATCCACTCGGTAGTTTTTCACTCTTTCGAGTAGGCTCAACTAGAACATTCGCAAACTTCGTCGAGGCGTCTCACAAACCTTGAGAGCTCCTGACACGACGCTCCTACGCCGTCTAGGTGGCACCAACCACCAAGAGTAATAAGTCGAGTCTCCTACTCGAGCTTCACCTAGCGCAACACATGCGCTTCCGGTGATCACCTAAATGCAACACATGCACTAGGATCCTCCTCAAGTGCAACACATGCACAATGAGGTCTCAATCCTCACTCCAATTGCAACACATGCAATTAGTCTCACTGTTAGCTAAAGAATCAACTTGAGGGGATGCAACACATGCAAACCACCTCTCTCAAACAGACACAAGAGCCAAGAACCTTCACAAATGCAGCAACAACAAGCAAATGCCCCCCAAGGGGTCCTTATATAGCCCCCACTCCAAAACTGGCCATTGGAGGGGTAAATTGGCAAAATCAGCAGAATTCCGATACTTTTTTGAGCCATAAGATGATCAACACATGATCACTCCAACTCGCAAAACACATTTGCAACAACTCAACTCATGCTCAAAGAATTTCAACTAAACTCCAACCAATTTGTAGCAATCCGATCGAAACCGGCCGACCAGACCGGTCGAACTCTGCCGACCTAGGCAGCGATCCGATCCGCTCGGAATACAGAATTGACGACTCCGCCCGCACACGCCCAGTAGCATCCCAACGACCAAGTCGTTGGGCCTTTGCGGCGAGAATAAACCCCCAGACCGGCTCTCCAACCCGCTCGGGGGTTACACCCACCAAGTGCGCTCGCGCGCACCCGGACGAACCGGCCGACCAAAACTACTTCCTACGCTTGGACGGATTCTGCCGACCGAAGGCAAAACCCCGACTGCCTCTGGCAAGCCCGCTCGGGGGCTCGGGGGCTACTGACGAGTACTCATACCATGGGTACCCCCAACGGCCCGGGACAACGAGTGGGCCGCCCCAAGCCCATCTCCGACCGAACGCCCCGCTGGGCCACGAAGGACGCTCGTCCCCCTCGACGAGGGGGCAGTCCGACCCACGTCGTGGGTCGGACGCCCCGCGAGCCCCGACCCGACATTGGTCGGACGCCCCGCAAGCCCCGACCGAACTATGGCAATCTCCGCTAGGGATCGGGGACTAGGCCATCATCAGCCATCAGTTACCTGCCCTACGGACACGACAGCTCGTAATGATCGTGCATAGCAGGTGGCCCCTTCCCAAGGTGGCGAGGTCGCCGAAGTCAAAGCACCAGTCTCGTCACCCAGACACGCACGGTGGGAGGACGCGCTCCCTCCCGAGGCAACGCCAGAGTCAGGCGTTGCGTCAGCACCTGGCAACACACAGAGGGTAGGCACGCCACCCCCGGGTCAAACGGAAAACAATGCCGGTTGGTGTGTCTACCAACCCGACGCAGGGCGAGCAGGCACCGGTCATTCGCTGAAGCCCAGGACTCCCAAGCATAGGACACCCCATCCTCTTTTTCTTTTCCAGACTCCCATGTAACCTGCCCCCTCCGACTATATAAAGGGAGGCAAGACCGCCAGGGGAGGGGACTCTCACTCTCTTTTTTTTCTCTCCAGAAGAATAGCTCTTGCTCTCCCTCTCGTACGAGGCGCTAAAGGCCAGCCTTCAGCCCTCGCTTGTAACATTGAGCAACCGCTCGCATCCGAGAGTAATCCAGAACCACCGGGCGAACTAGAGTATGGATATTCGACCCGAACCAGTATGTATCTTGGGCTCCCTGAGTCAGGCCATTCGAGGAGAGGGAACGCACGACCCCTTAGACTAAAAATTGTATTGCCCATGCACGAAACACCGACAATGAACATATTCAATTGTGATTGCATTGGAGTTTATCCTATATTACCATGAGTATACTACAACTAGGCATGTTAAATATATACTCAAGGATTAGCTCCAAAACATTGATCCTTTATATATGGAGTGACGGATAGATCAATATTATGAAACATCAAGTTAAAGCTGAAACTCCTAAATATGGATTGGAAAACATAATGCACATTTGTGGTTAATATGGTGGAGGAATTCATACTTTAATTTGAATCCTAAGTATGCAATGAGATGAGGAATATTGATACAAGTGCATACCTTGGTTTTCCATTTTCCATCCAAATTGAGACTACTAAACATAAGCTCGATGAATATGTTAGTCTCATAAAGATTAAATTTGTCATTAAATAAGGATTAAGCATTAATCTAAAACCAATCATCAAAACCAATAGAGCTTGAACTTACACGGGGCTCCTCCGATCTCCTTGCTCGTCTTGTGGCGCCTGGTGAGCTCCAGCTTGGGGCTCCTTTGGGTCCTCTTCTGGCTCCGGTTGGAGTTCCTCCTCGCTTCTTGCTCTTCTTGGCCGTGCTGGTGTTCTTGCCTTTGATTTGCTCTCTGGAAATGGGGAGGTGCTCAGTTGCTTTGGCTCTAGAGGCTGAGTGCCCTCGGTTGGGGGAAGAAAAGGGAGTGTGCTTGCTGCCTTGGGTTGTGTTGAGATTAAATGAGGGACTTGTGCCCCTTGATTCTCTCGGCTGTAATGGAGGCGTGGCTCTTGAGTCCTTGCTTTGGCTGGCTGCGGAATTGGTCAAAGTTACCAAGCTACTCCCTTATGCTCTTTTACCGAGTTACCAGGTGGCTTGCTATTTGGCTTCTAATTGCTATGAATACCCGCAATCCGAACAAGATAGTTGAGATTGCCGAGTGATGAACCCGATCTAGCAAGAGGTGCCGACCTGGCCCCAACGGTCTGGTATCTCGGTGACTGATACCTCGCCTGCGGGTCTGACATCAATCCCCGGTCTAATTCTATTCGTTCTAATCGCAATTTAAATTTTGTAAAAACAAAATATGTCAATTACTATATTAATTACTGCCTAATGCTATTATTTATCTAATTAATACATTAGGGTGTTTCAGTCAAGCACAGAAGCTGAGTACAAGGCAATTGCAAATGCAGTAGAAGAGTTGGTTTGGATTCAAACCATTTTGAAGGAGTTGGGAATCTATCAAGCAAGAGCACCAATCTTATGGTGTGATAATCTTGGTGCTACTTATTTGACAACAAACCCAGTTTTTCATGCTAAAACTAAACATATAGAAATAGATTTTCATTTTGTCAGAGAACAAGTTGCAAACAAAGGACTTGAGGTTCAACTCATTTCTTCCGAAGACCAGGTGGCTGATGTTCTTGCAAAAGCTCTAGCTAAACATGGTTTCAGTCGACATCGACACAATCTCAATCTGCTTGATACTAGTTGAGATTAAGGGGGGCTTTCAGAATCTGTCTGTTATCATGAATTATCTCCTTGTCGAACTTCTCTATTTTTCTGTTGTCGTTCTTGTAGCGTATCTAGCAGCGTTTGTTTAGAGTTTGTTTAGATTGCGATAGTTTGTTGTCTTGCAATCTAAAATTGGTTGTAATCTGTTATCCCTGAAGATATAAATACAGAAGAACCTGTTGAGGTTCATCGCGACAAATATTACCTCTTTCTTTACATTCATAATGACCAAATCACCAATCGCACAATATGAAAGGTCGCTGAATAGGCCAATCTAGACTTCCTATAAGGCAAAGAGGACCTCCAATGCTTAGATGGAGGAAGCAACCGTAGCTTATAGAACTTTCATTTTAGGTAGCTGCCTTTCCCTAGGCCCTTTGGTAGTTCAATAAATAAGTCAAATTGAGAACAGCTGAGCATAACTTAAAGATGATTAAAAGAAGAAACTCAAGAGCATAGCTACCGGATTTGCTGTAAACCCTTGTGAAATGCGAACCAAATTCGTCGGACCCAAACCGGTTTAGGGTACAGGGTTTGTGTTTGCAGTGGAAATTGGAAGAAAAAAGCGGTGAACTACGAACCCGAATCCCATGTCGTGACTCGGACGAACCGCGTTTCTGGTAACTATGCTCAAGAGGTAGTATTAATCTTGCAGCTCAAAGGGAGGCTGGTAGCTATTCACATATTTTATGATCAATCAATAGTGGTAGCATGCCCTATTTATCAAATTGCTTTTAGTGAAACAAATCATCACCTATAGATCCTACCAATTCACTTCTTTATCAGAATCTTTTAAAAAGAATCAATATCTACCTGCATACATCCGATCATGTTTATTGACTACCCTGCAAAATGGAGGTGTTTTCTTGTGAATTGCAGCTTGTTGCAGTTCTATCCAAACAGACATTATGTCCTGTCTTGCAATTTTTCCATTAGTAACAACCTGGAATTAAGATGCATGTTGTTATGCTTATCATAGAACTGTGTTCTCGAAAAAAAATGTTGATCATATAACCACCAACCCCCCCCCCCCCAAATGTATGTATGCACAAGAAAGGAAAAGAATATTGGCGGCACAGGTCCAGACATGTTTAATGCTTTATCAAAGGACCAAAGTTTAAATAAAAGGGAATGTACTTTAAATTTGTGAAACAAGAGTAGACTTATTTACTTTTTATTTTTAAGACAACAACACTAGAGTAGAAAGCCTTAAATTTTACACAATAGTTAGTGCAAGAAGCAAATATAATGGATACATAGATCATCATGCCATCGTGATTTGCTGAAACAAGAAGTTACCATGGAGAATAAATATTATGAAGGGCGAGGTTTCCGTGCTAGGCCATTAGCACGGTCAACAGCAACAAGCCCAAATTTGGGACCATAGCCATCTGCCCACTCCCAATTATCCGATGTTGTCCAGAATAGATAACCAAGCACACGCACACCCTTCAAAACAATATGCCTATGAGTGCTGATTGCTGAAGGTACATACATCTCCATGAGCACATACTAACGCATGTGTGCATAAGAACATACCATTATAATGGTGGTGTGCCGGTGTATATGGCTAATAGGTACTCCAGCGTATATGGTTTCCGAATCAGATCGGTCTCATCAGAAACTCCATTTTCAGTAATGATAAAGGGTATGTTTAAGCTCTTATATCGTTCATTGAACCGAATCAGGATGTGGAACAACCCATCGGGATAAACCCCACAACCACATTCAACATACTCATCGTTATCCATGAGCTTTAGACCAGGTCCTGGTATTACCTTCTGCATGAAAGCGGAAATGTTAACACATGTCATTTAGATGATCAGACCATTTATTTAAGCAGCTAGTATTAGTATTGAGTTGCATGCACCAACCAGTTCACCCAAATGCTTAAGCTGATGAGGAAGGACGGGCAATTCACTTATACTTCAACACTCTCCCTCACATGTAGGCTCCCTGAGACCTAAGACGTGAAATAAAAGTGGCCTGCAATTATTATTTTTTAATTGCACCAACCGGGTCTTAAACTCAAGACCTCTTGGCTCTAATACCATATTGAGTTGCATGCGCCAGCTAGTTCACCCAAAAGCTTAAGTTGATGAGGAAAGACGAGCAATTCACTTATACTTCAACACATAGCAGCTTATGCCAATAAAGTCCAATTTATCACAAATGCTATCAATGTAAGGGAATAGGGTCAATGAATTAGCTATTGTGACAGCTGCAACATCAAATAGGCCATATGGACAAGTAAACAATAAATGATGTACAACACCAACTATTGGCTTCTTTGCATTCTTGCTGTCAATCAAGAAATGAATAGTCAGAAAATCAGATGAACACGAACATCTAACTATTCAACTCACGATGGTAGAAATTAATTAGAAAAATGACATATCTACTTTTCCAAATGAATGTAGTCATAGGCTAATGACATATCTACTTTTCCAAATGAATGTAGTCATAGGCTTCAGCATGTGCAACAGCCATCCAATGCAAAGCTTGATTATACGCATCAGTTGGCAAAGCAGATGCTGCTACTTTAATTGTATTAGGATCTTGTCACGGCAGCTGGTCATTAGACGTAAGAGTGAGTGTTGGTCGGAAGAGTCTGTATTGCCGGATAATGAATAGGAGTTGTGGGCTGGCTCTTTGAATGGGCCCAGTCCAGTAAATTCTTGTAATCCAGTAAGAGGGAAATAGGGGTTATATACTGAGACTATACCAGGGCGGTGGCCTGTGAAAAATATACTGAAAAGTTTGCCTGTGCTTCTTTCTTCCTCTCCACGCACTTTTCTGTTCTTCTCTGTTCTTCCTTCCGCCGTCTACTTTTCTGTTCTTGGCTCTCGTTGGTTTACGATCTCACGCCTTATATCACATCTAGGCCACGGGACATGACAATATGGTATCAGAGCTAAGCCGATCGTGGGAATCCACCAGACCTTGAGCTGTAAAATTCCGGACGCGGGTTGGGGACGATTGGGTGATTCAGATTGCCTTGATCGTCTCTGTGAAACTTCCAAAAATCCGGTTGGCTCGGTTCGGTGTTAGATCGCTGGCTCCTCCAAAACCTTCACCACAAACCCTGTTCGTCCTCGAGGCGATGGGGGGCGCTATGTCTCAGGCGAAAGAAAGATGGTTGGCGATGCAACAGAGCATTGATCGAATCTGCTCCAGACTGGAGGCTATGGATGAGACGCAACAACAGATGGCTATGCAGATGGAATTGGCGGCGAAGATGGCTGACAATCAGAGGACAGAACACCAGTTATTGGTCAAGCAAGTGGAGGCGACCGCGCAGGCTGTTGCTCGGATGTCGGTGGAGCAATTGCGAAATCCATCTCGGGATCCAAAGGAGGTGATGCAGACTCCAGGACCGGGTGGTGGAGCTTGGGCTCAATCATCGGCGCCTCTGCTACCCACTCCAAGAAGAGCATCTCTGAATGGCGCGGTGGAAGATCATCTCCATCCAGAGAGGAGTCCAAGAGAGCAAGGTACCGCAAACGCACTATACTGCCAAAGTTACAGTTCCCGAAATTTGACGGTGAAAATCCTCGAATATGGAGGGATAAGTGTGTGGACTATTTTGCAATGTTTAACATACCGGAGATCATGTGGGTGACCGCAGCTACCCTTCACATGGAAGGAAATGCAGCAAAGTGGCTTCAGATGTTCAAGTTGAGACAAGAGTTGGGAAACTGGGAGCAGTTCATTACTGCTGTAGAAAGGAAGTTTGGAGTATATGATCACAGAAGGGCTTTGGAGGAATTGCAGGATCTGCGGCAGAAAGAGTCTGTCAGGGAGTATCAATTGAAATTCGAAGAGGCAATGTATCAAGTTTCCATGTTCAATCCGTATTACGATGAGGAATTTTCTGTTTCCAGGTTCATCCGAGGTCTGAAAGAGGAGTTAAGGGGGGTCGTTCAGAGCCAGTTACCAGAAACTGTGGAGAGGGCAGCATTGTTGGCACGAGTGCAGCAGGATGTTTTGGATAGAACCCGAAGTAACAAAAGCAAGACCACAGGAGGCAAAGAGTGGTTCAAAGGTGTTAAAGCGGAGTTTGGAGAGGGTTCAGTGAAGTTTGGTCAAGGGGAACTGTGGCGAAGCAGACAACTGAGAGAGTTTAGGAAGGCGAATGGACTCTGTTATCAGTGTGGTGACAAATACGAAGTGGGACATCATTTGCATTGCAAAAAAAAGGGACAAGCACAGTTGCAAACCTTGCAAATAATAGATACTGAAGAATGGATTCCGGATGAAGTACTAGATGTGTTGGAGATGGCAGAATTGGGAGTAGAGGAATCATGCAAAGTCTCAATCAATGCAATTTCAGGGAGTGATGAGTTGGAGACTGTGCGTCTCAGAGCACTAGTTAAAAATCAAGTTATGTTGATCTTAATTGACTCAGGCGATTCACTGATTTCGTGAATTCGAATTTTAGGTAAAATTGGAATGGAATCACCACTTAAACTTTGTACAAGTTCAAGTGGCGAATGGTGACACATTGCGCTGCGATCGCTGGGTGCAAGGCTTAGAATGGTGGACGCAGGGGCAGACATTCAAGACAGATTTCAGAGTGCTGGAACTGGGTGCTTATGATGCCATCTTAGGCATGGATTGGTTGAAAGAATTCAGTCCTATGAACTGTCATTGGCAGAAGAAAACGTTGGAATTTGAGCATGGACGAAAGCGAATTGTGTTACAAGGTGTTCAGGGCAGTCCAATAGACAATTTGTCGGAGATAAAGGGTGAGCAGTGTGTTAAGTGGCATAAGGGGAATGAGGTTTGGGCTATGGCCATTGTGGAAGCATGTCATGAAGACCAGGTCGAAGCAATACCAGGGGAAGTGGCAGCAGTATTGCGGCAGTATGAAGAAGTTTTTGGTGAGCCGAAGGGAATTCCACCCGCACGAGAATATGATCACACTATTTCCTTGATTCCTAATGCTACACCTGTCAATGTCAGACCGTATCGCTATTCCCTGTTACACAAAGATGAAATCGAGAAGCAAGTAGAAGAAATGCTCAAGACTGGAGTAATCACGCGTAGCACAAGCCCGTTTGCGTCCCCAGTTTTACTTGTCCAAAAGAAGGATGGCACTTGGAGATTCTGCATTGATTATCGAAAACTAAATGAGATGACCATCAAAAATAGATTTCCGAAGCCGGTGATCGATGAGTTGTTGGATGAGCTTGGGGGAACACAATACTTTTCTAAACTCGATCTTCGAGCCGGTTATCACCAAATCAGAATGAAAGAGGAGGATGAAGGCAAGACCGCATTCAAGACTCACCAAGGCCATTATCAATTCCGAGTTATGCCTTTTGGTCTCACAAACGCTCCGGCAACCTTCCAATGTATTATGAATTCGATGCTTCAACCTTATTTGAGAAAGTTTGTCCTTGTGTTCATGGACGATATCTTGGTGTATAGTCCCACTTTGGAGCAGCATATTGAGCACCTCAAAATGGTATTGGAACAGTTGAAGCAGAATCAGTTATTGGTAAAGAGATCAAAATGTTCTTTTGCTCAAAAACAATTAGCTTATCTTGGTCATATCATCTCTGACAAAGGGGTTGCCACAGACCCTCAGAAAACAGAAGCTATGGCGCATTGGCCAATTCCAACAACAGTTACAGAGTTGAGAGCTTTTTTGGGTTTGACTGGATACTATCGCAAATTTGTGCGCAATTATGGTGTGATAGCGAAACCTCTTACAAATCTACTCAAGAAGAAAGCCTTTGTTTGGGATGAACTAGCTGCGGAAGCATTTACAACCTTAAAAACAGCTATGGCAACAGCCCCAGTATTGGCATTACCAAATTTTGCAAAAGAATTTGTGGTGGAAACGGATGCGTGCGATGGAGGCATTGGGGCAGTTTTAATGCAAGATGATCATCCGATTGCTTTTCTCAGTAAGGCCCTTGGAGTGCAACATCAAGGATTATCCATCTATGAAAAGGAATTTTTCGCTTTAATCATGGCAGTTGAGCGCTGGAGATCATATTTGCAACGAGGCGAATTTATTATTCGTACTGATCATCAGAGTTTAAGCTATTTGGATGAGCAACATCTCCAGTCACCGCTGCAAAAGAAAGCAATGACCCGGCTATTAGGGTTGCAATTCAAAATTGTTTACAGAAAAGGGAAAGAAAACGTGGCCGCCGACGCCTTGTCGCGCGTCGGTCATTTGATGGAACTCAGTACTATCTCGGAAGTTCGACCGCTCTGGGTACAGGAAGTATTGAACTCCTACGCAACTGACAGTACAGCCCAGGAGAAACTCCAGCAATTGGCGCTTTGTAGCCCTGATTCGCACGGTTATGAATTGATACAGGGTTTAATCAGAAACAAAGGAAGGATTTGGGTGGGCGATAATTCGGCCTTACAGACAAAATTGGTTGATGCATTCCACTATGGAGCAGTAGGGGGGCACTCCGGAATTCTGGCCACATAACAACGTTTGAAGAAGTTATTTGTTTGGGAAGGGTTAAAAAGAACAGTTGAAGAGTTTGTAAAGCAATGCCCAGTCTGTCAGATGGCAAAAGGGGAGCACACACGTTTAGCAGGGTTGTTGCAACCGCTTCCTTTACCAACTGGGGTTTGGCAACATGTCACAATGGACTTCATCGAAGGATTACCAAAGTCAGAAGGTTTTGACGTGATTATGGTGGTGGTTGACAGGCTTTCCAAATACGCTCACTTCATACCACTCCGGCATCCATATACTGCGTATAAGGTAGCTCAATCTTTTCTTGATCAGATTGTTCGATTACATGGCGTGCCTCTATCGATTGTGTCAGACAGGGATAGAGTGTTTACCAGTCACTTTTGGAAGGAACTCTTTACTCTCATGGGTACCAAACTGAACTACAGCACCGCATACCATCCGCAGACGGACGGGCAAAGCGAGAGGGTCAACCAGTGTTTGGAGACGTACTTAAGGTGTGCAGTTCATGAAACCCCGACAAAATGGAAGTCATGGTTGGCATTGGCCGAATTTTGGTATAATACTAATTTCCACACATCATTGGGATGCTCGCCATATAAGATGTTGTATGGTTGTGAACCAAATTTTGGAATCATTCCTACTGGGTCCGAGCCAGTAGATAGTGCAGTGGACTCCATGCTTTCGGACAGGAGAGCTCACACTGAATTGGTAAAGCAGCACTTACAGCGGGCCCAAAACAGGATGAAAATTCAAGCAGATAAGCAAAGACAGGAAAAAGAATTTCAGGTGGGGGAATCAGTGTTGCTCAAATTGCAGCCGTATGCTCAAGATTCAGTGGCAAATCGACCTTTTCCAAAGTTGGCTTACAAATTTTATGGAGGGGGTATTGTCACGGCAGCTGGTCATTAGACGTAAGAGTGAGTGTTGGTCGGAAGAGTCTGTATTGTCGGATAATGAATAGGAGCTGTGGGCTGGCTCTTTGAATGGGCCCAGTCCAGTAAATTCTTGTAATCCAGTAAGAGGGAAATAGGGGTTATATACTGAGACTATACCAGGGCGGTGGCCTGTGAAAAATATACTGAAAAGTTTGCCTGTGCTTCTTTCTTCCTCTCCACGCACTTTTCTGTTCTTCTCTGTTCTTCCTTCCGCCGTCTACTTTTCTGTTCTTGGCTCTCGTTGGTTTATGATCTCACGCCTTATATCACATCTAGGCCACGGGACATGACAGATCTCCACCAGGCCAAACACCAGCACAATAAGTGAGCATCACAAACACATGAGGTTCATTGAAAACCACCCAGTAATCCACTAAATCTGACACACGGTCAACAATAAGGCTGCATAACCAAAGCTAACATGATAGTTCAAGAGCCAGGTGCTGTTGCTAGCCCAAAGAAGAAATTGTCATCTTCTGCAAACAATTTGAAACACCATCAGGACTTCCATGCTGCTTGATAGTTGCTAGTAAGTCATGAACTAGAAACAAGATTGAATCTTGTTGTAAACATAATTGTGCCAACCGAGTGACCAAACGGATCCACAAATACATCAGTACACTACAACAGGCAAATCCCATTAATCTCGCCCGTTGGATTCCATATTTCTATCCACGTCAATCAATTTAAAAATCACAACGATGAAATGAACAATTCCTCAACTTCAGAAAAAAAAAAAACAAGCAATTCCACAACGAATTGACGAAATCTAAACGGGTCAATTGGGCGTTACCAACCAAATCGACAACCGCACCAATACAACGCCTTACTGTCGATGGCCACTGGTAAGATAGGTCAGTAAGTGAAGCACATAGAACATGGTTAGCGTTCGTGCGGGAAAGGGGAGTATGACCTGAGGAGGAGGCGGCGGCGGGGGAGGGGAGGGCGCGGAAGTCGACGGAGTCGTCGATGGGGTTGGGAATGCGGCGGAGGTGGCGTCGTCGTTACCGCGCGAAGGAGGCGGCGTTGGCGAGCATCGCCGCCGCCTCCAGGAAGACCGGGTGTGGCATTTCCGTAATATTATTGTTCTCGGAATTTTTCTTGGGGAATAGATAGGAGCGGCGCCTTTCCGGGGACGAGGGTTTTCGCTCGGTAGTTAACCGATCGACAAACCGGTAAAATACAAATTTAAATTCAAAAATTTTGAAAAAAAATTATCCTAAAACTCTCTAAAATTAGTATTAATAGTATTTTAACATATGTGATGAAAATATGTTAAAAACGAATTTATTAGATGATTTTGCGCTAAAACCGAACGTAAATAATTGAAAATGCCAAAAAAAAATTGTGCAAACCACAGTCCACAGGCCCAATAGCCCAGCCAGCCCACTAATATTTTTGGTTGGATATAACTCGTTCTGGGTTGTTTCTGACCGCATTATTGGCTTGGAATATTTCCCCTCCACGCTCTCGTCCACCTCGCGCAGCTGCTCTCAAATCCGATCGCCGTCGTACGCAGGAGAAATCGAAGGCCTCGGCAGCTTTTTGTTGGCGCTATCGATTTTCAAGCCAAACCAAGAAGTTTTTGATCCAAGGTTCGCGATTTTCGAGCAAAACCGAGAGCCTTTCGATCCAAGCCGAGTGATTTTCTTTAGGCAAACAAGTTCTCAGTTTTCCACTCTCTAAATGGGTTGCTAATTTAGTTTACCAACTTAGCCAGTAGCTTAGCGGTTATGATATGTTCTTTACCTTATTGTTGGTGCTAAGTATAGCTATACTAAGAAGACTAGGAGCTATAATTGTGATTAGTGAACAAAACTAATTACTCTGGATGTGACGTAAATTTTGTTGATCACCTAATGCGTGATCATATTAAAGCATTCCAAACAGTTGATTACCAAATATGTGCTTAAGCTAAATAATTATTGATGTGCAACAGTGCAAGTAACTTGTAGACATGCTTTACTTGTATTGAAATGTGAATTTGTTAGATTGAGTTATGAACGGTATTGAAATGAAATGTTATTTGTTGATACATTATTGCAAAATATGTACATATGCGTAGAAACAAGAGTGCTATATATGTGAATGTTTACTAGGAATGGAGTGTTTTGTATTAGCAGATAATAAACTAGGGCATTGTTGTGTGGGAGCACAGCGACAGAATGGATGCTAGATTTCGATGCAAGTACTATCACCAAGAGAAAAGGAGGCGGTGTAACCCGACTGAAGCACCACTTGGCAGGGCATAGTACAAATGTCGTCCATTGCAGTCAAGTTCCTACGAACATTCTCGAGTACTTTCAGCACGACCTAGACAGTATGAAGGATAAGAAGAAGGAAATGAGGGAAGAGAGGCTCAGAAAGAAAGTAGTAGCTAACGATTCCCTACTGAAAAGATGTGTATATTCAGAATACACATGTGGTGTTGCTGAGGAGGATCAACTCTAGTATGCCATGGCTGCCTCCAGTGCGGAAGCAGAATTTATCAATCAGTCAGGAGGCAGGTATGAGCACGGTGGTGGCAGTGGTACCTCTATGGGGGCTAGAGGATGGGGGCGAAGGTGTGTTGCTGAGGATGTTTCAGAGTTCCACGCGACTGGAAAGACCAGACTTGAGGGATTATAACCTTGGTATTTTTCTTATGTCTTCAATGTAATGCCACTCTCGTATTTTCATCTCATACTTAATGTTTTCTTTGTTAACTTGTAGCACATTGGTGGGTGGGTGTTCAATTCGAACACACCCATGCTCCAAAAGTTTGCTCAACGGCTCGTTTTGCATTGCGCATCTTCTAGCGAATGCGAGCGTAATTGGAGCACGTTCGTCTTCATCCATAGTAGAGTTCGCAATCGTCTGTCCTACAAGAAGCTCTATAAGTTAGTGTATGTTAACTACAATCTACGGCTCCGAATTTAAGCTGAAAAAAATCAAAGGTTCACAGATGAAGACGATCCATTCTAGCGTCTTATGGAGCTTACATTGTGCGACAATGAAAATCCAATATGACAATGAATGGAGAAAGGGAGGTCCAACACTGACCCCTTACTTGATGAAGACGAAACTAAGGCCCTGTTTGGCAGAGCTCCAGATCGCAGCTCCACCTCAGAGCTGAAACTTGTAGACTGAAATAAAGTGACTTAAGTTTATAATTTTATTCTAAAATATAAACAAGATGACCCACCTAAACACTCTTAGGGGGTGTTTGGCAGAGCTCCAGCTCCACCAAATTCTTAGAGTTGGTGGAGCTGGTTATTCCTAACTTCACCAAATTCGTAGAGCTGGAGCTGTGAGTATATTAAGAGTGTTTAGATGGATCATCTTGTTTACATTTTAGAATAAAATTATAAACTTAAGTCACTTCATTTCAATCTACAAGTTTCAGCTCTGAGGTGGAACTGAGATCTAGAGCTCTGCCAAACAGGGCCTAAATATACCCACAGCTCTAGCTCCATGATTTTAGTGAAGCTAGTAATACCCAGCTCCACCAACTCCCAAGAATTTGGTGGAGCTGGAGCTCTGCCAAACACCACCTAAGAGTAACACCCCTCCCATCACACCTTGTGATAGGCCCAGTTGACCCTATTGCATTGTGAAAGAACACTGGGGCTGCAAGCATCACCGAATGGGCAAACAAGACGGTAGGTGCCAGTCATATAGGAAAAACGAAGCACCAAACTATGGCAACGAGGGAGCAACAAAAAGGAGAGCTCACTCTAAAGGAAAGGTTAGGCTTTTCACAGAGGAGGCACATTATATTGGAAGTGATGACTCGACTTATAACACTCATGAGGATCATCGAAGCTCACCGTACCAAGAGTCGAATGACAGTAGCTCCAAGACGGACAGTCATGGTGGTGAGTCTAGTGACAGTGCCCCAGAACATCTCATAGAATTTACAGGGGAATCCCAATACACTCATGCTGCACAGGACAAAGACCACAGTCGCAAAGGACGACTACTTCACGGAAGGGAAGGGAGCATCGACATAGCCGTGATGCATCACGGGATAGGTCTAGCTCATACAGCGTCGCCGAGATGCAAGAGAGTTATGGATCATATGGCCAATATGACTACGTCATCCTAGATGCTCGTGCACAACCTCCCACCAAATGGGTCTATGAGTGGTAAGATCCAAAATTTTATACCATATTGTACCATCCTGCAAGCCCACGGTTTCAGTCCTCGATGGAGGGAGTGGATATCCATCTCCTTCGCGACATCTACTTCATCTGTGCTTCTCAACGGGGTGCTAGGGTCTCAAACCTGACGCCATCGTGGATTAAGATAAGGTGACCCTCTATCGCCTTACCTCTTCATATTAGCCATCGACCTGTTGCATTACATCCTAACCAAAAGGCATCAAGGATAGCGTCCTATCATCCTTGAAAAAGTTGTGCCCCTTCACTCTTAGTCTCCCTCTACGCAAATGATGATGCAATCTTCATAAATCCGGTCAAGGAAGAACTAGAGGCAACCATTGCAATCCTTAAGCTCTTTAGGGAAGCCTTTAGCCTATGAGTCAACCAGCAAAAGAGCATGATAGCCGCAATCCAAGGCCAAGACCTTGACCTTCAAAACATCCTGCAGACGTTCACTGAAGAAATTCCGAGCTTGCCTATGAGATACCTGGGCATACCTCTCACGCTAGGTCGTTTTGCGATGTGTTAACCTACAACACATCCAAGATAAAGTGGCACAACGATTGATAGACTGGCAAGCGTGCCACATCACGATGGGGGGGCGCCTCACCCTAGTCAAATCAGTCTTCACATCACTTCCAATTTATCTTTTGATGGAAGTCAAGGCACCCAAAAAAAATCATTGTAGATTTCGACAAACTAAGAATTAAGGAAATTCCTATGTGCGGATAACGTCGCGTTTCACGGTGGTGACTGCAAAGTACGATGGACAACAATTTGCCGACCCTTCAACATGGGGGGCCTAGGAATTCTCGAACTACATAGGTTCACCCGAGCACTCCACCTACGTTGGCTATGGCTCCAATGGACATCTCCTGATAGACCATGGATTGGAATGCCAACTCCATATGATCTAATTGACCAACTGCTCTTCTTTGCGGCCACCAAAATTACCATTGGCAATGGTCAAACAATAGCCTTTTGGACCGACAAATGGCTCGATGGCAGAACTCTTCAAACACTCCAGACAGAAGGCAAGATCAGTGGCGAACACCCTGCTAAACAACAACTGGATTTGAGATATTGGGCATAACCTAACTGTCCACCTCCTTAACGAATACATCTAGCTATGGTTGAAAATACAGTTCGTGATGCTACGGGCGAAAGTTGATGCCGAAATAATCTGGACACAAACCACCAATGACATCTGCACAGTTAGCTTGGCGTACCACATGCATTTCACATGAAGCACCTACAAATACTTCCGTGCCACAATTTGGTCATCATGGCGCCAGCGCACTACAAAATCTTCCTTTGGTTTGCATAGCAAAACTGGATATGGATGGAACAATGCCTGCAATGTAAGGGGTGGCCCAATCAATATTTTCTGTCAAATGTGCCGTCGTAATCTAAAAACCACATTTCACCAATTCGTAGATTGCCCTCAAGTTCGATGGTTATGGACAACTAATATAATCACAGTTCGGCAGTCTTTTCAAGAAAAAGTACATGAATCAAAAAATATGTTAAGTAATAGAATAAACTACATGAATAGTAAACATGAGTCTACGAGTTTCCAAAAATTTTCCAAGCACATATATGATTTCTACAAAATAAAACATTAGAAAAACAATTTTTGATAATTATGTAACTCCAAAAATTTGGACGTTCAGGTCAAAATGCTATACGGGACGCCCGACCCACGGACGTCACACGTGCGTGGGCCGTGGCGGACCATGGGGCCTACTTGGCCTGATCGGGCAGTCGAAGGGGCTGTGGAATGCGGGTTATTTCAGAATTTAACACTCAATTCGTAGGTCTTTCAGAGCATTTGAATGACATGTGGGACCGTCTGTGTGTATGACAGTGGGCCAGAGTGTCAAATTCCGAAATGCGAAATTTAAAGTGTGTCAAATTCTGAAAACTCTCGTGGAATGCGGGGATCTTACGGTAGTAGCACAATGATTTTGTAGAAAACGGTTAAAAATGCCGAAAACAATACTAAAAACCTCAGGTTGAGAACCTTACTGGATGATTGAATACTTTTGTCAGTAGTTTGGTGCTAGGATGCTACTTTTGCTCGTTAATTCATGCAAAAGAAAAATTGACCAAAGAATTAATCATCTAGATGTAGAGACGACGTAGATGTTTATAGTCTAGAAACGCAACAAATAATCATGCATGCATCTAGATGTAGAAACGAGTTAGATGTCTATGTGGCCAAATATACGGATCGATTCGGAGTTGAATGGATATCAATAGAGACATGGCCATGATCCACTCGTTTTTCAACTTTGATCGATCCTGATGTATTTTTCTCTCTCTCAAAGACATGAGGATCTACAAGGAGTCGTTGTCTACGGTTCTAGATCATCGAGAGTGTACTATTCATCGTTTTTGTTCGGTTTCAGACGTTTGTGTGTTTCTTGAAAGACACCCGTACGTGTCCCGCGCTGCACTGCGCCAGATAATTTTTGGCCGCATGTATCTCTGAGCAAACTCGTCGGCGGAGGACTTTTTTAGGAAATTTTCAGAACCCGAGTCTTTGTGTAAAATTGTGTAAGATCCCGCATAAATTTTTGGAATATGGAGGGGGGTTTGTAAATTTCCGACGCACATCTGTTCGTAAAATCCTTGAACCCTAGGGGCCTTGATGTAAAATCGACTCAACAGGATCTATCCATAATTCCCCCAAATCCTAAAGGGTTTGTTGCCAAAAAAAAACAAATCAAAGGGTGCTTTTTGCTAGAAATGCATAAGTGGCATGGCCTGCTGACGCCAAACCATGTCCTTTAAGAAGTATAATAGGTAGAATGTGCGCTATATCGCACCGTATAAAATTTGCTTTGATTTTTTTTTAGAAAAAAGGCGGTAGGATGACCTAAACGGTGGATGATTCGTTCGTAAATCTATGAAATTATGGGTCCTTATTTATAAAATAACCGATGGAAGGATCTATCCATAATTTTAATTTTTTCCTAAGAGCGTTTTGGTAAAAAAATGTGACTTGGACGGGCATTAGAGGGTTACGACGATGATGATTAGGTCATAGGAGAAGGAACCGAACATAACAAAACAAATGATGTATTCGACCGTACGTGGACTACTACTCGATCGATCGAGCGATTTGTTAGCTTTCATTTTCTTGGAAGCTACATGTGTATATGTCGATCGTTATATATAAAACACGTGTAATGTGCAATATATATAGGCGTGCACTTGCTTAAGAACTACACACAAGGCAAGTGAACTAACTTCCGCTAGCAACTTACTAATTAGGACTGGCCCCCACAAACCACACTCTAAATCACTTCCAATGTGTAGATCTTGGGGGAAATCAACTATTCTCACACTCTCAAACAAGCCCTAATTAACCCTAGGTCTCAGGGTGGAAGAACAAGTTACCCAAACGGGGAAGAAACTCCCACAAGATTCGAGCTGGGAAGGAGCTTAAAATGGCAGCTAGCTTTACAGAAAGTCCTCTTAGCTTGGTAAATATCGCAGATAGTCCTAATTCCAGCCTGCAAGATGCTTAAAAGACCGCACACAACGGGTTTACTGCGAGTCAAATCTGAGTTTACTGTAACTCGACTTTGAGTTTATCGCAAGCTGAATGGTGAAATTATGAGCTTTATATTACCACACTATCAAGTATCAATACGTGGAATTTCATCACACCCGTAAACGAAATAAAAGAAAAAGGTAACACAACACTTATAATACAGAGTACTTGGATCAAAGAAATTCAGATCGAGTTTGGGCACCGATTCAGCTCGTCTCCTTCGGAGAAAAAAGTACACAGAAATCTAACAGGAGTCTCAATCGGGCCATGAAAATGGGCGGGCCGGAAGAGGAGAGGAGCATCGATGGATCTATCTACTTGGGGGGTGGCAGAATCCATGAGTCGCCGAAGATGTAGTGCGTCCCGGTGAAGGGCTTGGCCTGGGCCTCAGTGAGGTCGAGGGCCCAGCCCACCCGCTTCCTCGCGTCCGACCCGGCCCCACTGCACTTGAACTCTCCGTAGTAGATCCCGCTGCTGCAGATACATACATATACATAGATGCAACAGGATGAGCATGCAGCTGTCGAGTGTGAGTTATCATCGGAGAAGGCCGCGCCGTCGCCCGCCGATGTCCAAAACGATGGCGAGAGTAACCGCTTGTTTACCTCTCTGGCTTTTGGATGTTCCAGCCGTCCCAGCCGACGGGGACGACCTCCTTGCCCATCTCGGTGTAGGAGTAGACGACGCGCGACGAGTCCCCCCACGCCCTGCCCAGGTAGATCTGCCCTTCCCCCTTGATGCTGCAGTTCTTGAAGGAAAAGCCGCTGTCGATGGCGCCCTCGATGGACTTGCTCCGCTGCTGCGCCGTCAGCACGGCGACCTCCTTGACGACGGAGACGATGTGGCAGTTCTCGTAGAAGGACCTCCCGAAGCCGAAGATGAAGTCGACGCTGCCCTTGATGACGCAGTCCTTGAAGTAGTGCAGGCCCTTGTGGTCGTACAGCGTGTCCTGCCCGCCGTCGATCGTGCAGTTGTAGAACGCCGCCTTGGTCCCGAACACCCGCAGCGCCACCGCCTGCCCTCCCTTGGCGCCCGGCTTTGCCAGCGGCGCGTCGTTCTTGAACACGACGCCGTAGGCTAAGAAGTAGTCCGCCTCGATGGCGACGGTGGTGCTGCCGACCGTGCCGACGGGCTTGCCGTCCTTCCCCGAGGTGGCGGCGGTGTCGTTCCACACGATGACGGCGGGGTTGAGGGGATCGGACTTGAAGGTGACGAAGGGCTTGCTGCTGTTGAGGAAGATCTTCTCGCGGTACTCGCCGGGCTTGAGGTCGAGGATGACGCGCTTGGTGTTGCCGATGGAGATGTTGGCGAGCGCGGCGGTGATGTTGGGGTAGTCGCCCTTGCCCTTGGGGTCCACGACGTAGGTCACCTTTTCGGCCTCCGCGGCGGAGAGGTTGGCGTCCAGGGTCTTGCCGGTATCGCCCGCGGACTTCTTCGCGTACAGCGCCGCGTTCATGACGTAGCTCTGCTGGTTCAGCGCTAGCCAGTTACCGAACCCGGCCGCGCTACCCGCCGCGCCGGCCACGACGTCCCTCTGGTGCGACGGCGCCGGCAGCGACGCGAGCACGAGCAGCCCCAGCCACAGGAGCGCTTGCCACGCCATGCCCATGATGATGATGACGAGGAGGGTAGCTCTTGGATCTCGCCGCGGCTTCGAAGGGTCTTTATATACTGTTCGCTAACTCTAGCTGGGTGGTGCGATGCAAGAGCACTGGTCCTCCTGCTCCCATGGAATTCAGATGGTCGCCATTGCTTGGCGGAGAGGAACGCGCGGGCATGCGCAGGCGCAGGCGCAGCTAGGAGCCTAGGATAGGAGGAGGGAGGCCGAGCGAATTTGAGGCCTACCACAGATCAATTCATTCTGCATGAATATGGATCACCAGAATATCCGGCCCAGTACTTTTTTGAGGGCCCACCCAGCTACAGTTCGGCTTTACAGGCACAATTGGGCTTCGCAAGTTTAATTTTTTTTTTTTTTTGAAGTAGCAAGTTGGATTGTCTTGTCAGTAGCAAATGTAGGTCTCTGTCGAATTCTAAGTAAGTAGAACAGTGAAGTCAATGGCAGTACGTCCTTACGTCGTTCCCTGTAAGAATGAAATCAAATGTATATTTACTTATTTATATATTTTTAAGTTGATGGTGGTCATTTATTCTCTCTCTTCTTATCTTAAAAAAAAATAGCTCACTGATATATAGACCAAAGAATAAAAAAAACCAACCATATCTTTTTGTTTCTACTCACACACATGTTCATCTTAGCCGAGTTATTACCCATTTCTTCTCTCTCCTTCCGTGATAACTTAACAGTATAATTTTGTTTTTTTAAATATGTGTCATAATTTAATTATTTAATTTAAAAAATATATGTTTTTACTTTAACGCACGGCAGTTAATTAGTCTCTAATTATTTCGTGGTCTATATAATTAATAGAGATATGTTACGTAAGTACTTGGATGTAGGTATATATTGCCAATCCAGATGCTATGTGCCTGCTACATATTCTTTGGTCTAGGGGAGCAAGCTGACAATTTCAATTCACCAACACGTGCTTATCAAAATTCAATTCTCATTAAATAAAAGTACCGATCGTACAGAAGAATAGAATAAAATAAACGTAATGCTGAACAGCAGCACCACTATTCACAAGAGTAGTAACTCAAATCTGTCGTAAAACGAGGAAACTCACCATAGATCAACTACAATGTATCTAATATATCGATCGAATATTAAGAATAAACACAGAGAGTATATACGATATATAGAGACAAAATTGTTCTCTCTTTATTAGACCGGTTACTTTGTATAAGTGGTGTCATATTTATAGTGGAAGATAACAAGAGATATTTTCGAATTCGCCCATAATAAGATAGAGTTCAACCATGTATGGAGACATCTCAACACTTCCCCTTAAATGCATACCACGTAGTGCACATGTCTCATCAAAAACTCATCACAATAATTCAATAAAAAAAGATAGAGAAAAAGAGTACATTGCATTCACATACTGTGTTACACTCGTCGTTTCATTAAAAAACTTTATGTGAGAAAACTTCAGAAAAACCTACTAAGGGAAAAAGAGTGAAACTTATAGTTTTCTGGATTTAAAGTAGGATTTTCAAGATCATGCTAAGGGTCATGGTCCAGGAATTCACTCCCCATGAACTTGTTGACACCAGAATCTGGCGCATGATCGATTTGGTAAGGGATTGTTAGTTTGGTATGGTTATTTGATTAAGGATAGTATCGGATTTGGAAAGTTTTTTTTAAAGTCATAAGCCGATGTAGGTTACGGATTATAACCGATATTAGTCTAAAAATGAAAGTATCTCAGGGAATGCTAAAATTGATATGAAGTGTTCTACAAGTCCAAGGAGGACACGGTTGACCCAGGTGCTATAAAAGAAGGCGGTGAGCAACGTATAAGATACAACCAATCAAACAAACAACTCGCATCTACTTTATTTACTTTCCATCTTCTAGGAGTAGCTTTTAAGTTTGTAATATTTTCTTGTAATTCGTCTTGACAATAAAGTTGTGCATCGCTGATGATTGATTTTGTCAACTTACGCCACCGAGGTCTGTTTTTTCTCCGATCTTGTTGCGCATAGCCTTTTTCGGGAAAGCTATATTTATCTTTTCTCTAATCAACTCAATCAAGTTGATTATATCTATCGGTTACCTTTTTCATCAAATCGGCTCGAGAAGCTGATTAGATTAGATCGTATTTGAAGAAATAATAGGCTTAGCGGCTGATTAAATCCTATACTATTTTTCTTGCTGATTGCACGATCAAATCGGCTAGCATGCCTGCACCTAGAAATAAACCTGGTGTTTGCGTGTGTGATTGCCAATTAACCCTTCTTCACGTTTTTGGAGTTAACACGTTTTTGGCACGCTCTGTGGGACACTGATCGTCAACAATGTCTTCTACTGGAAAATCAATCCCACCGTATGACATCAATACTAGGGCAAATGATGCTCAATTGCTTCCAGAAGACCCGATGTGGAATCACGCAAAAAACTACGTTGCCGACGGTTAACTCCTGCGACAAGGAAACTTCAAGTGCTACTAGAAATCAAAAGGTAAGCTGATATATACTCGCACAGGCGAAATTATCAGATATGATAAATCAGTCTATACATCAAGCTCTTGTTAATCAGTCATCAACTTTAGTAACTACGCTCAAGACGATGATAACTAATAGAATGAAGGAAGTCACACGAGAGATGGTGTCAACTGGGACTCTGCTTGAACCTGTACAACCCCTGCCAAACTATCCAGTATACTCCAGTACACAATGTTGGGGTGGAAGGTGCACAATGTTTTATCGATCATCTCAGCATTAGTAACTTTCTAGTTACAAAATGTTAATTTTGTGACTAGTTTGTGCATAGTAGAATTATATGCTGCCACATGTTTGAAATCCTGAAAGCATAGGAGGGTCCATTCGCGTTGTGCTTACAGTACGAATCTTTGTTGGTTGTATCGTTTCTTTATAGAATTCCATAATGCCAGCGGGTCCTCCTCCGTCATGTACTTGATCTTCAGGTCCAGATGGAGATGTTGCCTCAGGAAATGTAAAGCAGCACATTTTGCGGGTTCGGGAATAGCAGGGGCACCAGCTTCAGGATGGATAATAGCAGCTCCAAGTACACAAGCTGTCAGGTTGATCTTGGCATCCATAGCCCGTGAGGCAATTGCTATCATCCAGGACAAGCTCAGTAAACTTACTTTTTGCGATGTCCGACATATCCTATGTGCAAGCAATATTAAATTACAGGGTGGCTGTGGGCCGCGGGAAGCGAAGGCCGGCACGACGGCGCTGCAACAGGCTGCGGAAGCGGCGTCGCGTCGCGGAAGGGGTGGCACGGTGTTGTGCCGCATGCGGTGGCAGGAGGCGCCGCTTGGGTACTCAATGGCACGGCTATGGACCACGGTCAATGCGGCGCGGCTACTAGCTTGGAAGCTGAAGCGTGCCGATAACGTGTTGTAAAATATAATTGTTCACCTGTATCAATTAATAGCACGTCTACACACAAAAGTGTGAGGTAATGATCTCTTTTTATTAAATTAATTTTTCTGTACAAGACAATAACCAATATAAAAAACAGAAAAACTAAAAAAACGGTATACCTCTGAAACTCATGAAACTTATGATTTTTTGCACTGAAACTCATGAAACTTAGCACTAAAAACTGATAAAACATGAAACTGATGAAACTAAACACTGAAACTCATGAAACCAAAGACTGAAGCGATAAGTTTCATAAGTTTCAAATGGCTATAGAATTCTGACGGTATACCGCTCCTACCACTCTCTATAAAAAAAAGAAATACCATGTAGATGAGTTTAGATCCATCTACTAACAAATAGAGTCCTTTCAAATATAGACCGTGATTCTATCTGTTTCATAACACTAATCACGCATTAACGGCGATTAGTTCCCGTACTCTGTTTAATCTCGTGGACCGGTGACCGCGCGTGCATGCAGCCCTGACGTGGGCGAGCGGGGCCCACCCTCACCGTGATAGGCGCGCAAACCCGTGACGTGTCTCGTCTTACGTGCCACCGACCAAGCAGTGGCATGGCTAGCCCTCTCTCCCCTCTTAGCTGTGTGGATGGGACACTTTCGAGCACGTGCATCCTTTCCTTCTATGGGCTGGTGGACCCCGCAATCCCGGCCGCCGGCGGCTGGTGCATCAACTGCGGCCTAAAGAATTTCACACCACTAGCTTGCGGCTGCACTTCAACTACAAAATAATTTCAATTCTTTTTTCTTTCGGGTGCAAATGGGTACGAATTTGGAACTAGTCTCTCCAGTTTTTAGAGTATCTCCAGCGGGTTCCCGTCCCCTTCAAATCCCTTCGCGAATAGATCCCAAGTGCTCCAGCGGATTTCCTTCACGATTCCCTTCAGAAGGGATTTGTACAGTGAATCCTTATAGAAAGGGATTCTCTCTCCAATCCCAGAGAGAAATCCCTTCGAAGGGATGCTGTTGGAGATGATAGGAAATAAAGGGAATAAAAGTGGGGAAGGGAATAGGGAAGGGAATGGAATGAAGGGAAATTGTTGGAGATAGTCTTAGTCCATTATAGAGAAAGGAATTTCAATTTCTCATTTTAAAGGCTCGTTTGCTTTCGATTTCTGGAGTTGGATGCTGCACTTAGGTTCTATTTGGCAGAGCTATAAATCTCAATTTCACCTTAGATCTAAAATTTATAGGTTAAAATGAAGTGAATTAAGTTTATTTTTTTATTCTAAAATGTAAGCAAAATGACCCCATCTAAACAATCTTAATATACCCACAGCTTCAGCTTCACAGATTTGGTGAAGCTAGAAATACCCAGCTCCACCAGATTCTCATGAATATAGTGGAGCTACAGCTCAGTCAAACACCTCCTTATTTGACACAGTGTGCACATGGATGCATGATACTCATGGGCCCGCTTGATTTTAATTTTAGTCCGTATATCTAGTGGTGTACGTACGGTTTTGTTCTCAAGGCTTCAGACAGCTCCGAAAGCAAGCTTTATTCGTTCCACATTTGTTGATGGTGGTTGATGATAAGCACAACCCACACTTACTCTTATCTGCAGCATTTTCCTAGCTAGAGCAATTAAAAGTTGGTGTTGAAGAGTGACAGGCCCGTGCTTACAGTTGAGGATCCTCTGACATGTGTTGGAGAAATGCAGAGGAGATCGATGCATGGGCAAACAATCCACAAGCTATAGTAGGTTGATGTCACGCATGCGTCATGGCAAACTGTACTTAGCGAGATAACTTAAAATGTCACAAGGATAAGGGTGCATGCCTAAATTGCCAATAGGTAGCTAAACCAATCATCAATTAAGTTGTAAAATCTATCAACATACAGACATATGTCCTTCCTCCAATTCGCCCCTAGAGCCCTAGAAGGCAAAAAAACCCTTGATGGGGAAAAAGGCACAAGAAATTAAAGAAGAAACCTAAGTATCTCATAGTAATATTACTAGTAAAGCTAGAACTAAAGAAATCTTTGGCTTCCTTGATCTCTCTATCCTATTGTACATATATATGAGCCCTTTATAATTCATTGCATCTTCCATATGTCCTCCAAGCTCCAGAGATTCTCAGAAAAGCCTTGCGCCCATCCGCCGAGCTCCTGGTCCAGGAATTGATCGTTAGGCTGTACGGGCATAGACCAAAACTCATGGTCTGCCTCCTGCATCCACTCTCCTCCGCAGTCCATCCTCTCGCCGGCATGTAGATGCAGGCTCTTCTCCTCATGCGACTCCGACGTGAACGAGTCCGAAGACGAGGAGGTGGTAACCATGCTATGGGAGTTGTCCAGGCAGGCAGTAGTAGCCGTCGTCGTTACCCCGGACACACATGGCCCGTCGACGTTGACGCAGCCATCACCGGCGCCGGTGTTCGCTCGGATGCGCTCCACAAGGCGAGGCATCCACAGGTACTTCATGGCGTCCTTGAACCTCTTGCTGTTGACGTCGCAGTTGAGCTGCTTGGCGTGCTTCTGCACTCTGGTCCTCCAGTAGTTCTTGATCTCGTTGTCGGTCCTCCCAGGCAATTGCTGCGCTATCTTGGACCACCTGTTATTTACCGATAGAGGAGGATCCCAATTAGAATCCAAACTTTGCTACTACGTACGTCGAACTACTCAGGTCAGGCGTAAAGTGGAAATGTGGACTACAGACAAGATAAAAAACAGAGGAAGAAGAGAAAATAGAAGAAGAAGCGTGCAAATCCCGAGCTGGTACAGTCAGCTTTCAGTGTCATCCAACCGTGCGACTTGGGCCTAGCTTTTGGCCATGGTGGCGTGGTCAGTTGACGTCCACGTCAGGGGGCTGCACTAGCTTGGAGCCTAGGAGAGCGTGAAGCCTAGGAGAGCGTGACATGTACGGCCGCCGTGCGACGACTAGCTAGGAACGTCCAGTGATTAGGCCGTGATGAGATTAGCCGATGGATAATGAAATTACCTGTTTCCCCACCGTGAGTGGAGGTCGAGGATGAGGAGCTGCTCCTCGGCGGTGAAGCTGCCGCGTTTCACCCCCGGCCGGAGGTAGTTCAGCCACCGCAGACGGCAGCTCTTCCCGGTCCGGTTCAGCCCTGCGTATATAGTTTAACAAATTTAGATAGTGCACAAGAGCTGGATTGGTTCAGTACTGCGCGCGTGACGTCCTTCATTGCACTGGAGTGAAGTGAAGATTGATTCTGTCCTAGCTAGCTAGTCTATGAACAGATAAGAGATTATAAGCCAATCACCGATCGATGATTGGTTCTGTAACTAACCCATGCATACCGTACTGGTGATCGATCACCGATCGATGGTGTATATACAAAGAGATAATTAGTTAATGAAATCAATTAAGTGTGTGCTAATGTGCTAAGTTGATTGCTTACCGGCGGCGCGTGCGAGCGCGTTCCAGCGGCCCTCGCCGTGGTCGGCGATGTAGTTGATGAGCGTCATGTCCTCGTCCACGGTCCACGGCCCGCGCCGGAGCCCCGCCTCCGGCTCCTGCTCCTGCTCCTGAGCCGCCGGCGTGGTCGGGCCGGGGCGGCGCGCCATGCTGTTGCTCCTCTGCAGCACCATCTCCATTAATGGGTGGCGTCTTGGAGAGAGAGAGAGAGAGAGAGAGAGAGAGAGAGAAAAGTGAAGAGAGGAGCTGGGATTCGGAGGGAGACTGGCTCTGCAGCGGCTTTTATAGGGATTGTGCGTGTGGGAGAGCCGAGGGAGGGAGGCAAACCAGAGGAAGCAAAAGGAAAGAAGGAAGAGGGACGAAGACTCGGGAGTCTGCTTGGAGTGTGCGACTCAGAGGGGTCAGTCAGGATCTTCTTTGTATTGAGATAGCAGCTGCTTATTGAAAAAAGTTTTGAAATTAATCGTTCAGTTTAGATCCGCTGGATGGTGAAATACAATCAGATGAATGAGTTGGTAATTTTAGTACTATCTCTAGTTAGCCGTGTATATCTGCAGGTAGAAATAGTTCGAAATAAACCCAATGCTATTAAAACTTTTTACTTGTCGATCCATGGTTTTATAGATTGTTACATTAATGACAAACCGTGACGACCGAATGTTGTACGACTCTTTTGTTATTCGCATGGAGATAAAGTGCGGAATATAAATACCAATCAAGTCCCCCTATACACACACGTTTCTTTGCGCGATTCCAACAACATGCGCTCATGTTATGTACGAGCTGCTTTAATATATATGTATCCTGCCGGGTTACTTGCAGAAGGATTAGCTCCATGGCCATGGATGCACGTGACTTAAGTTCAAACCATTTTGGAACAAAATTCGAAGCCACAACGTGTACAATGTGTCGGAGCTAGCTAGATTAATGTGGACCATCAAATTAATTCCAATAGCATGTCAGCAATTTAAGCAAAATATATGTTCATCTCATGCGGAAAAATATTTGACCAGCTAGGAATCTCTATGTGGAAAAAGGTTTGACCAGACGGATAGAATTAAAAAGCCCCAGGAACCGCTGGATATAGAGGTTTTCCAACGGTACGTATAGATCAGCATGGAGACAAATATACTGGAAAACATGAGCGGTACCTGGAATATTTGGTTCTAGATTCGACGGCTGGCTGCGTCGACGACCTTAATTCTCTCTATTTGTGCAACTTGTATTAAGAGGAAGAGCATAGAAGCACCTCTCAAAGAAAAAAACATCATCTTATCCAATGTTACACGGTTACACCCCCCTAGCAAGGCCATTGATGTGCCTATCCAATTAAGCTGCATGCATGCTTCATCATGTATTAAAAACATCGTCATCGATCACTTTTGTGATGGCAGGCAATGCCTTTCCCCATTACAAACGTACACACCCATGTGAACAACGTGACAGCGCGTCGGTCACTTCCGCATTCCTTGCTGTGATTCCCGTAGAAAAATCTTAATTTCTATGGTTTAGCCTCCATTTTGTGTGGAGGCAATGTGGTAGAAGTGACCTTGCTGTTTATGTTTTTTTTTTTAAAAAATAATTGCATAAACATTAAAGCATAAATGAAGGATAGATAACAATTGCTTACTTCTTCGTTTATTTTAAAATATGTGCAACTTGTATTGAGAAAAAAAAAACATAGAATTATTACTCTAAAAGTGACTTTGATCCGGTTGCCCAAATAGGCATGCTAAATGGACAACACCCCGACGGAACAAAAGCTACGACAAAAGTGGTGCCATAAATGAAGATTAGGATCGACGACACGCCACTAGCTGGCTTAAATGCTAATGACTGATGTATCCTCGGTGGCATGCTCATCAACAATGACAGGCATGATACATTGCTGTTGTGCAGCAATGGAAATTAATCGATCAATGTACGGATGCACACCGGGCTAATTCGATCGGTTGCTTTCTGGCATTGCGACAAGAACCAACACTTTTGATGATCGGAAAGATATACCATGTAAATAAATATCGGTTCAAATTGCTGCTTGGTTGTGGAAATTGAAGGCACGTGCATTCCTTCCATACATCCATGTAAATAACTAAGGCTTGCAGCCTTGCATACATCCCCCTCTGCTTTCTTTGATGTAACCCAAGCTTTTCCACAGGAGGCATATGTACAAGTAAATATAATCAAGAGTGATGAGATCCAATCCGTTGGTTCTTTGATATTGATGAGATCCAATCAAGCGAGTAACAGCTGCAGCGTGCAGAAAGGAACTCAAAGTTCTTACCCTAATTAATTAAGCTCGTGCAACTTGCAAATTCAGAACATTTCTTCTTTCTTCTTGTATTGAAATGGATGAATTTCTAATCCTTCCAACGTGCCAATGGGTGTACGTACTCCTTCTACAGGGTTTCAGACTAATTTAAATGTATATTTTCAAGCACGAAAGGGCAATTAATACAAGTGACAAGTATGACGAGTGAGACAAGTAGACAACGATGTGATGTATTCCAGCGTATCTAGACTTGATCTACGTACACAGTAATATAGTCCACGAAACTGATCAATTTTCAATGTGATCGATCCTGCTAGAATTTCTCATCTCCAGAAGCTTTCAAGAACGGAAACTACCGATTACTACTATAGACTCGGAAAGAGATACTACTGGATCTACATAGGTGAAGAAGTTAAAGCATCCCGCGGCAGGAAAGTAGGTGGAAGCATCGATCGATCAGAGGCTCAGAGTTGGTACGTACGTTTGGAATAAGTAAGCAGCTTGTGTATCCTCTCCCCTCGTGCGCCGGCAAAAACTTGAGCTCGCCTTCCCGGACCGGACTGCGCCATAGGCGTGCAAATTACGTGCGCTGTTCTCCTTTGACGTTTTACTAGCTAGTAGGAAACCCTTTTTAGTATGTTCTTAATTCTCTCTTGACCCTGCAAGTGGTGCAGATGTAGCCAGCGCATGAGTGACTTGCGATTTCAGACTGTTATGCAAGTTCAGAGTACCGGGAATTACACACACTTGTTCACGTGCCATACTTGTCTATTCCATGCTTTACAAATTACACAAGTAGACAGGCGGAGTTTCAACTATTTAGTCAAGGTTATTTCTTTCCCGTTGAAATCCTAATTCTCGAAGCGGTTTGATCTCATACCCGACATTTTTTTTGTCGACAGATGCGAATACGTGAGAGGAATTGTGTGGCGACCTGCATAATTAGCCCAGGGTAATGACAGTAGCACCGCTATTACACTGGGATAATTAATACACGAATCTCGGTATACTAACTAATCAAAATATCGAGTGCACCTGACGTTTTTTCAATTAGTACACCGTGTTCAGAGTGTTGCAACAGACCAATAATTAGAGACTAAAATGAAAACTTTATTACATTCCATGCCACGTAGGCTCAAGTCCAGTACATTAATTATACATAGGATTCAAGTACAATAAAATATAATACAAAAGACTCTAATTACACCAAAGACTGATGATACCAATTTACGGTCTACTCATCATCCTTGGTCTCTGCGTTGGTAGGAGTTATGCCTTATATAATGGGATGAAGGGAGTACTTTTTTTTCCGGGTCATTACAAATTGGACAGCCGATTTCGCCTATCAAAGCTCGCCAAGTGTCGAACACAAGTGGACAAGTGCCGTCTGTATACTCACACAGTCATGCACCGATGGATCTGTCTGTTGCCTCCAAATTCTTAGCATGTCAGCTCTTTTGAGCATACGTCATGTGCTCAACCGGTAGGTAAAATACAACTCTGTGTTTGACAAAATCAGTCAGAACAAACAGAGTAACATTTTGGAAAACAGCTGTACTGAAAATTACATCTTGCAGAAGTCCTTCTACCTACAAGTGCACAAGTTCATAATCTACAGCTAGAAAAGAAAAAGGCACAAGGATGAGAAGAAAAACACAGGCTCTGACTATTAAAACCCCTATTAGTAGAGTATGTCAGGGCAGCATGTAATCCGCCCGCCTATCCCGGCCGCCATTGCCATCAGCAGCACATAACTTTGCGTCTTTGCCGCTATCAGATGGAAGTTTAGATGCTAAGTAGTCATTAGGTGAAGCTGACAGAGATGGCGATGGTATAGTTTAGAGCTCTTTTACGGTACACTAAATTGAATATGAACCGTTCATTCTTTTCGATCCAATGGATCAGATTAACTATAGTTTACTTATACTACACCTGGTAGTAGAGTAGTAGAATCACCCTTAACAAATTAACGGTTAGATGTGATTTCTACTACACATTTTATACTACAAGTATAATCCATCGTAAAATTTAAGTCATTAGGTGTGATGCCGATTTCTACACGCACCCGCTATGCACGCTGAAAGTTTGGTCAAATTCAGAGAGAAGAATGGGATCATCAATCCATGCGCGCTTGACGGTCAGGTTGCACACAAAGTAAAGACCGACAACTAGACAACCTGTTCATAGGGGACAAAACCGAGAAAAGAAAGCTCTGAAGAAATTTGATACATTATACTAGTATACTCATCACATTAGAATGGAAATGTTCAGTTATATGTCTGCATATTCATCTCTTTGCAGATGTACTTTTCAACGGAACTTCACGGCAAAGTGGGGACATTGGAGACACGGAGACAATAGAAATGCAACAAGCATTTCATTACACGACACCTGTCTGGCAAGACCACCATCTCCTGTTTTAAAATCCAGTTTTTCTCTTCTTTATGTTGCTTTTCTTTGACAATTTGACTTGATTTGAGAATGTGATGTTACCGGGGAAGACGGGTACGTCTGTTCTCCCTCTCGACTGGACAGACAATAAAAAAGTTGGACCTTTCCATTCCTTAGTATTACCTTAAGCAAAGGGAGCTCTCAGAAAAAAGTATGCAAAATTTCTAAAGTTTCTAGAACGTTAGTTAATTTCTTCTTAGTTTGTTTAGATGAACTAATTAGACTCCGGTGTCACCTCCGCACCATTTTTTTAGGAATATCAGATAAGGCCAAAGTGAGGTAATGACAGTGCATATCCGTTGAAACAATGTTTTCTGCATAGTATTATGACCTAGATGGAGTTGGAATCAAACAATAATTAGTGAAAGCTACTTGATATCCACCATATAACTATATTACGAGGACTTAACCCATGTGGCTATTCTTAGTATAGGACAGCATTATTTTGCACACATTAATTAATGAGAAGTCCCTGACCAATTATTGGCTAGTTAAGCCTAGTGTATCAAGTGTTCGTTGCTTCATGGCAAAACACTCTTGCTAGTGGTGATTGGTGGGTAGCATTCAGGCTGTGGTTACACTCAGTACCACACTGAACATTAGGAAGAGAAGTTAAATACAGAGATATTTGTATAAAGTTTCAGACTTTTGAGTACTATATTTTAGCAGGTATTGATCATGCAAATCATGCTTCTCATTAAGAAACCTTCTCCTCTTGTTAAACAAAACTTAAAAGATGTGATCCATGGATAAGTCCAATTAGTCTTGAACCAATAGAAGGGTTACCCCGACCACCTACCAAGCTACTACTGACCTTTTTGCACCCAAAGGAGGGAACTAGTGGGACAAAAGGAGACACAAGTAAATTGCCATGCAAACTATTCAATAAAGTAGGCCCTGATTATCACCACTGCTTATGACAAGTGTTTCCACTGAAGCACGTGTTTAAGAGAACAAATCCTGATCTTTCAGTTAAAGGTAGGCTCAAAAGCAATCACTAAGTGAGATTCCTTCACCTTTTCTCCCTTAACCCATACACTGGCCTTGCTTTTCTATCATGCCAATGTGAAATCAGAATTGAAAAGTTCCAGGACTGGAGGAAAGAGAAGTATGGAACTTATTCCTTCCAGGAGTGAGAAAGCAAGAAAACAGCAGTCATTTGCTTCACGTCATATGGCCAATCAAACAGGGCCTATTCTTTCTCTAGTTCACTGATTTTGTCCAAGATCCTTGCTATTTTATTCAAGCTTTGATTCGTACGTGCTTGACCCGTTTGAGTACTCATGTCTCATAGACTCATACACGGTAGCATATTAAGTGCTCTTCTGGTTATAGAACTCGTCAAGATTTAGCATCAGCATTAGTCTAATTACAACTTAGAGAACCTTGTGTCATGAGTCGGTATGAATTTTTGTATCTTTTAAATTTTGACATCTGATTGACCACTAAGTTAAAAAAAGTCTTGTAATGTGCAGACAGCAGGTATGACAGTAGTGCTGAAGTAAAACTGAAATGCATAGTTGCTACTCGCCGGTGTCCGATGTTGTTCAAAAAACTCTTAGTGACATTTCTAGCTACAGTTTAGTGACGAGGTCCGCCCGGTAGTTCTAGACTCCCGGTCGGTTAGGGGTTTTTGTTGTGCTTTTGGGTGTTGTCCTTACTTTCTTACTTGACTTGTCTTCTCTTGGATGAGACCTTGTTTCTTCCCCTTACTTAATAGATTTGGCAGAGCTCCTGCCTTTACTTCAAAAAAAAAAAAAAAAACTGAAATGCTATTTTCTACGAAGGAATACTGTGGACATCATTTAGACCAAAAAGAGAACAAAATCTAAGGCCGTGATAACTCTAACTACATCACATAGTTATCTACAGTAACTTAGATTAATACTGACAGGTTAACAGGCTATCTACACAAATCAATAGCATTCTCTATCCAAACATGACGTACCTCCTTGCGTGTTGCCAGCTACACCCTTGAGAAAGTTTCAAGAAAGCGACGACCACAACATCACAAACCTTCAATGGTCTAACATATGTGAGAGTGGACATGATCACATGGCCAGTGATCAGTGACACTGTTAAACGATCAAATGTCCAACTTTCCATCAAGTACACGATAGAAGATATCATCTCCTCTGTTGTGTGTGCGCGCCAATCTCTTCTTGCCAAATGGCTCCTTTCTTTTTGAGCTGTTGTGATCCAACAAGGTGCTATGTGGTGCCACAATGATGGGCTCTTTGTTGAGGTTGTTTGTGTGTTCATTACTTCAGCGTGATGTGATTGTTCACCGCTGATCAGATGTGTGACTTGTCGATCTCATCACATGAAGGTGACAATACTCTTGAAGCAGTGTAACACCTTGGTCTAACTTCGCTCAATATCTAATCCACTATGGAGTGGATCTACACATGTATAGCACCTTACTTGTACTTTCCTCCTCGCTTTATGTAGAAGGGTTAATCCGGAGGTGCTATATTTAGACCTAACAAACATTATATACCACCACAGCTCACTTTATACAAACAATGTTGTAGGACTCTAATCCACCGCTGCTCCACATAGGCCACATGGGTCTTTATATTAATAGACCAGGGTATTACACTCACCCCCCTTAAAGACTGACGCCATCGGCAGCACACCGTATACAAACTAGATACCCAGAACCACCTCTTGGTATACGGCCGTACGTCTTGTGCCGACACATATGCCATGCCATGGCCAACGTGTGGCCACTCCGGACCCACACGCGCCGTATGCCCTCACCATGCCCCACATGCCCCTATGCAGATAAGGTTATGCTCTGATACCATCTGTAACACCCTGCCCCAAATTTGCTCAATGTCCAGTCATCATGGGCGCGAACCTACACATGCATAGCACCCCACTTATACTTTCATAATCGTTTTGTGTAAAAGGGTTAACCTGAAAGTGCTGTGTTTTAACTCAACAAGCTTTATATATTACTACAGCTCACTTTATACAAGCAATATGGGATTAATCCACCATTGCTCCACATGAACTATGTAGGTTTTCACATTAACGGCCCGGAATATTACAGGTCGATTGTTCCAATCAATGGTTGTAACTACTGAAAGCCTAGCAAATTATCACCTCAAGTTATTATTCCCTTTTAAGTCTCACTCGTTCACGCGCACAGGTTCGCTGTGGCATCGGCGTGATTTCGCAAACAGAAAAACTAAGAAACGGTATACCGTAAGAACGGTATACCTCTGAAACTCATAAAACTTGTGAATTTTTACACTGAAACTTATGAAACTTAGCACTAAAAACTGATAAAACATGAAACTGATGAAACTAAACGCTGAAACTCATGAAACCAGCACTGAAACTGATAAGTTTCATATATTTCACGGCTATACCGTTGGAACGGTATACCGTTCCCTAGTCTCCCTGTTTTTCCGCAAAAAGCTGGGCGTGGAGGCCTTGGGAGGCCAGAGATTCCTCCCGCGTGAAGGCCTGGGCAGGGTTCGCAATATCGACGAAAACCGGTCGATTTTCGCGATTTTCGGCTGTATCGTTGCGGCTCGATATCAAAAACCGGTCGATAAACCGATCCGATTCAAAAAAAAATTCAAAAATTCGAAAAAATTTACGTGTCAAAAACCGGTGGAAATCGGTCGATTTTCGTCAAAAATCGTCGAAAATCGCTACAAAAGTCGACTGCACAAAAAAAATCAACATGGTTGTCGATTTTCCACCGATAATCGTCGATTTTCCACCGATTTTCGTCGATTTTCCACGTTTCTTGATTTTTTTTTTTCCAAAAAATCTGTTTTTTGAATTTTACGCGATTTTCGGCTCGATTTTTGCGATTATCGAATTTCACTGTTCATCCGAAAATCGCACCTAACGATAAGGTTAACCCTGGGCCTGGGACTTGGGGGGCCAGGGATTCCTCCCGGTAATATTCAAGCAATCAGCCCCTTGCATATATAATTGGATCCACTTCTTCTATAAAAAGAACGAAAAATAACTTTGCATTTTCTCCAGTGAAAAAATAGACTTAGACTATATTCAAAATTTTTGGAGGCTCGAGAAACCGTAGAGACCGAGCCGTGTGCGTGAATGGAAAACGAATTTGCATTTTTTTAAGGAAAAATGGGCAACGAAAACTTTTTTTCTGCGCTCTGGAGAAAAAAGGAACACGAAAATATTTTTTCCGGTAAAAACGAAGAAAGGACGAATGAAAAACGGGCTTGTGTTTTTTTTAAGGAAAAATGGACCACGAAAACATAAAAGTGGTCGACGCCTCGTGCGCGTACAAAAAACGGATTTGTGTTTTTTTTACGAAAAATGGACCACGGAAACATTTTCCCTGAGATCTGAAGAAAAAACGGACTACGAGAACATTTTTTCAGCAAAAAAAGGAGAAAGAATGAATTTCGTTTTTTTCAAGAAAAAATGGACCACGAAAACGTGTTTCCCGGGGTCTAGAGAAAAAACGGACAATGAAAACATTTTTCAACAAAAATGGAGAAACGACGAACGAAAACTAAATTTGCATTTTTTTCTGAGGAAAAACGGTCAACGGAAACATTTTTCCCATGCTCCGGAGAAAAAACGGACAACGAAAACATTTTTTCCGATAAAAAATGGAGAAACGACAATCTAAAAACGAATTTCTATTTTTTTTTGAGGAAAAACGGCCAACGAAAACTTTTTTCCCATGCTCCAGAGAAAAAACGGATCACGAAAACATTTTTTCCGGGCAAAACGGAGAAATGACCTGAACGTAAAGTGCGGGACCTATTTGTTATATTTTTGGAACTATTCGCTATTCTAAAAATTAGAAAAGGGCTCGTTCACGATTCATATTTAACGGGAGTCTTTTTCTGTAAAACAACGAACGGGGGACCTAAATGCGAACCGGGATTTTTTTTTTGCCCTCACAGATAATCACAAAGAACCTATCCGTAATTCGGAAAAATGGAAGGACTTTTTTTGCAAAAACAGCAAGTAACACGTGAGGGAGCTCTCGACAGCCCTTTTCTCAGACCTTTAATACCGGAGGATTCAGAAGAACTACATATCTCTTTACTCTTAAAATAAATTTAATCAAAGACTTCCCTGATCAACGAGACTTACGTAGAATAGGGAGTCAAGTGCGAGTACTCGAAGCAAAGGAAGTTCACTGAAACTTTCTTGGAGATCGAGGATAGCTGTAGGAACAAATTGTGGCTACTGAAAATCGAAGTGTATCATGAAAAAAAGGGGAAAAAATAAGAGAAAAGAGAACTTGCGGCGAAGATCACTCATAGAAGAACGTCATGACACATGTTCATACAAGTGTGACTGCTGGTCATCCGATGGTAACAGAAGCAAGGAATTTCATAGCAGTCTAGACGGTCAACACGTCGAGGAAAAGTTACATGTGGTACTCATACGATGTAGGACTTGGGGTCAATTCAATTGCAGATACTATAACAAGTCGCCACTTTTGTCTGTATTTCGTGTATTACTAGCTAGAGTTAACACTCCTGTTGTAGCCTTCTTGTCGTGTAGAATGATTCGAAGCAACGACTTTGCTTAATTAGCTGGAAACCGATCGATCGAGGTATACAAGACATGTAAATTTATGAGCAATTCGAAATCTATTGTGTACCTTTATCTTTTGGTGTACATGTCGCATCCGAACTAAACATGAGAGACGAGAGCCTTTGACTAGAATTCATTAGCCGAGCCATGTTTGCAAGCTTAACTAGTGGCAACGACTGGCCTTGGCGCCTCAGCCCAAGAACCGAACCGGCCCATCCGCACGCGCTTCAGGCCACATGCATTCTAACGCTGCGAGTTGAATTGGCGCGTCAGTGCAAGCTAGTGTCAGTGATAATGCAGAAAATACACTATCAGGTCAGGATGCAAGTTCCTCGGGCATCAATCAGAGCCTCGATTGATACTAGAATTCTTTCAGATTTGTCATGGTGAAATCAACGTGCAACTCTAATCTGGACAGTAGTTCTCATTAGCACGCTGCAGTTTGGCAGAAACAATAGTATATGGAGCAGCTCGGTTCATTAACCTATAGGATCTCACTCATATATTTTTTTGTCCAGAAACATCCTGGCTTCTTGCTTTGTCTCTCCCGGTCTACTCTCATCTTCCTCACCATGAAAAATCCCCCGACGCAGACTCTGCAGCACATCTGTCGGATTTATTGCAGAGATGTACTTAAGGCCCAATGACTAAGTGCTCGTAGTATGCAGTACGTGCAGGGTCGTATTGTAACGCTCTGTAGTTAGCATTGAACTGGAGATTGGGCATTGCTCCTTTCTGAAAAGCGAAGCACGACGCGCTGCAACACCTCTGCTTAGAAATACTTGAGAACTGGGAATATCCCGCCTGGTCAAAGATGATCATCGTTTGTGCAGGCGCTGCCCGGACACACAACGAGAAATAATAGTAGTGAGTGCAGGCAGTCCTTTCAGAAATAGCAGCATCATTCATCGAAAGCTCCCTAACTGCAATCTTCATAATGCAGAGCTTGCCAAATCCTCTGATCCACTTGGGAAGAACAGGAAATATCTTACAAGGACAGGAGGACAGGATACTCTGCTTCCCAAGCCATCGCAGGAGATGCTCATTCTTGAAGTTCCTGCCACATCCAAAGTATTTAAATGAGAGGAGCCTGCAGGTACCAGAGTAAGAGATTTGAGATCCCTGAGTTTTTCGATAATCGAGCCCAGACATTCCACTTTGCCCTCAGATAACAAGACAACACTATAGAATAAGTGAGATGAAGATTTCGGAGGTTGGTAAGCTCGCCAAGATCTGCACACTGTCTATTGTGTAACTGCTGAGATCAAAATATCCAAGTCTTTGAAGCGATGTCACGTGGCCAATACCATTGGGCAGATTTATCTCACCTAGAAGACTGAGATATGAGGGATTACATTTTGATTGTGGCTGTTGATTTGCATTGGTCAATTTGGCTATATGTAATGAAGTGGTTTTTAAGAACAGAAAAAATTCTATTCTATTGTAGGTTATCTACATTTGCACAAACTGGTTACGATTACATTTTGATTGTGGCTGTTGATTTGCATTGGTCAATTTGGCTATATGTAATGAAGTGGTTTTTAAGAACAGAAAAAATTCTATTCTATTGTAGGTTATCTACATTTGCACAAACTGGTTACGATTACATTTTGATTGTGGCTGTTGATTTGCATTGGTCAATTTGGCTATATGTAATGAAGTGGTTTTTAAGAACAGAAAAAATTCTATTCTATTGTAGGTTATCTACATTTGCACAAACTGGTTACGATTGTGATCTGTGTTGCAGCCTCAAGAAGCAAGAGGATTGGTGTTATCAGTATGCAACTCGCTAGAGATTGTGCTTCGGGATCTCTTTATCAGCCATGGATGGCAATTTAGTAAAAGACTGTGTGGAGGTTAAACTTTATATTTTTTTTATTGTCATGGCTTGTTGAAGCTTTTATGATAGGGAGCATTTGTGAGTTGTGACCAGTGGCGGAGCCAGCCCAGGCCCAAGCCCCGGGCTGGACCAACTGATCTTAAATTAAGTCTCTGTTTTTAATCATTTTAAAAAAAAAAATTAATGGGTTTTCGGTACTAGGCCCGAAGCTGCGGCAGGCGGCCGAGACACATATCCTGGTTGTGATGACTTATTCTTTGGAACCTGGTAATAAATGTTTGGTTGTATTCATCTTATGATGTAGAAGTTGGGAGACGTAATCTTCCATTATCTTAAAAAAAAGATTGAGGTGCGATAAACGCTGCAAATGAATTATGTTCGACGTATTGAGTTGCATGCACCAGCCAGTTCACTCAAAAGCTTAAGCTGATGAGGAAAGACGAGCAGTTCACTTATACTTCAACACTCCCCCTCACGTGTAGGCTCCCTCAGGCCTAAGACGTGGAATAGAAGTGGGCTGCAATTATTATTTTTTAATTGCATCAACCGGGTCTTGAACTCGAGACCTCTATGCTCTGATACCATGAAAGAAATCAGAGGGCAGAAGTGTTTAGGTGGAAGCAGATGCCGTCTCCGTGCTCTACGTACGTGTTAATAAGGAGCGACTAAACGCGCTAGTTTGTTACAAGGAGATAAGGCCAGCCAAAACTAACGTAACAACTAAGTACAACATATCTTATCTTTAGTTAACAGCATGCGCTACTCCTAGGCTGGCCAATATCCTGAGTTGAATTACATGCTTATCTAACAGCCCCCCTCAATCACAATTCACAACCGAGCTAGGTTGAGATTGTACTTGAAATTCTCTAGCTCTCGCACAGGAAGAGTCTTAGTAAAACCGAGCTAGGTTGAGATTGTACTTGAAATTCATCTTGAAATTTACTTTATTCTAATTTGGTTCTCGAAAAAAAATTAGATTATTGTGTCTGATTCTTCTTCCTTTCATTTCTGCCACATTGCTTCCTTTCCTAATATCGGATGCAGCATCTTATTTGTACGACTGAGAAGATTTGGTGAATTTGATTCGCTTTGGATTAACTCTTCAGATAGGTACATTGGTTGGAGCTGTGTGTACGAAATTGAGATAAGAAATGGTTTGACGGTTCTGTTTGTTTGTTGCTGTGTGTATAGCTGTAGCGCTACTCGATTCTCCCTAGAATTCACTAGGGTTTCCCCAGAATTATCCCTATATTAGTCCATGGATTTTATCTGTATACATTTTTCAGCAATTTGCGGTCTGATCTTGCTAGCATATTCGCAGCCTGCGACTGCCTACCACCTTCTGTGGTGAAGACGAGAGCATAACTTAGGTTAAAGTTCACATTACCGAAATCGTCTTGGAAGTCGCCCCAGCCCGGTAATGACTTTCGTCGAAAATCGATCGAAAATCACAAAAAAATGAAGTGTTTCGAGTTCAAATTTTTTGAACAACATATTGGAAAAAAATGAAAATCAGTCGATATTCACCGATAATCGCGATATTTGCCTCGATAATCAATCTACTTAGCGAACTTCTTCGGTGGTCATTTTTTGAGCGATTTTTCTTGATATTCACTGATAACCACGATTTTTATTGATAATTGTGATATTGCATTGCACAATTTTTTGATTTTTTTTTTTTGAATTTAACAGGTTTATCGACTGGTATTAGATATCAAATCGGCTTGATATAGTCGATAATCACGATATTCGAGCGATTATTGACGATATTGCGAACCCCCACGATTTAGGGGTATTATAATTTTCAGAAATACTATTCTACGGTATACCATTTCAACGGTATACCACTGAAACTAATGAAACTCGTGAAATTTTACACTGAAACTCATGAAACTTAGCACTAAAAACTGATAAAACCTGGAACTCATGAAACTAAACTCATGAATACCGTTCCAACGGTGTACCGTTGGCTAGTATCCCTCTATAATTTTTTATCCATAACAACACATGAGTATTAAATTAGTGTATATATATATATTAAATTATTACAGTATTTGAGTGGAATACACAAATGTGATTATATATATGTGAACAGTCGATTATCCACCACTTTCCCAACTGGTTATTGATATATGCAAATGAGTAGTACTTTTCTGTACCATTGAGGTGCCTTTCAAGGAATGACGCGTAACTTTTGTCTGAAATTTATGGAATTATATTACATATACACGCTCCAACTTGTTGAAATGGTCACAAATGGTTCCAGTTGGGCTTGACTTGGTCGATAGTTGACAATTATTTGTCCATAATGATGGTGCGTCTGTCAAATTCAATTGGACATGCAGTGTTTTTCTCATCCAATCAAATAATTGCCCTTTGCATAAGTTGAGGTGCAGAATTTGGGATATGCATGTAAGTTTTATTCATCCTTTTTTAGAAAAAGGACAGGGTTTTAGGTTGAGCAATGCATGAAGTCTTCCTCGTGATATTAAGTCAGAAATGTAGATTGACTACGTACTGGTCTTCAATTCCATGATGCAAGAGAAGCAAGCAATTCGTTTGCAAGCAATTCGCATCTCTCCTGCGAATGATTTATGAGTTGGCATGGAAGTTGCCATAGGCTCCGATCGATGCTAGAATATTTCCTTCTGGGGTTGCAATGCTTGCTGAAATGAAACTGCAACTATAATCTGGACACTGCAGCAGTACTAGCACGCTGCAGTTTGCAAGGAATACACCAATCTGTGGGTGTGGGGAAAATCTCTAGTGGTGCAATCTCCAAGCATTGGCAGTATACTGGAAATGAGATGCCTTAATGGATTAAAGACTAGGAGTCAACAGTGCATGTACTAAACACGAAACACACAAATAGGTTCAGTTCCGAGTTATGATTACTGTTAGAAAAGTCTAATGATCTAATGACATTAAGTCTTAGCCTAAAACATGATCACTAAGTTCTAATGCGGAATTGGTGATACTAACCGGAGCCATTAGAAGCCATGAAGTCGTTCGGTTGGTGATGATGTAGAGGCTGCAGAAACTTGATGACGCGTTCTGTGGATGGTTTATGCCCAAGAACAGCCCTTTGATATTCCTCCAGCGCCGTAAGGATCGGTAGTTGGATTAGGGTTTAGGAAGGGTAGAAAACGTGCATAGATCGTCACCTCTGGACGTACTCATCTCTTCCCTTTTATTATGGCGCTGAGGAAATCGGGGGCGTGTTCCACATATGGAATGCGCCTCCGATCATGGCGCAGTGTTTATTAGGAAAGTTTATTTTAGGAAATAATTTGCTGTGCGGGATTTGGGTGGAAACATTCCATACCACAGCCGAGATCAACCAACATTCTCCCACTTGATCGAAGGCTATAATAATGTACTCACTCTTAGTAAAATAGCAGTCCAAAGTAATGTGTTTTCAATAGCAAATGAAAACGCCATTGAAACAACAGTACCTATAGTCCACCATAATACCTTTATAGAATACCAACTTAGTCATAACGGGTGTTGATTGATTTAATGCCCCTATATCCAGGATCATAATCAAAGGTCCTCCAACAAACTCATGCCGGCAGTATGTTCTTTAAATAAGTTAGGAGGTAAGCCTTTGGTGAGCGGATCCGTGAGCATTGACTTAGTACTGATATGCTCAATTTTGATAGTTTGATCCTGGATTCTATCTTTCACAACATGTTATTTAATGTCAATGTGTTTGGCAGCACCACTTGACTTGTTGTTACTCGAATAGAAAACCGCGGCTTTGTTATCGCAGTATATAGTGAGTGGTCTTGCAATGTTGTGTACCACTCTCAGTCCAGGGATAAAGTTTTTTAAGCCATACGGCCTGCCCAGTTGCTTCATAACATGCCACAAATTCTGCCTGCATTGTAAACGATGCAGTTAGTGATTGTTTGGAGCTTTTCCACGAAATTGCTCCTCCTGCTAGGGTGAATATGTAGCCTGATGTGGATTTCTTAGTGTCTACACACCCTGCAAAATCAGCGTCTAAATAACCAAAAACTTCAAGGTTATCAGACCTTAACGCATAACGCTTAAGCCTATATGTGAGCATGTAATGCTTAGTGCCATGCAAATAACGCAGAACCTTTTTAACAGCCTTCCAGTGGTCTAGACCTGGGTTAGACTGAAATCTGCCAAGCATCCCGGTAACAAATGCCAAGTCTGGACGCGTACAGACTTGAGCGTACATTAGGCTTCCGACAGCCGAAGCATAAGGAATCATCTTCATTTGATCTGATTCTAGCTGATTCCTTGGGCTTTGGAATAATCCAAATTTATCGCCCTTAACTATTGGAGCAGGCGTGGCAGAGCACTTACTCATATTATATCTTTCAAGTACTCTGTCAATGCATGACTTTTGAGATAATCCTAGTACTCCTTTAGACCTATCTCGGTGAATTTCAATGCCTAAAACAAACAGGCTTCACTGAGATCTTTCATGTCAAAATTAGAGGATAAACATCCCTTAGTTTCATGCAGCATATTCTAATCACTGCTTGCTAATGATATATCATCAACACAGAGTACTAGGAAAAAGAATTTTCCACCCTTATTCTTGATATATATATATATGCAGTTGTCCACCTCATTCTCCTTAAATTCGAAGTTTCTGATTATTTTATCGAATTTAAGATACCATTGTCTGGACGCTCGTTTAAGTCCATAGATGGATTTCTTAAGTCTGCACCCCATATGTTCCTTGCCTTCCACGACAAAACCTTCGGGTTGTGTCATGAAAAACTTGTTCATGCAAGTCACCGTTAAGGAACGCAGTTTTAAATATCCATCTGATGGAGCTCTAAGTCATAATGAGCAACAAGCGCCAAAATGATTCTTAATGAAAAATATGTTCTTGAGTTATTGGTAATGGAACATGAGCCCGAATTTTCTCAATATCTATCTCCCTTTGTTGTGAGCTCCCACTGATTTCATTATCCTTTAAAAAGGATAGGGTGTCTGGTCTCAACAAGTTTAGTGACACGGTCTGGACAATAAAACCGATATCCTTTAGAAATGAAATGGCAACTCACAGTCTTAGGATCTAATTTCTTTAGTTGTGGGTCAAATATTCTGGCTTCAGCACGACAGCCCCACACGCGTAAATAATTAACTGTTGGTTTCCTCCTAGTCCATAATTCATAAGGTGTTTTAGGTACAGACTTGCTAAGAACCCGATTAAGTATGAGGCAGCCGTTTTTAGTGCCTTCATCCACAAGCTAATGGGCAGATTGGAATGATTAAGCATACTCCGTATCATATCCATAAGTGTACGGTTGTGATGCTCTGCCACTCCGTTCTGCTGAGGTTCTCCGGGCATGGAGTATTGGGCAACTATGCCATTTTCTTGAAGGAATTTGGCACAAGGCCCAGGTATTTGCCCATAAGGAGCATATCCATAGCGAGAGAAAACATCAGTGAATGTAATAAACGAATTATAACCATCCACTGTTGTCACTGGGAATGGTTCACAAATGTCAGTGTGGATTAATTCTAGAAGACACTGAAAAATCTAAGGATTGGAGTATCTCTTCTTTAATGAGACGTTCCATTCTCCCCTAGAAATATGGCCTAAACGACAGTGCCATAATTTTGACGACGTCTCACATGTCTTCTTATTTGTAGCGGTACACACATTCAACACAGATTCATCCGTAGAGAGTAAATAAAGTTTGTCTTGTTCGAAGGCAAGACCAATAATATCATTATTTAATTTGATAATGCACTTATTGTCCACAAACTCACATGAATAAAGAATATCAAAATATGAAGACTGAAGTCGCCTCCTAATGCGAGTTGAAGAGTTCCAACTGCTTTAACTTCAATCTCCGTTCCATTAGCGACCCTAAGACTTCGTTCCCCTCTTCTCATGGTCATCACGGAACGCAATGCCCTTCTTTGCTAACCATTGCCTGAATCCCGCACAGTCTTTTTGTGCGTGTCCAGGCTTCTTGCAAAATTTGCAAAGAAAGTTCCCTGTAGCTGGTGCAGAAGGCGTTGGAGGTCCATGAGCAACAGTCCTTCCCTTCCCATCATTTTTGGGAGGGTGATAAGGCTTCTTATTTGCCTTAGAGACCAGACTCCTCCTGATTCTTCCTCTTGCCAGTGCTGACAAGATGAGCATGTTCCTTCAACCTCTCTGCCTTTTGCCTCTCTTCTTCCTCAACAGAGTGGCTTATGAGCTCAGCTATGGACCATTTCTCATTCTGAGTGTTGTAATTGATCTTGAAGGGTCCATACTCAGGTGGCAAGAAGCTCATAATGAAATGAACAAGAAAACCATCAGAAATGGCCATGTCCATCCCCTTTAGTCTAGCCGCCATGTCAGTCATGATCATGATATGCTCCCTCACTCCGCTGTTACCATCATAGCGGGAGGTAAGCATGCGCATGATCAAGGTACTGCCATAAGTTTTGGAGGTACCTTTAAAGTTCTCCTCAACATTAGCCAAGTACTTTTTGGCATATTCGGAATTAGGGATTCCTCCCTTAATCCCGATAGAAATGCTGTTCTTGATTATCATTAGAGACATGCGATTAGACTTCTCCCACCGCTCTACCTTCTCATCATATTGCTTCTTGAGATCAGCATAATTCTCAACATTAAAGGCGGGTGCGATAGGAACATCCTCTCGTAATGCTAGGTCAAGGTCCAAGACCCCTAGCGTAATGAGGATCTTATCTTTCCACGAGGGAATGTTAGTGCCATTGAGCTGTTCAATGCCATTAATCTGAGAGGCAACATTGTTAATCGCTGAAAAATAACAAATTTAATCAATAATTGGAACAATGACATATATGTAATTAATCCTACGTTGGTCTGATTAAATACATATAAATGACAAAATACCATGAGTTTTCATTTCGCATCACCGTTGGGCAGAAAACGAAACGAAATTTATCAGCATTTTGCATCACCGTTGGGCAGAAAACAAAATAGGAATTAAATATGAGAAATGACTTAAAATTACTAATAACGTTGGTTATACATAATTTTAAGTCAAAATTAATTCCCTGATTAAACTTCTCGTTGGTTCCATTTAATCAGAGATAATATTCAGAAATAATCATTATATGCAATAATCATTATAATGATTAATTTCGCTTAAGAATTAAAATCGATCCGAATAATAATGTCCAGAATTAACTTGGAATAACAATGCCCAGGAAATTAACAATAATTATTTCTGGATTTAAATGAGCCATGATATGAAAATAATCATCACATTAATCAATTGCCACATTAATTAATTTACCCAGAAAAATTATACATTAAACATAAAATATTTCCCATGAATTAAAACTTTAACCAATAATTGAACAATATTTGTTGAACTACATATGTCATAATACAACAAATAAGGGAAAATAGCAAATATCAATAAATAACAAAGGCCCAAACAGTAAAGGGCTAAAAACAAGAAATCGGCCCACCAAAAATCGGCCCATACTGCCAGGACCAGCAAAGAAAAAACACGCACTCGATCATGGCCGTTGAGACGAACGGACGGCTCGGATTGATACGGATCAGATCAAAACCGAGGGCTGTAGAACCCTAACCCTAAAACGTTCATCCCTCCCGGTCCAAAAACGCGCGAAGACAGGGCGGCGCCGGCGACAATAAGCCGAAGGCCGGCGAAAAGCGGCGATTTACCGAATGACCTCAAAATTCAAAATGAATTTAATTTGGAGTTTAATTCAAATTTTCGAGTTCAAATTTGAATTTGGAGATTTGAATTTGCTTTTGTTTGATTTGGTTTTCGTTTTTCGGTTTTGGGCCAATTTCTCTTGGGCCTTTGGCCCGTTCTCCTCTTTTCCCAGCCCGTTTGGCCTCCTGGCCTTCGGCCTCCTCCGGCCCAGCCGGCCCAGCCTGGCCGACCGGACCCGTCCCCGCCGCCTCCGGCCTTTCGTCGCCGCCATGGCCGCCCGCTCCCGCCGCCTGCTGCGCGCGCTCGCCTCGCGCCGCCTGGCAGCGCCGCTGCCGCCTCTGCGCCCCGGCTGCCAGCGTCGCCGCCTGCCGCTTCCGCGCTGCGCCGCGGCTCTGCCGCCTCCGCGCTTCCGGCGCTTGATCGCCGCTTTCTCTCTCTCTTAGGCTATAAAAGCCAGCCCGCGCCTCATTTCTCCCGCCCGCTCCGCCCTCGCCCGGTGAGCCCCTCCTCCCTCCCGCTTCCGGCCGTCGCGCGTCGCCTTGGCGAAGCCGCCATAAGCCAGGAACCCTAGGGTTCCACTGCCTCGCTTCGTGCCGCGTGGGCCTCGCCACGCTTTCGCCTCGCGCATTGGGCCGGCCCAAGCTGCCTCGCCCGCCCTGCGTCCGTGGGCCGTGTGGCCCAAGCTCTGTGGCCCACGGCCGGTTTCTCCTTTTTCGCGATTTTTGGATTTAATTAAATCCGAAAAATCGATTTAAATCCAGAAAAATTCCCAGAAAATCCCGAAAAATTCCGTGAGCCCCAGAAATCCACCAAATACACTATCCGAACCGTTTCGATCCACTGAGTCCAAAAATGCCCTCCGTTCCTCAATCCGGAGTTCCCAAAATTCCGAATTGCCCAATTCACCCTTCGTTCTCTCTCTCGGCCCGGTTTTCGGTTTCGCTGCTTTCGGTTTCTTTTTGTTTTTCGTTTCTTTATTGTCGTTCGTTCTTGTCGCGCTAGATCCGGACGTTGGACAGTTCCAGGAGCAGACGCAGATCCCGGAGCAGACGCTGGACCCGACAGGAGCCCCGAACGACTACATCAACGACAGTTCAGCCGATCCGATCGCCGAGCAAGGCAAGCCGTACACCCTTGATCATGTTGATCCTATCATGCCATGCTATAGTAGTAATTATTTTATATCGCATTATTTTACTGTATGTTGAATTATTGAAAATCGTATTTTAGAATGACATGATACCTAGGTAATGCCGAAATTGCTTATGAAACCTCCTTGAATATATTGAACCTTATTATATCCCTTGTAACCCTAGATGTTGATATTATTAAATAAATTACTGTTATTCCTGTAGTTAGTTCAAATGCTTTTGAAAATGGAAAATGGAAGTGTTGCTGAATCTTTGATTCGGAGGTTTTGGAAAAGTGTTGCAGTCAGGGGGACAGTATTGGATTAATCCCGGAGTGGATGAGATTCCGATCCCCGGCTGGTGTTTTAGTCGTGGTTTGTTTTGTGGCAAAGTAAAGTTAATAACCCCCTTGAGCAAAGTAAATAACTTAAGTTTCCGCTCAACCGCAAGTCGGACTGATCAGCGGATCTGTTTCCGACATAACTAAGTAAATTGGATCATTCCTGGAAACTCATAACTAAAGTTGGTAGGACGATAGGCGCTCATTGGAACGAGGTTTCCGGATGAAGCGTTCAGGGCTATCGGCAAATAAACTAAAGCCGGGAATGATTCAACAAAAGGTTGTGATTATCTGGACCCGGCCGCATGCACTTAGGTTGCATGTTAATTCATGATTGGCATTAACGGTCATAGATATCTTGTGGGTAAAGCTGAGCACCTCTGCAGAGATTAATCCTGATGGTATTCGAATACGCCGTACTTCCGGTAAATGAAGTTAAGTTTGAACTGGGGTGATACCCGTAACCAAGCTCAAGCAATTTGTTTCGGAAATTGAAGAAGTTGGCTAAGTGTGGTGTTGAACTTGTGGAAACCCCCCTTAACTACTTATTTATTGGTTTGTGCTTCAAATGTAAAAATGAGTT